>OX336389.2:1381250837-1383650837 GCA_946902985.2 Meconema thalassinum
TAATAAAATCTAAACGGCTGGAGCGATTTCAATGAAACTCGGTAAGTTCATAGCACTATTCCCGGCGACCTCGACCGTTCCCTTCAAATTTTGTTACGTCTCACCAATCCAACATGGTGGCTGTGCGAAATATTTCACTAGCATTCAATATCTCCGAAACTATTACCGATATAGGCCTGAAATAGTGTACGATGATAAAGGGCACTACTAGAAGTTCACCTATGAGACGTTCAAAAACCTGGTGACTACAAAACCTACATGGCGGTCATGCGAAATTGAGACTTTTAAATAGACTTTTCTCGCGATTTAACTCTCCAAACGTAATGAAACTTGGTACAGCAAATGTCTATACACATTGTAATGCACTGGAGTCTAATTGAGTTCAATTGTTTACATAACCTCAAAATGGCGGCTGTGCGAAATATTTCACTGACATTCTATATCTCCGAAACTATTACAGATATCACCCTGAAATTTTGTACGGTGATAAAGGGTACTAATACAAGTTTACCTATGTATATTTCTTAACCTGAAAAGTACAAAACGAACATGGCGACCAAGCGAATTTGAAATATTTTAATAGACTTTCTCGTGATTTATCACTCTGAGCGCAGTGAAATGTGGTACAGTAAATGATTTTGCAGATTGTAATGCACTGCCATCTAATTTAATTCAATTGTTTACATAACCTCAAGATGGCGGCTGTGCGAAATTTTAAAATTAAGTTTTTATTTGTTGTGTCGTAATCATGCGATCGAACTGAAAGTTTGAATAATGAAACTAGGCAATAATTGTCCTTGAATGGTACATAACTCTATGGAATTTACATATAACAATCCTAAATGGCGAGCTTCCGAAATATTTCGACGGTTCTCAATATCTATCAATCTTTTACAGCAACCAAACTGATTTTTTTAATGTTCATAGAGACTATAGGACTATCAGTAACCTGGTGAGCACAAATCCAACATGGCGGCGACGCGAAGTTGAAATATTTAAATGGACGTTTCTCGCGAATTAACAATCCGAGTGTCGTGAAACGTTGCACGTTAAATGCTTATACAAATGTTGATCCACTGGCAATTAATTTATTTCAATTGTTTGCATAATCACAAGATGGCTACTGGGCGTAATTTCAAAACCTCGTTTTTACTTCTTGTGTTCTAATCATGCGATTGAAGTTTGAATACCACACGTACACACTAATCTTAATGTAATAGTAGAAAAATAAAAATACAACCTGGCAACTATCTGAAATATTTAGACGGTTCTCAAAATCTATGAATCTGTTACAGCAATTAAACTGACATTTTGTATGTTGATTGAGTCAATTAACATGAGCAGGATATATGAAAATAGGCTGTATAGTTCTTCGCGGAACTACTTGTTTTAGCCTATTTTCAATTTGGAAAAAATAGGCATATGAGATCTCCTTTTGTCCGTGTGTGTGTGAGTGTGTGTGTGTGTGTGTGTGTGTGTGTGAGGTGTGTGTGTCCCCCCTAATAAAATCTAAACGGCTGGAGCGATTTCAATGAAACTCGGTAAGTTCATAGCACTATTCCCGGCGACCTCGACCGTTCCCTTCAAATGTTGTTACGTCTCACCAATCCAACATGGCGGCTGTGCGAAATATTTCACTAGCATTCAATATCTCCGAAAATATTACCGATATCGCCCTGAAATTGTGTACGGTGATAATGGGCACTACTAGAAGTTCACCTTTGAGACTTTCAAAAACCTGGTGACTACAAAACCAACATGGCGGTCAAGCGAAATTGAGACTTTTAATTAGACTTTTCTCGCGATTTAACTCTCCAAACGTAATGAAACTTGGTACAGCAAATATCTATACACATTGTAATGCACTGGAGTCTAATTTAGTTCAATTGTTTACATAACCTCAAAATGGAGGCTGTGCAAAATATTTCACTGACATTCTATATCTCCGAAACTATTACAGATATCACCCTGCAATTTTGTTCGGTGATACAAGGGTACTGATACAAGTATACATATGTATATTTCTTAACCTGTAAAGTACAAAACGAACATGGCGACCAAGCGAATTTGAAATATTTTAATAGACTTTTCTCGTGATTTATCACTCTGAGCGCAGTGAAATGTGGTACAGTAAATGATTTTGCAGATTGTAATGCACTGCCATCTAATTTAATTCAATTGTTTACGTAACCTCAAGATGGCGGCTGTGCGAAATTTTAAAATTAAGTTTTTATTTGTTGTGTCGTAATCATGCGATCGAACTGAAAGTTTGAATAATGAAACTAGGCAATAATTGTCCTTGAATGGTACATAACTCTATGGAATTTACATATAACAATCCTAAAAGGCGAACTTCCGAAATATTTCGACGGTTCTCAATATCTATCAATCTTTTACAGCAACCAAACTGATTTTTTTGATGTTCATAGTGACTATAGGACTTTCAGTAACCTGGTGAGCACAAATCCAACATGGCGGCGACGCGAATTTGAAATATTTAAATGGACGTTTCTCGCGAATTAACATTCCGAGTGCCGTGAAACGTTGCACGTTAAATGTTTATACAAATGTTGATCCACTGGCAATTAATTTATTTCAATTGTTTGCATAATCACAAGATGGCTACTGGGCGTAATTTTAAAATTTCGTTTTTACTTCTTGTGTTCTAATCATGCGATTGAAGTTTGAATACCACACGTACACACTAATCTTAATGTCATAGTAGAAAAATAAAAATTCAACCTGACGACTATCTGAAATATTTAGACGATTCTCAATATCTACGAATCTGTTACAGCAATTAAACTGACATTTTGTATGTTGATTGAAGCAATTAACATGAGCAGGATATATGAAAATAGGCTGTATAGTACTACTTGTTTTTAGCCTATTTTCAATTTGGAAAAAATTGGCATATGAGATCACCTTTTGTCCGTGCGTGTGTGCGTGTGTGTGTGTGTGTGTGTGTGTGTGAGGTGTGTGTGTCCCCCCCCCTAATAAAATCTAAACGGCTGGAGCGATTTCAATGAAACTCGGTAAGTTCATAGCACTATTCCCGGCGACCTCGACCGTTCCCTTCAAATTTTGTTACGTCTCACCAATCCAACATGGTGGCTGTGCGAAATATTTCACTAGCATTCAATATCTCCGAAACTATTACCGATATAGGCCTGAAATAGTGTACGATGATAAAGGGCACTACTAGAAGTTCACCTATGAGACGTTCAAAAACCTGGTGACTACAAAACCTACATGGCGATCATGCGAAATTGAGACTTTTAAATAGACTTTTCTCGCGATTTAACTCTCCAAACGTAATGAAACTTGGTACAGCAAATGTCTATACACATTGTAATGCACTGGAGTCTAATTGAGTTCAATTGTTTACATAACCTCAAAATGGCGGCTGTGCGAAATATTTCACTGACATTCTATATCTCCGAAACTATTACAGATATCACCCTGCAATTTTGTACGGTGATAAAGGGTACTAATACAAGTTTACCTATGTATATTTCTTAACCTGAAAAGTACAAAACGAACATGGCGACCAAGCGAATTTGAAATATTTTAATAGACTTTCTCGTGATTTATCACTCTGAGCGCAGTGAAATGTGGTACAGTAAATGATTTTGCAGATTGTAATGCACTGCCATCTAATTTAATTCAATTGTTTACATAACCTCAAGATGGCGGCTGTGCGAAATTTTAAAATTAAGTTTTTATTTGTTGTGTCGTAATCATGCGATCGAACTGAAAGTTTGAATAATGAAACTAGGCAATAATTGTCCTTGAATGGTACATAACTCTATGGAATTTACATATAACAATCCTAAATGGCGAGCTTCCGAAATATTTCGACGGTTCTCAATATCTATCAATCTTTTACAGCAACCAAACTGATTTTTTTAATGTTCATAGAGACTATAGGACTATCAGTAACCTGGTGAGCACAAATCCAACATGGCGGCGACGCGAAGTTGAAATATTTAAATGGACGTTTCTCGCGAATTAACAATCCGAGTGTCGTGAAACGTTGCACGTTAAATGCTTATACAAATGTTGATCCACTGGCAATTAATTTATTTCAATTGTTTGCATAATCACAAGATGGCTACTGGGCGTAATTTCAAAACCTCGTTTTTACTTCTTGTGTTCTAATCATGCGATTGAAGTTTGAATACCACACGTACACACTAATCTTAATGTAATAGTAGAAAAATAAAAATACAACCTGGCAACTATCTGAAATATTTAGACGGTTCTCAAAATCTATGAATCTGTTACAGCAATTAAACTGACATTTTGTATGTTGATTGAGTCAATTAACATGAGCAGGATATATGAAAATAGGCTGTATAGTTCTTCGCGGAACTACTTGTTTTAGCCTATTTTCAATTTGGAAAAAATAGGCATATGAGATCTCCTTTTGTCCGTGTGTGTGTGAGTGTGTGTGTGTGTGTGTGTGTGTGTGAGGTGTGTGTGTCCCCCCTAATAAAATCTAAACGGCTGGAGCGATTTCAATGAAACTCGGTAAGTTCATAGCACTATTCCCGGCGACCTCGACCGTTCCCTTCAAATGTTGTTACGTCTCACCAATCCAACATGGCGGCTGTGCGAAATATTTCACTAGCATTCAATATCTCCGAAAATATTACCGATATCGCCCTGAAATTGTGTACGGTGATAATGGGCACTACTAGAAGTTCACCTTTGAGACTTTCAAAAACCTGGTGACTACAAAACCAACATGGCGGTCAAGCGAAATTGAGACTTTTAATTAGACTTTTCTCGCGATTTAACTCTCCAAACGTAATGAAACTTGGTACAGCAAATATCTATACACATTGTAATGCACTGGAGTCTAATTTAGTTCAATTGTTTACATAACCTCAAAATGGAGGCTGTGCAAAATATTTCACTGACATTCTATATCTCCGAAACTATTACAGATATCACCCTGCAATTTTGTTCGGTGATACAAGGGTACTGATACAAGTATACATATGTATATTTCTTAACCTGTAAAGTACAAAACGAACATGGCGACCAAGCGAATTTGAAATATTTTAATAGACTTTTCTCGTGATTTATCACTCTGAGCGCAGTGAAATGTGGTACAGTAAATGATTTTGCAGATTGTAATGCACTGCCATCTAATTTAATTCAATTGTTTACGTAACCTCAAGATGGCGGCTGTGCGAAATTTTAAAATTAAGTTTTTATTTGTTGTGTCGTAATCATGCGATCGAACTGAAAGTTTGAATAATGAAACTAGGCAATAATTGTCCTTGAATGGTACATAACTCTATGGAATTTACATATAACAATCCTAAAAGGCGAACTTCCGAAATATTTCGACGGTTCTCAATATCTATCAATCTTTTACAGCAACCAAACTGATTTTTTTGATGTTCATAGTGACTATAGGACTTTCAGTAACCTGGTGAGCACAAATCCAACATGGCGGCGACGCGAATTTGAAATATTTAAATGGACGTTTCTCGCGAATTAACATTCCGAGTGCCGTGAAACGTTGCACGTTAAATGTTTATACAAATGTTGATCCACTGGCAATTAATTTATTTCAATTGTTTGCATAATCACAAGATGGCTACTGGGCGTAATTTTAAAATTTCGTTTTTACTTCTTGTGTTCTAATCATGCGATTGAAGTTTGAATACCACACGTACACACTAATCTTAATGTCATAGTAGAAAAATAAAAATTCAACCTGACGACTATCTGAAATATTTAGACGATTCTCAATATCTACGAATCTGTTACAGCAATTAAACTGACATTTTGTATGTTGATTGAAGCAATTAACATGAGCAGGATATATGAAAATAGGCTGTATAGTACTACTTGTTTTTAGCCTATTTTCAATTTGGAAAAAATTGGCATATGAGATCACCTTTTGTCCGTGCGTGTGTGCGTGTGTGTGTGTGTGTGTGTGTGAGGTGTGTGTGTCCCCCCCCTAATAAAATCTAAACGGCTGGAGCGATTTCAATGAAACTCGGTAAGTTCATAGCACTATTCCCGGCGACCTCGACCGTTCCCTTCAAATTTTGTTACGTCTCACCAATCCAACATGGTGGCTGTGCGAAATATTTCACTAGCATTCAATATCTCCGAAACTATTACCGATATAGGCCTGAAATAGTGTACGATGATAAAGGGCACTACTAGAAGTTCACCTATGAGACGTTCAAAAACCTGGTGACTACAAAACCTACATGGCGATCATGCGAAATTGAGACTTTTAAATAGACTTTTCTCGCGATTTAACTCTCCAAACGTAATGAAACTTGGTACAGCAAATGTCTATACACATTGTAATGCACTGGAGTCTAATTGAGTTCAATTGTTTACATAACCTCAAAATGGCGGCTGTGCGAAATATTTCACTGACATTCTATATCTCCGAAACTATTACAGATATCACCCTGCAATTTTGTACGGTGATAAAGGGTACTAATACAAGTTTACCTATGTATATTTCTTAACCTGAAAAGTACAAAACGAACATGGCGACCAAGCGAATTTGAAATATTTTAATAGACTTTCTCGTGATTTATCACTCTGAGCGCAGTGAAATGTGGTACAGTAAATGATTTTGCAGATTGTAATGCACTGCCATCTAATTTAATTCAATTGTTTACATAACCTCAAGATGGCGGCTGTGCGAAATTTTAAAATTAAGTTTTTATTTGTTGTGTCGTAATCATGCGATCGAACTGAAAGTTTGAATAATGAAACTAGGCAATAATTGTCCTTGAATGGTACATAACTCTATGGAATTTACATATAACAATCCTAAATGGCGAGCTTCCGAAATATTTCGACGGTTCTCAATATCTATCAATCTTTTACAGCAACCAAACTGATTTTTTTAATGTTCATAGAGACTATAGGACTATCAGTAACCTGGTGAGCACAAATCCAACATGGCGGCGACGCGAAGTTGAAATATTTAAATGGACGTTTCTCGCGAATTAACAATCCGAGTGTCGTGAAACGTTGCACGTTATATGCTTATACAAATGTTGATCCACTGGCAATTAATTTATTTCAATTGTTTGCATAATCACAAGATGGCTACTGGGCGTAATTTCAAAACCTCGTTTTTACTTCTTGTGTTCTAATCATGCGATTGAAGTTTGAATACCACACGTACACACTAATCTTAATGTAATAGTAGAAAAATAAAAATACAACCTGGCAACTATCTGAAATATTTAGACGGTTCTCAAAATCTATGAATCTGTTACAGCAATTAAACTGACATTTTGTATGTTGATTGAGTCAATTAACATGAGCAGGATATATGAAAATAGGCTGTATAGTTCTTCGCGGAACTACTTGTTTTAGCCTATTTTCAATTTGGAAAAAATAGGCATATGAGATCTCCTTTTGTCCGTGTGTGTGTGAGTGTGTGTGTGTGTGTGTGTGTGTGTGTGAGGTGTGTGTGTCCCCCCTAATAAAATCTAAACGGCTGGAGCGATTTCAATGAAACTCGGTAAGTTCATAGCACTATTCCCGGCGACCTCGACCGTTCCCTTCAAATGTTGTTACGTCTCACCAATCCAACATGGCGGCTGTGCGAAATATTTCACTAGCATTCAATATCTCCGAAAATATTACCGATATCGCCCTGAAATTGTGTACGGTGATAATGGGCACTACTAGAAGTTCACCTTTGAGACTTTCAAAAACCTGGTGACTACAAAACCAACATGGCGGTCAAGCGAAATTGAGACTTTTAATTAGACTTTTCTCGCGATTTAACTCTCCAAACGTAATGAAACTTGGTACAGCAAATATCTATACACATTGTAATGCACTGGAGTCTAATTTAGTTCAATTGTTTACATAACCTCAAAATGGAGGCTGTGCAAAATATTTCACTGACATTCTATATCTCCGAAACTATTACAGATATCACCCTGCAATTTTGTTCGGTGATACAAGGGTACTGATACAAGTATACATATGTATATTTCTTAACCTGTAAAGTACAAAACGAACATGGCGACCAAGCGAATTTGAAATATTTTAATAGACTTTTCTCGTGATTTATCACTCTGAGCGCAGTGAAATGTGGTACAGTAAATGATTTTGCAGATTGTAATGCACTGCCATCTAATTTAATTCAATTGTTTACGTAACCTCAAGATGGCGGCTGTGCGAAATTTTAAAATTAAGTTTTTATTTGTTGTGTCGTAATCATGCGATCGAACTGAAAGTTTGAATAATGAAACTAGGCAATAATTGTCCTTGAATGGTACATAACTCTATGGAATTTACATATAACAATCCTAAAAGGCGAACTTCCGAAATATTTCGACGGTTCTCAATATCTATCAATCTTTTACAGCAACCAAACTGATTTTTTTGATGTTCATAGTGACTATAGGACTTTCAGTAACCTGGTGAGCACAAATCCAACATGGCGGCGACGCGAATTTGAAATATTTAAATGGACGTTTCTCGCGAATTAACATTCCGAGTGCCGTGAAACGTTGCACGTTAAATGTTTATACAAATGTTGATCCACTGGCAATTAATTTATTTCAATTGTTTGCATAATCACAAGATGGCTACTGGGCGTAATTTTAAAATTTCGTTTTTACTTCTTGTGTTCTAATCATGCGATTGAAGTTTGAATACCACACGTACACACTAATCTTAATGTCATAGTAGAAAAATAAAAATTCAACCTGACGACTATCTGAAATATTTAGACGATTCTCAATATCTACGAATCTGTTACAGCAATTAAACTGACATTTTGTATGTTGATTGAAGCAATTAACATGAGCAGGATATATGAAAATAGGCTGTATAGTACTACTTGTTTTTAGCCTATTTTCAATTTGGAAAAAATTGGCATATGAGATCACCTTTTGTCCGTGCGTGTGTGCGTGTGTGTGTGTGTGTGTGTGTGTGTGAGGTGTGTGTGTCCCCCCCCTAATAAAATCTAAACGGCTGGAGCGATTTCAATGAAACTCGGTAAGTTCATAGCACTATTCCCGGCGACCTCGACCGTTCCCTTCAAATTTTGTTACGTCTCACCAATCCAACATGGTGGCTGTGCGAAATATTTCACTAGCATTCAATATCTCCGAAACTATTACCGATATAGGCCTGAAATAGTGTACGATGATAAAGGGCACTACTAGAAGTTCACCTATGAGACGTTCAAAAACCTGGTGACTACAAAACCTACATGGCGATCATGCGAAATTGAGACTTTTAAATAGACTTTTCTCGCGATTTAACTCTCCAAACGTAATGAAACTTGGTACAGCAAATGTCTATACACATTGTAATGCACTGGAGTCTAATTGAGTTCAATTGTTTACATAACCTCAAAATGGCGGCTGTGCGAAATATTTCACTGACATTCTATATCTCCGAAACTATTACAGATATCACCCTGCAATTTTGTACGGTGATAAAGGGTACTAATACAAGTTTACCTATGTATATTTCTTAACCTGAAAAGTACAAAACGAACATGGCGACCAAGCGAATTTGAAATATTTTAATAGACTTTCTCGTGATTTATCACTCTGAGCGCAGTGAAATGTGGTACAGTAAATGATTTTGCAGATTGTAATGCACTGCCATCTAATTTAATTCAATTGTTTACATAACCTCAAGATGGCGGCTGTGCGAAATTTTAAAATTAAGTTTTTATTTGTTGTGTCGTAATCATGCGATCGAACTGAAAGTTTGAATAATGAAACTAGGCAATAATTGTCCTTGAATGGTACATAACTCTATGGAATTTACATATAACAATCCTAAATGGCGAGCTTCCGAAATATTTCGACGGTTCTCAATATCTATCAATCTTTTACAGCAACCAAACTGATTTTTTTAATGTTCATAGAGACTATAGGACTATCAGTAACCTGGTGAGCACAAATCCAACATGGCGGCGACGCGAAGTTGAAATATTTAAATTGACGTTTCTCGCGAATTAACAATCCGAGTGTCGTGAAACGTTGCACGTTAAATGCTTATACAAATGTTGATCCACTGGCAATTAATTTATTTCAATTGTTTGCATAATCACAAGATGGCTACTGGGCGTAATTTCAAAACCTCGTTTTTACTTCTTGTGTTCTAATCATGCGATTGAAGTTTGAATACCACACGTACACACTAATCTTAATGTAATAGTAGAAAAATAAAAATACAACCTGGCAACTATCTGAAATATTTAGACGGTTCTCAAAATCTATGAATCTGTTACAGCAATTAAACTGACATTTTGTATGTTGATTGAGTCAATTAACATGAGCAGGATATATGAAAATAGGCTGTATAGTTCTTCGCGGAACTACTTGTTTTAGCCTATTTTCAATTTGGAAAAAATAGGCATATGAGATCTCCTTTTGTCCGTGTGTGTGTGAGTGTGTGTGTGTGTGTGTGTGTGTGTGAGGTGTGTGTGTCCCCCCTAATAAAATCTAAACGGCTGGAGCGATTTCAATGAAACTCGGTAAGTTCATAGCACTATTCCCGGCGACCTCGACCGTTCCCTTCAAATGTTGTTACGTCTCACCAATCCAACATGGCGGCTGTGCGAAATATTTCACTAGCATTCAATATCTCCGAAAATATTACCGATATCGCCCTGAAATTGTGTACGGTGATAATGGGCACTACTAGAAGTTCACCTTTGAGACTTTCAAAAACCTGGTGACTACAAAACCAACATGGCGGTCAAGCGAAATTGAGACTTTTAATTAGACTTTTCTCGCGATTTAACTCTCCAAACGTAATGAAACTTGGTACAGCAAATATCTATACACATTGTAATGCACTGGAGTCTAATTTAGTTCAATTGTTTACATAACCTCAAAATGGAGGCTGTGCAAAATATTTCACTGACATTCTATATCTCCGAAACTATTACAGATATCACCCTGCAATTTTGTTCGGTGATACAAGGGTACTGATACAAGTATACATATGTATATTTCTTAACCTGTAAAGTACAAAACGAACATGGCGACCAAGCGAATTTGAAATATTTTAATAGACTTTTCTCGTGATTTATCACTCTGAGCGCAGTGAAATGTGGTACAGTAAATGATTTTGCAGATTGTAATGCACTGCCATCTAATTTAATTCAATTGTTTACGTAACCTCAAGATGGCGGCTGTGCGAAATTTTAAAATTAAGTTTTTATTTGTTGTGTCGTAATCATGCGATCGAACTGAAAGTTTGAATAATGAAACTAGGCAATAATTGTCCTTGAATGGTACATAACTCTATGGAATTTACATATAACAATCCTAAATGGCGAGCTTCCGAAATATTTCGACGGTCCTCTATATCTATCAAGCTTTTTCAGCAACCAAACTGATTTTTTTAATGTTCATAGAGACTAAGGGACTTTCAGTAACCTGGTGAGCACAAATCCAACATGGCGGCGACGCGAAGTTGAAATATTTAAATGGACGTTTCTCGCGAATTAACAATCCGAGTGCCGTGAAACGTTGCACGTTAAATGCTTAGAGAAATGTTGATCCACTGGCAATAAATTTATTTCAATTGTTTGCATAATCACAAGATGGCTACTGGGCGTAATTTTAAAATCTCGTTTTTACTTCTTGTGTTCGAATCATGCGATTGAAGTTTGAATACCACACGTATACACTAATCTTAATGTAATAGTACAAAAATAAAAATACAACCTGGCGACTATCTGAAATATTTATACGGTTCTCAATATCTACGAATCTGTTACAGCAATTAAACTGACATTTTGTATGTTGATTGAGGCAATTAACATGAGCAGGATATATGAAAATAGGCTGTATAGTTCTTCACGGAACTACTTGTTTTTAGCCTATTTTCAATTTGGAAAAGATTGGCTTATGAGATCACCTTTTGTCCGTGTGTGTGTGCGTGTGTGTGTGTGTGTGTGTGAGGTGTGTGTGTGTGTCCCCCTAATAAAATCTAAACGGCTGGAGCGATTTCAATGAAACTCGGTAAGTTCATAGCACTATTCCCGGCAACCTCGACCGTTCCCTTCAAATTTTGTTATGTCTCACCAATCCAACATGGCGGCTGTGCGAAATATTTCACTAGCATTCAATATCTCCGAATCTATTACCGATATCGCGCTGAAATTGTGTACGGTGATAAAGGGCACTACTAGAAGTTCACCTATGAGACTTTCAAAAACCTGGTGACTACAAAACTAACATGGCGGTCAAGCGAAATTGAGACTTTTAAATAGACTTTTCTCGCGATTTAACTCTCCAAACGTAATGAAACTTGGTACAGCAAATGTCTATACACATTGTAATGCACTGGAGTCTAATTTAGTTCAATTGTTTACATAACCTCAAAATGGCGGCTGTGCGAAATATTTCACTGACATTCTATATCTCCGAAACTATTACAGATATCACCCTGCAATTTTGTACGGTGATAAAGGGTACTGATACAAGTTTACCTATGTATATGTCTTAACCTGAAAAGTACAAAACGAACATGGCGACCAAGCGAATTAGAAATATTTTAATAGACTTTTCTCGTGATTTATCACTCTGAGCGCAGTGAAATGTGGTACATTAAATGATTTTGCAGATTGTAATGCACTGCCATCTAATTTAATTCAATTGTTTACATAACCTCAAGATGGCGGCTGTGCGAAATTTTAAAATTAAGTTTTTATTTGTTGTGTTTTAATCATGCGATCGTACTGAAAGTTTGAATAATGAAACTAGGCAATAATTGTAAAAGGAAGCTTGTAGTTTAACGTGACCGTTAATCTTGAGATCATAAGCCACGGGACCTCCATTTTACGTGGAATCCGAACCACAGGACATGGCATTTCAATTCGAAAATCTCACATGCATTGACCGGGAATCGAACCCGGACCGCCTTGGTGAGAGGCATACAGCTAGACCGCTGAGCCACCACGCCCCCCGGGCAATAATTGTCCTTGAATGGTACATAACTCTATGGCCTTTACATATAACAATCCAAAATGGCGAGCATCCGAAATATTTCGACGGTTCTCTATATCTATCAATCTTTTACAGCAACCAAACTGATTTTTTTAATGTTCATAGAGACTATAGGACTTTCAGTAACCTGGTGAGCACAAATCCAACATGGCGGCGACGCGAAGTTGAATTATTTAAATGGACGTTTCTCGCGAATTAACAATCCGAGTGACGTGAAACGTTGCACGTTAAATGCTTATACAAATGTTGATCCACTGGCATTTAATTTATTTCAATTGTTTGCATAATCACAAGATGGCTACTGGCCGTAATTTTAAAATCTCGTTTTTACTTCTTGTGTTCGAATCATGCGATTGAAGTTTGAATACCACACGTATACACTAATCTTAATGTAATAGTACAAAAATAAAAATACAACCTGGCGACTATCTGAAATATTTAGACGGTTCTCAATATCTACGAATCTGTTAAAGCAATTAAACTGACATTTTGTATGTTGATTGAGGCAATTAACATGAGCAGGATATATGAAAATAGGCTGTATAGTTCTTCGCGGAACTACTTGTTTTAGCCTATTTTCAATTTGGAAAAAATAGGCATATGAGATCACCTTTTGTCCGTGTGTGTGTGCGTGTGTGTGTGTGTGTGTGTGAGGTGTGTGTGTCCCCCCCTAATAAAATCTAAACGGCTGGAGCGATTTCAATGACACTCGGTAAGTTCATAGCACTATTCCCGGCGATCTCGACCGTTCCCTTCAAATTTTGTTACGTCTCACCAATCCATCATGGGGGCTGTGCGAAATATTTCACTAGCATTCAATATCTCCGAAACTATTACCGATGTCGCCCTGAAATTGTGTACGGTGATAAAGGGCACTACTAGAAGTTCACTTATGAGACTTTCAAAAACCTGGTGACTACAAAACCAACATGGCGGTCAAGCGAAATTGAGACTTTTAAATAGACTTTTCTCGCGATTTAACTCTCCAAACGTAATGAAACTTGGTACAGCAAATGTCTATACACATTGTAATGCACTCGAGTCTAATTTAGTTCAATTGTTTACATAACCTCAAAATGGCGGCTGTGCGAAATATTTCACTGACATTCTATATCTCCGAAACTATTACAGATATCAACCTGCAATTTTGTACGGTGATAAAGGGTACTGATACAAGTTTACCTATGCATATGTCTTAACCTGACAAGTACAAAACGAACATGGCGACCAAGCGAATTTGAAATATTTTAATAGACTTTTCTCGTGATTTATCACTCTGAGCGCAGTGAAATGTGGTACAGTAAATGATTTTGCAGATTGTAATGCACTGCCATCTAATTTAATTCAATTGTTTACATAACCTCAAGATGGCGGCTGTGCGAAATTTTAAAATTAAGTTTTTATTTGTTGTGTTTTAATCATGTGATCGTACTGAAAGTTTGAATAATGAAACTAGGCAAAAATTGTCCTTGAATGGTACATAACTCTATGGCCTTTACATATAACAATCCTAAATGGCGAGCATCCGAAATATTTCGACGGTTCTCAATATCTATGAATCTTTTACAGCAACCAAACTGATTTTTTTAATGTTCATAGAGACTATAGGACTTTCAGTAACCCGGTGAGCACAAATCCAACATGGCGGCGAGTCGAAGTTGAAATATTTAAATGGACGTTTCTCGCGAATTAACAATCCGAGTGCCGTGAAACGTTGCACGTTATATGCTTATACAAATGTAGATCCTCTGGCTATTAATTTATTTCAATTGTTTGCATAATCACAAGATAGCTACTGGGCGTAATTTTAAAATTTCGTTTTTACTTCTTGTGTTCTAATCATGCGATTGAAGTTTGAATACCACACGTACACACTAATCTTAATGTAATAGTACAAAAATAGAAATACAACCTGACGACTATCAGAAATATTTAGACGGTTCTCAATATCTACGAATCTGTTACAGCAATTAAACTGACATTTTGTATGTTGATTGAAGCAATTAACATGAGCAGGATATATGAAAATAGGCTGTATAGTACTACTTGTTTTTAGCCTATTTTCAATTTGGAAGAAATAGGCATATGGGATCACCTTTTGTCCGTGTGCGTGTGCGTGTGTGTGTGTGTGTGTGTGAGGTGTGTGTCCCCCCCTAATAAAATCTAAACGGCTGGAGCCATTTCAATGAAACTCGGTAAGTTCATAGCACTATTCCCGGCGACCTCGACCGTTCCCTTCAAATTTTGTTACGTCTCACCAATCCAACATGGCGGCTGTGCCAAATATTTCACTGACATTCTATATCTCCGAAACTATTACAGATATCATCCTGCAATTGTGTACGGTGATAAAGGGTACTGATACAAGTTTACCTATGTATATGTCTTAACCTGAAAAGTACAAAACGAACATGGCGACCAAGCGAATTTGAAATATTTTAATAGACTTTTCTCGTGATTTATCACTCTGAGCGCAGTGAAATGTGGTACATTAAATGATTTTGCAGATTGTAATGCACTGCCATCTAATTTAATTCAATAGCTTACGTATCCTCAAGATGGCGGCTGTGCGAAATTTTAAAATTAAGTTTATATTTGTTGTGTCGTAATCATGCGATCGAACTGAAAGTTTGAATAATGTAACTAGGCAATAATTGTCCTTGAATGGTACATAACTCTATGGAATTTACATATAACAATCCTAAATGGCGAGCTTCCGAAATATTTCGACGGTCCTCTATATCTATCAATCTTTTTCAGCAACCAAACTGATTTTTTTAATGTTCATAGAGACTAAGGGACTTTCAGTAACCTGGTGAGCACAAATCCAACATGGCGGCGACGCGAAGTTGAAATATTTAAATGGACGTTTCTCGCGAATTAACAATCCGAGTGCCGTGAAACGTTGCACGTTAAATGCTTATACAAATGTTGATCCACTGGCAATTAATTTATTTCAATTGTTTGCATAATCACAAGATGGCTACTGGGCGTAATTTTAAAATCTCGTTTTTACTTCTTGTGTTCGAATCATGCGATTGAAGTTTGAATACCACACGTATACACTAATCTTAATGTAATAGTACAAAAATAAAAATACAACCTGGCAACTATCTGAAATATTTAGACGGTTCTCAATATCTACGAATCTGTTACAGCAAATAAACTGACATTTTGTATGTTGATTGAGTCAATTAACATGAGCAGGATATATAAAAACAAGCCTGTATAGTGCTTCGCGGAACTACTTGTTTTAGCCTATTTTCAATTTGGAAAAAATAGGCATATGAGATCACCTTTTACCGTGTGTGTGTGCGTGTGTGTGTGTGTGTGTGTGTGAGGTGTGTGTGTCCCCCCCCCCTAATAAAATCTAAACGGCTGGAGCGATTTTAATGAAACTCGGTAAGTCCATAGCACTATTCCCGGCGACCTCGACTGTTCCCTTCAAATTTTGTTACGTCTCACCAATCCAACATGGCGGCTGTGCGAAATATTTCACTAGCATTCAATATCTCCGAAACTATTACCGATATCGCCCTGAAATTGTGTACGGTGATAAAGGGCACTACTAGAAGTTCACATATGAGACTTTCAGAAACCTGGTGACTACAAAACCAACATGGGGGTCAAGCGAAATTGAGACTTTTAAATAGACTTTTCTCGCGCGATTTAACTCTCCAAACGTAATCAAACTTGGTACAGCAAATGTCTATACACATTGTAATGCACTGGAGTCAAATTTAGTTCAATTGTTTACATAACCTCAAAATGGCGGCTGTGCGAATTATTTCACTGACATTCTATATCTCCGAAACTATTAGAGATATCACCCTGCAATTTTGTACGGTGATAAAGGGTACTGATACAAGTTTACCTATGTATATTTCTTAACCTGTAAAGTACAAAACGAACATGGCGACCAAGCGAATTTGAAATATTTTAATAGACTTTTCTCGTGATTTATCACTCTGAGCGCAGTGAAATGTGGTACAGTAAATGATTTTGCAGATTGTAATGCACTGCCATCTAATTTAATTCAATTGTTTACATAACCTCAAGATGGCGGCTGTGCGAAATTTTAAAATTAAGTTTTTATTTGTTGTGTCGTAATCATGCGATCGAACTGAAAGTTTGAATAATGAAACTAGGCAATAATTGTCCTTGAATGGTATATAACTCTATGGCCTTTACATATAACAATCCTAAATGGCGAGCATCCGAAATATTTCGACGGTTCTCAGTATCTATGAATCTTTTACAGCAACCAAACTGATTTTTTTAATGTTCATTGAGACTATAGGACTTTCAGTAACCTGGTGAGCACAAATCCAACATAGCGGCGACGCGAAGTTGAAATATTTAAATGGACGTTTCTCGCGAATTAACAATCCGAGCGCCGTGAAACGTTGCACGTTAAATGCTTATACAAATGTTGATCCACTGGCTATTAATTTATTTCAATTGTTTGCATAATCACAAGATGGCTACTGGGCGTAATTTTAAAATTTCGGTTTTACTTCTTGTGTTCTAATCATGCGATTGAATTTGAATACCACACGTACACACTAATCTTAATGTCATCATCATCATCATCTTGCACAGTTTCCAGCCACTGGCCGGGTCTGTTTGGACCACAAGCCTCTCCAACGTCTTCTGTCTTCCCACCATCTCTCAGCCTCCACCCTTGTCCAGTCTTCTCCTCTCTTCTTCACGCTTTCTTCCACCCCCTTCAGCCACCTGTCTCTCGGTCTTCCCCTCGGTCTCTTTCCTTCCCACTTCGTCTCATGTACTCTCCTGGGTATCCTCTTCTCCTCCATTCGTTTTACATGTCCATACCATCTAAGTCTAGATTTCTCTATACCATCCTGTAATGGTTCCTCCTTCATTAATTCTCTGGTCCTCTCATTTCTTATTCTGTCCATCTTTGTAGCTCCAATACTGCTTCTCAAGAACCTCATCTCACTGGCCTGTATTTTGCTCCTCTCCCTTCCTTTCATAACCCAGGTCTCCGAGGCATACGTCAGGATAGGGACATAGTACGTCCGATATATGATCTTTTTGCTGTTCTGAGGGACATCCTTGCTCCATAACATGCTTCTCACACTCCTCCGAAATGCTTCTGCCTGCCTCCCCCGCTCATTTATTTCTCTATCGTTTCTTCCATTATCTTGTATCAGGCTTCCCAGATACTTAAAACTCTCCACTTTCTTCAGCTGTTCCCCACCAATTGTTATTCCCGTTGTGGTTCTTTCCTTCTTCCTTGTTGTGATCACCATCGCACTCTTATTTATGCTAAATTTCATCCCATATCCTTTTATTACTCCTTCCCACACGTCCAACTGTTCCTGTACCTCCTCCTCCTTGTTTCCCCAAATCATCAAATCATCTGCAAACACCATTGCTTTCATCTTTCCGTCCCCAATTACTTGTGCCACTCGGGTCATTATGTCATCCATCACCACAATGAAAAGTAACGGTGACAGTGCACTTCCTTGCTTCAGGCCGTTTCTTTGTTCCAACCAGTCAGATCTCTCTCCTCCCACTTTCACACAGCTCACGCTTCCCTTGTACATCTCCTTTATCCTCTTTATAGTCCATTTCTCTACTCCTCTATCCTCCAGGGACTTCCATACTTTGTTTCTGCATACACTGTCATATGCTTTCTCAATGTCCAGGAAGGCCATCAGTAGATCTGTTCCATATTCATAGTGCTGTTCTTGTAACTGCCTTACAGCAAAAATCAAATCCACTGTGGACCTTCCTGCTCTGAAGCCATGTTGTTCTTCCCTCATCCCTCCTTCTATCCTTGTCCTAATTCTCTTTTCCAAAACTTTCTCGAAGATCTTTGCACAATGACTCATCAGTGTTATTCCCCGATAGTTTCTGCAATCTGTTCTACTACCTTTCTTGAAGATCGGGACAATGATTCCTTTTTTCCAGTCCTCTGGGGTCTTCCTTTCCTTCCATGCTGTCTTCATCACTCGGTACAACCACTGTATCCCCACCTCTCCTGCTGCTCTCACCATCTCCACACTCAACTCATCCACACCCGGTGCCTTCCCTCCTTTCATCTTGTTCACTGCATCTTCCACTTCTTTCCATGTTAAGTCCTTTTCTGTTTGCAGTTCATCTTCCTCTTCCCCGATTTCTTCCTCCTCACCATCTTTTCCATTTGGGTTCAGAAGTTCTTCAAAATATTCTTTCCACATTTTCTTCAGTTCTTCCCTATTTTCTATCTCTTGTCCCCTTTTGTTCACCATTCTAACATAATCCGTAGGATCCTTCCGCCTCTTATCTTTCACCATCCCATACAGGACCTTTTTTGTACCTTCACTATCCTCCTCCATCATCTTTGTCCACTCTTCCATCCACTTCCTTCTCTCCTCAGCCACCACTCTCTTCGCCTCCTTCTTTCTTTCCTGGTACTCTTCCCTTGTCTCTACCGTCCTATTTTGATACCACCTCCTAAAGGCTCTATTCTTTTCCCTTACTATATCTTTTGTCTTCTCATTCCACCATGGTGTTTCCTTCCACCTCTTCTTACTACTTGTCCTCCCACATACTGCTTCTGCTGCACCCACTAGTGTCTTCTTAAATCTAGCCCATTCCTCTTCCACCCCTCTCTCTTCATCTGTTGGAATTCCTTCCTTTACCATTTTGAGGTACTCGACCCTTCTATCCCCTTCTTTCAGTTTCCATATCCTTATACGTCTTTCCTGGTTCTCAGTCCCTTTCTTCTCCTTACTCCCTCTCAGGTTCATTACCAGTAATCGATGGTCGCTATCCAGGTTCTCCGATGGTATAACCTTGATGTCCGTGATGTTCTTATTTAGTTCTTTCTCATACAGTATATAGTCGACCACCGACTTCCTGGTCAAGTCATCACTGTACCATGTGATTGTGTGGCTCTCTCTTTTCTTAAACCAGGAGTTCCCAACTAGCAGGCTGTTCCTCTGGCAGAAGTCCAACAGTCTCTTTCCTTCCTCATTTCTTCCACCCCAACCCTCTGGTCCTAGAACACTCTCATAACCTTGTCTTTCTCTTCCTACATGGGCATTGAGGTCCCCCATAACAATCATATTTCTTCCTACCAGCTGCTTCTGCAATTCCTCTTCAAACTCCTCCTTCTCTTCAGAAGCGCAGCCTACTTGTGGAGCATATACTTGCACTATTTCTACGGTCTCTCCCCTCAGTGCTACTTTCACTTTCATCATCCTATCACTTATTCTCCTCACTTCTTCTTTCAAACCATCTCGTACTACTACTCCCACTCCATTCCTCTTTCCCTCTTCGTTCCCACTCCAGTACAGTCTATAGCCTTTTCTCAGTACTCTCCTTCCTTCCCCTTTCCACTTTGTTTCTGCCAATCCCAATAAATCCAACTTCCTTCTTTCCATCATATCCACTATCTCCTCCACCTTCCCCGTCAGCGTTCTTAGGTTTAAAGTTCCAAATCTTAGTCCGTGTGTACAGCCGTGTCGTCGTCTATTAAATCCATAGTACAAAAATAAAAATACAATCTGACGACTATCTGAAATATTTAGACGGTTCTCAATATCTACGAATCTGTTACAGCAATTAAACTGATATTTTTTATGTTGATTGAAGCAATTAACATGAGCAGGATATATAAAAATAGGCTGTATAGTTCTTCGCGGAACTACTTGTTTTTAGCCTATTTTCAATTTGGAAAAAATTGGCATATGAGATCACCTTTTGTCCGTGTGTGTGTGCGTGTGTGTGTGTGTGGGGGTGTGTGTGAGGTGTGTGTGTCCCCCTCTAATAAAATCTAAGCGGCTGGAGCGATTTCAATGAAACACGGTAAGTTCATAGCACTATTCCCGGCGACCTCGACCGTTCCCTTGAAATTTTGTTACGTCTCACCAATCCAACATGGCGGCTGTGCGAAATATTTCACTAGCATTCAATATCTCCGAAACTGTTACCGATATCGCCCTGAAATTGTGTACGATGATAAAGGGCACTACTAGAAGTTCACCTATGAGACGTTCAAAAACCTGGTGACTACAAAACCAACATGGCGGTCAAGCGAAATTGAGACTTTTAAATAGACTTTTCTCGCGATTTAACTCTCCAAACGTAATGAAACTTGGTACAGCAAATGTCTATACACATTGTAATGCACTGGAGTCTAATTTTGTTCAATTGTTTACATAACCTCAAAATGGCGGCTGTGCGAAATATTTCACTGACATTCTATATCTCCGAAACTATTACAGATATCACCCTGCAATTGTGTACGGTGATAAAGGGTACTGATACAAGTTTACCTATGTAAATTTCTTAACCTGAAAAGTACAAAACGAACATGGCGACCAAGCGAATTTGAAATATTTTAATAGACTTTTCTCGTGATTTATCACTCTGAGCGCAGTGAAATGTGGTACAGTAAATGATTTTGCAGATTGTAATGCACTGCCATCTAATTTAATTCAATTTTTTACATAACCTCAAGATGGCGGCTGTGCGAAATTTTAAAATTAAGTTTTTATTTGTTGTGTCTTAATCATGCGATCGAACTGATTGTTTGAATAATGAAACTAGGCAATAATTGTCCTTCAATAGTACATAACTCTATGGAATTTACATATAACTATCCTAAATGGCGAGCTTCCGAAATATTTCGACGGTTCTCTATATCTATCAATCTTTTACAGCAACCAAACTGATTCTTTTAATGTTCATAGAGACTATAGGACTTTCAGTAACCTGGTGAGCACAAATCCAACATGGTGGCGACGCGAAGTTGAAATATTTAAGTGGACGTTTCTCGCGAATTAACAATCCTAGTGCCGTGAAACGTTGCACGTTATATGCTTATACAAATGTTGATCCACTGGCAATTAATTTATTTCAATTGTTTGCATAATCACAAGATGGCTACTGGGCGTAATTTTAAAATCTCGCTTTTACTTCTTGTGTTCGAATCATGCGATTGAAGTTTGAATACCACACGTATACACTAATCTTAATGTAATAGTACAAAAATAAAAATACAACCTGGCGACTATCTGAAATATTTAGACGGTTCTCAATATCTACGAATCTGTTACAGCAATTAAACTGACATTTTGTATGTTGATTGAGGCAATTAACATGAGCAGGATATATGAAAATAGGCTGTATAGTTCTTCACGGAACTACTTGTTTTTAGCCTATTTTCAATTTGGAAAAAATTGGCTTATAATATCACCTTTTGTCCGTGTGTGTGAGATGTGTGTGTGTGTCCCCCTAATAAAATCTAAACGGCGGGAGCGATTTCAATGAAACTCGGTAAGATCATAGCACTATTCCCGGCGACCTCGACCGTTCCCTTCGAATTTTGTTACGTCTGACCATTCCAACATGGCGGCTGTGCGAAATATTTCACTAGCATTCAATATCTCCGAATTTATTACCGATATCGCCCTGCAATTGTGTACGGTGATAAAGGCCACTACTAGAAGTTCACCTATGAGACTTTCAAAAACCTGGTGACTACAAAACCAACATGGCGGTCAAGCGAAATTGAGACTTTTAAATTGACTTTTCTCGCGATTTAACTCTCCAAACGTAATGAAACTTGGTACAGCAAATGTCTATACACATTGTAATGCACTGGAGTCTAATTTTGTTCAATTGTGTACATAACCTCAAAATGGCGGCTGTGCGAAATATTTCACTGACATTCTATATCTCCGAAACTATTACAGATATCACCCTGAAATTGTGTACGGTGATAAAGGGTACTGATACAAGTTTACCTATATATATTTCTTAACCTGAAAAGTACAAAACGAACATGGCGACCAAGCGAATTTGAAATATTTTAATAGACTTTTCTCGTGATTTATCACTCTGAGCACAGTTAAATGTGGTACAGTAAATGATTTTGCAGATTGTAATGCACTGCCATCTAATTTAATTCAATTTTTTACATAACCTCAAGATGGCGGCTGTGCGAAATTTTAAAATTAAGTTTTTATTTGTTGTGTCGTAATCATGCGATCGAACTGATTGTTTGAATAGCGAAACTAGGCAATAATTGTCCTTCAATAGTACATAACTCTATGGAATTTACATATAACTATCCTAAATGGCGAGCTTCCGAAATATTTCGACGGTTCTCTATATCTATCAATCTTTTACAGCAACCAAACTGATTCTTTTAATGTTCATAGAGACTATAGGACTTTCAGTAACCTGGTGAGCACAAATCCAACATGGTGGCGACGCGAAGTTGAAATATTTAAATGGACGTTTCTCGCGAATTAACAATCCTAGTGCCGTGAAACGTTGCACGTTAAATGCTTATACAAATGTTGATCCACTGGCAATTAATTTATTTCAATTGTTTGCATAATCACAAGATGGCTACTGGGCGTAATTTTAAAATCTCGATTTTACTTCTTGTGTTCTAATCATGCGATTGAAGTTTGAATACCACACGTATACACTAATCTTAATGTAATAGTACAAAAATACCGGGTGAGTTAGCCGTGGTGGTTACGGCATGACTGATGGCAGTCGCTCACATCCGGGAGGCGAGGAGGTTCGAATCCCCCCGCCGGCAACCTTGAAGATGGTCTTCTGTGGTTTCCCATCTTCCTTCCAGGCAAATGCCGGGGTTGGTCCCTAACTATAGGCCACAGCCGCTACCTTCCAACTCCTCGTCCTTACGTTCCAACTTCCCTCCTTCCCTCCCCAACGGTACTTGTAGCTCACCCATTGGGTGTCCGTCTCGAAGCAGCTACAAAACTGGCGAGCCGAACATGTCCTCGGACACTCCCGGCACTAAAAGCCATACGCTAAAAAAAAACAAAGTACAAAAATAAAAATACAACCTGGCGACTATCTGAAATATTTAGACGGTTCTCAATATCTACGAATCTGTTACAGCAATTAAACTGACATTTTGTATGTTGATTGAGGCAATTAACATGAGCAGGATATATGAAAATAGGCTGTATAGTTCTTCACGGAACTACTTGTTTTTAGCCTATTTTCAATTTGGAAAAAATTGGCTTATAATATCACCTTTTGTCCGTGTGTGTGTGCGTGTGTTTGTGTGTGTGTGGTGTGTGTGTGTCCCCCCCTAATAAAATCTAAACGGCTGGAGCGATTTCAATGAAACTCGGTAAGATCATAGCACTATTCCCGGCGACCTCGACCGTTCCCTTCAAATTTTGTTACGTCTGACCTTTCCAACATGGCGGCTGTGCGAAATATTTCACTAGCATTCAATATCTCCGAATTTATTACCGATATCGCCCTGAAATTGTGTACGGTGATAAAGGCCACTACTAGAAGTTCACCTATGAGACTTTCAAAAACCTGGTGACTACAAAACCAACATGGCGGTCAAGCGAAATTGAGACTTTAAATAGACTTTTCTCGCGATTTAACTCTCCAAACGAAATGAAACTTGGAACAGCAAATGTCAATACACATTGTAATGCACTGGAGTCTAATTTAGTTCAATTGTGTACATAACCTCAAAATGGCGGCTGTGCGAATTATTTCACTGACATTCTATATCTCCGAAACTATTACAGATATCACCCTGCAATTTTGTACGGTGATAAAGGGTACTGATACAAGTTTACCTATGTATATGTCTTAACCTGAAAAGTACAAAACGAACATGGCGACCAAGCGAATTTGAAATATTTTAATAGACTTTTCTCGTGATTTATCACTCTGAGCGCATTGAAATGTGGTACAGTAAGTGATTTTGCAGATTGTAATGCACTGCCATCTAATTTAATTCAATTGTTTACATAACCTCAAGATGGCGGCTGTGCGAAATTTTAAAATTAAGTTATTATTTGTTGTGTCGTAATCATGCGATCGAACTGATGTTTGAATAATGAAACTAGGCAATAATTGTCCTTGAATGGTACATAACTCTTTGGAATTTACATATAACAATCCTAAATGGCGAGCTTCCGAAATATTCCGACGATTCTCTATATCTATCAATCTTTTACAGCAACCAAACTGATTTTTTTAATGTTCATAGAGACTATAGGACTTTCAGTAACCTGGTGAGCACAAATCCAACATGGCGGCGACGCGAAGTTGAAATATTTAAATGGACGTTTCTCGCGAATTAACAATCCTAGTGCCGTGAATCGTTGCACGTTAAATGCTTATACAAATGTTTATCCACTGGCAATTAATTTATTTCAATTGTTTGCATAATAACAAGATGGCTACTGGGCGTAATTTTAAAATCTCGTTTTTACTTCTTGTGTTCGAAACATGCGATTGAAGTTTGAATACCACACGTATACACTAATATTAATGTAATAGTACAAAAATAAATATACAACCTGGCGACTATCTGAAATATTTAGACGGTTCTCAATATCTACGAATCTGTTACAGCAATTAAACTGACATTTTGTATGTTGATTGAGTCAATTAACATGAGCAGGATATATAAAAAAAAGCCTGTATAGTTCTTCGCGGAACTACTTGTTTTAGCCTGTTTTCAATTTGGAAAAAATAGGCATATGAGATCACCTTTTGTCCGTGTGTGTGTGCGTGTGTGTGTGTGTGTGTGAGGTGTGTGTGTCCCCCCGTAATAAAATCTAAACGGCTGGAGCGATTTCAATGAAACTCGGTAAGTTCATAGCAATATTCCAGACGACCTCGACCGTTCCCTTCAAATTTTGTTACGTCTCACCATTCCAACATGGCGTCTGTGCGAAATATTCACTAGCATTCAATATCTCCGAAACTATTACCGATATCGCCCTGAAATTGTGTACGGTGATAAAGGCCACTACTAGAAGTTCACCTATGAGACTTTCAAAAACCTGGTGACTACAAAACCAACATGGCGGTCAAGCGAAATTGAGACTTTTAAATAGACTTTTCTCACGATTTAACTCTCCACACGTAATGAAACTTGGAACAGCAAATGTCTATACACATTGTAATGCACTGGAGTCTAATTTAGTTCAATTGTTTACATAACCTCAAAATGGCGGCTGTGCGGAATATTTCACTGACATTCTATATCTCCGAAACTATTACAGATATCACCCTGTAATTTTGTACGGTGATAAAGGGTACTGATACAAGTTTACCTATGTATATTTCTTAACCTGTAGAGTACAAAACGAAGATGGCGACCAAGCGAATTTGAAATATTTTAATAGACTTTTCTCGTGATTTATCACTCTGAGCGCAGTGAAATGTGGTACAGTAAATGATTTTGCAGATTGTAATGCACTGCCATCTAATTTAATTCAATTGTTTACATAACCTCAAGATGGCGGCTGTGCGAAATTTGAAAATTAAGTTTTTATTTGTAGTGTCGTAATCATGCGATCGTACTGAAAGTTTCAATAATGAAACTAGGCAATAATTGTCCTTGAATGGTACATAACTCTATGGCCTTTACATATAACAATCCTAAATGGCGAGCATCCGAAATATTTCGACGGTTCTCAATATCTATGAATCTTTTACAGCAACCAAACTGATTTTTTTAATGTTCATAGAGACTATAGGACTTTCAGTAACCTGGTGAGCACAAATCCAACATGGCGGCGACGCGAAGTTGAAATATTTAAATGGACGTTTCTCGCGAATTAACAATCCGAGTGCCGTGAAACGTTGCACGTTAAATGCTTACACAAATTTTGATCCACTGGCTATTAATTTATTTCAATTGTTTGCATAATCACAAGATGGCTACTGGGCGTAATTTTAAAATTTCGTTTTTACATCTTGTGTTCTAATCTAGCGATTGAAGTTTGAATACCACACGTATACACTAATCTTAATGTAATAGTACAAAAATAATAATACAACCTGGCGACTATCTGAAATATTTAGACGGTTCTCAATATCTACGAATCTGTTACAGCAAATAAACTGACATTTTGTATGTTGATTGAAGCAATTAACATGAGCAGGATATATGAAAATAGGCTGTATAGTTCTTCGCGGAACTACTTGTTTTTAGCCTATTTTCAATTTGGAAAAAATAGGCTTATGAGATCACCTTTTGTCCGTGTGTGTGTGCGTGTGTGTGTGTGTGTGTTTGTGAGGTGTGTGTGTCCCCCCCCTAATTAAATCTAAACGGCTGGAGCGATTTCAATGAAACTCGGTAAGTTCATAGCACTATTCCCGGCGACCTCGACCGTTCCCTTCAAATGTTGTTACGTCTCACCAATCCAACATGGCGGCTGTGCGAAATATTTCACTAGCATTCAATATCTCCAAAACTATTACCGATATCGCCCTGAAATTGTGTACGATGATAAAGGGCACTACTAGAAGTTCACTTATGAGACGTTCAAAAACCTGGTGACTACAAAACCAACATGGCGGTCAAGCGAAATTGAGACTTTTAAATAGACTTTTCTCGCGATTTAACTCTCCAAACGTAATGAAACTTGGTACAGCAAATGTCTATACACATTGTAATGCACTGGAGTCTAATTTTGTTCAATTGTTTACATAACCTCAAAATGGCGGCTGTGCGAAATATTTCACTGATATTCTATATCTCCGAAACTATTACAGATATCACCCTGCAATTGTGTACGGTGATAAAGGGTACTGATACAAGATTACCTATGTATATTTCTTAACCTGAAAAGTGCAAAACGAACATGGCGACCAAGCGAATTTGAAATATTTCAATAGACTTTTCTCGTGATTTATCACTCTGAGCGCAGTGAAATGTGGTACAGTAAATGATTTTGCAGATTGTAATGCACTGCCATCTAATTTAATTCAATTGTTTACATAACTTCAAGATGGCGGCTGTGCGAAATTTTAAAATTAAGTTTTTATTTGTTGTGTCGTAATCATGCGATCGAACTGAAAGTTTGAATAATGAAACTAGGCAATAATTGTCCTTGAATGGTACATAACTCTATGGCCTTTACATATAATAATCCTAAATGGCGAGCTTCCGAAATATTTCGACGGTCGTCAGTATCTATGAATCTTTTACAGCAACCAAACTGAAATTTTTGTAATATTCATAGAGACTATAGGACTTTCAGTAACCTGGTGAGCACAAATCCAACATGGCGGCGACGCGAAGTTGAAATATTTAAATGGACGTTTCTCGCGAATTAACAATCCGAGTGTCGTGAAACGTTGCACGTTAAATGCTTACACAAATGTTGATCCACTGGCTATTAATTTATTTCAATTGTTTGCATAATCACAAGATGGCTACTGGGCGTAATTTTAAAATTTCTTTTTTACTTCTTGTGTTCTAATCATGCGATTGAAGTTTGAGTACCACACGTACACACTAATCTTAATGTAATAGTACAAAAATAAAAATACAACCTGGCGACTATCTGAAATATTTAGACGGTTCTCAATATCTACGAATCTGTTACAGCAAATAAACTGATATTTTGTATGTTGATTGAAGCAATTAACATGAGCAGGATATATGAAAATAGGCTGTATAGTTCTTCGCGGAACTACTTGTTTTTAGCCTATTTTCAATTTGGAAAAAATAGGCTTATGAGATCACCTTTTGTCCGTGTGTGTGTGCGTGTGTGTGTGTGTGTGTGTGAGGTGTGTGTGTGTCCCCCTAATAAAATCTAAACGGCTGGAGCGATTTCAATGAAAATCGGTAAGTTCATAGCACTATTCCCGGCGACCTCGACCGTTCCCTTCAAATTTTGTTACGTCTCACCAATCCAACATGGCGGCTGTGCGAAATATTACACTAGCATTCAATATCTCCAAAACTATTACCGATATCGCCCTGAAATTGTGTACGATGATAAAGGGCACTACTAGAATTTCACCTATGAGACGTTCAAAAACCTGGTGACTACAAAACCAACATGGCGGTCAAGCGAAATTGAGACATTTAAATAGACTTTTCTCGCGATCTAACTCTCCAAACGTAATGAAACTTGGTACAGCAAATGTCTATACACATTGTAATGCACTGGATTCTAATTTTGTTCAATTGTTTACATAACCTCAAAATGGCGGCTGTGCGAAATATTTCACTGACATTCTATATCTCCGAAACTATTACAGATATCACCCTGCAATTGTGTACGGTGATAAAGGGTACTGATACAAGTTTACCTATGTATATTTCTTAACCTGAAAAGTACAAAACGAACATGGCGACCAATCGAATTTGAAATATTTTAATAGACTTTTCTCGTGATTTATCACTGTGAGCACAGTTAAATGTGGTACAGTAAATGATTTTGCAGATTGTAATGCACTGCCATCTAATTTAATTCAATTTTTTACATAACCTCAAGATGGCGGCTGTGCGAAATTTTAAAATTAAGTTTTTATTTGTTGTGTCGTAATCATGTGATCGAACTGAAAGTTTGAATAATGAAACTAGGCAATAATTGTCCTTGAATGGTACATAAATCTATGGAATTTACATATAACAATCCTAAATGGCGAGCTTCCGAAATATTTCGACGGTTCTCAATATCTATGAATCTTTTACAGCAACCAAACTGAATTTTTTTAATATTCATAGAGACTATAGGACTTTCAGTAACCTGGTGAGCACAAATCCAACATGGCGGCGACGCGAAGTTGAAATATTTAAATGGACGTTTCTCGCAAATTAACAGTCCGAGTTCCGTGAAACGTTGCACGTTAAATGCTTATACAAATGTTGATCCAGTGGCAATTAATTTATTTCAATTGTTTGCATAATCACAAGATGGCTACTGGGCGTAATTTTAAAATCTCGTTTTTACTTCTTGTGTGCTAATCATGCGATTGAAGTTTGAATACCACACGTACACACTAATGTTAATGTAATAGTACAAAAATAAAAATACAACCTGGCGACTATCTGAAATATTTAGACGGTTCTCAATATCTAAGAATCTGTTACAGCAATTAAACTGACATTTTGTATGTTGATTGAGGCAATTAACATGAGCAGGATATATGAAAATGGGCTGTATAGTTCTTCACGGAACTACTTGTTTTTAGCCTATATTCAATTTGGAAAAAATAGGCTTATGAGATCACCTTTTGTCCGTGTGTGTGTGCGTGTGTGTGTGTGTGTGTGTGAGAGAGGTGTGTGTGTCCCCCCCTAATAAAATCTAAACGGCTGGAGCGATTTCAATGAAAATCGGTTAGTTCATAGCACTATTCCCGGCTACCTCGACCGTTCCCTTCAAATTTTGTTACGTCTCACCATTCCAACATGGCGGCTGTGCGAAATATTTCACTAGCATTCAATATCTCCGAAACTATAACCGATATCGCCCTGAAATTGTGTACGGTGATAAAGGCCACTACTAGAAGTTCACCTATGAGACTTTCAAAAACCTGGTGACTACAATACCAACATGGCGGTCAAGCGAAATTGAGACTTTAAATAGACTTTTCTCGCGATTTAACTCTCCAAACGTAATGAAACTTGGAACAGCAAATGTCTATACACATTGTAATGCACTGGAGTCTAATTTAGTTCAATTGTTTACATAACCTCAATATGGCGGCTGTGCGAAATATTTCACTGACATTCTATATCTCCGAAACTATTACAGGTATCACCCTGCAATTTTGTACGGTGATAAAGGGTACTGATACAAGTTTACCTATGTATATGTCTTAACCTGAAAAGTACAAAACGAACATGGCGACCAAGCGAATTTGAAATATTTTAATATACTTTTCTCGTGATTTATCACTCTGAGCGCAGTGAAATGTGGAACAGTAAATGATTTTGCAGATTGTAATGCACTGCCATCTAATTTAATTCAATTGTTTACATAACCTCAAGATGGCGGCTGTGCGAAATTTTAAAATTAAGTTTTTATTTGTTGTGTCGTAATCATGCGATCGAACTGAAAGTTTGAATAATGAAACTAGGCAATAATTGTCCTTGAATGGTACATAACTCTATGGCCTTTACATTTAACAATCCTAAATGGCGAGCATCCGAAATATTTCGACGGTTCTCAATATCTATGAATCTTTTACAGCAACCAAACTGAATTTTTTTTATGTTCATAGAGACTATAGGACTTTCAGTAACTTGGTGAGCACAAATCCAACATGGCGGCGACGCGAAGTTGAAATATTTAAATGGACGTTTCTCGCGAATTAACAATCCGAGTGCCGTGAAACGTTGCACGTTAAATGCTTATACAAATGTTGATCCACCGGCAATTAATTTATTTCAATTGTTTGCATAATCACACGATGGCTACTGGGCGTAATTCCAAATTCTCGTTTTTACTTCTTGTGTTCTAATCATGCGATTGAAGTTTGAATACCACACGTACACACTAATCTTAATGTAATAGTACAAAAAAAAAAAACTGGCAACTATCTGAAATATTTAGACGGTTCTCAATATCTATGCATCTGTTACAGCAATTAAACTGACATTTTGTATGTTGATTGAGTCAATTAACATGAGCAGGATATATAAAAAAAGCCTGTATAGTTCTTCGCGGAACTACTTGTTTTAGCCTATTTTCAATTTGGAAAAAATAGGCATATGAGATCACCTTTCGTCCGTGTGTGTGTGCGTGTGTGTGTGTGTGTGTGTGAGGTGTGTGTGTGTCCCCCTAATAAAATCTAAACGGCTGGAGCCATTTCAATGAAACTCGGTAAGTTCATAGCACTATTCCCGGCGACCTCGACCGTTTCCTTCAAATTTTGTTACGTTTCACCAATCCAACATGGCGGCTGTGCGAAATATTTCACTAGCATTCAATATCTCCGATACTATTACCGATATCGCCCTGAAATTGTGTACGATGATAAAGGACACTACTAGAAGTTCACCTATGAGACTTTCAAAAACCTGGTGACTACAAAACCAACATGGCGGTCAATCGAAATTGAGACTTTTAAATAGACTTTCCTCGCGATTTAACTCTCCAAACGTAATGAAACTTGGTACAGCAAATGTCTATACACATTGTAATGCACTGGAGTCTAATTTAGTTCAATTGTTTACATAACCTCAAAATGGCGGCTGTGCGGAATATTTCACTGACATTCTATATCTCCGAAACTATTACAGATATCACCCTGCAATTTTGTACGGTGATAAAGGGTACTGATACAAGTTTACCTATGTATATTTCTTAACCTGTAAAGTACAAAACGAACATGGCGACCAAGCGAATTTGAAATATTTTAATAGACTTTTCTCGTGATTTATCACTCTGAGCGCAGTGAAATGTGGTACAGTAAATGATTTTGCAGATTGTAATGCACTGCCATCTAATTTAATTCAATTGTTTACATAACCTCAAGATGGCGGCTGTGCGAAATTTTAAAATTAAGTTTTTATTTGTTGTGTCGTAATCATGCGATCGAACTGAAAGTTTGAATAATGAAACTAGGCAATAATTGTCCTTGAATGGTACATAACTCTATGGAATTTACATATAACAATCCTAAATGGCGAGCATCCGAAATATTTCGACGGATCTCAATATCTATCAATCTATTACAGCAACCAAACTGATTTTTTTATGTTCATAGAGACTATAGGACTTTCAGTAACCTGGTGAGCACAAATCCAACATGGCGGCGACGCGAAGTTGAAATATTTAAATGGACGTTTCTCGCGAATTAACAATCCGAGTGCAGTGAAACGTTGCACGTTAAATGCTTATACAAATGTTGATCCACTGGCAATTAATTTATTTCAATTGTTTGCATAATCACAAGATGGCTACTGGGCGTAATTTTAAAATCTCGTTTTTACTTCTTGTGTTCGAATCATGCGATTGAAGTCTGAATACCACACGTATACACTAATCTTAATGTAATAGTACAAAAATAAAAATACAACCTGGCGACTATCTGAAATATTTAGACGGTTCTCAATATCTACGAATCTGTTACAGCAATTAAACTGACATTTTGTATATTGATTGAGGCAATTAACATGAGCAGGATATATGAAAATAGGCTGTATAGTTCTTCACGGAACTACTTGTTTTTAGCCTATTATTAATTTTGAAAAAATAGGCTTATGAGATCACCTTTTGTCCGTGTGTGTGTGCGTGTGTGTGTGTGTGTGAGGTGTGTGTGTGTGTCCCCCTAATAAAATCTAAACGGCTGGAGCGATTTTAATGAAACTCGGTAAGTTCATAGCACTATTCCCGACGACCTCGACCGTTCCCTTCAAATTTTGTTACGTCTCACCAATCCAACATGGCGGCTGTGCGAACTATTTCACTAGCATTCAATATCTCCGAAACTATTACCGATATCGCCCTGAAATTGTGTACGGTGATAAAGGGCACTACTAGAAGTTCACCTATGAGACTTTCAAAAACCTGGTGATTACAAAACCAACATGGCGGTCAAGCGAAATTGAGACTTTTAAATAGACTTTTCTCGCGATTTAACTCTCCAAACGTAATGAAACTTGGTACAGCAAATGTATATACACATTGTAATGCACTGGAGTCTAATTTAGTTCAATTGTTTACATAACCTCAAAATGGCGGCTGTGCGAATTATTTCACTGACATTCTGTATCTCCGAAACTATTACAGATATCACCCTGCAATTTTGTACGGTGATAAAGGGTACTGATACAAGTTTACCTATGTATATTTCTTAACCTGAAAAGTACAAAACGAACATGGCGACCAAGCGAATTTGAAATATTTTAATAGACTTTTCTCGTGATTTATCACTCTGAGCGCAGTGAAATGTGGTACAGTAAATGATTTTGCAGATTGTAATGCACTGCCATCTAATTTAATTCAATTGTTTACGTTACCTCAAGATGGCGGCTGTGCGAAATTTTAAAATTAAGATTTTATTTGTTGTGTCGTAATCATGCGATTGAACTGAAAGTTTGAATAATGAAACTAGGCAATAATTGTCCTTGAATGGTACATAACTCTATGGCCTTTACATATAACAATCCTAAATGGCGAGCATCCGAAATATTTCGACGGTTCTCAATATCTATGAATCTTTTACAGCGACCAAACTGATTTTTTTAATGTTCATAGAGACTATAGGACTTTCAGTAACCTGGTGAGCACAAATCCAACATGGCGGCGACGCGAAGTTGAGATATTTAAATGGACGTTTCTCGCGAATTAACAATCCGAGTGCCGTGAAACGTTGCACGTTAAATGCTTATACAAATGTTGATCCACTGGCTATTAATTTATTTCAATTTTTTGCATAATCACAAGATGGCTACTGGGCGTAATTTTAAAATTTCGTGTTTACTTCTTGTGTTCTAATCATGCGATTGAAGTTTGAATACCACACGTACACACTAATCTTAATGTAATAGTACAAAAATAAAAATACAACCTGGCGACTATCTGAAATATTTAGACGGTTCTCAATATCTACCAATCTGTTACAGCAATTAAACTGACATTTTGTATGTTCATTGAAGCAATTAACATGAGCAGGATATATGAAAATAGGCTGTATAGTTCTTCGCGGAACTACTTGTTTTTAGCCTATTTTCAATTTGGAAAAAATAGATAGATAGATAGATAGATAGATTTATTTACCATCAACAGGATAGGCACCCAATTACAGATGATATAATAAAACATAATAAACATTAAATTTACATAAAAGCAACTATTTAACTAACCTAGAAACAAACATTGATTCAAGCTTATAAACTAAGTTACACTTAAATTAAAATAACAATTTTTACACACAATATATACAACAAACACCTACGATCTTGAGTTCAACAATGTTCTACGAATTTCAGTAGGCTTCGAGTAAAATATATCTATAGCGCTATCAAGATTGTTTAGAGAGCGCAACGCCATCAATAACCAGGAATTGGCATGGGCTACAGTTCTACACTTCTGGATCCGGAAAGTGAGTCTTTGCCTTGTATTGCGGCCTGGAACATGAAGCGGAATCAAACACAAAAGGGGCGCACAGTCGATTCTATTGGTCAGACACTTATATAGAAACATGGCGTTGGCACACATGCGGCGAGACCTCAAAGACCGCATACGCATGGTTCCACAGAAGGTCTCATAGTCCAATGTAGAGAGTCGAATGCCCATATACCTACAGCTGATCCACTTCATGAATCTCACCTGCATTCTCTCTAACCGCTGAATAGCATATTGCTGAGAAGGCAGCCATACCTCACAACAGTATTCAACAGTCGACCTTACATATGCTAAAAATAAAATTTTGAGAGAACCTATATTGGCGAATTCACTACAGTTTCTCTTCAGAAAACCTAGTAATCTGAACCCCTTACTCGTCACCTTATCTACATGTTTTAGAAATGACAACCCGTCATCGTTGGTAATTGTTACACCTAGGTCGTTTACTACATTCACACGCACTAATACAGAGTTACTTATACTATAATTCCTCATGACAGGTGCCAACTTCCTAGAAAATGTTATCACATTGCATTTTGATATATTAAGGTCAAGTAACCACTTAGTACACCAATCTGTTAGTAGATGTAGGTCTAATTGAAGCAAGTCACAGTCTGACTCGTGGTCTATTACTCGAAACAGTTTCAAATCATCAGCGTATAGAAAGCAGTTACCATTCTTGAAGACCCCAGTTAAATCATTAATAAAGATTACAAATAAAAGCAAGGCTTCATAACGTAACAGAATTGTCAGAAATAACGAATTAATTTTTGTTACGTTACTGCTTCCGTACCCAAAACAAATGGTATATAAATAACGTTTTTAGTGCGGCAACGAAATAAGGGGTTATAATTTTCCCTGGTCTGTGCTATTAACGTTATATCCATCAGAGGAAAAGATTCCGTTATTTTAAAATTCGCTCCCGTTATTAACCTTATAAGTCTAGTAACGGTATGACAGCGATTTTGACCCGCTGCGCGCCATCAATAACGTTATTCAGGCAGAGTGATCGATTCGGTTATTTCAAAATGCAAACCTACTAATAACGTTATAAGCCTAGTAACGGTATACGAGAGATTTTAACCTGTTATACGCTATCAATAACGTTATTCAGGGCAGAAAAATTAATTCCGTTATTTAGAAATGTGAACCCACCAATAACGTTATAAGCTTTGTAACGGTATACGAGCGATATTTACGAGCTTTGCGCTGTCAATAACGTTATTCATGGCAGAAAAATAATTCCGTTATTTAGAAATGCGAACCCACCAATAACGTTATAAGTCTAGTAACGGTATACGAGCGAATTTTACCAGCCATACGCTATCAATAACGTTATTCAGGGCAGAAAAATTAATTCAGTAATTTTGAAATGCGAACCCACCAACAACGTTATAAGTCTAGTAACGGTATACAGGCGATTTTTACCAGCTATGCGCTATCAGTAACATTATTCTAAGCGGAGAAATTGATTCCGTTATTTCAGAAAAGAATCTCGTCAATATCGTTATGGAAGTGTCTATTTGTACGCTACCCGGACAAGCATGGAAGGTGACCGTGAACTGACGATGCTGGGCCATATGTAATTCCAGGCCAATTATTTATTCAAACATAGGATAATTACTTCTTGAAATATCAATAATAATCAACATAATGATTTCAATCTGAGCGCGTGCACCTTCAGACAGGGCAAGGCACCTTGCTCGTTTCGATCGCGGTCATATTGTAGAAACATGTTTCCTAAAATCAATACGATGGATCCCATGATTCGAAATATTTATTGTTGCTTCATATAGGGGTTTGGAACATAGCCTATTGTTCATCAGTCCCATGTAGTTGAAGTCTGATAAACTTTGTTATTTTTGGAGTTGGCAATGACCTTGACTTAGGAAATATCCACGCATTTTCCTGGAGTGGAAGTGGGAAACCACAGAAAAACACTGTAAGATAGCTAAGATGGGAATCGATCTCTCCTTCTCGCAGTGTTGCCATATAAGGCAGAGTGTAACCTACACACCAAACTTTCACTCCTTTGTGACCAATAAGAGTATTTCTTTCCTAAATGAAACCTCCCGTTCTTGCTTTTCGTTTACTTGGTATCCTATTTTCATTTAGTAGTGATAGAAGCCATTTTTCAGTGATGGTTATTTCTAATGAAGAAAGCTATTCAGTCGGTCAACACGAAATTCGCGTAGACCGAATGGAAAGCTTTCTTTATTATTTTCATTTATGAAAAAAATAGGCTTATGTCATCACATTTAGTCCGTGTGTGTGCGTATGTGTGTGTCCCCCCTAATAAAATATAAACGACTGGAGTGATTTCAATGAAACTCGGTAAGGTCATAGTACTATTTTGTCCGACCCCGACCGTGATCTTCAAATTTTATTACAGCTCACCAATCCAACATGGCGACTGTGCGAAATATTTCACTGGCATTCCATATCTCCGAAACTATTACAGATATCACCCTGACATTTTGTACGGTGATAAAATGAACTACTAGATGGGACTCTCAAAATTCCTGTTAAGTAACAAACGAACATGGGGGCCAAGCGAAGTTGATACATTAAAATTGATCTTTTTCTTTTTTTCGCGATTAAACCATTCGAGCGCCGTCAAATGGTATAGCAAATGTTATACACCTTGTAATGCACTGATATCTTATTCAGCTCAATTGTTTACATAACCGCAAGATGGTGCCTGTGTGAAATTTAAAAATTAAGTTTTAATTTCTTGTGTCCTAATCATGCGATTGTAGCCAACGTTTGAACAATGAACCTACCGTACGCAATAATCGTCATCAAAGAGTACATTGCTCAATGGTCTACACGTATTTAGAAATATTTAGACGATTCACAATGTCAACTAATCAATGACAGCAATCAAACTGAATTGTTTTCATAACCACAAGAGGGCGCCTGTGCGAAATTTTAAAAGCTCGTATTCAGCCTATTTCCATTTATGAAAAAATAGGCTTATGAGATCACCTTTTGTCCGTGTGTGTACACCAGGGCCGTGCAATGGGCAAGGTGAAGCAGTGCTAGCAGGTGAAGCGCAGCCCTATTCTGCCTATTTCTGAGCAGTGCAGCACGACATCACACTAGCACTGCAGCGCTTAGTCGCACAAGCACTGTCCATTTGACAGGGTGCTGCAGTACGTTTAGTACTGAGCGCATAGCCTGGTCACTAGGCGCACTAGAGCCAACATTTTGTCATATGCTTGTGGTCTGCCGTGCTCATAACGTCTTTTGTGCCTGGGGAGCACAAACATACCATAGTGGGAAAGTCACACCTTAAAGAAACACACCGAAGACGTATAAAACATGATATTTGGACGTACATGAACCAGATCTGAAACAAGGATACAAGAAGTTGCATACGTTTTAGCCTATTTTCATTTATGAAAAAATAAGCTTATGAGAGCACCTGTTGTCAGTGTGTCTGTCTCTGTGTGCGCGTGTGTGTGATATGGTGTGTGCCCCCCCCCCTAATAACTTCTAAACCGCTGGAGCGATTGCAATGAAACTCGGTAAGTTCATAGCACTATTCCACACCACCCCGATCGTGCCCTTCAAATTTTGTTACGTCTCACCAATCCAACATGGCGGCTGTGCGAAATATTTCACCAGCATTCGATATCTACGAAACTATTACCGATATCACCCTGGAATATTTCACGGTGATAAAGGGAACTACTAGAAGTTCACCAATGTGATTTTTGAAAACCTGATAACTACAGAACCAACACGGCGGCCAAGCAAAGTAGCGACTTTTAAATAGACGTTTCTCACGATTTAACCAACCAAACGCAATGCAACTTGGTACAGTATATGTTTATAAACATTGTAATGTACCGACATCTAACTTCGTTCAATTGTTTACATAACCTCAAGAAGGCGGCTGTGCGAAATATTTCACCGGCATTCTATATCTCTGAAACTATTAGCGATATCACCCTGAAATTTTGTACGGAGATAAAGGGCACTACTGGAATTTCTTCTATAAGACTTTCAAAAACCGGGTAACTACAAAACGTATATGGCAACAAAGCGAATTTGAACGTTTTAAATAGACCTTTCTCGCGATTTAATGATCCAAACGCAATGAAACTTGGTACAGGAAATGTTTATACACATTGTAATGCACTGGTATCTAATTTAGTTCAATTGTTTACATAACCTCAAGATGGCGAATGTGCGAATTTTAAAATTAAGTTTTTATTTCTTGTGTCGTAATCATGCGATCGAAGTGAGAGTTTGAGTAATGAACCCTTGCAATAATTTTCCTTTAATGGTACATGACTCTATGGCCTATACATATAACAATCCAACATGGCGACCATCCGAAATATTTAGATGGATCTCAATATCTACGAATCTATTACAGCAATCAAACTAAATCTTTTAATCTTCATTGGGGCTATGAACATAAGTTCACCTATAGGACTTTCAGTAACCTGGTGATCACAAATCCAACATGGCGGCGACGCGAAGTATAAATATTCACATGGTCGTTTCTCGCATTTTAACCATCCGAGGGCAGTGTCACTTAGTACAGTAAATCCTTCTACAAATGTTAATCCACTGGCATCTAATTTTTTCATTTGTTTCCATAACCACAAGATGGCAGCTGTGCGAAATTTTAAAATCTCGTTTTTACTTCTTGTGTCCTAATCATGCGATTGAAGTTTGAATACTACACGTACACAATACACTTCACGTATCAGTACATAACTCTAAGAGCTACAGATATAAAAATCCAACATGGCAACCATGCGCAATATTTAGCCGGTTCTCAATATCTGCGAATCTATTACAGCAATCAATCTGAACTTTTGTATGTTGATAGAGGCAATTAACGTAAGTAGGATATATGAAAATAGGCTGTATAATTCTTCACAGAACTACTTGTTGGGTTAGTTATTGTTGTTTTAAGGGGCGGAACTACGAGGTCATCTGCCCCTACATTTTGGGTGATGTAGCAGTTGCAGCGAGATATAATAATCCTAAAAATGGAATCAAGCATATTGGTAATCATGCATGTGACAGTAACAGGGCCGGTATGGAATCAGGAGTGTTAAAATATATTTTTTTAATTTGTTGACATAATGTCACAAACCAGCCGACGTAGCTACACACGCTAACGTGCATGGTCAGACTACACCGAACTCGAAATACCACACACAACCATTTCATACCTTGCCTCATTAATTTCATTTGTCATTAAATCCTCTCATTAGATTGACGTCATGAAGGGCATCTATCCGTAATATCATTACCACAAGGAAACTGTCTCACCACATCCCCTTCCTCATAGCAACCTAAATAATTACGGGTAGAACAAAAAACTACATTAGGACTATAAAGCTATAGTCTACAGTATTTCAATAACAAGATTCTGAATTCACCAACTGATTAGGTTGATGCTGTTCAGGGATATGTGAATTCGAGAAACGTGCGTTAGTAAATTTATCAGGTTTTTAAACTGAACAATATTCCGTCGCAATCTGAGGTAATTTATGTCTTTTATTCGTATTTTCAACATCGCCTGAAACAATAACTCATGGAATTTACCTACACATAAGATATACGGCAAAATAAGCAAGTTGACATGAAATCCTTCTAACTTTTGAAGTTTTAGGACAATTTTCATTATTTCAACAGTTTGGAGACCAAGAGTGCTCTTCATTGTAAAACAATTTTGCTCTGAAAATTACAAAATATGTTGTCTGTCTTTCTACCAGCTTGTCGGTATTTATTTCGGTTGTTTGTTGGTTTTTGGAACTATTCGGCTCTTTGGTTATGGTATGCGAACCATCTCTCTAACTTACCAGGAGCAATGTAATGCCAAAAATACGAAGAAAGGTGTACTATTATAGTTGGTGCTGAAATTACATGGCATCGTGCAATAGATTGCGCTGACAATGAAAGAGATCACCTTGTGGTGTAGCGGCTAACATTCTTGGCTGTCGCCCCGCCCCGCCCCGGTGGTCCGGGTTTGATTCCCTGGCCTGCCAAGAAATTTAATTTCGGTTTGAGGTACTGAAATGGTATCGATGATACGTAAGTCATCAAAAGGGTGTTCATTTCGAGGACTTGCACCAGGTCAGTGAGCACAAGTTTTCCTTTTTTTTTTTCTACATTCTTATTCTGCAATTCGAACATTCACATGGGAACTCGGGGAGAAACTCACCTCGTAGAGTTGTTAGAATAGCTTCCGTAAATATTCTCAAAGGCCAATGCCACAAGTAGCCGTCGTGAGTTAATCCAATTGCATATTTATATGTAATCCACACATCGTATTTAAGAACATTTGATTTTCATAGCATTCTATGTTCTGGGCATAGGAAAACCTCGAAGCTAATTTCGCAATTTTCAGTGAATGAACATACAAAGTATAGTAATCTTCATGTAGGGACACCGTGCCACATATATACAGAGAGTGCAAGAATTGCTTGAAGGCAAGGTGACATGGTGCGTAATTTGTGTTTGTACAACGAATGAGGTTTTCATTACGGTGATGATGATGAAGATGGTGGTAACGATGAAGACAGTGATTTACTAGTTAGGAACCAAAGGAATACTTGAGAATTAAGCCTGAAGCGGATGTATGGAAAAAACAAAATGAACTTGCTGGTTGATTGAGAAAGTGTCTAATCACCATATTTTATGGAGAACAACTTATCCAGAAGTACACATGAAAGGGAGTAGTCAAGCACAAATAGGTCGAGGCAAAGGTTGCTCTTGTGTGAGACTGTATGCTGCAAACACTGTGGAGTGTCTGATAACCTAGCTCCGTTCAAACACCAAAATTAAGAAGGGGATTCACTACAAACGTTAGGAATCACCGACATAGATCTAAGATGCATCTGTAACATTTCAGAAATGTTACGCGATCCATGTTTTCGTGTCTTCCTCGAGTTAGAAGCAAAAGTACAATATAATAATAATTGTTATTGGCCGTAAGAAGGATACAAGATTTATGCTGGACCCCACCATCAGATGTGAAGTAACCATCGGCATAACAAGACAGGTCGTTTAGAGCTAACGATAGGCTTCAAAGAGAATTGAAAGCTTGTGGTACGTTTCGAATAAGGGAAAGAAACAACATCAACATTTTTTAATAACTTATCGTGTTTGGGTATGCCTAACTTAAGTATAAATGGCATAATTTTGCTATCAAATGAATCCATTCAATAATAGAGAATTGATCTACAATGTACTCGGGAACAGTATGAGACGTAGTCTATTGGTATCCAATAACATTTTATTGCCAATAATAATAGTCTAATAATAATAATAATAATAATAATAATATGAAGAGAAGAGAAGAACGACTTCGAGAAATCCAGCCGCGACAGGCTGGCCACGTGCCCCTGAACTGACGAGTTCCAGCGTAGACAGTGCTGACAGTGTGCGCATGGGTCATATGGCCCTAAAAGCAATTGCCTGGCTTGCAGGGTACCACGACATACTATACACGGCTCACTCGCACACGTAGCTAGCGGCAGGCGGGGAGAGTCAAGGACACAGATTACCTACTGACATGACATGACGTCACGCACCTACGCCGGGCCTTGGTGTGCACCCCGACCCCTCCCCCCTCTTCACCCACACCCCACCTATTAAAATCTAAGCGGCTGGAGCGATTTCAATGAAATTCGGTAAGGTCATAGTAGGCCTATTATTTTGGCCGACCCCGATCGTGCCCTTCAAAGCTTATTATGTTTCACCAATTCAATATGGTGGCTGTGCGAAATATCTCACTGCTATTCTATATCTCCGAAACTGTCACCGATATCACCCTGAAATTTTGTACGGTGATAAAAGTCACTTAAGTGACTTTCATAAACCTGTTAACTACAAAACGTACATGGCGGCCAAGTGAATTTGAAAATTTAAACAGACTTTTCTGGCGATTTAACCATCCGAACGCAGTGAAACTTGGTACAGCAATTGTTTATATACATTGTAATGAACTGATATCTAATTTTGTTAAATTGTTTACATACACTCAAGATGGCAGCTGTGCAAAATTTTAAAATTATTTTTTTAATTCTTTTGTCCCAATCATGCGATAGAAGTCAACGTTTGAAAAATGAACCTACGCAATAATAGTCATCTAATAGTACATAACTCTATGGTCTACATATAGGGTCTTTCATATTAAGTAAGAACGACGAGCGGCGGTTTTGTTATTCGCTACTGCAGCGGGCTTGGCCGAGTTTCTGGCGCCCCACGGCCCCCTGCTGTAGTATTGAAAGCGCGCGCATAGTACAAACTTGACCTTGCAATAAGCGTGCAGGTGTTGTGAGTCGCCAGTCTGAACCTCAGATGGTAACATGTTCAGACAGTTAATATTGCAACATCGTATTTTTGTATGTAAAACTTATTTTAAGTACGAGTCGGCCCGGTGGGTAAGTTCAGCAATTTCCTGATGAAGTGTCACCTTCACTAGCACAGATTCACGTAATTGTAAATAAGTTTGCCACTAGGCCTACTGACTCAGTGCTCAATAAAGAACATAAAATACAAAATCAGAAACATTACAGTGGCAGAACTCACTCGCGTGAGCCAAAATGTGGTTACCGGATACAATGCCTGTATAACCCAGGAAGGACGACACTTCCAGCATATTTTATAAGGTAATATTTCATACAGGATTGTACACACGCTTAAAGCAGGCGGCCACGGCGCGCCACAAGCTCGACCAAGGCCACCGCAGCAGCAGGAAAGGGGAGCGAAAGTCAAGCGAGAGAGTGATGACCTTACCCCTTACCTGACGGTATGTGTCCTGAGCATCTAGTCCGATGTAGCGATTGCCTGTGACTGTGATGGCTAGTTCTGAATTATTGTTCAGTTTGGATATTTCTGAGTGATCCTTTGAAATTTTACCAGTTTGTACTTACGACTTCTAATTTTTTATGTAGTTTTTCCTGTTTTTAGTTCATCGATCCCTTTAATTACTTTTTACATAGTTTATTTTACCTGCAACACCATTAATTTTAGTATTCGTTAGGTGTTCTATTTTAGGCAATTTATTTTTGGACAGTATCTCTGGTAGATCATATACATGTACGATGAACATATAGGTACGACTGATGGAGAGTATTACGGTCAACAAGTGCAGCTAGTTTTACATTTTAGGTGAAAAATGGAGCCACCACCAAAACCGATTCAAGGCAGGACTGGCATGCAAAACGAAATGTATCATCAATTTAAATTAGCGTCGCGAAATTAAATTGTTCAAAGGAATAAAATTTCACTCCTGGCGCGAAATAAAATTAGTAACAGAATTTTAATTTCGCTGCAGAGGCGAAATAAAAGTCATAAGTCTTTTAATTTCGTTTCCGGCGCGAAATAAAATGCATTACTGACTTTTAATTTCGCTCCCGGTGCTAAATAAAATTCGTACCAGACTTTAAATTTCGCTCCCAGCGTGAAATAAAATCCGTTACAGACTTTTAATTTCACTCCCGGCTACAAACAGAATTCTTAACAGACTTTTAACTTTGCTCCTGGCGTGAAATAAAATTCATTAAAGACTTTTCATTTCGCTCTTGGCATAAAATAAAAACCGTTAGTCTTTTAAATTCGCTTCCGGCGCGAAATAAAAAAAAATACAGACTTTCAATTTCACTCCGGGCACGAAATAAAATTCGTTACAGACTTTCAATTTCGCTCCCGGCTCGAAATAAAATTCATTACAGACTTTTAATTTAGCTTCCGGCTCGAAATAAAATTCTTTACAGACTTTTAATTTTGCTCCTGGCCTGAAATAAAATTCGATATAAGACTTTTCATTTCGCTCCTGGCACGAAATGAAAACCGCTACAGTCTCTTAATTTTGCTCCCGGCGCGAAATAACATTTTTAACGACTGTTATTTTTGCTCCTGGTATGACAAAAATTGCTGGCCCCATGGTGTTGGGGATAGCGTGCCTGCTTCTCACCTGGAGACCCCGGGTTCGATTCCCGGCTCCGTTAGTGATTTTAGAAACGGACGTGTGTGTTGGAACGGGGTGCACTCAGCCTCGAGAGTAGCTGTCTGAAAGTCACGAAAACCAAGATTAACGGCCGAGGGAACCCGATGCGCTGACCAATATCTGCAGATGCCTGGGCAGCGGTCGCTTGGTAGGCCTAGGCCTTTCATGGGATGTAGTGCCACGGTTTATTTTAATGACACAAAATTCCCAAACAGCATTTAGTTTCGCCCCCGGCGTGAATTTAAAATGCATGGAACATATCATTTCATGTCTGAAATTAAATCTGGTCTGGCATGCGAAACAAAATGGTTGTGGACGCGTTAACATTTTAATTTCGCCATGAGCGTGATATTCGGGTGCGAATTGATATTGATTGTAAGCGCGAAAATTAAAATGGAAGCAAAATGTAATTCTAAGCACAATAACATAGTGAAAGGCGACGCAAAACTAATTGCAGTGCGAAACGAAATACTGTACGTGGCACAGGGGTTTGCTTTCGTGCCATGGTCAGTATAAATGCGCTGAGGGTAAGAAGGAAGTAGTAAGGAATGCCAAGCCCCCCCCCCCCGAACTTTCCGGAAGTGTAAGAATAAAGAATGTAGAAATGAGAGGAATGACTCCTCAGCCCTGTTGTTCGAGTTACCCGCCTCCGAAACAGAACTCCATATACGCCGCGGTACTACCACAGACGATTTTCTGTTATTTGTAACTCTTCAGTCAGTCAACATTAATTTACCCGATAACTGGGTGGGATACAACGTATATAAGATGTAAGTAACACTCCTGAAAAAATACATGTATTCGATTTAAGATCACTAAAATTGCTGCATTATAATCGTGACCATAAACTAATACATATAATGTTATATACATATTACTGTATATACATTGTACCCCTCCCAGTTATTGGGCAAATTAGTGTTGACTGACTGAAGAGTTAAACTGACAATTTGTATTGTAATTGGAGTTCTTCACTTATCTTGAATGTCTGTCCACACAGCACATTCGTTTTCTTGTTCGCTATAGAACAAGTAAAGGTACTTGTTGCCCCATTGCGTTATGAACGTCAGGGAGGGCCAGCCACGAGTCCGAGGTGCAGTCAAGGACGATGATGTTGATGCCATAGCACTGACTTTCTCCTCTACTGGAGTGATGACCATTGAATGACTCACGTTGCTGTTGCAGCCCTGCAGATTGTGCAGGCGGTGAACGGTAATAAGACTGCTACTGCTGCCAACGTCAGAACTTTGAAAATCGCTCCGAACATAATTTCACTCTAGAAACGAATACATTTTAATTTCAACAACGAAATGAAATGTTCCATTCATTTTAAATTCACATCGGAGGGCGAAACTAAATACCGTTTGGGAATTTTATTTCACTCCGGGTGCGAAATTAACGGTCTGTAACGAATTTTATTTCGCGCAAGGAGCGAAATTAAAAGTCTGTATCGAATTTTATTTTGCGCCGCGAGTGAAATTAGAAGTCTGTAATGAATTGTATTTCGCGCCGGGATCGAAATTAAAAGATTGTAACGATTTTTTTTCGCGCCGTGAGTGAAATTTAATTCAATTGTACAATGTAATTTCGCGTTGCTATTAAGTTTCGCGTTGATTTTGCTACGTCATTTCGCTTCGAATTAAGTTTCGCTTCGATTTAATTTCCCGCCGACAATCATTGTCATTTCGCTCCCGAGTATCGCGCTCACGGCGAAATTCAAATATATTCGCCCCCACAGCCATACATTTCGTTTCGCATGCCAGCCCTGATTCAAGGGCATACCACTAAATCCCAGGGGGAATTGCGACTACTATCGACCAAAATATTATGTGTACTCGAGTTTGAAGGTTGTTTGTGAAGTAACCAATAGACCTACGTAAAATCCAATAACATCATCATTTTCGTCGTTCTGTTTTACGTTAGTTCATGTTGGTTTGGATTTTTTTTTATATTTTAATATTTCTTATCGCAGTTGGAACACAAAAAGTGCCCGTTTTTAAGCGTGTTTCAACCATGCGTCACATTTAAGAATTATTATCTCACAAACCCGTCAACAGATCGAATCCAAATTTTAACACAATATACATTGGAATGTTGTATAACTGGTTCCTTAATTTAAAAATTTTGTATGGCCAAGAAACAAAGTTGTTATCATTTTGGTAAGGTAACTTTTTCTCGGCTCGGGTTGGTTTGAAAATGTAGTTCTTGATCGCGTTGTAATCCTTATACATCAAAAAGGTATGCTGTATGATTGTGAAATACGTAAATTAATTCACTTATTTTATATCGGTTTGTATTTGTATGGGGAATTAAGACATGGTTCACCAGTTGGCCGCTCCAGTAAAAGCTGTACAGCGTTGCCAAGATAGGCTCCCTCACGCGTCATGGCGCGCTTCGCTCGGAAGTGATGGGCTCCATATCAGCAACGCTGTACAGAATTTCCCGGAGCGTCTAGCTGGTGAACCATGTCTTAATTCCCCGTACAAATACAAACCGATATAAAATAAGTGGATTAATTTACCTATTTCACAGTCATACAACATAACTTTTTGATGTATAAGGATTACAACGCAACCAAGAACTACATTTTACAACCACCCCGAGCCGAGAAATAGTTACCTTACAAAAATGATAACAAAATTCGTTCTTGAACACGCAAAATGTTGAAATTAATAAACCTGTTATACAACATTCCAATGTATATTGTGCTAAAATTTGGATTCGATCTGATGACGGGTTTGTGAGATAATAATTATTAAATGTGACGCATGGTTGAAACACGCTTAAAAACGGTCACCTTTTGTGTTTCAACTGCGATAAAAAAATATATATATAAAGTTCCAAACCTACATGAACTAACGTAAAATAGAACGACGAAAATGATTATGTTTGTGGATTTTATATAGGTCTATTGGTTACTTCACAAACAACCTTCAAACTCGAGTGCACATAATATTTTGGTCGACAGAAAGTACTGTACCAAGAAAAGGAAGCCAGACCCTAAGAAAAACCTCTACACATACATAAGATTTTTTTCCCTAGTTCATATTTGAAATTATATATTTCTTTACGCTTGCATTAGAGAATGTGTAAAGTACTGAGCAGTTTTTATTTCACTTTAAATTTATTTGTACAAGTTGGATGACTAAACGTCACCCCACAATCTGCAAGCTACATGGCTGAACAGCGGTTGCTTGGTAGAACTAGGCCCTTCAACGGCTGTCGCGCCATGGGTTTAGTCTTTTTTTGAACTTCTAATATATAAGTGTAAGAGTACAAGACCACGAACTATTCAGTGACAACTTTTTTCAGAGAAGAGAGTTCGAATTCAAACGGAAACAATGCCTTGTGTGGAAAAGTAAGACGTAGCCATTGTGAAAATGGAAAATTGGTCTCCATAGATACTGACGACAGTCAAGCGCAAGTTCTCTAGGTGAAAGCGTCCTGCATAAATATCCACTTCCTTTGTACGCTCACAGAAAACGAAGAAAAGTCCCAGCAGAGCTTGTGTATTGAACGAAATAAAAGGTAAGGAACTGAAACAATGTATCTTACAGCAGATGTTTATTGCCATTCAGAAATTCCTTCTTATTTTATGATTTTTTCCTAGGAAACTGTCATCAGTCCAACATCTCTCATTGACTAGTTCACCTGTCAATCAACCTACCATTGTGGTTGCACCTGCAGTTCAGTTGTGTCTTGTGTTTCGCAGGGTTTTCCACACTCCCTCCAGGTAAATGCCGAGATAGTACCTTACTTGAAGACTCAGGGCACCTGCCCCATCCCTGGCTCTAATACAGTAACACACATAGTCAACTACATGGGACTGATGACCAAGATGCCCCAAGCCCCTACAATGTATTATTATCAACAAGAACAAGAACAAGAATGTTTGAGGAAGTAAGAAAGTATCTGCATAAACACATTGTGTCAACCTTACATAAGCGTGACATTACTATAATTTTATTGCTCAGATATTGTTCCACGCCTAGGCACTTGTACATGTAACTCGCCGAACTACAATATTCGTCAACTCGGCGTGTTCATCATTTTCCTTGCGCTAGAGATCTTGTGTAGCCGCGCCGCTACTCCTACCACCCTTTTCAAAACAATTCCCAAACTAATGTCGACGATTCCATTCACCCGATTTTATTTATGAAAAATGCATTGGAATCAGTAAATAAATCTCCGTTTTCGTATTACCAGTTTTTTTCATATTTTAAGCAGAAATATAAAAAACTGCTAGTAACGTCTTTGTTTTTTACATTTTGGAAAATGCATTGAATTGATATCAATTCTATTGCACTCCAGTATACATAGTGGTTTTGACATCGCAAATACGAGCTTTCATTCAAGAGAAAAATTAAAACAGAAATTGTCTCACTTTGGTGCTACTACGCGGTGTCAGAATTACAAACTAAAAATCGGGACATTTAGTCTTAGTAGTAACTGGCTGCTGCACAGACTGCTGTGTTGCCTGCTGGCGTGTCTCTTCCCCGTGCTGTCCGACCGTGACGTCACAGTTCCCTCTTCATTGCTATGTAAAGTAGTCAGGGATGTTTCAGCTACGTTATCTGATGGTTGAGTTACCTCCGCAATGCTATATGTGTTTGTAGAATGGGGCCAGTTATGAAAGTCCTCTGATATGGCTGGATATTCAGGGGAAGGTACTGCAGTTTCCATGTCGGTAGTGTCGCTTAGCTTACTACTCCCATCTGACTCGCCCAGCACCGTGCTGTAGGTTTGTTGTCTGACATGAAGTACCGCGCGATTCCTTCTGTTCGGACAGTCTATTTGTAAGTGGGAGGTTTCTTTACAATAAAAGTAATACTTAGCTTGTCCTTCATATGTTAACAAAACTTTATAATCATTGACCGTCAAATATGATGGAATGGGGTATTTAAGTTCAATTGTTACAATACGTATGCCATTACTTACAGCAGAAAATTCGTATACTTCATTCCAGCACTCGTTCGGTATGTCCTTGAGAACTCCATGCGTAGAAAGCACGCGGGAGAGCCTTTCATTGTTGACTTCGGGAGGAGATTACACAGACACGCACACGTTTTGTTAAAGAGTCTGAAGCAGTGATAGTTATTTTTGTGGTGTTACCGCTAGCTAGCCGGAAGGATTTCACACCTTCATGTCGAGATAATATATTTTCATAAAGTAAGGTGTACACTAATTTAATGTACACTGAATTTTCCCCGTTGCCTAGTTGATTCGCTAGTACTTGATCTCTATTAAGCTTCAGGTCGTTCGCTATCCACCTAGGCCTATGTATTTCAAGTGGTGTCGGTCTGTTGTTCCTTTCTTCAAAAGCGCATTTAAGAGTGATTTTCCGGACATTCGCCACTTTCGCAAGTTCAACAAGCAGTTCCGTGACAAACTAAGGAGCCTACTTTCCTTAAACTTAAAGATTCATGCCAATGTTTAATCTATATGGAACTATCTTAGATAGTTGGTAATATCAAAATTTCTAATTAATTCGAAATATACCTGCACTACAGTTGGAAGCCCTGGTGACTTAATATATTCTTAGTTCCATCTCTTAAGGTACAGAATACAAAATTTGATTGAAGTTCAATGTATAACGTGGACGTTACATGCAGTTAGATATTGGATCTATCAGCGCCCGTAAAATCATGTTGGCAGCAATGTCATGCATGTCTTGGTCAGAAATAATCTGGCATATTATGTTCTATTTTTGTGCCAATTTTGGACGAAATCCATTTGTATGTATAGAAGTTACATGCATTTTAGAATTGAACCTATCATCAGGCTTAGAATCATGTTAGCGGCATTGGCATAATATTAGTTACTCCAAATTAATCTAGAATGTCAGGTACTATACGTGTGAAAATTTTAGAGTTGTTGGCTTGCATGCATTCTGATATATTAATATAAGGGTAAATAGTAGAGACAGCAATTATCAACAGTTGTCATCAGCTGGTTGCTCTTAAGAATACGCATAGTGATATCTGGTTATGTACACATAGTAGACTACATACGAAATTTGGTTGAAATCCAATTGATAGTGTAGAAGTTCTATTAGTTAAAAATTTGACCTATCAGCATGCTTAGAACCATTTTGCCAACACTGTCATGTATGGCCTCCTGGAAATTAAACTGAAATATTATTATCTATATAATTATGTGCCAATTTTGAAATAGCTCCCATGCATACCTTCCAAGATATCCAACATGGAGCTCAAATTTCAATTGCGGTTTTTCAGCAGTTGGTAGCACTGACTTCATTTTCATGGCCTTGAGATATTCATACCAAATTTGGTTTTGATTGCTTCAGCCGTTTAGGAGTTGATAAGCGGGGGGACATGCACAGACAGGCAGACAGACAGACAGACAGACAGACATTTGCCCAGATCGATCTCATAAGTCTACTTTCTCCTCATTTTTGCAAAATGTGAAAAGTAGGCTAAAAATACAATACCCTATCACGGTAAGCACTTCCGAGTATTTATTAACCTCGCGGCTAAACTCAGAACCTAACACGACGTAGGTCGCAAAGTGACACTTCCACTCTGTCTACTCTATGGAGTTCTCCAACGCAAAATGTATCAAAATGGTGCCATTCTCAATCGATGATGCCGTTTGTAATATATAAACGATATGCGAATAACGTTATTAGTCCGAATAACGGTATTGAGGGAATATTTTTCGATAGATATATTCAAATAACGTTATTTCTAGTGAGCACTACCATTTCGTTCCTGCGATAACCGATATCCGAATAACGTTATTAGTCCGAATAACGGTATTGGGGGAATAATGTTCGAGAGATGTATTCAAATAACGTTATTTATAGTGAGCACTACCATTTCGTTCCCGCGATAACCGATATCCAAATAACGTTATCAGTCCGAATAACGGCATTGGGGGATTTTTTTTGGAGAGATCTATTCAAATAACGTTATTTCTAGTGAGCACTACCATTTCGTTCCTGAGATAACCAATATCCGAATAACGTTATTAATCCTAATAACGGTATTGGGGGAATATTTTTCGAGATATGTATTCCGATAACGTTATTTCAGGCGGGCACTACCATTTCGTTCCTTGGTTAACTGATATTCGAATAACGTTATCAGTCCAAATAACGATATTAGGAGATATTTTTCGAGATATGTATTCCTATAACGTTATTTCAGGTGGGCACTAGTATTTCGTTTCTACGATAACCGATATCCGAAGAACGTTATTAGTCCGAATAACGGTATTAGGGGATATTTTTCGAGAGACTTATTCAAATAACGTTATTTCTGTTGGACAATACTATTTCGTTTCTACGATAACCAATATCAGAATAACGTTATATGGCCCAATAACGTTACCATGCGATACAAATGACTTCCGGATATGAAACGTAACGACCACAATGTGACCAAGACCCATTTTGTTACATAATCTACCCAAACAACCATTTTCGTTATGTTAAGTTATGAAGCCTTTAATAAACGTGGCCCCAAGATGGAACCCTGAGGAACACCAGAAGTTGGAAAGTATGGATTTGAAGTTTGACCATCGGATTTAACAAAGCAAATTCTTTCTGTGAGATAGCTTCTAATCCACTCTAAAACGCTGCCGCCTTTTCCATACGCCGACAATTTGATTAATAATGCCTCATGTTGTACGGAATCAAAGGCTTTGGAAAAATCTGTGTATATGGCATCTACTTGTTGACTCCTGTCCAAGGCATTTGATATGAAGTTGACGTACACTGCCAGGTTCGAAACAGTCGAGCGCTTCTGCACGAATCCATGCTGAGCAACATTAATGTACTGGCCAACTGACCTGTATATCCTATTGTACACAATCTTCTCCGCCACCTTTGATAGGAGGGATAGCAGGACGACTGGCCTATAGTTGTCAAATACCCTTTTGTCACCCTTTTTGAATACTGGAATTACGTATCCCTTCTTCCACTCACACGGAAAGCATCCAGATTTAAAATATATATTTAAAATTGCACTGAGAGGTATCGCCAACTGAGAAGCACATTCTCTAAGTACAAGACCTGGTATCTCATCAGCCCCAAACGATTTTGCAGTATCCAATGATGACAGAATCTCACACACTTCAAAGGGCGTAGTCCGGATCGACATCAATCCCTGATTACACACGATTGAGACAGACGAGTGACACGGCCTCGCAGGAGAGTGATACTTCTTGAAGCCCTCTGCAAATTTATTAAGAATAGTTTTCTTGTCCTGGATTTCGATTCCATTCTGACACATAGTGGACGGTAAACGTGAAGATTTTCTTTTATTGTTTACAAAATTCCAAAAATGCTTTGGATTGGTGGTTAATTTTGATTCAACTGAGATCACATAGTCTTTGTATTTTCTGTTCTGGAGTCTCTTATATTCCCCCCGTATCACCGAAAATTGAACATAGTCACACCAAAAGCCCGGTTTCTTGAACCTCTTTCTGACTCTCTCTTTTTCTTTCAACTTGTTGATTACCTCTGTATCGTACCAAACTGGATACTTCCGAGTATTGATTGTGCGAGTGGGCACTGAATCCTTGATTACTGCTTTGAGGAGGTCGTAAAACAGACTTAAAGCCTCATCAACAGAGGGAGAATTATCCATCAAATACCATGGACACATCGATAGAAGGTCTCTCATGAGGGGAAAATCAGCTTTAGTCCAAGTATATATTACCCTTCTTAGTGATTGTGGACGGATAATTCGCGGCAAGGATAGTTAGAATTCCACAGCATCGTGGTCTGACTTAACTACCTTCTCAGCCTGAATACATTGCGTATGTGCGGAGAGTTGTTCAGAGACTAGCGCCAAATCCAGGAAATTGTTATTGCGTGTAGGGAAATGACACATTTGCTGTAGATTAAACTCACTGATAATCTCTAGAAACGATAGGACTTCCTCACATCTTTGCTTTATAAAAGGTTCAGGGGTCCAGGCTAATTCACTGATGTTAAAGTCCCCACACACTACGACTATGTCTTGGGGGTATAAAACAGCTGTGACATTGCCCAGCGTCTGACGCAAATCACTCAGCCTAACCTTCACCTCGTCCGGTGGTAGGTAGCAGCACACGATGAATGCCGCCCGTCCAGGTTTAGGCCTGACCTTGACCACAAGGCACTCCCAACACCCTGCCAACTCCGGCCTTGATACCGGATTCAGGATATTTTTTACGGCCACAAGTACGCCTCCACCCTTAGTTTTGGTGTCATGAACGAGTTGTCTGTCTTGTCGAAATATACTGTAATCACTGGAGAGTATCTCGTTCTCGTCCACTGCATCATTCAACCATGATTCTACGATACAAATACAATCAATTTCAGCATCACTAAAAGCTAGGTTGAATTCCGATAATGAAGTACACATACTCGCTACATTTTGATAGAAGAAAGTCATATCATTACACTGACCAGGTCCCGGGTTCAATTGCACATCGCCTGACAGTGCCAATAGGAGCATGGCTATCACATTGCCGGACATTTTCAAATTCGTGGACCTTTGACAACCACTTGGTTGCTTCAACGCCAGGTACTGTGTTCCATTCAAGCTAAGCACATGGCGTGATATTTTAAGTTCATTGTTCACAAGGAAGTCTTCCCAGCATTCCACGAACTCGAAATGGTAGCCACGGTAGCCACGAACACAAACGTTAACCGATATTAAGCAGCATTTAAATGCAACGAATACGCAAAAGAGACGGAGCGCAGCCGACACCATCCTGTTCGCTGGGTAAACAGTGGGTGAAGTGAAGATGAGGGAATTAGATTGTTCTTCCCTTATTCAAGAGTCTTAGGACTAGGATTATCTTAAATTAAGGTTCTGATTTAGGACTTACATTGGCTTCTATAACAAGTGCTACTCATTATTATGAATGTGCTGTTGGATTCATCAAAAATGTTTCTCCCCAATAAACGCAGCTCTCCTCTACACAACCAGGCTGACTTAAAATGCCTTCTTACTAATGACACAGGTACATGCCCACAGTCCCGAGAGAGAAAACTATTATTTTCGACTGTGGACAGCACAGAAGCGAATGTCAATTCCTTTGCACATGTCGCGCATGAGAGCTTTCCTAACTCCCGAGTGACTATTTCTTCACTGGCCGCTTCCAGCGCGCAGACATAAACTTCGATGTTGAACTGAGCGTGTTGCAATTTATGCTTATCCTCTTTCTTCTAACCACAAAGTTATATCAATTCACTTTTCGGATTTTATACGCTCACCTACAATTTCTTATATTCACAAACACTCCAAAATTTGCTTTCACCTCCGCCGAAACTTCTCTTAAGATGCTTACCGTAAATACGCCCATAGAAAAATCAACTCACCAATTTGTACATCCCGACCAGCAACTTGTACTTGATAGGCTACTCGAGAACCATTGGCATGATATTCAGTAATTATATGGACATCTAGCAGTCTAAGTTATATATTGAATAGTCCTGTGTAACTTACTGCACCCGTAGACACATGTTTAAGTCGTTCCAATTGAATATTCACCAAAAATAACACTATTTATATGGAGCACAAGTTGACCCGACTGCCATGTGTAGACAGATACGGAAAGAACACATATGAGATCACCTTTTGTCCGTGTGTGTGTGCGTGTGTGTGTGTGAGGTGTGTGTGCCCCCCCCCCCCCCTAATAAAATCTAAACGGCTGGAGCGATTTCAATGAAACTCGGTACGTTCATAGCACTATTCCCGGCGACCTCGACCGTTCCCTTCAAATTTTGTTACGTCTCACCAATCCAACATGGCGGCTGTGCGAAATATTTTTCTAGCATTCAATATCTCCGAAACTATTACCGATATCGCCCTGAAATTGTGTACGATGATAAAGGGCACGACTAGAAGTTCACTTATGAGACGTTCAAAAACCTGGTGACTACAAAACCAACATGGCGGTCAAGCGAAATTGAGACTTTTAAATAGACTTTTCTCGCGATTTAACTCTCCAAACGTAATGAAACTTGGTACAGCAAATGTCTATACAAATGGTAATGCACTGGAGTCTAATTTAGTTCAATTGTTTACATAACCTTAAATGGCGGCTGTGCGAATTATTTCACTGACATTCTATATCTCCGAAACTATTACAGATATCACCCTGCAATTGTGTACGGTGATAAAGGGTACTGATACAAGTTTACCTATGTATATTTCTTAACCTGAAAAAAACAAAACGAACATGGCGACGAAGCGAATTTGAAATATTTTAATAGACTTTTCTCGTGATTTATCACTCTGAGCGCAGTGAAATGTGGTACAGTAAATGATTTTGCAGATTGTAATGCACTTCCATCTAATTTAATTCAATTGTTTACATAACCTCAAGATGGCGGCTGTGCGAAATTTTAAAATTAAGTTTTTATTTGTTGTGTCGTAATCATGCGATCGAACTGAAAGTTTGAATAATGAAACTAGGCAATAATTGTCCTTGAATGGTACATAAATCTATGGAATTTACATATAACAATCCTAAATGGCGAGCTTCCGAAATATTTCGACGGTTCTCTATATCTATCAATCTTTTACAGCAACCAAACTGATTTTTTAATATTCATAGAGACTATAGGACTTTCAGTAACCTGGTGAGCAAAAATCCAACATGGCGGCGACGCGAAGTTGAAATATTTAAATGGACGTTTCTCGCGAATTAAGAATCCGAATGTCGTGAAACGTTGCACGTTAAATGCTTATACAAATGTTGATACACTGGCAATTAATTTATTTCAATTGTTTGCATAATCACAAGATGGCTACTGGGCGTAATTTCAAAATCTCGTTTTTACTTCTTGTGTTCGAATCATGCGATTGAAGTTTGAATACCACACGTATACACTAATCTTAATGTAATAGTACAAAAATAAAAATACAACCTGGCGACTATCTGAAATATTTAGACGGTTCTCAATATCTACGAATCTGTTACAGCAATTAAACTGATATTTTGTATGTTGATTGAGGCAATTAACATGAGCAGGATATATGAAAATAGGCTGTATAGTTCTTCGCGGAACTACTTGTTTTTAGCCTATTTTCAATTTGGAAAAAAATTGGCTTATGAGATCACCTTTTGTCCGTGTGTGTGTGCGTGTGTGTGTGAGGTGTGTGTGTGTGTCCCCCTAATAAAATCTAAACGGCTGGAGCGATTTCAATGAAACTCGGTAAGTTCATTGCACTATTCCCGGCGACCTCGACTGTTCCCTTCAAATTTTGTTACGTCTCACCAATCCAACATGGCGGCTGTGCGAAATATTTCACTAGCATTCAATATCTCCGAAACTATTACCGATATCGCCCTGAAATTGTGTACGGTGATAAAGGGCACTACTAGAAGTTCACCTATGAGACGTTCAAAAACCTGGTGACTACAAAACCAACATGGCGGTCAAGCGAAATTGAGACTTTTAAATAGACTTTTCTCGCGATTTAACTCTCCAAACGTAATGAAACTTGGTACAGCAAATGTCTATACACATTGTAATGCACTGGAGTCTAATTTAGTTCAAATGTTTACATAACCTCAAAATGGCGGCTGTGCGAAATATTTCACTGACATTCTATATCTCCGAAACTATTACAGATATCACCCTGCAATTTTGTACGGTGATAAAGGGTACTGATACAAGTTTACCTATGTATAATTTTTAACCTGTAAAGTACAAAACGAACATGGCGACCAAGCGAATTTGAAATATTTTAATAGACTTTTCTCGTGATTTATCACTCTGAGCGCAGTGAAATGTGGTACAGTAATTGATTTTGCAGATTGTAATGCACTGCCATCTAATTTAATTCAATTGATTACATAACCTCAAGATGGCGGCTGTGCGAAATTTTAAAATTAAGTTTTTATTTGTTGTGTCGTAATCATGCGATCGAACTGAACGTTTGAATAATGAAACTAGGCAATAATTGTCCTTGAATGGTACATAACTCTATGGAATTTACATATAACAATCCTAAATGGCGAGCTTCCGAAATATTTCGACGGATCTCAATATCTATCAATCTATTACAGCAACCAAACTGATTTTTTTATGTTCATAGAGACTATAGGACTTTCAGTAACCTGGTGAGCACAAATCCATCATGGCGGCGACGCGAAGTTGAAATATTTAAATGGATGTTTCTCGCGAATTAACAATCCGAGTGCCGTGAAACGTTGCACGTTAAATGCTTATACAAATGTTGATCCACTGGCAATTAATTTATTTCAATTGTTTGCATAATCACAAGATGGCTACAGGGCGTAATTTTAAAATCTCGTTTTTACTTTTTGTGTTCGAATCATGCGATTGAAGTTTGAATACCACACGTATACACTAATCTTAATGTAATAGTACAAAAATAAAAGTACAACCTGGCAACTATCTGAAATATTTAGACGGTTCTCAATATCTATGCATCTGTTACAGCAATTAAACTGACATATTGTATGTTGATTGAGTCAATTAACATGAGCAGGATATATAAAAAAAGCCTGTATAGTTCTTCGCGGAACTACTTGTTTTAGCCTATTTTCAATTTGGAAAAAATAGGCATATGAGATCACCTTTTGTCCGTGTGTGTGTGCGTGTGTGTGTGTGTGTGTGTGTGAGGTGTGTGGGTGTCCCCGTAATAAAATCTAAACGGCGGAAGCGATTTCAATGAAACTAGGTAAGTTCATAGCACTATTCCCGGCGACCTCGACCGTTCCCTTCAAATTTTGTTACGTCTCACCAATCCAACATGGCGGCTGTGCGAAATATTTCACTAGCATTCAATATCTCCGAAACTATTACCGATATCGCCCTGAAATTGTGTACGGTGATAAAGGGCACGACTAGAAGTTCACCTATGAGACTTTCAAAAACCTGGTGACTACAAAACCAACATGGCGGTCAAGCGAAATTGAGAATTTTAATAGACTTTTCTCGCGATTTAACTCTCCAAACGTAATGAAACTTGGTACAGCAAATGTCTATACACATTGTAATGCACTGAAGTCTAATTTAGTTCAATCGTTTACATAACCTCAAAATGGCGGCTGTGCGAAATATTTCACTGACATTCTATATCTCCGAAACTATTACAGATATCACCCTGCAATTTTGTACGGTGATAAAGGGTACTGATACAAGTTTACCTATGTATATTTCTTAACCTGTAAAGTACAAAACGAACATGGCGACCAAGCGAATTTGAAATATTTTAATAGACTTTTCTCGTTATTTATCACTCTGAGCGCAGTGAAATGTGGTACAGTAAATGATTTTGCAGATTGTAATGTACTGCCATCTAATTAAATTCAATTGTTTACATAACCTCAAGATGGCGGCTGTGCGAAATTATAAAGTTAAGTTTTTATTTGTTGTGTCGTAATCATGCGATCGAACTGAAAGTTTGAATAATGAAACTAGGCTATAATTGTCCTTGAATGGTACATAACCCTATGGCCTTTACATATAACAATCCTAAATGGCGAGCTTCCGAAATATTTCGACGGTTCTCAATATCTATCAATCTTTTAAAGCAACCAAACTGAATTTTTTTATGTTCATAGAGACTATAGGACTTTCAGTAACCTGGGGAGCACAAATCCAACATGGCGGCGACGCGAAGTTGAAATATTTAAATGGACGATTCTCGCGAATTAACAATCCGAGTGCAGTGAAACGTTGCACGTTAAATGCTTATACAAATGTTGATCCACTGGCAATTAATTTATTTCAATTGTTTGCATAATCACAAGATGGCTACAGGGCGTAATTTTAAAATCTCGTTTTTACTTCTTGTGTTCGAATCATGCGATTGAAGTTTGAATACCACACGTATACACTAATCTTAATGTAATAGTACAAAAATAAAAATACAACCTGGCGACTATCTGAAATATTTAGACGGTTCTCAATATCTACGAATCTGTTACAGCAATTAAACTGACATTTTGTATGCTGATTGAGGCAATTAACATGAGCAGGATATATGAAAATAGGCTGTATAGTTCTTCACGGAACTACTTGTTTTTAGCCTATTTTCAATATTGAAAAAATAGGCTTATGAGATCACCTTTTGTCCGTGTGTGTGTGCGTGTGTGTGTGTGTGTGGGTGGTGTGTGTGTGTGTGTCCCTAATAAAATCTAAACGGCTGGAGCGATTTCAGTGAAACTCGGTAAGTTCATAGCACTATTCCCGGCGACCTCGACCGTTCCCTTAAAATTTTGTTACGTCTCACCAATCCAACATGGCGGCTGTGCGAAATATTTCTCTAGCATTTGATATCTCCCAAACTATTACCGATATCGCCCTGAAATTGTGTACGATGATAAAGGGCACTACTAGAAGTTCACCTATGAGTCGTTCAAAAACCTGGTGACTACAAAACCAACATGACGGTCAAGCGAAATTGAGACTTTTAAATAGACTTTTCTCGCGATTTAACTCTCCAAACGTAATGAAACTTGGTACAGCAAATGTCTATACAAATTGTAATGCACTGGAGTCTAATTTAGTTCAATTGTTTACATAACCTTAAATGGTGGTTGTGCGAATTATTTCACTGACATTCTATATCTCCGAAACTATTACAGATATCAACCTGCAATTGTGTACGGTGATAAAGGGTACTGATACAAGTTTACCTATGTATATTTCTTAACCTGAAAAGTACAAAACGAACATGGCGACCAAGCGAATTTGAAATATTTTAATAGACTTTTCTCGTGATTTATCACTCTGAGCGCAGTGAAATGTGGTACAGTAAATGATTTTGCAGATTGTAATGCACTGCCATCTAATTAAATTCAATTGTTTACATAACCTCAAGATGGCGGCTGTGCGAAATTATAAAGTTAAGTTTTTATTTGTTGTGTCGTAATCATGCGATCGAACTGAAAGTTTGAATAATGAAACTAGGCAATAATTGTCCTTGAATGGTACACAACTCTATGGAATTAACATATAACAAACCTAAATGGCGAGCTTCCGAAATATTTCGACGGTTCTCTATATCCATCAATCTTTTACAGCAACCCAACTGATTTTTTTAATGTGCATAGAGACTATAGGACTTTCAGTAACCTGGTGAGCACAAATCCAACATGGCGGCGACGCGAAGTTGAAATATTTAAATGGACGTTTCTCGCGAATTAACAATCCGAATGCCGTGAAACGTTGCACGTTAAATGCTTATACAAATGTTGATCCACTGGCAATTAATTTATGTCAATTGTTTGCATAATCACAAGATGGCTACTGGGCGTAATTTTAAAATCTCGTTTTTACTTCTTGTGTTCGAATCTTGCGATTGAAGTTTGAATACCACACGTATACACTAATCTTAATGTAATAGTACAAAAATAAAAATATAACCTGGCGACTATCTGAAATATTTAGACGGTTCTCAATATCTACGAATCTGTTACAGCAATTAAACTGATATTTTGTATGTTGATTGAGGCAATTAACATGAGCAGGATATATGAAAATAGGCTGTATAGTTCTTCACGGAACTACTTGTTTTTAGCCTATTTTCAATTTGGAAAAAATTGGCTTATGAGATCACCTTTTGTCCGTGTGTGTGTGCGTGTGTGTGTGAGGTGTGTGTGTGTGTCCCCCTAATAAAATCTAAACGGCTGGAGCGATTTCAATGAAAATCGGTAAGTTCATAGCACTATTCCCGGCGACCTCGACCGTTCCCTTCAAATTTTGTTACGTCTCACCAATTCAACATGGCGGCTGTGCGAAATATTTCACTAGCATTCAATATCTCCGAAACTATTACCGATATCGCCCTGAAATTGTGTACGGTGATAAAGGGCACTACTAGAAGTTCACCTATGAGTCGTTCAAAAACCTGGTGACTACAAAACCAACATGACGGTCAAGCGAAATTGAGACTTTTAAATAGACTTTTCTCGCGATTTAACTCTCCAAACGTAATGAAACTTGGTACAGCAAATGTCTATACACATTGTAATGCACTGGAGTCTAATTTAGTACAATTGTTTACATAACCTCAAAATGGCGGCTGTGCGAAATATTTCAATGACATTCTATATCTCCGAAACTATTACAGATATCACCCTGCAATTTTGTACGGTGATAAAGGGTACTGATACAAGTTTACCTATGTATATTTCTGAACCTGTAAAGTATTAAACGAACATGGCGACCAAGCGAATTTGAAATATTTTAATAGACTTTTCTCGTGATTTATCACTCTGAGCGCAGTGAAATGTGGTACAGTAAATGATTTTGCAGATTGTAATGCACTGCCGTCTAATTTAATTCAATTGTTTACATAACCTCAAGATGGCGGCTGTGCGAAATTTTAAAATTAAGTTTTTATTTGTTGTGTCGTAATCATGCTATCGAATGGAAAGTTTGAATAATGAAACTAGGCAATAATTGTCCTTGAATGGTACATAACTCTATGGAATTTACATATAACAATCCTAAATGGCGAGCTTCCGAAATATTTCGACGGATCTCAACATCTATCAATCTATTACAGCAAACAAACTGATTTTTTTATGTTCATAGAGACTATAGGACTTTCAGTAACCTGGTGAGCACAAATCCAACATGGCGGCGACGCGAAGTTGAAATATTTAAATGGATGTTTCTCGCGAATTAACAATCCGAGTGCAGTGAAACGTTGCACGTTAAATGCTTATACAAATGTTGATCCTCTGGCAATTAATTTATTTCAATTGTTTGCATAATCACAAGATGGCTACTGGGCGTAATTTCAAAATCTCGTTTTTACTTCTTATGTTCGAATCATGCGATTGAAGTTTGAATACCACACGTATACACTAATCTTAATGTAATAGTACAAAAATAAAAATACAACCTGGCGACTATCTGAAATATTTAGACGGTTCTCATTATCTACGAATCTGTTACAGCAATTAAACTGACATTTTGTATGTTGATTGAGGCAATTAACATGAGCAGGATATATGAAATTATGCTGTATAGTTCTTCACGGAACTACTTGTTTTTAGCCTATTTTCAATTTGGAAAAAATTGGCTTATGAGATCACCTTTTGTCCGTGTGTGTGTGCGTGTGTGTGTGAGGTGTGTGTGTGTGTCCCCCCTAATAAAATCTAAACGGCTGGAGCGATTTCAATGAAACTCGGTACGTTCATAGCACTATTCCCGGCGACCTCGACCGTTCCCTTCAAATTTTGTTACGTCTCACCAATCCAACATGGCGGCTGTGCGAAATATTTCTCTAGCATTCAATATCTCCGAAACTATTACCGATATCGCCCTGAAATTGTGTACGATGATAAAGGGCACTACTAGAAGTTCACCTATGAGTCGTTCAAAAACCTGGTGACTACAAAACCAACATGACGGTCAAGCGAAATTGAGACTTTTAAATAGACTTTTCTCGCGATTTAACTCTCCAAACGTAATGAAACTTGGTACAGCAAATGTCTATACAAATTGTAATGCAATGGAGTCTAATTTAGTTCAATTGTTTACTTAACCTTAAATGGCGGCTGTGCGAATTATTTCACTGACATTCTATATCTCCGAAACTATTACAGATATCACCCTGAAATTGTGTACGGTGATAAAGGGTACTGATACAAGTTTACCTATGTATATTTCTTAACCTGAAAAGTACAAAACGAACATGGCGACCAAGCGAATTTGAAATATTTTAATAGACTTTTCTCGTGATTTATCACTCTGAGCGCAGTGAAATGTGGTACAGTAAATGATTTTGCAGATTGTAATGCACTGCCATCTAATTTAATTCAATTGATTACATAACCTCAAGATGGCGGCTGTGCGAAATTTTAAAATTAAGTTTTTATTTGTTGTGTCGTAATCATGCGATCGAACTGATAGTTTGAATAATGAAACTAGGCAATAATTGTCCTTGAATGGTACATAACTCTATGGAATTTACATATAACAATCCTAAATGGCGAGCTTCCGAAATATTTCGACGGTTCTCTATATCTATCAATCTTTTACAGCAACCAAACTGATTTTTTTAATGTGCATAGAGACTATGGGACTTTCAGTAACCTGGTGAGCACAAATCCAACATGGCGGCGACGCGAAGTTGAAATATTTAAATGGACGTTTCTCGCGAATTAACAATCCGAATGCCGTGAAACGTTGCACGTTAAATGCTTATACAAATGTTGATCCACTGGCAATTAATTTATTTCAATTGTTTGCATAATCACAAGATGGCTACTGGGCGTAATTTTAAAATCTCGTTTTTACTTCTTGTGTTCGAATCAAGCGATTGAAGTTTGAATACCACACGTATACACTAATCTTAATGTAATAGTACAAAAATAAAAATACAACCTGGCGACTATCTGAAATATTTAGACGGTTCTCAATATCTACGAATCTGTTACAGCAATTAAACTGACATTTTGTATGTTGATTGAGGCAATTAACATGAGCAGGATATATGAAAATAGGCTGTATAGTTCTTCACGGAACTACTTGTTTTTAGCCTATTTTCAATTTGGAAAAAATTGGCTTATGAGATCACCTTTTGTCAGTGTGTGTGTGCGTGTGTGTGTGAGGTGTGTGTGTGTCCCCCCCTAATAAAATCTAAACGGCTGGAGCGATTTCAATGAAACTCGGTAAGTTCATAGCACTATTCCCGGCGACCTCGACCGTTCCCTTCAAATTTTGTTACGTCTCACCAATTCAACATGGCGGCTGTGCGGAATATTTCACTAGCATTCAATATCTCCGAAACTATTACCGATATCGCCCTGAAATTGTGTACGGTGATAAAGGGCACTACTAGAAGTTCACCTATGAGACTTTCAAAAACCTGGTGACTACAAAACCAACATGGCGGTCAAGCGAAATTGAGACTTTTAAATAGACTTTTCTCGCGATTTAACTCTCCAAACGTAATGAAACTTGGTACAGCAAATGTCTATACACATTGTAATGCACTGGAGTCTAATTTAGTTCAATTGTTTACATAACCTCAAAATGGCGGCTGTGCGAAATATTTCAATGACATTCTATATCTCCGAAACTATTACAGATATCACCCTGCAATTTTGTACGGTGATAAAGGGTACTGATACAAGTTTACCTATGTATATTTCTTAACCTGTAAAGTATAAAACGAACATGGCGACCAAGCGAATTTGAAATATTTTAATAGACTTTTCTCGTGATTTATCACTCTGAGCGCAGTGAAATGTGGTACAGTAAATGATTTTGCAGATTGTAATGCACTGCCGTCTAATTTAATTCAATTGTTTACATAACCTCAAGATGGCGGCTGTGCGAAATTTTAAAATTAAGTTTTTATTTGTTGTGTCGTAATCATGCGATCGAACTGAAAGTTTGAATAATGAAACTAGGCAATAATTGTCCTTGAATGGTACATAACTCTATGGAATTTACATATAACAATCGTAAATGGCGAGCTTCCGAAATATTTCGACGGATCTCAACATCTATCAATCTATTACAGCAAACAAACTGATTTTTTTATGTTCATAGAGACTATAGGACTTTCAGTAACCTGGTGAGCACAAATCCAACATGGCGGCGACGCGAAGTTGAAATATTTAAATGGATGTTTCTCGCGAATTAACAATCCGAGTGCAGTGAAACGTTGCACGTTAAATGCTTATACAAATGTTGATCCTCTGGCAATTAATTTATTTCAATTGTTTGCATAATCACAAGATGGCTACTGGGCGTAATTTCAAAATCTCGTTTTTACTTCTTATGTTCGAATCATGCGATTGAAGTTTGAATACCACACGTATACACTAATCTTAATGTAATAGTACAAAAATAAAAATACAACCTGGCGACTATCTGAAATATTTAGACGGTTCTCATTATCTACGAATCTGTTACAGCAATTAAACTGACATTTTGTATGTTGATTGAGGCAATTAACATGAGCAGGATATATGAAATTATGCTGTATAGTTCTTCACGGAACTACTTGTTTTTAGCCTATTTTCAATTTGGAAAAAATTGGCTTATGAGATCACCTTTTGTCCGTGTGTGTGTGCGTGAGTGTGTGAGGTGTGTGTGTGTCCCCCCCCCTAATAAAATCTAAACGGCTGGAGCGATTTCAATGAAACTCGGTACGTTCATAGCACTATTCCCGGCGACCTCGACCGTTCCCTTCAAATTTTGTTACGTCTCACCAATCCAACATGGCGGCTGTGCGAAATATTTCTCTAGCATTCAATATCTCCGAAACTATTACCGATATCGCCCTGAAATTGTGTACGATGATAAAGGGCACTACTAGAAGTTCACCTATGAGTCGTTCAAAAACCTGGTGACTACAAAACCAACATGACGGTCAAGCGAAATTGAGACTTTTAAATAGACTTTTCTCGCGATTTAACTCTCCAAACGTAATGAAACTTGGTACAGCAAATGTCTATACAAATTGTAATGCACTGGAGTCTAATTTAGTTCAATTGTTTACTTAACCTTAAATGGCGGCTGTGCGAATTATTTCACTGACATTCTATATCTCCGAAACTATTACAGATATCACCCTGCAATTGTGTACGGTGATAAAGGGTACTGATACAAGTTTACCTATGTATATTTCTTAACCTGAAAAGTACAAAACGAACATGGCGACCAAGCGAATTTGAAATATTTTAATAGACTTTTCTCGTGATTTATCACTCTGAGCGCAGTGAAATGTGGTACAGTAAATGATTTTGCAGATTGTAATGCACTGCCATCTAATTTAATTCAATTGATTACATAACCTCAAGATGGCGGCTGTGCGAAATTTTAAAATTAAGTTTTTATTTGTTGTGTCGTAATCATGCGATCGAACTGATAGTTTGAATAATGAAACTAGGCAATAATTGTCCTTGAATGGTACATAACTCTATGGAATTTACATATAACAATCCTAAATGGCGAGCTTCCGAAATATTTCGACGGTTCTCTATATCTATCAATCTTTTACAGCAACCAAACTGATTTTTTTAATGTGCATAGAGACTATGGGACTTTCAGTAACCTGGTGAGCACAAATCCAACATGGCGGCGACGCGAAGTTGAAATATTTAAATGGACGTTTCTCGCGAATTAACAATCCGAATGCCGTGAAACGTTGCACGTTAAATGCTTATACAAATGTTGATCCACTGGCAATTAATTTATTTCAATTGTTTGCATAATCACAAGATGGCTACTGGGCGTAATTTTAAAATCTCGTTTTTACTTCTTGTGTTCGAATCAAGCGATTGAAGTTTGAATACCACACGTATACACTAATCTTAATGTAATAGTACAAAAATAAAAATACAACCTGGCGACTATCTGAAATATTTAGACGGTTCTCAATATCTACGAATCTGTTACAGCAATTAAACTGACATTTTGTATGTTGATTGAGGCAATTAACATGAGCAGGATATATGAAAATAGGCTGTATAGTTCTTCACGGAACTACTTGTTTTTAGCCTATTTTCAATTTGGAAAAAATTGGCTTATGAGATCACCTTTTGTCCGTGTGTGTGTGCGTGTGTGTGTGAGGTGTGTGTGTGTCCCCCCCTAATAAAATCTAAACGGCTGGAGCGATTTCAATGAAACTCGGTAAGTTCATAGCACTATTCCCGGCGACCTCGACCGTTCCCTTCAAATTTTGTTACGTCTCACCAATTCAACATGGCGGCTGTGCGGAATATTTCACTAGCATTCAATATCTCCGAAACTATTACCGATATCGCCCTGAAATTGTGTACGGTGATAAAGGGCACTACTAGAAGTTCACCTATGAGACTTTCAAAAACCTGGTGACTACAAAACCAACATGGCGGTCAAGCGAAATTGAGACTTTTAAATAGACTTTTCTCGCGATTTAACTCTCCAAACGTAATGAAACTTGGTACAGCAAATGTCTATACACATTGTAATGCACTGGAGTCTAATTTAGTTCAATTGTTTACATAACCTCAAAATGGCGGCTGTGCGAAATATTTCAATGACATTCTATATCTCCGAAACTATTACAGATATCACCCTGCAATTTTGTACGGTGATAAAGGGTACTGATACAAGTTTACCTATGTATATTTCTTAACCTGTAAAGTATAAAACGAACATGGCGACCAAGCGAATTTGAAATATTTTAATAGACTTTTCTCGTGATTTATCACTCTGAGCGCAGTGAAATGTGGTACAGTAAATGATTTTGCAGATTGTAATGCACTGCCGTCTAATTTAATTCAATTGTTTACATAACCTCAAGATGGCGGCTGTGCGAAATTTTAAAATTAAGTTTTTATTTGTTGTGTCGTAATCATGCGATCGAACTGAAAGTTTGAATAATGAAACTAGGCAATAATTGTCCTTGAATGGTACATAACTCTATGGAATTTACATATAACAATCGTAAATGGCGAGCTTCCGAAATATTTCGACGGATCTCAACATCTATCAATCTATTACAGCAACCAAACTGATTTTTTTATGTTCATAGAGACTATAGGACTTTCAGTAACCTGGTGAGCACAAATCCAACATGGCGGCGACGCGAAGTTGAAATATTTAAATGGATGTTTCTCGCGAATTAACAATCCGAGTGCAGTGAAACGTTGCACGTTAAATGCTTATACAAATGTTGATCCTCTGGCAATTAATTTATTTCAATTGTTTGCATAATCACAAGATGGCTACTGGGCGTAATTTCAAAATCTCGTTTTTACTTCTTATGTTCGAATCATGCGATTGAAGTTTGAATACCACACGTATACACTAATCTTAATGTAATAGTACAAAAATAAAAATACAACCTGGCGACTATCTGAAATATTTAGACGGTTCTCATTATCTACGAATCTGTTACAGCAATTAAACTGACATTTTGTATGTTGATTGAGGCAATTAACATGAGCAGGATATATGAAATTATGCTGTTTAGTTCTTCACGGAACTACTTGTTTTTAGCCTATTTTCAATTTGGAAAAAATTGGCTTATGAGATCACCTTTTGTCCGTGTGTGAGTGCGTGTGTGTGTGAGGTGTGTGTGTGTCCCCCCCTAATAAAATCTAAACGGCTGGAGCGATTTCAATGAAACTCGGTACGTTCATAGCACTATTCCCGGCGACCTCGACCGTTCCCTTCAAATTTTGTTACGTCTCACCAATCCAACATGGCGGCTGTGCGAAATATTTCTCTAGCATTCAATATCTCCGAAACTATTACCGATATCGCCCTGAAATTGTGTACGATGATAAAGGGCACTACTAGAAGTTCACCTATGAGTCGTTCAAAAACCTGGTGACTACAAAACCAACATGACGGTCAAGCGAAATTGAGACTTTTAAATAGACTTTTCTCGCGATTTAACTCTCCAAACGTAATGAAACTTGGTACAGCAAATGTCTATACAAATTGTAATGCACTGGAGTCTAATTTAGTTCAATTGTTTACATAACCTTAAATGGCGGCTGTGCGAATTATTTCACTGACATTCTATATCTCCGAAACTATTACAGATATCACCCTGCAATTGTGTACGGTGATAAAGGGTACTGATACAAGTTTACCTATGTATATTTCTTAACCTGAAAAGTACAAAACGAACATGGCGACCAAGCGAATTTGAAATATTTTAATAGACTTTTCTCGTGATTTATCACTCTGAGCGCAGTGAAATGTGGTACAGTAAATGATTTTGCAGATTGTAATGCACTGCCATTTAATTTAATTCAATTGTTTACATAACCTCAAGATGGCGGCTGTGCGAAATTTTAAAATTAAGTTTTTATTTGTTGTGTCGTAATCATGCGATCGAACTGAAAGTTTGAATAATGAAACTAGGCAATAATTGTCCTTGAATGGTACATAACTCTATGGAATTTACATATAACAATCCTAAATGGCGAGCTTCCGAAATATTTCGACGGTTCTCTATATCTATCAATCTTTTACAGCAACCAAACTGATTTTTTTAATGTGCATAGAGACTATAGGACTTTCAGTAACCTGGTGAGCACAAATCCAACATGGCGGCGACGCGAAGTTGAAATATTTAAATGGACGTTTCTCGCGAATTAACAATCCGAATGCCGTGAAACGTCGCACGTTAAATGCTTATACAAATGTTGATCCACTGGCAATTAATTTATTTCAATTGTTTGCATAATCACAAGATGGCTACTGGGCGTAATTTTAAAATCTCGTTTTTACTTCTTGTGTTCGAATCATGCGATTGAAGTTTGAATACCACACGTATACACTAATCTTAATGTAATAGTACAAAAATAAAAATACAACCTGGCGACTATCTGAAATATTTAGACGGTTCTCAATATCTACGAATCTGTTACAGCAATTAAACTGACATTTTGTATGTTGATTGAGGCAATTAACATGAGCAGGATATATGAAAATAGGCTGTATAGTTCTTCACGGAACTACTTGTTTTTAGCCTATTTTCAATTTGGAAAAAATTGGCTTATGAGATCACCTTTTCTCCGTGTGTGTGTGCGTGTGTGTGTGAGGTGTGTGTGTGTCCCCCCCTAATTAAATCTAAACGGCTGGAGCGATTTCAATGAAACTCGGTAAGTTCATAGCACTATTCCCGGCGACCTCGACCGTTCCCTTCAAATTTTGTTACGTCTCACCAATTCAACATGGCGGCTGTGCGAAATATTTCACTAGCATTCAATATCTCCGAAACTATTACCGATATCGCCCTGAAATTGTGTACGGTGATAAAGAACACTACTAGAAGTTCACCTATGAGACTTTCAAAAACCTGGTGACTACAAAACTAACATGGCGGTCAAGCGAAATTGAGACTTTTAAATAGACTTTTCTCGCGATTTAACTCTCCAAACGTAATGAAACTTGGTACAGCAAATGTCTATACACATTGTAATGCACTGGAGTCTAATTTAGTTCAATTGTTTACATAACCTCAAAATGGCGGCTGTGCGAAATATTTCAATGACATTCTATATCTCCGAAACTATTACAGATATCACCCTGCAATTTTGTACGGTGATAAAGGGTACTGATACAAGTTTACCTATGTATATTTCTTAACCTGTAAAGTACAAAACGAACATGGCGACCAAGCGAATTTGAAATATTTTAATAGACTTTTCTCGTGATTTATCACTCTGAGCGCAGTGAAATGTGGTACAGTAAATGATTTTGCAGATTGTAATGCACTGCCGTCTAATTTAATTCAATTGTTTACATAACCTCAAGATGGCGGCTGTGCGAAATTTTAAAATTAAGTTTTCATTATTTGTGTCGTAATCATGCGATCGAACTGAAAGTTTGAATAATGAAACTAGGCAATAATTGTCCTTGAATGGTACAGAACTCTATGGAATTTACATATAACAATCCTAAATGGCGAGCTTCCGAAATATTTCGACGGATCTCAACATCTATCAATCTATTACAGCAATCAAACTGATTTTTTTATGTTCATAGAGACTATAGGACTTTCAGTAACCTGGTGAGCAAAAATCCAACATGGCGGCGACGCGAATTTGAAATATTTAAATGGATGTTTCTCGCGAATTAACAATCCGAGTGCAGTGAAACGTTGCACGTTAAATGCTTATACAAATGTTGATCCCCTGGCAATTAATTTATTTCAATTGTTTGCATAATCACAAGATGGCTACTGGGCGTAATTTCAAAATCTCGTTTTTACTTCTTATGTTCGAATCATGCGATTGAAGTTTGAATACCACACGTATACACTAATCTTAATGTAATAGTACAAAAATAAAAATACAACCTGGCGACTATCTGAAATATTTAGACGGTTCTCATTATCTACGAATCTGTTACAGCAATTAAACTGACATTTTGTATGTTGATTGAGGCAATTAACATGAGCAGGATATATGAAAATATGCTGTATAGTTCTTCACGGAACTACTTGTTTTTAGCCTATTTTCAATTTGGAAAAAATTGGCTTATGAGATCACCTTTTGTCCGTGTGTGTGTGCGTGTGTGTGTGAGGTGTGTGTGTGTCCCCCCCTAATAAAATCTAAACGGCTGGAGCGATTACAATGAAACTCTGTAAGTTCATAGCACTATTACCGGCGACCTCGACCGTTCCCTTCAAATTTTGTTACGTCTCACCAATCCAACATGGCGGCTGTGCGAAATATTTCACTAGCATTCAATATCTCCGAAACTATTACCGATATCGCCCTGAAATTGTGTACGGCGATAAAGGGCACTACTAGAAGTTCACCTATGAGACTTTCAAAAACCTGGTGACTACAAAACCAACATGGCGGTCAAGCGAAATTGAGACATTTAAATAGACTTTTCTCGCGATTTAACTCTCCAAACGTAATGAAACTTGGTACAGCAAATGTCAATACACATTGTAATGCACTGGAGTCTAATTTAGTTCAATTGTTTACATAACCTCAAAATGGCGGCTGTGCGAAATATTTCACTGACATTCTATATCTCCGAAACTAATGCAGATATCACCCTGCAATTTTGTACGGTGATAAAGGGTACTGATACAAGTTTACCTATGTATATATCTTAACCTGTAAAGTACAAAACGAACATGGCGACCAAGCGAATTTGAAATATTTTAATGGACTTTTCTCGTGATTTATCACTCTGAGCGCAGTGAAATGTGGTACAGTAATTGATTTTGCAGATTGTAATGCACTGCCATCTAATTTAATTCAATTGATTACATAACCTCAAGATGGCGGCTGTGCGAAATTTTAAAATTACGTTTTTATTTGTTGTGTCGTAATCATGCGATCGAACTGAACGTTTGAATAATGAAACTAGGCAATAATTGTCCTTGAATGGTACATAACTCTATGGAATTTACATATAACAATCGTAAATGGCGAGCTTCCGAAATACTTCGACGGATCTCAATATCTATCAATCTATTACAGCAACCAAACTGATTTTTTTATGTTCATAGAAACTATAGGACTTTCAAAAACCTGGTGAGCACAAATCCAACATGGCGGCGACGCGAAGTTGAAATATTTAAATGGACGTTTCTCGCGAATTAATAATCCGAGTGCCGTGAAACGTTGCACGTTAAATGCTTATACAAATGTTGATCCACTGGCAATTAATTTATTTCAATTGTTTGCATAATCACAAGATGGCTACTGGGCGTAATTTTAAAATCTCGTTTTTACTTCTTGTGTTCGAATCATGCGATTGAAGTTTGAATACCACACGTATACACTAATCTTAATGTAATAGTACAAAAATAAAAGTACAACCTGACAACTATCTGAAATATTTAGACGGTTCTCAATATCTATGCATCTGTTACAGCTATTAAACTGACATTTTGTATGTTGATTGAGTCAATTAACATGAGCAGGATATATAAAAAAAAGCCTGTATAATTCTTCGCGGAACTACTTGTTTTAGCCTATTTTCAATTTGGAAAAAATAGGCATATGAGATCACCTTTTGTCCGTGTGTGTGTGCGTGTGTGTGTGTGTGTGTGAGGTGTGTGTGTCCCCCCCAAAAAAATCTAAACGGCTGGAGCGATTTCAATGAAACTCGGTAAGTTCATAGCACTATTCCCGGCGACCTCGACCGTTCCCTTCAAATTTTGATACGTCTCACCAATCCAACATGGCGGCTGTGCGAAATATTTCACTAGCATTCAATATCTCCGAAACTATTACCGATATCGCCCTGAAATTGTATACGGTGATAAAGGGCACGACTAGAATTTCACGTATGAAACTTTCAAAAACCTGGTGATTACAAAACCAACATGGCGGTCAAGCGAAATTGAGACTTTTAAATAGACTTTTCTCGCGATTTAACTCTCCAAACGTAATGAAACTTGGTACAGCAAATGTCTATACACATTGTAATGCACTGGAGTCTAATTTAGTTCAATTGTTTACATAACCTCAAAATGGCGGCTGTGCGAAATATTTCACTGACATTCTATATCTCCGAAACTATTACAGATATCACCCTGCAATTTTGTACGGTGATAAAGGGTACTGATACAAGTTTACCTATGTATATTTCTTAACCTGTAAAGTACAAAACGAACATGGCGACCAAGCGAATTTGAAATATTTTAATAGACTTTTCTCGTGATTTATCACTCTGAGCGCAGTGAAATGTGGTACAGTAAATGATTTTGCAGATTGTAATGCACTGCCATCTAATTTAATTCAATTGTTTACATAACCTCAAGATGGCGGCTGTGCGAAATTTTAAAATTAAGTTTTTATTTGTTGTGTCGTAATCATACGATCGAACTGAAAGTTTGAATAATGAAACTAGGCAATAATTGTCATTGTATGGTACATAACTCTATGGAATTTACATATAACAATCCTAAATGGCGAGCTTCCGAAATATTTCGACGGATCTCAATATCTAGCAATCTATTACAGCAACCAAACTGATTTTTTTATGTTCATAGAGACTATAGGACTTTCAGTAACCTGGTGAGCACAAATCCAACATGGCGGCGACGCGAATTTGAAATATTTAAATGGACGATTCTCGCGAATTAACAATCCGAGTGCAGTGAAACGTTGCACGTTAAATGCTTATACAAATGTTGATCCACTGGCAATTAATTTATTTCAATTGTTTGCATAATCACAAGATGGCTACTGGGCGTAATTTTAAAATCTCGTTTTTACTTCTTGTGTTCGAATCATGCGATTGATGTTTGAATACCACACGTATACACTAATCTTAATGTAATAGTACAAAAATAAAAATACAACCTGGCGACTATCTGAAATATTTAGACGGTTCTCAATATCTACGAATCTGTTACAGCAATTAAACTGACATTTTGTATGTTGATTGAGGCAATTAACATGAGCAGGATATATGAAAATAGGCTGTATAGTTCTTCGCGGAACTACTTGTTTTAGCCTATTTTCAATTTGGAAAATATAGGCTTATGAGATCACCTTTTGTCCGTGTGTGTGTGCGTGTGTGTGTGTGTGTGTGTGAGGTGTGTGTGTCCCCCCCTAATAAAATCTAAACGGCTGGAGAGATTTCAATGAAACTCGGTAAGTTCATAGCACTATTCCCGGCGACCTCGACCGTTCCCTTCAAATTATGTTACGTCTCACCAATCCAACATGGCGGCTGTGCGAAATATTTCACTAGCATTCAATATCTCCGAAACTATTACCGATATCGCCCTGAAATTGTGTACGGTGATAAAGGGGACTACTAGAAGTTCACCTATGAGACTTTCAAAAACCTGGTGACTACAAAACCAACATGGCGGTCAAGTGAAATTGAGACTTTTAAATAGACTTTTCTCGCGATTTAACTCTCCAAACGTAATGAAACTTGGTACAGCAAATGTCTATACACATTGTAATGCACAGGAGTCTAATTTAGTTCAATTGTTTACATAACCTCAAAATGGCGGCTGTGCGAAATATTTCACTGACATTCTATATCTCCGAAACTATTACAGATATCACCCTGCAATTTTGTACGGTGATAAAGGGTACTGATACAAGTTTACCTATGTATATGTCTTAACCTGAAAAGTACAAAACGAACATGGCGACCAAGCGAATTTGAAATATTTTAATAGACTTTTCTCGTGATTTATGACTCTGAGCGCAGTGAAATGTTGTACAGTAAATGATTTTGCTGACTGTAATGCACTGCCATCGAATGTAATTCAATTGTTTACACAACCTCAAGATGACGGCTGTGCGAAATTTTAAAATTAAGTTTTTATTTGTTGTGTCGTAATCATGCGAACGAACTGAAAGTTTGAATAATGAAACTAGGCAATAATTGTCCTTGAATGGTACATAACTCTATGGAATTTACATATAACAATCCTAAATGGCGAGCTTCCGAAATATTTCGACGGATCTCAACATCTATCAATCTATTACAGCAACCAAACTGATTTTTTTATGTTCATAGAGACTATAGGACTTTCAGTAACCTGGTGAGCACAAATCCAACATGGCGGCGACGCGAAGTTGAAATATTTAAATGGACGTTTCTCGCGAATTAACAATCCGAGTGCCGTGAAACGTTGCACGTTAAATGCTTATACAAATGTTGATCCACTGGCAATTAATTTATTTCAATTGTTTGCATAATCACAAGATGGCTACTGGGCGTAATTTTAAAATCTCGTTTTTACTTCTTGTGTTCGAATCATGCTATTGAAGTTTGAATACCACACGTATACACTAATCTTAATGTAATAGTACAAAAATAAAAATACAACCTGGCGACTATCTGAAATATTTAGACGGTTCTCAATATCTACGAATCTGTTACAGCAATTAAACTGACATTTAGTATGTTGATTGAGGCAATTAACATGAGCAGGATATATGAAAATAGGCTGTATAGTTCTCCACGGAACTACTTGTTTTTAGCCTATTTTCAATTTGGAAAAAATAGGCTTATGAGATCACCTCTTGTCCGTGTGTGTGTGCTTGTGTGTGTGTGTGTGTGTGTGTGTGAGAGGTGTGTGTGTGCCCCCCCCCCCCCTCCTAATAAAATCTAAACGGATGGAGCGATTTCAATGAAACCCGGTAAGTTCATAGCACTATTCCCGGCGACCTCGACCATTCCCTTCAACATTTGTTACGTCTCACGAATCCAACATGGCGGCTGTGCGAAATATTTCACGAGCATTCAATATCTCCGAAACTATTACCGATATCGCCCTGAAATTGTGTACGGTAATAAAGGCCACTACTAGAAGTTCACCTATGAGACTTTCAAAAACCTGGTGACTACAAAACCAACATGGCGGTCAAGCGAAATTGAGACTTTTAAATAGACTTTTCTCGCGATTTAACTCTCCAAAGGTAATGAAACTTGGTACAGCAAATGTCTATACACATTGTAATGCACTGGAGTCTAATTTAGTTCAATTGTTTACATAACCTCAAAATGGCGGCTGTGCGAAATATTTCACTGACATTCTATATCTCCGAAACTATTACAGATATCACCCTGCAATTTTGTACGGTGATAAAGGGTACTGATACAAGTTTACCTATGTATATTTCTTAACCTGTAAAGTACAAAACGAACATGGCGACCAAGCCAATTAGAAATATTTTAATAGACTTTTCTCGTGATTTATCACTCTGAGCGCAGTGAAATGTGGCGCTGTAAATGATTTTGCAGATTGTAATGCACTGCCATCTAATTTAATTCAATTGTTTACATAACCTCAAGATGGCGGCTGTGCGATTTTTTAAAATTAAGTTTTTATTTGTTGTGTCGTAATCATGCGATCGAACTGAAAGTTTGAATAATGAAACTAGGCAATAATTGTCCTTGAATGGTACATAACTCTATGGAATTTACATATAACAATCCTAAATGGCGAGCTTCCGAAATATTTCGACGGATCTCAACATCTATCAATCTATTACAGCAACCAAACTGATTTTTTTTATGTTCATAGAGACTATAGGACTTTCAGTAACCTGGTGAGCACAAATCCAACATGGCGGCGACGCGAAGTTGAAATATTTAAATGGATGTTTCTCGCGAATTAACAATCCGAGTGCAGTGAAACGTTGCACGTTAAATCCTTATACAAATGTTGATCCACTGGCAATTAATTTATTTCAATTGTTTGCATAATCACAAGATGGCTACTGGGCGTAATTTCAAATTCTCGTTTTTACTTCTTATGTTCGAATCATGCGATTGAAGTTTGAATACCACACGTATACACTAATCTTAATGTAATAGTACAAAAATAAAAATACAACCTGGCGACTATCTGAAATATTTAGACGGTTCTCATTATCTACGAATCTGTTACAGCAATTAAACTGACATTTTGTATGTTGATTGAGGCAATTAACATGAGCAGGATATATGAAAATATGCTGTATAGTTCTTCACGGAACTACTTGTTTTTAGCCTATTTTCAATTTGGAAGAAATTGGCTTATGAGATCACCTTTTGTCCGTGTGTGTGTGCGTGTGTGTGTGAGGTGTGTGTGTGTCCCCCCCTAATAAAATCTAAACGGCTGGAGCGATTTCAATGAAACCCGGTAAGTTCATAGCACTATTCCCGGCGACCTCGACCATTCCCTTCAACTTTTGTTACGTCTCACCAATCCAACATGGCGGCTGTGCGAATTATTTCACTAGCATTCAATATCTCCGAAACTATTACCGATATCGCCCTGAAATTGTGTACGGTGATAAAGGGCACTACTAGAAGTTCACCTATGAGACTTTCAAAAATCTGGTGACTACAAAACCAACATGGCGGTCAAGCGAAATTGAGACTTTTAAATAGACTTTTCTCGCGATTTAACTCTCCAAACGTAATGAAACTTGGTACAGCAAATGTCAATACACATTGTAATGCACTGGAGTCTAATTTAGTTCAATTGTTTACATAACCTCAAAATGGCGGCTGTGCGAAATATTTCACTGACATTCTATATCTCCGAAACTATTACATATATCACCCAGCAATTTTGTACGGTGATAAAGGGTACTGATACAAGTTTACCTATGTATATGTCTTAACCTGAAAAGTACAAAACGAACATGGCGACCAAGCGAATTTGAAATATTTTAATATACTTTTCTCGTGATTTATCACTCTGAGCGCAGTGAAATGTGGTACAGTAAATGATTTTGCAGATTGTAATGCACTGCCATTTAATTTAATTCAATTGTTTACATAACCTCAAGATGGCGGCTGTGCGAAATTTTAAAATTAAGTTTTTATTTGTTGTGACGTAATCATACGATCGAACTGAAAGTTTGAATAATGAAACTAGGCAATAATTGTCATTGTATGGTACATAACTCTATGGAATTTACATATAACAATCCTAAATGGCGAGCTTCCGAAATATTTCGACGGATCTCAATATCTAGCAATCTATTACAGCAACCAAACTGATTTTTTTATGTTCATAGAGACTATAGGACTTTCAGTAACCTGGTGAGCACAAATCCAACATGGCGGCGACGCGAAGTTGAAATATTTAAATGGACGTTTCTCGCGAATTAACAATCCGAGTGCAGTGAAACCATGCACGTTAAATGCTTATACAAATGTTGATTCACTGGCAATTAATTTATTTCAATTGTTTGCATTATCACAAGATGGCTACTGGGCGTAATTTTAAAATCTCGTTTTTACTTCTTGTGTTCGAATCATGCGATTGAAGTTTGAATACCACACGTATACACTATTCTTAATGTAATAGTACAAAAATAAAAATACAACCTGGCGACTATCTGAAATATTTAGACGGTTCTCAATATCTACGAATCTGTTACAGCAATTAAACTGACATTTTGTATGTTGATTGAGGCAATTAACATGAGCAGGATATATGAAAATAGGCTGTATAGTTCTTCACGGAACTACTTGTTTTTAGCCTATTTTCAATTTTGAAAAAATAGGCTTATGAGATCACCTTTTGTCCGTGTGTGTGTGCGTGTGTGTGTGTGTGTGTGTGAGGTGTGTGTGTGTCCCCCTAATTAAATCTAAACGGCTGGAGCGATTTCAATGAAACTCGGTAAGTTCATAGCACTATTCCCGGCGACCTCGACCGTTCCCTTCAAATTTTGTTACGTCACACCAATCCAACATGGCGGCTGTGCGAAATATTTCACTAGCATTCAATATCTCCGAAACTATTAACGATATCGCCCTGAAATTGTGTACGGTGATAAAGGGCACTACTAGAAGTTCACCTATGAGACTTTCAAAAACCTGGTGACTACAAAACCAACATGGCGGTCAAGCGAAATTGAGATTTTAAATAGACTTTTCTCGCGATTTAACTCTCCAAACGTAATGAAACTTGGTACAGCAAATGTCTATACACATTGTAATGCACTGGAGTCTAATTTAGTTCAATTGTTTACATAACCTCAAAATGGCGGCTGTGCGAAATATTTCACTGACATTCTATATCTCCGAAACTATTACACATATCACCCTGCAATTTTGTACGGTGATAAAGGGTACTGATACAAGTTTACCTATGTATATTTCTTAACCTGTAAAGTACAAAACGAACATGGCGACCAAGCGAATTTGAAATATTTTAATAGACTTTTCTCGTGATTTATCACTCTGAGCGCAGTGAAATGTGGAACAGTAAATGATTTTGCAGATAGTAATGCACTGCCATCTAATTTAATTCAATTGTTTACATAACCTCAAGATGGCGGCTGTGCGAAATTTTAAAATTAAGTTTTTATTTGTTGTGTCGTAATCATGCGATCGAACTGAAAGTTTGAATAATGAAACTAGGCAATAATTGTCCTTGAATGGTACATAAATCTATGGAATTTACATATAACAATCCTAAACAGCGAGCTTCCGAAATATTTCGACGGATCTCAATATCTATCAATCTATTACAGCAACCAAACTATTTTTTTTATGTTCGTAGAGACAATAGGGCTTTCAGTAACCTGGTGAGCACAAATCCAACATGGCGGCGAAGCGAAGTTGAAATATTTAAATGGACGTTTCTCGCGAATTAACAATCCGAGTGCCGTGAAACGTTGCACGTTAAATGCTTATACAAATGTTGATCCACTGGCAATTAATTTATTTCAATTGTTTGCATAATCACAAGATGGCTACTGGGCGTAATTTTAAAATTTCTTTTTTACTTCTTGTGTTCTAATCATGCGATTGAAGTTTGAATACCACACGTACACACTAATCTTAATGTAATAGTACAAAAATAAAAATACAACCTGGCGACTATCTGAAATATTTAGACGGTTCTCAATATCTACAAATCTGTTACAGCAATAATCTGACATTTTGTATGTTGATTGAAGCAATTAACATGAGCAGGATATATGAAAATAGGCTGTATAGCTCTTCGTGGAACTACTTGTTTTTAGCCTATTTTCAATTTGGAAAAAATAGGCATATGAGATCACCTTTTGTCCGTGTGTGTGTGCGTGTGTGTGTGTGTGTGTGAGGTGTGTGTGTCCCCCCCTAATAAAATCTAAACGGCTGGAGCGATTTCAATGAAACTCGGTAAGTTCATAGCACTATTCCCGGCGACCTCGACCGTTCCCTTCAAATGTTGCTACGTCTCACCAATCCAACATGGCGGCTGTGCGAAATATTTCACTAGCATTCAATATCTCCGAAACTATTACCGATATCGCCCTGAAATTGTGTACGGTGATAAAGGGCACTACTAGAAGTTCACCTATGAGACTTTCAAAAACCTGGTGACTACAAAACCAACATGGCGGTCAAGCGAAATTGAGACTTTTAAATAGACTTTTCTCTCGATTTAACTCTCCGAACGTAATGAAACTTGGTACAGCAAATGTCTATACACATTGTAATGCACTGGAGTCTAATTTAGTTCAATTGTTTACATAACCTCAAAATGGCGGCTGTGCGAAGTACTTCACTGACATTCTATATCTCCGAAACTATTACAGATATCACCCTGCAATTTTATACGGTGATACAAGGGTACTGATACAAGTTTACCTATGTATATTTCTTAACCTGTAAAGTACAAAACGAACATGGCGACCAAGCGAATTTGAAATATTTTAATAGACTTTTCTCGTGATTTATCACTCTGAGCGCAGTGAAATGTGGTACAGTAAATGATTTTGCAGATTGTAATGCACTGCCATCTAATTTAATTCAATTGTTTACATAACCTCAAGATGGCGGATGTGCGAAATTTTAAAATTAAGTTTTTATTTGTTGTGCCGTAATCATGCGATCGAACTGAAAGTTTGAATAATGAAACTAGGCAATAATTGTCCTTCAATGGTACATAACTCTATGGCCTTTACATATAACAATCCTAAATGGCGAGCTTCCGAAATATTTCGACGGTTCTCAATATCTATGAATCTTTTACAGCAACCAAACTGATTTTTTTAATGTTCATAGAGACTACAGGACTTTCAGTAACCTGGTGAGCACAAATCCAACATGGCGGCTACGCGAAGTTGAAATATTTAAATGGACGTTTACGCGAATTAACAATCCGAGTGCCGTGAAACGTTGCACGTTAAATGCTTATACATATGTTGATCCACTGGCAATTAATTTATTTCAATTGTTTGCATAATCACAAGATGGCTACTGGGCGTAATTTTAAAACTTCGTTTTTACTTCTTGAGTTCTAATCATGCGATTGAAGTTTGAATACCACACGTACACACTAATCTTAATGTAATAGTACAAAAATAAAAATACAACCTGGCAACTATCTGAAATATTTAGACGGTTCTCAATATCTACGAATCTGTTACAGCAATTAAACTGACATTTTGTATGTTGATTGAGGCAATTAACATGAGCAGGATATATGAAAATAGGCTGTATAGTTCTTCACGGAACTACTTGTTTTCAGCCTATTTCCAATTTGGAAAAAATAGGCATATGAGATCACCTTTTGTCCGTGTGTGTGTGAGTGTGTGTGTGTGTGTGTGTGTGTGTGTGTGAGGTGTGTGTGTCCCCCCTGATAAAATCTAAACGGCTGGAGCGATTTCAATGAAACTCGGTAAGTTCATAGCACTATTCCCGGCGACCTCGACCGTTCCCTTCAAATGTTGTTACGTCTCACCAATCCAACATGGCGGCTGTGCGAAATATTTCACTAGCATTCAATATCTCCGAAACTATTACCGATATCGCCCTGAAATTGTGTACGGTGATAAAGGGCACTACAAGAAGTTCACCTATGAGACTTTCAAAAACCTGGTGACTAAAAAACCAACATGGCGGTCAAGCGAAATTGAGACTTTTAAATAGACTTTTCTCGCGATTTAACTCTCCAAAGGTAATGAAACTTGGTACAGCAAATGTCTATACACATTGTAATGCACTGGAGTCTAATTTAGTTCAATTGTTTACATAACGTCAAAATGGCGGCTGTGCGAAATAGTTCACTGACATTCTATATCTCCGAAACTATTACAGATATCACCCTGCAATTTTGTACGGTGATAAAGGGTACTGATACAAGTTTACCTATGTGTATTTCTTAACCTGTAAAGTACAAAACGAACATGGCGACCAAGCCAATTAGAAATATTTTAATAGACTTTTCTCGTGATTTATCACTCTGAGCGCAGTGAAATGTGGTACATTAAATGATTTTGCAGATTGTAATGCACTGCCATCTAATTTAATTCAATTGTTTACGTAACCTCAAGATAGCGGCTGTGCGAAATTTTAAAATTAAGTTTTTATTTGTTGTGTCGTAATCATGCGATCGAACTGAAAGTTTGAATAATGAAACTAGGCAATAATTGTACTTGAATGGTACATAACTCCATGGCCTTTACATATAACAATCCTAAATGGCGAGCTTCCGAAATATTTCGACGGTTCTCAATATCTATCAATCTTTTACAGCAACAAAACTGATTTTTTTTATGTTCATAGAGTCTATAGGACTTTCAGTAACCTGGTGAGCACAAATCCAACATGGCAGCGACGCGAAGTTGAAATATTTAAATGGACGTTTCTCGCGATTTAACAATCCGAGTGCCGTGAAACGATGCACGTTAAATGCTTATACAAATGTTGATCCACTGGCAATTAATTTATTTCAATTGTTTGCATAATCACAAGATGGCTACTGGGCGTAATTTTAAAATTTCTTTTTTACTTCTTGTGTTCTAATCATGCGATTGAAGTTTGAATACCACACGTACACACTAATCTTAATGTAATAGTACAAAAATAAAAATACAACCTGGCGACTATCTGAAATATTTAGACGGTTCTCAATATCTACGAATCTGTTACAGCAATTAAACTGACATTTTGTATGTTGATTGAGGCAATTAACATGAGCAGGATATATGAAAATAGGCTGTATAGTTCTTCGCGGAACTACTTGTTTTAGCCTATTTTCAATTAGGAAAAAATAGGCATATGAGATCACCTTTTGTCCGTGTGTGTGTGCGTGTGTGTGTGTGTGTGTGTGAGAGGTGTGTGTGTCCCCCCTAATAAAATCTAAACGGCTGGAGCGATTTCAATGACACTCGGTAAGTTCATAGCACTATTCCCGGCGACCTCGACCGTTCCCTTCAAATTTTGTTACGTCTCACCAATCCAACATGGCGGCTGTGCGAAATATTTCACTAGCATTCAATATCTCCGAAACTATTACCGATATCGCCCTGAAATAGTGTACGATGATAAAGGGCACTAATAGAAGTTCACCTATGAGACGTTCAAAAACCTGGTGACTACAAAACCAACATGGCGGTCAAGCGAAATTGAGACTTTTAAATAGATTTTATCGCGATTTAACTCTCCAAACGAAATGAAACTTGGTACAGCAAATGTCTATACAAATTGTAATGCACTGGAGTCTAATTTAGTTCAATTGTTTACATAACCTCAAAATGGCGGCTGTGCGAAATATTTCACTGACATTCTCTATCTCCGAAACTATTACAGATATCACCCTGCAATTGTGTACGGTGATAAAAGGTAGTGATACAAGTTTACCTATATATATTTCTTAACCTGAAAAGTACAAAACGAACATGGCGAACAAGCGAATTTGAAATATTTTAATAGACTTTTCTCGTGATTTATCACTCTGAGCGCAGTGAAATGTGGTACATTAAATGATTTTGCAGATTGTAATGCACTGCCATCTAATTTAATTCAATTGTTTACGTAACCTCAAGATAGCGGCTGTGCGAAATTTTAAAATTAAGTTTTTATTTGTTGTGTCGTAATCATGCGATCGAACTGAAAGTTTGAATAATGAAACTAGGCAATAATTGTCCTTGAATGGTACATAACTCTATGGAATTAACATATAACAATCATAAATGGCAAGTTTCCGAAATATTTCGACGGTTCTCTATATCTATCAATCTTTTACAGCAACCAAACTGATTTTTTTAATGTTCATAGAGACTATAGGACTTTCAGTAACCTGGTGAGCACAAATCCAACATGGCGGCGACGCGAAGTTGAAATATTTAAATGGACGTTTCTCCCGAATTAACAATCCGAGTGCCGTGAAACGTTGCACGTTAAATGCTTATACAAATGTTGATCCACTGGCAATTAATTTATTTCAATTGTTTGCATAATCACAAGATGGCTACTGGGCGTAATTTTAAAATCTTTTTTTACTTCTTGTGTTCGAATCATGCGATTGAAGTTTGAATACCACACGTATACACTAATCTTAATGTAATAGTACAAAAATAAAAATACAACCTGGCGACTATCTGAAATATTTAGACGGTTCTCCATATCTACGAATCTGTTACAGCAATTAAACTGATATTTTGTATGTTGATTGAGGCAATTAACATGAGCAGGATATATGAAAATAGGCTGTATAGTTCTTCACGGAACTACTTGTTTTTAGCCTATTTTCAATTTGGAAAAAATTGGCCTATGAGATCACCTTTTGTCCGTGTGTGTGTGCGTGTGTGTGTGTGTGTGAGGTGTGTGTGTGTGTCCCCCTAATAAAATCTAAACGGCTGGAGTGATTTCAATGAAACTCGGTAAGTTCATAGCACTATTCCCGGCGACCTCGACCGTTCCCTTCAAATTTTGTTACGTCTCACCATTCCAACATGGCGGCTGTGCGAAATATTTAACTAGCATTCAATATCTCCGAAACTATTACCGATATCGCCCTGAAATTGTGTACGGTGATAAAGGCCACTACTAGAAGTTCAGCTATGAGACTTTCAAAAACCTGGTGACTACAAAACCAACATGGCGGTCAAGCGAAATTGAGACTTTAAATAGACTTTTCTCGCGATTTAACTCTCCAAACGTAATGAAACTTGGAACAGCAATTTCTATACACATTGTAATGCACTGGAGTCTAATTTAGTTCAATTGTTTACATAACCTCAAAATGGCGGCTGTGCGAAATATTTCACTGACATTCTATATCTCCGAAACTATTACAGATATCACCCTGCAATTTTGTACGGTGATAAAGGGTACTGATACAAGTTTACCTATGTATATGTCTTAACCTGAAAAGTACAAAACGAACATGGCCACCAAGCGAATTTGAAATATTTTAATAGACTTTTCTCGTGATTTATCACTCTGAGCGCAGTGAAATGTGGTACAGTAAATGATTTTGCAGATTGTAATGCACTGCCATCTAATTTAATTCAATTGTTTACATAACCTCAATATGGGGGCTGTGCGAAATTTTAAAATTAAGTTTTTATTTGTTGTGTCGTAATCATGCCATCGAACTGAAAGTTTGAATAATGAAACTAGGCAATAATTGTCCTTGAATGGTACATAACTCCATGGCCTTTACATATAACAATCCTAAATGGCGAGCTTCCGAAATATTTCGACGGTCCTCAATATCTATGAATTTTTTACAGCAACCAAACTGAATTTTTTTATGTTCATAGAGACTATAGGACTTTCAGTAACCTGGTGAGCACAAATCCAACATGGCGGCGACGCGAAGTTGAAATATTTAAATGGACGTTTCTCGCGAATTAACAATCCGAGTGCCGTGAAACGTTGCACGTTAAATGCTTATACAAATGTTGATCCACTGGCTATTAATTTATTTCAATTGTTTGCATAATCACAAGATGGCTACTGGGCGTAATATTAAAATGTCGTTTTTACTTCTTGTGTTCTAATCATGCGATTGAAGTTTGAATACCACACGTACACACTAATCTTAATGTAATAGTACAAAAATAAAAATACAACCTGACGACTATCTGAAATATTTAGACGGTTCTCCATATCTACGAATCTGTTACAGCAATTAAACTGATATTTTGTATGTTGATTGAGACAATTAACATGAGCAGGATATATGAAAATAGGCTGTATAGTTCTTCACGGAACTACTTGTTTTAGCCTATTTTCAATTTGGAAAAAATTGGCTTATGGGATCACCTTTTGTCCGTGTGTGTGTGCGTGTGTGTGTGTGTGAGTGTGAGGTGTGTGTGTCCCCCCCCTAATAAAATCTAAACGGCTGGAGCGATTTCAATGAAACTCGGTAAGTTCATAGCAGTATTCCCGGTGACCTTGACCGTTTCCTTCAAATTTTGTTTCGTCTCACCAATCCAACATGGCGGCTGTGTGAAATATTTCACTAGCATTCAATATCTCCGAAACTATTACAGATATCACCCTGCAATTTTGTACGGTGATAAAGGGTACTGATACAAGTTTACCTATGTATATGTCTTAACCTGAAAAGTACAAAACGAACATGGCGACCAAGCGAATTTGAAATATTTTAATAGACTTTTCTCGTGATTTATCACTCTGAGCGCAGTGAAATGTGGTACAGAAAAAGATTTTGCAGATTGTAATGCACTGCCATCTAATTTAAATCAATTGTTTATATAACCTCAAGATGGCGGCCGTGCGAAATTTTAAAATTAAGTTTTTATTATTTGTGTCGTAATCATGCGATCGAAATGAAGGTTTGAATAATGAAACTAGGCAATAATTGTCCTTGAATGGTACATAACTCTATGGAAATTACATATAACAATCCTAAATGGCGAGCTTCCGAAATATTTCGACGGATCTCAATATCTATCAATCTATTACAGCAACCAAACTGATTCTTTTTATGTTCATAGAGACTATAGGACTTTCAGTAACCTGGTGAGCACAAATCCAACATGGCGGCGACGCGAAGTTGAAATATTTAAATGGACGTTTCTCGCGAATTAACAATCCGAGTGCCGTGAAACGTTGCACGTTAAATGCTTATACAAATGTTGATCCACTGGCTATTAATTTATTTCAATTGTTTGCATAATCACAAGATGGCTACTGGGCGTAATATTAAAATTTCGTTTTTACTTCTTGTGTTCGAATCATGCGATTGAAGTTTGAATACCACACGTATACACTAATCTTAATGTAATAGTACAGAAATAAAAATACAACCTGGCGACTATCTGAAATATTTAGACGGTTCTCAATATCTACGAATCTGTTACAGCAATTAAACTGACATTTTGTATGTTGATTGGGGCAATTAACATGAGCAGGATATATGAATATAGGCTGTATAGTACTACTTGTTTTTAGCCTATTTTCAATTTGGAAAAAATAGGCATATGAGATCACCTTTTGTCCGTGTGTGTGTGCGTGTGTGTGTGTGTGTGTGTGAGGGGTGTGTGTCCCCCCCTAATAAAATCTAAAGGGCTGGAGCGATTTCAATGAAACTCGGTAAGTTCATAGCACTATTCCCGGCGACCTCGACCGTTCCCTTCAAATTTTGTTACGTCTCACCAATCCAACATGGCGGCTGTGCGAATTATTTCACTAGCATTCAATATCTCCGAAACTATTACCGATATCGCCCTGAAATAGTGTACGATGATAAAGGGCACTACTAGAAGTTCACCTATGAGACGTTCAAAAACCTGGTGACTACAAAACCAACATGGCGGTCAAGCGAAATTGAGACTTTTAAATAGACTTTTCTCGCGATTTAACTCTCCAAACGTAATGAAACTTGGTACAGCAAATGTCTATACAAATTGTAATGCACTGGAGTCTAATTTAGTTCAATTGTTTACAAATCCTCAAAATGGCGGCTGTGCGAAATATTTCACTGACATTCTATATCTCCGAAACTATTACAGATATCACCCAGCAATTTTGGACGGTGATAAAGGGTACTGATACAAGTTTACCTATGTATATGTCTTAACCTGAAAAGTACAAAACGAACATGGCGACCAAGCGAATTTGAAATATTTTAATAGACTTTTCTCGTGATTTATCACTCTCAGCGCAGTGAAATGTGGTACAGTAAATGATTTTGCTGATTGTAATGCACTGCCATCTAATTTAATTCAATTGTTTACATAACCTCAATATGGCGGCTGTGCGAAATTTTAAAATTAAGTTTTTATTTGTTGTGTCGTAATCATGGGATCGAACTGAAAGTTTGAATAATGAAACTAGGCAATAATTGTCCTTGAATGGTACATAACTCTATGGCCTTTACATATAACAATCCTAAATGGCGAGCTTCAGAAATATTTCGACGGTCCTCAATATCTATGAATCTCTTACAGCAACCAAACTGAATTTTTTTATGTTCATAGAGACTATAGGACTTTCAGTAACCTGGTGAGCACAAATCCAACATGGCGGCGACGCGAGGTTGAAATATTTAAATGGACGTTTCTCGCGAATTAACAATCCGAGTGCCGTGAAACGTTGCACGTTAAATGCTTATACAAATATTGATCCACTGGCTATTAATTTCTTTCAATTGTTTGCATAATCACAAGATGGCTACTGGGCGTAATTTTAAAATTTCGTTTTTACTTCTTGTGTTCTAATCATGCGATTGAAGATTGAATACCACACGTACACTCTAATCTTAATGTAATAGTACAAAAATAAAAATACAACCTGACGACTATCTGAAATATTTAGACGGTTCTCAATATCTACGAATCTGTTACAGCAATTAAACTGATTTTTTGTATGTTGATTGAGGCAATTAACATGAGCAGGATATATGAAAATAGGCTGTATAGTTCTTCACGGAACTACTTGTTTTTAGCCTATTTTCAATTTGGAAAAAATTGGCTTATGAGATCACCTTTTGTCCGTGTGTGTGTGCGTGTGTGTGTGTGTGTGAGGTGTGTGTGTCCCCCCCTAATAAAATCTAAACGGCTGGAGCGATATCAATGAAACTCGGTAAGTTCATAGCACTATTACCGGTGACCTCGATCGTTCCCTTCAAATTTTGTTACGTCTCACCAATCCAACATGGCGGCTGTGCGAAGTATTTAACTAGCATTCAATATCTCCGAAACTATTCCAGATATCGCCCTGAAATTGTGTACGATGATAAAGGGCACTACTAGAAGTTCACCTATGAGACGTTCAAAAACCCGGTGACTACAAAACCAACATGGCGGTCAAGCGAAATTGTGTCTTTTAAATAGACTTTTCTCGCGATTTAACTCTCCAAACGTAATGAAACTTGGAACAGCAAATGTCGATACACATTGTAATGCACTGGAGTCTAATTTAGTTCAATTGTTTACATAACCTCAAAATGGCGGCTGTGCGAAATATTTCACTGATATTCTATATCTCCGAAACTATTACAGATATCACCCTGCAATTGTGTACGGTGATAAAGGGTACTGATACAAGTTTACCTATGTATATTTCTTAACCTGAAAAGTACAAAACGAACATGGCGACCAAGCGAATTTGAAATATTTTAATAGATTTTTCTCGTGATTTATCACTCTGAGCGCAGTGAAATGTGGTACAGAAAAAGATTTTGCAGATTGTAATGCACTGCCATCTAATTTAAATCAATTGTTTATATAACCTCAAGATGGCGGCCGTGCGAAATTTTAAAATTAAGTTTTTATTATTTGTGTCGTAATCATGCGATCGAAATGAAGGTTTGAATAATGAAACTAGGCAATAATTGTCCTTGAATGGTACATAACTCTATGGAAATTACATATAACAATCCTAAATGGCGAGCTTCCGAAATATTTCGACGGATCTCAATATCTATCAATCTATTACAGCAACCAAACTGATTCTTTTTATGTTCATAGAGACTATAGGACTTTCAGTAACCTGGTGAGCACAAATCCAACATGGCGGCGACGCGAAGTTGAAATATTTAAATGGACGTTTCTCGCGAATTAACAATCCGAGTGCCGTGAAACGTTGCACGTTAAATGCTTATACAAATGTTGATCCACTGGCTATTAATTTATTTCAATTGTTTGCATAATCACAAGATGGCTACTGGGCGTAATATTAAAATTTCGTTTTTACTTCTTGTGTTCGAATCATGCGATTGAAGTTTGAATACCACACGTATACACTAATCTTAATGTAATAGTACAGAAATAAAAATACAACCTGGCGACTATCTGAAATATTTAGACGGTTCTCAATATCTACGAATCTGTTACAGCAATTAAACTGACATTTTGTATGTTGATTGGGGCAATTAACATGAGCAGGATATATGAATATAGGCTGTATAGTACTACTTGTTTTTAGCCTATTTTCAATTTGGAAAAAATAGGCATATGAGATCACCTTTTGTCCGTGTGTGTGTGCGTGTGTGTGTGTGTGTGTGAGGGGTGTGTGTCCCCCCCTAATAAAATCTAAAGGGCTGGAGCGATTTCAATGAAACTCGGTAAGTTCATAGCACTATTCCCGGCGACCTCGACCGTTCCCTTCAACTTTTGTTACGTCTCACCAATCCAACATGGCGGCTGTGCGAAATATTTCACTAGCATTCAATATCTCCGAAACTATTACCGATATCGCCCTGAAATAGTGTACGATGATAAAGGGCACTACTAGAAGTTCACCTATGAGACGTTCAAAAACCTGGTGACTACAAAACCAACATGGCGGTCAAGCGAAATTGAGACTTTTAAATAGACTTTTCTCGCGATTTAACTCTCCAAACGTAATGAAACTTGGTACAGCAAATGTCTATACAAATTGTAATGCACTGGAGTCTAATTTAGTTCAATTGTTTACAAAACCTCAAAATGGCGGCTGTGCGAAATATTTCACTGACATTCTATATCCCCGAAACTATTACAGATATCACCCAGCAATTTTGGACGGTGATATAGGGTACTGATACACGTTTACCTATGTATATGTCTTAACCTGAAAAGTACAAAACGAACATGGCGACCAAGCGAATTTGAAATATTTTAATAGACTTTTCTCGTGATTTATCACTCTCAGCGCAGTGAAATGTGGTACAGTAAATGATTTTGCTGATTGTAATGCACTGCCATCTAATTTAATTCAATTGTTTACATAACCTCAATATGGCGGCTGTGCGAAATTTTAAAATTAAGTTTTTATTTGTTGTGTCGTAATCATGGGATCGAACTGAAAGTTTGAATAATGAAACTAGGCAATAATTGTCCTTGAATGGTACATAACTCTATGGCCTTTACATATAACAATCCTAAATGGCGAGCTTCAGAAATATTTCGACGGTCCTCAATATCTATGAATCTTTTACAGCAACCAAACTGAATTTTTTTATGTTCATAGAGACTATAGGACTTTCAGTAACCTGGTGAGCACAAATCCAACATGGCGGCGACGCGAAGTTGAAATATTTAAATGGACGTTTCTCGCGAATTAACAATCCGAGTGCCGTGAAACGTTGCACGTTAAATGCTTATACAAATATTGATCCACTGGCTATTAATTTCTTTCAATTGTTTGCATAATCACAAGATGGCTACTGGGCGTAATTTTAAAATTTCGTTTTTATTCTTGTGTTCTAATCATGCGATTGAAGATTGAATACCACACGTACACTCTAATCTTAATGTAATAGTACAAAAATAAAAATACAACCTGACGACTATCTGAAATATTTAGACGGTTCTCAATATCTACGAATCTGTTACAGCAATTAAACTGACATTTTGTATGTTGATTGAGGCAATTAACATGAGCAGGATATATGAAAATAGGCTGTATAGTTCTTCACGGAACTACTTGTTTTTAGCCTATTTTCAATTTGGAAAAAATTGGCTTATGAGATCACCTTTTGTCCGTGTGTGTGTGCGTGTGTGTGTGTGTGTGAGGTGTGTGTGTCCCCCCCTAATAAAATCTAAACGGCTGGAGCGATATCAATGAAACTCGGTAAGTTCATAGCACTATTACCGGTGACCTCGATCGTTCCCTTCAAATTTTGTTACGTCTCACCAATCCAACATGGCGGCTGTGCGAAGTATTTAACTAGCATTCAATATCTCCGAAACTATTCCAGATATCGCCCTGAAATTGTGTACGATGATAAAGGGCACTACTAGAAGTTCACCTATGAGACGTTCAAAAACCCGGTGACTACAAAACCAACATGGCGGTCAAGCGAAATTGTGTCTTTTAAATAGACTTTTCTCGCGATTTAACTCTCCAAACGTAATGAAACTTGGTACAGCAAATGTCTATACACATTGTAATGCACTGGAGTCTAATTTAGTTCAATTGTTTACATAACCTCAAAATGGCGGCTGTGCGAAATATTTCACTGACATTCTATATCTCCGAAACTATTACAGATATCACCCTGAAATTGTGAACGGTGATAAAGGGTACTCATACAAGTTTACCTATGTATATTTCTTAACCTTAAAAGTACAAAACGAACATGGCGACCAAGCGAATTAGAAATATTTTAATAGACTTTTCTCGTGATTTATCACTCTGAGCGCAGTGAAATGTGGTACAGTATTGATTTTGCAGATTGTAATGCACTGCCATCTAATTTAATTCAATTGTTTACATAACCTCAAGATGGCGGCTGTGCGAAATTTTAAAATTAAGTTTTTAATTGTTGTGCCGTAATCATGCGATCGAACTGAAAGTTTGAATAATGAAACTAGGCAATAATTGTCCTTGAATGGTACATAACTCTATGGAATTTACATATAACAATCCTAAATGGCGAGTTTCCGAAATATTTCGACGGTTCTCTATATCTATCAATATTTGACAGCAACCAAACTGATTTTTTTAATGTTCTTAGAGGCTATAGGACTTTCAGTAACCTGGTGAGCACAAATCCAACATGGTGGCGACGCGAAGTTGAAATATTTAAATGGACGATTCTCGCGAATTAACAATCCTAGTGCCGTGAAACGTTGCACGTTAAATGCTTATACAAATGTTGATCCACTGGCAATTAATTTATTTCAATTGTTTGCATAATCACAAGATGGCTACTGGGCGTAATTTTAAAATCTCGTTTTTACTTCTTGTGTTCGAATCATGCGATTGAAGTTTGAATACCACACGTATACACTAATCTTAATGTAATAGTACAAAAATAAAAATACAACCTGGCGACTATCTGAAATATTTAGACGATCTCAATATCTACGAATCTGTTACAGCAATTAAACTGACATTTTGTATGTTGATTGAGGCAATTAACATGAGCAGGATATATGAAAATAGGCTGTATAGTTCTTCACGGAACTACTTGTTTTTAGCCTATTTTCAATTTTGAAAAAATAGGCTTATGAGATCACCTTTTGTCCGTGTGTGTGTGTGTGTGTGAGGTGTGTGTGTGTGTCCCCCTAATAAAATCTAAACGGCTGGAGCGATTTCAATGAAACTCGGTAAGTTCATAGCACTATTCCCGGCGACCCCGACCGTTCCCTTCAAATTTTGTTACGACTCACCATTCCAACATGGCGGCTGTGCGAAATATTCACTAGCATTCAATATCTCCGAAACTATTACCGATATCGCCCTGAAATTGTGTACGGTGATAAAGGCCACTACTAGAAGTTCACCTATGAGACTTTCAAAAACCTGGTGACTACAAAACCAACATGGCGGTCAAGCGAAATTGAGACTTTTAAATAGACTTTTCTCGCGATTTAACTCTCCAAACGTAATGAAACTTGGAACAGCAAATGTCGATACACATTGTAACGCACTGGAGTCTAATTTAGTTCAATTGTTTACATAACCTCAAAATGTCGGCTGTGCGAAATATTACGCTGACATTCTATATCTCCGAAACTATTACAGATATCACCCTGCAATTGTGTACGTTGATAAAGGGTACTGATACAAGTTTACTTATGTATATGTCTTAACCTGAAAAGTACAAAACGAACATGGCGACCAAGCGAATTTGAAATATTTTAATAGTTTTTTCTCGTGATTTATCACTCTGAGCGCAGTGAAATGTGGTACAGTAAATGATTTTGCAGATTGTAATGCACTGCCATCTAATTTAATTCAATTGTTTACATAACCTCAAGATGGCGGCTGAGCGAAATTTTAAAATTAAGTTTTTATTTGTTGTGTCGTAATCATGCGATTGAACTGAAAGTTTGAATAATGAAACTAGGCAATAATTGTCCTTGAATGGTACATAACTCTATGGCCTTTACATATAACAATCCTAAATGGCGAGCTTCCGAAATATTTCGACGGTCCTCAATATCTATGAATCTTTTACAGCAACCAAACTGAATTTTTTTATGTTCATAGAGATTATAGGACTTTCAGTAATCTGGTGAACACAAATCCAACATGGCGGCGACGCGAAGTTGAAATATTTAAATGGACTTTTCTCGTGAATTAACAATCCGAGTGCCGTGAAACGTTGCACGTTAAATGCTTATACAAATGTTGATCCACTGGCTATTAATTTATTTCAATTGTTTGCATAATCACAAGATGGCTACTGGGCGTAAAATTAAATTTTCGTTTTTACTTCTTGTGTTCTAATCATGCGATTGAAGTTTGAATACCACACGTACACACTAATCTTAATGTAATAGTACAAAAATAAAAATACAACCTGACGACTATCTGAAATATTTAGACGGTTCTCCATATCTACGAATCTGTTACAGCAATTAAACTGATATTTTGTATGTTGATTGAAGCAATTAACATGAGCAGGATATATGAAAATAGGCTGTATAGTACTACTTGTTTTTAGCCTATTTTCAATTTGGAAAAAATAGGCATATGAGATCACCTTTTGTCCGTGTGTGTGTGCGTGTGTGTGTGTGTGTGTGTCCCCCTAATAAAATCTAAACGGCTGGAGCGATTTCAATGAAACTCGGTAAGTTCATAGCACTATTCCCGGCGACCTCGACCGTTCCCTTCAAATTTTGTTACGTCTCACCAATCCAACATGGCGGCTGTGCGAAATATTTCACTAGCATTCAATATCTCCGAAACTATTACCGATATCGCCCTGAAATAGTGTACGATGATAAAGGACACTAATAGAAGTTCACCTATGAGACGTTCAAAAACCTGGTGACTACAAAACCAACATGGCGGTCAAGCGAAATTGAGACTTTTAAATAGATTTTATCGCGATTTAACTCTCCAAACGTAATGAAACTTGGTACAGCAAATGTCTATACAAATTGTAATGCACTGGAGTCTAATTTAGTTCAATTGTTTACATAACCTCAAAATGGCGGCTGTGCGAAATATTTCACTGACATTCTATATCTCCGAAACTATTACAGATATCACCCTGCAATTGTGTACGGTGATAAAGGGTAGTGATACAAGTTTACCTATATATATTTCTTAACCTGAAAAGTACAAAACGAACATGGCGAACAAGCCAATTTGAAATATTTTAATAGACTTTTCTCGTGATTTATCACTCTGAGCGCAGTGAAATGTGGTACATTAAATGATTTTGCAGATTCTAATGCACTGCCATCTAATTTAATTCAATTGTTTACGTAACCTCAAGATAGCGGCTGTGCGAAATTTTAAAATTAAGTTTTTATTTGTTGTGTCGTAATCATGCGATCGAACTGAAAGTTTGAATAATCAAACTAGGCAATAATTGTCCTTGAATGGTACATAACTCTATGGAATTAACATATAACAATCATAAATGGCGAGTTTCCGAAATATTTCGACGGTTCTCTATATCTATCAATCTTTTACAGCAACCAAACTGATATTTTTAATGTTCATAGAGACTATAGGACTTTCAGTAACCTGGTGAGCACAAATCCAACATGGCGGCGACGCGAAGTTGAAATATTTAAATGGACGTTTATGCCGAATTAACAATCCGAGTGCCGTGAAACGTTGCACGTTAAATGCTTATACAAATGTTGATCCACTGGCAATTAATTTATTTCAATTGTTTGCATAATCACAAGATGGCTACTGGGCGTAATTTTAAAATCTTTTTTTACTTCTTGTGTTCGAATCATGCGATTGAAGTTTGAATACCACACGTATACACTAATCTTAATGTAATAGTACAAAAATAAAAATACAACCTGGCGACTATCTTAAATATTTAGACGGTTCTCCATATCTACGAATCTGTTACAGCAATTAAACTGATATTTTGTATGTTGATTGAGGCAATTAACATGAGCAGGATATATGAAAATAGGCTGTATAGTACTACTTGTTTTTAGCCTATTTTCAATTTGGAAAAAATAGGCATATGAGATCACCTTTTGTCCGTGTGTGTGTGTGTGTGTGTGTGTGTGTGTGTGTGAGGTGTGTGTGCCCCCCCCCCCTAATAAAATCTAAACGGCTGGAGCGATTTCAATGAAACTCGGTAAGTTCATAGCACTATTCCCGGCGACCTCGACCGTTCCCTTCAAATTTTGTTACGTCTCACCAATCCAACATGGCGGCTGTGCGAAATATTTCACTAGCATTCAATATCTCCGAAACTATTACCGATATCGCCCTGAAATAGTGTACGATGATAAAGGGCACTACTAGAAGTTCACCTATGAGACGTTCAGAAACCTGGTGACAACAAAACCAACATGGCGGTCAAGCGAAATTGAGACTTTTAAATAGACTTTTCTCGCGATTTAACTCTCCAAACGTAATGAAACTTGGTACAGCAAATGTCTATACAAATTGTAATGCACTGGAGTCTAATTTAGTTCAATTGTTTACATAACCTCACAATGGCGGCTGTGCGAAATATTTAACTGACATTCTATATCTCCGAAACTATTACAGATATCACCCTGCAATTGTGTACGGTGATAAAGGGTACTGATACAAGTTTACCTATGTATATTTCTTAACCTGAAAAGTACAAAACGAACATGGCGACCAAGCGAATTTGAAATATTTTAATAGACTTTTCTCGTGATTTATCACTCTGAGCGCAGTGAAATTTGGTACAGTAAATGATTTTGCAGATTGTAATGCACCGCCATCTAATTTTATTCAATTGTTTACGTAACCTCAAGATGGCGGCTGTGCGAAATTTTAAAATTAAGTTTTTATTTGTTGTGTCGTAATCATGCGATCGAACTGATAGTTTGATTAATGAAACTAGGCAATAATTGTCCTTGAATGGTACATAACTCTATGGAATTTACATATAACAATCCTAAATGGCGAGCTTCCGAAATATTTCGACGGTTCTCTATATCTATCAATCCTTCACAGCAACCAAACTGATTTTTTTAATGTTCATAAAGACTATAGGACTTTCAGTAACCTGGTGAGCACAAATCCAACATGGCGGCGACGCGAAGTTGAAATATTTAAATGGACGTTTCTCCCGAATTAACAATCCGAGTGCCGTGAAACGTTGCACGTTAAATGCTTATACAAATGTTGATCCACTGGCAATTAATTTATTTCAATTGTTTGCATAATCACAAGATGGCTACTGGGCGTAATTTTAAAATTTCGTTTTTACTTCTTGTGTTCGAATCATGCGATTGAAGTTTGAATACCACACGTATACACTAATCTTAATGTAATAGTACAGAAATAAAAATACAACCTGGCGACTATCTGAAATATTTAGACGGTTCTCAATATCTACGAATCTGTTACAGCAATTAAACTGACATTTTGTATGTTGATTGAGGCAATTAACATGAGCAGGATATATGAAAATAGGCTGTATAGTACTACTGGTTTTTAGCCTATTTTCAATTTGGAAAAAATAGGCATATGAGATCACCTTTTGTCCGTGAGGGTGTGCGTGTGTGTGTGTGTGTGTGAGGTGTGTGTGTCCCCCCCCCCCCTAATAAAATCTAAACGGCTGGAGCGATTTCAATGAAACTCGGTAAGTTCATAGCACTATCCTCGGCGACCTCGACCGTTCCCTTCAAATTTTGTTACGTCTCACCAATCCAACATGGCGGCTGTGCGAAATATTTCACTAGCATTCAATATCTCCGAAACTATTACCGATATCGCCCTGAAATAGTGTACGATGATAAAGGGCACTACTAGAAGTTCACCTATGAGACGTTCAAAAACCTGGTGACTACAAAACCAACATGGCGGTCAAGCGAAATTGAGACATTTAAATAGACTTTTCTCGCGATTTAACTCTCCAAACGTAATGAAACTTGGTACAGCAAATGTCTATACAAATTGTAATGCACTGGAGTCTAATTTAGTTCAATTGTTTACAAAACCTCAAAATGGCGGCTGTGCGAAATATTTCACTGACATTCTATATCTCCGAAACTATTACTGATATCACCCAGCAATTTTGGACGGGGATAAAGGGTACTGATACAAGTTTACCTATGTATATGTCTTAACCTGAAAAGTACAAAACGAACATGGCGACCAAGCGAATTTGAAATATTTTAATAGACTTTTCTCGTAATTTATCACTCTGAGCGCAGTGAAATGTGGTACAGTAAATGATTTTGCTGATTGTAATGCACTGCCATCTAATTTAATTCAATTGTTTACATAACCTCAAGATGGCGGCTGTGCGAAATTTTAAAATTAAGTTTTTATTTGTTGTGTCGTAATCATGGGATCGAACTGAAAGTTTGAATAATGAAACTAGGCAATAATTGTCCTTGAATGGTACATAACTCTATGGCCTTTACATATAACAATCCTAAATGGCGAGCTTCAGAAATATTTCGACGGTCCTCAATATCTATGAATCTTTTACAGCAACCAAACTGAATTTTTTTATGTTCATAGAGACTATAGGACTTTCAGTAACCTGGTGAGCACAAATCCAACATGGCGGCGACGCGAAGTTGAAATATTTAAATGGACGTTTCTCGCGAATTAACAATCCGAGTGCCGTGAAACGTTGCACGTTAAATGCTTATACAAATATTGATCCACTGGCTATTAATTTCTTTCAATTGTTTGCATAATCACAAGATGGCTACTGGGCGTAATTTTAAAATTTCGTTTTTACTTCTTGTGTTCTAATCATGCGATTGAAGATTGAATACCACACGTACACTCTAATCTTAATGTAATAGTACAAAAATAAAAATACAACCTGACGACTATCTGAAATATTTAGACGGTTCTCAATATCTACGAATCTGTTACAGCAATTAAACTGACATTTTGTATGTTGATTGAGGCAATTAACATGAGCAGGATATATGAAAATAGGCTGTATAGTTCTTCACGGAACTACTTGTTTTTAGCCTATTTTCAATTTGGAAAAAATTGGCTTATGAGATCACCTTTTGTGCGTGTGTGTGTGCGTGTGTGTGTGTGTGTGTGAGGTGTGTGTGTCCCCCCCTAATAAAATCTAAACGGCTGGAGCGATATCAATGAAACTCGGTAAGTTCATAGCACTATTACCGGTGACCTCGATCGTTCCCTTCAAATTTTGTTACGTCTCACCAATCCAACATGGCGGCTGTGCGAAATATTTAACTAGCATTCAATATCTCCGAAACTTTTGCAGATATCGCCCTGAAATTGTGTACGATGATAAAGGGCACTACTAGAAGTTCACCTATGAGACGTTCAAAAACCCGGTGACTACAAAACCAACATGGCGGTCAAGCGAAATTGTGTCTTTTAAATAGACTTTTCTCGCGATTTAACTCTCCAAACGTAATGAAACTTGGTACAGCAAAAGTCTATACACATTGTAATGCACTGGAGTCTAATTTAGTTCAATTGTTTACATAACCTCAAAATGGCGGCTGTGCGAATTATTTCACTGACATTCTATATCTCCGAAACTATTACAGATATCACCCTGAAATTGTGAACGGTGATAATGGGTACTCATACAAGTTTACCTATGTATTGTACAGTATCCCAGGGGTATGGACCCCTTGGAGACCATCCCCCCGGCATCTGGCTAAATCCCCTAAATGGCAACTCTTGGAAAGCCGGCCCAACATCCATAAAACTTAGCAGGGACAGCTTGCCACTCTAAAAGCAGCCCAGTCCTTGCACAATGGTTACAAATACCGACATACTAGTAACTGGGCCAATACATTGCTTCAGCAGGGCGTCAGAAGGTATAAGAAGACGTCCTAATGAGGTCAAACTCTCTCTCCATTGTCAGTGCTCCATCGAGACGACCGAGGCTACGCTGGTGTCAACCGAGGTGAGTCAGTCAAATCGTGTTCAGAGTCCTATTTTGTAACCTGTAACCCAACACTTGTACACATTGTGAACATAGTCTTATCCCCTACAAGGGACTCATACTCAAAACTATTAGACCAATAAACACTTGGTCTACACTCTACACACGCTTTACTGTTTATACGCCTTTTTACATCCCAACGCCCTTCCTTACTCCCGTCACGGCAAGACGTGACAGACGGTAGTCTATTAGCGCCAACTTAAGTACTTTTGTATTCCCCGAGCCGGCCCGGCTGCAAGTAAGCAGCGCGTGCCACTCGGCTGATACAAGCAGATTCCATTACATAATAAGCAGTCAGCTGAGCGACTAGCACAGCGACCCTTTTCAGTGGGTCCCGTCCCTTCAAACACTACTACATTATTTATAGGAACGCCCCCTAATTCCTAGCACACCACAACACTCTACACCGGTCAGCTTGCCCCGACAAGGGAAGCTACCCTTTTAGGCACCACCTTATAAATTAATACAACAACTCTCCCTTTTAGATCCACCCCCAAATAAGGGATCTAAAACACTGGTGGAGGCGCCGTCCTACGCATAGAGAAAAGGGACTCAACCAACGAGCCCTCGTAGGTAAAACGACCCCTTCCGTACCGCAAAAAGCCAAGCAAATTAGTGAGAATTTTTTTTCCCCCAGACAAAAAGCACCATTTTTTTTGTGTGCTCCAAACTAGCTACACAGGGGAAATTCTTAATAAACCAACCCCCTAGCCCCATACAGAATCAGAGAAATATAAGAATACACTGTCAAACACGCACAGATTTTATTTTTATTTTTCACATACACTCCATTCAACATGGCCCCCCTATACCGCCTAGCTGTGCTAAGGAGCATTGGGGAGTACCAGGAATTAATTGCCTGGCACAGAGTTTTTGAAACTAGGCAGGACTACCTCAGAAGGTTTCAGCAGCTCCTGCACGCCCAGTACATGCGGATCATAAGAGCCCTTGTCCGGCCACTCCGCAGTGCTAAGAATCGCAAGATTCGGGCGAAAATCCCCACCCTCCGCACACAAATCATAAAAGCACACTGGCAACTACACTGTCGACACGAGTTTATGTTCCAACAATGGGAAACACTCATCACGGAACACAGACGGATAGGGACTCAGGACACAAAAGTCGCTGAACAGGCCATATGCCTCAATAGGCAGTACACCCAAATTTGGGATGAATACCGGGAGCTCCAAGCCAACAAGGCCATTTTTGAGTTCATGGTAGGGCCACCAGCCCACCCGAGAGAGGACATAAGCGTGGATACGCTGACTCGACAATTTGCGAGGATGTCCCTCTCGCCACGTACTGCCACAGAATGGAAGGAGTTCGCCGTGGCCACAGTCAAGAAGACGGCCAGGTTAGGCTCCAATTTACTACAAAATAAACCTAACACAAACACACGTCCTTCAGCTCCGGATCGGAAGGCAATTTTGCCAAACCGAGGGGCAGAGCCTAGAACAATCCCCTCGGAACAGAGGGATGAGAGGGAGTTGAAGCCAGGGCCATTAAACACACATGATATGACAGGGAAACAAAGGGACATAACCACGTCATGGGCTGACGACATAGAGCCCGCCCTACAGTACATAAAGCCTACATACACGTACACAGATAGGCTAACACATTGGCAGGAAGCGGCCGTGGCCACAGGCCGAAAAGCGGTCAGACTACACGCCACCACATTGCTAGGTCAGACACAAGCCATTAAGCGACCTTTACCGCCAGTTCAAAGGGCAGATTTGCCAGAACAAAGGCGAACACCGGTATTAGGCCCTCAGGATGCACGATACACGTACGCACATTGGGACCAGGCATTACCACACACTACACGGGGATTAGGAAAAGTGTCATTGCCCATCCCACAAAACCACGCAGGCAAATATATACACACTCCCGTAAAATCTACTAGGGCAGCGTCAAGCACAATTAGGCCCTCGAATACAGGTACATTCAAACCTATAGACACGCGCCACGGTGGAAGCAGGCCAAAGCTTACTTTGCTAGAAATTCCGCCGGAAGGTAGCAAAGGAACACCCCAGTGGATTTCAGAGGCCTATAATCTAATAACAGGGCAAAACCCTTCACCTTTCTGAGCACTGAAGCTCGAAAGAGGATAACGACTTCCACCAGGGCCACAGAAATAAACTAACATCGCTAACACCAACATTATAGGCCACATAAGTCCTTCTACACGGGGGCGATAAGAAAATAGTCCAACAAGTACATAATAAACATAAAATTGCAAATTTTTCTTTCTTATTTTTACGTATATACAGTGCAACATAGCCAAATTAGAAGGAGCAATTCTAAATCCTTCTTGGTTTTTTTTTCGGAACCATGGCATTTTTCTCTCAGGCCATCAATGGTTATTGGGCGAAGTGGGTAACGCCATAACGTAAAGTCTCTAATATGCTAAGCCAAGTGGAAGCCAAGCAGGCTTCAGGCCGAAAAAGAGATATTTTGAACACAACTTAAGCATAAAATCACAGCATAAAGCTTAAGTGAGTCTTTCTAAGTAGAAATGACTAAACGTCTATGTTAGGGTTCCACAGTTTGATAGATTCTCCTGTTGCGGGCGAGAGCCGTAAGTGTGGCAGGAATTAAGAATCTCAAACTAACTTCAAAAATTTGGTGAGGTGTGCTTTAGCCAACTGAAAAGCCCAACTGCACACCGGGACAAGACACTGTCATTTTGGTGAGTTGCAATTACTTTGAAGGGCAGGTTTGACTCCCATAGTGCACTGGCTTTGCTCGTGACGTGGATACAAGTGTATCAATTACGTCTTGCCATGGCCTTCCTAATGTGTACTAGACAGTGTCGGTAGATTCCCCTGAGACGTAACCAGATTACAGTAGTACTCACGTTACCAAAATGGTAAATACTACACTCAGGTCCCAAGCACCATTTTTTTTTATTTTTAACATTTTTTATAGTGTTCACGACATAATTTTTAGAGACTATCGCCACCTGCTATTATTTTCTTTCAAAGTGCTCTCTTAATCCAGAGCGGGGCATAGCTCATTTTTTTTTCCTATGACGCAGGCATTAGGCCCGATGAAAGAAAGGTGGACAAGTTAAACATATATATATATCTAATACATAGGTACACGTAAAAGCGGAAATACTGCCAAAAGGAAAGGAAGTAATCCCACGGGCAGGCGTGAAAAGAGGGCCAAGAAATAGCCCACTGACCACGCCGGGATACGATCCTAACACCCCACAGAACTGTCCCGGAGACACGCGGGCATAATGACATTTCGTACCATTTTCGGGACATAATCGAACCACGGTACAGTAACACAAAATCTGGGGACACACATGTAAGCAAGGGAAGGTTCTTCTACAAGTACGGCCAACGCGTATGAGATTTCCGAAGTGAAATGCCATGGCCTGTGGTTTGGATTCCAAGTGAAACGGAAACCCCGTGGCTCATGATCTCCAGATACGGTCACGTTAAACCACAAATTCCCCTCTTTTCTGTCACAATGCGAAAAGCACTCATCGCAGTCACAGCGAGTAAGCGATTAAAAACACATGTGCCGGACATACAGCGTTATCAAGACAAGTAACGAGCGTGCGCACAGGACATTGTAATCCGATACCGCCATGCTCAGCAATAACACAGGCCTCAGTGATAAACTGTACGCTTACAGACAACAGCTCTCAGAGCAGAGCGCACGGCATCATTCACGCCCGATTCACAGACCCTATATCTTCCAAAATCACACTACAAGGGGAAATCAAAAACGTACAAACTCTACACAGGTATGCATGCTTTCATTTGCGCATTGCACATCCACGGAAACGTGCCAAAATATGTGCGGCACGGAAATGATCACACCAAGTCTTTACAGACAACCGGATTCGAACCCATGACCACACACCACACTCGTACCAAAAACTAACTATCCAATGGTATTTTTGGTACGCGAAACACAAGCAAAAACCACACTGGGAAAGCCCCAAGCCCTGTAACACAACGCAAACATAAAACACAGAGAATGACATAAGGTCACGGGTCTGAGTTCCAGTAAAAATTTAGACACAAAGGAGAACAGCTATTCAGGCGTCCAATCATACTGAAATTGGCCCATACAAGTGCATGAACAGGGAATACTACATTTCCTCCCACCAAAAACCAGACATAAAATTTCGAATTACACCAGGCATAGAGGAATACATTTCACAAACACAGGTAGGAAAATTTCGCAAGACACAGGTCTTAAGGAACAATGGCCACACGACGTCATTACCTAACTAGGGCGAATTGCTACATTAAGCCGCTAGGAATCTAAAACAATGACCACACTTGCATTCGTGCAGAAAGGCACATACCAGCGGATGACAAACAGTAACTTCCCGGCCTGGTATTACACATACCAATTGCTGACTGCAGACTATTCACACTGCAATACTGCGGTGACGAGACACTATTGCGTATCGCCCGTGACCGTGAAATTACACACACATAACAATTATAACACTATACATTTTTTTCTCCACACTGCAAAAACATTTGGCAATGGACAAGACGTGACACAGCGGAACTTATCTTGGGCCTATAAGGGCACGGTCGCAAGTACGTTGGCAAGCCACGGGCGCCTTCTGCCCACACAGGCGATACATATTACGACTTGGCCTGCAACAGACCAACCGTCCGCGTGGTGTAGCGGTACATAGTCACACACACGCACACGCACTCAACAATTAGGAGCAAACACAGACAAGATCTCCCCCCTAATAACTTCTCTTATCAATCGCAAGGCATAGGAGTCATTACAGATGACTAGCACATGACCAGTCGCACTACGACCACTGGCCACATCTACACTGCAAATGGCCGACCAGGTTAGGTCATGCAGCTCTACTATCCCAAGGCGCGGATAGAAAGCCAGCATGGACCAAGGGAGGACGACAGGAGAACAGGCTACCAGCGTACCACCTTACTCCCTTCCCATAACCTTCTCACGCCCAACATAAACAACTCAAACATATCTACACGACCAAAAACAGCTACACTACATACAAAGTATACACAGGGGTTGATGGACTTCATGCGTCTAAAAAGCAGGCATGCTACGCCTTGCGTCTCGATGCTAACACCTGAGTATTAGGGGTGTGTCAGCAAACATTAAAGAAGCATAATGCGCCTCTCCAAATGAGAGAGGAGGCCATAGATATATACTAACCATTCTTCAGTACTTAAACTCTCCCGCATGAAAGGAACATATGGTATTATGCCCCATCCTACACCTATCCGTACATGAAGGCAGAAACTTCATATCCAGACACATGCATGAGTATCCCATCCATTCACCAGGGATTTTAATATCAAACCTGCATGAACTTTCGTATTTTTGCAACCCCGGGAATTGCCTCCCCAATCCACTCACTATAGGAGCATCCCAACGCCACCACCGGTTCTAGGCCACCACTAACGTGGAACCCAAAGGTGCGCAAACCCTTCCTACCATACTTTAAGCCCACTCAACAAATAACTACCCCCAAATCCTAATAACAGGGTACCTGACATTACAGACCCTACTAACACCTCCATTAAGGTAAGGAAAGCATTATTGCTGGAAAGCTGACGTAGCGATGATAGACCAGAAGTAGCCTATGTACTTAGAAGATCTACAACCCCGCAACACTGGAAATATTTTACATCTTACACAGAAATTAAACCATTTACACAGGTTACGCTACATTTTTTTTTCTTACAAAGGAATCTGATACGATATGATTGTTGACAACGGTGTAAGCCGAAGGTCAGGAGAACCACACTTTGAGAGATGGGGAAGGCGATGTGGACCCTTCCCCAGTTGGCCCGACAGCGCAGCGACCTCACTTACCTGACGACTAGACCGAACAGACGAACCACGTGAGGTCAAAGCATTCGGGACCGGACACGGGCAAACATCGAGATCTAGGGGTGCATATTAGCCCATCCCCCTTATCGGAGAAGGTTACACCCACTATGTGTCCCGGTCATCGAAGCCGAGATCTGCAGGGTGACTTTCTGAGGATGGCGGGAGAAATAGCTCACTCAGCGCCGGCCTCAGGAACTATCCCTAGAGACGACCCATATTATGACTAGACTGTTAGTTAAATTTACATAAGTAGGGCTTCCATAGCGGGAAGCAAAACTCCTATGCGTTGGAGCAAAACACACTGCGGCCCATAGAGGCAAATTCATATATCAATGCGAAAAAGCATACTACGGCGGCCCATAGAGGCAAATTTATATAGCAATGCGAAAAAGCATACTACGGTGGCCCATAGAGGCAAATATTACTGCGAAAAGCAGATTGCGACGGCCGATTAAGGCGAAGACAATATTATGCCATTGGACCTCACTGTCCAATGCCCACATAAATGGCGATGCATCGGGCAGCCAAAGGGCATTAAGAGAGGGGCAGTGCGCGCACCTCACAGGAGCCAAGTGGGCGGCTCAATTACGATAAATCGGAACAGCAAACGGTCATGAACAAGGAAGTTACAGCAGGCGAAACGGTTAGCTTAGTGGCACCGTAAGCCGCCTGCGCATAGATTAGTCCTAGTAATAGACGTCGACACCTAGAGTTAAGGGGACGGAATCTAGCGACCCTAGAGACAACCGGTGTTTCTGGGGCTCGTGCGGGTGGTGATCTGGGGATTTAATTGCCCCAGGCGATCGTCCTAGGCCAAATTTAGTTGTAAGACGGTTGCATTTGACACGCAACCTAGGATTAAGCAAATTTATTCACCGCTGTTGCCAGGTATGGCGCAGCACATTTCGGCAATAGATTAAGGCAACCTTCTCGGCTTAGTAATAGTTTTTTTTAATTTATTAGACCATAATTAAGATAGATAGTATTAAGTAACGCCGGTCGGCTCCTGATGACCGCCAAACCCGGCATTAGGGTAAGTCCGACAATACACTATAATATAGGATAATATATAATATAGTACAATAGGCATAATCAAAGTGGCATATATCGGCACCCGGTAACCACAATTCCGCTACCGGGGTAAGACCGACAACACATTAAGATAACACATTTTAATACAATAGATTAAGATAGAATATCTCGGCACCCGGTAACCACAATTCCGCTACCGGGGTAAGACCGACAACACATTAAGATAACACATTTTAATACAATAGATTAAGATAGAATATCTCGGCACCCGGTAACTCACATTTCGCTACCGGGATAAGCCCGATAACATAGTACGATAAATGATGTTAGGATAATATATTAGGTTAGACAACACTAGATTAAGGCGATATTTGGAGCCACTTTTCATATCTATAGTCTATAAGTAGACATAAGTTTCGTTGGCAGACAGGAGTACACTAGCACGTTGGTAGACAGGAGTAAAACAATTTCATATGGACAGTGTTACTAATCTTATATTTGCGTGATTTACAGCCATGAGCTCCAACGTGGGACGCCCGCTCCCAGTATAGGGTGCTCCATAAGTATGGACATTATTTTTATCAGCGTAGAGAGGGGCGCCAATATGGGCACTCTCTAGATTTCTTATGGATATATCATTGCTACTGTTATGCTTATATATATATATATATATATACCATGTTACATTCTCTTACATCCCGCTAGGTATCGGTCCAGCGCCGACAACCGACCAATGGGTACCGGCAGCCGCTACCAGGTAGCAACCCTGGGTTGAGCACCAGGCTCATGATACCATGTTTTACAGGCCGCATAACAAGGGTGAACACCCCATATATACACATACATGTCATTAATTTATTTTCTTTACCAACAGGTGGCGACATTGTATATAGCCCCCTGTAAATATTTTGCCCACGCCCATACACGTCTTGACAACCCCCAACCACACACACAATTTCCTCCCCTCTACACACATCTTGCTTACAGGTAATTAATCCGCACCACGGGGGAGATATGCCTGTGGGATATACCCTACCGCAGGTCGGATCAACATTTAGGAAACATATCACCTAACATGAGAGGTGACATACGGCCACACAACGCGGACTCCTTATGTACAGGACGGGTTGTGTCGCCACGATAGCCGCGCCCACCCACAGGGGGCAAAGCTATTAGCATAAATTGTACTTAGAAAGGATAACAACGAGGTACCTCACAAAAACTAGAATTATAAGGGATTAGCACAATTAAGTAGACATAAGGCCATTGTAATTCATAATTTTTAAGGATAAACTCCATACAAGTATTCCACTAGACATAAGGTCAAGGTTATTCATAATTTTAAGGATAAACTTCATACAATTATTCCACTAGAAAGCGACAATATCCCTAAATGTCAGAGTCGCAACATGGTACATTAAATACTATATATTTTTGTTTGTTTATCAAGATGCCAATGTACATAATGTGTATGATTTGTTTTCTTTCATTTTTCCTTCTTCTAACTTCCCCATTTGTCAGGGTGTTCCGTTTTCCCCAAACCAATAAATGTCTTTTGAATACTTCCTTTAAATTATACCCTGGAACACCCATTTTTCTATTTTCTTCTACCTTTCTTGTTGCAGGGAGCACTTTTTCCCTAAGATAGGGCGGACGACGCAATCATCCGTTCGGTCCTGGGTTTTTCCTCCCTGCAAAACTACGTAAAGAATCACCATCAGAAACCATGTTTTTTTTTGAAACTAGCCATATGCCAGCAACAGCAAGGGCAAAATTTTTTTTTACATGTCAAATTTCTTTTACTGTCAAATTTTTCTCAAATGTCAATTTTTTTTTAATGACAACTTTTTTCTCGATGTCAAATTTTTCGCAATGTTAATTTTGTTTTGTTTTGTTAATCTCCATTTTCACAATGTCAATATCAGCGTATACATATATCTGTAAATCCCATAACCTTCCCCTCTGAACACGGGCTGACCTCACACCCACACTTCGATACGACGCCACCAGGAGATACGAGGGGGTTTCCAGGACCACTACGTCAACATCCCAACCTCCAGTTCCGTTCCCGTTCGCGAGGACGCGAACAAATGAAGGAAGACGCTTGTACAGTATCCCAGGGGTATGCACCCCTTGGAGACCATCCCCCCGGCATCTGGCTAAATCCCCTAAATGGCAACTCTTGGAAAGCCGGCCCACATCCATAAAACTTAGCAGGGACAGCTTGCCACTCTAAAAGCAGCCCAGTCCTTGCACAATGGTTACAAATACCGACATACTAGTAACTGGGCCAATACATTGCTGACAGCAGGGCGTCAGAAGGTATAAGAAGACGTCCTAATGAGGTCAAACTCTCTCTCCATTGTCAGTGCTCCATCGAGACGACCGAGGCTACGCTGGTGTCAACCGAGGTGAGTCAGTCAAATCGTGTTCAGAGTCCTATTTTGTAACCTGTAACCCAACACTTGTACACATTGTGAACGTAGTCTTATCCCCTACAAGGGACTCATACTCAAAACTATTAGACCAATAAACACTTGGTCTACACTCTACACACGCTTTACTGTTTATACGCCTTTTTACATCCCAACGCCCTTCCTTACTCCCGTCACGGCAAGACGTGACAGACGGTAGTCTATTAGCGCCAACTTAAGTACTTTTGTATTCCCCGAGCCGGCCCGGCTGCAAGTAAGCAGCGCGTGCCACTCGGCTGATACAAGCAGATTCCATTACATAATAAGCAGTCAGCTGAGCGACTAGCACAGCGACCCTTTTCAGTGGGTCCCGTCCCTTCAAACACTACTACATTATTTATAGGAACGCCCCCTAATTCCTAGCACACCACAACACTCTACACCGGTCAGCTTGCCCCGACAAGGGAAGCTACCCTTTTAGGCACCACCTTATAAATTAATACAACAACTCTCCCTTTTAGATCCACCCCCAAATAAGGGATCTAAAACACTGGTGGAGGCGCCGTCCTACGCATAGAGAAAAGGGACTCAACCAACGAGCCCTCGTAGGTAAAACGACCCCTTCCGTACCGCAAAAAGCCAAGCAAATTAGTGAGAATTTTTTTTCCCCCAGACAAAAAGCACCATTTTTTTTGTGTGCTCCAAACTAGCTACACAGGGGAAATTCTTAATAAACCAACCCCCTAGCCCCATACAGAATCAGAGAAATATAAGAATACACTGTCAAACACGCACAGATTTTATTTTTATTTTTCACATACACTCCATTCAACATGGCCCCCCTATACCGCCTAGCTGTGCTAAGGAGCATTGGGGAGTACCAGGAATTAATTGCCTGGCACAGAGTTTTTGAAACTAGGCAGGACTACCTCAGAAGGTTTCAGCAGCTCCTGCACGCCCAGTACATGCGGATCATAAGAGCCCTTGTCCGGCCACTCCGCAGTGCTAAGAATCGCAAGATTCGGGCGAAAATCCCCACCCTCCGCACACAAATCATAAAAGCACACTGGCAACTACACTGTCGACACGAGTTTATGTTCCAACAATGGGAAACACTCATCACGGAACACAGACGGATAGGGACTCAGGACACAAAAGTCGCTGAACAGGCCATATGCCTCAATAGGCAGTACACCCAAATTTGGGATGAATACCGGGAGCTCCAAGCCAACAAGGCCATTTTTGAGTTCATGGTAGGGCCACCAGCCCACCCGAGAGAGGACATAAGCGTGGATACGCTGACTCGACAATTTGCGAGGATGTCCCTCTCGCCACGTACTGCCACAGAATGGAAGGAGTTCGCCGTGGCCACAGTCAAGAAGACGGCCAGGTTAGGCTCCAATTTACTACAAAATAAACCTAACACAAACACACGTCCTTCAGCTCCGGATCGGAAGGCAATTTTGCCAAACCGAGGGGCAGAGCCTAGAACAATCCCCTCGGAACAGAGGGATGAGAGGGAGTTGAAGCCAGGGCCATTAAACACACATGATATGACAGGGAAACAAAGGGACATAACCACGTCATGGGCTGACGACATAGAGCCCGCCCTACAGTACATAAAGCCTACATACACGTACACAGATAGGCTAACACATTGGCAGGAAGCGGCCGTGGCCACAGGCCGAAAAGCGGTCAGACTACACGCCACCACATTGCTAGGTCAGACACAAGCCATTAAGCGACCTTTACCGCCAGTTCAAAGGGCAGATTTGCCAGAACAAAGGCGAACACCGGTATTAGGCCCTCAGGATGCACGATACACGTACGCACATTGGGACCAGGCATTACCACACACTACACGGGGATTAGGAAAAGTGTCATTGCCCATCCCACAAAACCACGCAGGCAAATATATACACACTCCCGTAAAATCTACTAGGGCAGCGTCAAGCACAATTAGGCCCTCGAATACAGGTACATTCAAACCTATAGACACGCGCCACGGTGGAAGCAGGCCAAAGCTTACTTTGCTAGAAATTCCGCCGGAAGGTAGCAAAGGAACACCCCAGTGGATTTCAGAGGCCTATAATCTAATAACAGGGCAAAACCCTTCACCTTTCTGAGCACTGAAGCTCGAAAGAGGATAACGACTTCCACCAGGGCCACAGAAATAAACTAACATCGCTAACACCAACATTATAGGCCACATAAGTCCTTCTACACGGGGGCGATAAGAAAATAGTCCAACAAGTACATAATAAACATAAAATTGCAAATTTTTCTTTCTTATTTTTACGTATATACAGTGCAACATAGCCAAATTAGAAGGAGCAATTCTAAATCCTTCTTGGTTTTTTTTTCGGAACCATGGCATTTTTCTCTCAGGCCATCAATGGTTATTGGGCGAAGTGGGTAACGCCATAACGTAAAGTCTCTAATATGCTAAGCCAAGTGGAAGCCAAGCAGGCTTCAGGCCGAAAAAGAGATATTTTGAACACAACTTAAGCATAAAATCACAGCATAAAGCTTAAGTGAGTCTTTCTAAGTAGAAATGACTAAACGTCTATGTTAGGGTTCCACAGTTTGATAGATTCTCCTGTTGCGGGCGAGAGCCGTAAGTGTGGCAGGAATTAAGAATCTCAAACTAACTTCAAAAATTTGGTGAGGTGTGCTTTAGCCAACTGAAAAGCCCAACTGCACACCGGGACAAGACACTGTCATTTTGGTGAGTTGCAATTACTTTGAAGGGCAGGTTTGACTCCCATAGTGCACTGGCTTTGCTCGTGACGTGGATACAAGTGTATCAATTACGTCTTGCCATGGCCTTCCTAATGTGTACTAGACAGTGTCGGTAGATTCCCCTGAGACGTAACCAGATTACAGTAGTACTCACGTTACCAAAATGGTAAATACTACACTCAGGTCCCAAGCACCATTTTTTTTTATTTTTAACATTTTTTATAGTGTTCACGACATAATTTTTAGAGACTATCGCCACCTGCTATTATTTTCTTTCAAAGTGCTCTCTTAATCCAGAGCGGGGCATAGCTCATTTTTTTTTCCTATGACGCAGGCATTAGGCCCGATGAAAGAAAGGTGGACAAGTTAAACATATATATATATCTAATACATAGGTACACGTAAAAGCGGAAATACTGCCAAAAGGAAAGGAAGTAATCCCACGGGCAGGCGTGAAAAGAGGGCCAAGAAATAGCCCACTGACCACGCCGGGATACGATCCTAACACCCCACAGAACTGTCCCGGAGACACGCGGGCATAATGACATTTCGTACCATTTTCGGGACATAATCGAACCACGGTACAGTAACACAAAATCTGGGGACACACATGTAAGCAAGGGAAGGTTCTTCTACAAGTACGGCCAACGCGTATGAGATTTCCGAAGTGAAATGCCATGGCCTGTGGTTTGGATTCCAAGTGAAACGGAAACCCCGTGGCTCATGATCTCCAGATACGGTCACGTTAAACCACAAATTCCCCTCTTTTCTGTCACAATGCGAAAAGCACTCATCGCAGTCACAGCGAGTAAGCGATTAAAAACACATGTGCCGGACATACAGCGTTATCAAGACAAGTAACGAGCGTGCGCACAGGACATTGTAATCCGATACCGCCATGCTCAGCAATAACACAGGCCTCAGTGATAAACTGTACGCTTACAGACAACAGCTCTCAGAGCAGAGCGCACGGCATCATTCACGCCCGATTCACAGACCCTATATCTTCCAAAATCACACTACAAGGGGAAATCAAAAACGTACAAACTCTACACAGGTATGCATGCTTTCATTTGCGCATTGCACATCCACGGAAACGTGCCAAAATATGTGCGGCACGGAAATGATCACACCAAGTCTTTACAGACAACCGGATTCGAACCCATGACCACACACCACACTCGTACCAAAAACTAACTATCCAATGGTATTTTTGGTACGCGAAACACAAGCAAAAACCACACTGGGAAAGCCCCAAGCCCTGTAACACAACGCAAACATAAAACACAGAGAATGACATAAGGTCACGGGTCTGAGTTCCAGTAAAAATTTAGACACAAAGGAGAACAGCTATTCAGGCGTCCAATCATACTGAAATTGGCCCATACAAGTGCATGAACAGGGAATACTACATTTCCTCCCACCAAAAACCAGACATAAAATTTCGAATTACACCAGGCATAGAGGAATACATTTCACAAACACAGGTAGGAAAATTTCGCAAGACACAGGTCTTAAGGAACAATGGCCACACGACGTCATTACCTAACTAGGGCGAATTGCTACATTAAGCCGCTAGGAATCTAAAACAATGACCACACTTGCATTCGTGCAGAAAGGCACATACCAGCGGATGACAAACAGTAACTTCCCGGCCTGGTATTACACATACCAATTGCTGACTGCAGACTATTCACACTGCAATACTGCGGTGACGAGACACTATTGCGTATCGCCCGTGACCGTGAAATTACACACACATAACAATTATAACACTATACATTTTTTTCTCCACACTGCAAAAACATTTGGCAATGGACAAGACGTGACACAGCGGAACTTATCTTGGGCCTATAAGGGCACGGTCGCAAGTACGTTGGCAAGCCACGGGCGCCTTCTGCCCACACAGGCGATACATATTACGACTTGGCCTGCAACAGACCAACCGTCCGCGTGGTGTAGCGGTACATAGTCACACACACGCACACGCACTCAACAATTAGGAGCAAACACAGACAAGATCTCCCCCCTAATAACTTCTCTTATCAATCGCAAGGCATAGGAGTCATTACAGATGACTAGCACATGACCAGTCGCACTACGACCACTGGCCACATCTACACTGCAAATGGCCGACCAGGTTAGGTCATGCAGCTCTACTATCCCAAGGCGCGGATAGAAAGCCAGCATGGACCAAGGGAGGACGACAGGAGAACAGGCTACCAGCGTACCACCTTACTCCCTTCCCATAACCTTCTCACGCCCAACATAAACAACTCAAACATATCTACACGACCAAAAACAGCTACACTACATACAAAGTATACACAGGGGTTGATGGACTTCATGCGTCTAAAAAGCAGGCATGCTACGCCTTGCGTCTCGATGCTAACACCTGAGTATTAGGGGTGTGTCAGCAAACATTAAAGAAGCATAATGCGCCTCTCCAAATGAGAGAGGAGGCCATAGATATATACTAACCATTCTTCAGTACTTAAACTCTCCCGCATGAAAGGAACATATGGTATTATGCCCCATCCTACACCTATCCGTACATGAAGGCAGAAACTTCATATCCAGACACATGCATGAGTATCCCATCCATTCACCAGGGATTTTAATATCAAACCTGCATGAACTTTCGTATTTTTGCAACCCCGGGAATTGCCTCCCCAATCCACTCACTATAGGAGCATCCCAACGCCACCACCGGTTCTAGGCCACCACTAACGTGGAACCCAAAGGTGCGCAAACCCTTCCTACCATACTTTAAGCCCACTCAACAAATAACTACCCCCAAATCCTAATAACAGGGTACCTGACATTACAGACCCTACTAACACCTCCATTAAGGTAAGGAAAGCATTATTGCTGGAAAGCTGACGTAGCGATGATAGACCAGAAGTAGCCTATGTACTTAGAAGATCTACAACCCCGCAACACTGGAAATATTTTACATCTTACACAGAAATTAAACCATTTACACAGGTTACGCTACATTTTTTTTTCTTACAAAGGAATCTGATACGATATGATTGTTGACAACGGTGTAAGCCGAAGGTCAGGAGAACCACACTTTGAGAGATGGGGAAGGCGATGTGGACCCTTCCCCAGTTGGCCCGACAGCGCAGCGACCTCACTTACCTGACGACTAGACCGAACAGACGAACCACGTGAGGTCAAAGCATTCGGGACCGGACACGGGCAAACATCGAGATCTAGGGGTGCATATTAGCCCATCCCCCTTATCGGAGAAGGTTACACCCACTATGTGTCCCGGTCATCGAAGCCGAGATCTGCAGGGTGACTTTCTGAGGATGGCGGGAGAAATAGCTCACTCAGCGCCGGCCTCAGGAACTATCCCTAGAGACGACCCATATTATGACTAGACTGTTAGTTAAATTTACATAAGTAGGGCTTCCATAGCGGGAAGCAAAACTCCTATGCGTTGGAGCAAAACACACTGCGGCCCATAGAGGCAAATTCATATATCAATGCGAAAAAGCATACTACGGCGGCCCATAGAGGCAAATTTATATAGCAATGCGAAAAAGCATACTACGGTGGCCCATAGAGGCAAATATTACTGCGAAAAGCAGATTGCGACGGCCGATTAAGGCGAAGACAATATTATGCCATTGGACCTCACTGTCCAATGCCCACATAAATGGCGATGCATCGGGCAGCCAAAGGGCATTAAGAGAGGGGCAGTGCGCGCACCTCACAGGAGCCAAGTGGGCGGCTCAATTACGATAAATCGGAACAGCAAACGGTCATGAACAAGGAAGTTACAGCAGGCGAAACGGTTAGCTTAGTGGCACCGTAAGCCGCCTGCGCATAGATTAGTCCTAGTAATAGACGTCGACACCTAGAGTTAAGGGGACGGAATCTAGCGACCCTAGAGACAACCGGTGTTTCTGGGGCTCGTGCGGGTGGTGATCTGGGGATTTAATTGCCCCAGGCGATCGTCCTAGGCCAAATTTAGTTGTAAGACGGTTGCATTTGACACGCAACCTAGGATTAAGCAAATTTATTCACCGCTGTTGCCAGGTATGGCGCAGCACATTTCGGCAATAGATTAAGGCAACCTTCTCGGCTTAGTAATAGTTTTTTTTAATTTATTAGACCATAATTAAGATAGATAGTATTAAGTAACGCCGGTCGGCTCCTGATGACCGCCAAACCCGGCATTAGGGTAAGTCCGACAATACACTATAATATAGGATAATATATAATATAGTACAATAGGCATAATCAAAGTGGCATATATTGGCACCCGGTAACCACAATTCCGCTACCGGGGTAAGACCGACAACACATTAAGATAACACATTTTAATACAATAGATTAAGATAGAATATCTCGGCACCCGGTAACCACAATTCCGCTACCGGGGTAAGACCGACAACACATTAAGATAACACATTTTAATACAATAGATTAAGATAGAATATCTCGGCACCCGGTAACTCACATTTCGCTACCGGGATAAGCCCGATAACATAGTACGATAAATGATGTTAGGATAATATATTAGGTTAGACAACACTAGATTAAGGCGATATTTGGAGCCACTTTTCATATCTATAGTCTATAAGTAGACATAAGTTTCGTTGGCAGACAGGAGTACACTAGCACGTTGGTAGACAGGAGTAAAACAATTTCATATGGACAGTGTTACTAATCTTATATTTGCGTGATTTACAGCCATGAGCTCCAACGTGGGACGCCCGCTCCCAGTATAGGGTGCTCCATAAGTATGGACATTATTTTTATCAGCGTAGAGAGGGGCGCCAATATGGGCACTCTCTAGATTTCTTATGGATATATCATTGCTACTGTTATGCTTATATATATATATATATATATACCATGTTACATTCTCTTACATCCCGCTAGGTATCGGTCCAGCGCCGACAACCGACCAATGGGTACCGGCAGCCGCTACCAGGTAGCAACCCTGGGTTGAGCACCAGGCTCATGATACCATGTTTTACAGGCCGCATAACAAGGGTGAACACCCCATATATACACATACATGTCATTAATTTATTTTCTTTACCAACAGGTGGCGACATTGTATATAGCCCCCTGTAAATATTTTGCCCACGCCCATACACGTCTTGACAACCCCCAACCACACACACAATTTCCTCCCCTCTACACACATCTTGCTTACAGGTAATTAATCCGCACCACGGGGGAGATATGCCTGTGGGATATACCCTACCGCAGGTCGGATCAACATTTAGGAAACATATCACCTAACATGAGAGGTGACATACGGCCACACAACGCGGACTCCTTATGTACAGGACGGGTTGTGTCGCCACGATAGCCGCGCCCACCCACAGGGGGCAAAGCTATTAGCATAAATTGTACTTAGAAAGGATAACAACGAGGTACCTCACAAAAACTAGAATTATAAGGGATTAGCACAATTAAGTAGACATAAGGCCATTGTAATTCATAATTTTTAAGGATAAACTCCATACAAGTATTCCACTAGACATAAGGTCAAGGTTATTCATAATTTTAAGGATAAACTTCATACAATTATTCCACTAGAAAGCGACAATATCCCTAAATGTCAGAGTCGCAACATGGTACATTAAATACTATATATTTTTGTTTGTTTATCAAGATGCCAATGTACATAATGTGTATGATTTGTTTTCTTTCATTTTTCCTTCTTCTAACTTCCCCATTTGTCAGGGTGTTCCGTTTTCCCCAAACCAATAAATGTCTTTTGAATACTTCCTTTAAATTATACCCTGGAACACCCATTTTTCTATTTTCTTCTACCTTTCTTGTTGCAGGGAGCACTTTTTCCCTAAGATAGGGCGGACGACGCAATCATCCGTTCGGTCCTGGGTTTTTCCTCCCTGCAAAACTACGTAAAGAATCACCATCAGAAACCATGTTTTTTTTTGAAACTAGCCATATGCCAGCAACAGCAAGGGCAAATTTTTTTTTTACATGTCAAATTTCTTTTACTGTCAAATTTTTCTCAAATGTCAATTTTTTTTAATGACAACTTTTTTCTCGATGTCAAATTTTTCGCAATGTTAATTTTGTTTTGTTTTGTTAATCTCCTTTTTCACAATGTCAATATCAGCGTATACATATATCTGTAAATCCCATAACCTTCCCCTCTGAACACGGGCTGACCTCACACCCACACTTCGATACGACGCCACCAGGAGATACGAGGGGGTTTCCAGGACCACTACGTCAACATCCCAACCTCCAGTTCCGTTCCCGTTCGCGAGGACGCGAACAAATGAAGGAAGACGCTTGTACAGTATCCCAGGGGTATGCACCCCTTGGAGACCATCCCCCCGGCATCTGGCTAAATCCCCTAAATGGCAACTCTTGGAAAGCCGGCCCACATCCATAAAACTTAGCAGGGACAGCTTGCCACTCTAAAAGCAGCCCAGTCCTTGCACAATGGTTACAAATACCGACATACTAGTAACTGGGCCAATACATTGCTGACAGCAGGGCGTCAGAAGGTATAAGAAGACGTCCTAATGAGGTCAAACTCTCTCTCCATTGTCAGTGCTCCATCGAGACGACCGAGGCTACGCTGGTGTCAACCGAGGTGAGTCAGTCAAATCGTGTTCAGAGTCCTATTTTGTAACCTGTAACCCAACACTTGTACACATTGTGAACGTAGTCTTATCCCCTACAAGGGACTCATACTCAAAACTATTAGACCAATAAACACTTGGTCTACACTCTACACACGCTTTACTGTTTATACGCCTTTTTACATCCCAACGCCCTTCCTTACTCCCGTCACGGCAAGACGTGACAGACGGTAGTCTATTAGCGCCAACTTAAGTACTTTTGTATTCCCCGAGCCGGCCCGGCTGCAAGTAAGCAGCGCGTGCCACTCGGCTGATACAAGCAGATTCCATTACATAATAAGCAGTCAGATGAGCGACTAGCACAGCGACCCTTTTCAGTGGGTCCCGTCCCTTCAAACACTACTACATTATTTATAGGAACGCCCCCTAATTCCTAGCACACCACAACACTCTACACCGGTCAGCTTGCCCCGACAAGGGAAGCTACCCTTTTAGGCACCACCTTATAAATTAATACAACAACTCTCCCTTTTAGATCCACCCCCAAATAAGGGATCTAAAACAGTATATTTCTTAACCTGAAAAGTACAAAACGAACATGACGACCAAGCGAATTAGAAATATTTTAATAGACTTTTCTCGTGATTTATCACTCTGAGCGCAGTGAAATGTGGTACAGTATTGATTTTGCAGATTGTAATGCACTGCCATCTAATTTAATTCAATTGTTTACATAACCTCAAGATGGCGGCTGTGCGAAATTTTAAAATTAAGTTTTTAATTGTTGTGCCGTAATCATGCGATCGAACAGAAAGTTTGAATAATGAAACTAGGCAATAATTGTCCTTGAATGGTACATAACTCTATGGAATTTACATATAACAATCCTAAATGGCGAGTTTCCGAAATATTTCGACGGTTCTCTATATCTATCAATCTTTGACAGCAACCAAACTGATTTTTTTAATGTTCTTAGAGGCTATAGGACTTTCAGTAACCTGGTGAGCACAAATCCAACATGGTGGCGACGCGAAGTTGAAATATTTAAATGGACGATTCTCGCGAATTAACAATCCTAGTGCCGTGAAACGTTGCACGTTAAATGCTTATACAAATGTTGATCCACTGGCAATTAATTTATTTCAATTGTTTGCATAATCACAAGATGGCTACTGGGCGTAATTTTAAAATCTCGTTTTTACTTCTTGTGTTCGAATCATGCGATTGAAGTTTGAATACCACACGTATACACTAATCTTAATGTAATAGTACAAAAATAAAAATACAACCTGGCGACTATCTGAAATATTTAGACGGTTCTCAATATCTACGAATCTGTTACAGCAATTAAACTGACATTTTGTATGTTGATTGAGGCAATTAACATGAGCAGGATATATGAAAATAGGCTGTATAGTTCTTCACGGAACTACTTGTTTTTAGCCTATTTTCAATTTTGAAAAAATAGGCTTATGAGATCACCTTTTGTCCGTGTGTGTGTGTGTGTGTGAGGTGTGTGTGTGTCCCCCCCTAATAAAATCTAAACGGCTGGAGCGATTTCAATGAAACTCGGTAAGTTCATAGCACTATTCCCGGCGACCCCGACCGTTCCCTTCAAATTTTGTTACGACTCACCATTCCAACATGGCGGCTGTGCGAAATATTCACTAGCATTCAATATCTCCGAAACTATTACCGATATCGCCCTGAAATTGTGTACGGTGATAAAGGCCACTACTAGAAGTTCACCTATGAGACTTTCAAAAACCTGGTGACTACAAAACCAACATGGCGGTCAAGCGAAATTGAGACTTTTAAATAGACTTTTCTCGCGATTTAACTCTCCAAACGTAATGAAACTTGGAACAGCAAATGTCGATACACATTGTAACGCACTGGAGTCTAATTTAGTTCAATTGTTTACATAACCTCAAAATGTCGGCTGTGCGAAATATTACGCTGACATTCTATATCTCCGAAACTATTACAGATATCACCCTGCAATTGTGTACGTTGATAAAGGGTACTGATACAAGTTTACTTATGTATATGTCTTAACCTGAAAAGTACAGAACGAACATGGCGACCAAGCGAATTTGAAATATTTTAATAGTTTTTTCTCGTGATTTATCACTCTGAGCGCAGTGAAATGTGGTACAGTAAATGATTTTGCAGATTGTAATGCACTGCCATCTAATTTAATTCAATTGTTTACATAACCTCAAGATGGCGGCTGAGCGAAATTTTAAAATTAAGTTTTTGTTTGTTGTGTCGTAATCATGCGATTGAACTGAAAGTTTGAATAATGAAACTAGGCAATAATTGTCCTTGAATGGTACATAACTCTATGGCCTTTACATATAACAATCCTAAATGGCGAGCTTCCGAAATATTTCGACGGTCCTCAATATCTATGAATCTTTTACAGCAACCAAACTGAATTTTTTTATGTTCATAGAGATTATAGGACTTTCAGTAATCTGGTGAACACAAATCCAACATGGCGGCGACGCGAAGTTGAAATATTTAAATGGACTTTTCTCGCGAATTAACAATCCGAGTGCCGTGAAACGTTGCACGTTAAATGCTTATACAAATGTTGATCCACTGGCTATTAATTTATTTCAATTGTTTGCATAATCACAAGAAGGCTACTGGGCGTAAAATTAAATTTTCGTTTTTACTTCTTGTGTTCTAATCATGCGATTGAAGTTTGAATACCACACGTACACACTAATCTTAATGTAATAGTACAAAAATAAAAATACAACCTGACGACTATCTGAAATATTTAGACGGTTCTCCATATCTACGAATCTGTTACAGCAATTAAACTGATATTTTGTATGTTGATTGAAGCAATTAACATGAGCAGGATATATGAAAATAGGCTGTATAGTTCTTCGCGGAACTACTTGTTTTTAGCCTATTTTCAATTTGGAAAAAATAGGCATATGAGATCACCTTTTGTCCGTGTGTGTGTGCGTGCGTGTGTGTGTGTGAGTGTGAGGTGTGTGTCCCCCCCCCCTAATAAAATCTGAACGGCTGGAGCGATTTCAATGAAACTCGGTAAGTTCATAGCACTATTCCCGGAGACCTGGACCGTTCCCTTCAAATTTTGATACGTCTCACCAATCCAACATGGCGGCTGTGCGAAATATTTCACTAGCATTCAATATCTCCGAAACTATTACCGATGTCGCCCTGAAATTGTGTACGGTGATAAAGGGCACTACTAGAAGTTCAGCTATGAGACTTTCAAAAACCTGGTGACTACAAAACCAACATGGCGGTCAAGCGAAATTGAGACTTTTAAATAGACTTTTCTCGCGATTTAACTCTCCGAACGTAATGAAACTTGGTACAGCAAATGTCTATACACATTGTAATGCACTGGAGTCTAATTTAGTTCAATTGTTTACATAACCTCAAAATGGCGGCTGTGCGAAATATTTTACTGTCATTCTATATCTCCGAAACTATTACAGATATCACCCTGCAATTTTGTACGGTGATAAAGGGTACTGATAAAAGTTTACTTATGTATATTTTTTAACCTGTAAAGTACAAAACGAACATGGCGACCAAGCGAATTTGAAATATTTTAATAGACTTTTCTCGTGATTTATCACTCTGAGCGCAGTGAAATGTGGTACAGAAAAAGATTTTGCAGATTGTAATGCACTGCCATCTAATTTAAATCAATTGTTTATATAACCTCAAGATGGCGGCCGTGCGAAATTTTAAAATTAAGTTTTTATTATTTGTGTCGTAATCATGCGATCGAAATGAAGGTTTGAATAATGAAACTAGGCAATAATTGTCCTTGAATGGTACATAACTCTATGGAATTTACATATAACAATCCTAAATGGCGAGCTTCCGAAATATTTCGACGGATCTCAATATCTATCAATCTATTACAGCAACCAAACTGATTCTTTTTATGTTCATAGAGACTATAGGACTTTCAGTAACCTGGTGAGCACAAATCCAACATGGCGGCGACGCGAAGTTGAAATATTTAAATGGACGTTTCTCGCGAATTAATTATCCGAGTGCCGTGAAACGTTGCACGTTAAATGCTTATACAAATGTTGATCCACTGGCTATTATTTTATTTCAATTGTTTGCATAATCACAAGATGGCTACTGGGCGTAATATTAAAATTTCATTTTTACTTCTTGTGTTCTAAGCATGCGATTGAAGTTTGAATACCACATGTGCACACTAATCTTAATGTAATAGTACAAAAATAAAAATACAACCTGACGACTATCTGAAATATTTAGACGGTTCTCAATATCTACGAATCTGTTACAGCAATTAAACTGATATTTTGTATGTTGATTGAAGCAATTAACATGAGCAGGATATATGAAAATAGGCTGTATAGTACTACTTGTTTTTAGCCTATTTTCAATTTGGAAAAAATAGGCATATGAGATCACCTTTTGTCCGTGTGTGTGTGCGTGTGTGTGTGTGTGTGTGTGTGTGAGGTGTGTGTGTCCCCCCCCTAATAAAATCTAAACGGCTGGAGCGATTTCAATGAAACTCGGTAAGTTCATAGCACTATTACCGGCGACCTCGACCGTTCCCTTCAAATTTTGTTACGTCTCACCAATCCAACATGGCGGCTGTGCGAAATATTTCACTAGCATTCAATATCTCCGAAACTATTACCGATATCGCCCTGAAATAGTGTACGATGATAAAGGACACTAATAGAAGTTCACCTATGAGACGTTCAAAAACCTGGTGACTACAAAACCAACATGGCGGTCAAGCGAAATTGAGACTTTTAAATAGATTTTATCGCGATTTAACTCTCCAAACGTAATGAAACTTGGTACAGCAAATGTCTATACAAATTGTAATGCACTGGAGTCTAATTTAGTTCAATTGTTTACATAACCTCAAAATGGCGGCTGTGCGAAATATTTCACTGACATTCTATATCTCCGAAACTATTACAGATATCACCCTGCAATTGTGTACGGTGATAAAGGGTAGTGATACAAGTTTACCTATATATATTTCTTAACCTGAAAAGTACAAAACGAACATGGCGAACAAGCGAATTTGAAATATTTTAATAGACTTTTCTCGTGATTTATCACTCTGAGCGCAGTGAAATGTGGTACATTAAATGATTTTGCAGATTCTAATGCACTGCCATCTAATTTAATTCAATTGTTTACGTAACCTCAAGATAGCGGCTGTGCGAAATTTTAAAATTAAGTTTTTATTTGTTGTGTCGTAATCATGCGATCGAACTGAAAGTTTGAATAATCAAACTAGGCAATAATTGTCCTTGAATGGTACATAACTCTATGGAATTAAAATATAACAATCATAAATGGCGAGTTTCCGAAATATTTCGACGGTTCTCTATATCTATCAATCTTTTACAGCAACCAAACTGTTTTTTTTAATGTTCATAGAGACTATAGGACTTTCAGTAACCTGGTGAGCACAAATCCAACATGGCGGCGACGCGAAGTTGAAATATTTAAATGGACGTTTCTGCCGAATTAACAATCCGAGTGCCGTGAAACGTTGCACGTTAAATTCTTATACAAATGTTGATCCACTGGCAATTAATTTATTTCAATTGTTTCCATAATCACAAGATGGCTACTGGGCGTAATTTTAAAATCTTTTTTTACTTCTTGTGTTCGAATCATGCGATTGAAGTTTGAATACCACACGTATACACTAATCTTAATGTAATAGTACAAAAATAAAAATACAACCTGGCGACTATCTGAAATATTTAGACGGTTCTCCATATCTACGAATCTGTTACAGCAATTAAACTGATATTTTGTATGTTGATTGAGGCAATTAACATGAGCAGGATATATGAAAATAGGCTGTATAGTTCTTCACGGAACTACTTGTTTTTAGCCTATTTTCAATTTGGAAAAAATTGGCCTATGAGATCACCTTTTGTCCGTGTGTGTGTGCGTGTGAGTGTGTGTGTGAGGTGTGTGTGTGTCCCCCTAATAAAATCTAAACGGCTGGAGCGATTTCAATGAAACTCGGTAAGTTCATAGCACTATTCCCGGCGACCTCGACTATTCCCTTCAAATTTTGTTACGTCTCACCATTCCAACATGGCGGCTGTGCGAAATATTTAACTAGCATTCAATATCTCCGAAACTATTACCGATATCGCCCTGAAATTGTGTGCGGTGATAAAGGCCACTACTAGAAGTTCAGCTATGAGACTTTCAAAAACCTGGTGACTACAAAACCAACATTGCGGTCAAGCGAAATTGAGACTTTAAATAGACTTTTCTCGCGATTTAACTCTCCAAACGTAATGAAACTTGGAACAGCAATTTCTATACACATTGTAATGCACTGGAGTCTAATTTAGTTCAATTGTTTACATAACCTCAAAATGGCGGCTGTGCGAAATATTTCACTGACATTCTATATCTCCGAAACTATTACAGATATCACCCTGCAATTTTGTACGGTGATAAAGGGTACTGATACAAGTTTACCTATGTATATGTCTTAACCTGAAAAGTACAAATCGAACATGGCCACCAAGCGAATTTGAAATATTTTAATAGACTTTTCTCGTGATTTATCACTCTGAGCGCAAAGAAATGTGGTACAGTAAATGATTTTGCAGATTGTAATGCACTGCTATCTAATTTAATTCAATTGTTTACATAACCTCAATATGGGGGCTGTGCGAAATTTTAAAATTAAGTTTTTATTTGTTGTGTCGTAATCATGCCATCGAACTGAAAGTTTGAATAATGAAACTAGGCAATAGTTGTCCTTGAATGGTACATAACTCCATGGCCTTTACATATAACAATCCTAAATGGCGAGCTTCCGAAATATTTCGACGGTCCTCAATATCTATCAATCTTTCACAGCAACGAAACTGATTTTTTTAATGTTCATAGTGACTATAGGACTTTCAGTAACCTGGTGAGCACAAATCCAACATGGCGGCGACGCGAAGTTGAAATATTTAAATGGACGTTTCTGCCGAATTAACAATCCGAGTGCCGTGAAACGTTGCACGTTAAATGCTTATACAAATGTTGATCCACTGGCAATTAATTTATTTCAATTGTTTGCATAATCACAAGATGGCTACTGGGCGTAATTTTAAAATCTTTTTTTACTTCTTGTGTTCGAATCATGCGATTGAAGTTTGAATACCACACGTATACACTAATCTTAATGTAATAGTACAAAAATAAAAATACAACCTGGCGACTATCTGAAATATTTAGACGGTTCTCAATATCTACGAATCTGTAACAGCAATTAAACTGACATTTTGTATATTGATTGAGGCAATTAACATGAGCAGGATATATGAAAATAGGCTGTATAGTACTACTTGTTTTTAGCCTAATTTCAATTTGGAAAAAAGAGGCATATGAGATCACCTTTTGTCCGTGTGTGTGTGTGTGCGTGTGTGTGTGTGTGTGTGTGTGTGTGTGTGAGCTGTGTGCGTCCCCCCCTAATAAAATCTAAACGGCTGGAGCGATTTCAATGAAACTCGGTAAGTTCATAGCACTATTCCCGGCGACCTCGACCGTTCCCTTCAAATTTTGTTACGTCTCACCAATCCAACATGGCGGCTGTGCGAAGTATTTCACTAGCATTCAATATCTCCGAAACTATTACCGATATCGCCCTGAAATAGTGTACGATGATAAAGGGCACTACTAGAAGTTCACCTATGAGACGTTCAAAAACCTGGTGACTACAAAACCAACATGGCGGTCAAGCGAAATTGAGACTTTTAAATAGACTTTTCTCGCGATTTAACTCTCCAAACGTAATGAAACTTGGTACAGCAAATGTCTATACAAATTGTAATGCACTGGAGTCTAATTTAGTTCAATTGTTTACATAACCTCAAAATGGCGGCTGTGCGAAATATTTCACTGACATTCTACATCTCCGAAACTATTACAGATATCACCCTGCAATTGTGTACGGTGATAAAGGGTACTGATACAAGTTTACCTATGTATATTTCTTAACCTGAAAAGTACAAAACGAACATGGCGACCAAGCGAATTTGAAATATTCTAATAGACTTTTCTCGTGATTTATCACTCTGAGCGCAGTGAAATGTGGTACAGTAAATGATTTTGCAGATTGTAATGCACCGCCATCTAATTTAATTCAATTGTTTACGTAACCTCAAGATGGCGGCTGTGCGAAATTTTAAAATTAAGTTTTTATTTGTTGTGTCGTAATCATGCGATCGAACTGAAAGTTTGATTCATGAAACTAGGCAATAATTGTCCTTGAATGGTACATAACTCTATGGCCTTTACATATAACAATCCTAAATGGCGAGCTTCAGAAATATTTCGACGGTCCTCAATATCTATGAATCTTTTACAGCAACCAAACTGAATTTTTTTATGTTCATAGAGACTATAGGACTTTCAGTAACCTGGTGAGCACAAATCCAACATGGCGGCGACGCGAAGTTGAAATATTTAAATGGACGTTTCTCGCGAATTAACAATCCGAGTGCCGTGAAACGTTGCACGTTAAATGTTTATACAAATATTGATCCACTGGCTATTAATTTCTTTCAATTGCTTGCATAATCACAAGATGGCTACTGGGCGTAATTTTAAAATTTCGTTTTTACTTCTTGTGTTCGAATCATGCGATTGAAGTTTGAATACCACAAGTATACACTAATCTTAATGTAATAGTACAAAAATAAAAATACAACCTGGCGACTATCTGAAATATTTAGACGGTTCTCAATATCTACGAATCTGTTACAGCAATTAAACTGACATTTTGTATGTTGATTGAGGCAATTAACATGAGCAGGATATATGAAAATAGGCTGTGCAATTCTTCACGGAACTACTTGTTTTTAGCCTATTTTCAATTTGAAAAAAATTGGCTTATGAGATCACCTTTAGTCCGTGTGTGTGTGCGTGTGTGTGTGTGTGTGTGAGGTGTGTGTGTCCCCCCGCTAATAAAATCTAAACGGCTGGAGCGATTTCAATGAAACTCGGTAAGTTCATAGCACTATTCCCGGCGACCTCGACCGTTCCCTTCAAATTTTGTTACGTCTCACCAATCCAACATGGCGGCTGTGCGAAATATTTCACTAGCATTCAATATCTCCGAAACTATTACCGATATCGCCCTGAAATAGTGTACGATGATAAAGGGCACTACTAGAAGTTCACCTATGAGACGTTCAAAAACCTGGTGACTACAAAACCAACATGGCGGTCAAGCGAAATTGAGACATTTAAATAGACTTTTCTCGCGATTTAACTCTCCAAACGTAATGAAACTTGGTACAGCAAATGTCTATACAAATTGTAATGCACTGGAGTCTAATTTAGTTCAATTGTTTACAAAACCTCAAAATGGCGGCTGTGCGAAATATTTCACTGACATTCTATATCTCCGAAACTATTACTGATATCACCCAGCAATTTTGGACGGGGATAAAGGGTACTGATACAAGTTTACCTATGTATATGTCTTAACCTGAAAAGTACAAAACGAACATGGCGACCAAGCGAATTTGAAATATTTTAATAGACTTTTCTCGTGATTTATCACTCTGAGCGCAGTGAAATGTGGTACAGTAAATGATTTTGCTGATTGTAATGCACTGCCATCTAATTTAATTCAATTGTTTACATAACCTCAAGATGGCGGCTGTGCGAAATTTTAAAATTAAGTTTTTATTTGTTGTGTCGTAATCATGGGATCGAACTGAAAGTTTGAATAATGAAACTAGGCAATAATTGTCCTTGAATGGTACATAACTCTATGGCCTTTACAGTTGGCAGTTGGCAGTCAAAGTGAAAGGTCGTGTTTTTCCCAAGCTCTCAGGTGTGCTGGAATGGGTTGTTCTCTGGAGAGTTATCGGGCGAGGATCGGACTGTGGTATGTGAAGGGTAGTCGGGATTTCCGGTGTTTGTGTGTGCGTACGGGACCGAGCAACTTGTGGTTCATAGCCCTAGTGATAGCTGCATTGCTAGTTATTGGTGGAGTGGAAGTGAATCCAGGGCCTGTTACTCCAAATGTGAATCAGGCAAATGATCCAGTGACAGTTTTAAAGTGTTCGACGTGCAGTAAAACATTGAAGAATGGTGTTGAGTGTGGACTATGTGAGAAATGGTTTCACTTCGGCTGTATTAAGGTCAAGAAGGAGGATTGTGATGTCGGAAATTGGTTTTGTAAAGTATGTGATACGCCGGACTGTTTGAGGGTGCAAATCAAAGCAAGGGATCAAATAATACAGGAACTTAGAGCTAAGCTTCGTGAATCAGAAGAAACGGTGAAGGATGTGACTGAACGGCTTTCTACTGGGATCAGTGTGGAAGAGGGCGTGCAGGAGCAAACTGAGGATGACGTTATCATAATGGGTGATTCTATGATACGATGGAGTGCGAATATCTCGAGGAAATCAGGTGCGAAAGTGCGGTGTTATCCGGGGATTAAAATTGACCAGCTTGCCCAACAAGTGGAAGAAGCAAATGTAGAGGACTGTGACAAAGTTAAAGTGTTGTTGCTCCATGTTGGGACGAACGATTTGAAGAAGAGAGCTACAACTGATTACATCATGGGGGAGCTCTACGAACTAGGCAGAAAAGCTAAAAGCAAGTTTAGAAATGCAAAAATTATAATGAGTGGCATTGTTCGGCGGGGAGATGTTCCGTTAAGGCGAGTTAAGACTGTAAATGACCGCATGGACTGGGTATGTGCACAACTGGGATTAGTGTACGTAGAAGCTGACTGCTGGATTGGTGGCCGTGACTTCGCCCGAGACGGGCTGCATCTAAATCGACGGGGCGCTTACAACCTAGGGAGCCTACATGACAGGGTCATCGGTTCGTGCCGGCTTTTGTGAGGAGGAGCAGGTCCAGAGGTTGCCAGCCGATGGGAACAGAAGGAGCTACTTCAAGATATTTGCTCCGGAGGTAAGACTCTAAGATTACTGCAGGTTAATTGTCAGAGTTTAGGAAATAAATTAATTGAATTTTGGAATCTTGTAGAGACGTATTCTCCGGACATTGTCATTGCAACTGAATCTTGGTTATATGAGGACATAAATAGTAGCGAAATAATTCAAGGGACCTACGAAATGTACAGAAGGGATCGGGGGAAACGAGGTGGTGGGCTATTTATTTGTGTGCGCAAAAATATAGCTAGTTTCTTAAAGTGGGCTGATATGGATCATGAAATGTTATGTGTACAAATTTCAGATAAAGGAAATAAATTCCCTCTTCAGGTGATAGGGGCGTATAGAGCACCGAAAGATAACTTTTCTCTCCTCGAAACACTGTATGATAAAACTTGTACGGGTAATGCTATGAAAAAGAGCATAATAATTGCAGGAGATTTAAACCTCCCCAAAGTAGACTGGTCTGGTGAGTCAACTAGCTGTGGTCAAGCTCAGAGCGCTGCAAATAAATTCTTAAGGGAGGGGGGATTTTCCCAAGTAGTTGACTTCCCAACTAGAGACAATAATACCTTAGATGTTTATCTCGTAAGGCCTGTAGAGCTGTATATTAACTGTCTGAAAGTACCAGGAATTAGTGACCATTCTGGGGTTGAATTAAATATTAGATATGGTGACGTTACAAAATTAGACTCTGATGTAGCAAAAAAGATCATATTCCAGTATCGCAGGGCGGATCAGGGCAAGTTTCAGGGGTATTTGAATGAGCTATTTGTAGGATGGGCATCGGAAGGAAATCACATTAATATCCTGTGGACTAACTTTTTGAAAATTTTAAATAGCGCTGTTGATAAATTTGTCCCATTTAAATTGCTGAAACAAAACCCAGACCCTGAGTATTACACACGAGAAATTAGGAGACTAAAAAGGAAAATTAGGAAATTATGCAATAAAAGACATGATAGTGACAAGTATGTGTTGAAATTTAAGTCCTTATCAAGAGAGCTCGTCTTAAAAAAGAGGGCTGCTCATGACAGTTATATGCAAGGTTTACTTGGTTCGGGAGGGGGTGGGTGGAAAAATTTTTACAGTTATGTTAGGAGAAGAAAGGGAAATTCAAATAATTTGTCGATGATAATGTCCGGTGACGGTAAATTAATTACTGAGAAACAGGCCATTGCTAATGAATTAAATGTCTTTTACGGTAGTGTGTTCAATAAATCCAATAGCTGTGTGTTGGACCTTAACGACGAATCAGGGGCCCCTCTGTTCCAAATAAACCAGTCAGCAATTGTAAAGCTAATACAAAAACTGCGTTTCAATGTTTCAAAGGGTCCTGATAATATTGTTAGTGAAGTACTTAAATTAGGAGGTAGGGCCGTGGCACGATACTTGGAGGTGATATTTAATGTGTCCATAAACAATGCGCAAATCCCAGATGACTGGAAAAGAGCTACGGTAGTCCCAATATTTAAGGGAGGGAGCAGACTTGAATTGGGCAACTACAGGCCGGTTAGCCTTACGTCCATCGTTTGTAAGCAGATGGAGCATCTCATTTGCGACTACTTGAGGGAACAGTGGGAAACATTATCATGGTTTAATGAAAGGCAGCATGGATTTCGGAAAGGTTACTCATGCGAGAGTCAGATGCTATCACTTTTTCAAGACATTAGCGAATCGTTAGACCATGGAGTTTCAGTCGACGCCGTGGTTATAGATTTTGCGAAGGCATTTGATGTCGTGCCGCATGACATGCTACTCCATAAATTAGCTTCGACGAAGATTGATAGAAGAGTAATTTTATGGATCCTAGAATTTTTGACGGGTCGTTCCCAGAAAGTGAAAGTCGAAGGCATATTCTCGGATGAAATTACCGTAACATCGGGTATCCCTCAGGGCAGCGTAATCGGAACTTTGTTGTTTTTGGCGTTTATAAATGACTTACCAAATGGAATTCGCAGTGACTGTCGATTGTTTGCGGATGATTGTGTAATATATCGAAAGATACTTGACTCACAAGACAATGCAGTGCTGCAAGAGGACCTGAACCTGGTCTATAAGTGGGCGATTGTAAATAAAATGAAAATAAACACAAGAAAATGTAGTCTCTTAAAAATAGGGAAAGTGCGAAGGCAGGATTTTCAATATAACATTGGCTCGGAAATACTTGTAGAAGAAGATTCTTGCAAATATTTGGGCGTTAACGTAAGGAATGATATGAAATGGAGTAGTCATGTAGGATGTGTAGTTTCAAAAGCTTACAAATCCCTGCACTTTGTAATGAGGGTATTAAAAGGAAGTAGTACCTCTGCTAAAGAATTAGGCTATTTGTCACTTGTAAGACCTATTCTGGAATATGCCTCGGCGGTTTGGGATCCATATCAAGTAGGGCTCATCAATGAGTTGGAAATGGTACAAAGAAAGGCCGCTAGATTTGTGCTCAGTGACTTTAATCCCAGGAGCAGTGTGAGCCGTATGTTAAAGAAACTTGGGTGGGAATCACTGGAGGCTAGGAGGATGAAATCTAGACTCTGCGCTATGTACAACACGTATACAAATCAACCAGCATGGGGTGAGCTTAGCAAACGATTGGGAAAGCCCACTTACATGGGTAGGAGCGATCATCCTTTCAAAGTTAAGGGCCGACCACAGCGAACAAATTATGGTAAATATTCTTTTGTAAACCGTGCCATTGATAACTGGAACTCTCTACCTGCCGCAGTCTTAGAGCCTTTTCCCAAACATATAGGTGTGTTTAAGAAAAGACTGACTATTTGTGTAAATACTCCAGTTTAATTGTTGTTTAATTGTTATTGAATTGTTATGTATAATTATGTATTGTTATGTATAATTATGTATTTGTTATGTATATCCAATTTGCCACCGGGGGACACACCCCCCATTGCAAATAAATGAATGAATGAATGAATGAATATAACAATCCTAAATGGCGAGCTTCCGAAATATTTCGACGGTCCTCAATATCTATGAATCTTTTACAGCAACCAAACTGAATTTTTTTATGTTCATAGAGACTATAGGACTTTCAGTAACCTGGTGAGCACAAATCCAACATGGCGGCGACGCGAAGATGAAATATTTAAATGGACGTTTCTCGCGAATTAACAATCCGAGTGCCGTGAAACGTTGCACGTTAAATGCTTATACAAATATTGATCCACTGGCTATTAATTTCTTTCAATTGTTTGCATAATCACAAGATGGCTACTGGGCGTAATTTTAAAATTTCGTTTTTACTTCTTGTGTTCTAATCATGCGATTGAAGATTGAATACCACACGTACACACTAATCTTAATGTAATAGTACAAAAATAAAAATACAACCTGACGACTATCTGAAATATTTAGACGGTTCTCAATATCTACGAATCTGTTACAGCAATTAAACTGACATTTTGTATGCTGATTGAGGCAATTAACATGAGCAGGATATATGAAAATAGGCTGTATAGTTCTTCACGGAACTACTTGTTTTTAGCCTATTTTCAATTTGGAAAAAATTGGCTTATGAGATCACCTTTTGTCCTTGTGTGTGTGCGTGTGTGTGTGTGTGAGGTGTGTGTGTCCCCCCCCTAATAAAATCTAAACGGCTGGAGCGATATCAATGAAACTCGGTAAGTTCATAGCACTATGACCGGTGACCTCGATCGTTCCCTTCAAATTTTGTTACGTCTCACCAATCCAACATGGCGTCTGTGCGAAATATTTCACTAGCATTCAATATCTCCTAAACTATTCCAGATATCGCCCTGAAATTGTGTACGATGATAAAGGGCACTACTAGAAGTTCACCTATGAGACGTTCAAAAACCTGGTGACTACAAAACCAACATGGCGGTCAAGCGAAATTGAGTCTTTAAAATAGACTTTTCTCGCGATTTAACTCTCCAAACGTAATGAAACTTGGTACAGCAAATGTCTATACACATTGTAATGCACTGGAGTCTAATTTAGTTCAATTGTTTACATAACCTCAAAATGGCGGCTGTGCGAAATATTTCACTGACATTCTATATCTCCGAAACTATTACAGATATCACCCTGCAATTGTGAACGGTGATAAAGGGTACTGATACAAGTTTACCTATGTATATTTCTTAACCTGAAAAGTACAAAACGAACATGGCGACCAAGCGAATTAGAAATATTTTAATAGACTTTTCTCGTGATTTATCACTCTGAGCGCAGTGAAATGTGGTTCAGTATTGATTTTGCAGATTGTAATGCACTGCCATCTAATTTTATTCAATTGTTTACATAACCTCAAGATGGCGGCTGTGCGAAATTTTAAAATTACATTTTTATTTGTTGTGCCGTAATCATGCGATCGAACTGAAAGTTTGAATAATGAAACTAGGCAATAATTGTCCTTGAATGGTACATTACTCTATGGAATTTACATATAACCATCCTAAATGGCGAGTTTCCGAAATATTTCGACGGTTCTCTAAATCTATCAATCTTTTACAGCAACCAAACTGATTTTTTTAATGTTCTTAGAGGCTATAGGACTTTCAGTAACCTGGTGAGCACAAATCCAACATGGTGGCGACGCGAAGTTGAAATATTTAAATGGACGATTCTCGCGAATTAACAATCCTAGTGCCGTGAAACGTTGCACGTTAAATGCTTATACAAATGTTGATCCACTGGCAATTAATTTATTTCAATTGTTTGCATAATCACAAGATGGCTACTGGGCGTAATTTTAAAATCTCGTTTTTACTTCTTGTGTTCGAATCATGCGATTGAAGTTTGAATACCACACGTATACACTAATCTTAATGTAATAGTACAAAAATAAAAATACAACCTGGCGACTATCTGAAATATTTAGACGGTTCTCAATATCTACGAATCTGTTACAGCAATTAAACTGACATTTTGTATGTTGATTGAGGCAATTAACATGAGCAGGATATATGAAAATAGGCTGTATAGTTCTTCACGGAACTACTTGTTTTTAGCGTATTTTCAATTTTGAAAAAATAGGCTTATGAGATCACCATTAGTCCGTGTGTGTGTGTGTGTGTGAGGTGTGTGTGTGTCCCCCCCTAATAAAATCTAAACGGCTGGAGCGATTTCAATGAAACTCGGTAAGTTCATAGCTCTATTCCCGGCGACCCCGACCGTTCCCATCAAATTTTGTGACGACTCACCATTCCAACATGGCGGCTGTGCGAAATATTCACTAGCATTCAATATCTCCGAAACTATTACCGATATCGCCCTGAAATTGTGTACGGTGATAAAGGCCACTACTAGAAGTTCACCTATGAGACTTTCAAAAACCAGGTGACTACAAAACCAACATGGCGGTCAAGCGAAATTGAGACTTTTAAATAGACTTTTCTCGCGATTTAACTCTCCAAACGTAATGAAACTTGGAACAGCAAATGTCGATACACATTGTAACGCACTGGAGTCTAATTTAGTTCAATTGTTTACATAACCTCAAAATGTCGGCTGTGCGAAATATTTCGCTGACATTCTATATCTCCGAAACTATTACAGATATCACCCTGCAATTGTGTACGGTGATAAAGGGTACTGATACAAGTTTACTTATGTATATGTCTTAGCCTGAAAAGTACAAAACGAACATGGCGACCAAGCGAATTTGAAATATTTTAATAGTTCTTTTTTTTGATTTATCACTCTGAGCGCAGTGAAATGTGGTACAGTAAATGATTTTGCAGATTGTAATGCACTGCCATCTAATTTAATTCAATTGTTTAGATAACCTCAAGATGGCGGCTGAGCGAAATTTTAAAATTAAGTTTTTATTTGTTGTGTCGTAATCATGCGATCGAACTGAAAGTTTGAATAATGAAACTAGGCAATAATTGTCCTTGAATGGTACATAACTCTATGGCCTTTACATATAACAATCCTAAATGGCGAGCTTCCGAAATATTTCGACGGTCCTCAATATCTATGAATCTTTTACAGCAACCAAACTGAATTTTTTATGTTCATAGAGATTATAGGACTTTCAGTAACCTGGTGAACACAAATCCAACATGGCGGCGACGCGAAGTTGAAATATTTAAATGGACGTTTCTCGCGAATTAACAATCCGAGTGCCGTGAAACGTTGCACGTTAAATGCTTATACAAATGTTGATCCACTGGCTATTAATTTATTTCAATTGTTTGCATAATCACAAGATGGCTACTGGGCGTAAAATTAAATTTTCGTTTTTACTTCTTGTGTTCTAATCATGCGATTGAAGTTTGAATACCACACGTACACACTAATCTTAATGTAATAGTACAAAAATAAAAATACAGCCTGACGACTATCTGAAATATTTAGACGGTTCTCCATATCTACGAATCTGTTACAGCAATTAAACTGATATTTTGTATGTTGATTGAAGCAATTAACATGAGCAGGATATATGAAAATAGGCTGTATAGTTCTTCGCGGAACTCCTTGTTTTTAGCCTATTTTCAATTTGGAAAAAATAGGCATATGAGATCACCTTTTGTCCGTGTGTGTGTGCGTGCGTGTGTGTGTGTGAGTGTGAGGTGTGTGTGTGTCCCCCTAATAAAATCTAAACGGCTGGAGCGATTTCAATGAAACTCGGTAAGTTCATAGCACTATTCCCGGAGACCTCGACCGTTCCCTTCAAATTTTGTTACGTCTCACCAATCCAACATGGCGGCTGTGCGAAATATTTCACTAGCATTCAATATCTCCGAAACTATTACAGATATCGCCCTGAAATTGTGTACGATGATAAAGGGTACAACTAGAAGTTCACCTATGAGACGTTCAAAAACCTGGTGACTACAAAACCAACATGGCGGTCAAGCGAAATTGAGACTTTTAAATAGACTTTTCTCGCGATTTAACTCTCCAAACTTAATGAAACATGGTACAGCAAATGTCTATACACATTGTAATGCACTGGAGTCCAATTTTGTTCAATTGTTTACATAACCTCAAAATGGCGGCTGTGCGAAATATTTCACTTACATTCTATATCTCCGAAACTATTACAGATATCACCCTGCAATTGTGTACGGTGATAAAGGGTACTGATACAAGTTTACCTATGTATATTTCTTAACCTGAAAAGTACAAAACGAACATGGCGACCAAGCGAATTTGAAATATTCTAATAGACTTTTCTCGTGATTTATCATTCTGAGCGCAGTGAAATGTGGTACAGTAAATGATTTTGCAGATTGTAATGCACTGCCATCTAATTTAATTCAATTGTTTACATAACCTCAAGATGGCGGCCGTGCGAAATTTTAAAATTAAGTTTTTATTTGTTGTGTCGTAATCATGCGATCGAACTGAAAGTTTGAATAATGAAACTAGGCAATAATTGTCCTTGAATGGTACATAACGCTATTGAATTTACATATAACAATCCTAAATGGCGAGCTTCCGAAATATTTCGACGGTTCTCTATATCTATCAATCTTTTACAGCAACCAAACTGATTTTTTTATTGTTCATAGAGACTATAGGACTTTCAGTAACCTGGTGAGCACAAATCCAACATGGCGGCGACGCGAAGTTGAAATATTTAAATGGACGTTTCTCGCGAATTAACAATCCTAGTGCCGTGAAACGTTGCACGTTAAATGCTTATACAAATGTTGATCCACTGGCAATTAATTTATTTCAATTGTTTGCATAATCACAAGATGGCTACTGGGCGTAATTTTAAAATCTCGTTTTTACTTCTTGTGTTCGAATCATGCGATTGAAGTTTGAATACCACACGTATACACTAATCTTAATGTAATAGTACAAAAATAAAAATACAACCTGGCGACTATCTGAAATATTTAGACGGTTCTCAATATCTACGAATCTGTTACAGCAATTAAACTGACATTTTGTATGTTGATTGAGGCAATTAACATGAGCAGGATATATGAAAATAGGCTGTATAGTACTACTTGTTTTTAGCCTATTTTCAATTTGGAAAAAAATAGGCATATGAGATCACCTTTTGTCCGTGTGTGTGTGCGTGTGTGTGTGTGTGTGTGTGAGGTGTGTGTGTCCCCCCCCCCCTAATAAAATCTAAACGGCTGGAGCGATTTCAATGAAACTCGGTAAGTTCATAGCACTATTCCCGGCGACCTCGACCGTTCCCTTCAAATTTTGTTACGTCTCACCAATCCAACATGGCGGCTGTGCGAAATATTTCACTAGCATTCAATATCTCCGAAACTATTACGGATATCGCCCTGAAATTGTGTACGATGATAAAGGGCACTACTAGAAGTTCACCTATGAGACGTTCAAAAACCTGGTGACTACAAAACCAACATAGCGGTCAAGCGAAATTGAGACTTTTAAATAGACTTTTCTCGCGATTTAACTCTCCAAACGTAATGAAACTTGGTACAGCAAATGTCTATACAAATTGTAATGGACTGGAGTCTAATTTAGTTCAATTGTTTACATAACCTCAAAATGGCGGCTGTGCGAAATATTTCATTGACATTCTATATCTCCGAAACTATTACAGATATCACCCCGCAATTGTGTACGGTGATAAAGGGTACTGATACAAGTTTACCTATGTATATTTCTTAACCTGAAAAGTACAAAACGAACATGGCGACCAAGCGAATTTGAAATATTTTAATAGACTTTTCTCGTGATTTATCACTCTGATTGCAGTGAAATGTGGTACATTAAATGATTTTGCAGATTGCAATGCACTGCCATCTAATTTAATTCAATTGTTTACATAACCTCAAGATGGTGGCTGTGCGAAATTTTAAAATTAAGTTTTTATTTGTTGTGTCGTAATCATGCGATCGAACTGAAAGTTTGAATAATGAAACTAGGCAATAATTGTTCTTGAATGGTACATAACTCTATGGAATTTACATATAACAATCCTAAATGGCGAGCTTCCGAAATATTTCAACGGATCTCAATATCTATCAATCTATTACAGCAACCAAACTGATTTTTTTATGTTCATAGAGACTATAGGACTTTCAGTAACCTGGTGAGCACAAATCCAACATGGCGGCGACGCGAAGTTGAAATATTTAAATGGACGTTTCTCGCGAATTAACAATCCGAGTGCCGTGAAACGTTGCACGTTAAATGCTTATACAAATGTTGATCCACTGGCAATTAATTTATTTCAATTGTTTGCATAATCACAAGATGGCTACTGGGCGTAATTTTAAAATCTCGTTTTTACTTCTTGTGTTCGAATCATGCGATTGAAGTTTGAATACCACACGTATACACTAATCTTAATGTAATAGTACAAAAATAAAAATACAACCTGGCGACTATCTGAAATATTTAGACGGTTCTCAATATCTACGAATCTGTTACAGCAATTAAACTGACATTTTGTATGTTGATTGAGGCAATTAACATGAGCAGGATATATGAAAATAGGCTGTACAGTTCTTCACGGAACTACTTGTTTTTAGCCTATTTTCAATTTGAAAAAAATTGGCTTATGAGATCACCTTTGGTCCGTGTGCTTGTGCGTGTGTGTGTGTGTGTGAGGTGTGTGTGTCCCCCCCCCCCCCCTAATAAAATCTAAACGGCTGGAGCGATTTCAATGAAACTCGGTAAGTTCATAGCACTATTCCCGGCGACCTCGACCGTTCCCTTCAAATTTTGTTACTTCTCACCATTCCAACATGGCGGCTGTGCGAAATATTTCACTAGCATTCAATATCTCCGAAACTATTCCAGATATCGCCCTGAAATTGTGTACGATGATAAAGGGCACTACTAGAAGTTCACCTATGAGACGTTCAAAAACCCGGTGACTAAAAAACCAACATGGCGGTCAAGCGAATTTGTGATTTTTAAATAGACTTTTCTCGCGATTTAACTCTCCAAACGTAATGAAACTTGGTACAGCAAATGTCTATACACATTGTAATGCACTGGAGTCTAATTTAGTTCAATTGTTTACATAACCTCAAAATGGCGGCTGTGCGAAATATTTTACTGACATTCTATATCTCCGAAACAATTACAGATATCACCCAGCAATTTTGGACGGTGATAAAGGGTACTGATACAAGTTTACCTATGTATATGTCTTAACATGAAAAGTACAAAACGAACATGGCGACCAAGCGAATTAGAAATATTTTAATAGACTTTTCTCGTGATTTATCACTCTGAGCGCAGTGAAATGTGGTACAGTATTGATTTTGCAGATTGTAATGCACTGCCATCTAATTTAATTCAATTGTTTACATAACCTCAAGATGGCGGCTGTGCGAAATTTTAAAATTAAGTTTTTATTTGTTGTGCCGTAATCATGCGATCGAACTGAAAGTTTGAATAATGAAACTAGGCAATAATTGTCCTTGAATGGTACATAACTCTATGGAATTTACATATAACAATCCTAAATGGCGAGCTTCCGAAATATTTCGACGGTTCTCTATATCTATCAATCTTTTACAGCAACCAAACTGATTTTTTTAATGTTCATAGAGACTATAGGACTTTCAGTAACCTGGTGAGCACAAATCCAACATGGTGGCGACGCGAAGTTGAAATATTTAAATGGACGATTCTCGCCAATTAACAATCCTAGTGCCGTGAAACGTTGCACGTTAAATGCTTATACAAATGTTGATCCACTGGCAATTAATTTATTTCAATTGTTTGCATAATCACAAGTTGGCTACTGGGCGTAATTTTAAAATCTCGTTTTTACTTCTTGTGTTCGAATCATGCGATTGAAGTTTGAATACCACACGTATACACTAATCTTAATGTAATAGTACAAAAATAAAAATACAACCTGGCGACTATCTGAAATATTTAGACGGTTCTCAATATCTACGAATCTGTTACAGCAATTAAACTGACATTTTGTATGTTGATTGAGGCAATTAACATGAGCAGGATATATGAAAATAGGCTGTATAGTACTACTTGTTATTAGCCTATTTTCAATTTGGAAAAAATAGGCATATGAGATCACCTTTTGTCCGTGTGTGTGTGCGTGTGTGTGTGTGTGTGTGTGTGTGTGTGAGGTGTGTGGGTCCCCCCCCCCCAAATAAAATCTAAACGGCTGGAGCGATTTCAATGAAACTCGGTAAGTTCATAGCACTATTCCCGGCGACCTCGACCGTTCCCTTCAAATTTTGTTACGTCTCACCAATCCAACATGGCGGCTGTGCGAAATATTTCACTAGCATTCAATATCTCCGAAACTATTACCGATATCGCCCTGAAATTGTGTACGGTGATAAAGGGCACTACTAGAAGTTCACCTATGAGACGTTCAAAAACCTGGTGACTACAAAACCAACATGGCGGTCAAGCGAAATTGAGACTTTTAAATAGACTTTTCTCGCGATTTAACTCTCCAAACGTAATGAAACTTGGTACAGCAAATGTCTATACAAATTGTAATGGACTGGAGTCTAATTTAGTTCAATTGTTTACATAACCTCTAAATGGCGGCTGTGCGAAATATTTCACTGACATTCTATATCTCCGAAACTATTACAGATATCGGCCCGCAATTGTGTACGGTGATAAAGGGTACTGATACAAGTTTACCTATGTATATTCCTTAACCTGAAAAGTACAAAACGAACATGGCGACCAAGCGAATTTGAAATATTTTAATAGACTTTTCTCGTGATTTATCACTCTGAGCGCAGTGAAATGTGGTACATTAAATGATTTTGCAGATTGCAATGCACTGCCATCTAATTTAATTCAATTGTTTACGTAACCTCAAGATGGCGGCTGTGCGAAATTTTAAAATTAAGTTTTTATTTGTTGTGTCGTAATCATGCGATCGAACTGAAAGTTTGAATAATGAAACTAGGCAATAATTGTCCTTGAATGGTACATAACTCTATGGAATTTACATATAACAATCCAAAATGGCGAGCTTCCGAAATATTTCGACGGATCTCAATATCTATCAATCTATTACAGCAACCAAACTGATTTTTTTATGTTCATAGAGACTATAGGACTTTCAGTAACCTGGTGAGCACAAATCCAACATGGCGGCGACGCGAAGTTGAAATATTTAAATGGACGTTTCTCGCGAATTAACAATCCGAGTGCCGTGAAACGTTGCACGTTAAATGCTTATACAAATGTTGATCCACTGGCAATTAATTTATTTCAATTGTTTGCATAATCACAAGATGGCTACTGGGCGTAATTTTAAAATCTCGTTTTTACTTCTTGTGTTCGAATCATGCGATTGAAGTTTGAATACCACACGTATACACTAATCTTAATGTAATAGTACAGAAATAAAAATACAACCTGGCGACTATCTGAAATATTTAGACGGTTCTCAATATCTACGAATCTGTTACAGCAATTAAACTGACATTTTGAATGTTGATTGAGGCAATTAACATGAGCAGGATATATGAAAATAGGCTGTACAGTTCTTCACGGAACTACTTGTTTTTAGCCTATTTTCAATTTGAAAAAAAAAAATGGCTTATGAGATCACCTTTTGTCCGTGTGTGTGTGTGTGTGTGTGAGGTGTGTGTCCCCCCCCCTAATAAAATCTAAACGGCTGGAGCGATTTCAATGAAACTCGGTAAGTTCATAGCACTATTCCCGGCGACCTCGACTGTTCCCTTCAAATTTTGTTACGACTCACCATTCCAACATGGCGGCTGTGCGAAATATTCACTAGCATTCAATATCTCCGAAACTATTACTGATATCGCCCTGAAATAGTGTACGATGATAAAGGCCACTACTAGAAGTTCAGCTATGAGACTTTCAAAAACCTGGTGACTACAAAACCAACATGGCGGTCAAGCGAAATTGAGACTTTTAAATAGACTTTTCTCGCGATTTAACTCTCCAAACGTAATGAAACTTGGTACAGCAAATGTCTATACAAATTGTAATGCACAGGAGTCTAATTTAGTTCAATTGTTTACATAACCTCATAATGGCGGCTGTGCGAAATATTTCACTGACATTCAATATCTCCGAAACTATTACAGATATCACCCTGCAATTGTGTACGGTGATAAAGGGTACTGATACAAGTTTACCTATGTATATTTCTTAACCTGAAAAGTACAAAACGAACATGGCGACCAAGCGAATTTGAAATATTTTAATAGACTTTTCTCGTGATTTATCACTCTGAGCGCAGTGAAATGTGGTACATTAAATGATTTTGCAGATTGTAATGCACTGCCATCTAATTTAATTCAATTGTTTACGTAACCTCAAGATGGCGGCTGTGCGAAATTTTAAAATTAAGTTTTTATTTGTTGTGTCGTAATCATGCGATCGAACTGAAGGTTTGAATAATGAAACTAGGCAATAATTGTCCTTGAATGGTACATAACTCTATGGAATTTACATATAACAATCCTAAATGGCGAGCTTCCGAAATATTTCGACGGTTCTCTATATCTATCAATCTTTCACAGCAACCAAACTGATTTTTTTAATGTTCATAGAGACTATAGGACTTTCAGTAACCTGGTGAGCACAAATCCAACATGGCGGCGACGCGAAGTTGAAATATTTAAATGGACGTTTCTCCCGAATTAACAATCCGAGTGCCGTGAAACATTGCACGTTAAATGCTTATACAAATGTTGATCCACTGGCAATTAATTTATTTCAATTGTTTGCATAATCACAAGATGGCTACTGGGCGTAATTTTAAAATCTCGTTTTTACTTCTTGTGTTCGAATCATGCGATTGAAGTTTGAATACCACACGTATACACTAATCTTAATGTAATGGTACAAAAGTAAAAATACAACCTTGGCGACTATCTGAAATATTTAGACGGTTCTCAATATCTACGAATCTGTTACAGCAATTAAACTGACATTTTGTATGTTGATTGAGGCAATTAACATGAGCAGGATATATGAAAATAGGCTGTATAGTACTACTTGTTTTTAGCCTAATTTCAATTTGGAAAAAGAGGCATATGAGATCACCTTTTGTTCGTGTGTGTGTGCGTGTGTGTGTGTGTGTGAGAGGTGTGTGTGTGTCCCCCCCTAATAAAATCTAAACGGCAGGAGCGATTTAAATGAAACTCGGTAAGTTCATAGCACTATTCCCGGCGACCTCGACCGTTCCCTTCAAATTTTGTTACGTCTCACCAATCCAACATGGCGGCTGTGCGAAATATTTCACTAGCATTCAATATTTCCGAAACTATTACCGATATCGCCCTGAAATTGTGTACGGTGATAAAGGCCACTACTAGAAGTTCAGCTATGAGACTTTCAAAAACCTGGTGACTACAAAACCAACATGGCGGTCAAGCGAAATTGAGACTTTTAAATAGACTTTTCTAGCGATTTAACTCTCCAAACGTAATGAAACTTGGAACAGCAAATGTCGATGCACATTGTAATGCACTGTATTCTATTTTAGTTCAATTGTTTACATAACCTCAAAATGGCGGCTGTGCGAAATATTTCACTGACATTCTATATCTCCTAAACTATTACAGATATCACCCTGCAATTTTGTACGGTGATAAAGGCTACTGATACAAGTTTACCTATGTATATTTCTTAACCTGTAAAGTACAAAACGAACACGGCGACCAAGCGAATTTGAAATATTTTAATAGACTTTTCTCGTGATTTATCACTCTGAGCGCAGTGAAATGTGGTACAGAAAATGATTTTGCAGATTGTAATGCAATGCCATCTAATTTAATTCAATTGTTTACATAACCTCAAGATGGCGGCTGTGCGAATTTTTAAAATTAAGTTTTTATTTGTTGTGTCGTAATCATGCGATCGAACTGAAAGTTTTAATAATGAAACTAGGCAATAATTATCCTTGAATGGTACATAACTCTATGGCCTTTACATATAAGAATCCTAAATAGCGAGCTTCCGAAATATTTCGACGGTCCTCAATATCTATGAATCTTTTACGGCAACCAAACTGAATTTTTTTATGTTCATAGAGACTATAGGACTTTCAGTAACCTGGTGAGCACAAATCCAACATGGCGGCGACGCGAAGTTGAAATATTTAAATGGACGTTTCTCGCGAATTAACAATCCGAGTGCCGTGAAACCTTGCACGTTAAATGCTTATACAAATGTTGATCCACTGGCTATTAATATATTTCAATTGTTTGCATAATCACAAGATGGCTACTGGGCGTAATTTTAAAATTTCCTTTTTACTTCTTGTGTTCTAATCATGCGATTGAAGTTTGAATACCACTCGTACACACTAATCTTAATGTAATAGTACTAAACTAAAAATACAACCTGGCGACTATCTGAAATATTTAGACGGTTCTCAATATCTACGAATCTGTTACAGCAATTGAACTGACATTTTGTATGTTGATTGAGGCAATTAACATGAGCAGGATATATGAAAATAGGCTGTATAGTTCTTCACGGAACTACTTGTTTTTAGCCTATTTTCAATTTTGAAAAAATAGGCTTATGAGATCACCTTTTGTCCGTGTGTGTGTGCGTGTGTGTGTGTGTGTGTGTGAGGTGTGTGTGTGCCCCCCCCTAATAAAATCTAAACGGCTGGAGCGATTTCAATGAAACTCGGTAAGTTCATAGCACTATTCCCGGCGACCACGACCGTTATCTTCAAATTGTGTTACGTCTCACCATTCCAACATGGCGGCTGTGCGAAATATTTCACTAGCATTCAATATCTCCAAAACTATTACCGATATCGCCCTGAAATTGTGTACGGTGATAAAGGCCACTACTAGAAGTTCAGCTATGAGACTTTCAAAAACCTGGTGACTACAATACCAACATGGCGGTCAAGCAAAATTGAGACATTTAAATAGACTTTTCTCGCGATTTAACTCTCCAAACGTAATGAAACTTGGAACAGCAAATGTCTATACACATTGTAATGCACTGGAGTCTAATTTAATTCAATTGTTTACAAAACCTCAGAATGGCGTCTGTGCGAAATATTTCACTGACATTCTATATCTCCGAAACTATTACAGATATCACCCTGCAATTTTGGACGGTGATAAAAGGTACTGATACAAGTTTATCTATGTATATGTCTTAACCTGAAAAGTACAAAACGAACATGGCGACCAAGCGAATTTGAAATATTTTAATAGACTTTTCTCGTGATTTATCACTCTGAGCGCAGTGAAATGTGGTACAGAAAATGATTTTGCAGATTGTAATGCATTGCCATCTAATTTAATTCAATTGTTTACATAACCTCATGATGGCGGCTGTGCGAATTTTTAAAATTAAGTTTTTATTTGTTGTGTCGTAATCATGCGATCGAACTGAATGTCTTAATAATGAAACTAGGCAATAATTGTCCTTGAATGGTACATAACTCTATGGCCTTTACATATAACAATCCTAAATGGCGAGCTTCCTAAATATTTCGACGGTCCTCAATATCTATGAATCTTTTACAGCAACCAAACTGAATTTTTTTATGCTCATAGAGACTATAGGACTTTCAGTAACCTGGTGAGCACAAATCCAACATGGCGGCGACGCGAAGTTGAAATATTTAAATGGACGTTTCTCGCGAATTAACAATCCGAGTGCCGTGAAACGTTGCACGTTAAATGCTTATACAAATGTTGATCCACTGGTAATTAATTTATTTCAATTGTTTGCATAATCACAAGATGGCTACTGGGCGTAATTTTAAAATCTCGTTTTTACTTCTTGTGTTCGAATCATACGATTGAAGTTTGAATACCACACGTACACACTAATCTTAATGTAATAGTACAAAATAAAAATACAACCTGACGACTATCTGAAATATTTCGACGGTTCTCCATATCTACGAATCTGTTACAGCAATTAAACTGATATTTTGTATGTTGATTGAAGCAATTAACATGAGCAGGATATATGAAAATAGGCTGTATAGTTCTTCGCGGAACTACTTGTTTTTAGCCTATTTTCAATTTGGAAAAAATAGGCATATGAGATCACCTTTTGTCCGTGTGTGTGTGCGTGTGTGTGTGTGTGTGAGTGTGAGGTGTGTGTGTGTCCCCCCCCTAATAAAATCTAAACGGCTGGAGCGATTTCAATGAAACTCGGCAAGTTCATAGCACTATTCCCGGCAACCTCGACCGTTCCCTTCAAATTTTGTTACGTCTCACCATTCCAACATGGCGGCTGTGCGAATTATTTCACTAGCATTCAATATCACCGAAACTATTACCGATATCGCCCTGAAATTGTGTACGGTGATAAAGGCCACTACTAGAAGTTCAGCTATGAGACCTTCAAAAACCTGCTGACTACAAAATTATCATGACGGTCAAGCGAAATTGAGACTTCTAAATAGACTTTTCTCGCGATTTAACTCTCCAAACGTAATGAAACTTGGAACAGCAAATGTCTATACACATTGTAATGCACTGGAGTCTAATTTAGTTCAATTGTTTACATAACCTCAAAATGGCGGCTGTGCGAAATATTTCACTGACATTCTATATCTCCGAAACTATTACAGATATCACCCTGCAATTTTGGACGGTGATAAAGGGTACTGATACAAGTTTATCTATGTATATGTCTTAACCTGAAAAGTACAAAACGAACATGGCGACCAAGCGAATTTGAAATATTTTAATAGACTTTTCTCGTGATTTATCACTCTGAGCGCAGTGAAATGTGGTACAGTAAATGATTTTGCAGATTGTAATGCACTGCCATCTAATTTAATTCAATTGTTTACATAACCTCAAGATGGCGGCTGCGCGAAATTTTAAAATTAAGTTTTTATTTGTTGTGTCGTAATCATGCGATCGAACTGAAAGTTTGAATAATGAAACTAGGCAATAATTGTCCTTGAATGGTACATAACTCTATGGAATTTACATATAACAATCCTAAATGGCGAGCTTCCGAAATATTTCGACGGATCTCAATATCTATCAATCTATTACAGCAACCAAACTGATTTTTTTAATGTTCATAGAGACTATAGGACTTTCAGTAACCTGGTGAGCACAAATCCAACATGGCGGCGACGCGAAGTTGAAATATTTAAATGGACGTTTCTCGCGAATTAACAATCCGAGTGCCGTGAAACGTTGCACGTTAAATGCTTATACAAATGTTGATCCACTGGTAATTAATTTATTTCCATTGTTTGCATAATCACAAGGTGGCTACTGGGCGTAATTTTAAAATCTCGTTTTTACTTCTTGTGTTCGAATCATGCGATTGAAGTTTGAATACCACACGTATACACTAATCTTAATGAAATAGTACAAAAATAAAAATACAACCTGGCGACTATCTGAAATATTTAGACGGTTCTCAATATCTACGAATCTGTTACAGCAATTAAACTGACATTTTTTATGTTGATTGAGGCAATTAACATGAGCAGGATATATGAAAATAGGCTGTATAGTTCTTCACGGAACTACTTGTTTTTAGCCTATTTTCAATTTTGAAAAAATAGGCTTATGAGATCACCTTTTGTCCGTGTGTGTGTGCGTGTGTGTGTGTGTGAGGTGTGTGTGTGTGTCCTAATAAAATCTAAACGGCTGGAGCGATTTCAATGAAACTCGGTAAGTTCATAGCACTATTCCCGGCGACCTCGACCGTTCCCTTCAAATGTTGCTAGGTCTCACCAATCCAACATGGCGGCTGTGCGAAATATTTCACTAGCATTCAATATCTCCGAAACTATTACTGATATCGCCCTGAAATTGTGTACGGTGATAAAGGCCACTACTAGAAGTTCAGCTATGAGACTTTCAAAAACCTGGTGACTACAATACCAACATGGCGGTCAAGCGAAATTGAGACATTTAAATAGACTTTTCTCGCGATTTAACTCTCCAAACGTAATGAAACTTGGAACAGCAAATGTCTATACACATTGTAATGCACTGGAGTCTAATTTATTTCAATTGTTTACATAACCTCAAAATGGCGGCTGTGCGAAATATTTCACTGACATTCTATATCTCCGAAGCTATTACAGATATCACCCTGCAATTTTGGACGGTGATAAAGGGTACTGATACAAGTTTATCTATGTATATGTCTTAACCTGAAAAGTACAAAACGAACATGGCGACCAAGCGAATTTGAAATATTTTAATAGACTTTTCTCGTGATTTGTCACTCTGAGCGCAGTGAAATGTGGTACAGAAAATGATTTTGCAGATTGTAATGCAATGCCATCTAATTTAATTCAATTGTTTACATAACCTCAAGATCGCGGCTGTGCGAATTTTTAAAATTAAGTTTTTATTTGTTGTGTCGTAATCATGCGATCGAACTGAACGTTTTAATAATGAAACTAGGCAATAATTATCCTTGAATGGTACATAACTCTATGGCCTTTACATATAACAATCCTAAATGGCGAGCTTCCGAAATATTTCGACGGTCCTCAATATCTATGAATCTTTTACAGCAACCAAACTGAATTTTTTTATGTTCATAGAGACTATAGGACTTTCAGTAACCTGGTGAGCACAAATCCAACATGGCGGCGACGCGAAGTTGAAATATTTAAATGGACGTTTCTCGCGAATTAACAATCCGAGTGCCGTGAAACGTTGCACGTTAAATGCTTATACAAATGTTGATCCACTGGCTATTAATTTATTTCAATTGTTTGCATAATCACAAGATGGCTACTGTGCGTAATTTTAAAATTTCGTTTTTACTTCTTGTGTTCGAAATATGCGATTGAAGTTTGAATACCACACGTATACACTAATCTTAATGTAATAGTACAAAAATAAAAATACAACCTGACGACTATCTGAAATATTTAGACGGTTCTCCATATCCACGAATCTGTTACAGCAATTAAACTGATATTTTGTATGTTGATTGAAGCAATTAACATGAGCAGGATATATGAAAATAGGCTGTATAGTTCTTCGCGGAACTACTTGTTTTTAGCCTATTTTCAATTTGGAAAAAATAGGCATATGAGATCACCTTTTGTCCGTGTGTGTGTGCGTGTGTGTGTGTGTGTGAGTGTGAGGTGTGTGTGTCCCCCCCTAATAAAATCTAAACGGCTGGAGCGATTTCAATGAAACTCGGTAAGTTCATAGCACTATTCCCGGTGACCTCGACCGTTCCCTTCGAATTTTGTTACGTCTCACCAATCCAACATGGCGGCTATGCGAAATATTTCACTAGCATTCAATATCTCCGAAACTATTACAGATATCGCCCTGAAATTGTGTACGATGATAAAGGGCACTACTAGAGTTTCACCTATGAGACGTTCAAAAACCTGGTGACTACAAAACCAACATGGCGGTCAAGCGAAATTGAGACTTTTAAATAGACTTTTCTCGCGATTTAACTCTCCAAACGTAATGAAACTTGGTACAGCAAATGTCTATACACATTGTAATGCACTGGAGTCTAATCTTCTTCAATTTTTTACATAACCTCAAAATGGCGGCTGTGCGAAATATTTCACTGACATTCTATATCTCCGAAACTATTACAGATATCACCCTGCAATTGTGTACGGTGATAAAGGGTACTGATACAAGTTTACCTATGTATATTTCTTAACCTGAAAAGTACAAAATGAACATGGCGACCAAGCGAATTTGAAATACTTTAATAGACTTTTCTCGCGATTTATCACTCTGAGCGCAGTGAAATTTGGTACAGTATTGATTTTGCAGATTGTAATGCACTGCCATCTAATTTAATTCAATTGTTTACATAACCTCAAGATGGCGGCTGTGCGAAATTTTAAAATTAAGTTTTTATTTATTGTGTCGTAATCATGCGATCGAACTGAAAGTTTGAATAATGAAACTAGGCAATAATTGTCCTTGAATGGTATATAATTCTATGGAATTTACATATAACAAACCTAAATGGCGAGCTTCCGAAATATTTCGACGGTTCTCTATATCTATCAATCTTTTACAGCAACCAAACTGATTTTTTTAATGTTCATAGAGACTATAGGACTTTCAGTAACCTGGTGAGCACAAATCCTACATGGCGGCGACGCGAAGTTGAAATATTTAAATGGACGTTTCTTGCGAATTAACAATCCTAGTGCCGTGAAACGTTGCACGTTAAATGCTTATACAAATGATGATCCACTGGCAATTAATTTATTTCAATTGTTTGCATAATCACAAGATGGCTACTGTGCGTAATTTTAAAATCTCATTTATACTTCTTGTGTTCGAATCATGCGATTGAAGTTTGAATACCACACGTATACACTAATCTTAATGTAATAGTACAAAAATAAAAATACAACCTGGCGACTATCTGAAATATTTAGACGGTTCTCAATATCTACGAATCTGTTACAGCAATTAAACTGACATTTTGTATGTTGATTGAGGCAATTAACATGAGCAGGATATATGAAAATAGGCTGTATGGTACTACTTGTTTTTAGCCTATTTTCAATTTGGAAAAACGAGGCATATGAGATCACCTTTTGTCCGTGTGTGTGTGCGTGTGTGTGTGTGTGTGTGTGAGGTGTGTGTGTCCCCCCCTAATAAAATCTAAACGGCTGGAGCGATTTCAATGAAACTCGGTAAGTTCATAGCACTATTCTTGGCGACCTCGACCGTTCCCTTCAAATTTTGTTACGTCTCACCAATGCAACATGGCGGCTGTGCGAAATATTTCACTAGCATTCAATATCTCCGAAACTATTACCGATATCGCCCTGAAATAGTGTAAGATGATAGAGGGTACTACTAGAAGTTCACCTATGAGACGATCAAAAACATGGTGACTACAAAACCAACATGGCGGTCAAGCGAAATTGAGACTTTTAAATAGACTTTTCTCGCGATTTAACTCTCCAAACGTAATGAAACTTGGAACAGCAAATGTCGATACACATTGTAATGCACTGGAGTCTAATTTAGTTCAATTGTTTACATAACCTCAAAATGGCGGCTGTGCGAAATATTTCACTGACATTCTATATCTCCGAAACTATTACAGATATCACCCTGCAATTTTGTACGGTGATAAAAGGTACTGATACAAGTTTACCTATGTATATTTCTTAACATGTAAAGTACAAAACGAACATGGCGACCAAGCGAATTTGAAATATTTTAATAGACTTTTCTCGTGATTTATCACTCTGAGCGCAGTGAAATGTGGTACAGTAAATGATTTTGCAGATTGTAATGCACTGCCATCTAATTTAATTCAATTGTTTACATAACCTCAAGATGGCGGCTGTGCGAAATTTTAAAATTAAGTTTTTATTTGTTGTGTCGTAATCATGCGATCGAACTGAAAGTTTGAATAATGAAACTAGGCAATAATTGTCCTTGAATGGTACATAATTCTATGGAATTTACATATAACAATCCTAAATGGCGAGCATCCGAAATATTTCGACGGTTCTCAATATCCTTGATTGTTTTACAGCAACCAAACTGTTTTTTTTATGTTCATAGAGACTATAGGACTTTCAGTAACCTGGTGAGCACAAATCCAACATGGCGGCGACGCGAAGTTGAAATATTTAAATGGACGTTTCTCGCGAATTAACAATCCTAGTGCCGTGAAACGTTGCACGTTAAATGCTTATACAAATGTTGATCCACTGGCAATTAATTTATTTCAATTGTTTGCATAATCACAAGATGGCTACTGGGCGTAATTTTATAATCTCGTTTTTACTTCTTGTGTTCGAATCATGCGATTGAAGTTTGAATACCACACGTATACACTAATCTTTATGTAATAGTACAAAAATAAAAATACAACCTGGCGACTATCTGAAATATTTAGACGGTTCTCAATATCTACGAATCTGTTACAGCAATTAAACTGACATTTTGTATGTTGATTGAGGCAATTAACATGAGCAGGATATATGAAAATAGGCTGTATAGTTCTTCACGGAACTACTTGTTTTTAGCCTATTTTCAATTTGGAAAAAATTGGCTTATGAGATCACCTTTTGTCCGTGTGTGTGTGCGTGTGTGTGTGTGTGTGTGTGTGAGGTGTGTGTGTGTCCCCCCTAATAAAATCTAAACGGCTGGAGCGATTTCAATGAAACTCGGTAAGTTCATAGCACTATTCCCGGCGACCTCGACCGTTCCCTTCAAATTTTGTTACGTCTCACCATTCCAACATGGCGGCTGTGCGAAATATTTAACTAGCATTCAATATCTCCGAAACTATTACCGATATCGCCCTGAAATTGTGTACTGTGATAAAGGCCACTACTAGAAGTTCAGCTATGAGACTTTCAAAAACCTGGTGACTTTAAAACCAACATGGCGGTCAAGAGAAATTGAGACTTTTAAATAGACTTTTCTCGCGATTTAACTCTCCAAACGTAATGAAACTTGGAACACCAAATGTCGATACACATTGTAATGCACTGGAGTCTAATTTAGTTCAATTGTTTACATAACCTCAAAATGGCGGCTGTGCGAAATATTTCACTGACATTCTATATCTCCGAAACTATTACAGATATCACCCTGCAATTTTGTACGGTGATAAAAGGTACTGATACAAGTTTACCTATGTATATTTCTTAACATGTAAAGTACAAAACGAACATGGCGACCAAGCGAATTTGAAATATTTTAATAGACTTTTCTCGTGATTTATCACTCTGAGCGCAGTGAAATGTGGTACAGTAAATGATTTTGCAGATTGTAATGCACTGCCATCTAATTTAATTCAATTGTTTACATAACCTCAAGATGGCGGCTGTGCGAAATTTTAAAATTAAGTTTTTATTTGTTGTGTCGTAATCATGCGATCGAACTGAAAGTTTGAATAATGAAACTAGGCAATAATTGTCCTTGAATGGTACATAACTCTATGGCATTTACATATAACAATCCTAAATGGCGAGCTTCCGAAATAGTTCGACGGATCTCAATATCTATCAATCTTTTACAGCAACCAAACTGATTTTTTTAATGTTCATAGAGACTATAGGACTTTCAGTAACCTGGTGAGCACAAATCCAACATGGCGGCGACGCGAAGTTGAAATATTTAAATGGACGTTTCTCGCGAATTAACAATCCTAGTGCCGTGAAACGTTGCACATTAAATGCTTATATAAATGTTGATCCACTGGCAATTAATTTATTTCAATTGTTTGTATAATCACAAGATGGCTACTGGGCGTAATTTTAAAATCTCGTTTTTACTTCTTGTGTTCGAAATATGCGATTGAAGTTTGAATACCACACGTATACACTAATCTTAATGTAATAGTACAAAAATAAAAATACAACCTGGCGACTATCTGAAATATTTAGATGGTTCTCAATATCTACGAATCTGTGACTGCAATTAAACTGACATTTTGTATGTTGATTGAGGCAATTAACATGAGCAGGATATATGAAAATAGGCTGTATAGTTCCTCACGGAACTACTTGTTTTTAGCCTATTTTCAATTTGAAAAAAATTGGCTTATGAGATCACCTTTTGTCCGTGTGTGCGTGTGTGTGTGTGTGTGTGTGAGGTGTGTGTGTGTCCCCCCCTAATAAAATCTAAACGGCTGGAGCGATTTCAATGAAACTCGGTAAGTTCATAGCACTATTCCCGGCGACCTCGACCGTTCCCTTCAAATTTTGTTACGTCTCACCATTCCAACATGGCGGCTGTGCGCAATATTTAACTAGCATTCAATATCTCCGAAACTATTACCGATATCGCCCTGAAATTGGGTACGGTGATAAAGGCCACTACTAGAAGTTCACCTATGAGACATTCAAAAACCAGGTGACTACAAAACCAACATGGCGGTCAAGCGAATTTGAGACTTTTAAATAAACATTTCTCGCGATTTAACTCTCCAAACGTAATGAAACTTGGAACAGCAAATGTCTATACACATTGTAATGCACTGGAGTCTAATTTAGTTCAATTGTTTACATAACCTCAAAATGGCGGCTGTGCGAAATATTTCACTGACATTCTATATCTCCGAAACTATTACAGATATCACCCTGCAATTTTGTACGGTGATAAAGGGTACTGATACAAGTTTACCTATGTATATTTCTTAACCTGTAAAGTACAAAACGAACATGGCGACCAAGCGAATTTGAAATATTTTAATAGACTTTTCTCGTGATTTATCACTCTGAGCGCAGTGAAATGTGGTACAGTAAATGATTATGCAGATTGTAATGCACTGCCATCTAATTTAATTCAATTGTTTACATAACCTCAAGATGGCGGCTGTGCGAAATTTTAAAATTAAGTTTTTATTTGTTGTGTCGTAATCATGCGATCGAACTGAAAGTTTGAATAATGAAACTAGGCAATAATTGTCCTTGAATGGTACATAACTCTATGGCATTTACATATAACAATCCTAAATGGCGAGCTTCCGAATTATTTCGACGGATTTCAATATCTATCAATCTATTACAGCAACCAAACTGATTTTTTTTATGTTCATAGAGACTATAGGACTTTCAGTAACCTGGTGAGCACAAATCCAACATGGCGGCGACGCGAAGTTGAAATATTTAAATGGACGTTTCTCGCGAATTAACAATCCGAGTGCCGTGAAACGTTGCACGTTAAATGCTTATACAAATGTTGATCCACTGGCTATTAATTTATTTCAATTGTTTGCATAATCACAAGATGGCTACTGGGCGTAATTTTAAAATTTCGTTTTTACTCCTTGTGTTCTAATCATGCGATTGAAGTTTGAATACCACACGTACACACTAATTTTAATGTAATAGTACAAAAATAAAAATACAACCTGACGACTATCTGAAATATTTAGACGGTTCTCCATATCTACGAATCTGTTACAGCAATTAAACTGATATTTTGTATGTTGATTGAAGCAATTAACATGAGCAGGATAAATGAAAATAGGCTGTATAGTTCTTCGCGGAACTACTTGTTTTTAGCCTATTTTCAATTTGGAAAAAATAGGCATATGAGATATACCTTTTGTCCGTGTGTGTGTGCGTGTGTGTGTGTGTGAGTGTGAGGTGTGTGTGTCCACCCCCCCCCCTAATAAAATCTAAACGGCTGGAGCGATTTCAATGAAACTCGGTAAGTTCATAGCACTATTCCCGGTGACCTCGACCGTTCCCTTCAAATTTTGTTACGTCTCACCAATCCAACATGGCGGCTGTGCGAATTATTTCACTAGCATTCAATATCTCCGAAACTATTACAGATATCGCCCTGAAATTGTGTACGATGATAAAGGGCACTACTAGAGGTTCACCTATGAGACGTTCAAAAACCTGGTGACTACAGAACCAACATGGCGGTCAAGCGAATTTGAGACTTTTAAATAGACTTTTCTCGCGATTTAACTCTCCAAACGTAATGATACTTGGTACAGCAAATGTCTATACACATTGTAATGCACTGGAGTCTAATTTTCTTCAATTGTTTACATAACCTCAAAATGACGGCCGTGCGAAATATTTCACTGACATTCTATATCTCCGAAACTATTACAGATATCACCCTGCAATTGTGTACGGTGATAAACGGTACTGATACAAGTTTACCTATGTATATTTCTTAACCTGAAAAGTACAAAACGAACAAGGCGACCAAGCGAATTTGAAATATTTTAATAGACTTTTCTCGTGATTTATCACTCCGAGCGCAGTGAAATTTGGTACAGTATTGATTTTGCAGATTGTAATGCACTGCCATCTAATTTAATTCAATTGTTTACATAACCTCAAGATGGCGGCTGTGCGAAATTTTAAAATTAAGTTTTTATTTGTTGTGTCGTAATCATGCGATCGAACTGAAAGTTTGAATAATGAAACTAGGCAATAATTGTCCTTGAATGGTACATAATTCTATGGAATTTACATATAACAATCCTAAATGGCGAGCATCCGAAATATTTCGACGGTTCTCAATATCCTTGATTGTTTTACAGCAACCAAACTGTTTTTTTTATGTTCATAGAGACTATAGGACTTTCAGTAACCTGGTGAGCACAAATCCAACATGGCGGCGACGCGAAGTTGAAATATTTAAATGGACGTTTCTCGCGAATTAACAATCCTAGTGCCGTGAAACGTTGCACGTTAAATGCTTATACAAATGTTGATCCACTGGCAATTAATTTATTTCAATTGTTTGCATAATCACAAGATGGCTACTGGGCGTAATTTTATAATCTCGTTTTTACTTCTTGTGTTCGAATCATGCGATTGAAGTTTGAATACCACACGTATACACTAATCTTTATGTAATAGTACAAAAATAAAAATACAACCTGGCGACTATCTGAAATATTTAGACGGTTCTCAATATCTACGAATCTGTTACAGCAATTAAACTGACATTTTGTATGTTGATTGAGGCAATTAACATGAGCAGGATATATGAAAATAGGCTGTATAGTTCTTCACGGAACTACTTGTTTTTAGCCTATTTTCAATTTGGAAAAAATTGGCTTATGAGATCACCTTTTGTCCGTGTGTGTGTGCGTGTGTGTGTGTGTGTGTGTGTGAGGTGTGTGTGTGTCCCCCCCCCCTAATAAAATCTAAACGGCTGGAGCGATTTCAATGAAACTCGGTAAGTTCATAGCACTATTCCCGGCGACCTCGACCGTTCCCTTCAAATTTTGTTACGTCTCACCATTCCAACATGGCGGCTGTGCGAAATATTTAACTAGCATTCAATATCTCCGAAACTATTACCGATATCGCCCTGAAATTGTGTACTGTGATAAAGGCCACTACTAGAAGTTCAGCTATGAGACTTTCAAAAACCTGGTGACTTTAAAACCAACATGGCGGTCAAGAGAAATTGAGACTTTTAAATAGACTTTTCTCGCGATTTAACTCTCCAAACGTAATGAAACTTGGAACAGCAAATGTCGATACACATTGTAATGCACTGGAGTCTAATTTAGTTCAATTGTTTACATAACCTCAAAATGGCGGCTGTGCGAAATATTTCACTGACATTCTATATCTCCGAAACTATTACAGATATCACCCTGCAATTTTGTACGGTGATAAAAGGTACTGATACAAGTTTACCTATGTATATTTCTTAACATGTAAAGTACAAAACGAACATGGCGACCAAGCGAATTTGAAATATTTTAATAGACTTTTCTCGTGATTTATCACTCTGAGCGCAGTGAAATGTGGTACAGTAAATGATTTTGCAGATTGTAATGCACTGCCATCTAATTTAATTCAATTGTTTACATAACCTCAAGATGGCGGCTGTGCGAAATTTTAAAATTAAGTTTTTATTTGTTGTGTCGTAATCATGCGATCGAACTGAAAGTTTGAATAATGAAACTAGGCAATAATTGTCCTTGAATGGTACATAACTCTATGGCATTTACATATAACAATCCTAAATGGCGAGCTTCCGAAATAGTTCGACGGATCTCAATATCTATCAATCTTTTACAGCAACCAAACTGATTTTTTTAATGTTCATAGAGACTATAGGACTTTCAGTAACCTGGTGAGCACAAATCCAACATGGCGGCGACGCGAAGTTGAAATATTTAAATGGACGTTTCTCGCGAATTAACAATCCTAGTGCCGTGAAACGTTGCACATTAAATGCTTATATAAATGTTGATCCACTGGCAATTAATTTATTTCAATTGTTTGTATAATCACAAGATGGCTACTGGGCGTAATTTTAAAATCTCGTTTTTACTTCTTGTGTTCGAAATATGCGATTGAAGTTTGAATACCACACGTATACACTAATCTTAATGTAATAGTACAAAAATAAAAATACAACCTGGCGACTATCTGAAATATTTAGATGGTTCTCAATATCTACGAATCTGTGACTGCAATTAAAGTGACATTTTGTATGTTGATTGAGGCAATTAACATGAGCAGGATATATGAAAATAGGCTGTATAGTTCCTCACGGAACTACTTGTTTTTAGCCTATTTTCAATTTGAAAAAAATTGGCTTATGAGATCACCTTTTGTCCGTGTGTGCGTGTGTGTGTGTGTGTGTGTGAGGTGTGTGTGTGTCCCCCCTAATAAAATCTAAACGGCTGGAGCGATTTCAATGAAACTCGGTAAGTTCATAGCACTATTCCCGGCGACCTCGACCGTTCCCTTCAAATTTTGTTACGTCTCACCATTCCAACATGGCGGCTGTGCGCAATATTTAACTAGCATTCAATATCTCCGAAACTATTACTGATATCGCCCTGAAATTGGGTACGGTGATAAAGGCCACTACTAGAAGTTCACCTATGAGACTTTCAAAAACCAGGTGACTACAAAACCAACATGGCGGTCAAGCGAATTTGAGACTTTTAAATAAACATTTCTCGCGATTTAACTCTCCAAACGTAATGAAACTTGGAACAGCAAATGTCTATACACATTGTAATGCACTGGAGTCTAATTTAGTTCAATTGTTTACATAACCTCAAAATGGCGGCTGTGCGAAATATTTCACTGACATTCTATATCTCCGAAACTATTACAGATATCACCCTGCAATTTTGTACGGTGATAAAGGGTACTGATACAAGTTTACCTATGTATATTTCTTAACCTGTAAAGTACAAAACGAACATGGCGACCAAGCGAATTTGAAATATTTTAATAGACTTTTCTCGTGATTTATCACTCTGAGCGCAGTGAAATGTGGTACAGTAAATGATTATGCAGATTGTAATGCACTGCCATCTAATTTAATTCAATTGTTTACATAACCTCAAGATGGCGGCTGTGCGAAATTTTAAAATTAAGTTTTTATTTGTTGTGTCGTAATCATGCGATCGAACTGAAAGTTTGAATAATGAAACTAGGCAATAATTGTCCTTGAATGGTACATAACTCTATGGCATTTACATATAACAATCCTAAATGGCGAGCTTCCGAATTATTTCGACGGATTTCAATATCTATCAATCTATTACAGCAACCAAACTGATTTTTTTTATGTTCATAGAGACTATAGGACTTTCAGTAACCTGGTGAGCACAAATCCAACATGGCGGCGACTTGAAGTTGAAATATTTAAATGGACGATTCTCGCGAATTAACAATCCGAGTGCCGTGAAACGTTGCACGTTAAATGCTTATACAAATGTTGATCCACTGGCAATTAATTTATTTCAATTGTTTACATAATCACAAGACGGCTACTGGGCGTAATTTTAAAATCGCCTTTTTACTTCTTGTGTTCGAATCATGCGATTGAAGTTTGAATAACACACGTACACACTAACCTTAATGTAATAGTACAAAAATAAAAATACAACCTGGCGACTATCTGGAATATTTAGAGGGTTCTCAATATCTACGACTCTGTTACAGCAATGAAACTGACATTTTGTATGTTGATTGAGGCAATTAACATGAGCAGGATATATGAAAATAGGCTGTATAGTTCTACGCGGAACTACTTGTTTTTAGCCTATTTTCAATTTGGAAAAAATAGGCTTATGAGATCACCTTTTGTCCGTGTGTGTGTGCGTGTGTGTGTGTGTGTGTGTGTCCCCCTAATAAAATCTAAACGGCTGGAGCGATTTCAATGAAACTCGGTAAGTTCATAGCACTATTCCCGGCGACCTCGACCATTCCCTTCAAATTTTGTTACGTCTCACCAATCCAACATGGCGGCTGTGCGACATATTTCACTAGCATTCAATATCTCCGAAACTATTACCCATATCGCCCTGAAATTGTGTACGGTGATAAAGGGCACTACTAGAAGTTCACCTATGAGACTTTAAAAAACCTGGTGACTACAAAACAAACATGGCGGTCAAGCGAAATTGAGACTTTTAAATAGACTTTTCTCGCGATTTAACTCTCCAAACGTAATGAAACTTGGTACAGCAAATGTCTATACACATTGTAATGCACTGGAGTCTAATTTAGTTCAATTGTTTACATAACCTCAAAATGGCGGCTGTGCGAAATATTTCACTGACATTCTATATCTCCGAAACTATTACAGATATCTCCCTGCAATTTTGTACGGTGATAAAGGGTACTGATACAAGTTTACCTATGTATATGTCTTAACCTGAAAAGTACAAAACGAACATGGCGACCAAGCGAATTTGAAATATTTTAATAGACTTTTCTCGTGATTTATCACTCTGAGCGCAGTGAAATGTGGTACAGTAAATGATCTTGTAGATTGTAATGCACTGTCATCTAATTTAATTCAATTGTTTACATAACCTCAAGATGGCGGCTGTGCGAAATTTTAAAATTAAGTTTTTATTTGTTGTGTCGTAATCATGCGATCGTACTGAAAGTTTGAATAATGAAACTAGGCAATAATTGTCCTTGAATGGTACATAACTCTATGGCCTTTACATATAACAATCCTAAATGGCGAGCATCCGAAATATTTCGACGGTTCTCAATATTATGAATCTTTTACAGCAACCAAACTGATTTTTTTAATGTTCATAGAGACTATAGGACTTTCAGTAACCTGGTGAGCACAAATCCAACATGGCGGCGACGCGAAGTTGAAATATTTAAATGGACGTTTCTCGCGAATTAACAATCCGAGTGCCGTGAAACGTTGCACGTTAAATGCTTATACAAATGTTGATCCACTGGCTATTAATTTATTTCAATTGTTTGCATAATCACAAGATGGCTACTGGGCATAATTTTAAAATTTCGTTTTTACTTCTTGTGTTCTAATCATGCGATTGAAGTTTGAATACCACACGTACACACTAATCTTAATGTAATAGTACAAAAATAAAAATACAACCTGACGACTATCTGAAATATTTAGACGGTTCTCAATATCTACGAATCTGTTACAGCAATTAAACTGACATTTTGTATGTTGATTGAAGCAATTAACATGAGCAGGATATATGAAAATAGGCTGTATAGTTCTTCGCGGAACTACTTGTTTTTACCCTATTTTCAATTTGGAAAAAATAGGCATATGAGATCACCTTTTGTCCGTGTGTGTGTGCGTGTGTGCGTGTGTGTGTGTGTGTGTGAGGTGTGTGTGTCCCCCCCTAATAAAATGTAAAAGGCTGGAGCGATTTTAATGAAACTCGGTAAGTTCATAGCACTATTCCCGGCGACCTCGACCGTTCCCTTCAAATTTTGTTACGTCTCACCAATCCATCATGGCGGCTGTGCGAAATATTTCACTAGCATTCAATATCTCCGAAACTATTACCGATATCGCTCTGAAATTGTGTACGGTGATATAGGGCACTACTAGAAGTTCACCTATGAGACTTTAAAAAACCTGGTGACTACAAAACAAACATGGCGGCCAAGCGAAATTGAGACTTTTAAATAGACTTTTCTCGCGATTTAACTCTCCAAACGTAATGAAACTTGGTACAGCAAATGTCGATACACATTGTAATGCACTGGAGACTAATTTAGTTCAATTGTTTACATAACCTCAAAATGGCGGCTGTGCGAAATATTTCACTGACATTCTATATCTCCGAAACTATTACAGATATCACCCTGCAATTTTGTACGGTGATAAAGGGTACTGATACAAGTTTACCTATGTATATTTCTTAACCTGTAAAGTACAAAACGAACATGGCGACCAAGCGAATTTGAAATATTTTAATAGACTTTTCTCGTGATTTATCACTCTGAGCGCAGTGAAATGTGGTACAGTAAATGATTTTGCAGATTGTAATGCACTGCCATCTAATTTAATTCAATTGTTTACATAACCTCAAGATGGCGGCTGTGCGAAATTTTAAAATTAAGTTTTTATTTGTTGTGTCGTAATCATGCGATCGAACTGAAAGTTTGAATAATGAAACTAGGCAATAATTGTCCTTGAATGGTACATAACTCTATATGGAATTTACATATAACAATCCTAAATGGCGAGCTTCCGAAATATTTCGACGGTTCTCTATATCTATCAATCTTTTACAGCAACCAAACTGATTTTTTTAATGTTCATAGAGACTATAGGGCTTTCAGTAACCTGGTGAGCACAAATCCAACATGGCGGCGACGCGAAGTTGAAATATTTAAATGGACGTTTCTCGCGAATTATCAATCCTAGTGCCGTGAAACGTTGCACGTTAAATGCTTATATAAATGTTGATCCACTGGCAATTAATTTATTTCAATTGTTTGTATAATCACAAGATGGCTACTGGGCGTAAATTTAAAATCTCGTTTTTACTTCTTGTGTTCGAATCATGCGATTGAAGTTTGAATACCACACGTATACACTAATCTTAATGTAATAGTACAAAAATAAAAATACAACCTGGCGACTATCTGAAATATTTAGATGGTTCTCAATATCTACGAATCTGTTACTGCAATTAAACTGACATTTTGTATGTTGATTGAGGCAATTAACATGAGCAGGATATATGAAAATAGGCTGTATAGTTCTTCACGGAACTACTTGTTTTTAGCCTATTTTCAATTTGGAAAAAATTGGCTTATGAGATCACCTTTTGTCCGTGTGTGTTTGCGTGTGTGTGTGTGTGTGTGAGGTGTGTGTGTGTCCCCCCTAATAAAATCTAAACGGCTGGAGCGATTTCAATGAAACTCGGTAAGTTCATAGCACTATTCCCGGCGACCTCAACAGTTCCCTTCAAATTTTGTTACGTCTCACCATTCCAACATGACGGCTGTGCGAATTATTTAACTAGCATTCAATATCTCCGAAACTATTACCGATGTCGCCCTGAAATTGGGTACGGTGATAAAGGCCACTACTACAAGTTCACCTATGAGACTTTCAAAAACCTGGTGACTACAAAACCAACATGGCGGTCAAGCGAAATTGAGACTTTTAAATAAACATTTCTCGCGATGTAACTCTCCAAACGTAATGAAACTTGGAACAGCAAATGTCTATACACATTGTAATGCACTGGAGTCTAATTTAGTTCAATTGTTTGCATAACCTCAAAATGGCGGCTGTGCGAAATATTTCACTGACATTCTATATCTCCGAAACTATTACAGATATCACCCTGCAATTTTGTACGGTGATAAAGGTACTGATACAAGTTTACCTATGTATATGTCTTAACCTGAAAAGTACAAAACGAACATGGCGACCAAGCGAATTTGAAATATTTTAATGGACTTTTCTCGTGATTTATCACTCTGAGCGCAGTGAAATGTGGTACAGTAAATGATTTTGCAGATTGTAATGCACTGCCATCTAATTTAATTCAATTGTTTACATAACCTCAAGATGGCGACTGTGCGATTTTTTAAAATTAAGTTTTTATTTGTTGTGTCGTAATCATGCGATCGAACTGAAAGTTTGAATAATGAAACTAGGCAATAATTGTCCTTGAATGGTACATAAGTCTATGGCCTTTACATGTAACAATCCTAAATGGCGAGCTTCCGAAATATTTCGACGGTTCTCAATATCTATCAATCTTTTACAGCAACCAAACGGATTTTTTTAAATGTTCATAGAGACTATAGGACTTTCAGTAACCTGGTGAGCACAAATCCAACATGACGGCGACGCGAAGTTGAAATATTTAAATGGACGTTTCTCGCGAATTAACAATCCGAGTGCCGTGAAACGTTGCACGTTAAATGCTTATACAAATGTTGATCCACCGGCAATTAATTTATTTCAATTGTTTGCATAATCACACGATGGCTGCTGGGCGTAATTTCAAAATCTTGTTTTTACTTCTTGTGTTCTAATCATGTGATTGAAGTTTGAATACCACACGTACACACTAATCTTAATGAAATAGTACAAAAATAAAAATACAACCTGGCGACTATCTGAAATATTTAGAAGGTTCTCAATATCTACGAATCTGTTACAGCAATTAAACTGACATTTTGTATGTTGATTGAGGCAATTAACATGACCAGGATATATGAAAATAGGCTGTATAGTACTACTTGTTTTTAGCCTATTTTCAATTTGGAAAAAATAGGCATATGAGATCACCTTTTGTCCGTGTGTGTGTGCGTGTGTGTGTGTGTGTGTGTGAGAGGTGTGTGTGTCCTCCCCTAATAAAATCTAAACGGCTGGAGCGATTTCAATGAAACTCGGTAAGTTCATAGCACTATTCCCGGCGACCTCGACCGTTCCCTTCAAATTTTGTTACGTCTCACCAGTCCAACATGGCGGCTGTGCGAAATATTTCACTAGCATTCAATATCTCCGAAACTATTACCGATATCGCCCTGAAATAGTGTACGATGATAAAGGGCACTACTAGAATTTCACCTATGAGACGTTCAAAAACCTGGTGACTACAAAACCAACATGGCGGTCAAGCGAAATTGAGACTTTTAAATAGACTTTTCTCGCGATTTAACACTCCAAACGTAATGAAACTTGGTACAGCAAATGTCTATACAAATTGTAATGCACTGGAGTCTAATTTAGTTCAATTCTTTACATAACCTCAAAATGGCGGCTGTGCGAAATATTTCACTGACATTCTATATCTCCGAAACAATTACAGATATCACCCTGCAATTGTGTACGGTGATAAAGGGTACTGATACAAGGTTACCTGTGTATATTTCTTAACCTGAAAAGTACAAAACGAACATGGCGACCAAGCGAATTTGAAATATTTTAATAGACTTTTCTCGTGATTTATCACTCTGAGCGCAGTGAAATATGGTACATTAAATGATTTTGCAGATTGTAATGCACTGCCATCTAATTTAATTCAATTGTTTATGTAACCTCAAGATGGCGGCTGTGCGAAATTTTAAAATTAAGTTTTTATTTGTTGTGTCGTAATCATGCGATCGAACTGAAAGTTTGAATAATGAAACTAGGCAATAATTGTCCTTGAATGGTACATAACTCTATGGCCTTTACATATAACAATCCTAAATGGCGAGCATCCGAAATATTTCGACGGTTCTCAATATTATGAATCTTTTACAGCAACCAAACTGATTTTTTTAATGTTCATAGAGAGTATAGGACTTTCAGTAACCTGGTGAGCACAAATCCAACATGGCGGCGACGCGAAGTTGAAATATTTAAATGGACGTTTCTCCCGAATTAACAATCCGAGTGCCGTGAAACGTTGCACGTTAAATGCTTATACAAATGTTGATCCACTGGCTATTAATTTATTTCAATTGTTTGCATAATCACAAGATGGCTACTGGGCGTAATTTTAAAATCTCGTTTTTACTTCTTGTGTTCGAATCATGCGATTGAAGTTTGAATACCACACGTATACACTTATCTTAATGTAATAGTACAAAAATAAAAATACAACCTGGCGACTATCTGAAATATTTAGACGGTTCTCAATATCTACGAATCTGTTACAGCAATTAAACTGACATTTTGTATGTTGATTGAGGCAATTAACATGAGCAGGATATATGAAAATAGGCTGTATAGTTCTTCACGGAACTACTTGTTTTTAGTCTATTTTCAATTTGGAAAAAATTGGCTTATGAGATCACCTTTTGTCCGTGTGTGTGTGCGTGTGTGTGTGTGAGCTGTGTGTGTGTGTCCCCCTAATAAAATCTAAACGGCTGGAGCGATTTCAATGAAACTCGGTAAGTTCATAGCACTATTCCCGGCGACCTGGACCGTTCCCTTCAAATTTTGTTACGTCTCACCATTCCAACATGGCGGCTGTGCGAATTATTTAACTAGCATTCAATATCTCCGAAACTATTACGGATATCGCCCTGAAATTGTGTACGGTGATAAAGGCCACTACTTGAAGTTCAGCTATGAGACTTTCAAAAACCTGGTGACTACAAAATCAACATGGCGGTCAAGCGAAATTGAGACTTTTAAATAGACTTTTCTCGCGATTTAACTCTCCAAACGTAATGAAACTTGGAACAGCAAATGTCTATACACATTGTAATGCACTGGAGTCTAATTTCGTTCAATTGTTTACATAACCTCAAAATGGCGGCTGTGCGAAATATTTCACTGACATTCTATATCTCCGAAACTATTACAGATATCACCCTGCAATTTTGTACGGTGATAAAGGGTACTGATACAAGTTTACCTATGTATATTTCTTAACCTGTAAAGTACAAAACGAACATGGCGACCAAGCGAATTTGAAATATTTTAATAGACTTTTCTCGTGATTTATCACTCTGAGCGCAGTGAAATGTGGTACAGTAAATGATTTTGCAGATTGTAATGCACTGCCATCTAATTTAATTCAATTGTTTACATAACCTCAAGATGGCGGCTGTGCGAAATTTTAAAATTAAGTTTTTATTTGTTGTGTCGTAATCATGCGATCGAACTGAAAGTTTGAATAATGAAACTAGGCAATAATTGTCCTTGAATGGTACATAACTCTATGACCTTTACATATAACAATCCTAAATGGCGAGCTTCCGAAATATTTCGACGGTTCTCTATATCTATCAATCTTTCACAGCAACGAAACAGATTTTTTTAATGTTCATAGAGACTATAGACTTTCAGTAACCTGGTGAGCACAAATCCAACATGGCGGCGACGCGAAGTTGAAATATTTAAATGGACGTTTCTCCCGAATTAACAATCCGAGCGCCGTGAAACGTTGCACGTTAAATTCTTATACCAATGTTGATCCACTGGCTATTAATTTATTTCAATTGTTTGCATAATCACAAGATGGCTACTGGGCGTAATTTTAAAATCTCGTTTTTACTTCTTGTGTTCGAATCATGCGATTGAAGTTTGAATACCACACGTATACACTAATCTTAATGTAATAGTACAAAAATAAAAATACAACCTGGCGACTATCTGAAATATTTAGACGGTTCTCAATATCTACGAATCTGTTACAGCAATTAAACTGACATTTTGTATGTTGATTGAGGCAATTAACATGAGCAGGATATATGAAAATAGGCTGTATAGTTCTTCACGGAACTACTTGTTTTTAGTCTATTTTCAATTTGGAAAAAATTGGCTTATGAGATCACCTTTTGTCCGTGTGTGTGTGTGTGTGTGTGTGTGAGGTGTGTGTGTGTGTCCCCCTAATAAAATCTAAACGGCTGGAGCGATTTCAATGAAACTCGGTAAGTTCATAGCACTATTCCCGGCGACCTCGACCGTTCCCTTCAAATTTTGTTACGTCTCACCATTCCAACATGGCGGCTGTGCGAATTATTTAACTAGCATTCAATATCTCCGAAACTATTACGGATATCGCCCTGAAATTGTGTACGGTGATAAAGGCCACTACTTGAAGTTCAGCTATGAGACTTTCAAAAACCTGGTGACTACAAAACCAACATGGCGGTCAAGCGAAATTGAGACTTTTAAATAGACTTTTCTCGCGATTTAACTCTCCAAACGTAATGAAACTTGGAACAGCAAATGTCTATAGACATTGTAATGCACTGGAGTCTAATTTAGTTCAATTGTTTGCATAACCTCAAAATGGCGGCTGTGCGAAATATTTCACTGACATTCTATATCTCCGAAACTATTACAGATATCACCCTGCAATTTTGTACGGTGATAAAGGTACTGATACAAGTTTACCTATGTATATGTCTTAACCTGAAAAGTACAAAACGAACATGGCGACCAAGCGAATTTGAAATATTTTAATGGACTTTTCTCGTGATTTATCACTCTGAGCGCAGTGAAATGTGGTACAGTATATGATTTTGCAGATTGTAATGCACTGCCATCTAATTTAATTCAATTGTTTACATAACCTCAAGATGGCGACTGTGCGAAATTTTAAAATTAAGTTTTTATTTGTTGTGTCGTAATCATGCGATCGAACTGAAAGTTTGAATAATGAAACTAGGCAATAATTGTCCTTGAATGGTACATAAGTCTATGGCCTTTACATGTAACAATCCTAAATGGCGAGCTTCCGAAATATTTCGACGGTTCTCAATATCTATCAATCTTTTACAGCAACCAAACGGATTTTTTTAAATGTTCATAGAGACTATAGGACTTTCAGTAACCTGGTGAGCACAAATCCAACATGGCGGCGACGCGAAGTTGAAATATTTAAATGGACGTTTCTCGCGAATTAACAATCCGAGTGCCGTGAAACGTTGCACGTTAAATGCTTATACAAATGTTGATCCACCGGCAATTAATTTATTTCAATTGTTTGCATAATCACACGATGGCTACTGGGCGTAATTTCAAAATCTTGTTTTTACTTCTTGTGTTCTAATCATGTGATTGAAGTTTGAATACCACACGTACACACTAATCTTAATGAAATAGTACAAAAATAAAAATACAACCTGGCGACTATCTGAAATATTTAGAAGGTTCTCAATATCTACGAATCTGTTACAGCAATTAAACTGACATTTTGTATGTTGATTGAGGCAATTAACATGACCAGGATATATGAAAATAGGCTGTATAGTACTACTTGTTTTTAGCCTATTTTCAATTTGGAAAAAATAGGCATATGAGATCACCTTTTGTCCGTGTGTGTGTGCGTGTGTGTGTGTGTGTGTGTGTGAGGTGTGTGTGTCCTCCCCTAATAAAATCTAAACGGCTGGAGCGATTTCAATGAAACTCGGTAAGTTCATAGCACTATTCCCGGCGACCTCGACCGTTCCCTTCAAATTTTGTTACGTCTCACCAGTCCAACATGGCGGCTGTGCGAAATATTTCACTAGCATTCAATATCTCCGAAACTATTACCGATATCGCCCTGAAATAGTGTACGATGATAAAGGGCACTACTAGAAGTTCACCTATGAGACGTTCAAAAACCTGGTGACTACAAAACCAACATGGCGGTCAAGCGAAATTGAGACTTTTAAATAGACTTTTCTCGCGATTTAACACTCCAAACGTAATGAAACTTGGTACAGCAAATGTCTATACAAATTGTAATGCACTGGAGTCTAATTTAGTTCAATTCTTTACATAACCTCAAAATGGCGGCTGTGCGAAATATTTCACTGACATTCTATATCTCCGAAACAATTACAGATATCACCCTGCAATTGTGTACGGTGATAAAGGGTACTGATACAAGGTTACCTGTGTATATTTCTTAACCTGAAAAGTACAAAACGAACATGGCGACCAAGCGAATTTGAAATATTTTAATAGACTTTTCTCGTGATTTATCACTCTGAGCGCAGTGAAATATGGTACATTAAATGATTTTGCAGATTGTAATGCACTGCCATCTAATATAATTCAATTGTTTATGTAACCTCAAGATGGCGGCTGTGCGAAATTTTAAAATTAAGTTTTTATTTGTTGTGTCGTAATCATGCGATCGAACTGAAAGTTTGAATAATGAAACTAGGCAATAATTGTCCTTGAATGGTACATAACTCTATGGCCTTTACATATAACAATCCTAAATGGCGAGCATCCGAAATATTTCGACGGTTCTCAATATTATGAATCTTTTACAGCAACCAAACTGATTTTTTTAATGTTCATAGAGAGTATAGGACTTTCAGTAACCTGGTGAGCACAAATCCAACATGGCGGCGACGCGAAGTTGAAATATTTAAATGGACGTTTCTCCCGAATTAACAATCCGAGTGCCGTGAAACGTTGCACGTTAAATGCTTATACAAATGTTGATCCACTGGCTATTAATTTATTTCAATTGTTTGCATAATCACAAGATGGCTACTGGGCGTAATTTTAAAATCTCGTTTTTAGTTCTTGTGTTCGAATCATGCGATTGAAGTTTGAATACCACACGTATACACTTATCTTAATGTAATAGTACAAAAATAAAAATACAACCTGGCGACTATCTGAAATATTTAGACGGTTCTCAATATCTACGAATCTGTTACAGCAATTAAACTGACATTTTGTATGTTGATTGAGGCAATTAACATGAGCAGGATATATGAAAATAGGCTGTATAGTTCTTCACGGAACTACTTGTTTTTAGTCTATTTTCAATTTGGAAAAAATTGGCTTATGAGATCACCTTTTGTCCGTGTGTGTGTGCGTGTGTGTGTGTGAGCTGTGTGTGTGTGTCCCCCTAATAAAATCTAAACGGCTGGAGCGATTTCAATGAAACTCGGTAAGTTCATAGCACTATTCCCGGCGACCTGGACCGTTCCCTTCAAATTTTGTTACGTCTCACCATTCCAACATGGCGGCTGTGCGAATTATTTAACTAGCATTCAATATCTCCGAAACTATTACGGCTATCGCCCTGAAATTGTGTACGGTGATAAAGGCCACTACTTGAAGTTCAGCTATGAGACTTTCAAAAACCTGGTGACTACAAAACCAACATGGCGGTCAAGCGAAATTGAGACTTTTAAATAGACTTTTCTCGCGATTTAACTCTCCAAACGTAATGAAACTTGGAACAGCAAATGTCTATACACATTGTAATGCACTGGAGTCTAATTTCGTTCAATTGTTTACATAACCTCAAAATGGCGGCTGTGCGAAATATTTCACTGACATTCTATATCTCCGAAACTATTACAGATATCACCCTGCAATTTTGTACGGTGATAAAGGGTACTGATACAAGTTTACCTATGTATATTTCTTAACCTGTAAAGTACAAAACGAACATGGCGACCAAGCGAATTTGAAATATTTTAATAGACTTTTCTCGTGATTTATCACTCTGAGCGCAGTGAAATGTGGTACAGTAAATGATTTTGCAGATTGTAATGCACTGCCATCTAATTTAATTCAATTGTTTACATAACCTCAAGATGGCGGCTGTGCGAAATTTTAAAATTAAGTTTTTATTTGTTGTGTCGTAATCATGCGATCGAACTGAAAGTTTGAATAATGAAACTAGGCAATAATTGTCCTTGAATGGTACATAACTCTATGACCTTTACATATAACAATCCTAAATGGCGAGCTTCCGAAATATTTCGACGGTTCTCTATATCTATCAATCTTTCACAGCAACGAAACAGATTTTTTTAATGTTCATAGAGACTATAGACTTTCAGTAACCTGGTGAGCACAAATCCAACATGGCGGCGACGCGAAGTTGAAATATTTAAATGGACGTTTCTCCCGAATTAACAATCCGAGCGCCGTGAAACGTTGCACGTTAAATTCTTATACCAATGTTGATCCACTGGCTATTAATTTATTTCAATTGTTTGCATAATCACAAGATGGCTACTGGGCGTAATTTTAAAATCTCGTTTTTACTTCTTGTGTTCGAATCATGCGATTGAAGTTTGAATACCACACGTATACACTAATCTTAATGTAATAGTACAAAAATAAAAATACAACCTGGCGACTATCTGAAATATTTAGACGGTTCTCAAAATCTACGAATCTGTTACAGCAATTAAACTGACATTTTGTATGTTGATTGAGGCAATTAACATGAGCAGGATATATGAAAATAGGCTGTATAGTTCTTCACGGAACTACTTGTTTTTAGTCTATTTTCAATTTGGAAAAAATTGGCTTATGAGATCACCTTTTGTCCGTGTGTGTGTGTGTGTGTGTGTGTGAGGTGTGTGTGTGTGTGTCCCTAATAAAATCTAAACGGCTGGAGCGATTTCAATGAAACTCGGTAAGTTCATAGCACTATTCCCGGCGACCTCGACCGTTCCCTTCAAATTTTGTTACGTCTCACCATTCCAACATGGCGGCTGTGCGAATTATTTAACTAGCATTCAATATCTCCGAAACTATTACGGATATCGCCCTGAAATTGTGTACGGTGATAAAGGCCACTACTTGAAGTTCAGCTATGAGACTTTCAAAAACCTGGTGACTACAAAACCAACATGGCGGTCAAGCGAAATTGAGACTTTTAAATAGACTTTTCTCGCGATTTAACTCTCCAAACGTAATGAAACTTGGAACAGCAAATGTCTATAGACATTGTAATGCACTGGAGTCTAATTTCGTTCAATTGTTTACATAACCTCAAAATGGCGGCTGTGCGAAATATTTCACTGACATTCTATATCTCCGAAACTATTACAGATATCACCCTGCAATTTTGTACGGTGATAAAGGGTACTGATACAAGTTTACCTATGTATATTTCTTAACCTGTAAAGTACAAAACGAACATGGCGACCAAGCGAATTTGAAATATTTTAATAGACGTTTCTCGTGATTTATCACTCTGAGCGCAGTGAAATGTGGTACAGTAAATGATTTTGCAGATTGTAATGCACTGCCATCTAATTTAATTCAATTGTTTACATAACCTCAAGATGGCGGCTGTGCGAAATTTTAAAATTAAGTTTTTATTTGTTGTGTCGTAATCATGTGATCGAACTGAAAGTTTGAATAATGAAACTAGGCAATAATTGTCCTTGAATGGTACATAACTCTATGGCCTTTACATATAACAATCCTAAATGGCGAGCTTCCGAAATATTTCGACGGTCCTCAATATCTATGAATATTTTACAGCAACCAAACTGAATTTTTTTATGTTCATAGAGACTATAGGACTTTCAGTAACCTGGTGAGCACAAATCCAACATGGCGGCGACGCGAAGTTGAAATATTTAATTGGACGTTTCTCGCGAATTAACAATCCGAATGCCGTGAAACGTTGCACGTTAAATGCTTATACAAATGTTGATCCACTGGCTATTAATTTATTTCAATTGTTTGCATAATCACAAGATGGCTACTGGGCGTAATTTTAAAATTTCGTTTTTACTTCTTGTGTTCTAATCATGCGATTGAAGTTTGAATACCACACGTACACACTAATCTTACTGTAATAGTACAAAAATAAAACTACAACCTGACGACTATCTGAAATATTTAGACGGTTCTCCATATCTACGAATCTGTTACAGCAATTAAACTGATATTTTGTATGTTGATTGAAGCAATTAACATGAGCAGGATATATGAAAATAGGCTGTATAGTTCTTCGCGGAACTACTTGTTTTTAGCCTATTTTCAATTTGGAAAAAATAGGCATATGAGATCACCTTTTGTCCGTGTGTGTGTGCGTGTGTGTGTGTGAGGTGTGTGTGTCCCCCCCCTAATAAAATCTAAACGGCTGGAGCGATTTCAATGAAACTCTGTAAGTTCATAGCACTATTCCCGGCGACCTCGACCGTTCCCTTCAAATTTCGTTACGTCTCACCAATCTAACATGGCGGCTGTGCAAAATATTTCACTAGCATTCAATATCTCCGAAACTATTACCGATATCGCCCTGAAATAATGTACGATGATAAAGGGCACTACTAGAAGTTCACCTATGAGACGTTCAAAAACCTGGTGACTACAAAACCAACATGGCGGTCAAGCGAAATTGAGAATTTTAAATAAACTTTTCTCGCGATTTAACTCTCCAAACGTAATGAAACTTGGTACAGCAAATGTCTATACAAATTGTAATGCACTGGAGTCTAATTTAGTTCAATTGTTTACATAACCTCAAAATGGCGGCTGTGCGAAATATTTCACTGACATTCTATATCTCCGAAACTATTACAGATATCACCCTGCAATTGTGTACGGTGATAAAGGGTACTGATACAAGTTTACCTATGTATATTTCTTAACCTGAAAAGTACAAAATGAACATGGCGAACAAGCGAATTTGAAATATTTTAATAGACTTTTCTCGTGATTTATCACTCTGAGCGCAGTGAAATGTGGTACATTAAATGATTTTGCAGATTGTAATGCACTGCCATCTAATGTAATTGAATTGTTTACGTAACCTCAAGATGGTGGCTGTGCGAAATTTTAAAATTAAGTTTTTATTTGTTGTGTCGTAATCATGCGATCGAACTGAAAGTTTGAATAATGAAACTAGGCAATAATTGTGCTTGAATGGTACATAACTCTATGGAATTTACATATAACAATCCTAAATGGCGAGCTTCCGAAATATTTCGACGGTTCTCTATATCTATCAATCTTTCACAGCAACCAACTGATTTTTTTAATGTTCATAAAGACTATAGGACTTTCAGTAAGCTGGTGAGCACAAATCGAACAAGGCGGCGACGCGAATTTGAAATATTTAAATGGACGTTTCTCCCGAATTAACAATCCGAGTGCCGTGAAACGTTGCACGTTAAATGCTTATACAAATGTTGATCCACTGGCAATTAATTTAATTCAATTTTTTGCATAATCACAAGATGGCTACTGAGCGTAATTTTAAAATCTCGTTTTTACTTCTTGTGTTCGAATCATGCGATTGAAGTTTGAATACCACACGTATACACTAATCTTAATGTAATAGTACAAAAATAAAAATACAACCTGGCGACTATCTGAAATATTTAGACGGTTCTCAATATCTACGAATCTGTTACAGCAATTAAACTGACATTTTGTATGTTGATTGAGGCAATTAACATGAGCAGGATATATGACAATAGGCTGTATAGTTCTTCACGGAACTACTTGTTTTTAGCCTATTTTCAATTTGGAAAAAATTGGCTTATGAGATCACCTTTTGTCCGAGTGTGTGTGCGTGTGTGTGTGTGTGTGTGAGGTGTGTGTGTCCTCCCCTAATAAAATCTAAACGGCTGGAGCGATTTCAATGAAACTCGGTAAGTTCATAGCACTATTCCCGGCGACCTCGACCGTTCCCTTCAAATTTTGTTACGTCTCACCAATCCAACATGGCGGCTGTGCGAAATATTTCACTAGTATTCAATATCTCCGAAACTATTACAGATATCGCCCTGAAATTGTGTACGATAATAAAGGGCACTACTAGAAGTTCACCTATGAGACTTTCAAAAACCTGGTGACTACAAAACCAACATGGCGGTCAAGCGAAATTGAGACTTTTAAATAGACTTTTCTCGCGATTTAACTCTCCAAACGTAATGAAACTTGGTACAGCAAATGTCTATACAAATTGTAATGCACTGGAGTCTAATTTAGTTCAATTGTTTACATAACCTCAAAATGGCGGCTGTGCGAAATATTTCACTGACATTCTATATCTCCGAAACTATTACAGATATCACCCTGCAATTGTGTACGGTGATAAAGGGTACTGATACAAGTTTACCTATGTATATTTCTCAACCTGAAAAGTACAAAACGAACATGGCGACCAAGCGAATTTGAAATATTTTAATAGACTTTTCTCGTGATTTATCACTCTGAGCGCAGTGAACTGTGGTACATTAAATGATTTTGCAGATTGTAATGCACTGCCATCTAATTTAATTCAATTGTTCACGTAACCTCAAGATGGCGGCTGTGCGAAATTTTAAAATTAAGTTTTTATTTGTTGTGTCGTAATCATGCGATCGAACTGAAAGTTTGAATAATGAAACTAGGCAATAATTGTCCTTGAATGGTACATAGCTCTATGGAATTTACATATAACAATCCTAAATGGCGAGCTTCCGAAATATTTCGACGGTTCTCTATATCTATCAATCTTTCACAGCAACCAAACTGATTTTTTTAATGTTCATAGAGACTTTAGGACTTTCAGTAACCTGGTGAGCACAAATCCAACATGGCGGCGACGCGAAGTTGAAATATTTAAATGGACGTTTCTCCCGTATTAACAATCCGAGTGCCGTGAAACGTTGCACGTTAAATGCTTATACAAATGTTGATCCACTGGCAATTAATTTATTTCATTTGTTTGCATAATCACATGATGGTTACTGGGCGTAATTTTAAAGTCTCGTTTTTACTTCTTGTGTTCGAATCATGCGATTGAAGTTTGAATACCACACGTATACACTAATCTTAATGTAATAGTACAAAAATAAAAATACAACCTGGCGACTATCTGAAATATTTAGACGGTTCTCAATATCTACGAATCTGTTACAGCAATTAAACTGACATTTTGTATGTTGATTGAGACAATTAACATGAGCAGGATATATGAAAATAGGCTGTATAGTTCTTCACGGAACTACTTGTTTTTAGCCTATTTTCAATTTGGAAAAAATAGGCTTATGAGATCACCTTTTGTCCGTGTGTGTGTGCGTGTGTGTGTGTGTGTGTGTGAGGTGTGTGTGTGTCCCCTAATAAAATCTAAACGGCTGGAGCGATTTCAATGAAACTCGGTAAGTTCATAGCACTATTCCCGGCGACCTCGACCGTTCCCTTCAAATTTTGTTACGTCTCACCAATCCAACATGGCGGCTGTGCGAAATATATCTCTAGCATTCAATATCTCCGAATCTATTTCCGATATCGCCCTGAAATTGTGTACGGTGATAAAGGGCACTTCTAGAAGTTCACCTATGAGACTTTCAAAAACCTGGTGAATACAAAACCAACATGGCGGTCAAGCGAAATTGAGACTTTTAAATCGACTTTTCTCGCGATTTTACTCTCCAAACGTAATGAAACTTGGTACAGCAAATGTCTATACACATTGTAATGCACTGGAGTCTAATTTAGTTCAATTGTTTTCATAACCTCAAAATAGCGGCTGTGCGAAATATTTCACTGACATTTTATATTTCCGAAACTATTACAGATATCACCCTGCAATTTTGTACGGTGATAAAGGGTACTGATACAAGTTTACCTATGTATATTTCTTAACCTGAAAAGTACAAAACTAACATGGCGACCAAGCGAATTTGAAATATTTTAATAGACTTTTCTCGTGATTTATCACTCTGAGCGCAGTGAAATGTGGTACAGTATTGATTTTGCAGATTGTAATGCACTGCCATCTAATTTAATTCAATTGTTTACATAACCTCAAGATGGCGGCTGTGCGAAAATTTAAAATTAAGTGTTTATTTGTTGTGCCGTAATCATGCGATCGAACTGAAAGTTTGAATAATGAAACTAGGCAATAATTGTCCTTGAATGGTACATAACTCTATGGAATTTACATATAACAATCCTAAATGGCGAGCTTCCGAAATATTTCGACGGTTCTCTATATCTATCAATCTTTTACAGCAACCAAACTGATTTTTTTAAAGTTCATAGAGACTATAGGACTTTCAGTAACCTGGTGAGCAAAAATTCAACATGGTGGCGACGCGAAGTTGAAATATTTAAATGGACGATTCTCGCGAATTAACAATCCTAGTGCCGTGAAACGTTGCACGTTAAATGCTTATACAAATGTTGATCCACTGGCAATTAAGTTATTTCAATTGTTTGCATAATCACAAGATGGCTACTGGGCGTAATTTTAAAATTTCGTTTTTACTTCTTGTGTTCGAATCATGCGATTGAAGTTTGAATACCACACGTATACACTAATCTTAATGTAATAGTACAAAAATAAAAATACAACCTGGCGACTATCTGAAATATTTAGACGGTTCTCAATATCTACGAATCTGTTACAGCAATTAAACTGACATTTTGTATGTTGATTGAGGCCATTAACATGAGCAGGATATATGAAAATAGGCTGTATAGTTCTTCACGGAACTACTTGTTTTTAACCTATTTTCAATTTTGAAAAAATAGGCTTATGAGATCACCTTTTGTCCGTGTGTGTGTGTGTGTGTGTGAGGTGTGTGTGTGTCCCCCCCCCTAATAAAATCTAAACGGCTGGAGCGATTTCAATGAAACTCGGTAAGTTCATAGCACTATTCCCGGCGACCTCGACCGTTCCCTTCAAATTTTGTTACGTCTCACCATTCCAACATGGCGGCTGTGCGAAATATTCACTAGCATTCAATATCTCCGAAACTATTACCGATATCGCCCTGAAATTGTGTACGGTGATAAAGGCCACTACTAGAAGTTCACCTATGAGACTTTCAAAAACCTGGTGACTACAAAACCAACATGGCGGTCAAGCGAAATTGAGACTTTTAATTGACTTTTCTCACGATTTAACTCTCCACACGTAATGAAACTTGGAACAGCAAATGTCTATACACATTGTAATGCACTGGAGTCTAATTTAGTTCAATTGTTTACATAACCTCAAAATGGCGGCTGTGCGAAATATTTCACTGACATTCTATATCTCCGAAACTATTACAGATATCACCCAGCAATTTTGGACGGTGATAAAGGGTACTGATACAAGTTTACCTATGTATATGTCTTAACCTGAAAAGTACAAAACGAACATGGCGACCAAGCGAATTTGAAATATTTTAATAGATTTTTCTCGTGATTTATCACTCTGAGCGCAGTGAAATGTGGTACAGTAAATGATTTTGCAGATTGTAATTCACTGCCATCTAATTTAATTCAATTGTTTACATAACCTCAAGATGGCGGCTGTGCGAAATTTTAAAATTAAGTTTTTATTTGTTGTGTCGTAATCATGCGATCGAACTGAAAGTTTGAATAATGAAAGTAGGCAATAATTGTCCTTGAATGGTACATAACTCTATGGCCTTTACATATAACAATCCTAAATGGCGAGCTTCCGAAATATTTCGACGGTCCTCAATATCTATGAATCTTTTACAGCAACCAAACTGAATTTTTTTATGTTCATAGAGACTATAGGACTTTCAGTAACCTGGTGAGCACAAATCCAACATGGCGGCGACGCGAAGTTGAAATATTTAATTGGACGTTTCTCGCGAATTAACAATCCGAATGCCGTGAAACGTTGCACGTTAAATGCTTATACAAATGTTGATCCACTGGCTATTAATTTATTTCAATTGTTTGCATAATCACAAGATGGCTACTGGGCGTAATTTTAAAATTTCGTTTTTACTTCTTGTGTTCTAATCATGCGATTGAAGTTTGAATACCACACGTACACACTAATCTTACTGTAATAGTACAAAAATAAAACTACAACCTGACGACTATCTGAAATATTTAGACGGTTCTCCATATCTACGAATCTGTTACAGCAATTAAACTGATATTTTGTATGTTGATTGAAGCAATTAACATGAGCAGGATATATGAAAATAGGCTGTATAGTTCTTCGCGGAACTACTTGTTTTTAGCCTATTTTCAATTTGGAAAAAAATAGGCATATGAGATCACCTTTTGTCCGTGTGTGTGTGCGTGTGTGTGTGTGTGTGTGAGGTGTGTGTGTCCCCCCCCCTAATAAAATCTAAACGGCTGGAGCGATTTCAATGAAACTCTGTAAGTTCATAGCACTATTCCCGGCGACCTCGACCGTTCCCTTCAAATTTTGTTACGTCTCACCAATCTAACATGGCGGCTGTGCAAAATATTTCACTAGCATTCAATATCTCCGAAACTATTACCGATATCGCCCTGAAATAGTGTACGATGATAAAGGGCACTACTAGAAGTTCACCTATGAGACGTTCAAAAACCTGGTGACTACAAAACCAACATGGCGGTCAAGCGAAATTGAGAATTTTAAATAAACTTTTCTCGCGATTTAACTCTCCAAACCTAATGAAACTTGGTACAGCAAATGTCTATACAAATTGTAATGCACTTGAGTCTAATTTAGTTCAATTGTTTACATAACCTCAAAATGGCGGCTGTGCGAAATATTTCACTGACATTCTATATCTCCGAAACTATTACAGATATCACCCTGCAATTGTGTACGGTGATAAAGGGTACTGATACAAGTTTACCTATGTATATTTCTTAACCTGAAAAGTACAAAATGAACATGGCGAACAAGCGAATTTGAAATATTTTAATAGACTTTTCTCGTGATTTATCACTCTGAGCGCAGTGAAATGTGGTACATTAAATGATTTTGCAGATTGTAATGCACTGCCATCTAATGTAATTGAATTGTTTACGTAACCTCAAGATGGTGGCTGTGCGAAATTTTAAAATTAAGTTTTTATTTGTTGTGTCGTAATCATGCGATCGAACTGAAAGTTTGAATAATGAAACTAGGCAATAATTGTGCTTGAATGGTACATAACTCTATGGAATTTACATATAACAATCCTAAATGGCGAGCTTCCGAAATATTTCGACGGTTCTCTATATCTATCAATCTTTCACAGCAACCAACTGATTTTTTTAATGTTCATAAAGACTATAGGACTTTCAGTAAGCTGGTGAGCACAAATCCAACATGGCGGCGACGCGAATTTGAAATATTTAAATGGACGTTTCTCCCGAATTAACAATCCGAGTGCCGTGAAACGTTGCACGTTAAATGCTTATACAAATGTTGATCCACTGGCAATTAATTTAATTCAATTTTTTGCATTATCACAAGATGGCTACTGAGCGTAATTTTAAAATCTCGTTTTTACTTCTTGTGTTCGAATCATGCGATTGAAGTTTGAATACCACACGTATACACTAATCTTAATGTAATAGTACAAAAATAAAAATACAACCTGGCGACTATCTGAAATATTTAGACGGTTCTCAATATCTACGAATCTGTTACAGCAATTAAACTGACATTTTGTATGTTGATTGAGGCAATTAACATGAGCAGGATATATGACAATAGGCTGTATAGTTCTTCACGGAACTACTTGTTTTTAGCCTATTTTCAATTTGGAAAAAATTGGCTTATGAGATCACCTTTTGTCCGAGTGTGTGTGCGTGTGTGTGTGTGAGGTGTGTGTGTCCCCCCCTAATAAAATCTAAACGGCTGGAGCGATTTCAATGAAACTCGGTAAGTTCATAGCACTATTCCCGGCGACCTCGACCGTTCCCTTCAAATTTTGTTACGTCTCACCAATCCAACATGGCGGCTGTGCGAAATATTTCACTAGTATTCAATATCTCTGAAACTATTACAGATATCGCCCTGAAATTGTGTACGATGATAAAGGGCACTACTAGAAGTTCACCTATGAGACGTTAAAAAACCTGGTGACTACAAAACCAACATGGCGGTCAAGCGAAATTGAGACTTTTAAATAGACTTTTCTCGCGATTTAACTCTCCAAACGTAATGAAACTTGGTACAGAAAATGTCTATACAAATTGTAATGCACTGGAGTCTAATTTAGTTCAATTGTTTACATAACCTCAAAATGGCGGCTGTGCGAAATATTTCACTGACATTCTATATCTCCGAAACTATTACAGATATCACCCTGCAATTGTGTACGGTGATAAAGGGTACTGATACAAGTTTACCTATGTATATTTCTCAACCTGATAAGTACAAAACGAACATGGCGACCAAGCGAATTTGAAATATTTTAATAGACTTTTCTCGTGATTTATCACTCTGAGCGCAGTGAACTGTGGTACATTAAATGATTTTGCAGATTGTAATGCACTGCCATCTAATTTAATTCAATTGTTCACGTAACCTCAAGATGGCGGCTGTGCGAAATTTTAAAATTAAGTTTTTATTTGTTGTGTCGTAATCATGCGATCGAACTGAAAGTTTGAATAATGAAACTAGGCAATAATTGTCCTTGAATGGTACATAACTCTATGAAATTTACATATAACAATCCTAAATGGCGAGCTTCCGAAATATTTCGACGGTTCTCTATATCTATCAATCTTTCACAGCAACCAAACTGATTTTTTTAATGTTCATAGAGACTTTAGGACTTTCAGTAACCTGGTGAGCACAAATCCAACATGGCGGCGACGCGAAGTTGAAATATTTAAATGGACGTTTCTCCCGTATTAACAATCCGAGTGCCGTGAAACGTTGCACGTTAAATGCTTATACAAATGTTGATCCACTGGCAATTAATTTATTTCATTTGTTTGCATAATCACATGATGGTTACTGGGCGTAATTTTAAAGTCTCGTTTTTACTTCTTGTGTTCGAATCATGCGATTGAAGTTTGAATACCACACGTATACACTAATCTTAATGTAATAGTACAAAAATAAAAATACAACCTGGCGACTATCTGAAATATTTAGACGGTTCTCAATATCTACGAATCTGTTACAGCAATTAAACGGACATTTTGTATGTTGATTGAGGCAATTAACATGAGCAGGATATATGAAAATAGGCTGTATAGTACTACTTGTTTTTAGCCTATTTTCAATTTGGAAAAAATAGGCATATGAGATCACCTTTTGTCCGTGTGTGTGTGCGTGTGTGTGTGTGTGTGTGAGGTGTGTGTGTCCCCCCCTAATAAAATATAAACGGCTTGACCGATTTCAATGAAACTCGGTAAGTTCATAACACTATTCCCGGCGACCTCGACCGTTCCCTTCAAATTTTGTTACGTCTCACCAATCCAACATGGCGGCTGTGCGATATATATCACTAGCATTCAATATCTCCGAATCTATTTCCGATATCGCCCTGAAATTGTGTACGGTGATAAAGGGCACTTCTAGAAGTTCACCTATGAGACTTTCAAAAACATGGTGAATACAAAACCAACATGGCGGTCAAGCGAATTTGAGACATTTAAATCGACTTTTCTCGCGATTTTACTCTCCAAACGTAATGAAACTTGGTACAGCAAATGTCTATACACATTGTAATGCACTGGAGTCTAATTTAGTTCAATTGTTTTCATAACCTCAAAATAGCGGCTGTGCGAAATATTTCACTGACATTTTATATTTCCGAAACTATTACAGATATCACCCTGCAATTTTGTACGGTGATAAAGGGTACTGATACAAGTTTACCTATGTATATTTCTTAACCTGAAAAGTACAAAACGAACATGGCGACCAAGCGAATTTGAAATATTTTAATAGACTTTTCTCGTGATTTATCACTCTGAGCGCAGTGAAATGTGGTACAGTATTGATTTTGCAGATTGTAATGCACTGCCATCTAATTTAATTCAATTGTTTACATAACCTCAAGATGGCGGCTGTGCGAAATTTTAAAATTAAGTTTTTATTTGCTGTGCCGTAATCATGCGATCGAACTGAAAGTTTGAATAATGAAACTAGGCAATAATTGTCCTTGAATGGTACATAACTCTATGGAATTTACATATAACAATCCTAAATGGCGAGCTTCCGAAATATTTCGACGGTTCTCTATATCTATCAATCTTTTACAGCAACCAAACTGATTTTTTTAAAGTTCATAGAGACTATAGGACTTTCAGTAACCTGGTGAGCACAAATTCAACATGGTGGCGACGCGAAGTTGAAATATTTAAATGGACGATTCTCGCGAATTAACAATCCTAGTGCCGTGAAACGTTCCACGTTAAATGCTTATACAAATGTTGATCCACTGGCAATTAAGTTATTTCAATTGTTTGCATAATCACAAGATGGCTACTGGGCGTAATTTTAAAATTTCGTTTTTACTTCTTGTGTTCGAATCATGCGATTGAAGTTTGAATACCACACGTATACACTAATCTTAATGTAATAGTACAAAAATAAAAATACAACCTGGCGACAATCTGAAATATTTAGACGGTTCTCAATATCTACGAATCTGTTACAGCAATTAAACTGACATTTTGTATGTTGATTGAGGCCATTAACATGAGCAGGATATATGAAAATAGGCTGTATAGTTCTTCACGGAACTACTTGTTTTTAACCTATTTTCAATTTTGAAAAAAATAGGCTTATGAGATCACCTTTTGTCCGTGTGTGTGTGTGTGTGTGTGTGTGTGTGTGTGAGGTGTGTGTGTGTGTCCCCCTAATAAAATCTAAACGGCTGGAGCGATTTCAATGAAACTCGGTAAGTTCATAGCACTATTCCCGGCGACCTCGACCGTTCCCTTCAAATTTTGTTACGTCTCACCATTCCAACATGGCGTCTGTGCGAAATATTCACTAGCATTCAATATCTCCGAAACTATTACCGATATCGCCCTGAAATTGTGTACGGTGATAAAGGCCACTACTAGAAGTTCACCTATGAGACTTTCAAAAACCTGGTGACTACAAAACCAACATGGCGGCCAAGCGAAATTGAGACTTTTAAATAGACTTTTCTCACGATTTAACTCTCCACACGTAATGAAACTTGGAACAGCAAATGTCTATACACATTGTAATGCACTGGAGTCTAATTTAGTTCAATTGTTTACATAACCTCAAAATGGCGGCTGTGCGAAATATTTCACTGACATTCTATATCTCCGAAACTATTACAGATATCACCCAGCAATTTTGGACGGTGATAAAGGGTACTGATACAAGTTTACCTATGTATATGTCTTAACCTGAAAAGTACAAAACGAACATGGCGACCAAGCGAATTTGAAATATTTTAATAGACTTTTCTCGTGATTTATCACTCTGAGCGCAGTGAAATGTGGTACAGTAAATGATTTTGCAGATTGTAATGCACTGCCATCTAATTTAATTCAATTGTTTACATAACCTCAAGATGGCGGCTGTGCGAAATTTTAAAATTAAGTTTTTATTTGTTGTGTCGTAATCATGCGATCGAACTGAAAGTTTGAATAATGAAAGTAGGCAATAATTGTCCTTGAATGGTACATAACTCTATGGCCTTTACATATAACAATCCTAAATGGCGAGCTTCCGAAATATTTCGACGGTCCTCAATATCTATGAATCTTTTACAGCAACCAAACTGAATTTTTTTATGTTCATAGAGACTATAGGACTTTCAGTAACCTGGTGAGCACAAATCCAACATGGCGGCGACGCGAAGTTGAAATATTTAAATGGACGTTTCTCGCGAATTAACAATCCGAGTGCCGTGAAACGTTGCACGTTAAATGCTTATACAAATGTTGATCCACTGGCTATTAATTTATTTCAATTGTTTGCATAATCACAAGATGGCTACTGGGCGTAATTTTAAAATTTCGTTTTTACTTCTTGTGTTCTAATCATGCGATTGAAGTTTGAATACCACACGTACACACTAATCTTAATGTAATAGTACAAAAATAAAAATACAACCTGACGACTATCTGAAATATTTAGACGGTTCTCCATATCTACGAATCTGATACAGCAATTAAACTGATATTTTGTATGTTGATTGAAGCAATTAACATGAGCAGGATATATGAAAATAGGCTGTATAGTTCATCGCGGAACTACTTGTTTTTAGCCTATTTTCAATTTGGAAAAAATAGGCATATGAGATCACCTTTTGTCCGTGTGTGTGTGCGTGTGTGTGCGTGTGTGTGTGAGGTGTGTGTGTCCCCCCCCCCTAATAAAATCTAAACGGCTGGAGCGATTTCAATGAAACTCGGTAAGTTCATAGCACTATTCCCGGCGACCTCGACCGTTCCCTTCAAATTTAGTTACGTCTCACCAATCCAACCTGGCGGCTGTGCGAAATATTTCACTAGCATTCAATATCTCCGAAACTATTACCGTTATCGCCCTGAAATAGTGTACGATGATAAAGGGCACTACTAGAAGTTCACCTATGAGACGTTCAAAAACCTGGTGACTACAAAACCAACATGGCGGTCAAGCGAAATTGAGACTTTTAATAGACTTTTCTCGCGATTTAACTCTCCAAACGTAATGAAACTTGGTACAGCAAATGTCTATACAAATTGTAATGGACTGGAGACTAATTTAGTTCAATTGTTTACATAACCTCAAAATGGCGGCTGTGCGAAATATTTCACTGACATTCTATATCTCCGAAACTATTACAGATATCACCCTGCAATTGTGTACGGTGGTAAAGGGTACTGATACAAGTTTACCTATGTATATTTCTTATCCTGAAAAGTACAAAACGAACATGGCGACCAAGCGAATTTGAAATATTTTAATAGACTTTTCTCGTGATTTATCATTCTGAGCGCGGTGAAATGTGGTACATTAAATGATTTTGCAGATTGTAATGCACTGCCATCTAATTTAATTCAATTATTTACGTAACCTCAAGATGGCGGCTGTGCGAAATTTTAAAATTAAGTTTTTATTTGTTGTGTCGTAATCATGCGATCGAACTGAAGGTTTGAATAATGAAACTAGGCAATAATTGTCCTTGAATGGTACATAACTCTATGGAATTTACATATAACAATCCTAAATGGCGAGCTTTCGAAATATTTCGACGGTTCTCTATATCTATCAATCTTTCACAGCAACCAAACTGATTTTTTTAATGTTCATAGAGACTGTAGGATTTTCAGTAATCTGGTGAGCACAAATTCAACATGGCGGCGACGCGAAGTTGAAATATTTAAATGGACGTTACTCCCCAATTAACAATCCGAGTGCCGTGAAACGTTGCACGTTAAATGCTTATACAAATGTTGATCCACTGGCAATTAATTTAATTCAATTTTTTGCATTATCACAAGATGGCTACTGAGCGTAATTTTAAAATCTCGTTTTTACTTCTTGTGTTCGAATCATGCGATTGAAGTTTGAATACCACACGTATACACTAATCTTAATGTAATAGTACAAAAATAAAAATACAACCTGGCGACTATCTGAAATATTTAGACGGTTCTCAATATCTACGAATCTGTTACAGCAATTAAACTGACATTTTGTATGTTGATTGAGGCAATTAACATGAGCAGGATATATGACAATAGGCTGTATAGTTCTTCACGGAACTACTTGTTTTTAGCCTATTTTCAATTTGGAAAAAATTGGCTTATGAGATCACCTTTTGTCCGAGTGTGTGTGCGTGTGTGTGTGTGAGGTGTGTGTGTCCCCCCCTAATAAAATCTAAACGGCTGGAGCGATTTCAATGAAACTCGGTAAGTTCATAGCACTATTCCCGGCGACCTCGACCGTTCCCTTCAAATTTTGTTACGTCTCACCAATCCAACATGGCGGCTGTGCGAAATATTTCACTAGTATTCAATATCTCTGAAACTATTACAGATATCGCCCTGAAATTGTGTACGATGATAAAGGGCACTACTAGAAGTTCACCTATGAGACGTTAAAAAACCTGGTGACTACAAAACCAACATGGCGGTCAAGCGAAATTGAGACTTTTAAATAGACTTTTCTCGCGATTTAACTCTCCAAACGTAATGAAACTTGGTACAGCAAATGTCTATACAAATTGTAATGCACTGGAGTCTAATTTAGTTCAATTGTTTACATAACCTCAAAATGGCGGCTGTGCGAAATATTTCACTGACATTCTATATCTCCGAAACTATTACAGATATCACCCTGCAATTGTGTACGGTGATAAAGGGTACTGATACAAGTTTACCTATGTATATTTCTCAACCTGATAAGTACAAAACGAACATGGCGACCAAGCGAATTTGAAATATTTTAATAGACTTTTCTCGTGATTTATCACTCTGAGCGCAGTGAACTGTGGTACATTAAATGATTTTGCAGATTGTAATGCACTGCCATCTAATTTAATTCAATTGTTCACGTAACCTCAAGATGGCGGCTGTGCGAAATTTTAAAATTAAGTTTTTATTTGTTGTGTCGTAATCATGCGATCGAACTGAAAGTTTGAATAATGAAACTAGGCAATAATTGTCCTTGAATGGTACATAACTCTATGAAATTTACATATAACAATCCTAAATGGCGAGCTTCCGAAATATTTCGACGGTTCTCTATATCTATCAATCTTTCACAGCAACCAAACTGATTTTTTTAATGTTCATAGAGACTTTAGGACTTTCAGTAACCTGGTGAGCACAAATCCAACATGGCGGCGACGCGAAGTTGAAATATTTAAATGGACGTTTCTCCCGTATTAACAATCCGAGTGCCGTGAAACGTTGCACGTTAAATGCTTATACAAATGTTGATCCACTGGCAATTAATTTATTTCATTTGTTTGCATAATCACATGATGGTTACTGGGCGTAATTTTAAAGTCTCGTTTTTACTTCTTGTGTTCGAATCATGCGATTGAAGTTTGAATACCACACGTATACACTAATCTTAATGTAATAGTACAAAAATAAAAATACAACCTGGCGACTATCTGAAATATTTAGACGGTTCTCAATATCTACGAATCTGTTACAGCAATTAAACGGACATTTTGTATGTTGATTGAGGCAATTAACATGAGCAGGATATATGAAAATAGGCTGTATAGTACTACTTGTTTTTAGCCTATTTTCAATTTGGAAAAAATAGGCATATGAGATCACCTTTTGTCCGTGTGTGTGTGCGTGTGTGTGTGTGTGTGTGAGGTGTGTGTGTCCCCCCCTAATAAAATATAAACGGCTTGACCGATTTCAATGAAACTCGGTAAGTTCATAACACTATTCCCGGCGACCTCGACCGTTCCCTTCAAATTTTGTTACGTCTCACCAATCCAACATGGCGGCTGTGCGATATATATCACTAGCATTCAATATCTCCGAATCTATTTCCGATATCGCCCTGAAATTGTGTACGGTGATAAAGGGCACTTCTAGAAGTTCACCTATGAGACTTTCAAAAACATGGTGAATACAAAACCAACATGGCGGTCAAGCGAATTTGAGACATTTAAATCGACTTTTCTCGCGATTTTACTCTCCAAACGTAATGAAACTTGGTACAGCAAATGTCTATACACATTGTAATGCACTGGAGTCTAATTTAGTTCAATTGTTTTCATAACCTCAAAATAGCGGCTGTGCGAAATATTTCACTGACATTTTATATTTCCGAAACTATTACAGATATCACCCTGCAATTTTGTACGGTGATAAAGGGTACTGATACAAGTTTACCTATGTATATTTCTTAACCTGAAAAGTACAAAACGAACATGGCGACCAAGCGAATTTGAAATATTTTAATAGACTTTTCTCGTGATTTATCACTCTGAGCGCAGTGAAATGTGGTACAGTATTGATTTTGCAGATTGTAATGCACTGCCATCTAATTTAATTCAATTGTTTACATAACCTCAAGATGGCGGCTGTGCGAAATTTTAAAATTAAGTTTTTATTTGCTGTGCCGTAATCATGCGATCGAACTGAAAGTTTGAATAATGAAACTAGGCAATAATTGTCCTTGAATGGTACATAACTCTATGGAATTTACATATAACAATCCTAAATGGCGAGCTTCCGAAATATTTCGACGGTTCTCTATATCTATCAATCTTTTACAGCAACCAAACTGATTTTTTTAAAGTTCATAGAGACTATAGGACTTTCAGTAACCTGGTGAGCACAAATTCAACATGGTGGCGACGCGAAGTTGAAATATTTAAATGGACGATTCTCGCGAATTAACAATCCTAGTGCCGTGAAACGTTCCACGTTAAATGCTTATACAAATGTTGATCCACTGGCAATTAAGTTATTTCAATTGTTTGCATAATCACAAGATGGCTACTGGGCGTAATTTTAAAATTTCGTTTTTACTTCTTGTGTTCGAATCATGCGATTGAAGTTTGAATACCACACGTATACACTAATCTTAATGTAATAGTACAAAAATAAAAATACAACCTGGCGACTATCTGAAATATTTAGACGGTTCTCAATATCTACGAATCTGTTACAGCAATTAAACTGACATTTTGTATGTTGATTGAGGCCATTAACATGAGCAGGATATATGAAAATAGGCTGTATAGTTCTTCACGGAACTACTTGTTTTTAACCTATTTTCAATTTTGAAAAAAATAGGCTTATGAGATCACCTTTTGTCCGTGTGTGTGTGTGTGTGTGTGTGTGTGTGTGTGAGGTGTGTGTGTGTCCCCCCCTAATAAAATCTAAACGGCTGGAGCGATTTCAATGAAACTCGGTAAGTTCATAGCACTATTCCCGGCGACCTCGACCGTTCCCTTCAAATTTTGTTACGTCTCACCATTCCAACATGGCGTCTGTGCGAAATATTCACTAGCATTCAATATCTCCGAAACTATTACCGATATCGCCCTGAAATTGTGTACGGTGATAAAGGCCACTACTAGAAGTTCACCTATGAGACTTTCAAAAACCTGGTGACTACAAAACCAACATGGCGGCCAAGCGAAATTGAGACTTTTAAATAGACTTTTCTCACGATTTAACTCTCCACACGTAATGAAACTTGGAACAGCAAATGTCTATACACATTGTAATGCACTGGAGTCTAATTTAGTTCAATTGTTTACATAACCTCAAAATGGCGGCTGTGCGAAATATTTCACTGACATTCTATATCTCCGAAACTATTACAGATATCACCCAGCAATTTTGGACGGTGATAAAGGGTACTGATACAAGTTTACCTATGTATATGTCTTAACCTGAAAAGTACAAAACGAACATGGCGACCAAGCGAATTTGAAATATTTTAATAGACTTTTCTCGTGATTTATCACTCTGAGCGCAGTGAAATGTGGTACAGTAAATGATTTTGCAGATTGTAATGCACTGCCATCTAATTTAATTCAATTGTTTACATAACCTCAAGATGGCGGCTGTGCGAAATTTTAAAATTAAGTTTTTATTTGTTGTGTCGTAATCATGCGATCGAACTGAAAGTTTGAATAATGAAAGTAGGCAATAATTGTCCTTGAATGGTACATAACTCTATGGCCTTTACATATAACAATCCTAAATGGCGAGCTTCCGAAATATTTCGACGGTCCTCAATATCTATGAATCTTTTACAGCAACCAAACTGAATTTTTTTATGTTCATAGAGACTATAGGACTTTCAGTAACCTGGTGAGCACAAATCCAACATGGCGGCGACGCGAAGTTGAAATATTTAAATGGACGTTTCTCGCGAATTAACAATCCGAGTGCCGTGAAACGTTGCACGTTAAATGCTTATACAAATGTTGATCCACTGGCTATTAATTTATTTCAATTGTTTGCATAATCACAAGATGGCTACTGGGCGTAATTTTAAAATTTCGTTTTTACTTCTTGTGTTCTAATCATGCGATTGAAGTTTGAATACCACACGTACACACTAATCTTAATGTAATAGTACAAAAATAAAAATACAACCTGACGACTATCTGAAATATTTAGACGGTTCTCCATATCTACGAATCTGATACAGCAATTAAACTGATATTTTGTATGTTGATTGAAGCAATTAACATGAGCAGGATATATGAAAATAGGCTGTATAGTTCATCGCGGAACTACTTGTTTTTAGCCTATTTTCAATTTGGAAAAAATAGGCATATGAGATCACCTTTTGTCCGTGTGTGTGTGCGTGTGTGTGCGTGTGTGTGTGAGGTGTGTGTGTCCCCCCCCCCTAATAAAATCTAAACGGCTGGAGCGATTTCAATGAAACTCGGTAAGTTCATAGCACTATTCCCGGCGACCTCGACCGTTCCCTTCAAATTTAGTTACGTCTCACCAATCCAACCTGGCGGCTGTGCGAAATATTTCACTAGCATTCAATATCTCCGAAACTATTACCGTTATCGCCCTGAAATAGTGTACGATGATAAAGGGCACTACTAGAAGTTCACCTATGAGACGTTCAAAAACCTGGTGACTACAAAACCAACATGGCGGTCAAGCGAAATTGAGACTTTTAATAGACTTTTCTCGCGATTTAACTCTCCAAACGTAATGAAACTTGGTACAGCAAATGTCTATACAAATTGTAATGGACTGGAGACTAATTTAGTTCAATTGTTTACATAACCTCAAAATGGCGGCTGTGCGAAATATTTCACTGACATTCTAGATCTCCGAAACTATTACAGATATCACCCTGCAATTGTGTACGGTGGTAAAGGGTACTGATACAAGTTTACCTATGTATATTTCTTATCCTGAAAAGTACAAAACGAACATGGCGACCAAGCGAATTTGAAATATTTTAATAGACTTTTCTCGTGATTTATCATTCTGAGCGCGGTGAAATGTGGTACATTAAATGATTTTGCAGATTGTAATGCACTGCCATCTAATTTAATTCAATTATTTACGTAACCTCAAGATGGCGGCTGTGCGAAATTTTAAAATTAAGTTTTTATTTGTTGTGTCGTAATCATGCGATCGAACTGAAGGTTTGAATAATGAAACTAGGCAATAATTGTCCTTGAATGGTACATAACTCTATGGAATTTACATATAACAATCCTAAATGGCGAGCTTTCGAAATATTTCGACGGTTCTCTATATCTATCAATCTTTCACAGCAACCAAACTGATTTTTTTAATGTTCATAGAGACTGTAGGATTTTCAGTAATCTGGTGAGCACAAATTCAACATGGCGGCGACGCGAAGTTGAAATATTTAAATGGACGTTACTCCCCAATTAACAATCCGAGTGCCGTGAAACGTTGCACGTTAAATGCTTATACAAATGTTGATCCACTGGCAATTAATTTATTTCAATTGTTTGCATAATCACAAGATGGCTACTGGGCGAAATTTTAAAATCTCGTTTTTACTTCTTGTGTTCGAATCATGCGATTGAAGTTTGAATACCACACGTATACACTAATCTTAATGTAATAGTACAAAAATAAAAATACAACCTGGCGACTATCTGAAATATTTAGACGGTTCTCAATATCTACGAATCTGTTACAGCAATTAAACTGACATTTTGTATGTTGATTGAAGCAATTAACATGAGCAGGATATATGAAAATAGGCTGTATAGTACTACTTGTTTTTAGCCTATTTTCAATTTGGAAAAAATAGGCATATGAGATCACCTTTTGTCCGTGTGTGTGTGCGTGTGTGTGTGTGTGTGTGTGAGGTGTGTGTGTCCACCCCTAATAAAATCTAAACGGCTGGAGCGATTTCAATGAAATTCGCTAAGTTCATAACACTATTCCCGGCGAACTCGACCGTTCCCTTCAAATTTTGTTACGTCTCACCAATCCAACATGGCGGCTGGGCGACATATTTCACTAGCATTCAATATCTCCGAAACTATTACCCATTCGCCCTGAAATTGTGTCCGGTGATAAAGGGCACTACTAGAAGTTCACCTATGAGACTTTAAAAAACCTGGTGACTACAAAACCAACATGGCGGTCAAGCGAAATTGAGACTTTTAAATAGACTTTTCTCGCGATTTAACTCTCCAAACGTAATGAAACTTGGTACAGCAAATGTCTATACAAATTGTAATGCACTGGAGTCTAATTTAGTTCAATTGTTTACATAACCTCAAAATGGCGGCTGTGCGAAATATTTCACTGACATTCTATATCTCCGAAACTATTACAGATATCACCCAGCAATTTTGGACGGTGATAAAGGGTACTGATACAAGTTTACCTACGTATATGTCTTAACCTGAAAAGTACAAAACGAACATGGCGACCAAGCGAATTTGAAATATTTTAATAGACTTTTCTCGTGACTTATCACTCAGAGCGCAGTGGAATGTGGTACAGTAAATGATTTTGCAGATTGTAATGCACTGCCATCTAATTTAATTCAATTGTTTACGTAACCTCAAGATGGCGGCTGTGCGAAATTTTAAAATTAAGTTTTTATTTGTTGTGTGGTAATCATGCGATCGAACTGAAAGTTTGAATAATGAAACTAGGCAATAATTGTCCTTGAATGGTACATAACTCTATGGAATTTACATATAACAATCCTAAATGGCGAGCTTCCGAAATATTTCGACGGTTCTCTATATCTATCAATCTTTTACAGCAACCAAACTGATTTTTTTAAAGTTCATAGAGACTATAGGACTTTCAGTAACCTGGTGAGCACAAATTCAACATGGTGGCGACGCGAAGTTGAAATATTTAAATGGACGATTCTCGCGAATTAACAATCCTAGTGCCGTGAAACGTTGCACGTTAAATGCTTATACAAATGTTGATCCACTGGCAATTAATTTATTTCAATTGTTTGCATAATCACAAGATGGCTACTGGGCGTAATTTTAAAATTTCGTTTTTACTTCTTGTGTTCGAATCATGCGATTGAAGTTTGAATACCACACGTATACACTAATCTTAATGTAATAGTACAAAAATAAAAATACAACCTGGCGACTATCTGAAATATTTAGACGGTTCTCAATATCTACGAATCTGTTACAGCAATTAAACTGACATTTTGTATGTTGATTGAGGCCATTAACATGAGCAGGATATATGAAAATAGGCTGTATAGTTCTTCACGGAACTACTTGTTTTTAACCTATTTTCAATTTTGAAAAAATAGGCTTATGAGATCACCTTTTGTCCGTGTGTGTGTGTGTGTGTGTGTGTGTGTGAGGTGTGTGTGTGTCCCCCCCTAATAAAATCTAAACGGCTGGAGCGATTTCAATGAAACTCGGTAAGTTCATAGCACTATTCCCGGCGACCTCGACCGTTCCCTTCAAATTTTGTTACGTCTCACCATTCCAACATGGCGGCTGTGCGAAATATTCACTAGCATTCAATATCTCCGAAACTATTACCGATATCGCCCTGAAATTGTGTACGGTGATAAAGGCCACTACTAGAAGTTCACCTATGAGACTTTCAAAAACCTGGTGACTACAAAACCAACATGGCGGTCAAGCGAAATTGAGACTTTAAATAGACTTTTCTCGCGATTTAACTCTCCAAACGTAATGAAACTTGGTACAGCAAATGTCTATACAAATTGTAATGCACTGGAGTCTAATTTAGTTCAATTGTTTACATAACCTCAAAATGGCGGCTGTGCGAAATATTTCACTGACATTCTATATCTCCGAAACTATTACAGATATCACCCTGCAATTGTGTACGGTGATAAAGGGTACTGATACAAGTTTACCTATGTATATTTCTTGACCTGAAAAGTACAAAACGAACATGGCGACCAAGCGAATTTGAAATATATTAATTGACTTTTCTCGTGACTTATCACTCTGAGCGCAGTGGAATGTGGTACAGTAAATGATTTTGCAGATTGTAATGCACTGCCATCTAATTTAATTCAATTGTTTACGTAACCTCAAGATGGCGGCTGTGCGAAATTTTAAAATTAGGTTTTTATTTTTTGTGTCGTAATCATGCGATCGAACTGAAAGTTTGAATAATGAAACTAGGCAATAATTGTCCTTGAATGGTACATAACTCTATGGAATTTACATATAACAATCCTAAATGGCGAGCTTCCGAAATATTTCGACGGTTCTCTATATCTATCAATCTTTTACAGCATCCAAACTGATTTTTTTAAAGTTCATAGAGACTATAGGACTTTCAGTAACCGGGTGAGCACAAATTCAACATGGTGGCGACGCGAAGTTGAAATATTTAAATGGACGATTCTCGCGAATTAACAATCCTAGTGCCGTGAAACGTTGCACGTTAAATGCTTATACAAATGTTGATCAACTGGCAATTAATTTATTTCAATTGTTTGCATAATCACAAGATGGCTACTGGGCGTAATTTTAAAATTTCTTTTTTATTTCTTGTGTTCGAATCATGCGATTGAAGTTTGAATACCACACGTATACACTAATCTTAATGTAATAGTACAAAAATAAAAATACAACCTGGCGACTATCTGAAATATTTAGACGGTTCTCAATATCTACGAATCTGTTACAGCAATTAAACTGACATTTTGTATGTTGATTGAGGCCATTAACATGAGCAGGATATATGAAAATAGGCTGTATAGTTCTTCACGGAACTACTTGTTTTTAACCTATTTTCAATTTTGAAAAAATAGGCTTATGAGATCACCTTTTGTCCGTGTGTGTGTGTGTGTGTGTGTGTGTGTGTGTGTGTGAGGTGTGTGTGTGTGTGTCCCTAATAAAATCTAAACGGCTAGAGCGATTTCAATGAAACTCGGTAAGTTCATAGCACTATTCCCGGCGACCTCGACCGTTCCCTTCAAATTTTGTTACGTCTCACCATTCCAACATGGCGGCTGTGCGAAATATTCACTAGCATTCAATATCTCCGAAACTATTACCGATATCGCCCTGAAATTGTGTACGGTGATAAAGGCCACTACTAGAAGTTCACCTATGAGACTTTCAAAAACCTGGTGACTACAAAACCAACATGGCGGTCAAGCGAAATTGAGACTTTTAAATAGACTTTTCTCGCGATTTAACTCTCCAAACGTAATGAAACTTGGTACAGCAAATGTCTATACAAATTGTAATGCACTGGAGTCTAATTTAGTTCAATTGTTTACATAACCTCAAAATGGCGGCTGTGCGAAATATTTCACTGGCATTCTATATCTCCGAAACTATTACAGATATCACCCTGCAATTGTGTACGGTGATAAAGGGTACTGATACAAGTTTACCTATGTATATTTCTTAACCTGAAAAGTACAAAACGAACATGGCGACCAAGCGAATTTGAAATATATTAATAGACTTTTCTCGTGACTTATCACTCTGAGCGCAGTGGAATGTGGTACAGTAAATGATTTTGCAGATTGTAATGCACTGCCATCTAATTTAATTCAATTGTTTACGTAACCTCAAGATGGCGGCTGTGCGAAATTTTAAAATTAAGTTTTTATTTGTTGTGTCGTAATCATGCGATCGAACTGAAAGTTTGAATAATGAAACTAGGCAATAATTGTCCTTGAATGGTACATAACTCTATGGAATTTACATATAACAATCCTAAATGGCGAGCTTCCGAAATATTTCGACGGTTCTCTATATCTATCAATCTTTTACAGCAACCAAACTGATTTTTTTAAAGTTCATAGAGACTATAGGACTTTCAGTAACCTGGTGAGCACAAATTCAACATGGTGGCGACGCGAAGTTGAAATATTTAAATGGACGATTCTCGCGAATTAACAATCCTAGTGCCGTGAAACGTTGCACGTTAAATGCTTATACAAATGTTGATCCACTGGCAATTAATTTATTTCAATTGTTTGCATAATCACAAGATGGCTACTGGGCGTAATTTTAAAATTTCGTTTTTACTTCTTGTGTTCGAATCATGCGATTGAAGTTTGAATACCACACGTATACACTAATCTTAATGTAATAGTACAAAAATAAAAATACAACCTGGCGACTATCTGAAATATTTAGACGGTTCTCAATATCTACGAATCTGTTACAGCAATTAAACTGACATTTTGTATGTTGATTGAGGCCATTAACATGAGCAGGATATATGAAAATAGGCTGTATAGTTCTTCACGGAACTACTTGTTTTTAACCTATTTTCAATTTTGAAAAAATAGGCTTATGAGATCACCTTTTGTCCGTGTGTGTGTGTGTGTGTGTGTGTGAGGTGTGTGTGGGTCCCCCCCTAATAAAATCTAAACGGCTGGAGCGATTTCAATGAAACTCGGTAAGTTCATAGCACTATTCCCGGCGACCTCGACCGTTCCCTTCAAATTTTGTTACGTCTCACCATTCCAACATGGCGGCTGTGCGAAATATTCACTAGCATTCAATATCACCGAAACTATTACCGATATCGCCCTGAAATTGTGTACGGTGATAAAGGCCACTACTAGAAGTTCACCTATGAGACTTTCAAAAACCTGGTGACTACAAAACCAACATGGCGGTCAAGCGAAATTGAGACTTTTAAATAGACTTTTCTCACGATTTAACTCTCCACACGTAATGAAACTTGGAACAGCAAATGTCTATACACATTGTAATGCACTGGAGTCTAATTTAGTTCAATTGTTTACATAACCTCAAAATGGCGGCTGTGCGAAATATTTCACTGACATTCTATATCTCCGAAACTATTACAGATATCACCCAGCAATTTTGGACGGTGATAAAGAGTACTAATACAAGTTTACCTATGTATATGTCTTAACCTGAAAAGTACAAAACGAACATGGCGACCAAGCGAATTTGAAATATTTTAATAGACTTTTCTCGTGATTTATCACTCTGAGCGCAGTGAAATGTGGTACAGTAAATGATTTTGCAGATTGTAATGCACTGCCATCTAATTTAATTCAATTGTTTACATAACCTCAAGATGGCGGCTGTGCGAAATTTTAAAATTAAGTTTTTATTTGTTGTGTCGTAATCATGTGATCGAACTGAAAGTTTGAATAATGAAACTAGGCAATAATTGTCCTTGAATGGTACATAACTCTATGGAATTTACATACAACAATCCTAAATGGCGAGCTTCCGAAATATTTCGACGGTTCTCTATATCTACCAATCTTTTACAGCAACCAAACTGATTTTTTTAATGTTCATAGAGACTATAGGACTTTCAGTAACCTGGTGAGCACAAATCCAACATGGCGGCGACGCGAAGTTGAAATATTTAAATGGACGTTTCTCGCGAATTAACAATCCGAGTGCCGTGAAACGTTGCACGTTAAATGCTTATACAAATGTTGATCCACTGGCTATTAATTTATTTCAATTGTTTGCATAATCACAAGATGGCTACTGGGCGTAATTTTAAAATTTCGTTTTTACTTCTTGTGTTCTAATCATGCGATTGAAGTTTGAATACCACACGTACACACTAATCTTAATGTAATAGTACAAAAATAAAAATACAACCTGACGACTATCTGAAATATTTAGACGGTTCTCCATATCTACGAATCTGTTACAGCAATTAAACTGATATTTTGTATGTTGATTGAAGCAATTAACATGAGCAGGATATATGAAAATAGGCAGTATAGTTCATCGCGGAACTACTTGTTTTTAGCCTATTTTCAATTTGGAAAAAATAGGCATATGAGATCACCTTTTGTCCGTGTCTGTGTGCGTGTGTGTGCGTGTGTGTGTGAGGTGTGTGTGTCCCCCCCCTAATAAAATCTAAACGGCTGGAGCGATTTCAATGAAACTCGGTAAGTTCATAGCACTATTCCCGGCGACCTCGACCGTTCCCTTCAAATTTAGTTACGTCTCACCAATCCAACCTGGCGGCTGTGCGAAATATTTCACTAGCATTCAATATCTCCGAAACTATTACCGATATCGCCCTGAAATAGTGTACGATGATAAAGGGCACTACTAGAAGTTCACCTATGAGACGTTCAAAAACCTGGTGACTACAAAACCAACATGGCGGTCAAGCGAAATTGAGACTTTTAAATAGACTTTTCTCGCGATTTAACTCTCCAAACGTAATGAAACTTGGTTCAGCAAATGTCTATACAAATTGTAATGGACTGGAGACTGATTTAGTTCAATTGTTTACATAACCTCAAAATGGCGGCTGTGCGAAATATTTCACTGACATTCTATATCTCCGAAACTATTACAGATATCACCCTGCAATTGTGTACGGTGGTAAAGGGTACTGATACAAGTTTACCTATGTATATTTCTTATCCTGAAAAGTACAAAACGAACATGGCGACCAAGCGAATTTGAAATATTTTAATAGACTTTTCTCGTGATTTATCATTCTGAGCGCGGTGAAATGTGATACATTAAATGATTTTGCAGATTGTAATGCACTGCCATCTAATTTAATTCAATTATTTACGTAACCTCAAGATGGCGGCTGTGCGAAATTTTAAAATTAAGTTTTTATTTGCTGTGTCGTAATCATGCGATCGAACTGAAGGTTTGAATAATGAAACTAGGCAATAATTGTCCTTGAATGGTACATAAATCTATGGAATTTACATATAACAATCCTAAATGGCGAGCTTTCGAAATATTTCGACGGTTCTCTATATCTATCAATCTTTCACAGCAACCAAACTGATTTTTTTAATGTTCATAGAGACTGTAGGACTTTCAGTAACCTGGTGAGCACAAATCCAACATGGCGGCGACGCGAAGTTGAAATATTTAAATGGACGTTACTCCCCAATTAACAATCCGAGTGCCGTGAAACGTTGCACGTTAAATGCTTATACAAATGTTGATCCACTGGCAATTAATTTATTTCAATTGTTTGCATAATCACAAGATGGCTACTGGGCGTAATTTTAAAATCTCGTTTTTACTTCTTGTGTTCGAATCATGCGATTGAAGTTTGAATACCACACGTATACACTAATCTTAATGTAATAGTACAAAAATAAAAATACAACCTGGCGACTATCTGAAATATTTAGACGGTTCTCAATATCTACGAATCTAATACAGCAATTAAACTGACATTTTGTATGTTGATTGAGGCAATTAACATGAGCAGGATATATGAAAATAGGCTGTATAGTACTACTTGTTTTTAGCCTATTTTCAATTTGGAAAAAATAGGCATATGAGATCACCTTTTGTCCGTGTGTGTGTGCGTGTGTGTGTGTGAGTGTGAGGTGTGTGTGTCCCCCCCAAATAAAATCTAAACGGCTGGAGCGATTTCAATGAAACTCGGTAAGTTCATAGCACTTTTCCCGGAGACCTCGACCGTTCCCTTCAAATTTTGTTACGTCTCACCAATCCAACATGGCGGCTGTGCGAAATATTTCACTGACATTCTATATCTCCGAAACTATCACAGATGCAATCTTGTACGGTGATAAAGGGTACTGATACAAGTTTACCTATGTATATTTCTTAACCTGAAAAGTACAAAACGAACATGGCGACCAAGCGAATTTGAAATATTTTAATAGACTTTTCTCGTGATTTATCACTCTGAGTGCAGTGAAATGTGGTACAGTATTGATTTTGCAGATTGTAATGCACTGCCATCTAATTTAATTCAATTGTTTACATAACCTCAAGATGGCGGCTGTGCGAAATTTTAAAATTAAATTTTTATTTGTTGTGTCGTAATCATGCGATCGAACTGAAAGTTTGAATAATGAAACTAGGCAATAATTGTCCTTGAATGGTACATAACTCTATGGAATTTAAATATAACAATCCTAAATGGCGAGCTTCCGAAATATTTCGACGGTTCTCTATATCTATCAATCTTTTACAGCAACCAAACTGATTTTTTTAATGTTCATAGAGACTATAGGACTTTCAGTAACCTGGTGAGCCCAAATCCAACATGGCGGCGACGCGAAGTTGAAATATTTAAATGGACGTTTCTCGCGAATTAACAATCCTAGTGCCGTGAAACGTTGCACGTTAAATGCTTATACAAATGTTGATCCACTGGCAATTAATTTATTTCAATTGTTTGCATAATCACATGATGGCTACTGGGCGTAATTTTAACATCTCGTTTTTACTTCTTGTGTTCGAATCATGCGATTGAAGTTTGAATACCACACGTATACACTAATCTTAATGTAATAGTACAAAAATAAAAATACAACCTGGCGAACTATCTGAAATATTTAGACGGTTCTCAATATCTACGAATCTGTTACAGCAATTAAACTGACATTTTGTATGTTGATTGAGGCAATTAACATGAGCAGGATATATGAAAATAGGCTCTATAGTTCTTCACGGAACTACTTGTTTTTAGCCTATTTTCAATTTGGAAAAAATAGGCTTATGAGATCACCTTTTGTCCGTGTGTGTGTGCGTGTGTGTGTGTGTGTGTGAGGTGTGTGTGTGTCCCCTAATAAAATCTAATCGGCTGGAGCGATTTCAATGAAACTCGGTAAGTTCATAGCACTATTCCCGGCGACCTCGACCGTTCCCTTCAAATTTTGTTACGTCTCACCAATCCAACATGGCGGCTGTGCGAAATATTTCACTAGCATTCAATATCTCCGAAACTATTACCGATATCGCCCTGAAATTGTGTACGATGATAAAGGGCACTACTAGAAGTTCACCTATGAGAAGTTCAAAAACCTGGTGACTACAAAACCAACATGGCGGTCAAGCGAATTTGAGACTTTTAAATAGACTTTTCTCGCGATTTAACTCTCCAAACGTAATGAAACATGGTACAGCAAATGTCTATACACATTGTAATGCACTGGAGTCTAATTTAGTTCAATTGCTTACATAACCTCAAAATGGCGGCTGTGCGATATATTTCACTGACATTCTGTATCTCCGAAACTATTACAGATATCACCCTGCAATTGTGTACGGTGATAAAGGGTACTGATACAAGTTTACCTATGTATATTTCTTAACCTGAAAAGTACAAAACGAACATGGCGACCAAGCGAATTAGAAATATTTTAATATACTTTTCTCGTGATTTATCACTCTGAGCGCAGTGAAATGTGGTACAGTATTGATTTTGCAGATTGTAATGCACTGCCATCTAATTTAATTCAATTGTTTACATAACCTCAAGATGGCGGCTGTGCGAAATTTTAAAATTAAGTTTTTATTTGTTGTGCCGTAATCATGCGATCGAACTGAAAGTTTGAATAATGAAACTAGGCAATAATTGTCCTTGAATGGTACATAACTCTATGGCCTTTACATATAACAATCCTAAATGGCGAGCTTCCGAAATATTTCGACGGTTCTCAATATCTATGTATCTTTTACAGCAACCGAACTGTTTTTTTTATGTTCATAGAGACTATAGGACTTTCAGTAACCTGGTGAGCACAAATCCAACATGGCGGCGACGCGAAGTTGAAATATTTAAATGGACGTTTCTCGCGAATTAACAATCCTAGTGCCGTGAAACGTTGCACGTTAAATGCTTATACAAATGTTGATCCACTGGCAATTAATTTATTTCAATTGTTTGCATAATCACAAGATGGCTACTGGGCGAAATTTTAAAATTTCGTTTTTACTTCTTGTGTTCGAATCATGCGATTGAAGTTTGAATACCACACGTATACACTAATCTTAATGTAATAGTACAAAAATAAAAATACAACCTGGCGACTATCTGAAATATTTAGACGATTCTCAATATCTACGAATCTGTTACAGCAATTAAACTGACATTTTGTATGTTGATTGAGGCCATTAACATGAGCAGGATATATGAAAATAGGCTGTATAGTTCTCCACGGAACTACTTGTTTTTAGCCTATGTTCAATTTTGAAAAAATAGGCTTATGAGATCACCTTTTGTCCGTGTGTGTGTGTGTGTGTGAGGTGTGTGTGTGTCCCCCCCTAATAAAATCTAAACGGCTGGAGCGATTTCAATGAAACTCGGTAAGTTCATAGCACTATTCCCGGCGACCTCGACCGTTCCCTTCAAATTTTGTTACGTCTCACCATTCCAACATGGCGGCTGTGCGAAATATTCACTAGCATTCAATATCTCCGAAACTATTACCGATATCGCCCTGAAATTGTGTACGGTGATAAAGGCCACTACTAGAAGTTCACCTATGAGACTTTCAAAAACCTGGTGACTACAAAACCAATATGGCGGTCAAGCGAATTTGAGACTTTTAAATAGACTTTTCTCGCGATTTAACTCTCCACACGTAATGAAACTTGGAACAGCAAATGTCTATACACATTGTAATGCACTGGAGTCTAATTTAGTTCAATTGTTTACATAACCTCAAAATGGCGGCTGTGCGAAATATTTCACTGACATTCTATATCTCCGAAACTATTACAGATATCACCCAGCAATTTTGGACGGTGATAAAGGGTACTGATACAAGTTTACCTATGTATATGTCTTAATTGAAAAGTACAAAACGAACATGGCTACCAAGCGAATTTGAAATATTTTAATAGACTTTTCTCGTGATTTATCACTCTGAGCGCAGTGAAATGTGGTACAGTAAATGATTTTGCAGATTGTAATGCACTGCCATCTAATTTAATTCAATTGTTTACATAACCTCAAGATGGCGGCGGTGCGAAATTTTAAAATTAAGTTTTTATTTGTTGTGTCGTAATCATGCGATCGAACTGAAAGTTTGAATAATGAAACTAGGCAATAATTGTCCTTGAATGGTACATAACTCTATGGCCTTTACATATAACAATCCTAAATGGCGAGCTTCCGAAATATTTCGACGGTCCTCAATATCTATGAATCTTTTACAGCAACCAAACTGAATTTTTTTATGTTCATAGAGACTATAGGACTTTCAGTAACCTGGTGAGCACAAATCCAACATGGCGGCGACGCGAATTTGAAATATTTAAATGGACGTTTCTCGCGAATTAACAATCCGAGTGCCGTGAAACGTTGCACGTTAAATGCTTATACAAATGTTGATCCACTGGCAATTAATTTATTTCAATTGTTTGCATAATCACAAGATGGCTACTGGGCATAATTTTAAAATCTCGTTTTTACTTCTTGTGTTCGAATCATGCGATTGAAGTTTGAATACCACACGTATACACTAATCTTAATGTAATAGTACAAAAATAAAAATACAACCTGGCGACTATCTGAAATATTTAGACGGTTCTCAATATCTACGAATCTGTTACAGCAATTAAACTGACATTTTGTATGTTGATTGAGGCAATTAACATGAGCAGGATATATGAAAATAGGCTGTATAGTACTACTTGTTTTAGCCTATTTTCAATTTGGAAAAAATAGGCATATGAGATCACCTTTTGTCCGTGTGTGTGTGCGTGTGTGTTCGTGTGTGTGTGAGGTGTGTGTGTCCCCCCCCCTAATAAAATCTAAACGGCTGGAGCGATTTCAATGAAACTCGGTAAGTTCATAGCACTATTCCCGGCGACCTCGACCGTTCCCTTCAAATTTTGTTACGTCTCACCAATCCAACATGGCGGCTGTGCGAAATATTTCACTAGCATTCAATATCTCCGAAACTATTACAGATATCGCCCTGAAATAGCGTACGATGATAAAGGGCACTACTAGAAGTTCACCTATGAGACGTTCAAAAACCTGGTGACTACAAAACCAACATGGCGGTCAAGCGAAATTGAGACTTTTAAATAGACTTTTCTCGCGATTTAACTCTCCAAACGTAATGAAACTTGGTACAGCAAATGTCTATACACATTGTAATGCACTGGAGTCTAATTTTGTTCAATTGTTTACATAACCTCAAAATGGCGGCTGTGCGAAATATTTCACTGACATTCTATATCTCCGAAACTATTACAGATATCACCCTGCAATTGTGTACGGTGATAAAGGGTACTGATACAAGTTTACCTATGTATATTTCTTAACCTGAAAAGTACAAAACGAACATGGCGACCAAGCGAATTTGAAATATTTTAATAGACTTTTCTCGTGATTTATCACTCTGAGCGCAATGAAATGTGGTACATTAAATGATTTTGCAGATTGTAATGCACTGCCATCTAATTTAATTCAATTGTTTACGTAACCTCAAGATGGCGGCTGTGCGAAATTTTAAAATTAAGTTTTTATTTGTTGTGTCGTAATCATGCGATCGAACTGAAAGTTTGAATAATGAAACTAGGCAATAATTGTCCTTGAATGGTACATAACTCTATGGAATTTACATATAACAATCCTAAATGGCGAGCTTCCGAAATATTTCGACGGTTCTCTATATCTATCAATCTTTCACAGCAACCAAACTGATTTTTTTAATGTTCATAGAGACTATAGGACTTTCAGTAACCTGGTGAGCACAAATCCAACATGGCGGCGACGCGAATTTGAAATATTTAAATGGACGTTTCTCCCCAATTAACAATCCGAGTGCCGTGAAACGTTGCACGTTAAATGCTTATACAAATGTTGATCCACTGGCAATTAATTTATTTCAATTGTTTGCATAATCACAAGATGGCTACTGGGCGTAATTTTAAAATCTCGTTTTTACTTCTTGTGTTCGAATCATGCGATTGAAGTTTGAATACCACACGTATACACTAATCTTAATGTAATAGTACAAAAATAAAAATACAACCTGGCGACTATCTGAAATATTTAGACGGTTCTCAATATCTACGAATCTGTTACAGCAATTACACTGACATTTTGTATGTTGATTGAGGCAATTAACATGAGCAGGATATATGAAAATAGGCTGTATAGTACTACTTGTTTTTAGCCTATTTTCTATTTGGAAAAAATAGGCATATGAGATCACCTTTTGTCCGTGTGTGTGTGCGTGTGTGTTGGTGTGTGTGTGAGGTGTGTGTGTTCCCCCCTAATAAAATCTAAACGGCTGGAGCGATTTCAATGAAACTCGGTAAGTTCATAGCACTATTCCCGGCGACCTCGACCGTTCCCTTCAAATTTTGTTACGTCTCACCAATCCAACATGGCGGCTGTGCGAAATATTTAACTAGCATTCAATATCTCCGAAACTATTACCGATATCGCCCTGAAATAGTGTACGATGATAAAGGGCACTACTAGAAGTTCACCTATGAGACGTTCAAAAACATGGTGACTACAAAACCAACATGGCGGTCAAGCGAAATTGAGACTTTTAAATAGACTTTTCTCGCGATTTAACTCTCCAAACGTAATGAAACTTGGTACAGCAAATGTCTATACAAATTGTAATGGACTGGAGTCTAATTTAGTTCAATTGTTTACATAACCTCAAAATGGCGGCTGTGCGAAATATTTCACTGACATTCTATATCTCCGAAACTATTACAGATATAACCCTGCAATTGTGTACGGTGATAAAGGGTACTGATACAAGTTTACCTATGTATATTTCTTAACCTGAAAAGTACAAAACGAACATGGCGACCAAGCGAATTTGAAATATTTTAATAGACTTTTCTCGTGATTTATCACTCTGAGCGCAGTGAAATGTGGTACATTAAATGATTTTGCAGATTGTAATGCACTGCCATCTAATTTAATTCAATTGTTTACGTAACCTCAAGATGGCGGCTGTGCGAAATTTTAAAATTAAGTTTTTATTTGTTGTGTCGTAATCATGCGATCGAACTGAAAGTTTGAATAATGAAACTAGGCAATAATTGTCCTTGAATGGTACATAACTCTATGGAATTTACATATAACAATCCTAAATGGCGAGCTTCCGAAATATTTCGACGGTTCTCTATATCTATCAATCTTTCACAGCAACCAAACTGATTTTTTTAATGTTCATAAAGACTATAGGACTTTCAGTAACCTGGTGAGCACAAATCCAACATGGCGGCGACGCGATGTTGAAATATTTAAATGGACGATTCTCCCGAATTAACAATCCGAGTGCCGTGAAACGTTGCACGTTAAATGCTTATACAAATGTTGTTCCACTGGCAATTAATTTATTTCAATTGTTTGCATAATCACAAGATGGCTACTGGGCGTAATTTTAAAATCTCGTTTTTACTTCTTGTGTTCGAATCATGCGATTGAAGTTTGAATACCACACGTATACACTAATCTTATTGTAATAGTACAAAAATAAAAATACAACCTGGCGACTATCTGAAATATTTAGACGGTTCTCAATATCTACGAATTTGTTACAGCAATTAAACTGATATTTTGTATGTTGATTGAGGCCATTAACATGAGCAGGATATATGAAAATAGGCTGTATAGTTCTTCACGGAACTACTTGTTTTTAGCCTATTTTCAATTTTGAAAAAATAGGCTTATGAGATCACCTTTTGTCCGTGTGTGTGTGTGTGTGTGAGGTGTGTGTGTGTCCCCCCCTAATAAAATCTAAACGGCTGGAGCGATTTCAATGAAACTCGGTAAGTTCATAGCACTATTCCCGGCGACCTCGACCGTTCCCTTCAAATTTTGTTACGTCTCACCATTCCAACATGGCGGCTGTGCGAAATATTCACTAGCATTCAATATCTCCGAAACTATTACCGATATCGCCCTGAAATTGTGTACGGTGATAAAGGCCACTACTAGAAGGTCACCTATGAGACTTTCAAAATACTGGTGACTACAAAACCAACATGGCGGTCATGCGAAATTGAGACTTTTAAATAGACTTTTCTCGCGATTTAACTCTCCACACGTAATGAAACTTGGAACAGCAAATGTCTGTACACATTGAAATGCACTGGAGTCTAATTTAGTTCAATTGTTTACATAACCTCAAAATGGCGGCTGTGCGAAATATTTCACTGACATTCTATATCTCCGAAACTATTACAGATATCACCCTGCAATTGTGTACGGTGATAAAGGGTACTGATACAAGTTTACCTATGTATATTTCTTAACCTGAAAAGTACAAAACGAACATGGCGACCAAGCGAATTTGAAATATTTTAATAGACTTTTCTCGTGATTTATCACTCTAAGCGCAGTGAAATGTGGTACATTAAATGATTTTGCAGATTGTAATGCACTGCCATCTAATTTAATTCAATTGTTTACGTAACCTCAAGATGGCGGCTGTGCGAAATTTTAAAATTAAGTTTTTATTTGTTGTATCGTAATCATGCGACCGAACTGAAAGTTTGAATAATGAAACTAGGCAATAATTGTCCTTGAATGGTACATAACTCTATGGAATTTACATATAACAATCCTAAATGGCGAGCTTCCGAAATATTTCGACGGTTCTCTATATCTATCAATCTTTCACAGCAACCAAACTGATTTTTTTAATGTTCATAAAGACTATAGGACTTTCAGCAACCTGGTGAGCACAAATCCAACATGGCGGCGACGCGATGTTGAAATATTTAAATGGACGTTTCTCCCGAATTAACAATCCGAGTGCCGTGAAACGTTGCACGTTAAATGCTTATACAAATGTTGATCCACTGGCAATTACTTTATTTCAATTGTTTGCATAATCACAAGATGGCTACTGGGCGTAATTTTAAAATCCCGTTTTTACTTCTTGTGTTCGAATCATGCGATTGAAGTTTGAATACCACACGTATACACTAATCTTAATGTAATAGTACAAAAATAAAAATACAACCTGGCGACTATCTGAAATATTTAGACGGTTCTCAATATCTACGAATCTGTTACAGCAATTAAACTGACATTTTGTATGTTGATTGAGGCCATTAACATGAGCAGGATATATGAAAATAGGCTGTATAGTTCTTCACGGAACTACTTGTTTTTAGCCTATTTTCAATTTTGAAAAAATAGGCTTATGAGATCACCTTTTGTCCGTGTGTGTGTGTGTGTGTGTGTGAGGTGTGTGTGTGTCCCCCCCTAATAAAATCTAAACGGCTGGAGCGATTTCAATGAAACTCGGTAAGTTCATAGCACTATTCCCGGCGACCTAGACCGTTCCCTTCAAATTTTGTTACGTCTCACCATTCCAACATGGCGGCTGTGCGAAATATTCACTAACATTCAATATCTCCGAAACTATTACCGATATCGCCCTGAAATTGTGTACGGTGATAAAGGCCACTACTAGAAGTTCACCTATGAGACTTTCAAAAACCTGGTGACTACAAAACCAACATGGCGGTCAAGCGAAATTGAGACTTTTAAATAGACTTTTCTCGCTATTTAACTCTCCACACGTAATGAAACTTGGAACAGCAAATGTCTATACACATTGTAATGCACTGGAGTCTAATTTAGTTCAATTGTTTACATAACCTCAAAATGGCGGCTGTGCGAAATATTTCACTGACATTCTATATCTCCGAAACTATTACAGATATCACCCAGCAATTTTGGACGGTGATAAAGGGTACTGATACAAGTTTATCTACGTATATGTCTTAACCTGAAAAGTACAAAACGAACATGGCGACCAAGCGAATTTGAAATATTTTAATAGACTTTTCTCGTGATTTATCACTCTGAGCGCAGTGAAATGTGGTACAGTAAATGATTTTGCAGATTGTAATGCACTGCCATCTAATTTAATTCAATTGTTTACATAACCTCAAGATGGCGGCTGTGCGAAATTTTAAAATTAAGTTTTTATTTGTTGTGTCGTAATCATGCGATCGAACTGAAAGTTTGAATAATGAAACTAGGCAATAATTGTCCTTGAATGATACATAACTCTATGGCCTTTACATATAACAATCCTAAATGGCGAGCTTCCGAAATATTTCGACGGTCCTCAATATCTATGAATCTTTTACAGCAACCAAACTGAATTTTTTTATGTTCATAGAGACTATAGGACTTTCAGTAACCTGGTGAGCACAAATCCAACATGGCGGCGACGCGAAGTTGAAATATTTAAATGGACGTTTCTCGCGAATTAACAATCCGAGTGCCGTGAAACGTTGTACGTTAAATGCTTATACAAATGTTGATCCACTGGCTATTAATTTATTTCAATTGTTTGCATAATCACAAGATGGCTACTGGGCGTAATTTTAAAATTTCGTTTTTACTTCTTGTGTTCTAATCATGCGATTGAAGTTTGAATACCACACGTACACACTAATCTTAATGTAATAGTACAAAAATAAAAATACAACCTGACGACTATCTGAAATATTTAGACGGTTCTCCATATCTACGAATCTGTTACAGCAATTAAACTGATATTTTGTATGTTGATTGAAGCAATTAACATGAGCAGGATATATGAAAATAGGCTGTATAGTTCATCGCGGAACTACTTGTTTTTAGCCTATTTTCAATTTGGAAAAAATAGGCATATGAGATCACCTTTTGTCCGTGTGTGTGTGCGTGTGTGTGCGTGTGTGTGTGAGGTGTGTGTGCCCCGCCCCCTAATAAAATCTAAACGGCTGGAGCGATTTCAATGAAACTCGGTAAGTTCATAGCACTATTCCCGGCGACCTCGACCGTTCCCTTCAAATTTAGTTACGTCTCACCAATCCAACATGGCGGCTGTGCGAAATATTTCACTAGCATTCAATATCTCCGAAACTATTACCGATATCGCCCTGAAATAGTGTACGATGATAAAGGGCACTACTAGAAGTTCACCTATGAGACGTTCAAAAACCTGGTGACTACAAAACCAACATGGCGGTCAAGCGAAATTGAGACTCTTAAATAGACTTTTCTCGCGATTTAACTCTCCAAACGTAATGAAACATGGTACAGCAAATGTCTATACAAATTGTAATGGACTGGAGTCTAATTTAGTTCAATTGTTTACATAACCTCAAAATGGCGGCTGTGCGAAATATTTCACTGACATTCTATATCTCCGAAATTATTACAGATATAACCCTGCAATTGTGTACGGTGATAAAGGGTACTGATACAAGTTTACCTATGTATATTTCTTAACCTGAAAAGTACAAAACGAACATGGCGACCAAGCGAATTTGAAATATTTTAATAGACTTTTCTCGTGATTTATCACTCTGAGCGCAGTGAAATGTGGTACATTAAATGATTTTGCAGATTGTAATGCACTGCCATCTAATTTAATTCAATTGTTTACGTAACCTCAAGATGGCGGCTGTGCGAAATTTTAAAATTAAGTTTTTATTTGTTGTATCGTAATCATGCGACCGAACTGAAAGTTTGAATAATGAAACTAGGCAATAATTGTCCTTGAATGGTACATAACTCTATGGAATTTACATATAACAATCCTAAATGGCGAGCTTCCGAAATATTTCGACGGTTCTCTATATCTATCAATCTTTCACAGCAACCAAACTGATTTTTTTAATGTTCATAAAGACTATAGGACTTTCAGTAACCTGGTGAGCACAAATCCAACATGGCGGCGACGCGATGTTGAAATATTTAAATGGACGTTTCTCCCGAATTAACAATCCTAGTGCCGTGAAACGTTGCACGTTAAATGCTTATACAAATGTTGATCCACTGGCAATTACTTTATTTCAATTGCTTGCATAATCACAAGATGGCTACTGGGCGTAATTTTAAAATCTCGTTTTTACTTCTTGTGTTCGAATCATGCGATTGAAGTTTGAATACCACACGTATACACTAATCTTAATGTAATAGTACAAAAATAAAAATACAACCTGGCGACTATCTGAAATATTTAGACGGTTCTCAATATCTACGAATCTGTTACAGCAATTAAACTGACATTTTGTATGTTGATTGAGGCCATTAACATGAGCAGGATATATGAAAATAGGCTGTATAGTTCTTCACGGAACTACTTGTTTTTAGCCTATTTTCAATTTTGAAAAAATAGGCTTATGAGATCACCTTTTGTCCGTGTGTGTGTGTGTGTGTGAGGTGTGTGTGTGTGTCCCCCTAATAAAATCTAAACGGCTGGAGCGATTTCAATGAAACTCGGTAAGTTCATAGCACTATTCCCGGCGACCTCGACCGTTCCCTTCAAATTTTGTTACGTCTCACCATTCCAACATGGCGGCTGTGCGAAATATTCACTAGCATTCAATATCTCCGAAACTATTACCGATATCGCCCTGAAATTGTGTACGGTGATAAAGGCCACTACTAGAAGTTCACCTATGAGACTTTCAAAAACCTGGTGACTACAAAACCAACATGGCGGTCAAGCGAAATTGAGACTTTTAAATAGACTTTTCTCGCGATTTAACTCTCCACACGTAATGAAACTTGGAACAGCAAATGTCTATACACATTGTAATGCACTGGAGTCTAATTTAGTTCAATTGTTTACATAACCTCAAAATGGCGGCTGTGCGAAATATTTCACTGACATTCTATATCTCCGAAACTATTACAGATATCACCCAGCAATTTTGGACGGTGATAAAGGGTACTGATACAAGTTTACCTACGTATATGTCTTAACCTGAAAAGTACAAAACGAACATGGCGACCAAGCGAATTTGAAATATTTTAATAGACTTTTCTCGTGATTTATCACTCTGAGCGCAGTGAAATGTGGTACAGTAAATGATTTTGCAGATTGTAATGCACCGCCATCTAATTTAATTCAATTGTTTACATAACCTCAAGATGGCGGCTGTGCGAAATTTTAAAATTAAGTTTTTATTTGTTGTGTCGTAATCATGCGATCGAACTGAAAGTTTGAATAATGAAACTAGGCAATAATTGTCCTTGAATGGTACATAACTCTATGGCCTTTACATATAACAATCCTAAATGGCGAGCTTCCGAAATATTTCGACGGTCCTCAATATCTATGAATCTTTTACAGCAACCAAACTGAATTTTTTTATGTTCATAGAGACTATAGGACTTTCAGTAACTTGGTGAGCACAAATCCAACATGGCGGCGACGCGAAGTTGAAATATTTAAATGGACGTTTCTCGCGAATTAACAATCCGAGTGCCGTGAACCGTTGCACGTTAAATGCTTATACAAATGTTGATCCACTGGCTATTAATTTATTTCAATTGTTTGCATAATCACAAGATGGCTACTGGGCGTAATTTTAAAATTTCGTTTTTACTTCTTGTGTTCTAATCATGCGATTGAAGTTTGAATACCACACGTACACACTAATCTTAATGTAATAGTACAAAAATAAAAATACAACCTGACGACTATCTGAAATATTTAGACGGTTCTCCATATCTACGAATCTGTTACAGCAATTAAACTGATATTTTGTATGTTGATTGAAGCAATTAACATGAGCAGGATATATGAAAATAGGCTGTATAGTTCATCGCGGAACTACTTGTTTTTAGCCTATTTTCAATTTGGAAAAAATAGGCATATGAGATCACCTTTTGTCCGTGTGTGTGTGCGTGTGTGTGCGTGTGTGTGTGAGGTGTGTGTGTCCCCCCCCCCTAATAAAATCTAAACGGCTGGAGCGATTTCAATGAAACTCGGTAAGTTCATAGCACTATTCCCGGCGACCTCGACCGTTCCCTTCAAATTTAGTTACGTCTCACCAATCCAACATGGCGGCTGTGCGAAATATTTCACTAGCATTCAATATCTCCGAAACTATTACCGATATCGCCCTGAAATAGTGTACGATGATAAAGGGCACTACTAGAAGTTCACCTATGAGACGTTCAAAAACCTGCATTCAATATCTCCGAAACTATTACAGATATCGCCGTGAAATTGTGTACGATGTTAAAGGGCACTACTAGAAGTTCACCTATGAGACGTTCAAAAACCTGGTGACTACAAAACCAACATGGCGGTCAAGCGAAATTGAGACTTTTAAATAGACTTTTCTCGCGATTTAACTCTCCAAACGTAATGAAACTTGGTACAGCAAATGTCTATACAAATTGTAATGGACTGGAGACTAATTTAGTTCAATTGTTTACATAACCTCAAAATGGCGGCTGTGCGAAATATTTCACTGACATTCTATATCTCCGAAACTATTACAGATATCACCCTGCAATTGTGTACGGTGATAAAGGGTACTGATACAAGTTTACCTATGTATATTTCTTATCCTGAAAAGTACAAAACGAACATGGCGACCAAGCGAATTTGAAATATTTTAATAGACTTTTCTCGTGATTTATCATTCTGAGCGCGGTGAAATGTGGTACATTAAATGATTTTGCAGATTGTAATGCACTGCCATCTAATTTAATTCAATTATTTACGTAACCTCAAGATGGCGGCTGTGCGAAATTTTAAAATTAAGTTTTTATTTGTTGTGTCGTAATCATGCGATCGAACTGAAAGTTTGAATAATGAAACTAGGCAATAATTGTCCTTGAATGGTACATAACTCTATGGAATTTACATATAACAATCCTAAATGGCGAGCTTTCGAAATATTTCGACGGTTCTCTATATCTATCAATCTTTCACAGCAACCAAACTGTTTTTTTAATGTTCATAGAGACTGTAGGACTTTCAGTAACCTGGTGAGCACAAATCCAACATGGCGGCGACGCGAAGTTGAAATATTTAAATGGACGTTACTCCCCAATTAACAATCCGAGTGCCGTGAAACGTTGCACGTTAAATGCTTATACAAATGTTGATCCACTGGCAATTAATTTATTTCAATTGTTTGCATAATCACAAGATGGCTACTGGGCGTAATTTTAAAATCTCGTTTTTACTTCTTGTGTTCGAATCATGCGATTGAAGTTTGAATACCACACGTATACACTAATCTTAATGTAATAGTACAAAAATAAAAATACAACCTGGCGACTATCTGAAATATTTAGACGGTTCTCAATATCTACGAATCTGTTACAGCAATGAAACTGACATTTTGTATGTTGATTGAGGCAATTAACATGAGCAGGATATATGACAATAGGCTGTATAGTTCTTCACGGAACTACTTGTTTTTAGTCTATTTTCAATTTGGAAAAAATTGGCTTATGAGATCACCTTTTGTCCGAGTGTGTGTGCGTGTGTGTGTGTGTGTGTGAGGTGTGTGTGTCCCCCCCTAATAAAATCTAAACGGCTGGAGCGATTTCAATGAAACTCGGTAAGTTCATAGCACTATTCCCGGCGACCTCGACCGTTCCCTTCAAATTTTGTTACGTCTCACCAATCCAACATGGCGGCTGTGCGAAATATTTCACTAGCATTCAATATCTCCGAAACTATTACAGATATCGCCCTGAAATTGTGTACGATGATAAAGGGCACTACTAGAAGTTCACCTATGAGACGTTCCAAAACCTGGTGACTACAAAACCAACATGGCGGTCAAGCGAAATTGAGACTTTTAAATAGACTTTTCTCGCGATTTAACTCTCCAAACGTAATGAAACTTGGTACAGCAAATGTCTATACAAATTGTAATGCACTGGAGTCTAATTTAGTTCAATTGTTTACATAACCTCAAAATGGCGGCTGTGCGAAATATTTCACTGACATTCTATATCTCCGAAACTATTACAGATATCACCCTGCAATTGTGTACGGTGATAAAGGGTACTGATACAAGTTTACCTATGTATATTTCTCAACCTGAAAAGTACAAAACGAACATGGCGACCAAGCGAATTTGAAATATTTTAATAGACTTTTCTCGTGATTTATCACTCTGAGCGCAGTGAACTGTGGTACATTAAATGATTTTGCAGATTGTAATGCACTGCCATCTAATTTAATTCAATTGTTTACGTAACCTCAAGATGGCGGCTGTGCGAAATTTTAAAATTAAGTTTTTATTTGTTGTGTCGTAATCATGCGATCGAACTGAAAGTTTGAATAATGAAACTAGGCAATAATTGTCTTTGAATGGTACATAACTCTATGGAATTTACATATAACAATCCTAAATGGCGAGCTTCCGAAATATGTCGACGGTTCTCTATATCTATCAATCTTTCACAGCAACCAAACTGATTTTTTTAATGTTCATAGAGACTATAGGACTTTCAGTAACCTGGTGAGCACAAATCCAACATGGCGGCGACGCATAGTTGAAATATTTAAATGGACGTTTCTCCCGTATTAACAATCCGAGTGCCGTGAAACGTTGCACGTTAAATGCTTATACAAATGTTGATCCACTGGCAATTAATTTATTTCATTTGTTTGCATAATCACATGATGGTTACTGGGCGTAATTTTAAAGTCTCGTTATTTCTTCTTGTGTTCGAATCATGCGATTGAAGTTTGAATACCACACGTATACACTAATCTTAATGTAATAGTACAAAAATAAAAATACAACCTGGCGACTATCTGAAATATTTAGACGGTTCTCAATATCTACGAATCTGTTACAGCAATTAAACGGACATTTTGTATGTTGATTGAGGCAATTAACATGAGCAGGAAATATGAAAATAGGCTGTATAGTAATACTTGTTTTTAGCCTATTTTCAATTTGGAAAAAATAGGAATATGAGATCACCTTTTGTCCGTGTGTGTGTGCGTGTGTGTGTGTGTGAGGTGTGTGTGTCCCCCCCTAATAAAATATAAACGGCTGGAGCGATTTCAATGAAACTCGGTAAGTTCATAGCACTATTCCCGGCGACCTCGACCGTTCCCTTCAAATTTTGTTACGTCTCACCATTCCAACATGGCGGCTGTGCGAAATATTCACTAGCATTCAATATCTCCGAAACTATTACCGATATCGCCCTGAAATTGTGAACGGTGATAAAGGCCACTACTAGAAGTTCACCTATGAGACTTTCAAAAACCTGGTGACTAAAAAACCAACATGGCGGTCAAGCGAAATTGAGACTTTTAAATAGAATTTTCTCGCGATTTAACTCTCCACACGTAATGAAACTTGGAACAGCAAATGTCTATACACATTGTAATGCACTGGAGTCTAATTTAGTTCAATTGTTTACATAACCTCAAAATGGCGGCTGTGCGAAATATTTCACTGACATTCTATATCTCCGAAACTATTACAGATATCACCCAGCAATTTTGGACGGTGATAAAGGGTACTGATACAAGTTTACCTACGTATATGTCTTAACCTGAAAAGTACAAAACGAACATGGCGACCAAGCGAATTTGAAATATTTTAATAGACTTTTCTCGTGATTTATCACTCTGAGCGCAGTGAAATGTGGTACAGTAAATGATTTTGCAGATTGTAATGCACTGCCATCTAATTTAATTCAATTGTTTACATAACCTCAAGATGGCGGCTGTGCGAAATTTTAAAATTAAGTTTTTATTTGTTGTGTCGTAATCATGCGATCGAACTGAAAGTTTGAATAATGAAACTAGGCAATAATTGTCCTGAATGGTACATAACTCTATGGCCTTTACATATAACAATCCTAAATGGCGAGCTTCCGAAATATTTCGACGGTCCTCAATATCTATGAATCTTTTACAGCAACCAAACTGAATTTTTTAATGTTTATAGAGATTATAGGACTTTCAGTAACCTGGTGAGCACAAATCCAACATGGCGGCGACGCGAAGTTGAAATATTTAAATGGACGTTTCTCGCGAATTAACAATCCGAGTGCCGTGAAACGTTGCACGTTAAATGCTTATACAAATGTTGATCCACTGGCTATTAATTTATTTCAATTGTTTGCATAATCACAAGATGGCTACTGGGCGTAATTTTAAAATTTCGTTTTTACTTCTTGTGTTCTAATCATGCGATTGAAGTTTGAATACCACACGTACACACTAATCTTAATGTAATAGTACAAAAATAAAAATACAACCTGACGACTATCTGAAATATTTAGACGGTTCTCCATATCTACGAATCTGTTACAGCAATTAAACTGATATTTTATATGTTGATTGAAGCAATTAACATGAGCAGGATATATGAAAATAGGCCGTATAGTTCTTCGCGGAACTAATTGTTTTTTGCCTATTTTCAATTTGGAAAAAATAGGCATATGAGATCACCTTTTGTCCGTGTGTGTGTGCGTGTGTGTGTGTGTGTGTGAGTGTGAGGTGTGTGTGTCCCCCTCAAATAAAATCTAAACGGCTGGAGCGATTTCAATGAAACTCGGTAAGTTCATAGCACTATTCCCGGAGACCTCGACCGTTCCCTTCAAATTATGTTACGTCTCACCAATCCAACATGGCGGCTGTGCGAAATATTTCACTGACATTCTATATCTCCGAAACTATTACAGATGCAATCTTGTACGGTGATAAAGGGTACTGATACAAGTTTACCTATGTATATTTCTTAACCTGAAAAGTACAAAACGAACATGGCGACCAAGCGAATTTTAAATATTTTAATAGACTTTTCTCGTGATTTATCACTCTGAGTGCAGTGAAATGTGGTACAGTATTGATTTTGCAGATTGTAATGCACTGCCATCTAATTTAATTCAATTGTTTACATAACCTCAAGATGGCGGCTGTGCGAAATTTTAAAATTAAGTTTTTATTTGTTGTGTCGTAATCATGCGATCGAACTGAAAGTTTGAATAATGAAACTAGGCAATAATTGTCCTTGAATGGTACATAACTCTATGGAATTTAAATATAACAATCCTAAATGGCGAGCTTCCGAAATATTTCGACGGTTCTCTATATCTATCAATCTTTTACAGCAACCAAACTGATTTTTTTTAATGTTCATAGAGACTATAGGACTTTCAGTAACCTGGTGAGCACAAATCCAACATGGCGGCTACGCGAAGTTGAAATATTTAAATGGACGTTTCTCGCGAATTAACAATCCTAGTGCCGTGAAACGTTGCACGTTAAATGCTTATACAAATGTTGATCCACTGGCAATTAATTTATTTCAATTGTTTGCATAATCACAAGATGGCTACTGGGCGTAATTTTAACATCTCGTTTTTACTTCTTGAGTTCGAATCATGCGATTGAAGTTTGAATACCACACGTATACACTAATCTTAATGTAATAGTACAAAAATAAAAATACAACCTGGCGACTATCTGAAATATTTAGACGGTTCTCAATATCTACGAATCTGTTACAGCAATTAATCTGACATTTTGTATGTTGATTGAGGCAATTAACATGAGCAGGATATATGAAAATAGGCTGTATAGTACTACTTGTTTTAGCCTATTTTCAATTTGGAAAAAATAGGCACATGAGATCACCTTTTGTCCGTGTGTGTGTGTGCGTGTGTGCGCGTGTGTGTGCGTGTGTGTGTGAGGTGTGTGTGTCCCCCCCTAATAAAATCTAAACGGCTGGAGCGATTTCAATGAAACTCGGTAAGTTCATAGCACTATTCCCGGCGACCTCGACCGTTCCCTTCAAATTTTGTTACGTCTCACCAATCCAACATGGCGGCTGTGCGAAATATTTCACTAGCATTCAATATCTCCGAAACTATTACCGATATCGCCCTGAAATAGTGTACGATGATAAAGGGCACTCCTAAAAGTTCACCTATGAGACGTTCAAAAACCTGGTGACTACAAAACCAACATGGCGGTCAAGCGAAATTGAGACTTTTAAATAGACTTTTCTCGCGATTTAACTCTCCAAACGTAATGAAACTTGGTACAGCAAATGTCTATATAAATTGTAATGGACTGGAGTCTAATTTAGTTCAATTGTTTACATAACCTCAAAATGGCGGCTGTGCGAAATATTTTACTGACATTCTATATCTCCGAAACTATTACAGATATAACCCTGCAATTGTGTACGGTGATAAAGGGTACTGATACAAGTTTACCTATGTATATTTCTTAACCTGAAAAGTACAAAACGAACGTGGCGACCAAGCGAATTTGAAATATTTTAATAGACTTTTCTCGTGATTTATCACTCTGAGCGCAGTGAAATGTGGTACATTAAATGATTTTGCAGATTGTAATGCACTGCCATCTAATTTAATTCAATTGTTTACGTAACCTCAAGATGGCGGCTGTGCGAAATTTTAAAATTAAGTTTTTATTTGTTGTGTCGTAATCATGCGATCGAACTGAAAGTTTGAATAATGAAACTAGGCAATAATTGTCCTTGAATGGTACATAACTCTATGGAATTTACATATAACAATCCTAAATGGCGAGCTTCCGAAATATTTCGACGGTTCTCTATATCTATCAATCTTTCACAGCAACCAAACTGATTTTTTTAATGTTCATAGAGACTATAGGACTTTCAGTAACCTGGTGAGCACAAATCCAACATGGCAGCGACGCGAATTTGAAATATTTAAATGGACGTTTCTCCCCAATTAACAATCCGAGTGCCGTGAAACGTTGCACGTTAAATGCTTATACAAATGTTGATCCACTGGCAATTAATTTATTTCAATTGTTTGCATAATCACAAGATGGCTACTGGGCGTAATTTTAAAATCTCGTTTTTACTTCTTGTGTTCGAATCATGCGATTGAAGTTTGAATACCACACGTATACACTAATCTTAATGTAATAGTACAAAAATAAAAATACAACCTGGCGACTATCTGAAATATTTAGACGGTTCTCAATATCTACGAATCTGTTACAGCAATTAAACTGACATTTTGTATGTTGATTGAGGCAATTAACATGAGCAGGATATATGAAAATAGGCTGTATAGTACTACTTGTTTTTAGCCTATTTTCAATTTGGAAAAAATAGGCATATGAGATCACCTTTTGTCCGTGTGTGTGTGCGTGTGTGTGTGTGTGAGGTGTGTGTGTGTCCCCCTAATTAAATCTAAACGGCTGGAGCGATTTCAATGAAACTCGGTAAGTTCATAGCACTATTCCCGGCGACCTCGACCGTTCCCTTCAAATTTTGTTACGTCTCACCAATCCATCATGGCGGCTGTGCGAAATATTTCACTGACATTCTATATCTCCGAAACTATTACAGATATCACCCTGCAATTGTGTACGGTGATAAAGGGTACTGATACAAGTTTACCTATGTATATTTCTTAACCTGAAAAGTACAAAACGAACATGGCGACCAAGCGAATTTGAAATATTTTAATAGACTTTTCTCATGATTTATCACTCTGAGTGCAGTGAAATGTGGTACAGTATTGATTTTGCAGATTGTAATGCACTGCCATCTAATTTAATTCAATTGTTTACATAACCTCAAGATGGCGGCTGTGCGAAATTTTAAAATTAAGTTTTTATTTGTTGTGTCGTAATCATGCGATCGAACTGAAAGTTTGAATAATGAAACTAGGCAATAATTGTCCTTGAATGGTACATAACTCTATGGAATTTAAATATAACAATCCTAAATGGCGAGCTTCCGAAATATTTCGACGGTTCTCTATATCTATCAATCTTTCACAGCAACCAAACTGATTTTTTTAATGTTCATAAAGACTATAGGACTTTCAGTAACCTGGTGAGCACAAATACAACATGGCGGCGACGCGATGTTGAAATATTTAAATGGACGTTTCTCCCGAATTAACAATCCGAGTGCCGTGAAACGTTGCACGTTAAATGCTTATACAAATGTTGATCCACTGGCAATTAATTTATTTCAATTGTTTGCAAAATCACAAGATGGCTACTGGGCGTAATTTTAAAATCTCGTTTTTACTTCTTGTGTTCGAATCATGCGATTGAAGTTTGAATACCACACGTATACACTAATCTTAATGTAATAGTACAAAAATAAAAATACAACCTGGCGACTATCTGAAATATTTAGACGGTTCTCAATATCTACGAATCTGTTACAGCAATTAAACTGACATTTTGTATGTTGATTGAGGCAATTAACATGAGCAGGATATATGAAAATAGGCTGTATAGTACTACTTGTTTTAGCCTATTTTTAATTTGGATAAAATAGGCATATGAGATCACCTTTTGTCCGTGTGTGTGTGCGTGTGTGTTGGTGTGTGTGTGAGGTGTGTGTGTCCCCCCCTAATAAAATCTAAACGGCTGGAGCGATTTCAATGAAACTCGGTAAGTTAATAGCACTATTCCCGGCGACCTCGACCGTACCCTTCAAATTTTGTTACGTCTCACAAATCCAACATGGCGGCTGTGCGAAATATTTCACTAGCATTCAATATCTCCGAAACTATTACCGATATCGCCCTGAAATAGTGTACGATGATAAAGGGCACTACTAGAAGTTCACCTATGAGACGTTCAAAAACCTGGTGACTACAAAACCAACATGGCGGTCAAGCGAAATTGAGACTTTTAAATAGACTTTTCTCGCGATTTTACTCTCCAAACGTAATGAAACTTGGTACAGCAAATGTCTATACAACTTGTAATGGACTGGAGTCTAATTTAGTTCAATTGTTTACATAACCTCAAAATGGCGGCTGTGCGAAATATTTCACTGACATTCTATATCTCCGAAACTATTACAGATATAACCCTGCAATTGTGTACGGTGATAAAGGGTACTGATACAAGTTTACCTATGTATATTTCTTAACCTAAAAAGTACAAAACGAACATGGCGACCAAGCGAATTTGAAATATTTTAATAGACTTTTCTCGTGATTTATCACTCTGAGCGCAGTGAAATGTGGTACATTAAATGATTTTGCAGATTGTAATGCACTGCCATCTAATTTAATTCAATTGTTTACGTAACCTCAAGATGGCGGCTGTGCGAAATTTTAAAATTAAGTTTTTATTTGTTGTGTCGTAATCATGCGATCGAACTGAAAGTTTGAATAATGAAACTAGGCAATAATTGTCCTTGAATGGTACATAACTCTAAGGAATTTACATATAACAATCCTAAATGGCGAGCTTCCGAAATATTTCGACGGTTCTCTATATCTATCAATCTTTCACAGCAACCAAACTGATTTTTTTAATGTTCATAGAGACTATAGGACTTTCAGTAACCTGGTGAGCACAAATCCAACATGGCGGCGACGCGAATTTGAAATATTTAAATGGACGTTTCTCCCCAATTAACAATCCGAGTGCCGTGAAACGTTGCACGTTAAATGCTTATACAAATGTTGATCCACTGGCAATTAATTTATTTCAATTGTTTGCATAATCACAAGATGGCTACTGGGCGTAATTTTAAAATCTCGTTTTTACTTCTTGTGTTCGAATCATGCGATTGAAGTTTGAATACCACACGTATACTCTAATCTTAATGTAATAGTACAAAAATAAAAATACAACCTGGCGACTATCTGAAATATTTAGACGGTTCTCAATATCTACGAATCTGTTACAGCAATTACACTGACGTTTTGTATGTTGATTGATGCAATTAACATGAGCAGGATATATGAAAATAGGCTGTATAGTACTACTTGTTTTTAGCCTATTTTCTATTTGGAAAAAATAGGCATATGGGATCACCTTTTGTCCGTGTGTGTGTGCGTGTGTGTGTGTGTGTGTGTGAGGTGTATGTGTCCCCCCCTAATTAAATCTAAAAGGCTGGAGCGATTTCAATGAAACTCGGTAAGTTCATAGCACTATTCTCGGCGACATCGACCGTTCCCTTCAAATTTTGTTACGTCTCACCAATCCAACATGGCGGCTGTGCGAATTATTTCACTAGCATTCAATATCTCCGAAACTTTTACCGATATCGCCCTGAAATAGTGTACGATGATAAAGGGCACTACTAGAAGTTCACCTATGAGACGTTCAAAAACCTGGTGACTACAAAACCAACATGGCGGTCAAGCGAAATTGAGACTTTTAAATAGAATTTTCTCGCGATTTAACTCTCCAAACGTAATGAAACTTGGTACAGCAAATGTCTATACAAATTGTAATGCACTGGAGTCTAATTTAGTTCAATTGTTTACATAACCTCAAAATGGCGGCTGTGCGAAATATTTCACTGACATTCTATATCTCCGAAACTATTACAGATATCACCCTGCAATTGTGTACGGTGATAAAAGGTACTGATACAAGTTTACCTATGTATATTTCTTAACCTGAAAAGTACAAAACGAACATGGCGACCAAGCGAATTTGAAATATTTTAATAGACTTTTCTCGTGATTTATCACTCTGAGCGCAGTGAAATGTGGTACATTAAATGATTTTGCAGATTGTAATGCACTGCCATCTAATTTAATTCAATTGTTTACGTAACCTCAAGATGGCGGCTGTGCGAAATTTTAAAAATAAGTTTTTATTTGTTGTATCGTAATCATGCGATCGAACTGAAAGTTTGAATAATGAAACTAGGCAATAATTGTCCTTGAATGGTACATAACTCTATGGAATTTACATATAACAATCCTAAATGGCGAGCTTCCGAAATATTTCGACGGTTCTCTATATCTATCAATCTTTCACAGCAACCAAACTGATTTTTTTAATGTTCATAAAGACTATAAGACTTTCAGTAACCTGGTGAGCACAAATCCAACATGGCGGCGACGCGATGTTGAAATATTTAAATGGACGTTTCTCCCGAATTAACAATCCGAGTGCCGTGAAACGTTGCACGTTAAATGCTTATACAAATGTTGATCCACTGGCAATTAATTTATTTCAATTGTTTGCATAATCACAAAATGGCTACTGGGCGTAATTTTAAAATCTCGTTTTTACTTCTTGTGTTCGAATCATGCGATTGAAGTTTGAATACCACACGTATACACTAATCTTAATGTAATAGTACAAAAATAAAAATACAACCTGGCGACTATCTGAAATATTTAGACGGTTCTCAATATCTACGAATCTGTTACAGCAATTAAACTGACATTTTGTATGTTGATTGAGGCAATTAACATGAGCAGGATATATGAAAATAAGCTGTATAGTTCTTCACGGAACTACTTGTTTTTAGCCTATTTTCAATTTGGAAAAAATTGGCTTATGAGATCACCTTTTGTCCGTGTGTGTGTGCGTGTGTGTGTGTGTGTGTGTGAGGTGTGTGTGTGTGTCCCCCTTATAAAATCTAAACGGCTGGAGCGATTTCAATGAAACTCGGTAAGTTCATAGCACTATTCCTGGCGACCTCGACCGTTCCCTTCAAATTTTGTTACGTCTCACCATTCCAACATGGCGGCTGTGCGAAATATTTAACTAGCATTCAATATCTCCGAAACTATTACCGATATCGCCCTGAAATTGTGTACGGTGATAAAGGCCACTACTAGAAGTTCAGCTATGAGACTTTCAAAAACCTGGTGACTACAAAACCAACATGGCGGTCAAGCGAATTTGAGACTTTTAAATAGACTTTTCTCGCGATTTAACTCTCCAAACGTAATGAAACTTGGAACAGCAAATGTCGATACACATTGTAATGCACTGGAGTCTAATTTAGTTCAATTGTTTATATAACCTCAAAATGGCGGCTGTGCGAAATATTTCACTGACATTCTATATCTCCGAAACTATTACAGATATCACCCTGCAATTTTGTACAGTGATAAAGGGTACTGATACAAGTTTACCAATGTATATTTCTTAACCTGTAAAGTACAAAACGAACATGGCGACCAAGCGAATTTGAAATATTTTAATAGACTTTTCTCGTGATTTATCACACTGAGCGCAGTGAAATGTGGTACAGTATTGATTTTGCAGATTGTAATGCACTGCCATCTAATTTAATTCAATTGTTTACATAACCTCAAGATGGCGGCTGTGCGAAATTTTAAAATTACGTTTTTATTTGTTGTGTCGTAATCATGCGATCGAACTGAAAGTTTGAATAATGAAACTAGGCAATATTTGTCCTTGAATGGCACATAACTCTATGGCCTTTACATATAACAATCCTAAATGGCGAGCTTCCGAAATATTTCGACGGTTCTCAATATCTATCAATCTTTTACAGCAACCAAACTGATGTTTTTATGTTCATAGAGACTATAGGACTATCAGTAACCTGGTGAGCACAAATCCAACATGGCGGCGACGCGAAGTTGAAATATTTAAATGGACGTTTCCCGCGAATTAACAATCCGAGTGCCGTGAAACGTTGCACGTTAAATGGTTATACAAATGTTGATCCACTGGCAATTAATTTATTTCAATTGTTTGCATAATCACAAGATGGCTACTGGGCGTAATTAGAAAATCTCGTTTTTACTTCTTGTGTTCGAATCATGCGATTGAAGTTTGAATACCACACGTATACACTAATCTTAATGTAATAGTACAAATATAAAAATACAACCTGGCGACTATCTGAAATATTTAGACGGTTCTCAATATCTACGAATCTGTTACAGCAATTAAACTGACATTTTGTATGTTGATTGAGGCAATTAACATGAGCAGGATATATGAAAATAGGCTGTATAGTTCTTCACGGAACTACTTGTTTTTAGCCTATTTTCAATTTGGAAAAAATTGGCTTATGAGATCACCTTTTGTCCGTGTGTGTGTGCGTGTGTGTGTGTGTGTGAGGTGTGTTTGTGTGTCCCCCTAATAAAATCTAAACGGCCTTGAGCGATTTCAATGAAACTCGGTAAGTTCATAGCACTATTCCCGGCGACCTCAACCGTTCCCTTCAAATTTTGTTACGTCTCACCATTCCAACATGGCGGCTGTGCGAAATATTTCACTAGCATTCAATATCACCGAAACTATTACCGATATCGCCCTGAAATTGTGTACCGTGTTACAGGCCACTACTAGAAGTTCAGCTATGAGACTTTCAAAATCCTGGTGACTACAAAACCAACATGGCGGTCAAGCGAAATTGAGACTTTTAAATAGACTTTTCTCGCGATTTAACTCTCCAAACGTAATGAAACTTGGAACAGCAAAGGTCTATACAAATTGTAATGCACTGGAGTCTAATTTAGTTCAATTGTTTACATAACCTCAAAATGGCGGCTGTGCGAAATATTTCACTGACATTCTATATCTCCGAAACTATTACAGATATAACCCTGCAATTGTGTACGGTGATAAAGGGTACTGATACAAGTTTACCTATGTATATTTCTTAACCTGAAAAGTACAAAACGAACGTGGCGACCAAGCGAATTTGAAATATTTTAATAGACTTTTCTCGTGATTTATCACTCTGAGCGCAGTGAAATGTGGTACATTAAATGATTTTGCAGATTGTAATGCACTGCCATCTAATTTAATTCAATTGTTTACGTAACCTCAAGATGGCGGCTGTGCGAAATTTTAAAATTAAGTTTTTATTTGTTGTGTCGTAATCATGCGATCGAACTGAAAGTTTGAATAATGAAACTAGGCAATAATTGTCCTTGAATGGTACATAACTCTATGGAATTTACATATAACAATCCTAAATGGCGAGCTTCCGAAATATTTCGACGGTTCTCTATATCTATCAATCTTTCACAGCAACCAAACTGATTTTTTTAATGTTCATAGAGACTATAGGACTTTCAGTAACCTGGTGAGCACAAATCCAACATGGCAGCGACGCGAATTTGAAATATTTAAATGGACGTTTCTCCCCAATTAACAATCCGAGTGCCGTGAAACGTTGCACGTTAAATGCTTATACAAATGTTGATCCACTGGCAATTAATTTATTTCAATTGTTTGCATAATCACAAGATGGCTACTGGGCGTAATTTTAAAATCTCGTTTTTACTTCTTGTGTTCGAATCATGCGATTGAAGTTTGAATACCACACGTATACACTAATCTTAATGTAATAGTACAAAAATAAAAATACAACCTGGCGACTATCTGAAATATTTAGACGGTTCTCAATATCTACGAATCTGTTACAGCAATTAAACTGACATTTTGTACGTTGATTGAGGCAATTAACATGAGCAGGATATATGAAAATAGGCTGTATAGTACTACTTGTTTTTAGCCTATTTTCAATTTGGAAAAAATAGGCATATGAGATCACCTTTTGTCCGTGTGTGTGTGCGTGTGTGTGTGTGTGTGTGTGTGAGGTGTGTGTGTGTCCCCCTAATTAAATCTAAACGGCTGGAGCGATTTCAATGAAACTCGGTAAGTTCATAGCACTATTCCCGGCGACCTCGACCGTTCCCTTCAAATTTTGTTACGTCTCACCAATCCATCATGGCGGCTGTGCGAAATATTTCACTGACATTCTATATCTCCGAAACTATTACAGATATCACCCTGCAATTGTGTACGGTGATAAAGGGTACTGATACAAGTTTACCTATGTATATTTCTTAACCTGAAAAGTACAAAACGAACATGGCGACCAAGCGAATTTGAAATATTTTAATAGACTTTTCTCATGATTTATCACTCTGAGTGCAGTGAAATGTGGTACAGTATTGATTTTGCAGATTGTAATGCACTGCCATCTAATTTAATTCAATTGTTTACATAACCTCAAGATGGCGGCGGTGCGAAATTTTAAAATTAAGTTTTTATTTGTTGTGTCGTAATCATGCGATCGAACTGAAAGTTTGAATAATGAAACTAGGCATTAATTGTCCTTGAATGGTACATAACTCTATGGCCTTTACATATAACAATCCTAAATGGCGAGCTTCCGAAATATTTCGACGGTCCTCAATATCTATGAATCTTTTACAGCAACCAAACTGAATTTTTTTATGTTCATAGAGACTATAGGACTTTCAGTAACCTGGTGAGCACAAATCCAACATGGCGGCGACGCGAATTTGAAATATTTAAATGGACGTTTCTCGCGAATTAACAATCCGAGTGCCGTGAAACGTTGCACGTTAAATGCTTATACAAATGTTGATCCACTGGCAATTAATTTATTTCAATTGTTTGCATAATCACAAGATGGCTACTGGGCATAATTTTAAAATCTCGTTTTTACTTCTTGTGTTCGAATCATGCGATTGAAGTTTGAATACCACACGTATACACTAATCTTAATGTAATAGTACAAAAATAAAAATACAACCTGGCGACTATCTGAAATATTTAGACGGTTCTCAATATCTACGAATCTGTTACAGCAATTAAACTGACATTTTGTATGTTGATTGAGGCAATTAACATGAGCAGGATATATGAAAATAGGCTGTATAATACTACTTGTTTTAGCCTATTTTCAATTTGGAAAAAATAGGCATATGAGATCACCTTTTGTCCGTGTGTGTGTGCGTGTGTGTTCGTGTGTGTGTGAGGTGTGTGTGTCCCCCCCCCCCTAATAAAATCTAAACGGCTGGAGCGATTTCAATGAAACTCGGTAAGTTCATAGCACTATTCCCGGCGACCTCGACCGTTCCCTTCAAATTTTGTTACGTCTCACCAATCCAACATGGCGGCTGTGCGAAATATTTCACTAGCATTCAATATCTCCGAAACTATTACAGATATCGCCCTGAAATAGCGTACGATGATAAAGGGCACTACTAGAAGTTCACCTATGAGACGTTCAAAAACCTGGTGACTACAAAACCAACATGGCGGTCAAGCGAAATTGAGACTTTTAAATAGACTTTTCTCGCGATTTAACTCTCCAAACGTAATGAAACTTGGTACAGCAAATGTCTATACACATTGTAATGCACTGGAGTCTAATTTTGTTCAATTGTTTACATAACCTCAAAATGGCGGCTGTGCGAAATATTTCACTGACATTCTATATCTCCGAAACTATTACAGATATCACCCTGCAATTGTGTACGGTGATAAAGGGTACTGATACAAGTTTACCTATGTATATTTCTTAACCTGAAAAGTACAAAACGAACATGGCGACCAAGCGAATTTGAAATATTTTAATAGACTTTTCTCGTGATTTATCACTCTGAGCGCAATGAAATGTGGTACATTAAATGATTTTGCAGATTGTAATGCACTGCCATCTAATTTAATTCAATTGTTTACGTAACCTCAAGATGGCGGCTGTGCGAAATTTTAAAATTAAGTTTTTATTTGTTGTGTCGTAATCATGCGATCGAACTGAAAGTTTGAATAATGAAACTAGGCAATAATTGTCCTTGAATGGTACATAACTCTATGGAATTTACATATAACAATCCTAAATGGCGAGCTTCCGAAATATTTCGACGGTTCTCTATATCTATCAATCTTTCACAGCAACCAAACTGATTTTTTTAATGTTCATAGAGACTATAGGACTTTCAGTAACCTGGTGAGCACAAATCCAACATGGCGGCGACGCGAATTTGAAATATTTAAATGGACGTTTCTCCCCAATTAACAATCCGAGTGCCGTGAAACGTTGCACGTTAAATGCTTATACAAATGTTGATCCACTGGCAATTAATTTATTTCAATTGTTTGCATAATCACAAGATGGCTACTGGGCGTAATTTTAAAATCTCGTTTTTACTTCTTGTGTTCGAATCATGCGATTGAAGTTTGAATACCACACGTATACACTAATCTTAATGTAATAGTACAAAAATAAAAATACAACCTGGCGACTATCTGAAATATTTAGACGGTTCTCAATATCTACGAATCTGTTACAGCAATTACACTGACATTTTGTATGTTGATTGAGGCAATTAACATGAGCAGGATATATGAAAATAGGCTGTATAGTACTACTTGTTTTTAGCCTATTTTCTATTTGGAAAAAATAGGCATATGAGATCACCTTTTGTCCGTGTGTGTGTGCGTGTGTGTTGGTGTGTGTGTGAGGTGTGTGTGTTCCCCCCTAATAAAATCTAAACGGCTGGAGCGATTTCAATGAAACTCGGTAAGTTCATAGCACTATTCCCGGCGACCTCGACCGTTCCCTTCAAATTTTGTTACGTCTCACCAATCCAACATGGCGGCTGTGCGAAATATTTAACTAGCATTCAATATCTCCGAAACTATTACCGATATCGCCCTGAAATAGTGTACGATGATAAAGGGCACTACTAGAAGTTCACCTATGAGACGTTCAAAAACATGGTGACTACAAAACCAACATGGCGGTCAAGCGAAATTGAGACTTTTAAATAGACTTTTCTCGCGATTTACCTCTCCAAACGTAATGAAACTTGGTACAGCAAATGTCTATACAAATTGTAATGGACTGGAGTCTAATTTAGTTCAATTGTTTACATAACCTCAAAATGGCGGCTGTGCGAAATATTTCACTGACATTCTATATCTCCGAAACTATTACAGATATAACCCTGCAATTGTGTACGGTGATAAAGGGTACTGATACAAGTTTACCTATGTATATTTCTTAACCTGAAAAGTACAAAACGAACATGGCGACCAAGCGAATTTGAAATATTTTAATAGACTTTTCTCGTGATTTATCACTCTGAGCGCAGTGAAATGTGGTACATTAAATGATTTTGCAGATTGTAATGCACTGCCATCTAATTTAATTCAATTGTTTACGTAACCTCAAGATGGCGGCTGTGCGAAATTTTAAAATTAAGTTTTTATTTGTTGTGTCGTAATCATGCGATCGAACTGAAAGTTTGAATAATGAAACTAGGCAATAATTGTCCTTGAATGGTACATAACTCTATGGAATTTACATATAACAATCCTAAATGGCGAGCTTCCGAAATATTTCGACGGTTCTCTATATCTATCAATCTTTCACAGCAACCAAACTGATTTTTTTAATGTTCATAAAGACTATAGGACTTTCAGTAACCTGGTGAGCACAAATCCAACATGGCGGCGACGCGATGTTGAAATATTTAAATGGACGATTCTCCCGAATTAACAATCCGAGTGCCGTGAAACGTTGCACGTTAAATGCTTATACAAATGTTGTTCCACTGGCAATTAATTTATTTCAATTGTTTGCATAATCACAAGATGGCTACTGGGCGTAATTTTAAAATCTCGTTTTTACTTCTTGTGTTCGAATCATGCGATTGAAGTTTGAATACCACACGTATACACTAATCTTATTGTAATAGTACAAAAATAAAAATACAACCTGGCGACTATCTGAAATATTTAGACGGTTCTCAATATCTACGAATTTGTTACAGCAATTAAACTGATATTTTGTATGTTGATTGAGGCCATTAACATGAGCAGGATATATGAAAATAGGCTGTATAGTTCTTCACGGAACTACTTGTTTTTAGCCTATTTTCAATTTTGAAAAAATAGGCTTATGAGATCACCTTTTGTCCGTGTGTGTGTGTGTGTGTGAGGTGTGTGTGTGTCCCCCCCTAATAAAATCTAAACGGCTGGAGCGATTTCAATGAAACTCGGTAAGTTCATAGCACTATTCCCGGCGACCTCGACCGTTCCCTTCAAATTTTGTTACGTCTCACCATTCCAACATGGCGGCTGTGCGAAATATTCACTAGCATTCAATATCTCCGAAACTATTACCGATATCGCCCTGAAATTGTGTACGGTGATAAAGGCCACTACTAGAAGGTCACCTATGAGACTTTCAAAATACTGGTGACTACAAAACCAACATGGCGGTCATGCGAAATTGAGACTTTTAAATAGACTTTTCTCGCGATTTAACTCTCCACACGTAATGAAACTTGGAACAGCAAATGTCTGTACACATTGAAATGCACTGGAGTCTAATTTAGTTCAATTGTTTACATAACCTCAAAATGGCGGCTGTGCGAAATATTTCACTGACATTCTATATCTCCGAAACTATTACAGATATCACCCTGCAATTGTGTACGGTGATAAAGGGTACTGATACAAGTTTACCTATGTATATTTCTTAACCTGAAAAGTACAAAACGAACATGGCGACCAAGCGAATTTGAAATATTTTAATAGACTTTTCTCGTGATTTATCACTCTAAGCGCAGTGAAATGTGGTACATTAAATGATTTTGCAGATTGTAATGCACTGCCATCTAATTTAATTCAATTGTTTACGTAACCTCAAGATGGCGGCTGTGCGAAATTTTAAAATTAAGTTTTTATTTGTTGTATCGTAATCATGCGACCGAACTGAAAGTTTGAATAATGAAACTAGGCAATAATTGTCCTTGAATGGTACATAACTCTATGGAATTTACATATAACAATCCTAAATGGCGAGCTTCCGAAATATTTCGACGGTTCTCTATATCTATCAATCTTTCACAGCAACCAAACTGATTTTTTAATGTTCATAAAGACTATAGGACTTTCAGTAACCTGGTGAGCACAAATCCAACATGGCGGCGACGCGATGTTGAAATATTTAAATGGACGTTTCTCCCGAATTAACAATCCGAGTGCCGTGAAACGTTGCACGTTAAATGCTTATACAAATGTTGATCCACTGGCAATTACTTTATTTCAATTGTTTGCATAATCACAAGATGGCTACTGGGCGTAATTTTAAAATCCCGTTTTTACTTCTTGTGTTCGAATCATGCGATTGAAGTTTGAATACCACACGTATACACTAATCTTAATGTAATAGTACAAAAATAAAAATACAACCTGGCGACTATCTGAAATATTTAGACGGTTCTCAATATCTACGAATCTGTTACAGCAATTAAACTGACATTTTGTATGTTGATTGAGGCCATTAACATGAGCAGGATATATGAAAATAGGCTGTATAGTTCTTCACGGAACTACTTGTTTTTAGCCTATTTTCAATTTTGAAAAAATAGGCTTATGAGATCACCTTTTGTCCGTGTGTGTGTGTGTGTGTGAGGTGTGTGTGTGTCCCCCCCTAATAAAATCTAAACGGCTGGAGCGATTTCAATGAAACTCGGTAAGTTCATAGCACTATTCCCGGCGACCTAGACCGTTCCCTTCAAATTTTGTTACGTCTCACCATTCCAACATGGCGGCTGTGCGAAATATTCACTAACATTCAATATCTCCGAAACTATTACCGATATCGCCCTGAAATTGTGTACGGTGATAAAGGCCACTACTAGAAGTTCACCTATGAGACTTTCAAAAACCTGGTGACTACAAAACCAACATGGCGGTCAAGCGAAATTGAGACTTTTAAATAGACTTTTCTCGCTATTTAACTCTCCACACGTAATGAAACTTGGAACAGCAAATGTCTATACACATTGTAATGCACTGGAGTCTAATTTAGTTCAATTGTTTACATAACCTCAAAATGGCGGCTGTGCGAAATATTTCACTGACATTCTATATCTCCGAAACTATTACAGATATCACCCAGCAATTTTGGACGGTGATAAAGGGTACTGATACAAGTTTACCTACGTATATGTCTTAACCTGAAAAGTACAAAACGAACATGGCGACCAAGCGAATTTGAAATATTTTAATAGACTTTTCTCGTGATTTATCACTCTGAGCGCAGTGAAATGTGGTACAGTAAATGATTTTGCAGATTGTAATGCACTGCCATCTAATTTAATTCAATTGTTTACATAACCTCAAGATGGCGGCTGTGCGAAATTTTAAAATTAAGTTTTTATTTGTTGTGTCGTAATCATGCGATCGAACTGAAAGTTTGAATAATGAAACTAGGCAATAATTGTCCTTGAATGATACATAACTCTATGGCCTTTACATATAAAAATCCTAAATGGCGAGCTTCCGAAATATTTCGACGGTCCTCAATATCTATGAATCTTTTACAGCAACCAAACTGAATTTTTTTATGTTCATAGAGACTATAGGACTTTCAGTAACCTGGTGAGCACAAATCCAACATGGCGGCGACGCGAAGTTGAAATATTTAAATGGACGTTTCTCGCGAATTAACAATCCGAGTGCCGTGAAACGTTGTACGTTAAATGCTTATACAAATGTTGATCCACTGGCTATTAATTTATTTCAATTGTTTGCATAATCACAAGATGGCTACTGGGCGTAATTTTAAAATTTCGTTTTTACTTCTTGTGTTCTAATCATGCGATTGAAGTTTGAATACCACACGTACACACTAATCTTAATGTAATAGTACAAAAATAAAAATACAACCTGACGACTATCTGAAATATTTAGACGGTTCTCCATATCTACGAATCTGTTACAGCAATTAAACTGATATTTTGTATGTTGATTGAAGCAATTAACATGAGCAGGATATATGAAAATAGGCTGTATAGTTCATCGCGGAACTACTTGTTTTTAGCCTATTTTCAATTTGGAAAAAATAGGCATATGAGATCACCTTTTGTCCGTGTGTGTGTGCGTGTGTGTGCGTGTGTGTGTGAGGTGTGTGTGTCCCGCCCCCTAATAAAATCTAAACGGCTGGAGCGATTTCAATGAAACTCGGTAAGTTCATAGCACTATTCCCGGCGACCTCGACCGTTCCCTTCAAATTTAGTTACGTCTCACCAATCCAACATGGCGGCTGTGCGAAATATTTCACTAGCATTCAATATCTCCGAAACTATTACCGATATCGCCCTGAAATAGTGTACGATGATAAAGGGCACTACTAGAAGTTCACCTATGAGACGTTCAAAAACCTGGTGACTACAAAACCAACATGGCGGTCAAGCGAAATTGAGACTCTTAAATAGACTTTTCTCGCGATTTAACTCTCCAAACGTAATGAAACATGGTACAGCAAATGTCTATACAAATTGTAATGGACTGGAGTCTAATTTAGTTCAATTGTTTACATAACCTCAAAATGGCGGCTGTGCGAAATATTTCACTGACATTCTATATCTCCGAAATTATTACAGATATAACCCTGCAATTGTGTACGGTGATAAAGGGTACTGATACAAGTTTACCTATGTATATTTCTTAACCTGAAAAGTACAAAACGAACATGGCGACCAAGCGAATTTGAAATATTTTAATAGACTTTTCTCGTGATTTATCACTCTGAGCGCAGTGAAATGTGGTACATTAAATGATTTTGCAGATTGTAATGCACTGCCATCTAATTTAATTCAATTGTTTACGTAACCTCAAGATGGCGGCTGTGCGAAATTTTAAAATTAAGTTTTTATTTGTTGTATCGTAATCATGCGACCGAACTGAAAGTTTGAATAATGAAACTAGGCAATAATTGTCCTTGAATGGTACATAACTCTATGGAATTTACATATAACAATCCTAAATGGCGAGCTTCCGAAATATTTCGACGGTTCTCTATATCTATCAATCTTTCACAGCAACCAAACTGATTTTTTTAATGTTCATAAAGACTATAGGACTTTCAGTAACCTGGTGAGCACAAATCCAACATGGCGGCGACGCGATGTTGAAATATTTAAATGGACGTTTCTCCCGAATTAACAATCCTAGTGCCGTGAAACGTTGCACGTTAAATGCTTATACAAATGTTGATCCACTGGCAATTACTTTATTTCAATTGCTTGCATAATCACAAGATGGCTACTGGGCGTAATTTTAAAATCTCGTTTTTACTTCTTGTGTTCGAATCATGCGATTGAAGTTTGAATACCACACGTATACACTAATCTTAATGTAATAGTACAAAAATAAAAATACAACCTGGCGACTATCTGAAATATTTAGACGGTTCTCAATATCTACGAATCTGTTACAGCAATTAAACTGACATTTTGTATGTTGATTGAGGCCATTAACATGAGCAGGATATATGAAAATAGGCTGTATAGTTCTTCACGGAACTACTTGTTTTTAGCCTATTTTCAATTTTGAAAAAATAGGCTTATGAGATCACCTTTTGTCCGTGTGTGTGTGTGTGTGTGAGGTGTGTGTGTGTCCCCCCCTAATAAAATCTAAACGGCTGGAGCGATTTCAATGAAACTCGGTAAGTTCATAGCACTATTCCTGGCGACCTCGACCGTTCCCTTCAAATTTTGTTACGTCTCACCATTCCAACATGGCGGCTGTGCGAAATATTTAACTAGCATTCAATATCTCCGAAACTATTACCGATATCGCCCTGAAATTGTGTACGGTGATAAAGGCCACTACTAGAAGTTCAGCTATGAGACTTTCAAAAACCTGGTGACTACAAAACCAACATGGCGGTCAAGCGAATTTGAGACTTTTAAATAGACTTTTCTCGCGATTTAACTCTCCAAACGTAATGAAACTTGGAACAGCAAATGTCGATACACATTGTAATGCACTGGAGTCTAATTTAGTTCAATTGTTTATATAACCTCAAAATGGCGGCTGTGCGAAATATTTCACTGACATTCTATATCTCCGAAACTATTACAGATATCACCCTGCAATTTTGTACAGTGATAAAGGGTACTGATACAAGTTTACCAATGTATATTTCTTAACCTGTAAAGTACAAAACGAACATGGCGACCAAGCGAATTTGAAATATTTTAATAGACTTTTCTCGTGATTTATCACACTGAGCGCAGTGAAATGTGGTACAGTATTGATTTTGCAGATTGTAATGCACTGCCATCTAATTTAATTCAATTGTTTACATAACCTCAAGATGGCGGCTGTGCGAAATTTTAAAATTACGTTTTTATTTGTTGTGTCGTAATCATGCGATCGAACTGAAAGTTTGAATAAAGAAACTAGGCAATATTTGTCCTTGAATGGCACATAACTCTATGGCCTTTACATATAACAATCCTAAATGGCGAGCTTCCGAAATATTTCGACGGTTCTCAATATCTATCAATCTTTTACAGCAACCAAACTGATGTTTTTATGTTCATAGAGACTATAGGACTATCAGTAACCTGGTGAGCACAAATCCAACATGGCGGCGACGCGAAGTTGAAATATTTAAATGGACGTTTCCCGCGAATTAACAATCCGAGTGCCGTGAAACGTTGCACGTTAAATGGTTATACAAATGTTGATCCACTGGCAATTAATTTATTTCAATTGTTTGCATAATCACAAGATGGCTACTGGGCGTAATTAGAAAATCTCGTTTTTACTTCTTGTGTTCGAATCATGCGATTGAAGTTTGAATACCACACGTATACACTAATCTTAATGTAATAGTACAAATATAAAAATACAACCTGGCGACTATCTGAAATATTTAGACGGTTCTCAATATCTACGAATCTGTTACAGCAATTAAACTGACATTTTGTATGTTGATTGAGGCAATTAACATGAGCAGGATATATGAAAATAGGCTGTATAGTTCTTCACGGAACTACTTGTTTTTAGCCTATTTTCAATTTGGAAAAAATTGGCTTATGAGATCACCTTTTGTCCGTGTGTGTGTGCGTGTGTGTGTGTGTGTGAGGTGTGTTTGTGTGTCCCCCTAATAAAATCTAAACGGCCTTGAGCGATTTCAATGAAACTCGGTAAGTTCATAGCACTATTCCCGGCGACCTCAACCGTTCCCTTCAAATTTTGTTACGTCTCACCATTCCAACATGGCGGCTGTGCGAAATATTTCACTAGCATTCAATATCACCGAAACTATTACCGATATCGCCCTGAAATTGTGTACCGTGTTACAGGCCACTACTAGAAGTTCAGCTATGAGACTTTCAAAATCCTGGTGACTACAAAACCAACATGGCGGTCAAGCGAAATTGAGACTTTTAAATAGACTTTTCTCGCGATTTAACTCTCCAAACGTAATGAAACTTGGAACAGCAAATGTCGATACACATTGTAATGCACTGGAGTCTAATTTAGTTCAATTGTTTACATAACCTCAAAATGGCGGCTGTGCGAAATATTTCACTGACATTCTATATCTCCGAAACTATTACAGATATAACCCTGCAATTGTGTACGGTGATAAAGGGTACTGATACAAGTTTACCTATGTATATTTCTTAACCTGAAAAGTACAAAACGAACGTGGCGACCAAGCGAATTTGAAATATTTTAATAGACTTTTCTCGTGATTTATCACTCTGAGCGCAGTGAAATGTGGTACATTAAATGATTTTGCAGATTGTAATGCACTGCCATCTAATTTAATTCAATTGTTTACGTAACCTCAAGATGGCGGCTGTGCGAAATTTTAAAATTAAGTTTTTATTTGTTGTGTCGTAATCATGCGATCGAACTGAAAGTTTGAATAATGAAACTAGGCAATAATTGTCCTTGAATGGTACATAACTCTATGGAATTTACATATAACAATCCTAAATGGCGAGCTTCCGAAATATTTCGACGGTTCTCTATATCTATCAATCTTTCACAGCAACCAAACTGATTTTTTTAATGTTCATAGAGACTATAGGACTTTCAGTAACCTGGTGAGCACAAATCCAACATGGCAGCGACGCGAATTTGAAATATTTAAATGGACGTTTCTCCCCAATTAACAATCCGAGTGCCGTGAAACGTTGCACGTTAAATGCTTATACAAATGTTGATCCACTGGCAATTAATTTATTTCAATTGTTTGCATAATCACAAGATGGCTACTGGGCGTAATTTTAAAATCTCGTTTTTACTTCTTGTGTTCGAATCATGCGATTGAAGTTTGAATACCACACGTATACACTAATCTTAATGTAATAGTACAAAAATAAAAATACAACCTGGCGACTATCTGAAATATTTAGACGGTTCTCAATATCTACGAATCTGTTACAGCAATTAAACTGACATTTTGTACGTTGATTGAGGCAATTAACATGAGCAGGATATATGAAAATAGGCTGTATAGTACTACTTGTTTTTAGCCTATTTTCAATTTGGAAAAAATAGGCATATGAGATCACCTTTTGTCCGTGTGTGTGTGCGTGTGTGTGTGTGTGTGTGTGTGAGGTGTGTGTGTGTCCCCCTAATTAAATCTAAACGGCTGGAGCGATTTCAATGAAACTCGGTAAGTTCATAGCACTATTCCCGGCGACCTCGACCGTTCCCTTCAAATTTTGTTACGTCTCACCAATCCATCATGGCGGCTGTGCGAAATATTTCACTGACATTCTATATCTCCGAAACTATTACAGATATCACCCTGCAATTGTGTACGGTGATAAAGGGTACTGATACAAGTTTACCTATGTATATTTCTTAACCTGAAAAGTACAAAACGAACATGGCGACCAAGCGAATTTGAAATATTTTAATAGACTTTTCTCATGATTTATCACTCTGAGTGCAGTGAAATGTGGTACAGTATTGATTTTGCAGATTGTAATGCACTGCCATCTAATTTAATTCAATTGTTTACATAACCTCAAGATGGCGGCTGTGCGAAATTTTAAAATTAAGTTTTTATTTGTTGTGTCGTAATCATGCGATCGAACTGAAAGTTTGAATAATGAAACTAGGCAATAATTGTCCTTGAATGGTACATAACTCTATGGAATTTAAATATAACAATCCTAAATGGCGAGCTTCCGAAATATTTCGACGGTTCTCTATATCTATCAATCTTTCACAGCAACCAAACTGATTTTTTTAATGTTCATAAAGACTATAGGACTTTCAGTAACCTGGTGAGCACAAATACAACATGGCGGCGACGCGATGTTGAAATATTTAAATGGACGTTTCTCCCGAATTAACAATCCGAGTGCCGTGAAACGTTGCACGTTAAATGCTTATACAAATGTTGATCCACTGGCAATTAATTTATTTCAATTGTTTGCAAAATCACAAGATGGCTACTGGGCGTAATTTTAAAATCTCGTTTTTACTTCTTGTGTTCGAATCATGCGATTGAAGTTTGAATACCACACGTATACACTAATCTTAATGTAACAGTACAAAAATAAAAATACAACCTGGCGACTATCTGAAATATTTAGACGGTTCTCAATATCTACGAATCTGTTACAGCAATTAAACTGACATTTTGTATGTTGATTGAGGCAATTAACATGAGCAGGATATATGAAAATAGGCTGTATAGTACTACTTGTTTTAGCCTATTTTTAATTTGGAAAAAATAGGCATATGAGATCACCTTTTGTCCGTGTGTGTGTGCGTGTGTGTGTGTGTGAGGTGTATGTGTCCCCCCCTAATTAAATCTAAAAGGCTGGAGCGATTTCAATGAAACTCGGTAAGTTCATAGCACTATTCTCGGCGACATCGACCGTTCCCTTCAAATTTTGTTACGTCTCACCAATCCAACATGGCGGCTGTGCGAATTATTTCACTAGCATTCAATATCTCCGAAACTTTTACCGATATCGCCCTGAAATAGTGTACGATGATAAAGGGCACTACTAGAAGTTCACCTATGAGACGTTCAAAAACCTGGTGACTACAAAACCAACATGGCGGTCAAGCGAAATTGAGACATTTAAATAGAATTTTCTCGCGATTTAACTCTCCAAACGTAATGAAACTTGGTACAGCAAATGTCTATACAAATTGTAATGCACTGGAGTCTAATTTAGTTCAATTGTTTACATAACCTCAAAATGGCGGCTGTGCGAAATATTTCACTGACATTCTATATCTCCGAAACTATTACAGATATCACCCTGCAATTGTGTACGGTGATAAAAGGTACTGATACAAGTTTACCTATGTATATTTCTTAACCTGAAAAGTACAAAACGAACATGGCGACCAAGCGAATTTGAAATATTTTAATAGACTTTTCTCGTGATTTATCACTCTGAGCGCAGTGAAATGTGGTACATTAAATGATTTTGCAGATTGTAATGCACTGCCATCTAATTTAATTCAATTGTTTACGTAACCTCAAGATGGCGGCTGTGCGAAATTTTAAAATTAAGTTTTTATTTGTTGTATCGTAATCATGCGATCGAACTGAAAGTTTGAATAATGAAACTAGGCAATAATTGTCCTTGAATGGTACATAAATCTATGGAATTTACATATAACAATCCTAAATGGCGAGCTTCCGAAATATTTCGACGGTTCTCTATATCTATCAATCTTTCACAGCAACCAAACTGATTTTTTTAATGTTCATAAAGACTATAAGACTTTCAGTAACCTGGTGAGCACAAATCCAACATGGCGGCGACGCGATGTTGAAATATTTAAATGGACGTTTCTCCCGAATTAACAATCCGAGTGCCGTGAAACGTTGCACGTTAAATGCTTATACAAATGTTGATCCACTGGCAATTAATTTATTTCAATTGTTTGCATAATCACAAAATGGCTACTGGGCGTAATTTTAAAATCTCGTTTTTACTTCTTGTGTTCGAATCATGCGATTGAAGTTTGAATACCACACGTATACACTAATCTTAATGTAATAGTACAAAAATAAAAATACAACCTGGCGACTATCTGAAATATTTAGACGGTTCTCAATATCTACGAATCTGTTACAGCAATTAAACTGACATTTTGTATGTTGATTGAGGCAATTAACATGAGCAGGATATATGAAAATAAGCTGTATAGTTCTTCACGGAACTACTTGTTTTTAGCCTATTTTCAATTTGGAAAAAATTGGCTTATGAGATCACCTTTTGTCCGTGTGTGTGTGCGTGTGTGTGTGTGTGTGTGTGAGGTGTGTGTGTGTGTCCCGCTAATAAAATCTAAACGGCTGGAGCGATTTCAATGAAACTCGGTAAGTTCATAGCACTATTCCCGGCGACCTCGACCGTTCCCTTCAAATTTTGTTACGTCTCACCATTCCAACATGGCGGCTGTGCGAAATATTTAACTAGCATTCAATATCTCCGAAACTATTACCGATATCGCCCTGAAATTGTGTACGGTGATAAAGGCCACTACTAGAAGTTCAGCTATGAGACTTTCAAAAACCTGGTGACTACAAAACCAACATGGCGGTCAAGCGAATTTGAGACTTTTAAATAGACTTTTCTCGCGATTTAAATCTCCAAACGTAATGAAACTTGGAACAGCAAATGTCGATACACATTGTAATGCACTGGAGTCTAATTTAGTTCAATTGTTTATATAACCTCAAAATGGCGGCTGTGCGAAATATTTCACTGACATTCTATATCTCCGAAACTATTACAGATATCACCCTGCAATTTTGTACAGTGATAAAGGGTACTGATACAAGTTTACCAATGTATATTTCTTAACCTGTAAAGTACAAAACGAACATGGCGACCAAGCGAATTTGAAATATTTTAATAGACTTTTCTCGTGATTTATCACACTGAGCGCAGTGAAATGTGGTACAGTATTGATTTTGCAGATTGTAATGCACTGCCATCTAATTTAATTCAATTGTTTACATAACCTCAAGATGGCGGCTGTGCGAAATTTTAAAATTACGTTTTTATTTGTTGTGTCGTAATCATGCGATCGAACTGAAAGTTTGAATAATGAAACTAGGCAATATTTGTCCTTGAATGGCACATAACTCTATGGCCTTTACATATAACAATCCTAAATGGCGAGCTTCCGAAATATTTCGACGGTTCTCAATATCTATCAATCTTTTACAGCAACCAAACTGATGTTTTTATGTTCATAGAGACTATAGAACTATCAGTAACCTGGTGAGCACAAATCCAACATGGCGGCGACGCGAAGTTGAAATATTTAAATGGACGTTTCCCGCGAATTAACAATCCGAGTGCCGTGAAACGTTGCACGTTAAATGGTTATACAAATGTTGATCCACTGGCAATTAATTTATTTCAATTGTTTGCATAATCACAAGATGGCTACTGGGCGTAATTAGAAAATCTCGTTTTTACTTCTTGTGTTCGAATCATGCGATTGAAGTTTGAATACCACACGTATACACTAATCTTAATGTAATAGTACAAATATAAAAATACAACCTGGCGACTATCTGAAATATTTAGACGGTTCTCAATATCTACGAATCTGTTACAGCAATTAAACTGACATTTTGTATGTTGATTGAGGCAATTAACATGAGCAGGATATATGAAAATAGGCTGTATAGTTCTTCACGGAACTACTTGTTTTTAGCCTATTTTCAATTTGGAAAAAATTGGCTTATGAGATCACCTTTTGTCCGTGTGTGTGTGCGTGTATGTGTGTGTGTGAGGTGTGTTTGTGTGTCCCCCTAATAAAATCTAAACGGCCTTGAGCGATTTCAATGAAACTCGGTAAGTTCATAGCACTATTCCCGGCGACCTCAACCGTTCCCTTCAAATTTTGTTACGTCTCACCATTCCAACATGGCGGCTGTGCGAAATATTTCACTAGCATTCAATATCACCGAAACTATTACCGATATCGCCCTGAAATTGGGTACCGTGTTACAGGCCACTACTAGAAGTTCAGCTATGAGACTTTCAAAATCCTGGTGACTACAAAACCAACATGGCGGTCAAGCGAAATTGAGACTTTTAAATAGACTATTCTCGCGATTTAACTCTCCAAACGTAATGAAACTTGGAACAGCAAAGGTCTATACAAATTGTAATGCACTGGAGTCTAATTTAGTTCAATTGTTTACATAACCTCAAAATGGCGGCTGTGCGAAATATTTCACTGACATTCTATATCTACGAAACTATTACAGATATCACCCTGCAATTTTGTACGGTGATAAAGGGTACTGATACAAGTTTACCTATGTATATTTCTTAACCTGTAAAGTACAAAACGAACATGGCGACCAAGCGAATTTGAAATATTTTAATAGACTTTTCTCGTGATTTATCACTCTGAGCGCAGTGAAATGTGGTACAGTAAATGATTTTGCAGATTGTAATGCACTGCCATCTAATTTAATTCAATTGTTTACATAACCTCAAGATGGCGGCTGTGCGAAATTTTAAAATTACGTTTTTATTTGTTGTGTCGTAATCATGCGATCGAACTGAAAGTTTGAATAATGAAACTAGGCAATAATTGTCCTTGAATGGTACATAACTCTATGGAATTTACATATAACAATCCTAAATGGCGAGCTTCCGAAATATTTCGACGGATCTCAATATCTATCAATCTATTACAGCAACCAAACTGATTTTTGTTATGTTCATAGAGACTATAGGACTTTCAGTAACCTGGAGAGCACAAATCCAACATGGCGGCGACGCGAAGTTGAAATATTTAAATGGACGTTTCTCGCGAATTAACAATCCGAGTGCCGTGAAACGTTGCACGTTAAATGCTTATACAAATGTTGATCCACTGGCAATTAATTTATTTCTATTGTTTGCATAATCACAAGATGGCTACTGGGCTTAATTTTAAAATCTAGTTTTTACTTCTCGTGTTCGAATCATGCGATTGAAGTTTGAATACCACTCGTACACACTAATCTTAATGTAATAGTACAAAAATAAAAATACAACCTGGCGACTATCTGAAATATTTAGACGGTTCTCAATATCTACGAATCTGTTACAGCAATTAAACTGACATTTTGTATGTTGATTGAGGCAATTAACATGAGCAGGATATATGAAAATAGGCTGTATAGTACTACTTGTTTCTAGCCTAATTTCAATTTGGAAAAAGAGGCATATGAGATCACCTTTTGTCCGTGTGTGTGTGCGTGTGTGTGTGTGTGAGGTGTGTGTGTCCCCCCCTAATAAAATCTAAACGGCTGGAGCGATTTCAATGAAACTCGGTAAGTTCATAGCACTATTCTCGGTGACCTCGACCGTTCCCTTCAAATTTTGCTACGTCTCACCATTCCAACATGGCGGCTGCGCGAAATATTTCACTAGCATTCAATATCTCCGAAACTATTACAGATATCGCCCTGAAATTGTGTACGATGATAAAGGGCACTACTAGAAGTTCACCTATGAGACGTTCAACAACCTGGTGAGTACAAAACCAACATGGCGGTCAAGGGAAATTGAGACTTTTAAATAGACTTTTCTCGCGATTTAACTCTCCAAACGTAATGAAACTTGGTACAGCAAATGTCTATACACATTGTAATGCACTGGAGTCTAATTTTGTTCAATTGTTTACATAACCTCAAAATGGCGGCTGTGCGAAATATTTCACTGACATTCTATATCTCCGAAACTATTACAGATATCACCCTGCAATTGTGTACGGTGATAAAGGGTACTGATACAAGTTTACCTATGTATATTTCTTAACCTGAAAAGTACAAAACGAACATGGCGACCAAGCGAATTTGAAATATTTTAATAGACTTTTCTCGTGATTTATCACTCTGAGCGCAGTGAAATTTGGTACAGTATTGATTTTGCAGATTGTAATGCACTGCCATCTAATTTAATCAATTGTTTACATAACCTCAAGATGGCGGCTGTGCGAAATTTTAAAATTAAGTTTTTATTTGTTGTGTCGTAATCATGCGATCGAACTGAAAGTTTGAATAATGAAACTAGGCAATAATTTTCCTTGAATGGTACATAACTCTATGGAATTTACATATAACAATCCTTAATGGCGAGCTTCCGAAATATTTCGACGGTTCTCTATATCTATCAATCTTATACAGCAACCAAACTGATTTTTTTAATGTTCATAGAGACTATAGGACTTTCAGTAACCTGGTGAGCACAAATCCAACATGGCGGCGACGCGAAGTTGAAATATTTAAATGGACGTTTCTCGCGAATTAACAATCCTAGTGCCGTGAAACGTTGCACGTTAAATGCTTATACAAATGTTGATCCACTGGCAATTAATTTATTTCAATTGTTTGCATAATCACAAGATGGCTACTGGGCGTAATTTTAAAATCTCGTTTTTACTTCTTGTGTTCGAATCATGCGATTGAAGTTTGAATACCACACGTATACACTAATCTTAATGTAATAGTACAAAAATAAAAATACAACCTGGCGACTATCTGAAATATTTAGACGTTTCTCAATATCTACGAATCTGTTACAGCAATTAAACTGACATTTTGTATGTTGATTGAGGCAATTAACATGAGCAGGATATATGAAAATAGGCTGTATAGTACTACTTGTTTTTAGCCTAATTTCAATTTGGAAAAAGAGGCATATGAGATCACCTTTTGTTCGTGTGTGTGTGCGTGTGTGTGTGTGTGTGTGTGAGGTGTGTGTGTCCCCCCCTAATTAAATCTAAACGGCTGGAGCGATTTCAATGAAACTCGGTAAGTTAATAGCACTATTCCCGGCGACCTCGACCGTTCCCTTCAAATTTTGTTACGTCTCACCAATCCAACATGGCGGCTGTGCGAAATATTTCACTAGCATTCAATATCTCCGAAACTATTACCGATATCGCCCTGAAATTGTGTACGGTGATAAAGGGCACTACTAGAAGTTCACCTATGAGACTTTCAAAATCCTGGTGACTACAAAACCAACATGGCGGTCAAGCGAAATTGAGACTTTTAAATAGACTTTTCTCGCGATTTAACTCTCCAAACGTAATGAAACTTGGTACAGCAAATGTCTCTACACATTGTAATGCACTGGAGTCTAATTTAGTTCAATTGTTTACATAACCTCAAAATGGCGGCTGTGCGAAATATTTCACTGACATTCTATATCTCCGAAACTATTACAGATATCACCCTGGAATTTTGTACGGTGATAAAGGGTACTGATACAAGTTTACCTATGTAACCTGTAAAGTACAAAACGAACATGGCGACCAAGCGAATTTGAAATATTTTAATGGACTTTTCTCGTGATTTATCACTCTGAGCGCAGTGAAATGTGGTACAGTAAATGATTTTGCAGATTGTAATGCACTGCTATCTAATTTAATTCAATTGTTTACATAACCTCAAGATGGCGGCTGTGCGAAATTTTAAAATTAAGTTTTTATTTGTTGTGTCGTAATCATGCGATCGAACTGAAAGTTTGAATAATGAAACAAGGCAATAATTGTCCTTGAATGGTACATAACTCTATGGAATTTACATATAAAAATCCTAAATGGCGAGCTTCCGAAATATTTCGACGGATCTCAATATCTATCAATCTATTACAGCAACCAAACTGATTTTTTTTATGTTCATAAGAGACTATAGGACTTTCAGTAACCTGGTGAGCACAAATCCAACAAGGCGGCGACGCGAAGTTGAAATATTTAAATGGACGTTTCTCGCGAATTAACAATCCGAGTGCCGTGAAACGTTGCACGTTAAATGCTTATACAAATGTTGATCCACTGGCAATTAATTTATTATATTGTTTGCATAATCACAAGATGGCTACTGGGCGTAATTTTAAAATCTCGTTTTTACTTCTTGTGTTCGAATCATGCGATTGAAGTTTGAATACCACACGTATACACTAATCTTAATGTAATAGTACAAAAATAAAAAAAACAACCTGGCGACTATCTGAAATATTTAGACGGTTCTCAATATCTACGAATCTGTTACAGCAATTAAACTGACATTTTGTATGTTGATTGAGGCAATTAACATGAGCAGGATATATGAAAATAGGCTGTATAGTTCTTCACGGAACTACTTGTTTTTAGCCTATTTTCAATTTTGAAAAAATAGGCTTATGAGATCACCTTTTGTCCGTGTGTGTGTGCGTGTGTGTGTGTGTGGTGTGTGTGTGTGGTGTGTGTGTGTGTGTCCCTAATAAAATCTAAACGGCTGGAGCGATTTCAACGAAACTCGGTAAGTTCATAGCACTATTCCCGTCGACTTCGACCGTTCCCTTCAAATTTTGTTACGTCTCACCAATCCAACATGGCGGCTGTGCGAAATATTTCACTAGCATTCAATATCTCCGAAACTATTACCGATATCGCCCTGAAATTGTGTACGATGATAAAGGGCACTACTAGAAGTTCACCTATGAGACGTTCAAAAACCTGGTGACTACAAAACCAACATGGCGGTCAAGCGAAATTGAGACTTTTTAAATAGACTTTTCTTGCGATTTAACTCTCCAAACGTAATGAAACTTGGTACAGCAAATGTCTATACACATTGTAATGCACTGGAGTCTAATTTAGTTCAATTGTTTACATAACCTCAAAATGGCGGCTGTGCGAAATATTTCACTGACATTCTATATCTCCGAAACTATTACAGATATCACCCTGCAATTTTGTACGGTGATAAAGGGTACTGATACAAGTTTACCTGTGTATATTTCTTAACCTGTAAAGTACAAAAGGAACATGGCGACCAAGCTAATTTGAAATATTTTAATAGACTTTTCGCGTGATTTATCACTCTGAGCGCAGTGAAATGTGGTACAGTAAATGATTTTGCAGATTGTAATGCACTGCCATCTAATTTAATTCAATTGTTTACATAACCTCAAGATGGCGGCTGTGCGAAATTTTAAAATTAAGTTTTTATTTGTTGTGTCGTAATCATGCGATCGAACTGAAAGTTTGAATAATGAAACTAGGCAATATTTGTCCTTGAATGGCACATAACTCTATGGCCTTTACATATAACAATCCTAAATGGCGAGCTTCCGAAATATTTCGACGGTTCTCAATATCTATCAATCTTTTACAGCAACCAAACTGATGTTTTTATGTTCATAGAGACTATAGGACTATCAGTAACCTGGTGAGCACAAATCCAACATGGCGGCGACGCGAAGTTGAAATATTTAAATGGACGTTTCTCGCGAATTAACAATCCTAGTGCCGTGAAACGTTGCACGTTAAATGCTTATACAAATGTTGATCCACTGGCAATTAATTTATTTCAATTGTTTGCATAATCACAAGATGGCTACTGGGCGTAATTTTAAAATCTCGTTTTTACTTCTTGTGTTCGAATCATGCGATTGAAGTTTTAATACCACACGTATACACTAATCTTAATGTAATAGTACAAAAATAAAAATACAACCTGGCGACTATCTGAAATGAGGAGACTATTTCCAAAAGTCGACATGTGCATTTTTTAAGTTATTGAGAAAAACGAAAAAAACGCTTAAACGGTAAAATTCAGGAAATGTTATGTTATTCTTGGTACAAACTCTAACATAAACATAACATAAACATAAAAAATAGGTTCAGAGGTAGATTCAGCAATTCGTTTAGTAGATATTTAGCATTAAAATTCGCAGATGTCGGATTTTGGAAGTACGTTAATGGAAAATCGTATTTTGGAACGAACTTCTAGCATATGACGAGTTTTGGAACAAAACATGGATTTTGCTTAGCAAGCATTTTAAGCCACATAATGTTGTTATGCACTCCTAATTTAATAAAAGCACAACATTTCCAGTGAACACAAGTTTCTAGCATATTAGATAAAAAATAGTACGCAGTAACAAAATAATACACAAGGAGCGATAAGTCACATGGATTAGATTCTCATGGCGTCATCCTCCTCCTGGGGTTCACGTCAACTGTCACGTTTTCTGGATCCATTACTATCTTATAATATTAAAGTTCTTAATTATTTTTCCACTCTACCCCGTAGTGAAGTGTTAGTAGTTTGTTCACATCATTCATCTTCTCTTCTTTGACGGCTACTCCAAGAGGCAACTGAACTGAACTTTCTCGAAAGTTACCGTTTTTCCCTTTTTAGTTATCCCTTTAAAATCAGGGAAGTCACCCCTATAATTTTGCTCTCCACGAAGAAGAGTAGAGGATTTTACTTTCCTAAACACGAATCTCTTGCAGGATTGAATTCTGAAATGCCATGACCCTGGTGCTTTAAAGGAAGATTGGACGCTACCATTCCAGTCATACACCGGACAATCAACACCTAACGTGTTCAGTGTGCCAAACTGCATGAAAATTTGAGTGTAGGTTTTACAAGAGTGTCTCGCACTTTAATCTCCTTTTCAATTCTCCCGAAGACTCGGTCTGGAGGTTTGAAGGAGTGTCCTACAATGGGAAATACCATCTCCACTTCTTGAACTTGTGCGGGGGAATCATTATACAGCCAATAGGAAACCATTCCAATCATGATACTATTTTTATTTTGACCCCCACAGCCGTCAGAAACCAAATTAACTTTTGTGATACCTGTAAGATCAAGATGAATAAGTCTGTCATCAACACAGGAAGCTATTTCGTTAGATCCTTTTGGACGAGAAGATTCCAGCCACTGGTATATAAAGGTGTTTCGTATAGTTTGACGCTCACGCGATGTTCCTACACAGATTGTAAAATTGTACATATACAATTGTCTGGAGTAATACGTGGCTTGATTTGGTAATTTTGGAAGGGGTACATTTTTATTTTCACTGTACTTGCTACGAGTATCTCCTCCTCGTTTATCTATAGGCAACAAATACTGCGTTGAAACAGTGCATTGTCACGTTAGAACGAACATGGCGGGAACAATTAGAAAGAAGTTAATTGGCGCGGACATTGCTAAGTAATACAATCAAAAGTTCGCGGGAAACACTGTCTCGAAGTAAAGCAACAGGAATGTCGAGTATTGGAACACACTTTGGAAGTTGCATCAATTTTCTTATACAAAATGTCGGCTTTAGGAACGAAGTGCAGATGTCGGATTATGGAAATATCTTAACAAAGCAGATGTCGAGATTTGGAAATAAAGTCAAACTTTAATATTGATTTTTAACCACAATTATCGTGTTTTGGAACATCTTCTACCATCCATTTGATGCGTTTCTCCAAGAGGAATATAAAATAAAATAAATCAACTTTTTGTAAAAAATGTCAGATGTCGACTTTTGGAAATAGGCTCCTCAAATATTTAGACGGTTCTCAATATCTACGAATCTGTTACAGCAATTAAACTGACATTTTGTATGTTGATTGAGGCAATTAACATGAGCAGGATATATGAAAATAGGCTGTATAGTTCTTCACGGAACTACTTGTTTTTAGCCTATTTTCAATTTTGAAAAAATAGGCTTATGAGATCACCTTTTGTCCGTGTGTGTGTGCGTGTGTGTGTGTGTGTGTGTGTGTGTGTGTCCCTAATAAAATCTAAACGGCTGGAGCGATTTCAATGAAACCCGGTAAGTTCATAGCACTATTCCCGGCGACCTCGACCGTTCCCTTCAAATTTTGTTACGTCTCACCAATCCAACATGGCGGCTGTGCGAAATATTTCACTAGCATTCAATATCTCCGAAACTATTACCGATATCGCCTTGAAATTGTGTACGGTGATAAAGGGCACTACTAGACGTTCACCTATGAGACGTTCAAAAACCTGGTGACTACAAAACCAACATGGCGGTCAAGCGAAATTGAGACTTTTAATTAGACTTTTCTCGCGATTTAACTCTCCAAACGTAATGAAACTTGGTACAGCAAATGTCTATACAAATTGTAATGCACTGGAGTCTAATATAGTTCAATTGTTTACATAACCTCAAAATGGCGGTTGTGCGAAATATTTCACTGACATTCTATATCTCCGAAACTATTACAGATATCACCCTGCAATTGTGTACGGTGATAAAAGCTACTGATACAAGTTTACCTATGTATATTTCTTAACCTGAAAAGTACAAAACGAACATGGCGACCAAGCGAATTTGAAATATTTTAATAGACTTTTCTCGTGATTTATCACTCTGAGCGCAGTGAAATGTGGTACATTAAATGATTTTGCAGATTGTAATGCACTGCCATCTAATTTAATTCAATTGTTTACATAACCTCAAGATGGCGGCTGTGCGAAATTTTAAAATTAAGTCTTTATTTGTTGTGTCGTAATCATGCGATCGAACTGAAAGTTTGAATAATGAAACTATGTTATAACTGTCCTTGAATGGTACATAACTCTATGGCCTTTACATATAACAATCCTAAATGGCGAGCTTCCAAAATATTTCAACGGTTCTCAATATCTATCAATCTATTACCGCAACCAAACTGTTTTTTTTAATGTTCATAGAGACTATAAGACTTTCAGTAACCTGGTGAGCACAAATCCAACATGGCGGCGACGCGAAGTTGAGATATTTAAATGGACGTTTCTCGCGAATTAACGATCCGAGTGCCGTGAAACGTTGCACGTTAAATGGTTATACAAATGTTGATCCACTGGCAATTAATTTATTTCAATTGTTTGCAAAATCACAAGATGACTACTGGGCGTAATTTTAAAATCTCGTTTTTACTTCTTGTGTTCGAATCATGCGATTGAAGTTTCAATACCACACGTACACACTAATCTTAATGTAATAGTACAAAAATAAAAATACAACCTGGCAACTATCTGAAATATTTAGACGGTTCTCAATATCTATGCATCTGTTACAGCAATCAAACTGACATTTTGTATGTTGATTGAGTCAATTAATATGAGCAGGATATATGAAAATAGGCTGTATAGTTCTTCGCGGAACTACTTGTTTTAGCCTATTTTCAATTTGGAAAAAATAGGCATATGAGATCACCTTTTGTCCGTGTGTGTGTGCGTGTGTGTGTGTGTGTGAGGTGTGTGTGTCCCCCCTAATAAAATCTAAACGGCTGGAGCGATTTCAATGAAACTCGGCAAGTTCATAGCACTATTCCCGGCGACCTCGACTGTTCCCTTCAAATTTTGTTACGTCTCACTAATCCAACATGGCGGCTGTGCGAATTATTTCACTAGCATTCAATATCTCCGAAACTATTACCGATATCGCCCTGAAATTGTGTACGGTGATAAAGGGCACTACTAGAAGTTCACCTATGAGACTTTCAAAAACCTGGTGACTACAAAACCAACATGGCGGTCAAGCGAATTTATGACTTTTAAATAGACTTTTCTCGCGATTTTACTCTCCAAACGTAATGAAACTTGGTGCAGCAAATGTCTATACACATTGTAATGCACTGGAGTCTAATTTAGTTCAATTGTTTACATAACCTCAAGATGGCGGCTGTGCGAAATTTTAAAATTAAGTTTTTATTTGTTGTGTCGTAATCATGCGATCGAACTGAAAGTTTGAATAATGAAACTAGGCAATAATTGTCCTTGAATGGTACATAACTCTATGGCCTTTATATATAACAATCCTAAATGGCGAGCTTCCGAAATATTTCGACGGATCTCAATATCTATCAATCTATTACAGCAACCAAACTGATTTTTTTAATGTTCATAGAGACTATAGGACTTTCAGTAACCTGGTGAGCACAAATCCAACATGGCGGCGACGCGAAGTTGAAATATTTAAATGGACGTTTCTCGCGAATTAACAATCCGAATGCCGTGAAACGTTGCACGTTAAATGCTTATACAAATGTTGATCCACTGGCAATTAATTTATTTCAATTGTTTGCATAATCACAAGATGGCTACTGGGCGTAATTTTAAAATCTCGTTTTTACTTCTTGTGTTCGAATCATGCGATTGAAGTTTGAATACCACACGTATACACTAATCTTAATGTAATAGTACAAAAATAAAAATACAACCTGGCGACTATCTGAAATATTTAGACGGTTCTCAATATCTACGAATCTGTTACAGCAATTAAACTGACATTTTGTATGTTGATTGAGGCAATTAACATGAGCAGGATATATGAAAATAGGCTGTATAGTTCTTCACGGAACTACTTGTTTTTAGCCTATTTTCAATTTTGAAAAAATAGGCTTATGAGATCACCTTTTGTCCGTGTGTGTGTGCGCGTGTGTGTGTGTGTGTGTCCCTAATAAAATCTAAACGGCTGGAGAAATTTCAATGAAACTCGGTAAGTTCATAGCACTATTCCCGGCGACCTCGACCGTTCCCTTCAAATTTTGTTACGTCTCACCAATCCAACATGGCGGCTGTGCGAAATATTTCACTAGCATTCAATATCTCCGAAACTATTACCGATATCGCCCTGAAATTGTGTACGATGATAAAGGGCACTACTAGAAGTTCACCTATGAGACGTTCAAAAACCTGGTGACTACAAAACCAACATAGCGGTCAAGCGAAATTGAGACTTTTAAAAGGACTTTTCTCGCGATTTAACTCTCCAAACGTAATGAAACTTGGTACAGCAAATGTCTATACAAATTGTAATGCACTGGAGTCTAATTTAGTTCAATTGTTTACATAACCTCAAAATGGCGGTTGTGCGAAATATTTCACTGACATTCTATATCTCCGAAACTATTACAGATATCACCCTGCAATTGTGTACGGTGATAAAGGGTACTGATACAAGTTTACCTATGTATATTTCTTAACCTGAAAAGTACAAAACGAACATGGCGACCAAGCGAATTTGAAATATTTTAATAGACTTTTCTCGTGATTTATCACTCTGAGCGCAGTGAAATGTGGTACAGTAAATGATTTTGCAGATTGTAATGCACTGCCATCTAATTTAATTCAATTGTTTACATAACCTCAAGATGGCGGCTGTGCGAAATTTTAAAATTAAGGCTTTATTTGTTGTGTCGTAATCATGCGATCGAACTGAAAGTTTGAATAATGAAACTAGGCTATAACTGTCCTTGAATGGTACATAAATCTATGGCCTTTACATATAACAATCCTAAATGGCGAGCTTCCAAAATATTTCAACGGTTCTCAATATCTATCAATCTTTTACAGCAATCAAACTGATTTTTTTATGTTCATAGAGACTATAGGACTTTCAGTAACCTGGTGAGCACAATTCAACTTGGCGGCGACGCGAAGTTGAAATATTTAAATGGACGTTTCTCGCGAATTAACAAACCGAGTGCCGGGAAACGTTGCACGATAAATGCATATACAAATGTTGATCCACCGGCAATTAATTTATTTCAATTGTTTGCATAATCAAAAGATGGCTACTGGGCGTGATTTCAAAATCTCGTTTTTACTTCATGTGTTCTAATCATGCGATTGAAGTTTGAATACCACACGTACACACTAATCTTAATGTAATAGTACAAAAATAAAAATACAACCAGGCAACTATCTGAAATATTTAGACGGTTCTCAATATCTATGCATCTGTTACAGCAATTAAACTGACATTTTGTATGTTGATTGAGTCAATTAACATGAGCAGGATATATGAAAATAGGCTGTATAGTTCTTCGCAGAACAACTTGTTTTTAGCCTATTTTCAATATGGAAAAAATAGGCATATGAGATCACCTTTTGTCCGTGTGTGTGTGCGTGTGTGCGTGTGTGTGTGTGTGTGAGGTGTGTGTGTCCCCCCCTAATAAAATCTAAACGGCTGGAGCGATTTCAATGAAACTCGGCAAGTTCATAGCACTATTCCCGGCGACGTCGACCGTTCCCCTCAAATTTTGTTACGTCTCACCAATCCAACATGGCGGCTGTGCGAATTATTTCACTAGCATTCAATATCTCCGAAACTATTACCGATATCGCCCTGAAATTGTGTACGGTGATAAAGGGCACTACTAGAAGTTCACCTATGAGACTTTCAAAAATCTGGTGACTACAAAACCATCATGGCGGTCATGCGAATTTATGACTTTTAAATAGACTTTTCTCGCGATTTAACTCTCCAAACGTAATGAAACTTGGTACAGCAAATGTCTATACACATTGTAATGCACTGGAGTCTAATTTAGTTCAATTGTTTACATAACCTCAAAATGGCGGCTGTGCGAAATATTTCACTGACATTCTATATCTCCGAAACTATTACAGATATCACCCTGCAATTGTGTACGGTGATAAAGGGTACTGATACAAGTTTACCTATGTATATTTCTTAACCTGTAAAGTACAAAACGAACATGGCGACCAAGCGAATTTGAAATATTTTAATAGACTTTTCTCGCGATTTTTCACTCTGAGCGCAGTTAAATGTGGTACAGTAAATGATTTTGCAGATTGTAATGCACTGCCATCTAATTTAATTCAATTGTTTACATAACCTCAAGATGGCGGCTGTGCGAAATTTTAAAATTAAGTTTTTATTTGTTGTGTCGTAATCATGCGATCGAACTGAAAGTTTGAATAATGAATCTAGGCAATAATTGTCCTTGAATGGTACATAACTCTATGGAATTTACATATAACAATCCTAAATGGCGAGCTTCCGAAATATTTCGACGGTTCTCAATATCTATCAATCTATTACCGCAACCAAACTGTTTTTTTTAATGTTCATAGAGACTATAAGACTTTCAGTAACCTGGTGAGCACAAATCCAACATGGCGGCGACGCGAAGTTGAGATATTTAAATGGACGTTTCTCGCGAATTAACGATCCGAGTGCCGTGAAACGTTGCACGTTAAATGGTTATACAAATGTTGATCCACTGGCAATTAATTTATTTCAATTGTTTGCAAAATCACAAGATGACTACTGGGCGTAATTTTAAAATCTCGTTTTTACTTCTTGTGTTCGAATCATGCGATTGAAGTTTCAATACCACACGTACACACTAATCTTAATGTAATAGTACAAAAATAAAAATACAACCTGGCAACTATCTGAAATATTTAGACGGTTCTCAATATCTATGCATCTGTTACAGCAATCAAACTGACATTTTGTATGTTGATTGAGTCAATTAATATGAGCAGGATATATGAAAATAGGCTGTATAGTTCTTCGCGGAACTACTTGTTTTAGCCTATTTTCAATTTGGAAAAAATAGGCATATGAGATCACCTTTTGTCCGTGTGTGTGTGCGTGTGTGTGTGTGTGTGAGGTGTGTGTGTCCCCCCTAATAAAATCTAAACGGCTGGAGCGATTTCAATGAAACTCGGCAAGTTCATAGCACTATTCCCGGCGACCTCGACTGTTCCCTTCAAATTTTGTTACGTCTCACTAATCCAACATGGCGGCTGTGCGAATTATTTCACTAGCATTCAATATCTCCGAAACTATTACCGATATCGCCCTGAAATTGTGTACGGTGATAAAGGGCACTACTAGAAGTTCACCTATGAGACTTTCAAAAACCTGGTGACTACAAAACCAACATGGCGGTCAAGCGAATTTATGACTTTTAAATAGACTTTTCTCGCGATTTTACTCTCCAAACGTAATGAAACTTGGTGCAGCAAATGTCTATACACATTGTAATGCACTGGAGTCTAATTTAGTTCAATTGTTTACATAACCTCAAGATGGCGGCTGTGCGAAATTTTAAAATTAAGTTTTTATTTGTTGTGTCGTAATCATGCGATCGAACTGAAAGTTTGAATAATGAAACTAGGCAATAATTGTCCTTGAATGGTACATAACTCTATGGCCTTTATATATAACAATCCTAAATGGCGAGCTTCCGAAATATTTCGACGGATCTCAATATCTATCAATCTATTACAGCAACCAAACTGATTTTTTTAATGTTCATAGAGACTATAGGACTTTCAGTAACCTGGTGAGCACAAATCCAACATGGCGGCGACGCGAAGTTGAAATATTTAAATGGACGTTTCTCGCGAATTAACAATCCGAATGCCGTGAAACGTTGCACGTTAAATGCTTATACAAATGTTGATCCACTGGCAATTAATTTATTTCAATTGTTTGCATAATCACAAGATGGCTACTGGGCGTAATTTTAAAATCTCGTTTTTACTTCTTGTGTTCGAATCATGCGATTGAAGTTTGAATACCACACGTATACACTAATCTTAATGTAATAGTACAAAAATAAAAATACAACCTCGCGACTATCTGAAATATTTAGACGGTTCTCAATATCTACGAATCTGTTACAGCAATTAAACTGACATTTTGTATGTTGATTGAGGCAATTAACATGAGCAGGATATATGAAAATAGGCTGTATAGTTCTTCACGGAACTACTTGTTTTTAGCCTATTTTCAATTTTGAAAAAATAGGCTTATGAGATCACCTTTTGTCCGTGTGTGTGTGCGCGTGTGTGTGTGTGTGTGTCCCTAATAAAATCTAAACGGCTGGAGAAATTTCAATGAAACTCGGTAAGTTCATAGCACTATTCCCGGCGACCTCGACCGTTCCCTTCAAATTTTGTTACGTCTCACCAATCCAACATGGCGGCTGTGCGAAATATTTCACTAGCATTCAATATCTCCGAAACTATTACCGATATCGCCCTGAAATTGTGTACGATGATAAAGGGCACTACTAGAAGTTCACCTATGAGACGTTCAAAAACCTGGTGACTACAAAACCAACATAGCGGTCAAGCGAAATTGAGACTTTTAAATAGACTTTTCTCGCGATTTACCTCTCCAAACGTAATGAAACTTGGTACAGCAAATGTCTATACAAATTGTAATGCACTGGAGTCTAATTTAGTTCCATTGTTTACATAACCTCAAAATGGCGGTTGTGCGAAATATTTCACTGACATTCTATATCTCCGAAACTATTACAGATATCACCCTGCAATTGTGTACGGTGATAAAGGGTACTGATACAAGTTTACCTATGTATATTTCTTAACCTGAAAAGTACAAAACGAACATGGCGACCAAGCGAATTTGAAATATTTTAATAGACTTTTCTCGTGATTTATCACTCTGAGCGCAGTGAAATGTGGTACAGTAAATGATTTTGCAGATTGTAATGCACTGCCATCTAATTTAATTCAATTGTTTACATAACCTCAAGATGGCGGCTGTGCGAAATTTTAAAATTAAGGCTTTATTTGTTGTGTCGTAATCATGCGATCGAACTGAAAGTTTGAATAATGAAACTAGGCTATAACTGTCCTTGAATGGTACATAACTCTATGGCCTTTACATATAACAATCCTAAATGGCGAGCTTCCAAAATATTTCAACGGTTCTCAATATCTATCAATCTTTTACAGCAATCAAACTGATTTTTTTATGTTCATAGAGACTATAGGACTTTCAGTAACCTGGTGAGCACAATTCAACTTGGCGGCGACGCGAAGTTGAAATATTTAAATGGACGTTTCTCGCGAATTAACAAACCCAGTGCCGTGAAACGTTGCACTATAAATGCTTTTACAAATGTTGATCCACCGGCAATTAATTTATTTCAATTGTTTGCATAATCAAAAGATGGCTACTGGGCGTGATTTCAAAATCTCGTTTTTACTTCATGTGTTCTAATCATGCGATTGAAGTTTGAATACCACACGTACACACTAATCTTAATGTAATAGTACAAAAATAAAAATACAACCTGGCAACTATCTGAAATATTTAGACGGTTCTCAATATCTATGCATCTGTTACAGCAATCAAACTGACATTTTGTATGTTGATTGAGTCAATTAATATGAGCAGGATATATGAAAATAGGCTGTATAGTTCTTCGCGGAACTACTTGTTTTAGCCTATTTTCAATTTGGAAAAAATAGGCATATGAGATCACCTTTTGTCCGTGTGTGTGTGCGTGTGTGTGTGTGTGTGAGGTGTGTGTGTCCCCCCTAATAAAATCTAAACGGCTGGAGCGATTTCAATGAAACTCGGCAAGTTCATAGCACTATTCCCGGCGACCTCGACTGTTCCCTTCAAATTTTGTTACGTCTCACTAATCCAACATGGCGGCTGTGCGAATTATTTCACTAGCATTCAATATCTCCGAAACTATTACCGATATCGCCCTGAAATTGTGTACGGTGATAAAGGGCACTACTAGAAGTTCACCTATGAGACTTTCAAAAACCTGGTGACTACAAAACCAACATGGCGGTCAAGCGAATTTATGACTTTTAAATAGACTTTTCTCGCGATTTTACTCTCCAAACGTAATGAAACTTGGTACAGCAAATGTCTATACACATTGTAATGCACTGGAGTCTAATTTAGTTCAATTGTTTACATAACCTCAAAATGGCGGCTGTGCGAAATATTTCACTGACATTCTATATCTCCGAAACTATTACAGATATCACCCTGCAATTTTGTACGGTGATAAAGGGTACTGATACAAGTTTACCTATGTATATTTCTTAACCTGTAAAGTACAAAACGAACATGGCGACCAAGCGAATTTGAAATATTTTAATAGACTTTTCTCGTGATTTATCACTCTGAGCGCAGTGAAATGTGGTACAGTAAATGATTTTGCAGATTGTAATGCCCTGCCATCTAATTTAATTCAATTGTTTACATAACCTCAAGATGGCGGCTGTGCGAAATTTTAAAATTAAGTTTTTATTTGTTGTGTCGTAATCATGCGATCGAACTGAAAGTTTGAATAATGAAACTAGGCAATAATTGTCCTTGAATGGTACATAACTCTATGGCCTTTACATATAACAATCCTAAATGGCGAGCTTCCGAAATATTACGAAGGTTCTCAATATCTATCAATCTTTTACAGCAACCAAACTGATGTTTTTATGTTCATAGAGACTATAGGACTACCACTAACCTGGTGAGCACAAATCCAACATGGCGGCGACGCGAAGTTCAAATATTTAAATGGAGGTTTCTCGCGAATTAACAATCCCAGTGCCGCGAAACGTTGCACGTTAAATGCTTATACAAATGTTGATCCACCGGCAATTAATTTATTTCAATTGTTTGCATAATCACAAGATGGCTACTGGGCGTAATTTCAAAATCTCGATTTTACTTCTTGTGTTCTAATCATGCGATTGAAGTTTGAATACCACACGTACACACTAATCTTAATGTAATAGTACAAAAATAAAAATACAACCTGGCAACTATCTGAAATATTTAGACGGTTCTCAATATCTATGCATCTGTTACAGCAATTAAACTGACATTTTGTATGTTGATTGAGTCAATTAACATGAGCAGGATATATAAAAAAAAGCCTGTATAGTTCTTCGCGGAACTACTTGTTTTAGCCTATTTTCAATTTGGAAAAAATAGGCAAATGAGATCACCATTTGTCCGTGTGTGTGTGCGTGTGTGTGTGTGTGTGTGTGAGGTGTGTGTGTGTCCCCCCCTAAAAAAATCTAAACGGCTGGAGCGATTTCAGTGAAACTCGGTAAGTTCATAGCACTATTCCCGGCCACCTCGACCGTTCCCTTCAAATTTTGTTACGTCTCACCAATCCAATATGGCGGCTGTGCGAAATATTTAACTAGCATTCAATATCTCCGAAACTATTACCGATATCGCCCTGAAATTGTATACGGTGATAAAGGGCACTATTAGAAGTTCACCTGTGAGACTTTCAAAAACCTGGTGACTACAAAACCAACATGGCGGTCAAGCGAATTTGAGACTTATAAATAGCCTTTTCTCGCGATTTAACTCTCCAAACGTAATGAAACTTGGTACAGCAAATGTCTATACACATTGTAATGCACTGGAGTCTAATTTAGTTCAATTGTTTACATAACCTCAAAATGGCGGCTGTGCGAAATATTTCACTGACATTCTATATCTCCGAAACTATTACAGATATCACCCTGCAATTTTGTACGGTGATAAAGGGTACTGATACAAGTTTACCTATGTATATTTCTTAACCTGTAAAGTACAAAACGAACATGGCGACCAAGCGAATTTGAAATATTTTAATAGACTTTTCTCGTGATTTATCACTCTGAGCGCAGTGAAATGTGGTACAGTAAATGATTTTGCAGATTGTAATGCACTGCCATCTAATTTAATTCAATTGTTTACATAACCTCATGATGGCGGCTGTGCGAAATTTTAAAATTAAGTTTTTATTTGTTGTGTCGTAATCATGCGATCGAACTGTAAGTTTGAATAATGAAACTGGGCAATAATTGTCCTTGAATGGTACATAACTCTATGGAATTTACATATAACAATCCTAAACGGCGAGCTTCCGAAATATTTCGACGGATCTCAATATCTATCAATCTATTACAGCAACCAAACTGTTTTTTTTAATGTTCATAGAGACTATAGGACTTTCAGTAACCTGGTGAGCAGAAATCCAACATGGCGGCGACGCGAAGTTGAAATATTTAAATGGACGTTTCTCGCGAATTAACAATCCGAGTGCCGTGAAACGTTGCACGTTAAATGGTTATACAAATGTTGATCCACTGGCAATTAATTTATTTCAATTGTTTGCAAAATCACAAGATGGCTACTGGGCGTAATTTTAAAATCTCGTTTTTACTTCTTGTGTTCGAATCATGCGATTGAAGTTTGAATACCACACGTATACACTAATCTTAATGTAATAGTACAAAAATAAAAATACAACCTTGCAACTATCTGAAATATTTAGACGGTTCTCTATATCTATGCATCTGTTACAGCAATTAAACTGACATTTTGTATGTTGATTGAGTCAATTAACATGAGCAGGATATATAAAAATAAGCTGTATAGTTCTTCGCGGAACTACTTGTTTTAAACTATTTTCAATTTGGAAAAAATAGGCATATGAGATCACCATTTGTCCGTGTGTGTGCGCGTGTGTGTGTGTGTGTGTGTGTGAGGAGTATGTGTCCCCCCCTAATAAAATCTAAACGGCTGGAGCGATTTCAATGAAACTCAGTAAGTTCATAGCACTATTCCCGGCGACCTCGACTGTTACCTTCAAATTTTGTTACGTCTCACCAATCCAACATGGCGGCTGTGCGAAATATTTCACTAGCATTCAATATCTCCGAAACTATTACCGATATCGCCCTGAAATTGTGTACGGTGATAAAGTGCACTATTAGAACTTCACCTGTGAGACTTTCAAAAACCTGCTGACTACAAAACCAACATGGCGGTCAAGCGAAATTGAGACATTTAAATAGACTTTTCTCGCGATTTAACTCACCAAACGTAATGAAACTTGGTACAGCAAATGTCTATACACATTGTAATGCACTGGAGTCTAATTTAGTTCAATTGTTTACATAACCTCAAAATGGCGGCTGTGCGAAGTATTTCACTGACATTCTATATCTCCGAAACTATTACAGATATCACCCTGCAATTTTGTACGGTGATAAAGGGTACTGATACAAGTTCACCTATGTATATTTCTTAACCTGTAAAGTACAGAACGAACATGGCGACCAAGCGAATTTGAAATATTTTAATAGACTTTTCTCGTGATTTATCACTCTGAGCGCAGTGAAATGTGGTACAGTAAATGATTTTGCAGATTGTAATGCACTGCTATCTAATTTAATTCAATTGTTTACATAACCTCAAGATGGCGGCTGTGCGAAATTTTAAACTTAAGTTTTTATTTGTTGTGTCGTAATCATGCGATCGAACTGAAAGTTTGAATAATGAAACTAGGCAATAATTGTCCTTGAATGGTACATAACTCTATGGAATTTACATATAACAATCCTAAATGGCGAGCTTCCGAAATTGCGACACCTGTTATCACTGCTACCTGAAATGACACCGCCGCATGGCCAGCAGCACGTCGGTAACTCGATAACCAACGCACTGCGACACCTGGAGTAGGGGGCCCTACTTACCTTTTATTCGGAGGTCCGCGTCGCTTCCACAACAACAGAATCACCTCCAGATGACATGTCCCAACAGCAGAGCTCCAAAGGAGAGGAAGGAAGATGGAGAAGGGGACAACACACACAGTCTATTGTACAGACACCCCCCAATAACCGACAGAATTGCCGTCGGCGAAATAATGCCACAACAGTTGCTTAAAAAAAATTAAAATAAATATTTAATGTTAAAAAATTTAAAGGAGCACCTTCACCAGAAACAGAACATGCTTGCTTGCAAACAAAAGGACAAGAATCAAAATTCAAATTAAAATGTTATACAGCCCAAAGGTTAAAATAAAAATTACATGCATAACACAATGAGAAAGGGCTTGATAATTTACAAGGGAATGCAATAGCGATCCGACATGAGTAGATCCCGGCCACGATGAAACGAGAAATAAAAAAAAAATTAACCAAATTAAATTGTATCAGAAAACAATTCATTAATTTGCATGATGGAGATAAACACAGGAACAATTACTAAAAACACAATGTTAAACCGACAAGGTTAAATAAAAAAACATCTTAAGTTAACACAACATGTTTTAATTTCGCGTAGGACGCCAAGAGACTGACCTCGAGACCAGAATGCATCTCTTCATAACAAAACAAAAACATGCCCACTAAAACGGAAGACCGCATGCCTGATCGAAACTACGGCAAACAATTACCATTAAATTAATTTAGAATCCCCAGAGCGAAATGAAAGGAGGAAAACAATTACATCTAAAAACTATTAATGCAAGTCGTTTTTAAGACTCGACGGATCTTACATTAGATTAAAAAAATGACAATCCCAAGCTTGCCAAATGAAAATAAATAATAATTTAAACGTAAAATAAACTAATAAATGTGTCTCCAGAAGGTACAAAATAATAACAAACTTAATATATACAAGGAAAAGTTATTAAAACATAAAAGAAATATTAGGCCTACAAGGCAAAACACAACAGAAGATCAACATTCATACACGGCCAAAATTGGAGCTCCCAAAATAAAATAATTAGATTAATTAAATAAAAAAACGTACCTTAAAACTTCACAGCGGAGACACAATGAAAACAAAAAAACTAACACATTTTAAATAAATAAAATATGGCACTATATTGCCCTGAAGAAACCTGCCCAGCACATGCTTTGTTTTGGTCACAAGCGTAGGTCCGCATCGAGATGCAACCACATTTCACACGTCCACTTCACGGCGAAACGATGAAATTCACAACCTGAAGAGTACAGGCAATTCCTTTTTCCTTGCATAAATTTATATTTCGTAGAGAATGGGGGCCAGAGCCCCCATCAGCGAAGACACCTTTCACGACCAGTCGGCTAGATGTGTTTTCTTCACGATGGCTAATGGACTCCACAAAATGGCGGAGAATTTTTGCGTGTCAAATGCCGAACTGTATTCATGTAAAATTTATTGTCCAATCACGGCTTGACTCCTCAACCAACAATGTCATAATTTAGTAAATAATTTGGCGGTATCATGCATACACCGGCATTTGTTTCATGACGAAGAATGTAATTGACTTTCAATTATGTCATGCGTATAAAGAGTTTAATAAGACACAGCAAACACCATCTATCGGAGAGACAGGAACTACTTGGAGTAACCACCGAAGTCCGACAGCATGTGCTATCTCGTGTTGACAAACTGAACCAAGTCAGCAGGCGGTCGATTCAAAATGTCAAGAATTGCATCCTGGGGAAATTACATGTTTGAAATGTTGGGACGGGCTCTTGCACGTAACAGTCTCCCTCCCTTAAGCGTGAACACCGTTCACGAATATGCCTAGGCATAGGCAGTACTCCTTAACTTGTCGATTCACCAGAGATGTTTCCAGAAGATAATGTTCACCAGTTAACTCCAATTGATGGATGAAACCGCATCGTTTTGGTTAGGAAGAATGCAGGGTCAGATTATCAGGGAATGGATAATTGATCACCTCGCAAACAACTTAGTTAACAGCTTCCCTGTGTCCATAATTCTTCAGAAACGCAGAACACCAGCACCTGCAGTGCTTTCATAGTCCGAGACACGTTAGATACATTTTCAATAAGTCCAATTTAGTTCGCTTAGACGAAGTAGGTGGAAGCAATGTGCAAGATATTATGTGACGCGTGGGCAGCCATTTACAAAAATAGAAGTTAATCTAATTTCAAAAATAAAAGTTTACAAAATTACAATTTCTTACTACATTTTACAAAAGAGAAACAAGGTTGAATTTAAATGAAGGAAATATTTCTGACTATGCCCTAGATCCGTGCTTACAAAATTTCATTAACAAGTTTACCTTTTTACAGATTCGAAGTACATTTCAAGATTACATGAGTTAAACGACTATACATTTAGAAGGAGCTACGGTAGAGGAGTGACCACTTAAATTCCCAAAGGGAACAGGAATACAAGGTTACCATGAGTTAGGTCTCCCACCGAGCCCAACTTACATGTTAGCATCTTCTATGAAACATCAAAATTTTAGTTTCAATTTTACTCCATACCATAAAATGGGAATTACCCAACAGTTACATTTTTATCCCAGTAGAGTTTGCAAATCCAGTTCAAAATTCCAGAAGGAACAGATGCCTGAAGGCTTCAATGAATGTTAGGCATACTCTACATTATACAAAATTCGTTTTATAAAAATTTACGGTAGCATTTCCTCATTAGACACCTCTCCACCTCGTTTAATGTGCGACAGATGCACTCTTGAAATTGTGTTTGCCTTGGGGTTTCTTTTAAGCAGAGTAACGGGAGTCAGGAATGCCTCTACATAACATGGGCCTTTAAAACGAGGGGTTAACTTGCTTGAAACTAGATTACTGACGCCCTTGGGCTCGAAATTGCGGACGTACACAACATCTCCAATTTCCAAATCCGTTGGCTTGCGACAGGCATTGTGTCGCTTGGCAAGTTGGTCATGTGATACCTTAATATTCTCTCTAGCCTTGTCGAATTTCACCCTGATATCCTCGGGCGTGAAACTGTCAGGAAGGAGATCGTGCAGGTTCCACAGGTTGGACAACGGAGAATTAGCCATAAAGGAAAACATTAACGAAAAAGGGGTAGCTTGCGTGCTCTCATGCACGGCGGTGTTGAAAGCAAAATTGAGCCAATGCAAATTAGAATCCCACTTGGAATGGTCGTCGTGGTAGAAAGCAATCAGAGCAGAACGGAGATTACGATTGACTCGCTCAGCGAGAGACGGGTTAGGAAAATAGGGAGTGGTGGTTACGTGCGAAATAGCATAATCAAATAAGAATTGACGGAACTGATGAGATACAAAGCACTTGGCATTATCAGATACCAGGTACTGACATGGCCCAAAAGATGAAAAGATGGAATTAAGACACATTATGACGGAACTGGTCGTAGCCTGTCTGGTGGGGAAAATCCTACTAAACCGGGTGAAACCGTCAGTGCAAACAAGCGCAAATTGGTTTCCCCGACCAGAGCGAGGGAACGGTCCAACATGGTCGATAAAAAGCCTCTCCATTGGTCTAGATGCTGGTTCAGATGACAACATGCCAACCTTAGTAGAAACCGGAGGCTTGCTAATACTACATGCAGCACAATTCCTAATGAGCCTCCTGATGTCGCCATCCATACTTTGCCAAATGAAAAACTGTCTGATTTTAGCTCGGGTCTTGAATACTCCTAGGTGGCCACCAATAGGAGATTCATGATAGTTACGAAAGATTTCCGGAATGAGGACCGACGGTAGCACAATTTTGGGTAGCCAGTCATGACGAGACGAACAACACAATACACCGTCCTTCAGAGAGTAGGGCTTGATCACTTCACCAGAATTGATACGGTCAATTAGGCTAGACAATGAGGGATCTTCTTTCTGGAATCGTCTCACATCTTCAAAAAGCACAGGGGAATTGCTGAGAACGACATTGACACAATTTACAGCAGATACAATGTTTACGGGCTCACATTCCTGAATATCCTCTTCTGCTGTTTCCTCAAACATACGGCTTAATGAATCAGCTACCGCATTTTCGGACCCACGAATATGTTGGACTGTGAACTGGAATGACAGAATCCTAGTTGCCCATCTGGCAATCCTACCAGTTTTACGGGGTTTCCCTAAGACCCAGCTCAAGGCTTGGTTATCGGTCTCAAGGAGAAACTTAGTGTGCTCAAGATACATACGAATTTTTTCTAGAGCGAACAACACGGCTAAACCCTCAAGTTCGTATATGGAATACTTCCTCTCTGCGTCCGTTAAGGTACGAGAAGCGTATGCAATGGGTTGCCTACCCAGATCAGATTCCTGCAGTAGGACACAACCAACACCACGACCAGACGCATCAGTCTGCACAATGAACTGCTTCCCAAAATCCGGAATGGCTAACACAGGGGCGTTAGAGAGCGCAAGCTTAAGATCTTCGAAGGCTGCTTGCTGAGAGGGACCCCACTCAAACTTCACAGCCTTTTTGCGTAATTGATTTAGAGGAGCAGCACGGTCGGCAAAGTTACTGATAAACTTACGGAAGAAGTTCACCATACCAATGTAACGAGCAACACCCTTGGCGTTCTTGGGTGGTTTAAAATCTCTGATGGCCTGCGTACGAGACTGGTCCACTGAGATACCAGATTCAGAAACAATATGTCCCAAGAAGGAAATTTTGGGCTTGGCAAAGGAAACCTTGGACAATTTGACGGTAAGGCCAGTGTCACGCAACCGATCAAGTACAACCTTCAGATGATCAACGTGTTCCTCGAAGGACTCAGAATAGATCACCACATCGTCAAGGTAGTGGTACACAAACTTGAATTTAATTTCAGAAAATACCTTGTCCAGAAGTATGCTCAACACAGCGGCTCCGGTGGATAGGCCAAACGGTACACGGGCATACTCAAACAGGTTCCAGTCAGTGGAAAAAGCAGTAACATGCCTGGATTCAGGAGAGAGGGGAATTTGGAAGTAGGGAGAATTTAAATCGAGGATCGTGAACACCTTCGCGTTGCGAAACCAACTAAAACATGTGTGAAGGTCCGGCAAAGGAATGGATTGCAAAACAACTTTTTGATTAAGAGCCCTATAGTCGACCACCGGCCGAAAACCACCGTTAGGTTTTGGCACAAGAAATACAAGGGATGAGTAGGCAGAGATAGAGGGTTGGATTACACCTTCTTCTAACATCTTATCGATAATCTTACGAAGTTCAGCCATCTTGGGCGGGGCAAGGCGATACGGGCTGGAACGCACAGGCACAGAATCGGTTAGCTCAATCTTGTACTCCATCAAATGGGTTACACCCAACTTGTCCGTAAATACATCACTATACTCCTGACATAACCTCTTAATGGCATCCTTTTAAGACTCGTTAAATTTTCCAGATCGAGATCCTCAATAGTCACAGGTTCACTAACAGAATTGACAGCAGGAGAAGATAAAACCGGGTTAAATGATAACTTACTTTGCGGATTAAACTTAAACCATAAGTTGCGAGCACCAAAATCAAGAAGCATACCAACGTGGGACATGAAATTAGCTCCAATGACCACAGAACAAAAAAGACTTCTGGCAACAAAAAATTTAAACTTCCAAGAAAAATTTAGAATATGAATTTTGACTGTCACACTACCCAAAATATTTAAGTTTGAACAATTTGCCGAAATAAAAGATTCATTGTTAGGCTCTAACTCAGGAAATTTGCAAACACTCTTCATAGATAAAAACCAGTCCTCGCTTATAAAGGATGCGACACTACCAGAATCAAGCAATGCAGAAACGGGCTCGTCATTAACACAAATTTCAATAAACGGGGATATTCATTTAGCCACAGGAGAAATTCCAAGATCATTACTCACACTAAAACGATTACAAGTAGATGACGAGGACATCCGCACCACAGGTTTCACATTACATTTAGAATTAGGCTGACTTGCCACGACATTGCTCACCGACAGGTTAGGTAGGTCAGCGACACAAGAAGAATTAGCACGTGAAGAATTAGTTTTCAACGAGTTATCAAGACTTTCATTGGTAGGGCGACCAGAAACTTCACAGGGTTTTCCCAAATTCACATGCACAGAAATATCCTTGGAAGTAACACCCGAATTGGTCTCCACAACATCCCGTCAATGGCGATACACAGGCTGGTTACTCGGACACACCTTCTTGACATGCCCCACGCCACCACACGTGTGGCACTTAATGTTGGGTCGAGGGTGAAACATAACCTTAGGCGGGGGACGAGACATCAAGGAAGGAGGGGGACAAGACATCAAGGAAGGAGGAGGAACATTAGCTACACGAAGGGAATCTGCATGCTTCACAGCCATAGCCTCAATAACGACCTGTTTCAGCTCGACGAATGACGAAGGTCTGGTACACATAGTCATGTATGACCTATATTGAGGCGAAAACCCATTTACAATTGATGACACCAACTGTCGCTCTGTTAAAGGGGATGCAAAAACCTGGGCATACACCTTAATGTCACTGACATAGTCGCTAAGTGACTCGTCCAACCTTTGGACACGATATAAAAACCTTTGCTCGAGAGCACTTAGGGCGCTCGCAGGGACAAAAAACCACAGCACTTCCCTAATAAACATGGCTAAGGACATGCGGAGGTGGATAGCTTCAACAAGCTTATCGCGCAGCATACCGGATGCAACTGGATATAAAAGTTGGAAAATTTGAATTTCCGACATCCCAAAAATCGAGGCATGGTTACCCAATTCGACTACTTGCTTTAAAAATTGGACCACTTGGGTAACGTCATCAAGGTTGAAATGCTTTAACTTAGTTAAGAAACCAGAAATAGGGTGAGGAATCGACCCATAATTAACGGTAGACGAGAATGTAGCATTTGGACAAGGGACATTGTTACCAGGGTAGCCCGCTCGCACACCCTCTACAGGAGACAAAACATTTACATTGCCAGGGAAGGAACTGGGATGCAACGGGTCGGCAGTACCCAGGAAATCATTAGGTGACCTAACCTGAGAAGAATGACCGTATGCAGGTTTAAGAGGTCTGGGCGAGCCAGAACCAGACAAAAGAGGGGCAGGCAAACCACTACTAGAAATCGATCCCAAAACCTCAGACCTAGTAAACAGAGGTGATTCACGTTCAACCCCAGAAGAACTCTCTAAATTCACAAGGTTATCACTTAAGTCAATTAAATCGAAAACACTATTGTTGTCGGCCATTTTGGAAAACACAGAATGCAGACAGCCAATACAGATGGAAACAAATTTTAGGAGTTACGAGGACAGTTTACACTTTCACAACAGTACCACAACCACCAATTACCACCGCCATAGATTAGGCTGGCACTCGAACACAGCCACCATACTACACAAAATCATGCACCATGCTGTTCAGAACTGCACACGTCACCACCTGCTTGGCTCGAGAACAGGAAGCTAAATTACAAAAATTGGCACAAAACATCTGGCAAACAGCTTCCGACGGGGCTCCAGGATGCCTTCACACGCAGCATATAGGCTATCAGAACATTAAGAAATCCCATTTCCCATGCCAAGAACACATGTCAGTCACTCACCGAGCTGCTTCTTCAGTTGGAACGTTGCACACAAACAGGGTAAAATGCAGCAGCAAACGCCTGGCTTCAAAACAGGTCACTTACATACAGCATATGGGTATCCAGAGGCAAACATGAAATAAAACAAATGACAAGGATTAGCAAAACATAACATCAAGTGCACTGGCCCGACAAAATCCCACCAACAACTGCCCCATCAGCACTAGAGGGGTCCTTAAAACAGCCTGCGGGTACTGGGGAGGGGATAGTTACGGAAGTGAACTCGAGCGCGGTCTGCTACCACTGCGACACCTGGAAATAACACCGCCGCATGGCCAGCAGCACGTCGGTGACTCGATAACCAACGCTCTGCTTCACCACTGCGACACCTGGAATCCGGGGCCCTACTTACCTTTGTTTGAGAGGTCCAGGTCGCTTCCACAACAAATCACCTCCAGATGATGTGTCCCAACAGAAGAGCTCCAAAGGAGTGGAAGGAAGATGGAGAAGGGGACAACACACACAGGCTATTGTACAGACACCCCCCAATAACCGACAGAACTGCTGTCGGTGAAATAATGCCACAACAATAGATTAAAATTTTACAAATAAAAGGTTTAATATTAAAAATTTAAAGGAGCACCTTCACCAGAAACAGAACATGCTTGCTTGCAAACAAAAGGACAAGAATCAAAATTCAAATTAAAATGTTATACAGCCCAAAGGTTAAAATAAAAATTACATGCATAACACAATGAGAAAGGGCTTGATAATTTACAAGGGAATGCAATAGCGATCCGACATGAGTAGATCCCGGCCACGATGAAACGAGAAATAAAAAAAAAAATTAACCAAATTAAATTGTATCAGAAAACAATTCATTAATTTGCATGATGGAGATAAACACAGGAACAATTACTAAAAACACAATGTTAAACCGACAAGGTTAAATAAAAAAACATCTTAAGTTAACACAACATGTTTTAGTTTCGCGGAGGACGCCAAGAGACTGACCTCGAGACCTGAATGCATCTCTTCATAACAAAACAAAAACATGCCCACTAAAACGGAAGACCGCATGCCTGATCGAAACTACGGCAATCAATTACCATTAAATTAATTTAGAATCCCCAGAGCGAAATGAAAGGAGGAAAACAATTACATCTAAAAACTATTAATGCAAGTCGTTTTTAAGACTCGACGGATCTTACATTAGATTAAAAAAATGACAATCCCAAGCTTGCCAAATGAAAATAAATAATAATTTAAACGTAAAATAAACTAATAAATGTGTCTCCAGAAGGTACAAAATAATAACAAACTTAATATATACAAGGAAACGTTATTAAAACATAAAAGAAATATTAGGCCTACAAGGCAAAACACAACAGAAGATCAACATTCATACACGGCCAAAATTGGAGCTCCCAAAATAAAATAATTAGATTAATTAAATAAAAAACCGTACTGAACCCTTGCAAAGAAGCATATGAGACTCAGATTCGGGGCGTAACAGGTCATATTCGTAAGTTGCTGTCAGGGCGCTTCATTAACTTGCAGGGTAACATATAACAAAATAACATGCAGGAAAGAGTGAAGCCAGGGTTAAAACAACTGAATTTAATAACAAATCACCATATTTACACATAAACAATTAACAACAAAAACTCCCAACTGACTCCCGCTTAATAAAAATGCCAAAAACTTAGGCGATATCTCTGGAGAGATTAATTACCTGGACCAAGCGTCCTTAAATAAAAGATGCAAAAGTGACCATATAAGTGCGTACGCCGTTCTACATGCATCACGATGTGTACTTTGAATGCGTGATTCGTTATCATCCAGAATGACCCTTCAAACAACGAATCCGCATTTCCTAGAGCTAGACCGACACAAGGGAACACAACTACAATACTTAAATTAAACCGACACTTCCTAAATCTACTATAAACAAACACAAAGTTTCCGTGTGAAATTGGACTTGAATTGCCGTAGCAACATTTACTGCCTAAAAACTTAGGACTTCTCATACAAATCAACACAAGTACATTAACACGTGACCAATAGAAAAATACTCAAATGACCGCTGTCAAAATTTACAAATACTCTACCACTACACCACACGGGTGTGACAAACAAAATTACATGAAATCGAGTCATCAACAAAGCAATAGGCAAACAGCCAACATTTACGTTAATCACAAATTCTTATCCATACAAGGTACAACAATCCGTTACACACATGGCGAACTCCCCAATTAATTATGGCTTAAAATTAGCCATCACAATGAACAGGTTTGCTACATGAAAGCTTACAGGGTTCAGTCGGACAAATAGGACTGCCTATCAAAATAAGTCACAGGCAATACGGGCGGTTTGTGGAACTCTGCATGTCTGTCAACCCACGTGTCAATAACCTCGACCTCCCAGGACATGGGGTCGAACCTCGAAGAAATGTGCCCCAAAGCACAATAATACGTGTGTGTCAGAAAAACATATGGACAAGAATCAGCAGTCTCCCAAGAGCACTCTGTCTTTCCATCTAAAATACAACAGCAGCAAAAATATATAAGGGCGGTAGGACAACTACCCCCTCCTCACGTAGAATCAACACACACTAGACACATCAACACACACTTAATCACACGTATGGGTTGTGACAGACCCTGAAATAAAAGACACAAATAATATCCACATGCTGGCGCCATCGTTCTATGCCGTGACTAGTCACCTGAAAAGGACTCAAGAAAAATCTATCAAAATTAGAACGAAGGTGTTCTACAATTACTTTTAAGTTGGTGCACTCGGCTACCCTAACATGAATAATAACCTGTTCAGCAAAATGTTTTACAATCATTTCCTCCCATTCCTATTTCAAATATTAACGTTAATAAAGCACCATTTATCGAATGTAACGGGTTCCGCAATTGCAAGGATAAAAATCACGCACGCACGCCGCGTACATTACACATGACTCGAGAAAAAATCAAAATATCACAAACACTTTGGCCACGCGCCAACGGACTTTTAAACATACAGTGTCGGTACAAGAAAAACAGCTATAAAACAAGAAAGAAAAACATGACTATTTACAAAGTTCCCCGGCCAAATCTAACTACATAATTGAAATAATCCAATTTTAGTACATCACCGCTTCTGCATGTAGGACTAAGGACATCCTCCTCAACCCATTGCCCTATGGACAATTTAGCACTCCATAGTAGTCGTCTGCGTTGATTTCTTGAAGCTCATCCCAACTTCAAACCACGTGCTGATCATCTTGGTCTCGACTCCTTGGCAGAAAAGTTCAATGTTAAATATTTGCCTATCTATAATCGCTTGCAGGCTACTCAGTTCACCCACAATTGTCCTACTGCGATTAATAGCGAAGACTGGCCCTAATTATATCGCACATACGCACTATAAAAACACACATACAATACACACAATTTATACATAAAATATACATCTCGAGTCCGCGCCACTGGCTCGTTAACAAGTTCAAAATCCTGGCTGCACTCGCAGTCGCTATCTCGTCCGGTATTTCCGTCCCGTCTTGTGGACTTCGGTTCTGGTAAGCGCTAATTAGGGTGATACGATACTTCCCCCTTAAAGTTGAACTCGTCGTCTTTAAAAGAATGTTACAGTTTATCACGCGCTGGCGTGAAATATTTAGATCACACAACTTAGTTGATTTTAGAACAAAATGTATAATAGCTTTTAAAATTCGATACTGCAAACGCTGCGACTTTAGCTTCCCAGAGCTCAGAAAATAAATTAGCTTCACTGATTTTAGAGCGTAAAAATCACATTTTTGAACTGGCGTGGAGTATACCTCTGAAGGCTCCACAAGAATTGTACTTAGATTGGCGTCAAAAATCACACTTCAAACTGGCGTGGAGTATGCCTCTGAAGGCTCCACAAGAATTGTACTTAGATTGGCGTCAAAAATCACACTTCAAACTGGCGTGGAGTATGCCTCTGAAGGCTCCACAAGAATTGTACTTAGATTGGCGTCAGGCCAGACTATTTATGAGAAACTGACAAGGGCGGAGGAGTGGGGCGGAGTCGGATAAAAACTTCCAGAGTTTTTGTCTCACAAAGATGGGGCTAGTGTCATTCTTCTCCAAATAAATCCAACGTCTCAAATTACTCGAGCGGAGATTAATCCGTTCGGCGGTTCCTTAGATATACACTTCCGCGCGCTTTTTACTACTGACGCCGTCCACCTCGTGGTCACGGCTTGGTCTCTTGCGATTGGCTGATTCAATCGTATGTTCGTTGAGAAGACCTCGTGATTCTTCCTTTATGTCTCCAATTTTGGTACAGTAGTTGCACAATTTGGCCTTGAACTCGACTAATTCTGGCCGTCCCCCAGGAATAGCTACCAACTCAGCTTCTGTTGCAATCATTACGAAATGCTGGCCTCCCTAATATCCAAGTCGACTTCCTTATGTGCTGCCTGGGCCGTAGTAATAATAATAATAAATATGAATACTTATTTATCGAAGATCAATAAGGGTTCATTTATCCTCAGCAAGGTTTTGAAATTCGAAACAATTTATTGGTTTGGATTTCAAAAACAAAATCCACTGTAGTAACAACACATCTCTTTAAATCTCACTCAGCTGCTCGAGTTTATGCCCCTCTGACCCAATTAGTGTGCTCCCTTCTCGCTGGAATGTCATTCATATTTTCTCTAGGTCTCCCCCTTCTCCTCACGTAGTTGCCACTCCCGTCGTCTCAGCTGCTCGTTGTTTACAAACAAAGTGCGTACTCACGCGCTCCCCGTGGATTTGAGTGTTTGCTTTCAAAAAAAATATAAATTTTTGGCAATACAGATTCTGCACATATCATCTTTCCTAATCATCAAATGGTTCCCTTCTGTAGTACGGTTTCAAATTGGCGCTATTAAAAACAGATTTTGCACCAGTGCTCACTTCTTCTAATCTGTAGGCATTGTTACCCAGATTCTTAATTACCCGGAACGGGCCAATGAATTTCGGACAGAACTTGGCGAAGACTTTGTTCTTAGGGTCGGAGATTGGTGGTCTACGAACCAGCACTAATTCTTGTTCTTGTAACTCTCGGTGAAACTTCTTTCCTCGGTACCGTCTCAGCCTTCGGTCCGCTTGGTTCCTCATGTGCTCTCTCGTTCGCTGGATTCGCAAATCATGCGCTAATAATGGATCCCTTGGGCAAGGAATGATCTTGTCCCAAGTTCTTTCCGGCAATCTGTTGTGGTGTACAATCAGTGGGACTTGACCCGTCGACTCGTGCTTAGTAGTGTTCATGCACATCTCAATTTCCCCTACTTTGTCTACCCATTTATTGTGTTCGTTAGGAATCATTACTCTGTAGTATTTAGCGACACAGCGAATTGTTCTTTCGCTCGGATTTCCACAAGGATGACGAATACTTGAAAATATGTGTTTTATTCCTAGGCTCTCCAAACCTTGCCTAAAAACATTGCTTGTGAAATAGGTACCGTGATCTGATAGAATGGATTCCGGCTTCCCAAGCATCGGAATGACTTTGTTCTTAATTCGACTAAGGACTTGTCTTGATGTCGTCTTCTGAATAGGACATAGCACGACCATCTTCGAAAATACATCGACACATACCAGGAGGTGTCGGCATCCACGCTTTCCTTTTACTAAAGGACCAAAGCAATCAATCGCGAGCATCTCGCATGGTTTCTGCGGTAATAGTGGTCTTGGAGGTTGTTTCAGAATAAAGTTGTTCGGCTTTGTGCGCTGACAAGCGTCACACGTTCTAATTACTTCAACAATGGTGAATCTCATCTTGGGCCAAGTAAAGGTCTCCCCTATCGTAGCTTCAGTCTTATCCGTGCCGATATGTGCTAGGCTCTCGTGAACATGCCAAGTTAATCCCCTCTGTAGTGATGCTGGAACTAAGATCCGCAGTTTAGTATGATGCTCATCCACGTACTTATGTAACAAGTTATTCAAGTAGTGAAATCTCGCTTGTTTAGCGCTGGCTTCCCGGTACTCCGGTGAATTTGGTTGTAACTCCTTCCTATAGAATTTTATCATCATCATCATCCATGGGTCAGCTTCTTGCTCCTTCCGAATATCCTTCAATCTTGCCAAAAACTCACGAGCCTTAGGTGTCAAGGTAATATTGTGAACTTCCGCTGTTACTTCGTTTCCGTCCTCAGGGTTTCTATTCAAGGCATCTGGTATGACGTTCAATTTCCCAGGACAATGCTCTATTGTGATGTCAAACTGCTGTATGTAGATGGACCAGCGCGTAACTCTCTCACTTGCTATTGTTGTCTTAAATAAAAATGTCAGTGCATGGTGGTCGGTTCTAACAATGATGGAATAACCATAGATCATCTTGCGCCACTGTTGGAGAGAATATAGAATTGCTAGTAGCTCAAGTTCCGTAACTGTGTAGTTCCTCTCATGTTTCCGTAATTTACGACTCGTAAATGCCAAATAGGATTTCTTCTTGGGTTCTTCAGCGTCCTCTTGGTACAGCATAGCACCAATCCCAATTAACGAAGCATCTGCTTGAATGATAAATTGTTTCTCAAAATCCGGATATCCAAGTTTCACACAGTTTTCCAATAAATCCTTCGTTGCTTTAAAAGACCTGTCGCACTCCTCGTTCCACGACCATCGATTCGCTTTCTTCAACATCTCCTGCATAGGCGCTACTGTTTCTGTGTAACCAGGGCAATTTTCTTTGAAGAAACCTGTCACTCCCAAAAATGCTCTAACATGTTTGACTTTGGTAGGTGTGGGAAATTTCTTAATGGCATCAATCTTGGCTGGATTAGGCCGCACGCCCTCAACATCAATTATATGTCCCAGATATAAAATTTCGCTCTGGCAAAAATGTGACTTTTTTAAGTTGATCTTGAAGTTCATGGTTCTCAGGTTGTCCAGCAGTTTATTTAAATTTACCAAGTGTTCTTCCATTGTCTCAGAAGCGATTAATATGTCATCAACATATCTCGTGGTGAAGTTCTTGACCTCCTCAGTCAGATTTCTATCGAGTGCTCTAATGAGTGCACATCCCGCAGTTTTCACGCCAAAGGGCATTCGACACCAGATATAACTTTGATTATCGAATAAAAATCCCGTCAACAGTTGGGATTTTTCTTCCAGTTCAAGATGGTGGAAACTATTCGTCAAATCAACACTTGAGTATATCTTCTTCCCGCGGAAGCCTTTCAAAACATCTTTGATCCTCGGTGCTTGGTCGTGCTCAACTAGCAGTTTGCTATTTAAAACTCGCGCGTCTAGGCATAGCCTAATTGATCCGTTTGGCTTGGTCACAGCCAATATTGCGTTCAGATAAGGAGTTGCAGCTTTCCTTATCATGCCAGAATCTAATAAGTTAGTAATAATGTCCTTCACCTGAGAAAAATGCTTCTCTGGGATCGGGTACAATTTACTTTTAAATGGGGTCCAATCTGTTACCTGCATCGCATATTGAAAATTTAAAACTTTCCCAGGTACGGTGTCAAAGGCTCCTTTATGTAATCTTAAAATTTCTTCCAATCTTCTTCTATCAGATTCCCCTATGACGGCTTCCTTAAGTCGCTCCTGAAGTAGAATTTCGAATTTGGTTCCGCCCATTTCTTCTTCCGCCAAATGCACCCAAAGTTCCTGCGAAATATCTCGGCTGTCAATTTCTAGCACTGCTGTCTGGTTAACTTGCTCTCCCCTCAAGATCTTATCTCCGGCCTCATTAGTGCATTATTCAACAACCCAAGTATTGGCCTCTCTCTCCAGCGGATTCTCTTCCATATTTAAACCCACATGATCCAATCCTTCTACTTGTTTGAAGCTTACAGTGTTGTTATGTAAATCAATTACAGCATAAAAATCGCAGATGAAATTGGCTCCTAAAATTACATTGTAGTTCATCTTTGGAATAACAATGAATGTTTGTGAAAAAGTATGGTTCAATATTTCCAGATCTAGAAATGCTTGCTGTTTACAATTCATAGTTTTTTCAGGAATGACACCTCTGACTTTCATTAGCGGTACCGGCATAATAGGAACAGTCTGTTTTCTTGCTATTTCTTTTATCAAAATTTCAGTGACTAAGCTCACCTGGCTACCTGTATCAATCAAACATCTCACCCTCATACCTCCAATATGCGCGTAAATAATTGGTAGCTGTCTGATAACATTTTCACGGTTCTTCACCACTTCCTCCAGGCAGTCGTCTGGGAATGCTACCCACTCTTCTATATTGGCCACTATCATCTCTTCTTGCTCCCTAGCGATCTCCGTTTTTTAGCCTGTCCCCTTTCAGTTCATTTGTTTTTTTTTTATCCCGGGCCCCATTAGATGTTTTTCGCCGGTTATCATTCTGTCGCTCCTGTTGCCTCAGTAAACTCTCTGCCCCCTCTCCTTGATGGTTGTCTGGGCTCTGTCTGTTCGCCATGGCACGCCCCCACTTCTCCTTCTCCGCTTCTTCATTACTTAATTGATCCAAGTATTTACGGGATTCAATATATCGTTCGTCCCAGTTATTCCTATAATCTCCTCTGTTTTCTTGGCGATAGTCCCTGCCGTTACTCCATCTACCATCTCCATTTCTTTGGTAAGGTCTACCTTGTCTCTGGTTTCCCCTCCAATTCGTGTATTCCCGCTGGTACGTCCACTGATTATTTTGATTTTGGTTATTCTGATGATATCTCCCGCGGTTATTCTGATAATTCTGATTGTTGTTATGGAACTGGTTTCGGCCGTCAAAATCTTGTCTTCTTGGCGTGAACTGTGTCCCTGTGGACTGTGTCTTACTTTGGTTCCCCTGGCCGTGGTTATTTTGGAGTCCCTGAACTACCTCTGCCGTGTTGACACATTCCGAATTCCTTCTTCCTGTCTGTGGGCTTACCATACTCGTCTCATCTAAGTGTCTGAGTAATTCTTCGGCTTGGACTGCGGTCTGAATATTTCCTGCGACTAATAATTGTTGGATATGCATTGGGAGTTGTTTTCCGATGGTTAGAACCATATTCGGCTCGCTAGGCGGGTCATCAAAATCCCTGAATTTTACCAATTGCTGACTGAAGAATTCTGAAAAACGGGTTGGATGTGTACTGTGGTATTTGCGCGTGTACAGGTCCATTCTTAACCCCTGTTGTAACGAAGGACTCCAAAACTTCTTCAAAAACGCCTCGCGGAATTGATTCATGTCTGTAAACGTGTACTTGAAACTTAAAAACCAGGTCAGGCTAGGTCCTTCTAAAAATTTCTCCACCAGTCTTAATTGTTTCTCCGGGCCGATGTGTTGGTCATTAAAGTAGTCAGTTAATTGCCGTAGAAATGCTTTGGGAGTGGTTCCTGAATGTTCTTTAAACTTATCGGGCTTAACATCATTACCCCGAATGACTTGGATGACTTGGGCTGGTGCCAAGTTCGGTTGCGGAGTTGAAGTCTCCCCCCTGTACTGCTGGAATGCATTAGTCGTTAGTCTGGGACTTTGACCCCGACTCGTGTCCTCAGCCAACTTCGAACCTGCCGGACTTCCAATACTTGTTTGCTTTTCCGGAATATTTTCGTTTGAAAATAATGTCGCATTCTCTAACGATCTAATCTCGTTTTTTATGATTAATTCTGAATGTTCCTGTAATTTCGACTTCATATTTTCCTCCAGTGCCTGCATTCGCTTTAAAACTGCCAGCCTGTCTTCCTTATTCGCATGAGCCTGCTGGTCCCAATCTCGCCGGATCCTACTTTTTAAGCTATTTATTTTCTCCTCGTTCCTCTCCTGATTTTTCTCTAGCTCTTCACGTATCCGTTCCTGCGTTTTTACTAGTTGTTCTTCCAAATTATCCTGAGTTTTGACGAGCTGCTCCCCTACTTCTTGTCTTATGACCTCTTGTGTGTTTATTAGCTGGCCTTCCATCTCTTTTCTTATGATCTCTTGTGTTCTGCCTAATTGCTCCTCTAAATTTTCCCGCAAGTGTATCCGCTCGGTTTCAGCCTTAACTTCGACTTTATCTATTTCCTTTATTAATTCCAGCACGTTGTTATCTACCGAATTAATTTGCTGCTGTAGTTTCTCTTGGGTCTTCTTCACTCCCGCGGTGTTACTGACACATGCTGCCTCTATCTGCTTGAGTTTATCTGCCACCATCTCGTCAAATTGTACTAATTTGTTATCAAATTTCGCCTCCAATTTCTTCATTTCGCCTAACTGTTTGATGTTGTTTTCCGCAACCTCGCCTGCCAGTTTCTCTACTTTTTGAACGCTCTGATTAATATCATTTGTGATTTTTCCTAACTGTTCGGTTTGTGTTACCGCCTGTTGTGACAATTTGTGGTTTAGTTCATTGAATTGTTTGTCAGTGTCTAATTTCTGGACTTCTAACTGGACCGAAATGTTACCGCTCATATCAAGTAATTGTTTTTCACTATGCTCACGCTGAGCTTCTAATTGTTCTTTTAATTGTTCTTCCGTCTTTACGGACATCTGCACTAATTGTTCTTCCGTTTTCGCGGACATTTGTTCTAATTGTTTTTCACTATGCTCACGCTGAGCTTCTAATTGTTCTTTTAATTGTTCTTCCGTTTTTACGGACATTTGGATCGACATCTGTTCTAATTGTTCTTCCGTTTTCGCGGACATTTGGATCGACATCTGTTCTAACAATGCCTTAATTTCATCAACGATCGCCATATCACACACAAAATATATTCAGAGAAAAACAGGGTTATGGGCTAAGGTTTCAGCCCTATACGCACATACATGTCACACATTTAAATATTACTGGCTCTAATTTAATGAAAATTTCAGTAACAAAATTTACTGAATACAATGACACTTATTCCCAAACAACAAAATAACCCCTAGTGATCTGCTTTTAAATTCCTAACCAACAGAATTTACGAAACACCAATTAACCGAAGTCAATTAAATGTCAAATATAAGGCAACATCTTCCTGCTTTGACTGAGTTCATTAATAATGCAAATTTCTAATTTTAATGTGGGCGCCAGAACAAGTTTATAACAAATACCAAATCAAATTCTAACCTTGTTCAATATTTCTAACTTTAGGAACTCAGTGATTTTACTAATGCACATGGCGGTACAACATCGCCTCCATTTACTGAATTTACATGTCCGCTTGACCTGGCATCATTTCTCAACGAAATAAATATGAGATCAGCGAAGCAACAACAACAACAATCCCCACTTGGGCAGCCATTCTTGTTTTATGAACCCTTGCAAAGAAGCATATGAGACTCAGATTCGGGGCGTAACAGGTCATATTCGTAAGTTGCTGTCAGGGCGCTTCATTAACTTGCAGGGTAACATATAACAAAATAACATGCAGGAAAGAGTGAAGCCAGGGTTAAAACAACTGAATTTAATAACAAATCACCATATTTACACATAAACAATTAACAACAAAAACTCCCAACTGACTCCCGCTTAATAAAAATGCCAAAAACTTAGGCGATATCTCTGGAGAGATTAATTACCTGGACCAAGCGTCCTTAAATAAAAGATGCAAAAGTGACCATATAAGTGCGTACGCCGTTCTACATGCATCACGATGTGTACTTTGAATGCGTGATTCGTTATCATCCAGAATGACCCTTCAAACAACGAATCCGCATTTCCTAGAGCTAGACCGACACAAGGGAACACAACTACAATACTTAAATTAAACCGACACTTCCTAAATCTACTATAAACAAACACAAAGTTTCCGTGTGAAATTGGACTTGAATTGCCGTAGCAACATTTACTGCCTAAAAACTTAGGACTTCTCATACAAATCAACACAAGTACATTAACACGTGACCAATAGAAAAATACTCAAATGACCGCTGTCAAAATTTACAAATACTCTACCACTACACCACACGGGTGTGACAAACAAAATTACATGAAATCGAGTCATCAACAAAGCAATAGGCAAACAGCCAACATTTACGTTAATCACAAATTCTTATCCATACAAGGTACAACAATCCGTTACACACATGGCGAACTCCCCAATTAATTATGGCTTAAAATTAGCCATCACAATGAACAGGTTTGCTACATGAAAGCTTACAGGGTTCAGTCGGACAAATAGGACTGCCTATCAAAATAAGTCACAGGCAAAACGGGCGGTTTGTGGAACTCTGCATGTCTGTCAACCCACGTGTCAATAACCTCGACCTCCCAGGACATGGGGTCGAACCTCGAAGAAATGTGCCCCAAAGCACAATAATACGTGTGTGTCAGAAAAACATATGGACAAGAATCAGCAGTCTCCCAAGAGCACTCTGTCTTTCCATCTAAAATACAACAGCAGCAAAAATATATAAGGGCGGTAGGACAACTACCCCCTCCTCACGTAGAATCAACACACACTAGACACATCAACACACACTTAATCACACGTATGGGTTGTGACAGACCCTGAAATAAAAGACACAAATAATATCCACATGCTGGCGCCATCGTTCTATGCCGTGACTAGTCACCTGAAAAGGACTCAAGAAAAATCTATCAAAATTAGAACGAAGGTGTTCTACAATTACTTTTAAGTTGGTGCACTCGGCTACCCTAACATGAATAATAACCTGTTCAGCAAAATGTTTTACAATCATTTCCTCCCATTCCTATTTCAAATATTAACGTTAATAAAGCACCATTTATCGAATGTAACGGGTTCCGCAATTGCAAGGATAAAAATCACGCACGCACGCCGCGTACATTACACATGACTCGAGAAAAAATCAAAATATCACAAACACTTTGGCCACGCGCCAACGGACTTTTAAACATACAGTGTCGGTACAAGAAAAACAGCTATAAAACAAGAAAGAAAAACATGACTATTTACAAAGTTCCCCGGCCAAATCTAACTACATAATTGAAATAATCCAATTTTAGTACATCACCGCTTCTGCATGTAGGACTAAGGACATCCTCCTCAACCCATTGCCCTATGGACAATTTAGCACTCCATAGTAGTCGTCTGCGTTGATTTCTTGAAGCTCATCCCAACTTCAAACCACGTGCTGATCATCTTGGTCTCGACTCCTTGGCAGAAAAGTTCAATGTTAAATATTTGCCTATCTATAATCGCTTGCAGGCTACTCAGTTCACCCACAATTGTCCTACTGCGATTAATAGCGAAGACTGGCCCTAATTATATCGCACATACGCACTATAAAAACACACATACAATACACACAATTTATACATAAAATATACATCTCGAGTCCGCGCCACTGGCTCGTTAACAAGTTCAAAATCCTGGCTGCACTCGCAGTCGCTATCTCGTCCGGTATTTCCGTCCCGTCTTGTGGACTTCGGTTCTGGTAAGCGCTAATTAGGGTGATACGATACTTCCCCCTTAAAGTTGAACTCGTCGTCTTTAAAAGAATGTTACAGTTTATCACGCGCTGGCGTGAAATATTTAGATCACACAACTTAGTTGATTTTAGAACAAAATGTATAATAGCTTTTAAAATTCGATACTGCAAACGCTGCGACTTTAGCTTCCCAGAGCTCAGAAAATAAATTAGCTTCACTGATTTTAGAGCGTAAAAATCACATTTTTGAACTGGCGTGGAGTATACCTCTGAAGGCTCCACAAGAATTGTACTTAGATTGGCGTCAAAAATCACACTTCAAACTGGCGTGGAGTATGCCTCTGAAGGCTCCACAAGAATTGTACTTAGATTGGCGTCAAAAATCACACTTCAAACTGGCGTGGAGTATGCCTCTGAAGGCTCCACAAGAATTGTACTTAGATTGGCGTCAGGCCAGACTATTTATGAGAAACTGACAAGGGCGGAGGAGTGGGGCGGAGTCGGATAAAAACTTCCAGAGTTTTTGTCTCACAAAGATGGGGCTAGTGTCATTCTTCTCCAAATAAATCCAACGTCTCAAATTACTCGAGCGGGGATTAATCCGTTCGGCGGTTCCTTAGATATACACTTCCGCGCGCTTTTTACTACTGACGCCGTCCACCTCGTGGTCACGGCTTGGTCTCTTGCGATTGGCTGATTCAATCGTATGTTCGTTGAGAAGACCTCGTGATTCTTCCTTTATGTCTCCAATTTTGGTACAGTAGTTGCACAATTTGGCCTTGAACTCGACTAATTCTGGCCGTCCCCCAGGAATAGCTACCAACTCAGCTTCTGTTGCAATCATTACGAAATGCTGGCCTCCCTAATATCCAAGTCGACTTCCTTATGTGCTGCCTGGGCCGTAGTAATAATAATAATAAATATGAATACTTATTTATCGAAGATCAATAAGGGTTCAGTACCTTAAAACTTCACAGCGGAGACACAATGAAAACAAAAAAACTAACACATTTTAAATAAATAAAATATGGCACTATATTGCCCTGAAGAAACCTGCCCAGCACATGCTTTGTTTTGGTCACAAGCGTAGGTCCGCATCGAGATGCAACCTCATTTCACACGTCCACTTCACGGCGAAACGATGAAATTCACAACCTGAAGAGTACAGGCAATTCCTTTTTCCTTGCATAAATTTATATTTCGTAGAGAATGGGGGCCAGAGCCCCCATCAGCGGAGACACCTTTCACGACCAGTCGGCTAGATGTGTTTTCTTCACGATGGCTAATGGACTCCACAAAATGGCGGAGAATTTTTGCGTGTCAAATGCCGAACTGTATTCATGTAAAATTTATTGTCCAATAACGGCTTGACACCTCAACCAACAATGTCATAATTTAGTAAATAATTTTGCGGTATCATGCATACACCGGCATTTGTTTCATGACGAAGAATGTAATTGACTTTCAATTATGTCATGCGTATAAAGAGTTTAATAAGACACAGCAAACACCATCTACCGGAGAGACAGGAACTACTTGGAGTAACCACCGAAGTCCGACAGCATGTGCTATCTCGTGTTGACAAACTGAACCAAGTCAGCAGGCGGTCGATTCAAAATGTCAAGAATTGCATCCTGGGGAAATTACATGTTTGAAATGTTGGGAGGGGCTCTTGCACGTAACAGAAATATTTCGACGGTTCTCAATATCTATCAATCTTTTACATCAACCAAACTGATTATTTTTATGTTCATAGAGACTATAGGACTTTCAGTAACCCGGTGAGCACAAATCCAACATGGAGGCGACGCAAAGTTGAAATATTTAAATGGACGTTTCTCGCGAATTAACAATCCGAGTGCCGTGAAACGTTGCACGTTAAATGCTTATACAAATGTTGATCCACTGGCAATTAATTTATTTCAATTGTTTGCATAATCACAAGATGGCTACTGGGCGTAATTTTAAAATCTCGTTTTTACTTCTTGTGTTCGAATCATGCGATTGAAGTTTGAATACCACACGTATACACAAATTTAATGTAATAGTACAAAAATAAAAATACAACCTGGCGACTATCTGAAATATTTAGACGGTTCTCAATATCTACGAATCTGTTACAGCAATTAAACTGACATTTTGTATGTTGATTGAGGCAATTAACATGAGCAGGATATATGAAAATAGGCTGTATAGTTCTTCACGGAACTACTTGAGTAGTGGAGTAAGGCGGTTTCCAACGCACTCCAGAACCCTCCTTGACCCACTACTAAGCCTCAGCCATGTTAAATATCTCTCGAACGCATGGTCCGATTTTGACAAATGAGGTGTCGTTGGACTCGGGCTGACGGTCCTCTTTGCTATGGACCACTCGTTATATTTTTGATTTTTTTGATTTTTTTCGTTTTCGAAAGTAGGCGATAGCTTGAACACTAAACATGATAGAACGTTATGCCATGGCTCAAACGAATGGTCTTTATGACCTTTATTTTTAATAATGACTTTTTTTTACTTTTTATGCTTTTTTGAAAACACTCGAATTTTGAAAATCCTATATTTTGGAAACTAGGAAGTTTACAAAAAAGTTTGTTTCATGTAAATCAATGATCCCCACCTCCTCTACCCCCAAATAAATGTCAAGTCTCTAGGATGAAAACCTGTAGTAGTGGGATGAGGAGAGAGCTACTACACTTCTTTTTGAACCCTCCTCGTATTTGCCCCGAAGCTGATATCTCGCTAACCAATCATGGGATTTCAACATACAGGGTGTCCTAGCACTCGTAGTGATGCCCCCTACTTTCCTATAGGCTCTTTATTTAATGAAAAGACCAAAACTAAAAGGTTATCCGCTTTTAATATCTCGCGAACCAATCATGCTAGAGGCATGAACGAGGGGTCCAAGGACTTGGGGTGACGTCCTCTTTGCTATGGACCACTCGTTATATTTTAAAAAATTTGGGAAACTCGATTTTGGGGTAAACACGTGTTTTTTGTGATTTTTGCCGATATCTCACGAACCAATAACGCTAGAGGCATGTACGACGGGTCCAAGGACTCGGGGTGACGTCCTCGTTGCTATGGACCACTCGTTGTAATTTAAAAAAAATTGGGAAATGCGATTTTGGGGTAAACACGTGTTTTTTGTGATTTTTGTCGATATCTCACAAACCAATAACGCTAGAGACGTGTACGAGGTGTCCTAGGACTCGGGCTAACGCCCCCTTTCAAATGTGGTAGATATTTTTTCCAAAAAGATAATTCACAAAGGGCCTAACGCCGTACATGTTGAAAAAAAATCTTTACCGTTACCTGTTTATAATGTTTATGAAGCGTGGTGGTTGAGAGAGACGATACGGCTGAGTGTGTGTGTTTCAACGAACTTGTCGCTAACCACAAGGACCATGCTTAATAGAATAATCGCTATTTCGGCGGGTCGATGAATGACAGAGCGAGGGTGCGTTTTTCTGATATTTTACCTTTAACGTGTAAACGGTAATGAGAACTTGGTTCTATGTTGGTCGAAGCGAGTAGAGAAAACAAACTTGCCGAGGAGCAGGAGGTGAATGTCATTTGAGCTTATTGGATGGCGTTGTTCTGACTTGACAACAGGTGACGCTTCAAGGTGAAATAATCTGACCATCGTGGTGGCAGGGGAGTGTGAAATGCATGCACACACATGTGTGAAACCACATGCACGCTAAACCAGTGACATCCTGTATTGCTTCGTACGTGACAAAATGCAAGTCCATGTGAAATTTGATCTACCGCAGGTGTTCGCCTGGGACGTTAGCTGTCCACGTGCGCGATAACTGTTAACAAGTCACATCCTGTTTTGCTTCGTACGTGACAAAATGCAAGTTGACGTGAAATTTGATTCGCCACAGGAGTTCATTTTGGGCGTTAGCTGTCCACGTGACCAATAACAGAATGTTCAAAGCGTGGGAAAAAATGATTATACATGCAACGTAGCATATATAAAGACATGTCGTTATCATTTCCACTCTCACTTCGGTGGACTACCTTTGAACACACTGCGTTGCATGAAACCCCTGGTCTTGTTTAACAGTTTTGGTGTTGGTGGAAAATACTTAACCTTGTTGTGGGGTAGGTATTTATTTATATATTTATTCATTTATACATTTATTGATTAATATATATATATTTACAAGACATTATTTATTGATTAGGTAATTAATGATTTTATTTATTTGTTTGCAGATAATCGGCATACCTTACATGTCTGAGGGAGAAGAAACCATTGCACTTTTGAGCCCACTAGAAGGGAAGAGTAACAAGTCACTGCAAGTAAAGGTGAGATGATTTTTTTAAACTAACTTGTTTCATTTTTTGTTTTATGTTTTATTTTATGAAATGTATGTATTAACCTGAATTTAGGTATTTATAGCGGTTTATTTTATTTATTTTTAGAAACTTGGAAAGAATAGCCTTACCGCCGTAGCAGTCGCTGAAAAAAAAACAGAAACGCACTAAAGCGAAACCACTGCCAAAGAGTGAACTGTTTAAAATTTAGGTAAGTACAACTTAAAATTGCTATTCCATTTTACCACTACTGAAAACTCGTAGACAAAAAAAAATCATTACCTGTACATGACTGGGACAATGATTGCTTTCTTGATTAATGGCTATGTTGTTGTTGTTGACTGGGAAAAGTACAAGGCCATGTTGGATTTTTTAAAAATAAAAATAATAAATTTAATTTATGGGTGGTTCCCTATGGACTCAACGAATATCCACAGGTTTGAACATGATAATGTGAACAAAATGACATGACATTCATATTTGTTTATATATTGGTTAAAGGGAGGGTGGGGGAATGTAAATGACTGTAGCTTTATAAAAAAGAAAATAAGTACATGGGTTACTGTTAGTGCCAACATACAGTTTATTTTTAATGGTGTTTTGATATATTAATGCCAATTAACGTTAACGTTTTATTTACAAGTATTGATTGATTGATTGATTGAGTGATGGGTTATTTTGTTTGCTTTTAGGTGTCGTCATGTGCCATTAACGTAATGAACAGACAGTGAACAAGCATGCATTATGCTTTAAAGTACTCTGTGCAATGTTAATAACTTACAATAAGAAAAAGTTTTATTATAACACATGGCGTTAGTACTGTACCCGATACCTATTTTAGGCTATCGGCTACGCCAGCTGACATTAAGCTGTAGTTGAGGTTTTGGGAAGCATTCAGATAAGATAGCGCATCGATCGCGTCAAGAAGAAAGCCAAGATGACGTAGGAGGTCAAGAATCAAGGAGGCATTGAAATCTGTGAGAAGATAGAATTATTAATAAAGATGTGAAGCTTTATTGAAATATATATGGGATTATAATAAGTTAAAACAACTTAGAAGAGTATATATGACATGCATAATATGTGGAAATAATTTTATGGAAATAAGTTATTGTATAACAGAACAGCCGAGAGGAGTCGGGTTCGAGACTATCTTCGTGACGTAGGAGCACTGTGGTGGGGAGAATTAGCCACGTTCCGAGCGAAGCTCATAAGCTGGAACACAGCGCTGAGCAGTTCAGTTGAGCTCAATGAGGCGAGCAGTACAGAGCAGCTCTATAGCACAGCGAGACGGGCATTGAAGGTCACGCAACACACGTAAACCGTCACGGCAAGTGTAGGCGACATTTCTCGCATCACCGAGCAACAGAGGCCGAGCGGGTCATCGATCCAGCCGGGCTAGCCGAGAATACAATTGTAGATAGCCGGGGTATTTCAAAACCACACTGATCGCATATGAAGACTTTATTTCAAGCTTCATTTCGACGTTGTTCGAACACAGGCTTTCACAATTAACCTTATAACCATGCTGTTATATAATACATTCAAAGCGACTTTTTACTATTCCAAGTAAACTGAATGTTTAGCATAGGCTCTGATGAACATTACAGCGTGCATTTATAAGATTTTTATCTTATGCCATTTTCATGGATTACATATTACAGACAGATACAGGGTGTATCGTAATCATGAACACTATCTAGTAAAATTTTTATTTTACTCAAGTAGAACTTTGCAGTAAGTTGAGAGTGGACTTACAATTCTCAAACTGAACATTTATCGGAACAGTGGCGCATATTAGAAGAAGAGTAGGGGGTCCGCTGTTACCATGAACTTTTCGAGAAGGAGTTGGACGATATCCGCTATGGGTAATCCGAGGTTCAACATGATCGAGTAAACGTGAATAGAGACAAGATGGCACCACAGAGCGATGGATTCGATTCCTGACGAGAGGAGTCCAACAGCTGATTCGCTTGGGATTTCGAAGGAAATCGTCATTTCATGGATGAAATGATATTCACGCCGATCTTACGAGAAATCTTTAGGTAGGGAAAATCGACGATCTTGGAAATTATATTACAACTGATAATGAAAGGTATTGTAAGAGTTCTATCTACCTGATACGATTATTTTCATGAATACTGGGCACACATGTATATTTTTCTAATAGGAGTGATTTGATTATTAAGACATGGTTTGAATTTATATACTTCGAATTTGCTAGAATATGGAGTGACCATATGATATGGCAGGCATCATTATTCGATATTCTCACCGTTGTTTGGCTTTATTAAGAAGATGTTTGGTCTTATAGACATTTTTCCAGCTAGGATATTTTTCATGAATAGTTTTTTTTTGTGTAACGAGTATTTCGAACTCGTGATCTGCAATTGATTATCAGAAACTACTTCGTCAGTTCATTGCATACTAGCGAGTGTGTATTATTCATCAGTAGGGATTTTTTCCATTGGATTGTTTGGAGATATTAAGAAGTTATTCACTTTAGTGAATGAACGTCGCTTTTATATGACAACTAGAAACTTGTTGATTCCTTTCTGGTACATTCACTCATATAGTCCACGAGGTGGGGTCCTTCGTATTTATACGATTGTATGGTGGCTACTCACCTTACCCACCGTTTAGGGAACTATCATCCAAGTCGACGGGGCGAGGTCCTTCGTATTTATACGATTGCACGGTGGTTACACATCTTACTCGCCATTGAGGAACTCATTTTATCATCCGAATGTACACGAGATGTAAGTGAATTAAACAAGGAACTACTAGTCACATATCAGTCGAAATTTTGTGAAATAAAGTAACGATAAATGTCAACAGGATTGCATTTAGTAATTCTTGTTTGCCAATCCAATATTTTGTTGCTATACTCTTTTGAGAGTAATTTCAGTTTAACAGCTATCACAGCTGATGCTTTGATGATTTTTTATAATTGTGTTTGATACCTTTGAGAAGGATTTAAAGTAATTTAATCTAGTAAGATTAATCATTAATGGTCATGATTATTTTAAGGCAGATCAGTATTGCAGATTTTGATGTGAGAGATTATAGCACATTGGTGTTTTTCTACGATGTGAATTATTGAAACTTGTGAAAGAGAATTTATGCTATTTGAAAGCAGATCATAAATTACTGAAGTAATGTTTTTCCAATTGTTTAAGAAGTTGTCTAGAAGTGATCAGAGTAATTACAGTCATTGGAGATTATGTGCGTTAATAATTTGAAGCCATTTATATATTTTTGTAGATCATGCAACGTGGTTAAATGAAGTTTGTGATAGGCATTTTGTGGAATTTGCCATTTGATAGTTGCAACGTTGATAATGTATTTTGAAGCGGACATGAGGTCGTTGTACCCAGTCTAGCGTATTTGTTGAGATTCATGCTGTATGTGCTGAATATTTATGGAGTTTTTGTAGCAATTCTTATATTCAAATGTGATATTTGGAATATTGAAGAAATATAATGTCGTTGTGGATAGTTAGATCCAACGTGATGTCGTGGAGACAATAATATTTTTGGCATGATAATTAAATACGAGATATAACTTGGAAGTAATAAAACTGTAAGACAACGTTCTATAAACCATATTAAACAATTTGTTAGGAAATTAAACAAATAAATGAAGTTGATAATACAAGATTTTCTGAAAATAATAATTAATGAAATAATAATCTGAGATTTAAGCATGTTAACGATCTGACCTAATGAAATAAAAATCAGAATGACTAGATGAAATAATAAAATTAAATAACCAGATGATTGAAATTTAAATAAGTTGATAAATTAAATTTTGAAATAAATCGATGAATTAAATAAGTGGATGAATTAAAGATTGAATTAATTAAACTGATTGAAATGAATTATTAGACGATTGTAATGATGATGAATAACTGAATTAGAAGGTGATGATTAATGAAAGAAGCTGATGATTAATGAATTTTTATGGAATTAAATAAATTTAATTGAGAGATGATTCGAAGGAATTGCAACTTAAAATGTGAATTTAAATGATGTAATGGTGAGGAATTAACGATTCTGACAGGAATATTTGGAATTTTGAAGTGAGAATTAATGTGAGAAATATTTAATTTTGATAATAATGATGAGGATGACCAATGAGAATTTGAATTTTCTGTAATTCACAGATAAGAGATTAATGACGATGTAAATAATGTAAATTAATTAGTAAATGTTTAGGAACATTAGATTAACATGTTCTACGTTCAAATTATACCATGCAAACCATAATTTATGTGATATTTAACATGAGTGATTATTATATGTGTATGTTTAGGCAGATTAGTAACTTAATTAAATCCACATTGATGTTAAATTAAAGAGAATTAGGCCTCAGGTTTCACAAATGTCAGTGACGAAAGACATAGTGATACAGTGATCCTGAGAACCCAAGAGAACTTTATACATTTTTCTTGATAAGTGGATTGAAATAATTTTGCATTAGAAAGGAGATGGTTCGATTTTTGGACAATGACAATTTAACTTTGCATTCGACCATACTCTTAGGTAGGAATTATATTTAAAATGTCTGTCTGACTATCAAAGTAAAATAAATTTGTTTTTATCTTAGTAGTGATCTGATGATGGTGTGATGTTCCTTTTTCTTTCCTTGTCTTGAGTAAGGCTTATCCGGAAAGGAAGTGGTTTTGCTAGGAATTCAGTTGATGGCGCCCATTTATATTTGAATTATTTTTATTAACTTAAGCCCGTAACGACCCTAGAGATACTTTGTCTCGTGAAACCCACTGCTTTTTCACGAACTCAGCTGAATTTCCGACACATTCCTTATTTGACTAGATGTTCATTTAACTCCGCTCTGTCCTGGAACTCCAGGGATGTGATGTTATAGCAGATGGGTCATCGCATCCCCAGGACGAACGGGCACAGAGAGAGAGGGAGAATTGGCTTTATCCAACTAGTGGGGCTTTTCGATTTTGTTAATTCTATGGAATCACATCAGATTTAGATTACTGAGAGATTGATCTCAAGTTCATTTAAGTGTGTTACAAAATTTATTATACTTAGTCAGACAATGTACTTGTGTGCCCAATCCAGTGTTCATGTTAATCGTATTAGTAATATCATGTTAGTTATAAGATATTTTTCCCTATACCCAAGTGAATGCAGGAATTGAGACATTGTGATGTGTTGTTGTCTAACGTCTCTATATAATTCTATATTGAAATATAATTATGTTGCCAGAGGATTTAACGAAGGTGTTAGGAGAGTTGCAGACGGGTATGTCTGGAATTGCAGAAACCATTTCTAAGATGGAAACTGAAGTTAAAGAACAAATTAATAATTCAGAAGCTAGATTAGAAGCTAAATGTAAAGAGAATGTAAAGTCATTACAGGCTAGTAATGAAGAGAATTTAAAATTATTGCAAACTAGTACTGAAGAAAATTTAAGGTTGTTACAGGCTAGTAACGAAGGCAATCTGAACGATAATTTGAAGTCATTAGAAACTAGACTACAGTCAAATAGCAAAGATGAGTTGATGTTATTAGAGACTAGGCTACAGTCAAATAGTGAAGACAACTTTAAATCGTAGGAAGAGAAATTACAATCTCGTAGTGAAGAAACTAATACTGAATTAGAAAATAAGTTAACCAGATTAGAGAATAGTTTAACTTTAAAGAATAATGAGATGTTGAAAACTTTACAATTAGACATAATTGCAGTAAACATGAAAGGAGAGGAAAATGTTCAGATATTAAGGAAAAATATTATCGAGTTAGAAAGTAGAGGAGAAGAAAATATTTTCACTTTAAGAACAGATGTTATGACCATACAGAAAGACATTAAGTCAGATGTATCGAAGTTGAGATTCGACATCGATGGTTTAGTGGCAGATGTAGGAAAAATTCAAGATTGGTCTACCGAAGTATCTTTCGAGACTAAGATTAAGGGTCTAGAAACGAATCTAGGTAACGAAATAAAAGATTTGAAGACAGTAATTGGGACCATTAAAGATGAAGTCTTGGGAGAGGTCAATTCTAATATAAAGTCGTTAGAAAATCAATTGCAGAAGGATATTAGAAAGATAGACGACGAGATAGAGCAAAAGGTTAACGAAAACTTAACTTTATTTAAAAATAGAGTCGGAGCAATTGTTGAAGAACGATATAATGAGGTCGATGCCGAAGCAAAAGAGAAACGTGACGGGTTAGATGAAAAATTAATCGCAGGTATGGCAAACTTAGAAGTTAGGTTTACGGAAAGCAAGGAAGCGATGAAATTAGATTCAACACTATTTAGAACAGATGTTGATCTGTTGAAAGAACAAGTCGCGTTAGTGAAGAACACGTGCGAAGGAAAGATTGACAAGTTGAGGAACGATCTAGACGAAAGTAACAAGACGCAGGACGTTACATCGTTAGATGAGTTGAAGACTCAGGTCAAGAGATTAGCAGAAGACAGGGTGACTAAACTAGAAACCATAGTTAACAGTTTTACCAGTCATAATGTAACATCAGGGGAAACATTGATGAATCAAACAGCGATAGACCGCAGTATGACGAATCAAGACACGAGCATGGTAGAAGACCGTCAAATGCAACCGAATGTGACATTCGAAAGGGTCAGTTCAACCCCTCAGGAGAATCCAAGTTCGAGTAGGAGTACGTCGAGTCCAAGTGAACGATACTCAGGTCCAGTCACAATTATAAGGAACCTAGATGACAAACCGAGAAAGTTTTCGGGAAATACAGGAGTTACACCAGTAGAATTTCTGCGAGATATTCGAGACTACATGGCGGAACACAGGGTAGCCAAAGAAAGAGAGCTAAGGATAGTAGAACGCGCCTTAGATGGATCTGCACTTACGTGGTTTAGAGCGTTCAGAAGCAACTTTGCGAACATGGAGCAATTTGCCATGGCTTTCTTGAGGAGATTCTGGAGTGCCGAGGATCAACTCAACGTAAGAGCGGAGATGTACTCTAAACGCTATTCTACGTCACATCCGACGCATTACGCCAACTACTTCACGTCACAACTGGCTAAATTACAGTTCCTTATTCCTCCATTGCCAGAAGAAGAGCTTTTGCAAGCTATAGCGCGACAGTTACCGATAGAGGTACAGCGATCTTTGATAGCATCGGGAGCCAATACGCTGGAACATTATGATGACATATTGAGGCGATTGGATTATACGAGCGCACAGGTTACACCGAGAAGTAATAGGAACGACAACAGAAACACGCAAGAAGTAAACGCGGTAGTCGTGGACAATGCAGCTCAAACGGACAGAAGGGATTCCTGGGAAAACCGACGGAACGATGGGAATCGAGGAAACATCCGTAACGCAAGAGGAAATGATCGATATAGAGGACCATATGAAAGGCCATACGATCAAGAAGCGAGAGATAGCCGGTATAGGAATTATAACCAAAATTCCAGGTATCAGGACAGGAATCGGTATAATAACAGATATCGGGGAAGGAATAACTGGAACCAAGGTCAACAGTTTAATGGAAACGACCGACAGGAAGGCCGAAGAAACGATCCTAACGACAGAAGGGATAATCGTGGACATGAGAGGTCAAGACAAGAGGATAGACAGCCTAGTGCACCACTCGAGGAGACAGTGAGAGATGTCAATCGAGCAAGCACGAGTGAAGAAAGAAGGAATAAACGTCAGAATAACACAGAATCAAGGTGTTAATCATTGGAAATCATCATTATAGAGAGTCAGAAAATACCATCATGCTGAGTAAAGGAAATTGTAGAGCTATCGTGTACATGTATAATATATTGAATGCCTGAGAGTGTATTTTTTTTTCTCAATCCTGATAAAAAAAAAGGAGATGTACGGGAGAGATGTACCCGATACCTATTTTAGGCTATCGGCTACGCCAGCTGACATTAAGCTGTAGTTGAGGTTTTGGGAAGCATTCAGATAAGATAGCGCATCGATCGCGTCAAGAAGAAAGCCAAGATGACGTAGGAGGTCAAGAATCAAGGAGGCATTGAAATCTGTGAGAAGATAGAATTATTAATAAAGATGTGAAGCTTTATTGAAATATATATGGGATTATAATAAGTTAAAACAACTTAGAAGAGTATATATGACATGCATAATATGTGGAAATAATTTTATGGAAATAAGTTATTGTATAACAGAACAGCCGAGAGGAGTCGGGTTCGAGACTATCTTCGTGACGTAGGAGCACTGTGGTGGGGAGAATTAGCCACGTGCCGAGCGAAGCTCATAAGCTGGAACACAGCGCTGAGCAGTTCAGTTGAGCTCAATGAGGCGAGCAGTACAGAGCAGCTCTATAGCACAGCGAGACGGGCATTGAAGGTCACGCAACACACGTAAACCGTCACGGCAAGTGTAGGCGACATTTCTCGCATCATCGAGCAACAGAGGCCGAGCGGGTCATCGATCCAGCCGGGCTAGCCGAGAATACAATTGTAGATAGCCGGGGTATTTCAAAACCACACTGATCGCATATGAAGACTTTATTTCAAGCTTCATTTCGACGTTGTTCGAACACAGGCTTTCACAATTAACCTTATAACCATGCTGTTATATAATACATTCAAAGCGACTTTTTACTATTCCAAGTAAACTGAATGTTTAGCATAGGCTCTGATGAACATTACAGCGTGCATTTATAAGATTTTTATCTTATGCCATTTTCATGGATTACATATTACAGACAGATACAGGGTGTATCGTAATCATGAACACTATCTAGTAAAATTTTTATTTTACTCAAGTAGAACTTTGCAGTAAGTTGAGAGTGGACTTACAATTCTCAAACTGAACATTTATCGGAACAGTGGCGCATATTAGAAGAAGAGTAGGGGGTCCGCTGTTACCATGAACTTTTCGAGAAGGAGTTGGACGATATCCGCTATGGGTAATCCGAGGTTCAACATGATCGAGTAAACGTGAATAGAGACAAGATGGCACCACAGAGCGATGGATTCGATTCCTGACGAGAGGAGTCCAACAGCTGATTCGCTTGGGATTTCGAAGGAAATCGTCATTTCATGGATGAAATGATATTCACGCCGATCTTACGAGAAATCTTTAGGTAGGGAAAATCGACGATCTTGGAAATTATATTACAACTGATAATGAAAGGTATTGTAAGAGTTCTATCTACCTGATACGATTATTTTCATGAATACTGGGCACACATGTATATTTTTCTAATAGGAGTGATTTGATTATTAAGACATGGTTTGAATTTATATACTTCGAATTTGCTAGAATATGGAGTGACCATATGATATGGCAGGCATCATTATTCGATATTCTCACCGTTGTTTGGCTTTATTAAGAAGATGTTTGGTCTTATAGACATTTTTCCAGCTAGGATATTTTTCATGAATAGTTTTTTTTTGTGTAACGAGTATTTCGAACTCGTGATCTGCAATTGATTATCAGAAACTACTTCGTCAGTTCATTGCATACTAGCGAGTGAGTATTATTCATCAGTAGGGATTTTTTCCATTGGATTGTTTGGAGATATTAAGAAGTTATTCACTTCAGTGAATGAACGTCGCTTTTATATGACAACTAGAAACTTGTTGATTCCTTTCTGGTACATTCACTCATATAGTCCACGAGGTGGGGTCCTTCGTATTTATACGATTGTATGGTGGCTACTCACCTTACCCACCGTTTAGGGAACTATCATCCAAGTCGACGGGGCGAGGTCCTTCGTATTTATACGATTGCACGGTGGTTACACATCTTACTCGCCATTGAGGAACTCATTTTATCATCCGAATGTACACGAGATGTAAGTGAATTAAACAAGGAACTACTAGTCACATATCAGTCGAAATTTTGTGAAATAAAGTAACGATAAATGTCAACAGGATTGCATTTAGTAATTCTTGTTTGCCAATCCAATATTTTGTTGCTATACTCTTTTGAGAGTAATTTCAGTTTAACAGCTATCACAGCTGATGCTTTGATGATTTTTTATAATTGTGTTTGATACCTTTGAGAAGGATTTAAAGTAATTTAATCTAGTAAGATTAATCATTAATGGTCATGATTATTTTAAGGCAGATCAGTATTGCAGATTTTGATGTGAGAGATTATAGCACATTGGTGTTTTTCTACGATGTGAATTATTGAAACTTGTGAAAGAGAATTTATGCTATTTGAAAACAGATCATAAATTACTGAAGTAATGTTTTTCCAATTGTTTAAGAAGTTGTCTAGAAGTGATCAGAGTAATTACAGTCATTGAAGATTATGTGCGTTAATAATTTGAAGCCATTTATATATTTTTGTAGATCATGCAACGTGGTTAAATGAAGTTTGTGATAGGCATTTTGTGGAATTTGCCATTTGATAGTTGCAACGTTGATAATGTATTTTGAAGCGGACATGAGGTCGTTGTACCCAGTCTAGCGTATTTGTTGAGATTCATGCTGTATGTGCTGAATATTTATGGAGTTTTTGTAGCAATTCTTATATTCAAATGTGATATTTGGAATATTGAAGAAATATAATGTCGTTGTGGATAGTTAGATCCAACGTGATGTCGTGGAGACAATAATATTTTTGGCATGATAATTAAATACGAGATATAACTTGGAAGTAATAAAACTGTAAGACAACGTTCTATAAACCATATTAAACAATTTGTTAGGAAATTAAACAAATAAATGAAGTTGATAATACAAGATTTTCTGAAAATAATAATTAATGAAATAATAATCTGAGATTTAAGCATGTTAACGATCTGACCTAATGAAATAAAAATCAGAATGACTAGATGAAATAATAAAATTAAATAACCAGATGATTGAAATTTAAATAAGTTGATAAATTAAATTTTGAAATAAATCGATGAATTAAATAAGTGGATGAATTAAAGATTGAATTAATTAAACTGATTGAAATGAATTATTAGACGATTGTAATGATGATGAATAACTGAATTAGAAGGTGATGATTAATGAAAGAAGCTGATGATTAATGAATTTTTATGGAATTAAATAAATTTAATTGAGAGATGATTCGAAGGAATTGCAACTTAAAATGTGAATTTAAATGATGTAATGGTGAGGAATTAACGATTCTGACAGGAATATTTGGAATTTTGAAGTGAGAATTAATGTGAGAAATATTTAATTTTGATAATAATGATGAGGATGACCAATGAGAATTTGAATTTTCTGTAATTCACAGATAAGAGATTAATGACGATGTAAATAATGTAAATTAATTAGTAAATGTTTAGGAACATTAGATTAACATGTTCTACGTTCAAATTATACCATGCAAACCATAATTTATGTGATATTTAACATGAGTGATTATTATATGTGTATGTTTAGGCAGATTAGTAACTTAATGAAATCCACATTGATGTTAAATTAAAGAGAATTAGGCCTCAGGTTTCACAAATGTCAGTGACGAAAGACATAGTGATACAGTGATCCTGAGAACCCAAGAGAACTTTATACATTTTTCTTGATAAGTGGATTGAAATAATTTTGCATTAGAAAGGAGATGGTTCGATTTTTGGACAATGACAATTTAACTTTGCATTCGACCATACTCTTAGGTAGGAATTATATTTAAAATGTCTGTCTGACTATCAAAGTAAAATAAATTTGTTTTTATCTTAGTAGTGATCTGATGATGGTGTGATGCTCCTTTTTCTTTCCTTGTCTTGAGTAAGGCTTATCCGGAAAGGAAGTGGTTTTGCTAGGAATTCAGTTGATGGCGCCCATTTATATTTGAATTATTTTTATTAACTTAAGCCCGTAACGACCCTAGAGATACTTTGTCTCGTGAAACCCACTGCTTTTTCACGAACTCAGCTGAATTTCCGACACATTCCTTATTTGACTAGATGTTCATTTAACTCCGCTCTGTCCTGGAACTCCAGGGATGTGATGTTATAGCAGATGGGTCATCGCATCCCCAGGACGAACGGGCACAGTACCAAACACAACAAGTGAGCAAGTTGGTTTACCACGTGGGTTAAATTTAAAATCAGAACATGATTGATGGTTAACATTTGAATCCTGGCCTGTGGGCTTTTTGTCGACGCATGAATTGCAAAAGCCGTTTTTTTTTACTTGAACCGAGAAAATGTGGTGCGCTGTGTGTTTTGTCGTATTGAACTTTCACACTGGGAAGAAGGGGATGATCCCTTTAGAGACCATTTGCGATGGTCTCCTCACTGTCCTTACATGCTTGGAAAGCAAGTGGGTAACCTACCCGTGCATTCATTTTACCGAACCACAAGGCCTTTGGCCGCTACTTACGTTGCTAAATCACAAATAAATAATAATAATGATGTATTACCAGCCAACGATAGTGTCGATATATGTGGTCCATATGCCAAAGACAGTGTTGAATTGGCGTGTGCTTTTGAGAAATTGGGAGTTTGCAAGACTAAAGCACTAGCACACCCAGAGTACAGCTCTGTTGAAAAACGTTTCGAATCTTATAAAAATGTTTGGCCATTAATATTAAAACACCTTACCAAACAGCTAAGTGAAGCTGGATTTTTTTATACTGGTGAAGGGGATAAAACAATATGTTTTTATTGTGGATTTGCTTTAAAGGATTGGCAAATGACTGATGACCCTTTTGTGCAACACGCTCGTTGGTTACCAAACTGTAAATACATGGTGTTGCTTAAAGGTCAGGAATTTGTGAACACTATTCGTAAAGAAAAAATTGATTGCAGCACAAGACATAAAAGTGCCTTTAGAGTTAGAGCACGCGGAGCAAATACATAAGGCTGAAAGAAAAGACTTGTGTTACGAACAGATTCAAAAGTGTGACCAACAATTATGTAAAATTTGTTATCAAGATGAACTAGGTGTTGTATTTTTACACTGTGGACACATGATAGCCTGTGTCAAGTGTGCATTAGAACTTAACACTTGTGCTATATGCAGAAATGTAGTATCTGCTACAGTTAGGGCATTTCTTGCATAACCAGTATAATTTATTCGCCATGCATAGTGCAAAATCCCTAATTGCACAATATTATTAAAGCTGTTTTATAGTGTAATAGATATGCTTTTGTTTTGTTTATAGACTACTACAATGAATGTTTTGAATGCTGTGGGACAATCATGTGGGTTAGAGACAAAGAAGCTCAGCGAATTGCCAACGCATATTCCATTCCGCATTATCAAGATTCGTAAATTGAAAACAGCATATGGTGATCGTGTACTTTGTGTATGTGAAAACTTTGAGACATTTCTGCCTATACGGTTTAATGATATGTCGGAGAGTGTTTTTGATGAAGTCAATAATGCTGTGCAACCTGTACACTTAATTTATGAAGGTTTTAAAAACAATAGGTGCATGGTTCGTTTTAATTAAATAAATAAATAATGTGAAATAATAATGGAAAATATAAGTAATGACAATATACTGAAAAAGAAAGAAAATATGTGTATAGAATAGCAATGTTTTAGTGTTTAGTGTTGTCTTTAAAAATATTATGATGGAACCAAAAAAAATGTATATAAAGTTTGTAAATAAATGCAAAATGATGTTACAATGCTGTTTTATTTTATACAAAGTTAATATATTTAACATTGCAGAGTATACATGATTCCCTTCAAATTTTGTTACGTCTCACCAATCCAACATGGCGGCTGTGCGAAATATTTCACTAGCATTCAATATCTCCGAAACTATTACCGATATCGCCCTGAAATTGCGTACGGTGATAAAGGGCACTACTAGAAATTCACCTATGAGACTTTAAAAAAACTGGTGACTACAAAACCAACATGGCGGTCAAGCGAAATTGAGACATTTAAATAGACTTTTCTCGCGATTTAACTCTCCAAACGTAATGAAACTTGGTACAGCAAATGTCTATACACATTGTAATGCACTGGAGTCTAATTTAGTTCAATTGTTTACATAACCTCAAAATGGCGGCTGTGCGAAATATTTCACTGACATTCTATATCTCCGAAACTATTACAGATGCAATTTTGTACGGTGATAAAGGGTACTGATACAAGTTTACCTATGTATATGTCTTAACCTGAAAAGTATAAAACGAACATTGCGACCAAGCGAATTTGAAATATTTTAATAGACTTTTCTCGTGATTTATCACTCTGAGCGCAGTGAAATGTGGTACAGTAATTGATTTTGCAGATTGTAATGCACTGCCATCTAATTTAATTCAATTGTTTACATAACCTCAAGATGGCGGCTGTGCGAAATTTTAAAATTAAGTTTTTATTTGTTGTGTCGTAATCGGGCGATCGAACTGAAAGTTTGAATAATGAAACTAGGCAATAATTTTCCTTGAATGGTACATAACTCTATAGCCTTTACATATAACATTCCTAAATGGCGAGCTTCCGAAATATTTCGACGGTTCTCAATATCTATGAATCATTTACAGCAACCAAACTGAATATTTTTATTATCATAGAGACTATAGGACTTTCAGTAACCTGTTGAGCACAAATCCAACATGGCGGCGATGCGAAGTTGAAATATTTAAATGGACGTTTCTCGCGAATTAACAATCCGAGTGCCGTGAAACGTTGCACGTTAAATGCTTATACAAATGTTGATCCACTGGCAATTAATTTATTTCAATTGTTTGCATAATCACAAGATGGCTACTGGGCGTAATTTTAAAATTTCGTTTTTACTTCTTGTGTTCTAATCATGCGATTGAAGTTTGAATACCAAACGTACACACTAATCTTAATGTAATAGTACAAAAATAAAAATACAACCTGACGACTACCTGAAATATTTAGACGGTTGTCAATATCTACGAATCTGTTACAGCAATTAAACTGACATTTTGTATGTTGATTGAAGCAATTAACATGAGCAGGATATATGAAAATAGGCTGTATAGTTCTTCGCGGAACTACTTGATATTAGCCTATTTTCAATTTGGAAAAAATAGGCTTATGAGATCTCCTTTTGTCCGTGTGTGTGTGCGTGAAGTGTGTGTGTGTGTCCCCCTAATAAAATCTAAACGGCTGGAGCGATATCAATGAAACTCGGTAAGTTCATAGCACTATTCCAGGCGACCTCGACCGTTCCCTTCAAATTTTGTTACGTCTCACCAGTCCAACATGGCGGCTGTGCGAAATATTTCACTAGCATTCAATATCTCCGAAAATAATACCGATATCGCCCTGAAATTGTGTACGGTGATAAAGGGCACTACTAGCAGTTCACCTACGAGACTTCTGGTGACTACAAAACCAACATGGCGGTCAAGCGAAATTGAGACTTTTAAATAGACTTTTCTCGCGATTTAACTCTCCAAACGTAATGAAACTTGGTACAGCAAATGTCTATACACATTGTAATGCACTGGAGTCTAATTTAGTTCAATTGTTTACATAACCTCAAAGTGGCGGCTGTGCGAAATATTTCACTAACATTCTATATCTCCGAAACTATTACAGATGCAATTTTGTACGGTGATAAAGGGTACTGATACAAGTTTACCCATGTATATTTCTTAACCTGAAAAGTACAAAACGAACATGGCGACCAAGCGAATTTGAAATATTTTAATAGACTTTTTTCGTGATTTATCACTCTGAGCGCAGTGAAATATGGTACAGTAAATGATTTTGCAGATTGTAATGCACTGCCATCCAATTTAATTCAATTGTTTACATAACCTCAAGATGGCGGCTTTGCGAAATTTTAAAATTAAGTTTTTATTTGTTGTGTCGTAATCATGCGATCGTACTGAAAGTTTGAATAATAAAACTAGACAATAATTGTCCTTGAATGGTACATAACTCTATCGAATTTACATATAACAATCCTAAATGGCGAGCTTCCGAAATATTTCGACGGTTCTCAATATCTATCAATCTTTTACACCAACCAAACTGATTTTTTTATGTTCATAGAGACTATAGGACTTTCAGTTACCTGGTGAGCACAAATCCAACATGGCGGCGACGCGAAGTTGAAATATTTAAATGGACGTTTCTCGCGAATTAACAATCCGAGTGCCGTGAAACCTTGCACGTTAAATGCTTATACAAATGTTGATCCACTGGCAATTAATTTATTTCAATTGTTTGCATAATCACAAGATGGCTACTGGGCGTAATTTCAAAATCTCGTTTTTACTTCTTGTGTTCTAATCATGCGATTGAAGTTTGAATACCACACGTACACACTAATCTTAATGTAATAGTACAAAAATAAAAATATAACCTGACGACTATCTGCAATATTTAGACGGTTCTCAATATCTACGAATCTGTTACAGCAATTAAACTGACATTTTGTATGTTGATTGAAGCAATTAACATGAGCAGGATATATGAAAATAGGCTGTATAGTTCTTCGCGGAACTACTTGTTTTTAGCCTATTTTCAATTAGGAAAAAATAGGCTTATGAGATCACCTTTTGTCCGTGTGTGTGTGTGTGTTTGTGTGTGTGTGAGGTGTGTGTGTGTGTGTCCCGCCCTAATAAAATCTAAACGGCTGAAGCGATTTCAATGAAACTCGGTAAGTTCATAGCACTATTCCCGGCGACCTCGACCGTTCCCTTCAAATTTTGTTACGTCTCACCAATCCAACATGGCGGCTGTGCGAAATATTTAACTAGCATTCAATATCTCCGAAACTATTACCGATATCGCCCTGAAATTGTGAACGGTGATAAAGGGTACTACTAGAAGTTCACCTACGAGACTTTCAAAAACCTGGTGACTACAAAACCAACATGGCGGTCAAGCGAAATTGAGACTTTTAAATAGACCGTTCTCGCGATTTAACTCTCCAAACGTAATGAAACTTGGTACAGCAAATGTCTATACACATTGTAATGCACTGGAGTCTAATTTAGTTCAATTGTTTACATAACCTCAAAATGTCGGCTGTGCGAAATATTTCACTGACATTCTATATCTCCGAAACTATTACAGATATCACCCTGCAATTTTGTACGGTGATAAAGGGTACTGATACAAGTTTACCTATGTATATTTCTTATCCTGAAAAGTACAAAACGAACATGGCGACCAAGCGAATTTGAAATATTTTAATAGACTTTTCTCGTGATTTATCCCTCTGAGCGCAGTAAAATGTGGTACAGTAAATGATTTTGCAGATTGTAATGCACTGCCATCTAATTTAATTCAATTGTTTACATAACCTCAAGATGGCGGCTGTGCGAAATTTTAAAATTAAGTTTTTATTTGTTGTGTCGTAATCGTGCGATCGAACTGAAAGTTTGAATAATGAAACTAGGCAATAATTGTCCTTGAATGGTACATAACTCTATGGAATTTACATATAACAATCCTAAATGGCGAGCTTCCGAAATATTTCGACGGTTCTCAATATCTATGAATCATTTACAGCAACCAAACTGAATATTTTTATGTTCATAGAGACTATAGGACTTTCAGTAACCTGGTGAGCACAAATCCAACATGGCGGCGACGCGAAGTTGAAATATTTAAATGGACGTTTCTCGCGAATTAACAATCCGAGTGCCGTGAAACGTTGCACGTTAAATGCTTATACAAATGTTGATCCACTGGCAATTAATTTATTTCAATTGTTTGCATAATCACAAGATGGCTACTGGGCGTAATTTTAAAATCTCGTTTTTACTTCTTGTGTTCTAATCATGCGATTGAAGTTTGAATACCACACGTACACACTAATCTTAATGTAATAGTACAAAAATAAAAATACAACCTGACGACTACCTGAAATATTTAGACGGTTCTCAATATCTACGAATCTGTTACAGCAATGAAACTGACATTTTGTATGTTGATTGAAGCAATTAACATGAGCAGGATATATGAAAATAGGCTGTATAGTTCTTCGTGGAACTACTTGATATTAGCCTATTTTCAATTTGGAAAAAATAGGCTTATGAGATCTCCTTTTGTCCGTGTGTGTGTGCGTGAGGTGTGTGTGTGTGTGTTCCTAATAAAATCTAAACGGCTGGAGCGATATCAATGAAACTCGGTAAGTTCATAGCACTATTCCCGGCGACCTCGACCGTTCCCTTCAATTTTTGTTACGTCTCACCAATCCAACATGGCAGCTGTGCGAAGTATTTCACTAGAATTCAATATCTCTGAAACTATTACCGATATCGCCCTGAAATTGTGTACGGTGATAAAGGGCACTACTAGAAGTTCACATATGAGACTTTCAAAAACCTGGTGACTACAAGACCAACATGGCGGTCAAGCGAAATTGAGACTTTTAAATAGACTTTTCTCGCGATTTAACTCTCCCAAGGTAATGAAACTTGGTACAGCAAATGTCTATACACATTGTAATGCACTGGAGTCTAATTTAGTTCAATTGTTTACATAACCTCAAAATGGCGGCTGTGCGAAATATTTCACTGACATTCTTTATCTCCGAAACTATTACAGATATCACCCTGCAATTTTGTACGGTGATAAAGGGTACTAATACAAGTTTACCTATGTATATTTCTTAACCTGAAAAGTATAAAACGAACATGGCGACCAAGCGAATTTGAAATATTTTAATAGACTTTTCTCGTGATTTATCACTTTGAGCGCAGTGAAATGTGGTACAGTAAATGATTTTGCAGATTGTAATGCACTGCCATCTAATTTAATTCAATTGTTTACATAACCTCAAGATGGCGGCTGTGCGAAATTTTAAAATTAAGTTTTTATTTGTTGTGTCGTAATCGTGCGATCGAACTGAAAGTTTGAATAATGAAATTAGGCAATAATTGTCCTTGAATGGTACATAACTCTATGGCCTTTACATATAACTATCCTAAATGGCGAGCTTCCGAAATATTTCGACGGTTCTCAATATCTATGGATCATTTACAGCAACCAAACTGAATATTTTTATGTTCATAGAGACTATAGGACTTTCAGTAACCAGGTGAGCACAAATCCAACATGGCGGCGACGCGAAGTTGATATATTTAAATGGACGTTTCTCGCGAATTAACAATCCGAGTGCCGTGAAACGTTGCACGTTAAATGCTTATACAAATGTTGATCCACTGGCAATTAATTTATTTCAATTGCTTGCATAATCACAAGATGGCTACTGGGCGTAATTTTAAAATTTCGTTTTTACTTCTTGTGTTCTAATCATGCGATTGAAGTTAGAATACCACACGTACACACTAATCTTAATGTAATAGTACAAAAATAAAAATACAACCTGACGACTACCTGAAATATTTAGACGGTTCTCAATATCTACGAATCTGTTACAGCAATTAAACTGACATTTTGTATGTTGATTGAAGCAATTAACATGAACAGGATATATGAAAATAGGCTGTATAGTTCTTCGCGGAACTACTTGATATTAGCCTATTTTCAATTTGGAAAAAATAGGCTTATGAGATCTCCTTTTGTCCGTGTGTGTGTGCGTGAGGTGTGTGTGTGTGTGTGTCCCTAATAAAATCTAAACGGCTGGAGCGATATCAATGAAACTCGGTAAGTTCATAGCACTATTCCAGGCGACCTCGACCGTTTCCTTCAAATTTTGTTACGTCTCACCAATCCAACATGGCGGCTGTGCGAAATATTTCACTAGCATTCAATATCTCCGAAACTATTACCGATATCGCCCTGAAATTGTGTACGGTGATAAAGGGCACTACTAGAAGTTCACCTATGAGACTTTCAAAAACCTGGTGACTACAAAACCAACATGGCGGTCAAGCGAATTTGAGACTTTTAAATAGACTTTTCTCGCGATTTAACTCTCCAAAGGTAATGAAACTTGGTACAGCAAATGTCTATACACATTGTAATGCACTGGAGTCTAATTTAGTTCAATTGTTTACATAACCTCAAAATGGCGGCTGGGCGAAATATTTCACTGACATTCTATATCTCCGAAACTATTACAGATATCACGCTGCAATTTTGTACGGTGATAAAGGGTACTGATGCAAGTTTACCTATGTATTGTTTTAGATCCCTTTATTTGGGGGTGGTAGGATCTAAAAGGAAGAGTCAATGTGTTAATTTATAAAGCGGTGTCTAAAAGGGGGTAGCTTCCCGTAGCAGGGTAAGCTGACCAGTGTAGAGTGTTGTTTAGTGTTAGGAACTAGGGGGCGCTCCTATAAAGGATGTAGATGTATCTTAGGGGATGGAGTTTGGCGTATAGGTCAACGTGCTGGTCGTCCAGCTGCTGCTTGTTATATAACTGAACGTGCTTGTGTCAGCTATGTGGCACACGCTGCTCTTAGCAGTCGGGCCGCCGCGAGAAATACAATGATACCTGAGTTAGCACTGTTGGGCTACCGTATGTCACGTCTAGCCGTGACGGGAATAAGGAAGGGCGTTGGGATGTAAAGAGGCGTATAAATAGTCAGTCGGGTGTAGCGTGTTGACCAAGTGTTTATTGGTCTGTGATGTTGAATTATGAGTCCCTTTCAGGGAATGTAGTAATGGTCACAATGTAAAAGTACAATCTGTGGGTAAAGGTTACAAATATAGGAGATCTGAACACGTCTGACTCACCTCTGATGATAACGTCGATAGCCTGCGGCCGATGCACTGTAAGACTGGTAATGGATAGAGAGTTTGACCTGATTAAGACGCCTTCTTATACTCTTCGGCGCTATGCTGCCCCAGTTAATAGTGTGTCGATGTTTGTAGTAGTTGTGCAAGGATTGGTTAAGCTTTCCATACTGGCTAGCTGCCATTGCGGTGTTAATAGATATGTTCTGGTCTTACAAGATTTGCCAGTTAAGGGTGATTTAAATAGATGATGGGGGGATGTCCTCCAGGGGATGCAGAACCCTGGGGGGCTGTACAAGCGTCTTCCTCCATTTGTTCGCGTCCTCGCGAACGGGAACGGAACTTGAGGTTAGGATGTTGATGTAGTTGTTCTTGAAGCCCCCTCGTATCTTCTGGTGGTGTCTTCCTCGTCGTCGTCGTCGTCGTCGTCGTATAGAATGGGTGATGTCGTGGTGAAGTGTAGGTGTGAGATCAGCCCGTGTTCAGAGGGGAGGGTTATGGGATGTACAGATATATATATAACACTGACATTGACATTGTAAAAATGGAAATTGACATTGAGAAAAAAAATGACATTGAGAAAAAATTGACATTGAGAAAAAAAATTGACATTGAGAAAAAATTGACATTGCCATTGTTGGCATATTGCGAGTTTCAAAAATAAGGAAAAAAAACATGGTTTTGATACTTATCCGTTACATAGTTGTGCAGGGAGGAAAAACCCAGCTAGACGAGGAATTGTGTCGTCTGGCTTTATTTTGGGGAAAAAGTGCTCCCTGCTAAGAGAAAGATAGAAGAGAATAGAAAAAAATGGGTGTTCCAGGGTATAATTTAAGGGATATAATCAAAGTGCATTTATTGGTTTGGGATAAAACGGAACACCCTGACAAATTTGGGCGTTAGTAGAGTAGAAAGGAAAAAACAAAACCGTGTATTCAGTGTTGCCATTATGGCAGTGTTGAATAGCGTGACATATTGTAAGTTTACGTGCATAGGCGTACACTTGAGCATTAATACACACATCAAAAAAAGTTTTGCATCACCTCGGTTCCAAGAGTTCCGGAACCGTTAAATACAAAGGGAATAGAGATCAACACAAACAACATTTCAGCTCGTTTTATTGCTCATGAGACCCACACATTGCATGTTGTACCATCATACAGCTAGACTTTCAGCATTTGTGGTCCAGATTGCAGTACAGACCACTACCTCTAATACCCAGTAGCACGTCCTCTTGCATTGATGCATGCCTGTATTCGCCGTGGCATACTATCCACAAGTTCATCAAGACACTGTTGGTCCAAATTGTCCCACTCCTCAACGACAATTCGGCGTAAATCTCTCAGAGTGGTTGGTGGGTCAAGACGTCCATAAACAGCCCTTTTCAACATATCCCAGGCATGTTCGATAGGGTTCATGTCTGGCAAACATGCTGGCCACTGTAGTCGAGCGATGTCGTTATCTTGAAGGAACGCATTCACAAGATGTGCACGATGAGGTCGAGAATTGTCGTCCATGAAGACAAATGCCTCTCCAATATTCTGCCGATATGGTTGCGCTATGGGTCGGAGGATGTCATTCAGGTATCGTAAAGCCGTTTCGGAGCCTTCCATGACCACCAGTGGCGTACGTCGGCCCCACATAATGCCACCCCAAAACATCAGGGAACCACCACCTTGCTGCACTCGCTGGACAGTGTGTCTAAGACGTTCAGCCTGACCAGGGTGCCTCCAAACACGTCTCCGACGATTGTCTGGTTGAAGGCATATGCGACACTCATCGGTGAAGAGAACGTGATGCCAATTCCGTGGGGTCCAATCAGCATGTTGTTGGGCCCATCTGTACCGCGCTGCATGGTGTCGGGGTTGCAAAGCTGGACCTCGCCATGGACGTCGGGAGTGAAGTTGCGCATCATGCAGCCTATTGCGCACAGTTTGAGTTGAAACACGACGTCCTGTGGCTGAACGAAACGCATTATTCAACATGGTGGCATTGCTGTCAGGGTTCCTCCGAGCGGCAATCCGTAAGTAGCGGTCATCCACTACAGTAGTAGCCCTTGGGCGGCCTGAGCGAGGCCTGTCATCGACAGTTCCTGTATCTCTGTACCTCCTCCATGTCCGAACAACATCGCTTTGGTTCACTCTGAGACGCCTGGAAACTTCCCTTGTTGAGAGCCCTTCTTGACACAAAGTAACAATGCGGACGCGATCGAACTGCGGTATTGACCTTCTAGGCATGGTAGAACTACAGACAACATGAGCAGCGTACCTTCGTCCTGGTGGAATGACTGGAACTGATCGGCTGTCGTACCCCCTCCGTCTAATAGGCCCTGCTCATGCATGGTTGTTTACATCTTTGAGCAGTTTTAGTGACATCTATGGACAGTCAAAGGGACTGTATCTTGGATACAATATACACAGTCAACGTCTATATGCCGGAGATCTGGGAACCGAGGTGATGCAAAACTTTTTTTGATGTGTGTATATATTTGTGTACGCTTTGGGTTTACATTTAATTTACAAGCATGATATACTATAAAATAATAATCTTATTACTAGACCGGTTTGCTCATGAGCCTGGTACCTCGTCTCATTCTCTAGGCCTTCTGTAGCGCTCTCCTCTGTCGCCTCATTCTCCCTTCATTTTGCTATTCGCTGAGCTGTAGGTACCTCTTACCTATGGCTGTAGGTTAGTGGTCATGCCGTTAACCTTACCTGTCGCAAATTTTCCCCGTGGGTGGAAAAATTCACCTTGGCAGCGAGGGTAGGTGCTCACAATCTCTGCACCGCCCCTAGCTACCGTATATTGCTTATTATTGAAGCGTATTCATACGTGTGTTTGCGTCAGCGTCGCTCGGTGCCCCACGTCACCTTACGTCGCTGATCGCGGCGCCGTCACCTTATTGGCGCGACTAAAAAATGATGAGGAGTAGTGTGTTTGTGTGACAGAGATAAGGGTATGTGTAATTTGGTGTGGGAAATATATTTACAATAGACATGCTCATGCTCCTTGCTATATGTAAAAAAAAAAATGTATTAATGGCAACTCTTTTTCTCTTGTGTATATCCATGGACGCGTTGCTCCCTGGGTTTCCTGTGTTTGGGAAAACGGATTAGTTGTTAGCAATACATGACAATACATTACAATATATTATATATGACATATTCGTGGCAGCGCTTAATTTATAGAATTAAGTGTGGCGCCACTGAAGTCTAATTTACTCCTAGCTTAGCCTATGTTAACCTATCTTAGCCTAATGTTGTCGGGCTTACCTTGGTAACGGATTTTAAGTCACCAAGTGCCGAGATATTCTACCGCAATCCATATATATAATAAAAAAAAATTGCCTTAAATGTAGGCTTATGCTATCTTACAACGAATTATCATGACTTATCATGAGTTGTTGGACTTACCCTGATGCCGGGTTTGTGGGTCATCAGGCGCCGAGCGGCGTTACCTTAACACTACTTATCTTACTTATTAATAAAATTAATTAAATGTAAACTATGCTGTATGTACATGCCGAGTGGACCTTACTCTAAAGCCGAAATGTGCTGTGCTATTATTAGCAACAGCGGGTAGTAAATTTGCTTACATCTAAGTGACCTTAAAATGGCACTATGACTTAAGTACTAAAATTTAGATGGAGGCTGTCCGTTTGATTTCTCTCGCGGTGGTTCCCTTGTAGTACATTGTCGGGACCGGAACCCAACAATGTCTCGTAGTCCCCTCCGTTTTAATCCTATTGTCGACATCTATTCTAGGTCTTACTACTAGTACTAACCTAGTCACAGGCGGCTTACGGTGCCACAAAGCAAAACTGTTTCGCCTGCTGTACCATCCTTGTCATTACCGTTATCGTTCATTGTTGTCGTAGTTGAGCCGCCCACTTTGGCTCCTATGAGGTGCCCGCAATGCCCCTCTCTTAATGCCCATTGACTGCCCGCTGCGTCGCCATTTATGTGGGCATTGGACATTGTCCAATGGCATAATATTATCTTTGCCTTCGTCGGCAATCGTAGTCTGCTTTTCGCATTAATATTCGCCTGTATCGGCCGTAGTAGTATGCTTTTCGCATTAATATTTCATTTCGCCTTTATAGGCCGCCGTAGTATGCTTTTCGCATTAATATTTCATTTTGCCTTTATAGGCCGCAGTAGTGTGTATTTCGCAGTAACATTTCACTCCAACGCACAGGAGCCTTGCTTCCCGCTATGGAAGCCGTACCTACTTAAATTTAACTAGAAGTCTAGTCATAATGGGGTCGTCTCTAGGGATTGCTCTCGAGTCCGGCGCTGAGTGAGCTATTTCTCCCGCCATTCTCAGAAAGTCTCCCTGCAGGTCTTGGCTTCGACGACCGTGGCACATAGTGGGTGTAACCGTCTCCGACAAGGGGGATAAGCTATATGCACCCCTAGATCTCGATGTTTGCCCGTGCCAGGTCACGAATGCTTTGACCTTACGTGGTTCGTCTGTTCGGTCGGGTCAGTGATTTGTTGAGCCAACTGGGGTAAGGGTCATCATCACCTACCCCAGCTCTGCCCCCAGTGTGGTGCCTCTGGCCTTCGGCTTGTGCCGCTATCATCCATCAGAGTGTTACAGATTCCTTTACCTTTAAAAATATATGGGCGTAACCTGTGTAAATAATGTATTTTTATGTAAAAATGTAAAATTTTCTCAAGTGTTGTGGGGTTATAGATCTTCTAAGTACATAGACTACTTCTGGTCTACTATTGCTACGTCAGCTTTCCAGCGATAATGCTCTTTTTACCTTAATGGAGGTGTTAGTAGGGTCTGTGATGTCAGGTACCCTGTTATTAGGATCTGGGGGTAGTTATTTGTAGAGTGGGCTTAAAGTATGGTAGGAAGGGGTTGTGCATCTTTGGGCTCAAATAAATGGTGGCCTTGAGCCGGTAATGCTACTAGGAGTGCTCCTACAATGAGTGGACTGGGGCAGGTAATTCCCGGGATTGCAAAGATATGAAAATTCCATGCAGGTTTGATAGTAATACCCCTGGTAAATGGATGGGATACTCATGCATGTATCTGGATATGAGGCGTCTGCACTCATGTACGGATAGGCGTAGGTTGAGGCATAATACCAATATATTCCTGTCATGCGGGAGTATTTAATTAACAAAAAATGGTTAATATATATAATTGTGGCCTCATCTCTCATTTGGAGATGCGCATTATGCTTATTTAATGTTTGCCGACCCACCCCTAATACTCAGGTGGTAGCATCGTGATCCAAGGCGTAGCAAGCCTTCTCTTTAGACGCATGAAGTCTATCAACCCCTTGTGTATACTCTGTAATGTAGTGTAGCTGTTTGGGTCGTGTTCATGTGTCTGCGTTGTTTATTTTGGACGTGAGGAGGTTATTGGAAGGGAGTAAGGTGGTACGCTGGTAGCCTGTTCTCCTGTCATCCTCCCTTGGTCCATGTTGGCTTTCTATCCGCGCCTTGGGATAGTAAAGCTTCACGACCTAATCTGGTCTGCCATTTGTAGTGTTAATGTGGCCAGTGGTCGTAGTGCGACTGGCCATGTCCTAATCGCCTGTAATAATTCCTATGCCTTACAATCGAGAAAAGAAGTTATTAGAGGGGAGGTCTTGTTTTCTCAGAGCCCCTGTCTGTGTTCGCTCCTAATTGTTGAGCGCATGTGTGTGTGTGTGACTATGTTCCGCTACACCACGCGGACGGTTGGTCTGTTACAGGCTAAGTCGTAATATGTATCGCGTGTATGGGCAGAAGGCGCCCGTGGCCTGTCAACGTCTTTGCGAACGTGCTCCTATGGGCCCAAGATAAGTTCCGATGTGTCACGTCTTGTCCATTGCTAAATGTTTTTGCAGTGTTAAAAAAAATGTATGGTGTTGTGATTGTTTTGCGTTTGTAATTTCACGGTCACTGCCGATACACAATAGTGTCTTGTCACCAGCGGTATTGCAGTATGACGAGATCTGCAAGTCAGTATTTTCGTCATGTTGTGTTTACATTTGTCTGCGTACGTGATTTTTCGCTAGTATGTGAGTGTTGTCACCTTTCTAGAATCCGGACGGTCCAATGTGTCAATGTGTACTATTTGGTAATACTATTGTGTGGTCACTATTCCGTAAGGCCTTTGTCTTACGAAATTTCTATACTTGTTTCTGGGAAGTCTATTTTCCCTGTCAGGTGTCACTGAAATTCTATGCCTGGCCTTTGGCCGAAGGAAATGTGGTATTATCTGGTTGTGTGGTTGTATGGGCTAATTTCAGTGTGATTGGAAGCCTGGATAGCTGTTTTCCTGGTGTCCGATTTTTTTTACTGGGATTGGAACCCGTGATCTCATGTTATTCTCTGTGTTCTATGTCTGCGTTGTTCATGTTTTGTGCGCTCCTTGTATGTATTTTAATTGTGTTTCCCGTACCAAAAATACCGTTGGATAGTTAGTTTTTGGTACGAGCGTGGTGTGTGATCATGGGTTCGGACCCGGGGTGCTGTAAAGGCTTGTTACGACGTTATTTGTGCCGTCCGTTTTATGGCACGTTCCCCGTGTATGTGCAATGCGCGAATGAAAGTATGCATACCTGTGAGGAGTTTGTATGTTTTTAATTTCCCCTCGTAGTGTAATTTGAGGATTTGTGGGGTTCTAGACTTGGCTTAAATGATGGCGTGTGTTCTGCACTGAGAGCTGCTAGTGTATTGCTGTCTGTGAGTGAGCAGGCTATTCATGAGACGTGCGTTATCGCTGACGCGATAGTGTCTAATTTCACTCACGTGTGCACTACCTTGTTACTTGCTGGACAATGCTCTGTGACTGTATGTTTGTGTCTCTCCGCCTGAATGCTATCTCTGCAATTGTGAGTAGTGCTTCTCGCATTGTAAATAAAGGAAGGAAACTTGTAGTTTAACGTGCCCGTTGATCTGTAGATCATGAGCCACGGGACTTCCGTTTTACGTGGAATCCAAACCACAGGCCATGGCATTTCACTTCGGAAATCTCACATGCCTTGGCCGCACTGTAAAAGAACCTCTCACTAACTACATTTGTGTCCCCAAATTTTGTGTTAACTGTATCGTGGTTTGAGTATGTCCCTATCCGTTGTACAAAATGTCGTTATACACGAGTGTGTCTGGGCCGCTAGTCGCGTGTTTGGTGACTATGTGCCGGAGGTGATTGTGTTGTTTTTCATTTATAATCATCTTTTAGTGGAACTGTCCCAATCTATTTTAGCTTTCTCATTTTTCTATTCTAGAACTGGATAGCTACCCGACCTTATATTCCTGGTATTCAGAAGGTTGCGGGTTTTGAGACTGTCTTTTCTCAGAGTAATTGTTTCTGGCGTCCTTCTAGGCTGTGTCTCCGGGACAGTTTGGTAGTGTTAGGATCGTATCCCGGTGCGGTCAGTGAGGTTTGAAGGCTATTTCTTGGCCTTCCTTCCCCGTCTGCCATCGGGATCATTTCCCTTCCTTTTCTTTTAGTAGTGTTTTACTGTCATGTGGCAATGTAAACTGATTGTGTTATTTCCAAAAACATGTAGGGTTTCCCAAAGTCTGGGATTTTCATCCTACGGTGTGATAGCGTTTTAGCTTGCGTGTTGTTGTGGAGGTGAGAAAAAAGTCATATTACAGGCAGTGTAACGTGTCACGTATGCCTATGTATGCAATGTATATAGTTCAACTTGGCCAATTTTTCCTTCATCGTGCCTAATGACTGAGGCAGAGAAGAGAAAAAAAATGAGCTATAGCCCGCTCCGTATTAAGAGAGCACTTCGAAAAGGTATAGAAGATATATTGTATGTCGCCTGCACCCTGCCTTAGGCTGATTAAAGCGGGTTGCCCGACGGCGATAGTCTGTCACAATTATGTCGTAAACACCATGAAAAAAAATGCTTAAAAATGGTAAGTAGGTCCTGATCGTACTATCCACCTAGTAGGTGACGTTAGCCCTATAGTAATCTAGTTACGTCTCAGGGAAATCTACCACTTTTGGGAAATAGTATGAGATTCTTAATTCTTGTTACAATAAGGGTTCTCACCCGTCACAAGGGAATCTATCAAACTGTTGGACCGGAACATAGAACCCTTAGTCATTTCTACCTGGAAAGACCCGCTTAAGCTCTATGCTGTGTTTTATTGCTTAAGCTGTGTTCAGAATATCTCTTTCCGGCCTTAAGCCGCGTAGCTCACCTGATGGGCTTCTACTTGGCTTTGGATATTAGCACTTTACGTTATTCAAATTATAATATGGACCCTATGTTCAGTAACCATTGATGGCCTGAGGAAGAGAAAAAAATGCTAGGTGCCCAAAATAAAAATCAAGAAGGATTTAGAATTATCATCTTTGGTTTAGCCATGTTGTACTGCATATAGATGCAAAAAAAAATGTACTGTTTATGTTAGTGAGTCTGTATGTAATTATTGGCGTATTTCCCCCGTGTAAACTAACTTATGTGTGTCCCTGGTGGAAGTCGTTACTCCGGTCCGAGCGTCCTTGCTCGGAAAGGTGAAGGGTTCTGCCCTGTAATGAGATTATAGGCCCCTGAAATCCACTGTGGCGCTTCTTTGCCATTTTTCGGGGGATTTTGTAGCAAAGTAAGCCTGGGCCTACTTCCACCGTATCGCTTGACCGTTGGTCTAAGTGTACCTGTGTTCGCGGAACTACTCGTGCTCTGTGCTACTCTAGTAGAGTTTACGGGGGTGTGTGTGCTTTTGCCTGAGTGGTTTTGTGGGGTAGGTAATAACACCTTTCCTGTACCCCGTGTATTGTGTGTGAGTGCGTGGTCACCATGTGCGTGCGTGTATCGTGCATCCTGAGGGACTGAATGCAACATCCTCTTATGCATTCGCACCTGGGGTGCTAATGCTGGTGTTCGCCTTTGTTCTGGCAAACTTGCCCTTTGAACTGGCGGTATAGGTCGCTTAATTGCCTGTCCTTGCACTGGCAGTGTGGTGGCGTGTAGCCTGACCGCTTTCTGGCCCGTGGCCACGGCAGACTCCTGCCATTGCGTTTGCCTATCTGTGTGTGTTTGTGTAGGCTCAATGTGCTGTAGGGTGGGCTCGACGTCGTCTGCCCATGACGTGGTTACCTCCTGTTGTCTCTGTGTCATGTCATGTGTTTCTGAGAGTCCTGGCTTCAACTCCCTCTCGTTCGTTTGTTCCGAGGGGATTGTTCCAGGCTCTGCCCCACGTTTTGGCAAAATTGCCTTCTGAACCGGAGCTAAGGGATGTGTATTGGTGTAAGCTTGTCCCCGCAGTGTATTGGAGTCTAACCTGGCCGTCTTCTGGACTGTAGCCATGGTGACCTCCTTCCCATGTGTAGCAGTACATGGCGAGAGGGACATCCTCGCAAATTGTCGAGTCAGCGTATCCACGCTTATGTCCTCTCTCGGCTGGGCTGGTGGCCCTGCCATGTACTCGAAAATGGCCTTATTGTTCTGGAGTTCACGGTACTCGTCCCAAATTTGGGTGTACTGACCGTTGAGGCTCATGGCCTGCTCAGCGACTTTTGTGCCGTTGGTCCCTAAGCGTCGGTGTTCCCTGATAAGTGTCTCCCATTGTTGGAACATAAACTCGTGTCGGCAGTGTAATTGCCAGTGTGCTTTAATGATTTGTGTACGGAGGGTGGGGATTTTCGCCCGAATCTTGCGATTCTTAGCGCTGCGGAGTGGCCGGACAAGTGCTCTTATGATCCGCATATACTGGGCGTGCAGGAGCTGCTGAAACCTTCTGAGGTAGTCCTGCCTAGTTTCAAAGACTTTGTGCCAGGCAATTAATTCCTGGTACTCCCCAATGCTCCTTAGCACAGCTAGGCGGTATAGGGGGGCCATGTTGAATGAAGTGTATGTGAATAAAATAAAAATAAAAAATCTGTGCGTGTTTGACAGTGTATTTTCGTTCTCTCTAATTCCATCTGGGGCTGGGGGGTTGGTTTGGGAGAAAAAATTCCCTGTGTAAGTAGTACGGAGCAAAAATGCTGCTCTCGTCTAGGAAAAAAAATCACAATTTTGCTTGGCTTTTTGCGGTACGGAAGGGGTCGTTTTTACTACGAGGGCTCGTTGGTTGAGTCCTGTTCTACTGTGCGTAGTACCCCGCGCCACCACCAGTGTTTTAGATCCCTTTATTTGGGGGTGGTAGGATCTAAAAGGAAGAGTCAATGTGTTAATTTATAAAGTGGTGTCTAAAAGGGGGTAGCTTCCCGTAGCAGGGTAAGCTGACCAGTGTAGAGTGTTGTTTAGTGTTAGGAACTAGGGGGCGCTCCTATAAAGGATGTAGATGTATCTTAGGGGATGGAGTTTGGCGTATAGGTCAACGTGCTGGTCGTCCAGCTGCTGCTTGTTATATAACTGAACGTGCTTGTGTCAGCTATGTGGCACACGCTGCTCTTAGCAGTCGGGCCGCCGCGAGAAATACAATGATACCTGAGTTAGCACTGTTGGGCTACCGTATGTCACGTCTAGCCGTGACGGGAATAAGGAAGGGCGTTGGGATGTAAAGAGGCGTATAAATAGTAAGTCGGGTGTAGCGTGTTGACCAAGTGTTTATTGGTCTGTGATGTTGAATTATGAGTCCCTTTCAGGGAATGTAGTAATGGTCACAATGTAAAAGTACAATCTGTGGGTAAAGGTTACAAATATAGGAGATCTGAACACGTCTGACTCACCTCTGATGATAACGTCGATAGCCTGCGGCCGATGCACTGTAAGACTGGTAATGGATAGAGAGTTTGACCTGATTAAGACGCCTTCTTATACTCTTCGGCGCTATGCTGCCCCAGTTAATAGTGTGTCGATGTTTGTAGTAGTTGTGCAAGGATTGGTTAAGCTTTCCATACTGGCTAGCTGCCATTGCGGTGTTAATAGATATGTTCTGGTCTTACAAGATTTGCCAGTTAAGGGTGATTTAAATAGATGATGGGGGGATGTCCTCCAGGGGATGCAGAACCCTGGGGGGCTGTACAGTATATTTCTTAACCTGAAAAGTAATAAACGAACATGGCGACCAAGCGAATTTGAAATATTTTAATAGACTTTTCTCGTGATTTATCACTCTGAGCGCAGTGAAATGTGGTACAGTAAATGATTTTGCAGATTGTAATGCACTGCCATCTAATTTAATTCAATTGTTTACATAACCTCAAGATGGTGGCTGTGCGAAATTTTAAAATTATTTTTTTATTTGTTGTGTCGTAATCATGCGATCGAACTGAAAGTTTGAATAATGAAACTAGGCAATAATTGTCCTTGAATGGTACATAACTCTATGGCCTTTACATATAACAATCCTAAATGGCGAGCTTCCGAAATATTTCGACGGTTCTCAATATCTATCAACCTTTTACAGCAACCAAACTGAATGTTTTTATGTTCATAGAGACTATAGGACTTTCAGTAACCTGGTGAGCACAAATCCAACATGGCGGCGACGCGAAGTTGAGATATTTAAATGGACGTTTCTCGCGAATTAACAATCCGAGTGCCGTAAAACGTAGCACGTTAAATGCTTATACAAATGTTGATCCACTGGCAATTAATTTATTTCAATTGTTTGCATAATCACAAGATGGCTATTGGGCGTAATTTTAAAATTTCGTTTTTACTTGTTGTGTTCTAATCATGCGATTGAAGTTTGAATACCAAACGTACACACTAATCTTAATGTAATAGTACAAAAATAAAAATACAACCTGACGACTATCTGAAATATTTAGACGGTTCTCCATATCTACGAATCTGTTACAGCAATTAAACTGACATTTTGTATGTTGATTGAAGCAATTAACATGAGCAGGATATATGAAAATAGGCTGTATAGTTCTTCGCGGAACTACTTGTTTTTAGCGTATTTTCAATTTGGAAAAAATAGGCTTATGAGATCACCTTTTGTCCGTGTGTGTGTGTGTGTGTTTGTGTGTGTGAGGTGTGTGTGTGAGTCCCCCCCCTAATAAAATCTAAACGGCTGGAGCGATTTCAATGAAACACGGTAAGTTCATAGCATTATTCCCGGCAACCTCGACCGTTCCCTTCAAATTTTGTTACGTCTCACCAATCCAACATGGCAGCTGTGCGAAATATTTCACTAGCATTCAATATCTCCGAAACTATTACCGATATCGCCCTGAAATTGTGTACGGTGATAAAGGGCACTACTAGAAGTTCACATATGAGACTTTCAAAAACCTGGTGACTACAAACCCAACATGACGGTCAAGCGAACTTGAGACTTTTAAGTAGACTTTTCTAGCGTTTTAACCCTCCAAACGTAATGAAACTTGGTACAGCAAATGTCTATACACATTGTAATGCACTGGAGTCTAATTTAGTTCAATTGTTTACATAACCTCAAAATGGCGGCTGTGCGAAATATTTCACTGACATTCTATATCTCCGAAACTATTACAGATATCACCCTGCAATTTTGTACGGTGATAAAGGGTACTGATACAAGTTTACCTATGTATATTTCTTAACCTGAAAAGTATAAAACGAACATGGCGGCGACGCGAAGTTGAAATATTTAAATGGACGTTTCTCGCGAATTAACAATCCGAGTGCCGTGAAACGTTGCACGTTAAATGCTTATACAAATTTTGATCCACTGGCAATTAATTTATTTCAATTGTTTGCATAATCACAAGATGGCTACTGGGCGTAATTTTAAAATTTCGTTTTTACTTCTTGTGTTCTAATCATGCGATTGAAGTTTGAATACCAAACGTACACACTACTCTTAATGTAATAGTACAAAAATAAAAATACAACCTGACGACTACCTGAAATATTTAGACGGTTCTCAATATCTACGAATCTGTTGCAGCAATTAAACTGACATTTTGTATGTTGATTGAAGCAATTAACATGAGCAGGATATATGAATATAGGCTGTATAGTTCTTCGCGGAACTACTTGATATTAGCCTATTTTCAATTTGGAAAATATAGGCTTATGAGATCTCCTTTTGTCCGTGTGTGTGTGCGTGAGGTGTGTGTGTGTATCCCCCTAATAAAATCTAAACGGCTGGAGCGATTTCAATGAAACTCTGTAAGTTCATAGCTATATTCCAGGCGAACTCGACCGTTCCCTTCAAATTTTGTTACGTCTCACCAATCCAACATGGCGGCTGTGCGAAGTATTTCACTTGCATTCAATATCTCCGAAACTATTACCGATATCGCCCTGAAATTGTGTACGGTGATAAAGGGCGCTACTACAAGTTCACCTACGAGACTTTCAAAAACCTGGTGACTACAAAACCAACATGGCGGTCAAGCGAAGTTGAGACATTTAAATAGACTTTTCTCGCGATTTAACTCTCCAAACGTAATGAAACTTGGTACAGCAAATGTCTATACACATTGTAATGCACTGGAGTCTAATTTAGTTCAATTGTTTACATAACCTCAAAGTGGCGGCTGTGCGAATTATTTCACTGACATTCTATATCTCCTAAACTATTACAGATGCAATTTTGTACGGTGATAAAGGGTACTGATACATTTTACCTATGTATATTTCTTAACCTGAAAAGTACAAAACGAACATGGCGACCAAGCGAATTTGAAATATTTTAATAGAATTTTCTCGTGATTTATCACTCTGAGCGCAGTGAAATGTGGTACAGTAAATGATATTGCAGATTGTAATGCACTGCCACCTAATTTAATTCAATTGTTTACATAACCTCAAGATGGCGGCTGTGCGAAATTTTAAAATTAAGTTTTTATTTGTTGTGTCGTAATCATGCGATCGAACTGAAAGTTTGAATAATGAAACTAGGCAATAATTGTCCTTGAATGGTACATAACTCTATGGCCTTTACATATAACAATCCTAAATGGCGAGCTTCCGAAATATTTCGACGGTTCTCAATATATATGAATCTTTTACAGCAACCAAACTGTTTTTTTTTATGTTCATAGAGACTATAGGACTTTAAGTAACCTGGTGAGCACAAATCAAACATGGCGGCGGCGCAAAGTTGAAATATTTAAATGGACGTTTCTCGCGAATTAACAATCCGAGTGCCGTGAAACGTTGCACGTTAAATGCTTATACAAATGTTGATCCACTGGCAATTAATTTATTTCAATTGTTTGCATAATCACAAGATAGCTACTGGGCGTAATTTTAAAATTTCGTTTTTACTTCTTGTGTTCTAATCATGCGATTGAAGTTTGAATACCACACGTACACACTAATCTTAATGTAATAGTACCATAATAAAAATACAACCTGACGACTATCTGAAATTTTTTGACGGTTCTCAATATCTACGATTCTGTTACAGCAATTAAACTGATATTTTGTATGTTGATTGAAGCAATTAACATGAGCAGGATATATGAAAATAGGCTGTATAGTTCTTCGCGGAACTACTTGTTTTTAGCCTATTTTCAATTTGGAAAAAATAGGCTTATGAGATCACCTTTTGTCCGTGTGTGTGTGCGAGAGGAGTGTGTGTGTGTGTCCCTAATAAAATCTAAACGGCCGGAGCGATATCAATGAAACTCGGTAAGTTCATAGCACTATTCCCGGCGACCTCGACCGTTCCCTTCAAATTTTGTTACGTCTCACCAATCCAACATGGCGGCTGTGCGAAATATTTCACTAGCATTCAATATCTCCGAAACTATTACCGATATCGCCCTGAAATTGTGTACGGTGATAAAGGGCACTACTAGAAGTTCACCTATGAGACTTTCAAAAACCTGGTGACTAAAAAACCAACATGGCGGTCAAGCGAAATTGAGACTTTTAAATAGACTTTTCTCGCGATTTAACTCTCCAAACGTAATGAAACTTGGTACAGCAAATGTCTATACACATTGTAATGCACTGGAGTCTAATTTAGTGCAATTGTTTACATGACCTCAAAATGGCGGCTGTGCGAAATATATCACTGACATTCTATATCTCCGAAACTATTACAGATATCACCCTGCAATTTTGTACGGTGATAATGGGTACTGATACATGTTTACCTATGTATATGTCTTAACCTGTAAAGTACAAAACGAACATGGCGACCAAGCGAATTTGAAATATTTTAATAGACTTTTCTCGTGATTTATCACTCTGAGCGCAGTGAAATGTGGTACAGTAAATGATTTTGCAGATTGTAATGCACTGCCATCTAATTTAATTCAATTGTTTACATAACCTCAAGATGGCGGCTGTGCGAAATTTTAAAATTTAGTTTTTATTTGTTGTGTCGTAATCATGCGATCGAACTGAAAGTTTGAATAATGAAACTAGGCAATAATTGTCCTTGAATGGTACATAACTCTATGGCCTTTACATATAACAATCCTAAATGGCGAGCTTCCGAAATATTTCGACGGTTCTCAATATCTATCAATCTTTTACAGCAACCAAATTGAATGCTTTTATGTTCATAGAGACTATAGGACTTTCAGTAACCTGGTGAGCACAAATCCAACATGGCGGCGACGCGAAGTTGAAATATTTAAATGGACGTTTCTCGCGAATTAACAATCCGGGTGCCGTGAAACGTTGCACGTTAAATGCTTATACAAATGTTGATCCACTGGCAATTAATTTATTTCAATTGTTTGCATAATCACAAGATGGCTACTGGGCGTAATTTTAAAATCGCGTATTTAATTCTTGTGTTCGAATCATGCGATTGAAGTTTGAATACCACACGTACACACTAATCATAATGTAATAGTACAAAAATAAAAATACAACCTGGCGACTATCTGAAATATTTAGACGTTTCTCAATATCTACGAATCTGTTACAGCAATTAAACTGACATTTTGTATGTTGATTGAGTCAATTAACATGAGCAGGATATATGAAAATAGGCTGTATAGTTCTTCGCGGAACTACTTGTTTTTAGCCTATTTTCAATGTGGAAAAAATAGGCTTATGAGATCACCTTTTGTCCGTGTGTGTGTGCGTGTGTGTGTGTGTGAGGTGTGTGTGTGTCCCCCGTAATAAAATCTAAACGGCTGGAGCGATTTCAATGAAACTCGGTAAGTTCATAGCACTATTCCCGGCGACCTCGACCATTCCCTTCAAATTTTTTTACGTCTCACCAATCCAACATGGCGGCTGTGCGACATATTTAACTAGCATTCTATATCTCCGAAACTATTACCGATATCGCCCTGAAATTGTGTACGGTGATAAAGGGCACTACTAGAAATTCACCTATGAGACTTTAAAAAACATGGTGACTACAAAACCAACATGGCGGTCAAGCGAAATTGAGACTTTTAAATAGACTTTTCTCGCGATTTAACTCTCCAAACGTAATGAAACTGGGTACAGCAAATGTATATACACATTGTAATGCACTGGAGTCTAATTTAGTTCAATTGTTTACATAACCTCAAAGTGCCGGCTGTGCGAATTATTTCACTGACATTCTATATCTCCTAAACTATTACAGATGCAATTTTGTACGGTGTTAAGGGGTACTGATACAAGTTTACCTATGTATATTTCTTAACCTGAAAAGTACAAAACGAACATGGCGACCAAGCGAATTTGAAATATTTTAATAGAATTTTCTCGTGATTGATCTCTCTGAGCGCAGTGAAACGTGGTACAGTAAATGATATTGCAGATTGTAATGCACTGCCATCTAATTTAATTCAATTGTTTACATAACCTCAAGATGGCGGCTGTGCGAATTTTTAAAATTAAGTTTTAATTTGTTGTGTCGTAATCATGCGATCGAACTGAAAGTTTGAATAATGAAACTAGGCAATAATTATCCTTGAATGGTTCATAAATCTATGGAATTTACATATAACAATCCTAAATGGCGAGCTTCCGAAATATTTCGACGGTTCTCAATATCTATCAATCTTTTACAGCAACCAAACTGAATTTTTTTATGTTCATAGAGACTATAGGACTTTCAGTAACCTGGTGAGCACAAATCCAACATGGCGGCGACGCGAAGTTGAAATATTTAAATGGACGTTTCTCGCGAATTAACAATCCGAGTGCGGCGAAACGTTGCACGTTAAATGCTTATACAAATGTTGATCCACTGGCAATTAATTTATTTCAATTGTTTGCATAATCACAAGATGGCTACTGGGCGTAATTTCAAAATCTCGTTTTTACTTCTTGTGTTCTAATCATGCGATTGAAGTTTGAATACCACACGTACACACTAATCTTAATGTAATAGTACAAAAATAAAATTACAACCTGGCAACTATCTGAAATATTTAAACGGTTCTCAATATATATGAATCTGTTACAGCAATTAAACTGACATTTTGTATGTTGATTGAGTCAATTAACATGAGCAGGATATATGAAAATAGGCTGTATAGTTCTTCGCGGAACTACTTGTTTTTAGCCTATTTTCAATTTGGAAAAAATAGGCATATGAGATCACCTTTTGTCCGTGTGTGTGTCCGTGTGTGTGTGTGTGTGTGTGTGTGTGTTTGTGTGAGGTGTGTGTGTGTCCCCCTAATAAAATCTAAACGGCTGGAGCGATTTCAATGAAACTCGGTAAGATCATAGCACTATTCCCGGCGACCTCGACCGTTCCATTCAAATTTTGTTACGTCTCACCAATCCAACATGGCGGCTGTGCGAAATATTTCACTAGCATTCAATATCTCAGAAACTATTACCGATATCGCCCTGAAATTGTGTACGGTGATAAAGGGCACTACTAGAAGTTCACCTATGAGACTTTCAAAAACCTGGTGACTACAAAACCAACATGGCGGTCAAGCGAAATTGAGACTTTTAATTGACTTTTCTCGCGATTTAACTCTCCAAACGTAATGAAACTTGGTACAGCAAATGTCTATACACATTGTAGTGCACAGGAGTCTAATTTAGTTCAATTGTTTACATAACCTCAAAATAGCGGCTGTGCGAAATATTTCACTGACATTCTATATCTCCGAAACTATTACAGATATCACCCTGCAATTTTGTACGGTGATAAAGGGTACTGATACAAGTTTACCTATGTATATGTCTTAACCTGAAAAGTACAAAACGAACATGGCGACCAAGCGAATTTGAAATATTTTAATTGACTTTTCTCGTGATTTATCGCTCTGAGCGCAGTGAAATGAGGTACAGTAATTGATTTTGCAGATTGCAATGCACTGCCATCTAATTTAATTCAATTGTTTACATAACCTCAAGATGGCGGCTGTGCGAAATTTTAAAATTAAGTTTTTATCTGTTGTGTCGTAATCATGCGATCGAACTGAAAGTTTGAATAATGAAACTAGGCAATAATTGTCCTTGAATGGTACATAACTCTATGGCCTTTACATATAACAATCCTAAATGGCGAGCTTCCGAAATATTTCGACGGTTCTCAATATCAATGAATCTTTTACAGCAACCAAACTGTTTTTTTTATGTTCATAGAGACCATAGGACTTTCAGTAACCTGGTGAGCACAAATCCAACATGGCGGCGACGCGAAGTTGAAATATTTAAATGGACGTTTCTCGCGAATTAACAATCCGAGTGCCGTGAAACGTTGCACGTTAAATGCTTATACAAATGTCGATCCACTGGCAATTAATTTATTTCAATTGTTTGCATAATCACAAGATAGCTACTGGGCGTAATTTTAAAATTTCGTTTTTACTTCTTGAGTTCTAATCATGCGATTGAAGTTTGAATACCACACGTACACACTAATCTTAATGTAATAGTACAAAAATAAAAATACAACCTGGCGACTATCTGAAATTTTTTGACGGTTCTCAATATCTACGATTCTGTTACAGCAATTAAACTGATATTTTGTATGTTGATTGAAGCAATTAACATGAGCAGGATATATGAAAATAGGCTGTATAGTTCTTCGCGGAACTACTTGTTTTTAGCCTATTTTCAATTTGGAAAAAATAGGCTTATGAGATCACCTTTTGTCCGTGTGTGTGTGCGAGAGGAGTGTGTGTGTGTGTGTCCCTAATAAAATCTAAACGGCTGGAGCGATTTCAATGAAACTCGGTAAGTTCATAGCACTATTCCCGGCGACCTCGACCGTTCCCTTCAAATTTTGTTAATCTCAACAATCGAACATGGCGGCTGTGCGAAATATTTCACTAGCATTCAATATCTCCGAAACTATTACCGATATCGTCCTGAAATTGTGTACGGTGATAAAGGGCACTACTAGAAGTTCACCTATGAGACTTTCAAAAACCCGGTGACTACAAAACCAACATGGCGGTCAAGCGAATTTGAGACTTTTAGATAGACTTTTCTCGCGATTTAACTCTCCAAACGTAATGAAGCTTGGTACAGCAAATGTCTATACACATTGTAATGCACTGGAGTCTAATTTAGTTCAATTGTTTACATAACCTCAAAATGGCGGCTGTGCGAAATATTTCACTGACATTCTATATCTCCGAAACTATTACAGATATCACCCTGCAATTTTGTACGGTGATAAAGGGTACTGATACAAGTTTACCTATGTATATGTCTTAACCTGTAAAGTACAAAACGAACATGGCGACCAAGCGAATTTGAAATATTTTAATAGACTTGTCTCGTGATTTAACTCTCCAAACGTAATGAAGCTTGGTACAGCAAATGTCTATACACATTGTAATGCACTGCCATCTAATTTAATTCAATTGTTTACAAAACCTCAAGATGGCGGCTGTGCGAAATTTAAAATTAAGTTTTTATTTATTGTGTCGTAATCATGCGATCGAACTGAAAGTTTGAATAATGAAACTAGGCAATAATTGTCCTTGAATGGTACATAACTCTATGGCCTTTACATATAACAATCCTAAATGGCGAGCTTCCGAAATATTTCGACGGTTCTCAATATCTATGATTCTTTTACAGCAACCTAACTGATTTTTTTAATGTTCATAGAGACTATAGGACATTCAGTAACCTTGTGAGCACAAATCCAACATGGCGGCGACGCGAAGTTGAAATATTTAAATGGACGTTTCTCGCGAATTAACAATCCGAGTGCCATGAAACGTTGCACGTTAAATGCTTTTACAAATGTTGATCCACTGGCAATTAATTTATTTCAATTGTTTGCATAATCACAAGATGGCTACTGGGCGTAATTTAAAAATCTCGTTTTTACTTCTTGTGTTCTAATCATGCGATTGAAGTTTGAATACCACACGTTCACACTAATCTTAATGATATAGTACAAAAATAAAAATACAACCTGGCAAATATCTGAAATATTTAGACGGTTCTCAATATCTATGAATCTGTTACAGCAATTCAACTGACATTTTGTATGTTGATTGAGTCAATTAACATGAGCAGGATATATTAAAATAGGCTGTATAGTTCTTCGCGGAACTACTTGTTTTTAGCCTATTTTCAATTTGAAAAAATATAGGCATATGAGATCACCTTTTGTCCGTGTGTGTGTGCGTGTGTGTGTGTGTGTGTGAGGTGTGTGTGTCCCCCCCCCCAATAAAATCTAAACGGCTGGTGCGATTTCAATGAAACTCGGTAAGTTCATAGCACTATTACCGGCGACCTCGACCGTTCCCTTCAAATTTTGTTACGTCTCACCAATCCAACATGGCGGCTGTGCGAAATATTTCACAAGCATTCAATATCTCCGAAACTATTAACGATATCGCCCTGAAATTGTGTACGGTGATAAAGGGAACTACTAGAAGTTCACGTATGAGACTCTCAAAAACCTGGTGACTACAAAACCAACATGGCGGTCAAGCGAAATTGAGACTTTTAAATAGACTTTTCTCGCGATTTAACTCTTCAAACGTAATGAAACTTGGTACAGCAAATGTCTATACACATTGTAATGCACTGGAGTCTAATTTATTTCAATTGTTTACATAACCTCAAAATGGCGGCTGTGCGAAATATTTCACTGACATTCTATATCTCCGAAACTATTACAGATATCACCCTGCAATTTTGTACGGTGATAAAGGGTACTGATACAAGCTTACCTATGTATATTTCTTAACCTGTAAAGTACAAAACGAACATGGCGACCAGGCGAATTTGAAATATTTTAATAGACTTTTCTCGTGATATATCGCGCTGAGCGCAGTGAAATGTGGTACAGTAAATGATTTTGCAGATTGTAATGCACTGCCATCTAATTTAATTCAATTGTTTACATAACCTCAAGATGGCAGCTGTGCGAAATTTTAAAATTAAGTTTTTATTTGTTGTGTCGTAATCATGCGATCGAACTGAAAGTTTGAATAATGAAACTAGGCAATAATTGTCCTTGAATGGTACATAACTCTATGGCCTTTACATATAACAATCCTAAATGGCGAGCTTCCGAAATATTTCGACGGTTCTCAATATCTATGAATCTTTTACAGCAACCAAACTGTTTTTTTTAATGTTCATAGAGACTATAGGACTTTCAGTAACCTGGTGAGCACAAATCCAACATGGCGGCGACGCGAATTTGAAATATTTAAATGGACGTTTCTCGCGAATTAACAATCCGAGTGCCGTGAAACGTTGCACGTTAAATGCTTATACAAATGTTGATCCACTGGCAATTAATTTATTTCAATTATTTGCATAATCACAAGATAGCTACTGGGCGTAATTTTAAAATTTCGTTTTTACTTCTTGTGTTCTAATCATGCGATTGAAGTTTGAATACCACACGTACACACTAATCTTAATGTAATAGTACAAAAATAAAAATACAACCTGACGACTCTCTGAATTTTTTTGACGGTTCTCAATATCTACGATTCTGTTACAGCAATTAAACTGATATTTTGTATGTTGATTGAAGCAATTAACATGAGCAGGATATATGAAAATAGGCTGTATAGTTCTTCGCGGAACTACTTGTTTTTAGCCTATTTTCAATTTGGAAAAAATAGGCTTATGAGATCACCTTTTGTCCGTGTGTGTGTGCGAGAGGAGTGTGTGTGTGTGTCCCTAATAAAATCTAAACGGCTGGAGCGATATCAATGAAACTCGGTAAGTTCATAGCACTATTCCCGGCGACCACGACCGTTCCCTTCAAATTTTGTTACGTCTCACCAATCCAACATGGCGGCTGTGCGAATTATTTCACTAGCATTCAATATCTCCGAAACTATTACCGATATCGCCCTGAAATTGTGTACGTTGATAAAGGTCACTACTAGAAGTTCACCTATGAGACTTTCAAAAACCTGGTGACTACAAAACCAACATGGCGGTCAAGCGAAATTGAGACATTTAAATAGACTTTTCTCGCGATTTAACTCTCCAAACGTAATGAAACTTGGTACAGCAAATGTCTATACACATTGTAATGCACTGGAGTCTAATTTAGTTCAATTGTTTACATAACCTCAAAATGGCGGCTGTGCGAAATATTTCACTGACATTCTATATCTCCGAAACTATTACAGATATCACCCTGCAATTTTGTACGGTGATAAAAGGGTACTGATACAAGTTTACCTATGTATATGTCTTAACCTGAAAAGTACAAAACGAACATGGCGACCAAGCGAATTTGAAATATTTTAATAGACTTTTCTCGTGATTTATCACTCTGAGCGCAGTGAAATGTGGTACAGTAAATGATTTTGCAGATTGTAATGCACTGCCATCTAATTTAATTCAATTGTTTACATAACCTCAAGATGGCGGCTGTGCGAAATTTTAAAATTAAGTTTTTATTTGTTGTGTCGTAATCATGCGATCGAACTGAAAGTTTGAATAATGAAACTAGGCAATAATTGTCTTTGAATGGTACATAACTCTATGGCCTTTACATATAACAATCCTAAATGGCGAGCTTCCGAAATATTTCGACGGTTCTCAATATCTATCAATCTTTTACAGCAACCAAATTGAATGTTTTTATGTTCATAGAGACTATAGGACTTTCAGTAACCTGGTGAGCACAAATCCAACATGGCGGCGACGCGAAGTTGAAATATTTAAATGGACGTTTCTCGCGAATTAACAATCCGAGTGCCGTGAAACGTTGCACGGTAAATGCTTATACAAATGTTGATCCACTGGCAATTAATTTATTTCAATTGTTTGCATAATCACAAGATGGCTACTGGGCGTAATTTTAAAATCTCGTTTTTACTTCTTGTGTTCGAATCATGCGATTGAAGTTTGAATACCACACGTACACACTAATCTTAATGATATAGTACAAAAATAAAAATACAACCTGGCGACTATCTGAAATATTTAGACGGTTCTCAATATCTACGAATCTGTTACAGCAATTAAACTGACATTTTGTATGTTGATTGAGGCAATTAACATGAGCAGGATATATGAAAATAGGCTGTATAGTTCTTCACGGAACTACTTGTTTTTAGCCTATTTTCAATTTGGAAAAAACAGGCTTATGAGATCACCTTTTGTCCGTGTGTGTGTGCGTGTGTGTGTGTGCGTGTGTGTGTGTGTGAGGTGTGTGTGTGTGTGTGTGTCCCTAATTAAATCTAAACGGCTGGAGCGATTTCAATGAAACTCGGTAAGTTCATAGCACTTTTCCCGGCGACCTCGACCATTCCCTTCAAATTTTGTTACGTCTCACCAATCCAACATGGCGGCTGTGCGAAATATTTCACTAGCATTCAACATCTCCGAAACTATTACCCATATCGCCCTGAAATTGTGTTCGGTGATAAAGGGCACTACTAGAAATTCACCTATGAGACTTTAAAAAACCAGGTGACTACAAAACCAACATGGCGGTCAAGCGAAATTGAGTTTTAAGTAGACTTTTCTCGCGATTTAACTCTCCAAACGTAATGAAACTTGGTACAGCAAATGTCTATACACATTGTAATGCACTGGAGTCTAATTTAGTTCAATTGTTGACATAACCTCAAAATGGCGGCTGTGCGAAATATTTCACTGACATTCTATATCTCCGAAACTATTACAGATATCACCCAGCAATTTTGTACGGTGATAAAGGGTACTGATACATGTTTACCTATGTCTATGTCTTAACCTGAAAAGTACAAAATGATCATGGCGACCAAGCGAATTTGAAATATTTTAATAGACTTTTCTCGTGATTTATCGCTCTGAGCGCAGTCAAATGTGGTACAGTAAATGATTTTGCAGATTGTAATGCACTGCCATCTAATTAAATTCAATTGTTTACATAACCTCAAGATGGCGGCTGTGCGAAATTTTAAAATTAAGTTTTTATTTGTTGTGTCGTAATCATGCGATCGAACTGAAAGTTTGAATAATGAAACTAGGCAATAATTGTCCTTGAAGGGTACATAACTCTATGGCCTTTACATATAACAATCCTAAATGGCGAGCTTCCGAAATATTTCGACGGTTCTCAATATCTATCAATCTTTTACAGCAACCAAACTGTTTTTTTTAATGTTCATAGAGACTATAGGACTTTCAGTAACCTGGTGAGCACAAATCCAACATGGCGGCGACGCGAAGTTGAAATATTTAAATGGACGTTTCTCGCGAATTAACAATCCGAGTGCGGTGAAACGTTCCACGTTAAATGCTTATACAAATGTTGATCCACTGGCAATTAATTTATTTCAATTGTTTGCATAATCACAAGATGGCTACTGGGCGTAATTTCAAAATCTCGTTTTTACTTCTTGTGTTCTAATCATGCGATTGAAGTTTGAATACCACACGTACACACTAATCTTAATGTAATAGTACAAAAATAAAAATACAACCTGACGACTATCTGAAATTTTTTGACGGTTCTCAATATCTACGATTCTGTTACAGCAATTAAACTGATATTTTGTATGTTGATTGAAGCAATTAACATGAGCAGGATATATGAAAATAGGCTGTATAGTTCTTCGCGGAACTACTTGTTTTTAGCCTATTTTCAATTTGGAAAAAACAGGCTTATGAGATCACCTTTTGTCCGTGTGTGTGTGCGAGAGGAGTGTGTGTGTGTGTCCCTAATAAAATCTAAACGGCTGGAGCGATATCAATGAAACTCGGTAAGTTCATAGCACTATTCCCGGCGACCTCGTCCGTTCCCTTCAAATTTTCTTACGTCTCACCAATCCAACATAGCGGCTGTGCGAAATATTTCACTAGCATTCAATATCTCCGAAACTATTACCGATATCGCCCTGAAATTGTGTACGGTGATAAAGGGCACTACTAGAAGTTCACCTATGGGACTTTAAAAAACCTGGTGACTACAAAACCAACATGGCGGTCAAGCGAAATTGAGACTTTTAATAGACTTTTCTCGCGATTTAACTCTCCAAACGTAATGAAACTTGGTACAGCAAATGTCTATACACATTGTAATGCACTGGAGTCTAATTTAGTTCAATTGTTTACATAACCTCAAAATGGCGGCTGTGCGAAATATTTCACCGACATTCTATATCTCCGAAACTATTACAGATATCACCCTGCAATTTTGTAAGGTGATAAAGGGTACAGATACAAGTTTACCTATGTATATGTCTTAACCTGAAAAGTACAAAACGAACATGGCGACCAAGCGAATTTGAAATATTTTAATAGACTTTTCTCGTGATTTATCACCCTGAGCGCAGTGAAATGTGGTACAGTAAATGATATTGCAGATTGTAATGCACTGCCTTCTAATTTAATTCAATTGTTTACATAACCTCAAGATGGCGGCGGTGCGAAATTTTAAAATTAAGTTTTTATTTGTTGTGTCGTAATCATGCGATCGAACTGAAAGTTTGAATAATGAAACTAGGCAATAATTGTCCTTGAATGGTACATAACTCTATGGCCTTTACATATAACAATCCTAAATGGCGAGCTTCCGAAATATTTCGAAGGTTCTCAATATCTATCAATCTTTTACAGCAACCAAATTGAATGTTTTTATGTTCATAGAGACTATAGGACTTTCAGTAACCAGGTGAGCACAAATCCAACATGGCGGCGACGCGAATTTGAAATATTTAAATGGACGTTTCTCGCGAATTAACAATCCGAGTGCCGTGAAACGTTGCACGTTAAATGCTTATACAAATGTTGATCCACTGGCAATTAATTTATTTCAATTGTTTGCATAATCACAAGATAGCTACTGGGCGTAATTTTAAAATTTCGTTTTTACTTCTTGTGTTCTAATCATGCGATTGAAGTTTGAATACCACACGTACACACTAATCTTAATGTAATAGTACAAAAATAAAAATACAACCTGACGACTCTCTGAAATTTTTTGACGGTTCTCAATATCTACGATTCTGTTACAGCAATTAAACTGATATTTTGTATGTTAATTGAAGCAATTAACATGAGCAGGATATATGAAAATAGGCTGTATAGTTCTTCGCGGAACTACTTGTTTTAGCCTATTTTCAATTTGGAAAAAATAGGCTTATGAGATCACCTTTTGTCCGTGTGTGTGTGTGCGAGAGGAGTGTGTGTGTGTGTCCCTAATAAAATCTAAACGGCTGGAGCGATATCAATGAAACTCGGTAAGTTCATAGCACTATTCCCGGCGACCTCGACCGTTCCCTTCAAATTTTGTTACGTCTCACCAATCCAACATGGCGGCTGTGCGAAATATTTCACTAGCATTCAATATCTCCGAAACTATTACCGATATCGCCCTGAAATTGTGTACGGTGATAAAGGGCACTACTAGAAGTTCACCTATGAGACTTTAAAAAACCTGGTGACTACAAAACCAACATGGCGGTCAAGCGAAATTGAGACTTTTAAATAGACATTTCTCGCGATTTAACTCTCCAAACGTAATGAAACTTGGTACAGCAAATGTCTATACACATTGTAATGCACTGGAGTCTAATTTAGTTCAATTGTTTACATAACCTCAAAATGGCGGCTGTGCGAATTATTTCACTGACATTCTATATCTCCGAAACTATTACAGATATCACCCTGAAATTTTGTACGGTGATAAAGGTTACTGATACAAGTTTACCTATGTATATGTCTTAACCTGAAAAGTACAAAACGAACATGGCGACCAAGCGAATTTGAAATATTTTACTAGACTTTTCTCGTGATTTATCACTCTGAGCGCAGTGAAATGTGGTACAGTAAATGATTTTGCAGATTGTAATGCACTGCCATCTAATTTAATTCAATTGTTTACATAACCTCAAGATGGCGGCTGTGCGAAATTTTAAAATTAAGTTTTTATTTGTTGTGTCGTAATCATGCGATCGAACTGAAAGTTTGAATAATGAAACTAGGCAATAATTGTCTTTGAATGGTACATAACTCTATGGCCTTTACATATAACTATCCTAAATGGCGAGCTTCCGAAATATTTCGACGGTTCTCAATATCTATCAATCTTTTACAACAACCAAATTGAATGTTTTTATGTTCATAGAGACTATAGGACTTTCAGTAATCTGGTGAGCACAAATCCAACATGGCGGCGACGCGAAGTTGAAATATTTAAATGGACGTTTCTCGCGAATTAACAATCCGAGTGCCGTGAAACGTTGCACGGTAAATGCTTATACAAATGTTGATCCACTGGCAATTAATTTATTTCAATTGTTTGCATAATCACAAGATGGCTACTGGGCGTAATTTTAAAATCCCGTTTTTACTTCTTGTGTTCGAATCATGCGATTGAAGTTTGAATACCACACGTACACACTAATCTTAATGATATAGTACAAAAATAAAAATACAACCTGGCGACTATCTGAAATATTTAGACGGTTCTCAATATCTATGAATCTGTTACAGCAATTAAACTTGTATGTTGATTGAGGCAATTAACATGAGCAGGATATATGAAAATAGGCTGTATAGTTCTTCACGGAACTACTTGTTTTTAGCCTATTTTCAATTTGGAAAAAATAGGCTTATGAGATCACCTTTTGTCCGTGTGTGTGTGCGTGTGTGTGTGTGTGTGAGGTGTGTGTGTGTGTGTGTCCCTAATTAAATCTATACGGCTGGAGCGATTTCAATGAAACTCGGTAAGTTCATAGCACTTTTCCCGGCGACCTCGACCGTTCCCTTCGAATTTTGTTACGTCTCACCAATCCAACATGGCGGCTGTGCGAAATATTTCACTAGCATTCAATATCTCCGAAACTATTACCCATATCGCCCTGAAATTGTGTTCGGTGATAAAGGGCACTACTAGAAATTCACCTATGAGACTTTAAAAAACCAGGTGACTACAAAACCAACATGGCGGTGAAGCGAAATTGAGTTTTAAGTAGACTTTTCTCGCGATTTAACTCTCCAAACGTAATGAAACTTGGTACAGCAAATGTCTATACACATTGTAATGCACTGGAGTCTAATTTAGTTCAATTGTTGACATAACCTCAAAATGGCGGCTGTGCGAAATATTTCACTGACATTCTATATCTCCGAAACTATTACAGATATCACCCAGCAATTTTGTACGGTGATAAAGGGTACTGATACATGTTTACCTATGTCTATGTCTTAACCTGAAAAGTACAAAATGATCATGGCGACCAAGCGAATTTGAAATATTTTAATAGACTTTTCTCGTGATTTATCACTCTGAGCGCAGTCAAATGTGGTACAGTAAATGATTTTGCAGATTGTAATGCACTGCCATCTAATTAAATTCAATTGTTTACATAACCTCAAGATGGCGGCTGTGCGAAATTTTAAAATTAAGTTTTTATTTGTTGTGTCGTAATCATGCGATCGAACTGAAAGTTTGAATAATGAAACTAGGCAATAATTGTCCTTGAAGGGTACATAACTCTATGGCCTTTACATATAACAATCCTAAATGGCGAGCTTCCGAAATATTTCGACGGTTCTCAATATCTATCAATCTTTTACAGCAACCAAACTGTTTTTTTTAATGTTCATAGAGACTATAGGACTTTCAGTAACCTGGTGAGCACAAATCCAACATGGCGGCGACGCGAAGTTGAAATATTTAAATGGACGTTTCTCGCGAATTAACAATCCGAGTGCGGTGAAACGTTGCACGTTAAATGCTTATACAAATGTTGATCCACTGGCAATTAATTTATTTCAATTGTTTGCATAATCACAAGATGGCTACTGGGCGTAATTTCAAAATCTCGTTTTTACTTCTTGTGTTCTAATCATGCGATTGAAGTTTGAATACCACACGTACACACTAATCTTAATGTAATAGTACAAAAATAAAAATACAACCTGACGACTATCTGAAATTTTTTGACGGTTCTCAATATCTACGATTCTGTTACAGCAATTAAACTGATATTTTGTATGTTGATTGAAGCAATTAACATGAGCAGGATATATGAAAATAGGCTGTATAGTTCTTCGCGGAACTACTTGTTTTTAGCCTATTTTCAATTTGGAAAAAACAGGCTTATGAGATCACCTTTTGTCCGTGTGTGTGTGCGAGAGGAGTGTGTGTGTGTGTGTCTAATAAAATCTAAACGGCTGGAGCGATATCAATGAAACTCGGTAAGTTCATAGCACTATTCCCGGCGACCTCGTCCGTTCCCTTCAAATTTTCTTACGTCTCACCAATCCAACATAGCGGCTGTGCGAAATATTTCACTAGCATTCAATATCTCCGAAACTATTACCGATATCGCCCTGAAATTGTGTACGGTGATAAAGGGCACTACTAGAAGTTCACCTATGGGACTTTAAAAAACCTGGTGACTACAAAACCAACATGGCGGTCAAGCGAAATTGAGACTTTTAATAGACTTTTCTCGCGATTTAACTCTCCAAACGTAATGAAACTTGGTACAGCAAATGTCTATACACATTGTAATGCACTGGAGTCTAATTTAGTTCAATTGTTTACATAACCTCAAAATGGCGGCTGTGCGAAATATTTCACTGACATTCTATATCTCCGAAACTATTACAGATATCACCCTGCAATTTTGTAAGGTGATAAAGGGTACAGATACAAGTTTACCTATGTATATGTCTTAACCTGAAAAGTACAAAACGAACATGGCGACCAAGCGAATTTGAAATATTTTAATAGACTTTTCTCGTGATTTATCACCCTGAGCGCAGTGAAATGTGGTACAGTAAATGATATTGCAGATTGTAATGCACTGCCTTCTAATTTAATTCAATTGTTTACATAACCTCAAGATGGCGGCGGTGCGAAATTTTAAAATTAAGTTTTTATTTGTTGTGTCGTAATCATGCGATCGAACTGAAAGTTTGAATAATGAAACTAGGCAATAATTGTCCTTGAATGGTACATAACTCTATGGCCTTTACATATAACAATCCTAAATGGCGAGCTTCCGAAATATTTCGAAGGTTCTCAATATCTATCAATCTTTTACAGCAACCAAATTGAATGTTTTTATGTTCATAGAGACTATAGGACTTTCAGTAACCTGGTGAGCACAAATCCAACATGGCGGCGACGCGAAGTTGAAATATTTAAATGGACGTTTCTCGCGAATTAACAATCCGAGTGCCGTGAAACGTTGCACGGTAAATGCTTATACAAATGTTGATCCACTGGCAATTAATTTATTTCAATTGTTTGCATAATCACAAGATGGCTACTGGGCGTAATTTTAAAATCCCGTTTTTACTTCTTGTGTTCGAATCATGCGATTGAAGTTTGAATACCACACGTACACACTAATCTTAATGATATAGTACAAAAATAAAAATACAACCTGGCGACTATCTGAAATATTTAGACGGTTCTCAATATCTATGAATCTGTTACAGCAATTAAACTTGTATGTTGATTGAGGCAATTAACATGAGCAGGATATATGAAAATAGGCTGTATAGTTCTTCACGGAACTACTTGTTTTTAGCCTATTTTCAATTTGGAAAAAATAGGCTTATGAGATCACCTTTTGTCCGTGTGTGTGTGCGTGTGTGTGTGTGTGTGTGAGGTGTGTGTGTGTGTGTCCCTAATTAAATCTAAACGGCTGGAGCGATTTCAATGAAACTCGGTAAGTTCATAGCACTTTTCCCGGCGACCTCGACCGTTCCCTTCGAATTTTGTTACGTCTCACCAATCCAACATGGCGGCTGTGCGAAATATTTAACTAGCATTCAATATCTCCGAAACTATTACAGATATCACCCAGCAATTTTGTACGGTGATAAAGGGTACTGATACATGTTTACCTATGTCTATGTCTTAACCTGAAAAGTACAAAATGATCATGGCGACCAAGCGAATTTGAAATATTTTAATAGACTTTTCTCGTGATTTATCACTCTGAGCGCAGTCAAATGTGGTACAGTAAATGATTTTGCAGATTGTAATGCACTGCCATCTAATTAAATTCAATTGTTTACATAACCTCAAGATGGCGGCTGTGCGAAATTTTAAAATTAAGTTTTTATTTGTTGTGTCGTAATCATGCGATCGAACTGAAAGTTTGAATAATGAAACTAGGCAATAATTGTCCTTGAAGGGTACATAACTCTATGGCCTTTACATATAACAATCCTAAATGGCGAGCTTCCGAAATATTTCGACGGTTCTCAATATCTATCAATCTTTTACAGCAACCAAACTGTTTTTTTTAATGTTCATAGAGACTATAGGACTTTCAGTAACCTGGTGAGCACAAATCCAACATGGCGGCGACGCGAAGTTGAAATATTTAAATGGACGTTTCTCGCGAATTAACAATCCGAGTGCGGTGAAACGTTGCACGTTAAATGCTTATACAAATGTTGATCCACTGGCAATTAATTTATTTCAATTGTTTGCATAATCACAAGATGGCTACTGGGCGTAATTTTAAAATCGCGTATTTAATTCTTGTGTTCGAATCATGCGATTGAAGTTTGAATACCACATGTACATACTAATCATAATGTAATAGTACAAAAATAAAAATACAACCTGGCGACTATCTGAAATATTTAGACGGTTCTCAATATCTACGAATCTGTTACAGCAATTAAACTGACATTTTGTATGTTGATTGAGTCAATTAACATGAGCAGGATATATGAAAATAGGCTGTATAGTTCTTCGCGGAACTACTTATTTTTAGCCTATTTTCAATTTGGAAAAAATAGGCTTATGAGATCACCTTTTGTCCGTGTGTGTGTGCGTGTGTGTGTGTGTGTGAGGTGTGTGTGTGTCCCCCCGTAATAAAATCTAAACGGCTGGAGCGATTTCAATGAAACTCGGTAAGTTCATAGCACTATTCCCGGCGACCTCGACCATTCCCTTCAAATTTTGTTACGTCTCACCAATCCAACATGGCGGCTGTGCGACATATTTAACTAGCATTCTATATCTCCGAAACTATTACCGATATCGCCCTGAAATTGTGTACGGTGATAAAGGGCGCTACTAGAAATTCACCTATGAGACTTTAAAAAACATGGTGACTACAAAACCAACATGGCGGTCAAGCGAAATTGAGACTTTTAAATAGACTTTTCTCGCGATTTAACTCTCCAAACGTAATGAAACTGGGTACAGCAAATGTCTATACACATTGTAATGCACTGGGGTCTAATTTAGTTCAATTGTTTACATAACCTCAAAATGGCGGCTGTGCGAAATATTTCACTGACATTCTATATCTCCGAAACTATTACAGATATCACCCTGCAATTTTGTACGGTGATAAAGGGTACTGATACAAGTTTACCTATGTATATGTCTTAACCTGAAAAGTACAAAACGAACATGGCGACCAAGCGAATTTGAAATATTTTAATAGACTTTTCTCGTGATTTATCACTCTGAGCGCAGTGATATGTGGTACAGTAAATGATTTTGCAGATTGTAATTCACTGCCACCTAATTTAATTCAATTGTTTACATAACCTCAAGATGGCGGCTGTGCGAAATTTTAAAATTAAGTTTTTATTTGTTGTGTCGTAATCATGCGATCGAACTGAAAGTTTGAATAATGAAACTAGGCAATAATTGTCCTTGAATGGTACATAACTCTATGGCCTTTACATATAACAATCCTAAATGGCGAGCTTCCGAAATATTTCGACGGTTCTCAATATCTATCAATCTTTTACAGCAACCAAATTGAATGTTTTTATGTTCATAGAGACTATAGGACTTTCAGTAACCTGGTGAGCACAAATCCAACATGGCGGCGACGCGAAGTTGAAATATTTAAATGGACGTTTCTCGCGAATTAACAATCCGAGTGCCGTGAAACGTTGCACGTTAAATGCTTATACAAATGTTGATCCACTGGCAATTAATTTATTTCAATTGTTTGCATAATCACAAGATGGCTACTGGGCGAATTTTTAAAATCTCGTTTTTACTTCTTGTGTTCTAATCATGCGATTGAAGTTTGAATACCACACGTACACACTAATCTTAATGTAATAGTACAAAAATAAAAATACAACCTGGCGACTATCTGAAATATTTAGACTGTTCTCAATATCTACGAATCTGTTACAGCAATTAAACTGAGATTTTGTATGTTGATTGAGTCAATTAACATGAGCAGGATATATGAAAATAGGCTGTATAGTTCTTCGCGGAACTACTTGTTTTTAGGCTATTTTCAATTTGGAAAAAATAGGCTTATGAGATCACCTTTTGTCCGTGTGTGTGTGCGTGTGTGTGGTTGTGTGTGAGGTGTGTGTGTGTCCCCCCTAATAAAATCTAAACGGCTGGAGCGATTTCAATGAAACTCGGTAAGTTCATAGCACTATTCCCGGCGACCTCGACCGTTCCCTTCAATTTTTGTTACGTCTCACCAATCCAACATGGCGGCTGTGCGAAATATTTCACAAGCAATAAATATCTCCGAAACTATTACCCATATTGCCCTGAAAATGTGTACGGTGATGAAGGGCACTACTTGAAGTTCACCTATGAGACTTTAGAAAACCTGGTTACTACAAAACCAACATGGCGGTCAAGCGAAATTGAGACTTTTAAATAGATTTTTCTCGCGATTTAACTCTCCAATCGTAATGAAACTTGGTACAGCAAATATCTATACACGTTGTAATGCACTGGAGGCTAATTTAGTTCAATTGTTTACATAACCTCAAAATGGCGGCTGTGCGAAATATTTCACTGACATTCTATATCTCCGAAACTATTACAGATATCACCCTGCAATTTTGTACGGTGATAAAGGGTACTGATACAAGTTTACCTATGTATATGTCTTAACCTGAAAAGTACAAAACGAACATGGCGACCAAGCGAATTTGAAATATTTTAATAGACTTTTCTCGTGATTTATCACTCTGAGCGCAGTGAAATGTGGTACAGTAAATGATTTTGCAGATTGTAATGCACTGCCATCTAATTTAATACAATTGTTTACAAAACCTCAAGATGGCGGCTGTGCAAAATTTTAAAATTAAGTTTTTATTTATTGTGTCGTAATCATGCGATCGAACTGAAAGTTTGAATAATGAAACTAGGCAATAATTGTCCTTGAATGGTACATAACTCTATGGCCTTTACATATAACAATCCTAAATGGCGAGCTTCCGAAATATTTCGACGGTTCTCAATATCTATCAATCTTTTACAGCAACCAAACTGGTTTTTTTAATGTTCATAGAGACTATAGGACTTTCAGTAACCTGGTGAGCACAAATCCAACATGGCGGCGACGCGAAGTTGACATATTTAAATGGATGTTTCTCGCGAATTAACAATCCGAGTGCCGTGAAACGTTGCACGTTAAATGCTTATACAAATGTTGATCCACTGGCAATTAATTTATTTCAATTGTTTGCATAATCACAAGATGGCTACTGGGCGTAATTTTAAAATCTCGTTTTTACTTCTTGTGTTAGAATCATGCGATTGAAGTTTGATTACCACACGTACACACTAATTTTAATGTAATAGTACAAAAATAAAAATACAACCTGGCGACTATCTGAAATATTTGGACGGTTCTCAATATCTACGAATCTTTTACAGCAATTAAACTGACATTTTGTATGTTGATTGAGGCAATTAACATGAGCAGGATATATGAAAATAGTTTGTATAGTTCTTCACGGAACTACTTGTTTTTAGCCTATTTCAATTTGAAAAAAATTGGCTTATGAGATCACCTTTTGTCCATGTGTGTGTGCGCGTGTGTGTGTGTGTGTGTGTGTGTGAGATGTGTGTGTGTCCCATAATAAAATCTAAACGGCTGGAGCGATTTGAATGAAACTCGGTAAGTTCATAGCACTATTCCCGGCGACCTCGACCATTCCCTTCAAATTTTGTTACGTCTCACGAATCCAACATGGCGGCTGTGCGACATATTTAACTAGCATTCTATATCTCCGAAACTATTACCGATATCGCCCTGAAATTGTGTACGGTGATAAAGGGCGCTACTAGAAATTCACCTATGAGACTTTAAAAAACATGGTGACTACAAAACCAACATGGCGGTCAAGCGAAATTGAGACTTTTAAATAGACTTTTCTCGCGATTTAACTCTCCAAACGTAATGAAACTGGGTACAGCAAATGTCTATACACATTGTAATGCACTGGAGTCTAATTTAGTTCAATTGTTTACATAACCTCAAAATGGCGGCTGTGCGAAATATTTCACTGACATTCTATATCTCCGAAACTATTACAGATATCACCCTGCAATTTTGTACGGTGATAAAGGGTACTGATACAAGTTTACCTATGTATATGTCTTAACCTGAAAAGTACAAAACGAACATGGCGACCAAGCGAATTTGAAATATTTTAATAGAATTTTCTCGTGATTTATCACTCTGAGCGCAGTGATATGTGGTACAGTAAATGGTTTTGCAGATTGTAATTCACTGCCATCTAATTTAATTCAATTGTTTACATAACCTCAAGATGGCGGCTGTGCGAAATTTTAAAATTAAGTTTTTATTTGTTGTGTCGTAATCATGCGATCGAACTGAAAGTTTGAATAATGAAACTAGGCAATAATTGTCCTTGAATGGTACATAACTCTATGGCCTTTACATATAACAATCCTAAATGGCGAGCTTCCGAAATATTTCGACGGTTCTCAATATCTATCAATCTTTTACAGCAACCAAATTGAATGTTTTTATGTTCATAGAGACTATAGGACTTTCAGTAACCTGGTGAGCACAAATCCAACATGGCGGCGACGCGAAGTTGAAATATTTAAATGGACGTTTCTCGCGAATTAACAATCCGAGTGCCGTGAAACGTTGCACGTTAAATGCTTATACAAATGTTGATCCACTGGCAATTAATTTATTTCAATTGTTTGCATAATCACAAGATGGCTACTGGGCGAAATTTTAAAATCTCGTTTTTACTTCTTGTGTTCTAATCATGCGATTGAAGTTTGAATACCACACGTACACACTAATCTTAATGTAATAGTACAAAAATAAAAATACAACCTGGCGACTATCTGAAATATTTAGACGGTTCTCAATATCTACGAATCTGTTACAGCAATTAAACTGATATTTTGTATGTTGATTGAGTCAATTAACATGAGCATGATATATGAAAATAGGCTGTATAGTTCTTCGCGGAACTACTTATTTTTAGGCTATTTTCAATTTGGAAAAAATAGGCTTATGAGATCACCTTTTGTGCGTGTGTGTGTGCGTGTGTGTGGTTGTGTGTGAGGTGTGTGTGTGTGTCCCCTAATAAAATCTAAACGGCTGGAGCGATTTCAATGAAACTCGGTAAGTTCATAGCACTATTCCCGGCGACCTCGACCGTTCCCTTCAATTTTTGTTACGTCTCACCAATCCAACATGGCGGCTGTGCGAAATATTTCACTAGCAATAAATATCTCCGAAACTATTACCCATATCGCCCTGAAAATGTGTACGGTGATAAAGGGCACTACTAGAAGTTCACCTATGAGACTTTAGAAAACCTGGTGACTACAAAACCAACATGGCGGTCAAGCGAAATTGAGACTTTTAAATAGATTTTTCTCGCGATTTAACTCTCCAATCGTAATGAAACTTGGTACAGCAAATATCTATACACGTTGTAATGCACTGGAGTCTAATTTAGTTCAATTGTTTACATAACCTCAAAATGGCGGCTGTGCGAAATATTTCACTGACATTCTATATCTCCGAAACTATTACAGATATCACCCTGCAATTTTGTACGGTGATAAAGGGTACTGATACAAGTTTACCTATGTATATGTCTTAACCTGAAAAGTACAAAACGAACATGGCGACCAAGCGAATTTGAAATATTTTAATAGACTTTTCTCGTGATTTATCACTCTGAGCGCAGTGAAATGTGGTACAGTAAATGATTTTGCAGATTGTAATGCACTGCCATCTAATTTAATACAATTGTTTACAAAACCTCAAGATGGCGGCTGTGCAAAATTTTAAAATTAAGTTTTTATTTATTGTGTAGTAATCATGCGATCGAACTGAAAGTTTGAATAATGAAACTAGGCAATAATTGTCCTTGAATGGTACATAACTCTATGGCCTTTACATATAACAATCCTAAATGGCGAGCTTCCGAAATATTTCGACGGTTCTCAATATCTATCAATCTTTTACAGCAACCAAACTGTTTTTTTTAATGTTCATAGAGACTATAGGACTTTCAGTAACCCGGTGAGCACAAATCCAACATGGCGGCGACGCGAAGTTGACATATTTAAATGGATGTTTCTCGCGAATTAACAATCCGAGTGCCGTGAAACGTTGCACGTTAAATGCTTATACAAATGTTGATCCACTGGCAATTAATTTATTTCAATTGTTTGCATAATCACAAGATGGCTACTGGGCGTAATTTTAAAATCTCGTTTTTACTTCTTGTGTTAGAATCATGCGATTGAAGTTTGATTACCACACGTACACACTAATTTTAATGTAATAGTACAAAAATAAAAATACAACCTGGCGACTATCTGAAATATTTGGACGGTTCTCAATATCTACGAATCTTTTACAGCAATTAAACTGACATTTTGTATGTTGATTGAGGCAATTAACATGAGCAGGATATATGAAAATAGTTTGTATAGTTCTTCACGGAACTACTTGTTTTTAGCCTATTTCAATTTGAAAAAAATTGGCTTATGAGATCACCTTTTGTCCATGTGTGTGTGCGCGTGTGTGTGTGTGTGTGTGTGTGAGGTGTGTGTGTGTGTCCCCTAATAAAATCTAAACGGCTGGAGCGATTTGAATGAAACTCGGTAAGTTCATAGCACTATTCCCGGCGACCTCGACCGTTCCCTTCAAATTTTGTTACGTCTCACCAAACCAACATGGCGGCTGTGCGAAATATTTCACTAGCATTCAATATCTCCGAAACTATTACCGATATCGCCCTGAAATTGTGTACGGTGATAAAGGGCACTACTAGAAGTTCAGCTATGAGACGTTAAAGAACCTGGTGACTACAAAACCAACATGGCATCAAGCGAATTTGAGACTTTAAATAGATTTTTCTCGCGATTTAACTCTCCAAACGTAATGAAACTTAGTACAGCAAATGTCTATACACATTGTAATGCACTGGAGTCTAATTTAGTTCAATTGTTCACATAACCTCAAAATGGCGGCTGTGCGAACTATTTCACTGACATTCTATATCTCCGAAACTTTTACTGATGTCACCCTGAAATTTTGTACGGTGATAAAGGGTACTGATACAAGTTTACCTATGTATATGTCTTAACCTGAAAAGTAAAAAACGAACATGGCGACCAAGCGAATTTGAAATATTTTAATTGACTTTTCTCGTGATTTATCATTCTGAGCGCAGTGAAATGTGGTACAGTAAATGATTTTGCAGATTGTAATGCACTGCCATCTAATTTAATTCAATTGTTTACATAACCTCAAGATGGCGGCTGTGCGAAATTATAAAATTAAGGTTTTATTTGTTGTGTCGTAATCATGCGATCGAACAGAAAGTTTGAATAATGAAACTAGGCAATAATTGTCCTTGAATGGTACATAACTCTATGGCCTTTACATATAACAATCCTAAATGGCGAGCTTCCGAAATATTTCGACGGTTCTCAATATCTATGATTCTTTTACAGCAACCAAACTGATTTTTTTAATGTTCATAGAGACTATAGGACATTCAGTAACCTGGTGAGCACAAATCCAACATGGCGGCGACGCGAAGTTGAAATATTTAAATGGACGTTTCTCGCGAATTAACAATCCGAGTGCCGTGAAAAGTTGCACGTTAAATGCTTATACAAATGTTGATCCACTGGCAATTAATTTATTTCAATTGTTTGCATAATCACAAGATGGCTACTGGGCGTAATTTCAAAATCTCGTTTTTACTTCTTGTGTTCTAATCATGCGATTGAAGTTTGAATACCACACGTACACACTAATCTTAATGTAATAGTACAAAAATAAAAATACAACCTGGCAACTATCTGAAATATTTAGACGGTTCTCAATATCTATGAATATGTTACAGCAATTCAACTGACATTTTGTATGTTGATTGAGTCAATTAACATGAGCAGGATATATTAAAATAGGCTGTATTGTTCTTCGCGGAACTACTTGTTTTTAGCCAATTTTCAATTTGGAAAAAATAGGCATATGAGATCACCTTTTGTCCGTGTGTGTGTGCGTGTGTGTGTGTTTGTGAGGTGTGTGTGTCCCCCCCCCTAATTAAATCAAAACGGCCGGAGAGATTTCAATGAAACTCGGTAAGTTCATAGCAATATTCCTGGCGACCTCGACCGTTCCCTTCAAATTATGTTACGTCTCACCAATCCAACATGGCGGCTGTGCGGAATATTTCACTAGCATTCAATATCTCCGATACTATTACCGATATCGCCCTGAAATTGTGTCCGGTGATAAAGGGCACTACTAGAAGTTCACCTATGAGTCTTTCAAATACCTGGTGACTACAAAACCAACATGGCGGTCAAGCGAAATTGAGACATTTAAATAGACTTTTCTCGCGATTTAACTCTCCAAACGTAATGAAACTTGGTACAGCAAATGTCTATAAACATTGTAATGCACTGGAGTCTAATTTTGATAAATTGTTTACATAACCTCAAAATGGCGGCTGAGCGAAATATTTCACTGTTATTCTATATCTCCGAAACTATTACAGATGCAATTTTGTACGGTGATAAAGGGTACTGATACAAGTTTACCTATGTATATTTCTTAACCTGTAAGGTACAAAACGAACATGGCGACCAAGCGAATTTGAAATATTTTAATAGACTTTTCTCGTGATTTATCACTCTGAGCGCAGTGAAATGTGGTACAGTAAATGATTTTGCAGATTGTAATGCACTGCCATCTAATTTAATTCAATTGTTTACATAACCTCAAGATGGCGGCTGTGCGAAATTTTAAAATTAAGTTTTTATTTGTTGTGTCGTAATCATGCGATCGAACTGAAAGTTTGAATGATGAAACTAGGCAATAATTGTCCTTGAATGGTACATAACTCTATGGCCTTTACATATAACAATCCTAAATGGCGAGCTTCCGAAATATTTCGACGGTTCTCAATATCTATCAATCTTTTACAGCAACCAAACTGAATTTTTTTATGTTCATAGAGACTATAGGACTTTCAGTAACCTGGTGAGCACAAATCCAACATGGCGGCGACGCGAAGTTGAAATATTTAAATGGACGTTTCTCGCGAATTAACAATCCGAGTGCCGTGAAACGTTGCACGTTAAATGCTTATACAAATGTTGATCCTCTGGCAATTAATTTATTTCAATTGTTTGCATAATCACAAGATGGCTACTGGGCTAAATTTTAAAATCTCGTTTTTACTTCTTGTGTTCTAATCATGCGATTGAAGTTTGAATACCACACATACACACTAATCTTAATGATATAGTACCAAAATAAAAATACAACCTGGCGACTATCTGAAATATTTAGACGGTTCTCAATATCTACGAATCTGTTACAGCAATTAAACTGACATTTTGTATGTTGATTGAGGCAATTAACATGAGCAGGATATATGAAAATAGGCTGTATAGTTCTTCACGGAACTACTTGTTTTTAGCCTATTTTCAATTTGGAAAAAGTAGGCTTATGAGATCACCTTTTGTCTGTGTGTTTGTGCGTGTGTGTGTGTGTGTGAGGTGTGTGTGTGTGTGTCCCTAATTAAATCTAAACGGCTGGAGCGATTTCAATGAAACTCGGTAAGTTCATAGCACGTTTCCCGGCGACCTCGACCGTTCCCTTCAAATTTTGTTACGTCTCACCAATCCAACATGGCGGCTGTGCGAAATATTTCACTAGCATTCAATATCTCCGAAACTATTACCCATATCGCCCTGAAATTGTGTACGGTGATAAAGGGCACTACTAGAAATTAACCTATGAGACTTTAAAAAACCAGGTGACTACAAAACCAACATGGCGGTCAAGCGAAATTGAGTTTTAAATAGACTTTTCTCGCGATTTAACTCTCCAAACGTAATGAAACTTGGTACAGCAAATGTCTATACACATTGTAATGCACCGGAGTCTAATTTAGTTCAATTGTTTACATAACCTTAAAATGGCGGCTGTGCGAAATATTTCACTGACATTCTATATCTCCGAAACTATTACAGATATCACCCTGCAATTTTGTACGGTGATAAAGGGTACTGATACAAGTTTACCTATGTATATGTCTTAACCTGAAAAGTACAAAACGAACATGGCGACCAAGCGAATTTGAAATATTTTAATAGACTTTTCTCGTGATTTATCACTCTGAGCGCAGTGATATGTGGTACAGTAAATGATTTTGCAGATTGTAATTCACTGCCATCTAATTTAATTCAATTGTTTACATAACCTCAAGATGGCGGCTGTGCGAAATTTTAAAATTAAGTTTTTATTTGTTGTGTCGTAATCATGCGATCGAACTGAAAGTTTGAATAATGAAACTAGGCAATAATTGTCCTTGAATGGTACATAACTCTATGGCCTTTACATATAACAATCCTAAATGGCGAGCTTCCGAAATATTTCGACGGTTCTCAATATCTATCAATATTTTACAGCAACCAAATTGAATGTTTTTATGTTCATAGAGACTATAGGACTTTCAGTAACCTGGTGAGCACAAATCCAACATGGCGGCGACGCGAAGTTGAAATATTTAAATGGACGTTTCTCGCGAATTAACAATCCGAGTGCCGTGAAACGTTGCACGTTAAATGCTTATACAAATGTTGATCCACTGGCAATTAATTTATTTCAATTGTTTGCATAATCACAAGATGGCTACTGGGCGAAATTTTAAAATCTCGTTTTTACTTCTTGTGTTCTAATCATGCGATTGAAGTTTGAATACCACACGTACACACTAATCTTAATGTAATAGTACAAAAATAAAAATACAACCTGGCGACTATCTGAAATATTTAGACGGTTCTCAATATCTACGAATCTGTTACATCAATTAAACTGATATTTTGTATGTTGATTGAAGCAATTAACATGAGCAGGATATATGAAAATAGGCTGTATAGTTCTTCGCGGAACTACTTGTTTTTAGGCTATTTTCAATTTGGAAAAAATAGGCTTATGAGATCACCTTTTGTCCGTGTGTGTGTGCGTGTGTGTGGTTGTGTGTGAGGTGTGTGTGTGTCCCCCGTAATAAAATCTAAACGGCTGGAGCGATTTCAATGAAACTCGGTAAGTTCATAGCACTATTCCAGGCGACCTCGACCGTTCCCTTCAATTTTTGTTACGTCTCACCAATCCAACATGGCGGCTGTGCGAAATATTTCACTAGCAATACATATCTCCGAAACTATTACCCATATCGCCCTGAAAATGTGTACGGTGATAAAGGGCACTACTAGAAGTTCACCTATGAGACTTTAGAAAACCTGGTGACTGCAAAACCAACATGGCGGTCAAGCGAAATTGAGACTTTTAAATAGATTTTTCTCGCGATTTAACTCTCCAAACGTAATGAAACTTGGTACAGCAAATGTCTATAAACATTATAATGCACTGGAGTCTAATTTAGTTCAATTGTTTACATAACCTCAAAATGGCGGCTGTGCGAAATATTTCACTGACATTCTATATCTCCGAAACTATTACAGATGCAATTTTGTACGGTGATAAAGGGTACTGATACAAGTTTACCTATGTATATGTCTTAACCTGAAAAGTACAAAACGAACATGGCGACCAAGCGAATTTGAAATATTTTAATAGACTTTTCTCGTGATTTATCACTCTGAGCGCAGTGAAATGTGGTACAGTAAATGATTTTGCAGATTGTAATGCACTGCCATCTAATTTAATACAATTGTTTACAAAACCTCAAGATGGCGGCTGTGCAAAATTTTAAAATTAAGTTTTTATTTATTGTGTCGTAATCATGCGATCGAACTGAAAGTTTGAATAATGAAACTAGGCAATAATTGTCCTTGAATGGTACATAACTCTATGGCCTTTACATATAACAATCCTAAATGGCCAGCTTCCGAAATATTTCGACGGTTCTCAATATCTATCAATCTTTTACAGCAACCAAACTGTTTTTTTTAATGTTCATAGAGACTATAGGACTTTCAGTAACCTGGTGAGCACAAATCCAACATGGCGGCGACGCGAATTTGACATATTTAAATGGATGTTTCTCGCGAATTAACAATCCGAGTGCCGTGAAACGTTGCACGTTAAATGCTTATACAAATGTTGATCCACTGGCAATTAATTTATTTCAATTGTTTGCATAATCACAAGATGGCTACTGAGCGTAATTTTAAAATCTCGTTTTTACTTCTTGTGTTAGAATCATGCGATTGAAGTTTGATTACCACACGTACACACTAATTTTAATGTAATAGTACAAAAATAAAAATACAACCTGGCGACTATCTGAAATATTTGGACGGTTCTCAATATCTACGAATCTTTTACAGCAATTAAACTGACATTTTGTATGTTGATTGAGGCAATTAACATGAGCAGGATATATGAAAATATTTTGTATAGTTCTTCACGGAACTACTTGTTTTTAGCCTATTTCAATTTGAAAAAAATTGGCTTACGAGATCACCTTTTGTCCATGTGTGTGTGCGCGTGTGTGTGTGTGTGTGTGTGTGTGTGTGTGAGGTGTGTGTGTGTGTCCCCTAATAAAATCTAAACGGCTGGAGCGATTTGAATGAAACTCGGTAAGTTCATAGCACTATTCCCGGCGACCTCGACCGTTCCCTTCAAATTTTGTTACGTCTCACCAAACCAACATGGCGGCTGTGCGAAATATTTCACTAGCATTCAATATCTCCGAAACTATTACCGATATCGCCCTGAAATTGTGTACGGTGATAAAGGGCACTACTAGAACTTCAGCTATGAGACTTTAAAGAACCTGTTGACTACAAAACCAACATGGCATCAAGCGAATTTGAGACTTTTAAATAGATTTTTCTCGCGATTTAACTCTCCAAACGTAATGAAACTTGGTACAGCAAATGTCTATACACATTGTAATGCACTGGAGTCTAATTTAGTTCAATTGTTTACATAACCTCAAAATGGCGGCTGTGCGAAATATTTCACTGGCATTCTATATCTCCGAAACTATTACAGATATCACCCTGCAATTTTGTACGGTTATAAAGGGTACTGGTACAAGTTTACCTATGTATATGTCTTAACCTGAAAAGTAAAAAACGAACATGGCGACCAAGCGAATTTGAAATATTTTAATTGACTTTTCTCGTGATTTATCATTCTGAGCGCAGTGAAATGTGGTACAGTAAATGATTTTGCAGATTGTAATGCACTGCCATCTAATTTAATTCAATTGTTTACATAACCACAAGATGGCGGCTGTGCGAAATTATAAAATTAAGGTTTTATTTGTTGTGTCGTAATCATGCGATCGAACAGAAAGTTTGAATAATGAAACTAGACAATAATTGTCCTTGAATGGTACATAACTCTATGGCTTTTACATATAACAATCCTAAATGGCGAGCTTCCGAAATATTTCGACGGTTCCCAATATCTATGATTCTTTTACAGCAACCAAACTGATTTTTTTAATGTTCATAGAGACTATAGGACATTCAGTAACCTGGTGAGCACAAATCCAACATGGCGGCGACGCGAAGTTGAAATATTTAAATGGACGTTTCTCGCGAATTAACAATCCGAGTGCCGTGAAACGTTGCACGTTAAATGCTTATACAAATGTTGATCCACTGGCAATTAATTTATTTCAATTGTTTGCATAATCACAAGACGGCTACTGGGCGTAATTTTAAAATTGCCTTTTTACTTCTTGTGTTCTAATCATGCGATTGAAGTTAGAATACCACACGTACACACTAATCTTAATGTAATAGTACAAAAATAAAAATACAACCTGACGACTATCTGAAATATTTAGTCGGTTCTCAATATCTACGAATATGTTACAGCAATTAAACTGACATTTTGTATGTTGATTGAGGCAATTAACATGAGCAGGATATATGAAAATAGGCTGTACAGTTCTTCACGGAACTACTTGTTTTTTGCCTATTTTCAATTTGGAAAAAATAGGCTTATGAGATCACCTTTTGTCCGTGTGTGTGTGCGTGTGTGTGTGTGTGTGAGGTGTGTGTGTGTCCCCCCCTAATAAAATCTAAACGGCTGGAGCGATTTCAATGAAACTCGGTAAGTTCATAGCACTATTCCCGGCGACCTCGACCATTCCCTTCAAATTTTGTTACGTCTCACCAATCCAACATGGCGGCTGTGCGACATATTTCACTAGCATTCAATATCTCCGAAACTATTACCCATATCGCCCTAAAATTGTGTACGGTGATAAAGGGCACTACTACAAGTTCACCTATGAGACTTTCAAAAACCTGCTGACTACAAAACCAACATGGCGGTCAAGCGAAATTGAGACTTTTAATAGACTTTTCTCGCGATTTAACTCTCCAAACGTAATGAAACTTGGTACAGCAAATGTCTATACACATTGTAATGCACCGGAGTCTAATTTAGTTCAATTGTTTACATAACCTTAAAATGGCGGCTGTGCGAAATATTTCACTGACATTCTATATCTCCGAAACTATTACAGATATCACCCTGCAATTTTGTACGGTGATAAAGGGTACTGATACAAGTTTACCTATGTATATGTCTTAACCTGAAAAGTACAAAACGAACATGGCGACCAAGCGAATTTGAAATATTTTAATAGACTTTTCTCGTGATTTATCACTCTGAGCGCAGTGATATGTGGTACAGTAAATGATTTTGCAGATTGTAATTCACTGCCATCTAATTTAATTCAATTGTTTACATAACCTCAAGATGGCGGCTGTGCGAAATTTTAAAATTAAGTTTTTATTTGTTGTGTCGTAATCATGCGATCGAACTGAAAGTTTGAATAATGAAACTAGGCAATAATTGTCCTTGAATGGTACATAACTCTATGGCCTTTACATATAACAATCCTAAATGGCGAGCTTCCGAAATATTTCGACGGTTCTCAATATCTATCAATATTTTACAGCAACCAAATTGAATGTTTTTATGTTCATAGAGACTATAGGACTTTCAGTAACCTGGTGAGCACAAATCCAACATGGCGGCGACGCGAAGTTGAAATATTTAAATGGACGTTTCTCGCGAATTAACAATCCGAGTGCCGTGAAACGTTGCACGTTAAATGCTTATACAAATGTTGATCCACTGGCAATTAATTTATTTCAATTGTTTGCATAATCACAAGATGGCTACTGGGCGAAATTTTAAAATCTCGTTTTTACTTCTTGTGTTCTAATCATGCGATTGAAGTTTGAATACCACACGTACACACTAATCTTAATGTAATAGTACAAAAATAAAAATACAACCTGGCGACTATCTGAAATATTTAGACGGTTCTCAATATCTACGAATCTGTTACAGCAATTAAACTGATATTTTGTATGTTGATTGAGTCAATTAACATGAGCAGGATATATGAAAATAGGCTGTATAGTTCTTCGCGGAACTACTTGTTTTTAGGCTATTTTCAATTTGGAAAAAATAGGCTTATGAGATCACCTTTTGTCCGTGTGTGTGTGCGTGTGTGTGGTTGTGTGTGAGGTGTGTGTGTGTCCCCCGTAATAAAATCTAAACGGCTGGAGCGATTTCAATGAAACTCGGTAAGTTCATAGCACTATTCCAGGCGACCTCGACCGTTCCCTTCAATTTTTGTTACGTCTCACCAATCCAACATGGCGGCTGTGCGAAATATTTCACTAGCAATACATATCTCCGAAACTATTACCCATATCGCCCTGAAAATGTGTACGGTGATAAAGGGCACTACTAGAAGTTCACCTATGAGACTTTAGAAAACCTGGTGACTGCAAAACCAACATGGCGGTCAAGCGAAATTGAGAATTTTAAATAGATTTTTCTCGCGATTTAACTCTCCAATCGTAATGAAACTTGGTACAGCAAATATCTATACACGTTGTAATGCACTGGAGTCTAATTTAGTTCAATGGTTTACATAACCTCAAAATGGCGGCTGTGCGAAATATTTCACTGACATTCTATATCTCCGAAACTATTACAGATGCAATTTTGTACGGTGATAAAGGGTACTGATACAAGTTTACCTATGTATATGTCTTAACCTGAAAAGTACAAAACGAACATGGCGACCAAGCGAATTTGAAATATTTTAATAGACTTTTCTCGTGATTTATCACTCTGAGCGCAGTGAAATGTGGTACAGTAAATGATTTTGCAGATTGTAATGCACTGCCATCTAATTTAATACAATTGTTTACAAAACCTCAAGATGGCGGCTGTGCAAAATTTTAAAATTAAGTTTTTATTTATTGTGTCGTAATCATGCGATCGAACTGAAAGTTTGAATAATGAAACTAGGCAATAATTGTCCTTGAATGGTACATAACTCTATGGCCTTTACATATAACAATCCTAAATGGCGAGCTTCCGAAATATTTCGACGGTTCTCAATATCTATCAATCTTTTACAGCAACCAAACTGTTTTTTTTAATGTTCATAGAGACTATAGGACTTTCAGTAACCTGGTGAGCACAAATCCAACATGGCGGCGACGCGAATTTGACATATTTAAATGGATGTTTCTCGCGAATTAACAATCCGAGTGCCGTGAAACGTTGCACGTTAAATGCTTATACAAATGTTGATCCACTGGCAATTAATTTATTTCAATTGTTTGCATAATCACAAGATGGCTACTGAGCGTAATTTTAAAATCTCGTTTTTACTTCTTGTGTTAGAATCATGCGATTGAAGTTTGATTACCACACGTACACACTAATTTTAATGTAATAGTACAAAAATAAAAATACAACCTGGCGACTATCTGAAATATTTGGACGGTTCTCAATATCTACGAATCTTTTACAGCAATTAAACTGACATTTTGTATGTTGATTGAGGCAATTAACATGAGCAGGATATATGAAAATATTTTGTATAGTTCTTCACGGAACTACTTGTTTTTAGCCTATTTCAATTTGAAAAAAATTGGCTTACGAGATCACCTTTTGTCCATGTGTGTGTGCGCGTGTGTGTGTGTGTGTGTGTGTGTGAGGTGTGTGTGTGTGTCCCCTAATAAAATCTAAACGGCTGGAGCGATTTGAATGAAACTCGGTAAGTTCATAGCACTATTCCCGGCGACCTCGACCGTTCCCTTCAAATTTTGTTACGTCTCACCAAACCAACATGGCGGCTGTGCGAAATATTTCACTAGCATTCAATATCTCCGAAACTATTACCGATATCGCCCTGAAATTGTGTACGGTGATAAAGGGCACTACTAGAACTTCAGCTATGAGACTTTAAAGAACCTGTTGACTACAAAACCAACATGGCATCAAGCGAATTTGAGACTTTTAAATAGATTTTTCTCGCGATTTAACTCTCCAAACGTAATGAAACTTGGTACAGCAAATGTCTACACACATTGAAATGCACTGGAGTCTAATTTAGTTCAATTGTTTACATAACCTCAAAATGGCGGCTGTGCGAAATATTTCACTGACATTCTATATCCCCGAAACTATTACAGATATCACCCTGCAATTTTGTACGGTGATAAAGGGTACTGATACAAGTTTACCTATGTATATGTCTTAACCTGAAAAGTACAAAATGATCATGGCGACCAAGCGAATTTGAAATATTTTAATAGACTTTTCTCGTGATTTATCACTCTGAGCGCAGTGAAATGTGGTACAGTAAATGATTTTGCAGATTGTAATGCACTGCCATCTAATTAAATTCAATTGTTTACATAACCTCAAGATGGCGACTGTGCGAAATTTTAAAATTAAGTTTTTATTTGTTGTGTCGTAATCATGCGATCGAACTGAAAGTTTGAATAATGAAACTAGGCAATAATTGTCCTTGAAGGGTACATAACTCTATGGCCTTTACATATAACAATCCTAAATAGCGAGCTTCCGAAATATTTCGACGGTTCTCAATATCTATCAATCTTTTACGGCAACCAAACTGTTTTTTTTAATGTTCATAGAGACTATAGGACTTTCAGTAACCTGGTGAGCACAAATCCAACATGGCGGCGACGCGAAGTTGAAATATTTAAATGGACGTTTCTCGCGAATTAACAATCCGAGTGCCGTGAAACGTTGCACGTTAAATGCTTATACAAATGTTGATCCACTGGCAATTAATTTATTTCAATTGTTTGCATAATCACAAGATGGCTACTGGGCGTAATTTCAAAATCTCGTTTTTACTTCTTGTGTTCTAATCATGCGATTGAAGTTTGAATACCACACGTACACACTAATCTTAATGTAATAGTACAAAAATAAAAATACAACCTGGCAACTATCTGAAATATTTAGACGGTTCTCAATATCTATGAATATGTTACAGCAATTCAACTGACATTTTGTATGTTGATTGAGTCAATTAACATGAGCAGGATATATTAAAATAGGCTGTATAGTTCTTCGCGGAACTACTTGTTTTTAGCCTATTTTCAATTTGGAAAAAATAGGCATATGAGATCACCTTTTGTCCGTGTGTGTGTGCGTGTGTGTGTGTGTGCGAGGTGTGTGTGTCCCCCCCCTAATAAAATCTAAACGGCCGGAGAGATTTCAATGAAACTCGGTAAGTTCATAGCAATATTCCTGGCGACCTCGACCGTTCCCTTCAAATTATGTTACGTCTCACCAATCCAACATGGCGGCTGTGCGGAATATTTCACTAGCATTCAATATCTCCGAAACTATTACCGATATCGCCCTGAAATTGTGTCCGGTGATAAAGGGCACTACTAGAAGTTCACCTATGAGTCTTTCAAATACCTGGTGACTTCAAAACCAACATGGCGGTCAAGCGAAATTGAGACATTTAAATAGACTTTTCTCGCGATTTAACTCTCCAAACGTAATGAAACTTGGTACAGCAAATGTCTATAAACATTGTAATGCACTGGAGTCTAATTTTGATAAATTGTTTACATAACCTCAAAATGGCGGCTGAGCGAAATATTTCACTGTTATTCTATATCTCCGAAACTATTACAGATGCAATTTTGTACGGTGATAAAGGGTACTGATACAAGTTTACCTATGTATATTTCTTAACCTGTAAGGTACAAAACGAACATGGCGACCAAGCGAATTTGAAATATTTTAATAGACTTTTCTCGTGATTTATCACTCTGAGCGCAGTGAAATGTGGTACAGTAAATGATTTTGCAGATTGTAATGCACTGCCATCTAATTTAATTCAATTGTTTACATAACCTCAAGATGGCGGCTGTGCGAAATTTTAAAATTAAGTTTTTATTTGTTGTGTCGTAATCATGCGATCGAACTGAAAGTTTGAATAATGAAACTAGGCAATAATTGTCCTTGAATGGTACATAACTCTATGGCCTTTACATATAACAATCCTAAATGGCAAGCTTCCGAAATATTTCGACGGTTCTCAATATCTATCAATCTTTTACAGCAACCAAACTGAATTTTTTTATGTTCATAGAGACTATAGGACTTTCAGTAACCTGGTGAGCACAAATCCAACATGGCGGCGACGCGAAGTTGAAATATTTAAATGGACGTTTCTCTCGAATTAACAATCCGAGTGCCGTGAAACGTTGCACGGTAAATGCTTATGCAAATGTTGATCCACTGGCAATTAATTTATTTCAATTGTTTGCATAATCACAAGATGGCTACTGGGCTAAATTTTAAAATCTCGCTTTTACTTCTTGTGTTCTAATCATGCGATTGAAGTTTGAATACCACACGTACACACTAATCTTAATGATATAGTACAAAAATAAAAATACAACCTGGCGACTATCTGAAATATTTAGACGGTTCTCAATATCTACGAATCTGTTACAGCAATTAAACTGACATTTTGTATGTTGATTGAGGCAATTAACATGAGCAGGATATATGAAAATAGGCTGTATAGTTCTTCACGGAACTTCTTGTTTTTTGCCTATTTTCAATTTGGAAAAAATAGGCTTATGAGATCACCTTTTGTCCGTGTGTTTGTGCGTGTGTGTGTGTGTGAGGTGTGTGTGTGTGTGTCCCTAATTAAATCTAAACGGCTGGAGCGATTTCAATGAAACTCGGTAAGTTCATAGCACGTTTCCCGGCGACCTCGACCGTTCCCTTCAAATTTTGTTACGTCTCACCAATCCAACATGGCGGCTGTGCGAAATCCTTCACTAGCATTCAATATCTCCGAAACTATTACCCATATCGCCCTGAAATTGTGTACGGTGATAAAGGGCACTACTAGAAATTCACCTATGAGACTTTAAAAAACCAGGTGACTACAAAACCATTATGGCGGTCAAGCGAAATTGAGTTTTAAATAGACTTTTCTCGCGATTTAACTCTCCAAACGTAATGAAACTTGGTACAGCAAATGTCTATACACATCGAAATGCACTGGAGTCTAATTTAGTTCAATTGTTTACATAACCTCAAAATGGCGGCTGTGCGAAATATTTCACTGACATTCTATATCTCCGAAACTATTACAGATATCACCCTGCAATTTTGTACGGTGATAAAGGGTACTGATACAAGTTTACCTATGTATATGTCTTAACCTGAAAAGTACAAAACGAACATGGCGACCAAGCGAATTTGAAATATTTTAATAGACTTTTCTCGTGATTTATCACTCTGAGCGCAGTGAAATGTGGTACAGTAAATGATTTTGCAGATTGTAATGCACTGCCATCTAATTTAATTCAATTGTTTACATAACCTCAAGATGGCGGCTGTGCGAAATTTTAAAATTAAGTTTTTATTTGTTGTGTCGTAATCATGCGATCGAACTGAAAGTTTGAATAATGAAACTAGGCAATAATTGTCCTTGAATGGTACATAACTCTATGGCCTTTACATATAACAATCCTAAATGGCAAGCTTCCGAAATATTTCGACGGTTCTCAATATCTATCAATCTTTTACAGCAACCAAACTGAATTTTTTTATGTTCATAGAGACTATAGGACTTTCAGTAACCTGGTGAGCACAAATCCAACATGGCGGCGACGCGAAGTTGAAATATTTAAATGGACGTTTCTCTCGAATTAACAATCCGAGTGCCGTGAAACGTTGCACGGTAAATGCTTATGCAAATGTTGATCCACTGGCAATTAATTTATTTCAATTGTTTGCATAATCACAAGATGGCTACTGGGCGTAATTTTTAAATTTCGTTTTTACATCTTGTGTTCTAATCATGCGATTGAAGTAAGAATACCACACGTACACACTAATCTTAATGTAATTGTACAAAAATAAAAATACAACCTGACGACTATCTGAAATATTTAGACGGTTCTCAATATCTACGAATATGTTACAGCAATTAAACTGACATTTTGTATGTTGATTGAAGCAATTAACATGAGCGGGATATATGAAAATAGGCTGTATATTTCTTCGCGGAACTACTTGTATTTAGCCAATTTTCAATTTGGAAAAAATAGGCTTTGAGTTCACCTTTTGTCCGTGTGTGTGTGCGTGTTTGTGTGTGTGAGGTGCGTGTGTGTGTCCCCCCTAATAAAATCTAAACGGCTGGAGCGATATCAATGAAACTCGGTAAGTTCATAGCACTATTCCCGGCGACCTCGACCGTTCCCTTCAAATTTTGTTACGTCTCACCAATCCAACATGGCGGCTGTGCGAATTATTTCACTAGCATTCAATATCTCCGAAACTTTTACCGATATCGCCCTGAAATTGTGTACGGTGATAAAGGGCACTACTAGAAGTTCACCTATGAGACTTTAAGAACCTGGCGACCACAAAACCAACATGGCGGTCAAGCGAAATTGAGACTTTTAAATAGACTTTTCCCGCGATTTAACTCTCCAAACGTAATGAAACTTGTTACAGCAAATGTCTATACACATTGTAATGCACTGGAGTCTAATTTAGTTCAATTGTTTACATAACCTCAAAATGGCGGCTGTGCGAAATATTTCACTGACATTCTATATCTCCGAAACTATTACAGATATCACCCTGCAATTTTGCACGGTGATAAAGGGTACTGATACAAGTTTACCTATGTATATGTCTTAACCTGAAAAGTACAAAACGAACATGGCGACCAAGCGAATTTGAAATATTTTAATAGACTTTTCTCGTGATTTATCACTCTGAGCGCAGTGAAATGTGGTACAGTAAATGATTTTGCAGATTGTAATGCACTGCCATCTAATTTAATTCAATTGTTTACATAACCTCAAGATGGCGGCTGTGCGAAATTTTAAAATTAAGTTTTTATTTGTTGTGCCGTAATCATGCGATCGAACTGAAAGTTTGAATAATGAAACTAGGCAATAATTGTCCTTGAATGGTACATAACTCTATGGCCTTTACATATAACAATCCTAAATGGCGAGCTTCCGAAATATTTCGACGGTTCTCAATATCTATGTATCTTTTACAGCAACCGAACTGTTTTTTTTATGTTCATAGAGACTATAGGACTTTCAGTAACCTGGTGAGCACAAATCCAACATGGCGGCGACGCGAAGTTGAAATATTTAAATGGACGTTTCTCGCGAATTAACAATCCGAGTGCCGTGAAACGTTGCACGTTAAATGCTTATACAAATGTTGATCCACTGGCAATTAATTTATTTCAATTGTTTGCATAATCACAAGACGGCTACTGGGCGTAATTTTAAAATCGCCTTTTTACTTCTTGTGTTCGAATCATGCGATTGAAGTTTGAATACCACACGTACACACAAACCTTAATGTAATAGTACAAAAATAAAAATACAACCTGGCGACTATCTGAAATATTTAGACGGTTCTCAATATCTACGACTCTGTTACAGCAATGAAACTGACATTTTGTATGTTGATTGAGGCAATTAACATGAGCAGGATATATGAAAATATGCTGTATAGTTCTACGCGGAACTACTTGTTTTTAGCCTATTTTCAATTTGGAAAAAATAGGCTTATGAGATCACCTTTTGTCCGTGTGTGTGTGCGTGTGTGTGTGTGTGTGTGTGAGGTGTGTGTGTGTGTCCCCCTAATAAAATCTAAACGGCTGGAGCGATTTCAATGAAACTCGGTAAGTTCATAGCACTATTCCCGGCGACCTCGACCATTTCCTTCAAATTTTGTTACGTCTCACCAATCCAACATGGCGGCTGTGCGACATATTTCACTAGCATTCAATTTCTCCGAACCTATTACCCATATCGCCCTGAAATTGTGTACGGTGATAAACGGCACTACTAGAAGTTTACCTATGAGACATTCAAAACCTGGTGACCACAAAACCAACATGGCGGTCAAGCGAAATTGAGACTTTTAAATAGACTTTTCTCGCGATTTAACTCTCCAAACGTAATGAAACTTGGTACAGCAAATGTCTATACACATTGTAATGCACTGGAGTCTAATTTAGTTCAATTGTTTACATAACCTCAAAATGGCGGCTGTGCGAAATATTTCACTGACATTCTATATCTCCGAAACTATTACAGATATCACCCTGCAATTTTGTACGGTGATAAAGGGTACTGATACAAGTTTACCTATGTATATGTCTTAACCTGAAAAGTACAAAACGAACATGGCGACCAAGCGAATTTGAAATATTTTAATAGACTTTTCTCGTGATTTATCACTCTAAGCGCAGTGAAATGTGGTACAGTAAATGATTTTGCAGATTGTAATGCACTGCCATCTAATTTAATTCAATTGTTTACATAACCTCAAGATGGCGGCTGTGCGAAATTTTAAAATTAAGTTTTTATTTGTTGTGTCGTAATCATGCGATCGAACTGAAAGTTTGAATAATGAAACTAGGCAATAATTGTCCTTGAATGGTACATAACTCTATGGAATTTACATATAACAATCCTAAATGGCGAGCTTCCGAAATATTTCGACGGTTCTCAATATCTATCAACCTTTTACTGCAACCAAACTGTTTTTTTTAATGTTCATAGAGACTATAGGACTTTCAGTAACCTGGTGAGCACAAATCAAACATGGCGGCGACGCGAAGTTGAAATATTTAAATGGACGTTTCTCGCGAATTAACAATCCGAGTGCCGTGAAACGTTGCACGTTAAATGCTTATACAAATGTTGATCCACTGGCAATTAATTTATTTCAATTGTTTGCATAATCACAAGACGGCTACTGGGCGTAATTTTAAAATCGCCTTTTTACTTCTTGTGTTCGAATCATGCGATTGAAGTTTGAATACCACACGTACACACAAACCTTAATGTAATAGTACAAAAATAAAAAATACAACCTGGCGACTATCTGAAATATTTAGACGGTTCTCAATATCTACGACTCTGTTACAGCAATGAAACTGACATTTTGTATGTTGATTGAGGCAATTAACATGAGCAGGATATATGAAAATATGCTGTATAGTTCTACGCGGAACTACTTATTTTTAGCCTATTTTCAATTTGGAAAAAATAGGCTTATAAGATCACCTTTTGTCGGCGTGTGTGTGTGTGTGTGTGTGAGGTGTGTGTGTGTGTCCCCCTAATAAAATCTAAACGGCTGGAGCGATTTCAACGAAACTCGGTAAGTTCATAGCACTATTCCCGGCGACCTCGACCATTTCCTTCAAATTTTGTTACGTCTCACCAATCCAACATGGCGGCTGTGCGACATATTTCACTAGCATTCAATATCTCCGAACCTATTACCCATATCGCCCTGAAATTGTGTACGGTGATAAACGGCACTACTAGAAGTTCACCTATGAGACATTCAAAACCTGGTGACCACAAAACCAACATGGCGGTCAAGCGAAATTGAGACTTTTAAATAGACTTTTCTCGCGATTTAACTCTCCAAACGTAATGAAACTTGGTACAGCAAATGTCTATACACATTGTAATGCACTGGAGTCTAATTTAGTTCAATTGTTTACATAACCTGAAAATGGCGGCTGTGCGAAATATTTCACTGACATTCTATATCTCCGAAACTATTACAGATATCACCCTGCAATTTTGTACGGTGATAAAGGGTACTGATACAAGTTTACCTATGTATATGTCTTAACCTGAAAAGTACAAAACGAACATGGCGACCAAGCGAATTTGAAATATTTTAATAGACTTTTCTCGTGATTTATCACTCTAAGCGCAGTGAAATGTGGTACAGTAAATGATTTTGCAGATTGTAATGCACTGCCATCTAATTTAATTCAATTGTTTACATAACCTCAAGATGGCGGCTGTGCGAAATTTTAAAATTAAGTTTTTATTTGTTGTGTCGTAATCATGCGATCGAACTGAAAGTTTGAATAATGAAACTAGGCAATAATTGTCCTTGAATGGTACATAACTCTATGGCCTTAACATATAACCATCCTAAATGGCGAGCTTCCGAAATATTTCGACGGTTCTCAATATCTATAAATCTTTTACAGCAACCAAACTAAATTTTTTTATGTTCATAGAGACTATAAGACTTTCAGTAACCTGGTGAGCACAAATCCAACATGGCGGCGACGCGAAGTTGAAATATTTAAATGGACGTTTCTCGCGAATTAACAATCCGAGTGCCGTGAAACGTTGCACGTTAAATTCTTATACAAATGTTGATCCACTGGCAATTAATTTCTTTCAATTGTTTGCATAATCACAAGATGGCTACTGGGCGTAATTTTAAAATTCCGTTTTTACTTCTTGTGTTCTAATCATGCGTTTGAAGTTAGAATACCACACGTACACACTAATATTAATGTAATAGTACAAAAATAAAAATACAACCTGGCGACAATCTGAAATATTTAGACGGTTCTCAATATCTACGACTCTGTTACAGCAATTAAACTGACATTTTGTATGTTGATTGAGGCAATTAACATGAGCAGGATATATGAAAATAGGCTGTATAGTTCTTCGCGGAACTACTTGTTTTTAGCCTATTTTCAATTTGGACAAAATAGGCTTATGAGATCACCTTTTGTCCGTGTGTGTGTGCGTGTGTGTGTGTGTGTGTGAGGTGTGTGTGTGTCCTCCCTAATAAAATCTAAACGCTGGAGCGATTTCAATGAATCTCGGTAAGTTCATAGCACTATTCCCGGCGACCTCGACCATTCCCTTCAAATTTTGTTACGTCTCACCAATCCAACATGGCGGCTGTGCGACATATTTCACTAGCATTCAATATCTCCGAAACTATTACCGATATCGCCCTGAAATTGTGTACGGTGATAAAGGGCACTACTAGAAGTTCACCTAAGTGACCTTAAAAAACCTGGTGACTACAAAACCAACATGGCGGTCAAGCGAATTTGAGACTTTTAAATAGACTTTTCTCGCGATTTATCTCTCCAAACGTAATGAAACTTTGTACAGCAAATGTCTATACACATTGTAATGCAATGGAGTCTAATTTAGTTCAATTGTTTACATTACCTCAAAATGGCGGCTGTGCGAAATATTTCACTGACATTCTATATCTCCGAAACTATTACAGATATCACCCTGCAATTTTGTACGGTGATAAAGGGTACTGATACAAGTTTACCTATGTATATGTCTTAACCTGAAAAGTACAAAACGAACATGGCGGCCAAGCGAATTTGAATTATTTTAATAGACTTTTCTCGTGATTTATCACTCTGAGCGCAGTGAAATGTGGTACAGTAAATGATTTTGCAGATTGTAATGCACTGCCATCTAATTTAATTCAATTGTTTACATAACCTCAAGATGGCGGCTGTGCGAAATTTTAAAATTAAGTTTTTATTTGTTGTGTCGTAATCATGCGATCGAACTGAAAGTTTGAATAATGAAACTAGGAAATAATTGTCCTTGAATGGTACATAAATCTATGGCCTTTACATATAACAATCCTAAATGGCGAGCTTCCGAAATATTTCGACGGTTCTCAATATCTAACAAACTTTTACAGCAACCAAACTGATTTTTTTTATGTTCATAGAGACTATAGGACTTTCAGTAACCTGGTGAGCACAAATCCAACATGGCGGCGACGCGAAGTTGATATATTTAAATGGACGTTTCCCGCGAATTAACAATCCGAGTGCCGTGAAACGTTGCACGTTAAATGGTTATACAAATGTTGATCCACTGGCAATTAATTTATTTCAATTGTTTGCATAATCACAAGATGGCTACTGGGCGTAATTTTACAATTTCCTTTTTCTTTCTTGTGTTCTAATCATGCGATTGAAGTTAGAATACCACACGTACACACTAATCTTAATGTAATAGTACAAAAATAAAAATACAACCTGACGACTATCTGAAATATTTAGACGGTTCTCAATATCTACGAATCTGTTACAGCAAATAAACTGACATTTTGTATGTTGATTGAAGCAATTAACATGAGCGGGAAATATGAAAATAGGCTGTATATTTCTTCGTGGAACTACTTGTTTTTAGCCTATTTTCAATTTGGAAAAAATAGGCTTATGAGTTCACCTTTTGTCCGTGTGTGTGTGCGTGTTTGTGTGTGTGAGGTGTGTGTGTGTGTCCCCCTAAAAAAACTAAATGGCAGGAGCGATTTCAATGAAACTCGGTAGGTTCATAGCACTATTCCCGGCGACCTCGACCGTTCCCTTCAAATTTTGTTACTTCTCACCAATCCAACATGGCGGCTGTGCGAAATATTTCACTAGAATTCAATATCTCCGAAACTATTACCGATATCGCCCTGAAATTTTGTACGGTGATAAAGGGCACTACGAGAAGTTCACCTATGAGACTTTCAAAAACCAGGTGACTACAAAACCAACATGGCGGTCAAGCGAAATTGAGACTTTTAAATAAACTTTTCTCGCGATTTAAATCTCCAAACGTAATGAAACTGACTTTTCTCGTGATTTATCACTCTGAGCGCAGTGAAATGTGGTACAGTAAATGATTTTGCAGATTGTAATGCACTGCCGTCTAATTTAATTCAATTGTTTACAAAATCTCAAGATGGCGGCTGTGCCAAATTTTAAAATTAAGTTTTTATTTGTTGTGTCGTAATCATGCGATCGAAATGAAAGTTTGAATAATGAAACTAGGCAATAATTTTCCTTGAATGGTACATAACTCTATGGCCTTTACATATAACAATCCTAAATGGCGAGCTACCGAAATATTTCGACGGTTCTCAATATCTATCAATCTTTTACAGCAACCAAACTGATTTTTTTTATGTTCATAGAGACTATAGGACTTTCAGTAACCTGGTGAGCACAAATCCAACGTGGCGGCGACGAGAAGTTGAAATATTTTAATGGACGTTTCTCGCGAATTAACAATCCCAGTGCCGTGAAACGTTGCACGTTAAATGCTTTTACAAATGTTGATCCACTGGCAATTCATTTATTTCAATTGTTTGCATAATCACAAGATGGCTACTGGGCGTAATTTTAAAATCTCGTTTTTACTTCTTGTGTTCGAGTCATGCGATTGAAGTTTGAATACCACACGTACACACTAATCTTAATGTAATAGTACAAAAATAAAAGTACAACCTGGCGACTATCTGAAATATTTAGACGGTTCTCAATATCTATGAATCTGTTACAGCAATTAAACTGTTATTTTGTATGTTGATTGAGTCAATTAACATGAGCAGGATATATGAAAATAGGCTGTATAGTTCTTCGCGGAAGTACTTGTTTTTAGCCTATTTTCAATTTGGAAAAAATAGGCTTATGAGATCACCTTTTGTCCGTGGGTGTGTGCGTGTGTGTGTGTGTGTGTGAGGTGTGTGTGTCCCCCCCCTAATAAAATCTAAACGGCTAGAGCGATTTCAATGAAATTCGGGAAGTTCATAGCACTATTCCCGGCGACCTCGACCGTTTCCTTCAAATTTTGTTACGTCTCACCAATCCAACATGGCGGCTGTGCGAAATATTTCACTAGCATTCAATATCTCCGAAACTATTACCGATATCGCCCTGAAATTGTGTACGGTGATAAAGGGCACTACTAGAAGTTCACCTATGAGACTTTCAAAAACCTGGTGACTACAAAACCAACATGGCGGTCAAGCGAAATTGAGAATTTTAAATAGACTTTTCTCGCGACTTAACTCTCCAAACGTAATGAAACTTGGTACAGCAAATGTCTATACACATTGTAATGCACTGGAGGCTAATTTACTTCAATTATTTACATAACCTCAAAATGGCGGCTGTGCGAAATATTTCACTGACATTCTATATCTCCGAAACTATTACAGGTATCACCCTGCAATTTTGTACGGTGATAAAGGGTACTGATACAAGTTTACCTATGTATATTTCTTAACCTGTAAAGTACAAAACGAACATGGCGACCAAGCGAATTTGAAATATTTTAATAGACTTTTCTCGTGATTTATCACTCTGAGCGCAGTGAAATATGGTAGAGTAAATGATTTTGCAGATTGTAGTGCACTGCCATCTAATTTAATTCAATTGTGTACATAACCTCAAGATTGCGGCTGTGCGAAATTTTAAAATTAAGTTTTTATTTGTTGTGTCGTAATCATGCGATCGAACTGAAAGTTTGAATAATGAAACTAGGCAATAATTGTCCTTGAATGGTACATAACTCTATGGCCTTTACATATAACAATTCTAAATGGAGAGCTTCCGAAATATTTCGACGGTTCTCAATATCTACAAATCTTTTAGAGCAACCAAACTGAATTTTTTAATGTTCATAGAGACTATAGGACTTTCAGTAACCTGGTGAGCACAAATACAGTATGGCGGCGACGCGAAGTTGAAATATTTAAATGGACGTTTCTCGCGAATTAACAATCCGAGTGCCGTGAAACGTTGCACGTTAAATGCTTATACAAATGTTGATCCACTGGCAATTAATTTATTTCCATTGTTTGCATAATCACAAGATGGCTACTGGGGGTAATTTTAAAATCTCGTATTTACTTCTTGTGTTCTAATCAGGCGATTGAAGTTTGAATACCACACGTACACACTAATCTTAATGTAATAGTACAAAAATAAAAGTACAACCTGGCGACTATCTGAAATATTTAGACGGTTCTCAATATCTATGAATCTGTTACAGCAATTAAACTGATATTTTGTATGTTGATTGAGTCAATTAACATGAGCAGGATATATGAAAATAGGCTGTATAGTTCTTCGCGGAACTACTTGTTTTTAGCCTATTTTCAATTTGGAAAAAATAGGCTTATGAGATCACCTTTTGTCCGTGGGTGTGTGCGTGTGTGTGTGTGTGTGTGTGTGTGAGGTGTGTGTGTCCCCCCCTAATAAAATCTAAACGGCTGGAGCGATTTCAATGAAACTCGGTAGGTTCATAGCACTATTCCCGGCGACCTCGACCGTTCCCTTCAAATTTTGTTACTTCTCACCAATCCAACATGGCGGCTGTGCGAAATATTTCACTAGAATTCAATATCTCCGAAACTATTACCGATATCGCCCTGAAATTTTGTACGGTGATAAAGGGCACTACGAGAAGTTCACCTATGAGACTTTCAAAAACCAGGTGACTACAAAACCAACATGGCGGTCAAGCGAAATTGAGACTTTTAAATAAACTTTTCTCGCGATTTAAATCTCCAAACGTAATGAAACTGACTTTTCTCGTGATTTATCACTCTGAGCGCAGTGAAATGTGGTACAGTAAATGATTTTGCAGATTGTAATGCACTGCCATCTAATTTAATTCAATTGTTTACAAAATCTCAAGATGGCGGCTGTGCCAAATTTTAAAATTAAGTTTTTATTTGTTGTGTCGTAATCATGCGATCGAAATGAAAGTTTGAATAATGAAACTAGGCAATAATTTTCCTTGAATGGTACATAACTCTATGGCCTTTACATATAACAATCCTAAATGGCGAGCTACCGAAATATTTCGACGGTTCTCAATATCTATCAATCTTTTACAGCAACCAAACTGATTTTTTTATGTTCATAGAGACTATAGGACTTTCAGTAACCTGGTGAGCACAAATCCAACGTGGCGGCGACGAGAAGTTGAAATATTTTAATGGACGTTTCTCGCGAATTAACAATCCCAGTGCCGTGAAACGTTGCACGTTAAATGCTTTTACAAATGTTGATCCACTGGCAATTCATTTATTTCAATTGTTTGCATAATCACAAGATGGCTACTGGGCGTAATTTTAAAATCTCGTTTTTACTTCTTGTGTTCGAGTCATGCGATTGAAGTTTGAATACCACACGTACACACTAATCTTAATGTAATAGTACAAAAATAAAAGTACAACCTGGCGACTATCTGAAATATTTAGACGGTTCTCAATATCTATGAATCTGTTACAGCAATTAAACTGTTATTTTGTATGTTGATTGAGTCAATTAACATGAGCAGGATATATGAAAATAGGCCGTATAGTTCTTCGCGGAAGTACTTGTTTTTAGCCTATTTTCAATTTGGAAAAAATAGGCTTATGAGATCACCTTTTGTCCGTGGGTGTGTGCGTGTGTGTGTGTGTGTGTGAGGTGTGTGTGTCCCCCCCTAATAAAATCTAAACGGCTAGAGCGATTTCAATGAAACTCGGGAAGTTCATAGCACTATTCCCGGCGACCTCGACCGTTTCCTTCAAATTTTGTTACGTCTCACCAATCCAACATGGCGGCTGTGCGAAATATTTCACTAGCATTCAATATCTCCGAAACTATTACCGATATCGCCCTGAAATTGTGTACGGTGATAAAGGGCACTACTAGAAGTTCACCTATGAGACTTTCAAAAACCTGGTGACTACAAAACCAACATGGCGGTCAAGCGAAATTGAGAATTTTAAATAGACTTTTCTCGCGACTTAACTCTCCAAACGTAATGAAACTTGGTACAGCAAATGTCTATACACATTGTAATGCACTGGAGGCTAATTTACTTCAATTATTTACATAATCTCAAAATGGCGGCTGTGCGAAATATTTCACTGACATTCTATATCTCCGAAACTATTACAGGTATCACCCTGCAATTTTGTACGGTGATAAAGGGTACTGATACAAGTTTACCTATGTATATTTCTTAACCTGTAAAGTACAAAACGAACATGGCGACCAAGCGAATTTGAAATATTTTAATAGACTTTTCTCGTGATTTATCACTCTGAGCGCAGTGAAATATGGTACAGTAAATGATTTTGCAGATTGTAGTGCACTGCCATCTAATTTAATTCAATTGTGTACATAACCTCAAGATTGCGGCTGTGCGAAATTTTAAAATTAAGTTTTTATTTGTTGTGTCGTAATCATGCGATCGAAATGAAAGTTTGAATAATGAAACTAGGCAATAATTGTCCTTGAATGGTACATAACTCTATGGCCTTTACATATAACAATTCTAAATGGAGAGCTTCCGAAATATTTCGACGGTTCTCAATATCTACAAATCTTTTAGAGCAACCAAACTGAATTTTTTAATGTTCATAGAGACTATAGGACTTTCAGTAACCTGGTGAGCACAAATACAGTATGGTGGCGACGCGAAGTTGAAATATTTAAATGGACGTTTCTCGCGAATTAACAATCCGAGTGCCGTGAAACGTTGCACGTTAAATGCTTATACAAATGTTGATCCACTGGCAATTAATTTATTTCCATTGTTTGCATAATCACAAGATGGCTACTGGGGGTAATTTTAAAATCTCGTATTTACTTCTTGTGTTCTAATCAGGCGATTGAAGTTTGAATACCACACGTACACACTAATCTTAATGTAATAGTACAAAAATAAAAGTACAACCTGGCGACTATCTGAAATATTTAGACGGTTCTCAATATCTATGAATCTGTTACAGCAATTAAACTGATATTTTGTATGTTGATTGAGTCAATTAACATGAGCAGGATATATGAAAATAGGCTGTATAGTTCTTCGCGGAACTACTTGTTTTTAGCCTATTTTCAATTTGGAAAAAATAGGCTTATGAGATCACCTTTTGTCCGTGGGTGTGTGCGTGTGTGTGTGTGTGTGTGTATGTGAGGTGTGTGTGTCCCCCCCTAATAAAATCTAAACGGCTGGAGCGATTTCAATGAACCTCGGGAAGTTCATAGCACTATTCCTGGCGACCTCGACCGTTTCCTTCAAATTTTGTTACGTCTCACCAATCCAACATGGCGGCTGTGCGAAATATTTCACTAGCATTCAATATCTCCGAACCTATTACCGATATCGCCCTGAAATAGTGTACGCTGATAAAGGGCACTACTAGAAGTTCACCTATGAGACTTTCAAAAACCTGGTGACTACAAAATCAACATGGCGGTCAAGCGAATTTGAGAATTTTAAATAGACTTTTCTCGCGATTTAACTCTCCAAACGTAATGAAACTTGGTACAGCAAATGTCTATACACATTGTAATGCACTGGAGTCTAATTTAGTTCAATTGTTTACATAACCTCAAAATGGCGGCTGTGCGAAATATTTCACTGACATTCTATATCTCCGAAACTATTACAGATATCACCCTGCAATTTTGTACGGTGATAAAGGGTACTGATACAAGTTTACCTATGTATATGTCTTAACCTGAAAAGTACAAAACGAACATGGCGACACAGCGAATTTGAAATATTTTAATAGACTTTTCTCGTGATTTATCACTCTGAGCGCAGTGAAATGTGGTACAGTAAATGATTTTGCAGATTGTAATGCACTGCCATCTAATTTAATTCAATTGTTTATTAACCTCAAGATGGCGGCTGTGCGAAATTTTAAAATTAAGTTTTTATTTGTTGTGTCGTAATCATGCGATCGAACTGAAAGTTTGAATAATGAAACTAGGCAATAATTGTCCTTGAATGGTACAAAACTCTATGGCCTTTACATATAACAATCCTAAATGGCGAGCTTCCGAAATATTTCGACGGTTCTCAATATCTATCAATCTTTTACAGCAACCAAACTGAATTTTTTTATGTTCATAGAGACTATAGGACTTTCAGTAACCTGGTGAGCACAAATCCAACATGGCAGCGACGAGAAGTTGAAATATTTTAATGGACGTTTCTCGCGAATTAACAATCCCAGTGCCGTGAAACGTTGCACGTTAAATGCTTATACAAATGTTGATCCATTGGCAATTAATTTATTTCAATTGTATGCATAATCACAAGATGGCTACTGGGCGTAATTTTAAAATCTCGTATTTACTTCTTGTGTTCGAATTATGCGATTGAAGTTTGAATACCACACGTACACACTAATCTTAATGTAATAGTACAAAAATAAAAGTACAACCTGGCGACTATCTGAAATATTTGGACGGTTCTCAATATCTACGAATCTGTTACAGCTATTATACTGACATTTTGTATGTTGATTGAGGCAATTAACATGAGCATGATATATGAAAATAGGCTGTATAGTTCTTCACGGAACTACTTGTTTTTAGCCTATTTTCAATTTGAAAAAAATGGGCTTATGAGATCACCTTTTGTCCGTGTGTGTGTGCGTGTGTGTGTGTGTGTGAGGTGTGTGTGTGTGTCCCCCTAATAAAATCTAAACGGCTGGAGCGATTTCTATGAAACTCGGTAAGTCCATAGCACTATTCCCGGTGACCTCGACCGTTCCCTTCACCAATCCAACATGGCGGCTGTGCGAATTATTTCACTAGCAGTCAATATCTCCGAAACTATTACCGATATCGCCCTGAAATTGTGTACGGTGATAAAGGGCACTACTAGAAGTTCACCTATGAGTCTTTCAAAAACCTGGTGACTACAAAACCAACATGGCGGTCAAGCGAATTTGAGAATTTTAAATAGACTTTTCTCGCGATTTAACTTTCCAAACGTAATGAAACTTGGTACAGCAAATGTCTATACACATTGTAATGCACTGGAATCTAATTTAGTTCAATTGTTTACATAACCTCAAAATGGCGGCTGTGTGAAATATTTCACTGGCATTCTAAATCTCCGAAACTATTACAGATGCAATTTTGTACGGTGATAAATGGTACTGATACAAGTTTACCTATATATATTTCTTAACCTGAAAAGTACAAAACGAATATGGCGACCAAGCGAATTTGAAATATTTTAGTAGACTTTTCTCGTGATTTATCACTCTGAGCGCAGTGAAATGTGGTACAGTACATGATTTTGCAGATTGTAATGCACTGCCATCTAATTTAATTCAATTGTTTACATAACCTCAAGATGGCGGCTGTGCGAAATTTTAAAATTAAGTTTTTATTTGTTGTGTCGTAATCATGCGATCGAACTGAAAGTTTGAATAATGAAACTAGGCAATAATTGTCCTTAAATGGTACATAACTCTATGGCCTTTACATATAACAATCCTAAATGGCGAGCTTCCGAAATATTTCGACGGTTCTCAATATCTATCAATCTTTTACAGCAACCAAATTGAATGTTTTTATGTTCATAGAGACTATAGGACTTTCAGTAACCTGGTGAGCACAAATCCAACATGGCGGCGACGCGAAGTTGAAATATTTAAATGGACGTTTCTCGCGAATTAACAATCCGAGTGCCGTGAAACGTTGCACGTTACATGCTTATACAGATGTTGATCCACTGGCAATTAATTTATTTCAATTGTTTGCATAATCACAAAATGGCTACTGGGCGTAATTTTAAAATTTCGTTTTTACTTCTTGTGTTCTAATCATGCGATTGAAATTTGAATACCACACGTACACACTAATCTTAATGTAATAGTACAAAAATAAAAATACAACCTGACGACTATCTGAAATATTTAGACGGTTCTCAATATCTACGAATCTGTTGCAGCAATTAAACTGACATTTTGTATGTTGATTGAAGCAATTAACATGAGCAGGATATATGAAAATAGGCTGTATAGTTCTTCGCGGAACTACTTGTTTTCAGCCTATTTTCAATTTGGTAAAAATAGGCTTATGAGATCACCTTTTGTCCGAGTGTGTGTGTGTGTTTGTGTGTGTGAGGTGTGTGTGTGCCCCCCCCCTTATAAAATCTAAACGGCTCGAGCGATATCAATGAAACTCGGTAAGTTCATAGCACTATTCCCGGCGACCTCGACCGTTCCCTTCAAATTTTGTTACCTCTCACCAATCCAACATGGCGGCTGTGCGAAATATGTCACTAGCATTCAATATCTCCGAAACCATTACCGATATCGCCCTGAAATTGTGAACGGTGATAAAGGGTACTACTAGAAGTTCACCTGCGAGACTTCTAAAAACCTGGTGACTACAAAACCAACATGGCGGTCAAGTGAAATTGAGACTTTTAAATAGGCTTTTCTCGCGATTTAACTCTCCAAACGTAATGAAACTTGGTACAGCAAATGTCTATACTCATTGTAATGCACTGGATTCTAATTTAGTTCAATTGTTTACATAACCTCAAAATGGCGGCTGTGCGAAATATTTCACTGATATTCTATATCTCCGAAACTATTACAGATATCACCCTGCAATTTTGAACGGTGATAAAGGGTACTGATACAATTTTACCTGTGTATATTTCTTAACCTGAAAAGTACAAAACGAACATGGCGACCAAGCGAATTTGAAATATTTTAATAGACTTTTCTCGTGATTTATCACTCTGAGCGCAGTGAAATGTGGTACAGTAAATGATTTTGCAGATTGTAATGCACTGCCATCTAATTTAATTCAATTGTTTACATAACCTCAAGATGGCGGCTGTGCGAATTTTTAAAATTAAGTTTTTATTTGCTGTGTCGTAATCATGCGATCGAACTGAAAGTTTGAATAATGAAACTAGGCAATAATTGTCCTTGAATGGTACATAACTGTATGGAATTTACATATAACAATCCTAAATGGCGAGCTTCCAAAATATTTCGACGGTTCTCAATATCTATCAATCTTTAACACAAACCAAACTGATTTTTTTTATGTTCATAGAGACTATAGGACTTTCAGTAACCTGGTGAGCACAAATCCAACATTGCGGCGACGCGATGTTGAAATATTTAAATGGACGTTTCTCGCGAATTAACAATCCGAGTGCCGTGAAACGTTGCACGTTAAATGCTTATACAAATGTTGATCCACTGGCAATTAATTTATTTCAATAGTTTGCATAATCACAAGATGGCTACTTGGCGTAATTTTAAAATCACGTTTTTACTTCTTGTGTACCAATCATGCGATTGAAGTTTGAATACCACACGTACACACTAATCTTAATGTAATAGTACAAAAATAAAAATACAACCTGGCGACTATCTGAAATATTTAGACGGTTCTCAATATCTACGAATCTGTTACAGCAATTAAACTGACATTTTGTATGTTGATTGAGGCAATTAACATGAGCAGGATATATGAAAATAGGCTGTATAGTTCTTCACGGAACTACTTGTTTTTAGCCTATTTTCAATTTGGAAAAAATAGGCTTATGAGATCCCCTTTTGTCCGTGTGTGTGTGCGTGTTTGTGTGTGTGAGGTGTGTGTGTGTGTGTGTCCCTAATAAAATCTAAACGGCTGGAGCGATTTCAATGAAACTCGGTAAGTTCATAGCACTATTCCCGGCGACCTCCACCGTTCCCTTCAAATTTTGTTACGTCTCACCAATGTAATGTGGCGGCTGTGCGAAATATTTCACTAGCATTCAATATCTCCGAAACTATTACCGATATCGCCCTGACATTGTGTACGGTGATAAAGGGCACTACTAGAAGTTCACCTATGAGACTTTCAAAAACCTGGTGACTACAAAACCAACATGGCGGTCAAGCGAAATTGAGACTTTATGTAGACTTTTCTCGCGTTTTAACTCTCCAAACGTAATGAAACTTGGTACAGCAAATGACTATACACATTGTAATGCACTGGAGTCTAATTTAGTTCAATTGTTTACATAACCTCAAAATGGCGGCTGTGCGAAATATTTCACTGACATTCTATATCACCGAAACTATTACAGATATACACCCTGCAATTTTGTACGGTGATAAAGGGTACTGATACAAGCTTACCTATGTAGATTTCTTAACCTGAAAAGTATAAGACGAACATGGCGACCAAGCGAATTTGAAATATTTTAATAGACTTTTCTCGTGATTTATCACTCTGAGCGCAGTGAAATGTGGTACAGTAAATGATTTTGCAGATTGTAATGCACTGCCATCTAATTTAATTCAATTGTTTACATAACCTTAAGATGGCGGCTGTGCGAAATTTTAAAATTAAGTTTTTATTTGTTGTGTCGTAATCATGCGATCGAACTGAAAGTTTGAATAATGAAACTAGGCAATAATTGTCCTTGAATGGTACATAACTCTATGGCCTTTACATATAACAATCCTGAATGGCGAGCTTCCGAAATATTTCGACGGTTCTCAATATCTATCAATCTTTTACAGCAACCAAATTGAATGTTTTTATGTTCAGACTATAGGAATTTCAGTAACCTGGTGAGCACAAATCCAACAGTGCGACAACGCGAAGTTGAAATATTTAAATGGTCGTTTCTCGCGAATTAACAATCCGAGTGCCGTGAAACGTTGCACGTTAAATGCTTATACAAATGTTGATCCACTGGCAATTAATTTATTTCAATTGTTTGCGTAATCACAAAATGGCTACTGGGCGTAATTTTAAAATTTCGTTTTTACTTCTTGTGTTCTAATCATGCGATTAAACTTTGAATACCACACGTACACACTAATCTTAATGTAATAGTACAAAAATAAAAATACAACCTGGCGCCTATCTGAAATATTTAGACGGTTCTCAATATCTACGAATCTGTTACAGCAATTAAACTGACATTTTGTATGTTGATTGAAGCAATTACCATGAGCAGGATATATGAGAATAGGCTGTATAGTTCTTCGCGGAACTACTTGATATTAGCCTATTTTCAATTTGGAAAAAATAGGCTTATGAGATCTCCTTTTGTCCGTGTGTGTGTGCGTGGGGTGTGTGTGTGTGTGTCCCTAATAAAATCTAAACGGCTAGAGCGATATCAATGAAACTCGGTAAGTTCATAGCACTATTCCAGGCGACCTCGACCGTTCCCTTTAAATTTTGTTACGTCTCACCAGTCCAACATGGCGGCTGTGCGAAATATTTCACTAGCATTCAATATCTCCGAAACTATAACCGATATCGCCCTGAAATTCTGTACGGTGATAAAGGGCACTACTAGAAGTTCACCTACGAGACTTTCAAATACCTGGTGACTATAAAACCAACATGGCGGTCAAGGGAAATTGAGACTTTTAAATAGACTTTTCTCGCGATTTAACTCTCCAAACGTAATGAAACTTGGTACAGCAAATGTCTATACACATTGTAATTCACTGGAGTCTAATGTAGTTCAATTGTTTACATAACCTCAAAGTGGCGGCTGTGCGAAATATTTCACTGACATTCTATATCTCCGAAACTATTACACATATCACCCTGCAATTTTGTACGGTGATAAAGGGTACTGATACAAGTTTACCTATGTATATTTCTAAACCTGAAAAGTACAAAACGAACATGGCGACCAAGCGAATTTGAAATATTTTAATAGACATTTCTCGTGATTTATCACTCTGAGCGCAGTGAAATGTGGTATAGTAAATGATTTTGCAGATTGTAATGCACTGCCATCTAATTTAATTCAATTGTTTACATAACCTCAAGATGGCGGCTGTGCGAAATTTTAAAATTAAATTTTTATTTGTTGTGTCGTAATCATGCGATCGTACTGAAAGTTTGAATAATGAAACTAGGCAATAATTGTCATTGAATGGTACATAACTCTATCGAATTTACATATAACAATCCTAAATGGCGAGCTTCCGAAGTATTTCGACGGTTCTCAATATCTATCAATCTTTTACACCAACCAAACTGATTTTTTTATGTTCATAGAGACTAAAGGACTTTCAGTTACCTGGTGAGCACAAATCCAACATGGCGGCGACGCGAAGTTGAAATATTTAAATGGACGTTTCTCGCGAATTAACAATCCGAGTGCCGTGAAACCTTGCACGATAAATGCTTATACAAATGTTGATCCACTGGCAATTAATTTATTTCAATTGTTTGCATAATCACAAGATGGCTACTGGGCGTAATTTCAAAATCTCGTTTTTACTTCTTGTGTTCTAATCATGCGATTGAAGTTTGAATACCACACGTACACACTAATCTTAATGTAATAGTACAAAAATAAAAATACAACCTGGCAACTATCTGAAATATTTAGACGGTTCTCAATATCTATGAATCTGTTACAGCAATTAAACTGACATTTTGTATGTTGATTGAGTCAATTAACATGAGCAGGATATATGAAAATAGGCTGTATAGTTATTCGCGGAACTACTTGTTTTTAGCCTATTTTCAATTTGGAAAAAATAGGCATATGAGATCACCTTTTGTCCGTGTGTGTGTGTGTGTGTGTGAGGTGTGTGTGTCCCCCTAATAAAATCTAAACGGCTGGAGCGATTTCAATGAAACTCGGTAAGTTCATAGCACTATACCCGGCGACCTCGACCGTTCCCTTAAAATTTTGTTACGTCTCACCAATCCAACATGGCGGCTGTGCGAAATATTTCACTAGCATTCAATATCTCCGAAACTGTTACTGATATCGCCCTGAAATTGTGTACGGTGATAAAGGGCACTACTAGTAATTCACCTATGAGACCTTCAAAAACCTGGTGACTACAAAGCCAACATGGCGGTCACGCGAAATTGAGACTTTAAATAGACTTTTCTCGCGATTTAACTCTCGAAAGGTAATGAAGCTTGGTACAGCAAATGTCGATACACATTGTAATGCACTGGAGTCTAATTTAGTTCAATTGTTTACATAACCTCAAAATGGCGGCTGTGCGAAATATTTCACTGACATTCTATATCTCCGAAACTATTACAGATATCACCCTGCAATTTTGTACGGTGATAAAGGGTACTGATACAAGCTTACCTATGTATATTTCTTAACCTGTAAAGTACAAAACGAACATGGCGACCAAGCGAATTTGAAATATTTTAATAGACTTTTCTCGTGATTTATCGCTCTGAGCGCAGTGAAATGTGGTACAGTAAATGATTTTGCAGATTGTAATGCACTGCCATAATTTAATTCAATTGTTTATATAACCTGAAGATGGCGGCTGTGCGAAATTTTAAAATTAAGTTTTTATTTGTTGTGTCGTAATCATGCGGTCGAACTGAAAGTTTGAATAATGAAACTAGGCAATAATTGTCCTTGAATTGTACATAACTCTATGGCCTTTACATATAACAATCCTAAATGGCGAGCTTCCGAAATATTTCGACGGTTCTCAATATCTATGAATCTTTTACAGCAACCAAACTGGTTTTTTTAATGTTCATAGAGACTATAGGACTTTCAGTAACCTGGTGAGCACAAATCAAACATGGCGGCGACGCGAAGTTGAAATATTTAAATGGACGTTTCTCGCGAATTAACAATCCGAGTGCCGTGAAACGTTGCACGTTAAATGCTTATACAAATGTTGATCCACTGGCAATTAATTTATTTCAATTGTTTGCATAATCACAAGAATGCTAATGGGCGTAATTTTAAAATTTCGTTTTTACTTCTTGTGTTCTAATCATGCGATTGAAGTTTGAATACAACACGTACACACTAGTCTTAATGTAATAGTACAAAGATAAAAATACAACCTGACGACTATCTGAAATATTTAGACGGTTCTCAATATCTACGAATCTGTTACAGCAATTAAACTGACATTTTGTATGTTGATTGAAGCAATTAACATGAGCAGGATATATGAAAATAGGCTGTATAGTTCTTCGCGGAACTACTTGTTCTTAGCCTATTTTCAATTTGGAAAAAATAGGCTTATGAGATCACCTTTTGTCAGTGTGTGTGTGCGTGAGGTGTGTGTGGGTGTCCCCCTAATAAAATCTAAACGGCTGGAGCGATTTCAATGAAACTCGGTAAGTTCATAGCACTATTCCCGGCGACCTCGACCGTTCCCTTCAAATTTCGTTACGTCTCACCAATCCAACATGGCGGCTGTGCGAAATATTTCACTAGCATTCAATATCTCCGAAACTATTACCGATATCGCCCTGAAATTGTGAACGGTGATAAAGGGTACTACTAGAAGTTCACCTACGAGACTTTCAAAAACCTGGTGACTACAAAACCAACATGGCGGTCAAGTGAAATTGAGACTTTTAAATAGACCTTTCTCGCGATTTAACTCTCCAAACGTAATGAAACTTGGTACAGCAAATGTCTATACACATTGTAATAAACTGGAGTCTAATTTAGTTCAGTTGTTTACATAACCTCAAAATGTCGGCTGTGCGAAATATTTCACTGACATTCTATATCTCCGAAACTATTACAGATATCACCCTGCAATTTTGTACGGTGATAAAGGGTACTGATACAAGTTTACCTATGTATATTTCTTAACCTGAAAAGTACAAAACGAACATGGCGACCAAGCGAATTTGAAATATTTTAATAGACTTTTCTCGTGATTTATCACTCTGAGCGCAGTGAAATGTGGTACAGTAAATGATTTTGCAGATTGTAATGCACTGCCATCTAATTTAATTCAATTGTTTACATAACCTCAAGATGGCGGCTGTGCGAAATTTTAAAATTAAATTTTTATTTGTTGTGTCGTAATCATGCGATCGAACTGAAAATTTGAATAATGAAACTAGGCAATAAATGTCCTTGAATGGTACATAACTCTATGGCCATTACATATAACAATCCTAAATGGCGAGCTTCCGAAATATTTCGACGGTTCTCAATATCTATGAATCTTTTACAGCAACCAAACTGAATGTTTTTATGTTCATAGAGACTATAGGACTTTCAGTAACCTGGTGAGCACAAATCCAATATGGCGGCGACGCGAAGTTGAAATATTTAAATGGACGTTTCTCGCGAATTAACAATCCGATTGCCGTGAAACGTTGCACGTTAAATGCTTATACAAATGTTGATCCACTGGCAATTAATTTATTTCAATTGTTTGCATAATCACAAGATGGCTACTGGGCGTAATTTTAAAATTTCCTTTTTACTTCTTGTGTTCTAATCATGCGATTGAAGTTTGAATACCACACGTACACACTAATCTTAATGTAATAGTACAAAAATAAAAATACAACCTGACGACTATCTGAAATATTTAGACGGTTCTCAATATCTACGAATCTGTTACAGCAAATAAACTGACATTTTGTATGTTGATTGAAGCAATTAACATGAGCAGGATATATGAAAATAGGCTGTATAGTTCCTCGCGGAACTACTAGTTTTTAGCCTATTTTCAATTTGGAAAAAATAGGCTTATGAGATCACCTTTTGTCCGTGTGAGTGTGTGTTTGTGTGTGTGAGGTGTGTGTGTGTCCCCCCCCCCCCCTAATAAAATTTAAACGTCTGGAGCGATTTCAATGAAACTCGGTAAGTTCATAGCACTATTCCTGGCGACCTCGACCGTTCCCTTCAAATTTCGATACGTCTCACCAATCCAACATGGCGGCTGTGCGAAATATTTCACTAGCATTCAATATCTCCGAAACTATTACCGATATCGCCCTGAAATTGTGAACGGTGATAAAGGGTACTACTAGAAGTTCACCTACGAGACTTTCAAAAACCTGGTGACTACAAAACCAACATGGCGGTCAAGCGAAATTGAGACTTTTAAATAGACTTTTCTCGCGATTTAACTCTCCAAACGTAATGAAACTTGGTACAGCAAATGTCTATACACATTGTAATAAACTGGAGTCTAATTTAGTTCAATTGTTTACATAACCTCAAAATGTCGGCTGTGCGAAATATTTCACTGACATTCTATATCTCCGAAACTATTACAGATATCACCCTGCAATTTTGTACGGTGATAAAGGGTACTGATACAAGTTTACCTATGTATATTTCTTAACCTGAAAAGTACAAAACGAACATGGCGACCAAGCGAATTTGAAATATTTTAATAGACTTTTCTCGTGATTTATCACTCTGAGCGCAGTGAAATGTGGTACAGTAAATGATTTTGCAGATTGTAATGCACTGCCATCTAATTTAATTCAATTGTTTACATAACCTCAAGATGGCGGCTGTGCGAAATTTTAAAATTAAATTTTTATTTGTTGTGTCGTAATCATGCGATCGAACTGAAAGTTTGAATAATGAAACTAGGCAATAAATGTCCTTGAATGGTACATAACTCTATGGCCATTACATATAACAATCCTAAATGGCGAGCTTCCGAAATATTTCGACGGTTCTCAATATCTATGAATCATTTACAGCAACCAAACTGAATATTTTTATGTTCATAGAGACTATAGGACTTTCAGTAACCTGGTGAACACAAATCCAACATGGTGGCGACGCGAAGTTGAAATATTTAAATGGACGTTTCTCGAGAACTAACAATCCGAGTGCCGTGAAACGTTGCACACTAAATGCTTATACAAATGTTGATCCACTGGCAATTAATTTATTTCAATTGTTTGCATAATCACAAGATGGGTACTGGGCGTAATTTTAAAATTTCGTTTTTACTTCTTGTGTTCTAATCATGCGATTGAAGTTTGAATACCACACGTACACACTAATCTTAATGTAATAGTACAAAAATAAAAATACAACCTGACGACTATCTGAAATATTTAGACGGTTCTCAATATCTACGAATCTGTTACAGCAATTAAACTGATATTTTGTATGTTGTTTGAAGCAATTAACATGAGCAGGATATATGAAAATAGGCTGTATAGTTCTTCGCGGAACTACTTGATAATAGCCTATTTTCAATTTGGAAAAAGTAGGCTTATGAGATCTCCTTTTGTCCGTGTGTGTGTGCGTGAGGTGTGTGTGTGTGACCCCCTAATAAAATCTAAACGGCCGGAGCGATATCAATGAAACTCGGTAAGTTCATAGCATAATTCCAGGCGACCTCGACCATTCCCTTCAAATTTTGTTACGTCTCACCAATATAACATGGCGGCTGTGCGAAGTATTTCACTAGCATTCAATATCTCCGAAACTATTACAGATATCGCCATGAAATTGTGTACGGTGATAAACGGCACTACTAGAAGTTCACCTACGAGACTTTCAAAACCCTGTTGCCTACAAAACCAGCATGGCGGTCAAGCGAAATTGAGACTTTTAAATAGACTTTTCTCGCGATTTAACTCTCCAAACGTAATGAAACTTGGTACAGCAAATGTCTATACACATTGTAATGCACAGGAGTCTAATTTAGTTCAATTGTTTACATAACCTCAGTGTGGCGGCTGTGCGAAATATTTCACTGACATTCTATATCTCCGAAACTATTACAGATATCACCCTGCAAATTTGTACGGTGATAAAGGGTACTGATACAAGTTTACCTATGTATATTTCTTAACCTGAAAAGTACAAAACGAACATGGCGACCAAGCGAATTTGAAATATTTTACTAGACTTTTCTCGTGATTTATCACTCTGAGCGCAGTGAAATGTGGTACAGTAAATGATTTTGCAGATTGTAATGAACTGCCATCTAATTTAATTCAATTGTTTACATAACTTCAAGATGGCGGCTGTGCGAAATTTTAAAATTAAGTTTTTATTTGTTGTGTCGTAATCATGCGATCGAACTGAAAGTTTGAATAATGAAACTAGGCAATAATTGTCCTTGAATGGTACATAACTCTATGGAATTTACATATAACAATCTAAATGGCGAGCTTCCGAAATATTTCGACGGATCTCAATATCTATCAATCTTTAACAGCAACCAAACTGAATTTTTTATATTCATAGAGACTATAGGACTTTCAGTAACCTGGTGAGCACAAATCCAACATGGCGGCGACGCGAAGTTGAAATATTTAAATGGACGTTTCTCGCGAATTAACAATCCGCGTGTCGTGAAACGTTGCACGTTAAATGCTTATACAAATGTTGATCCACTGGCAATTAATTTATTTCAATTGTTTGCATAATCACAAGATGGCTACTGGGCGTAATTTTAAAATCACGTTCTTACTTCATGTGTTTCAATCATGCGATTGAAGTTTGAATACCACACGTACACACTAAACTTAATGTAATAGTACAAAAATAAAAATACAACCTGGTGACTATCTGAAATATTTAGACGGTTCTCAATATCTACGGATCTCTTACAGCAATCAAACTTACATTTTGTATGTTGATTGAGGCAATTAATATGAGCAGGATATATGAAAATAGGCTGTATAGTTCTTCACGGAACTACTTGTTTTTAGCCTATTTTCAATTTGGAAAAAATAGGCTTATGAGATCACCTTTTGTCCGTGTGTGTGTGCGTGTTTGTGTGTGTGAGGTGTGTGTCTGTGTGTCCCCCTAATAAAATCTAAACGGCTGGAGCGATTTCAATGAAACTCGGTAAGTTCATAGCACTATTCCCGGCGACCTCGACCGTTTCCTTCAAATTTTGTTACGTCTCACCAATCCAACATGGCGGCTGTGCGAATTATTTTACTAGCATTCAATATCTCCGAAACTAGTACCGATATCGCCCTGAAATTGTGTCAGGTGATAAAGGGCAATACTAGAAGTTTACCTATGAGACTTTCAAAAACCTGGTGACTACAAAACCAACATTGCGGTCATGCGAAATTGAGACTTTTAAATAGACTTTTCTCGCGATTTAACTGTCCAAACGTAATGAAACTTGGTACAGCAAATGTCTATACACATTGTAATGCACTGGAGACTAACTGAGTTCAATTGTTTACATAGCCTCAAAATGGCGGCTGTGCGAAATATTTCACTGACATTCTATATCTCCGAAACTATTGCAGATATCACCCTGCAATTTCGTACGGTGATAAAGGGTACTGATACAAGTTTACCTATGTATATTTCTTAACCTGAAAAGTATAAAACGAACATGGCGACCAAGCGAATTTGAAATATTTTAATAGACTTTTCTCGTGATTTATCACTCTGAGCGCAGTGAAATGTGGTACAGTAAATGATTTTGCAGATTGTAATGCACTGCCATCTAATTTAATTCAATTGTTTACATAACCTCAAGATGGCGGCTGTGCGAAATTTTAAAATTAAGTTTTTATTTGTTGTGTCGTAATCATGCGATCGAACTGAAAGTTTGAATAATGAAACTAGGCAATAAATGTCCTTGAATGGTACATAACTCTATGGCCATTACATATAACAATCCTAAATGGCGAGCTTCCGAAATATTTCGACGGTTCTCAATATCTATGAATCTTTTACAGCAACCAAACTGAATGTTTTTATGTTCATAGAGACTATAGGACTTTCAGTAACCTGGTGAGCACAAATCCAATATGGCGGCGACGCGAAGTTGAAATATTTAAATGGACGTTTCTCGCGAATTATCAATCCGATTGCCGTGAAACGTTGCACGTTAAATGCTTATACAAATGTTGATCCACTGGCAATTAATTTATTTCAATTGTTTGCATAATCACAAGATGGGTACTGGGCGTAATTTTAAAATTTCGTTTTTACTTCTTGTGTTCTAATCATGCGATTGAAGTTTGAATACCACACGTACACACTAATCTTAATGTAATAGTACAAAAATAAAAATACAACCTGACGACTATCTGAAATATTTAGACGGTTCTCAATATCTACGAATCTGTTACAGCAATTAAACTGATATTTTGTATGTTGTTTGAAGCAATTAACATGAGCAGGATATATGAAAATAGGCTGTATAGTTCTTCGCGGAACTACTTGATAATAGCCTATTTTCAATTTGGAAAAAGTAGGCTCATGAGATCTCCTTTTGTCCGTGTGTGTGTGCGTGAGGTGTGTGTGTGTGTCCCCCTAATAAAATCTAAACGGCCGGAGCGATATCAATGAAACTCGGTAAGTTCATAGCACAATTCCAGGCGACCTCGACCATTCCCTTCAAATTTTGTTACGTCTCACCAATCCAACATGGCGGCTGTGCGAAGTATTTCACTAGCATTCAATATCTCCGAAACTATTACAGATATCGCCATGAAATTGTGTACGGTGATAAACGGCACTACTAGAAGTTCACCTACGAGACTTTCAAAAACCTGTTGTCTACAAAACCAGCATGGCGGTCAAGCGAAATTGAGACTTTTAAATAGACTTTTCTCGCGAATAAACTCTCCAAACGTAATGAAACTTGGTACAGCAAATGTCTATACACATTGTAATGCACAGGAGTCTAATTTAGTTCAATTGTTTACATAACCTCAGTGTGGCGGCTGTGCGAAATATTTCACTGACATTCTATATCTCCGAAACTATTACAGATATCACCCTGCAAATTTGTACGGTGATAAAGGGTACTGATACAAGTTTACCTATGTATATTTCTTAACCTGAAAAGTACAAAACGAACATGGCGACCAAGCGAATTTGAAATATTTTACTAGACTTTTCTCGTGATTTATCACTCTGAGCGCAGTGAAATGTGGTACAGTAAATGATTTTGCAGATTGTAATGAACTGCCATCTAATTTAATTCAATTGTTTACATAACTTCAAGATGGCGGCTGTGCGAAATTTTAAAATTAAGTTTTTATTTGTTGTGTCGTAATCATGCGATCGAACTGAAAGTTTGAATAATGAAACTAGGCAATAATTGTCCTTGAATGGTACATAACTCTATGGAATTTACATATAACAATCTAAATGGCGAGCTTCCGAAATATTTCGACGGATCTCAATATCTATCAATCTTTAACAGCAACCAAACTGAATTTTTTATATTCATAGAGACTATAGGACTTTCAGTAACCTGGTGAGCACAAATCCAACATGGCGGCGACGCGAAGTTGAAATATTTAAATGGACGTTTCTCGCGAATTAACAATCCGCGTGTCGTGAAACGTTGCACGTTAAATGCTTATACAAATGTTGATCCACTGGCAATTAATTTATTTCAATTGTTTGCATAATCACAAGATGGCTACTGGGCGTAATTTTAAAATCACGTTCTTACTTCATGTGTTTCAATCATGCGATTGAAGTTTGAATACCACACGTACACACTAAACTTAATGTAATAGTACAAAAATAAAAATACAACCTGGTGACTATCTGAAATATTTAGACGGTTCTCAATATCTACGGATCTCTTACAGCAATCAAACTTACATTTTGTATGTTGATTGAGGCAATTAATATGAGCAGGATATATGAAAATAGGCTGTATAGTTCTTCACGGAACTACTTGTTTTTAGCCTATTTTCAATTTGGAAAAAATAGGCTTATGAGATCACCTTTTGTCCGTGTGTGTGTGCGTGTTTGTGTGTGTGAGGTGTGTGTCTGTGTGTCCCCCTAATAAAATCTAAACGGCTGGAGCGATTTCAATGAAACTCGGTAAGTTCATAGCACTATTCCCGGCGACCTCGACCGTTTCCTTCAAATTTTGTTACGTCTCACCAATCCAACATGGCGGCTGTGCGAATTATTTTACTAGCATTCAATATCTCCGAAACTAGTACCGATATCGCCCTGAAATTGTGTCAGGTGATAAAGGGCAATACTAGAAGTTTACCTATGAGACTTTCAAAAACCTGGTGACTACAAAACCAACATTGCGGTCATGCGAAATTGAGACTTTTAAATAGACTTTTCTCGCGATTTAACTGTCCAAACGTAATGAAACTTGGTACAGCAAATGTCTATACACATTGTAATGCACTGGAGACTAACTGAGTTCAATTGTTTACATAGCCTCAAAATGGCGGCTGTGCGAAATATTTCACTGACATTCTATATCTCCGAAACTATTGCAGATATCACCCTGCAATTTCGTACGGTGATAAAGGGTACTGATACAAGTTTACCTATGTATATTTCTTAACCTGAAAAGTATAAAACGAACATGGCGACCAAGCGAATTTGAAATATTTTAATAGACTTTTCTCGTGATTTATCACTCTGAGCGCAGTGAAATGTGGTACAGTAAATGATTTTGCAGATTGTAATGCACTGCCATCTAATTTAATTCAATTGTTTACATAACCTCAAGATGGCGGCTGTGCGAAATTTTAAAATTAAGTTTTTATTTGTTGTGTCGTAATCATGCGATCGAACTGAAAGTTTGAATAATGAAACTAGGCAATAAATGTCCTTGAATGGTACATAACTCTATGGCCATTACATATAACAATCCTAAATGGCGAGCTTCCGAAATATTTCGACGGTTCTCAATATCTATGAATCTTTTACAGCAACCAAACTGAATGTTTTTATGTTCATAGAGACTATAGGACTTTCAGTAACCTGGTGAGCACAAATCCAATATGGCGGCGACGCGAAGTTGAAATATTTAAATGGACGTTTCTCGCGAATTATCAATCCGATTGCCGTGAAACGTTGCACGTTAAATGCTTATACAAATGTTGATCCACTGGCAATTAATTTATTTCAATTGTTTGCATAATCACAAGATGGGTACTGGGCGTAATTTTAAAATTTCGTTTTTACTTCTTGTGTTCTAATCATGCGATTGAAGTTTGAATACCACACGTACACACTAATCTTAATGTAATAGTACAAAAATAAAAATACAACCTGACGACTATCTGAAATATTTAGACGGTTCTCAATATCTACGAATCTGTTACAGCAATTAAACTGATATTTTGTATGTTGTTTGAAGCAATTAACATGAGCAGGATATATGAAAATAGGCTGTATAGTTCTTCGCGGAACTACTTGATAATAGCCTATTTTCAATTTGGAAAAAGTAGGCTCATGAGATCTCCTTTTGTCCGTGTGTGTGTGCGTGAGGTGTGTGTGTGTGTCCCCCTAATAAAATCTAAACGGCCGGAGCGATATCAATGAAACTCGGTAAGTTCATAGCACAATTCCAGGCGACCTCGACCATTCCCTTCAAATTTTGTTACGTCTCACCAATCCAACATGGCGGCTGTGCGAAGTATTTCACTAGCATTCAATATCTCCGAAACTATTACAGATATCGCCATGAAATTGTGTACGGTGATAAACGGCACTACTAGAAGTTCACCTACGAGACTTTCAAAAACCTGTTGTCTACAAAACCAGCATGGCGGTCAAGCGAAATTGAGACTTTTAAATAGACTTTTCTCGCGAATAAACTCTCCAAACGTAATGAAACTTGGTACAGCAAATGTCTATACACATTGTAATGCACTGGAGTCTAATTTAGTTCAATTGTTTACATAACCTCAAAATAGCGGCTGTGCGAAATATTTCACTGACTTTCTATATCTCCGAAACTATTACAGATATCACGCTGCAATTTTGTACGGTGATAAAGGGTACTGATACAAGGTTACCTATGTATATTTCTTAACCTGAGAAGTACAAAACGAACATGGCGACCAGGCGAATTTGAAATATTTTAATAGACTTTTCTTGTGATTTATCACTCTGAGCGCAGTGAAATGTGGTACAGTAAATGATTTTGCAGATTGTAATGAACTGCCATCTAATTTAATTCAATTGTTTACATAACTTCAAGATGGCGGCTGTGCGAAATTTTAAAATTATGTTTTTATTTGTTGTGTCGTAATCATGCGATCGAACTGAAAGTTTGAATAATGAAACTAGGCAATAATTGTCCTTGAATGGTACATAACTCTATGGAATTTACATATAACAATCTAAATGGCGAGCTTCCGAAATATTTCGACGGATCTCAATATCTATCAATCTTTAACATCAACCAAACTGAATTTTTTATATTCATAGAGACTATAGGACTTTCAGTAACCTGGTGAGCACAAATCCAACATGGCGGCGACGCGAAGTTGAAATATTTAAATGGACGTTTCTCGCGAATTAACAATCCGCGTGTCGTGAAACGTTGCACGTTAAATGCTTATACAAATGCTGATCCACTGGCAATTAATTTATTTCAATTGTTTGCATAATCACAAGATGGCTACTGGGCGTAATTTTAAAATCACGTTCTTATTTCATGTGTTTCAATCATGCGATTGAAGTTTGAATACCACACGTACACACTAATCTTAATGTAATAGTACAAAAATAAAAATACAACTTGGTGACTATCTGAAATATTTAGACGGTTCTCAATATCTACGGATCTCTTACAGCAATCAAACTTACATTTTGTATGTTGATTGAGGCAATTAATATGAGCAGGATATATGAAAATAGGCTGTATAGTTCTTCACGGAACTACTTGTTTTTAGCCTATTTTCAATTTGGAAAAAATAGGCTTATGAGATCACCTTTTGTCCGTGTGTGTGTGCGTGTTTGTGTGTGTGAGGTGTGTGTCTGTGTGTCCCCCTAATAAAATCTAAACGGCTGGAGCGATTTCAATGAAACTCGGTAAGTTCATAGCACTATTCCCGGCGACCTCGACCGTTCCCTTCAAATTTTGTTACGTCTCACCAATCCAACATGGCGGCTGTGCGAATTATTTTACTAGCATTCAATATCTCCGAAACTAGTACCGATATCGCCCTGAAATTGTGTCAGGTGATAAAGGGCAATACTAGAAGTTTATCTATGAGACTTTCAAAAACCTGGTGACTACAAAACCAACATTGCGGTCATGCGAAATTGAGACTTTTAAATAGACTTTTCTCGCGATTTAACTGTCCAAACGTAATGAAACTTGGTACAGCAAATGTCTATACACATTGTAATGCACTGGAGACTAACTGAGTTCAATTGTTTACATAGCCTCAAAATGGCGGCTGTGCGAAATATTTCACTGACATTCTATATCTCCGAAACTATTGCAGATATCACCCTGCAATTTTGTACGGTGATAAAGGGTACTGACACAAGTATACCTATGTATATTTCTTAACCTGAAAAGTATAAAACGAACATGGCGACCAAGCGAATTTGAAATATTTTAATAGACTTTTCTCGTGATTTATCACTCTGAGCGCAGTGAAATGTGGTACATTAAATGATTTTGCAGATTGTAATGCACTGCCATCTAATTTAATTCAATTGTTTACAAAATCTCAAGATGGCGGCTGTGCCAAATTTTAAAATTAAGTTTTTATTTGTTGTGTCGTAATCATGCGATCGAACTGAAAATTTGAATAATGAAACTAGGCAATAAATGTCCTTGAATGGTACATAACTCTATGGCCATTACATATAACAATCCTAAATGGCGAGCTTCCGAAATATTTCGACGGTTCTCAATATCTATGAATCTTTTACAGCAACCAAACTGAATGTTTTTATGTTCATAGAGACTATAGGACTTTCAGTAACCTGGTGAGCACAAATCCAATATGGCGGCGACGCGAAGTTGAAATATTTAAATGGACGTTTCTCGCGAATTAACAATCCGAGTGCCGTGAAACGTTGCACGTTAAATGCTTATACAAATGTTGATCCACTGGCAATTAATTTATTTCAATTGTTTGCATAATCACAAGATGGCTACTGGGCGTAATTTTAAAATTTCATTTTTACTTCTTGTGTTCTAATCATGCGATTGAAGTTTGAATACCAAACGTACACACTAATCGTAATGTAATAGTACAAAAATAAAAATACAACCTGACGACTACCTGAAATATTTAGACGGTTCTCAATATCTACGAATCTGTTACAGCAAATAAACTGACATTTTGTATGTTGATTGAAGCAATTAACATGAGCAGGATATATGAAAATAGGCTGTATAGTTCTTCGCGGAACTACTTGATATTAGCCTATTTTCAATTTGGAAAAAATACGCTTATGAGATCTCCTTTTGTCCGTGTGTGTGTGCGTGAGGTGTGTGTGTGTCCCCCCCAATAAAATCTAAACGGCTGGAGCGATATCAATGAAACTCGGTAAGTTAATAGCACTATTCCAGGCGACCTCGACCGTTCCCTTCAAATTTTGTTACGTCTCACCAATCCAACATGGCGGCTGTGCGAAATATTTCACTAGCATTCAATATCTCCGAAACTATTACCGATATCGCCCTGAAATTGTGAACGGTGATAAAGGGGACTACTAGAAGTTCACCTACGAGACGTTCAAAAACCTGGTGACTACAAAACCGACATGGCGGTCAAGCGAATTTAAGAGTTTAAAATATAGTTTTCTCGCGATTTAACTCTCCAAACGTAATGAAACTTGGTACAGCAAATGTCTATACACATTGTAATGCACTGGAGTCTAATTTAGTTCAATTGTTTACATAACCTCAAAGTGGCGGCTGTGCGAAATATTTCTCTGACATTCTATATCTCCGAAACTATTACAGATATCACCCTGCAATTTTGTACGGTGATAAAGGGTACTGATACAAGTTTACCTATGTATATTTCTTAACCTGAAAAGTACAAAACGAACATGGCGACCAAGCTAATTTGAAATATTTTAATAGACTTTTCTCGTGATTTATCACTCTGAGCGCAGTGAAATGTGGTACAGTAAATGAATTTGCAGATTGTAATGCACTGCCATCTAATTTAATTCAATTGTTTACATAACCCCAAGATGGCGGCTGTGCGAAATTTTAAAATTAAGTCTTTATTTGTTGTGTCGTAATCATGCGATTTACTGAAAGTTTGAATAATGAAACTAGGCAATAATTGTCCTTGAATGGTACATAACTCTATGGAATATACGTATAACAATCCTAAATGGCGAGCTTCCGAAATATTTCGACGGTTCTCAATATCTATCAATCTTTTACACCAACCAAACTGATTTTTTTTATGTTCATAGAGACTATAGGACTTTCAGTTACCTGGTGAGCACAAATCCAACATGGCGGCAACGCGAAGTTGAAATATTTAAATGGACGTTTCTCGCGAATTAACAATCCGAGTGCCGTGAAACGTTGCACGTTAAATGCTTATACAAATGTTGATCCACTGGCAATTAATTTATTTCAATTGTTTGCATAATCACAAGATGGCTACTGGGCGTAATTTCAAAATCTCGTTTTTACTTCTTGTGTTCTAATCATGCGATTGAAGTTTGAATACCACACGTACACACTAATCTTAGTGTAACAGTACAAAAATAAAAATACAACCTGGCAACTATCTGAAATATTTAGACGGTTCTCAATATCTATGGATCTGTTACAGCAATTAAACTGACATTTTGTATGTTGATTGAGTCAATTAACATGAGCAGGATATATGAAAATAGGCTGTATAGTTCTTCGCGGAACTACTTGTTTTTAGCCTATTTTCAATTTGGAAAAAATAGGCATATGAGATCACCTTTTGTCCGTGTGTGTGTGCGTGTGTGTGTGTGTGTGTGTGAGGTGTGTGTGTCCCCCCCCTAATACAATCTAGACGGCTGGAGCTATTTCAATGAAACTCGGTAAGTTCATAGCACTATTCCCGGCGACCTCGACCGTTCCCTTCAAATTTTGTTACGTCTCACCAATCCAACATGGCGGCTGTGCGAAATATTTAACTAGCATTCAATATCTCCGAAACTATTACCGATATCGCCCTGAAATTGTGTACGGTGATAAAGGTCAGTACTAGAAGTTCACCTACGAGACTTTCAAAAACCTGGTGACTACAAAACCAACATGGGGGTCAAGCGAACTTGAGTCTTTTGAATAGACTTTTCTCGAGATTTAACTCTCCAAACGTAATGAAACTTGGTACAGCAAATGTCTATACACATTGTAATGCACTGAGGTGTAATTTAGTTCAATTGTTTACATAACCTCAGAGTGGCGGCTGTGCGAAATATTTCACTGACATTCTATATCTCCGAAACTATTACAGATGCAATTTTGTACGGTGATAAAGGGTACTGATACAAGTTTACCTATGTATATTTCTTAACCTGAAAAGTACAAAACAAACATGGCGACCAAGCGAATTTGAAATATTTTAATAGACTTTTCTCGTGATTTTTCACTCTGAGCGCAGTGAAATGTGGTACAGTAAATGAATTTGCAGATTATAATGCACTGCCATCTAATTTAATTCAATTGTTTACATAACCTCAAGATGGCGGCTGTGCGAAATTTTAAAATTAAGTTTTTATTTGTTGTGTCGTAATCATGCGATCGAACTGAAAGTTTGAATAATGAAACTAGGCAATAATTGTCCTTGAATGGTACATAACTCTATGGAATTTACATATAACAATCCTAAATGGCGAACTTACGAAATATTTCGACGGTTCTCAATATCTATCAATCTTTTACACCAACCAAACTGATTTTTTTAAAGTTCATAGAGACTATAGGACTTTCAGTAACCTGGTGAGCACAAATCCAACATGGCGGCGACGCGAAATTGATATATTTAAATGGAGGTTTCTCGCGAATTAACAATACGAGTGCCGTGAAACGTTGCACACTAAATGCTTATACAAATGTTGATCCACTGGCAATTAATTTATTTCAATTGTTTGCATAATCACAAGATGGGTACTGGGCGTAATATTAAAATTTCGTTTTTACTTCTTGTGTTCAAATCATGCGATTGAAGTTTGAATATTACACGTACACACTAATCTTAATGTAATAGTACAAAAATAAAAATACAACCTGACTACTATCTGAAATATTTAGACGGTTCTCAATATCTACGAATCTGTTACAGCAATTAAACTGATATTTTGTATGTTGATTGAAGCAAATAACATGAGCAGGATATATGAAAATAGGCTGTATAGTTCTTCGCGGAACTACTTGTTTTTAGCCTATTTTCAATTTGGAAAAAATTGGCTTATGGGATCACCTTTTGCCCGTGTGTGTGTGCGTGTTTGTGTATGTGAGGTGTGTGTGTGTCCCCCCCCCTAATAAAATCTAAACGGCTGAAGCGATATCAATGAAACTCGGTAAGTTCATAGCACTATTCCCGGCGACCTCGACCGTTCCCTTCAAATTTTGTTACGTCTCACCAATCCAACATGGCGGCTGTGCGAATTATTTCACTAGCATTCAATATCTCCGTAACTATTACCGATATCGCCCTGAAATTGTGTACGGTGATAAAGGGCACTACTAGAAGTTCACCTACGAGACTTTCAAAAACCTGGTGACTACAAAACCAACACGGCGGTCAAGCGAAATTGAGACCTTTAAATAGACTTTTCTCCCGATTTAACTCTCCAAACCTAAAGAAACTTGGTACAGCAAATGTCTATACACATTGTAATGCACTGGAGTCTAATTTAGTTCAATTGTTTACATAACCTGAAAGTGGCGGCTGTGCGAATTATTTCACTGACATTCTATATCTCCTACACTATTACAGATGCAATTTTATACGGTGATAAAGGGTACTGATACAAGTTTACCTATGTATATTCCTTAACCTGAAAAGTACAAAACGAACATGGCGACCAAGCGAATTTGAAATATTTTAATAGACTTTTCTCGTGATTTATCACTCTGAGCGCAGTGAAATGTGGTACAGTAAATGATTTTGCAGATTGTAATGCACTGCCATCTAATTTAATTCAATTGTTTACTTAACCTCAAGATGGCGGCTGTGCGAATTTTTAAAATTAAGTTTTTATTTCTTGTGTCGTAATCATGCGATCGAACTGAAAGTTTGAATAATGAAACTAGGCAATAATTGTCCTTGAATGGTTCATAACTCTATGGAATTTACATATAACAATCCTAAATGACGAGCTTCAGAAATATTTCGACGGTTCTCAATATCTATCAATCTTTTACAGCAACCAATCTGATTTTATGTTCATAGAGACTATAGGACTTTCAGTAACCTGGTGAGCACAAATCCAACATGGCGGTGACGCGAAGTTGAAATATTTAAATGGACGTTTCTCGCAAATTAACAATCCGAGTGCCGTGAAACGTTGCACGTTAAATGCTTATACAAATGTTGATCCACTGGCAATTAATTTATTTCAATTGTTTGCATAATCACAAGATGGCTACTGGGCGTATATTCAAAATCTCGTTTTTACTTCTTGTGTTCTAATCATGCGATTGAAGTTTGAATACCACACGTACACACTAATCTTAATGTAATAGTACAAAAATAAAAATACAACCTGACGACTATCTGAAATTTTTAGACGGTTCTCAATATCTACGATTCTGTTACAGCAATTAAACTGACATTTTGTATGTTGATTGAAGCAATTAACATGAGCAGGATATATGAAAATAGGCTGTATAGTTCATCGCGGAACTACTTGTTTTTAGCCTATTTTCAATTTGGAAAAAATAGGCTTATGAGATCATCTTTTGTCCGTGTGTGTGTGCGAGAGGAGTGTGTGTGTGTGTCCCTAATAAAATCTAAACGGCTGGAGCGATATCAATGTAACTCGGTAAGTTCATAGCACTCTTCCCGGCGACCTCGTCCGTTCCCTTCAAATTTTGTTACGTCTCACCAATCCAACATGGCGCCTGTGCGAAATGTTTCACTAGCATTCAATATCTCCGAAACTATTACCGATATCGCCCTGAAATTGTGTACGGTGATAAAGGGCACTACTGGAAGTTCAGCTATTAGACTTTAAAACCTGGTGACTACAAAACCAACATGGCGGTCAAGCGAAATTGAGACTTTTAAATAGACTTTTCTCGCGATTTAACTCTCCAAACGTAATGAAACTTGGGACAGCAAATGTCTATACACATTGTAATGCACTGGAGTCTAATTTAGTTCAATTATTTACATAACCTCAAAATGGCGGCTGTGCGAATTATTTCACTGACATTCTATATCTCCGAAACTATTACAGATAACACCCTGCAATTTTGTACGGTGATAAAGGGTACTGATACAAGTTTACCTATGTATATTTCTTAACCTGAAAAGTACAAAACGAAAATGGCGACCAAGCGAATTTGAAATATTTTAATAGAATTTTCTTGTGATTTATCACTCTGAGCGCAGTGAAATGTGGTACAGTAAATGATTTTGCAGATTGTAATGCACTGCCATCTAATTTAATTCAATTGTTTACATAACCTCAAAATGGCGGCTGTGCGAATTATTTCACTGACATTCTATATCTCCGAAACTATTACAGATATCACCCTGCAATTTTGTACGGTGATTTATTTATTTATCGTATGACTTTTATGGCCGGGAGTGTCCGAAGACATGTTCGGCTTGCCTGAGCCTGTAGCTGCTTCCAGCGGACACCTTAAAGGGCGAGTTACAAGTTCCGTTCAATTTCAAGTAGTTCCAACTTTCGCCACCATATATCAATGATACCTAGTGGCGAACGTTGGAACTTTGATAGAGCGTTCTGACGAAATCTAACCTAACAAATTTTGCTTTACACAAGTTTAGTCTTAGAAAGGATCTTTTACATGCCATAAATCTATGACATGGGACCGCCGGCTTTACTTCCCCTCCGAAGGAAGGCATACTGAAGGATTTTTAACGGTGACAAAGGGTACTGATACAAGTTTACCTATGTATATGTCTTAACCTGAAAAGTACAAAATGATCATGGCGACAAAGCGAATTTGAAATATTTTAATAGACTTTTCTCGTGATTTATCACTCTGAGCGCAGTGAAATGTGGTACAGTAAATGATTTTGCAGATTGTAATGCACTGCCATCTAATTTGATTCAATTGTTTACATAACCTCAAGATGGCGGCTGTGCGAAATTTTAAAATTAAGTTTTTATTTGTTGTGTCGTAATCATGCGATCGAACTGAAAGTTTGAATAATGAAACTAGGCATTAATTGTCCTTGAATGGTACATAACTCTATGGCCTTTACATATAACAATCCTAAATGGCGAGCTTCCGAAATATTTCGACGGTTCTCAATATATATCAATCTTTTACAGCAACCAAACTGAATTTTTTTATGTTCATAGAGACTATAGGACTTTCAGTAACGTGGTGAGCACAAATCCAACATGGCGGCGACGCGAAGTTGAAATATTTAAATGGACGTTTCTCGCGAATTAACAATCCGAGTGCCGTGAAACGTTGCACGTTAAATGCTTATACAAATGTTGATCCACTGGCAATTAATTTATTTCAATTGTTTGCATAATCACAAGATGGCTACTGGGCGTAATTTTAAAATCTCGTTTTTACTTCTTGTGTTCGAATCATGCGATTGAAGTTTGAATACCACACGTACACACTAATCTTAATGTAATAGTACAAAAATAAAAGTACAACCTGGCGACTATCTGAAATATTTAGACGGTACTGAATATCTACGAATCTGTTACAGCAATTAAACTGACATTTTGTATGTTGATTGAGGCAATTAACATGAGCAGGATATATGAAAATAGGCTGTATAGTTCTTCACGGAAAGACTTGTTTTTAGCCTATTTTCAATTTGGAAAAAATACGCTTATGAGATCACCTTTTGTCCGTGTGTGTGTGCGTGTGTGTGTGTGAGGTGTGTGTGTGTGTCCCGTAATAAAATCTAAACAGCTGGAGCGATTTCAATGAAACTCGGTAAGTTCATAGCACAATTCCCCGCGACCTCGACCGTTCCCTTCAAATTTTGTTCCGTCTCACCAATCCAGCATGACGGCTGTGCGAATTATTTCACTAGCAGTCAATATCTCCGAAACTATTACCGATATCGCCCTGAAATTGTGTACGGTGATAAAGGGCACTACTGGAAGTTCAGCTATTAGACTTTAAAACCTGGTGACTACAAAACCAACATGGCGGTCAAGCGAAATGGAGAATTTTAAATAGACTTTTCTCGCGATTAACTCTCCAAACGTAATGAAACTTGGTACAGCAAATGTCTATACACATTGTAATGCACTGGAATCTATTTTAGTTCAATTGTTTACATAACCTCAAAATGGCGGCTGTGTGAAATATTTCACTGACATTCTATATCTCCGAAACTATTACAGATATCACCCTGCAATTTTGTACGGTGATAAAGGGCACTACTAGAAGTTCACCTATGAGACTTTCAAAAACCTGGTGACTACAAAATTATCATGGCGGTGAAGCGAAATTGAGAATTTTAAATAGACTTTTCTCGCGATTTAACTCTCCAAACGGAATGAAACTTGGTACAGCAAATGTCTATACACATTGTAATGCACTGGAATCTAATTTAGTTCAATTGTTTACATAACCTCAAAATGGCGGCTGTGTGAAATATTTCACTGGCATTCTATATCTCCGAATCTATTACAGATGCAATTTTGTACGGTGATAAAGGGTACTGATACAAGTTTACCTATGTATATCTCTTACCCTGAAAAAAAACAAAACGAACATGGCGACCAAGCGAATTTGAAATATTTTAATAGACGTTTCTCGTGATTTATCACTCTGAGCGCAGTGAAATGGGGTACAGTAAATGATTTTGCAGATTGTAATGCACTGCCATCTAATTTAATTCAATTGTTTACATAACCTCAAGATGGCGGCTGTGCGAAATTTTAAAATTAAGTTTTTATTTGTTGTGTCGTAATCATGCGATCGAACTGAAAGTTTGAATAATGAAACTAGGCATTAATTGTCCTTGAATGGTACATAACTCTATGCCCTTTACATATAACAATCCTAAATGGCGAGCTTCAGAAATATTTCGACGGTTCTCAATATCTATGATTCTTTTACAGCAACCAAGCTGATTTTTTAATGTTCATAGAGACTATAGGACTTTCAGTAACCTGGTGAGCACAAATCCAACATGGCGGCGACGCGAAGTTGAAATATTTAATTGGACGTTTCTCGCGAATTAACAATCCGAGTGCCATGTAAAGTTGCACGTTTAATGCTTATACAAATGTTGATCCACTGGCAATTAATTTATTTCAATTGTTTGCATAATCACAAGATGGCTACTGGGCGTAATATTTAAATCTCGTTTTTACTTCTTGTGTTCTAATCATGCGATTGAAGTTTGAATACCACACGTACACACTAATCTTAATGTAATAGTACAAAAATAAAAATACAACCTGGCGTTTATCTGAAATATTTAGACGGTTCTCAATATCTACTAATCTGTTACTGCAATTAAACTGACATTTTGTATGTTGATTGAGGCAATTAACATGAGCAGGATATATGAAAATAGGCTGTATTGTTCTTCGCGGAACTACTTGTTTTTAGCCTATTTTCAATTAGGAAAAAATAGGCTTATGAGATCACCTTTTGTCCGTGTGTGTGTGTGTGTGTGTGTGTGTGTGTGAGGTGTGTGTGTGTGTCCCCCTAATAAAATCTAAACGGCTGGAGCGATTTCAATGAAGCTCGGTAAGTTCATAGCACTACTCCCGGCGACCTCGACCGTTCCCTTCAAATTTTGTTACGTCTCACCAATCCAACATGGCGGCTGTGCGAATTATTTCACTAGCATTCAATATCTCCGAAACTATTACCGATATCGCCCTGAAATTGTGTACGGTGATAAAGGGCACTACTGGAAGTTCACCTATGAGACTTTAAAACCTGGTGACTACAAAACCAACATGGCGGTCAAGCGAAATGGAGAATTTTAAATAGACTTTTCTCGCGATTTAACTCTCCAAACGTAATGAAACTTGGTACAGCAAATGTCTATACACATTGTAATGCACTGGAATCTATTTTAGTTCAATTGTTTACATAACCTCAAAATGGCGGCTGTGTGAAATATTTCACTGACATTCTATATCTCCGAAACTATTACAGATATCACCCTGCAATTTTGTACGGTGATAAAGGGTACTGATACAAGTTTACCTATGTATATTTCTTAACCTGTAAAGTACAAAACGAACATGGCGACCAAGCGAATTTGAAATATTTTAATAGACTTTTCTCGTGATTTATCCCTCTGAGCGCAGTGAAATATGGTACAGAAAATGATTTTGCAGATTTTAATGCACTGCCATCTAAATTAATTCAATTGTTTACAAAACCTCAAGATGGCGGCTGTGCGAAATTTTAAAATTAAGTTTTTATTTGTTGTGTCGTAATCATGCGATCGAACAGAAAGTTTGAAAAATGAAACTAGGCAATAATTGTCCTGGAATGGTACATAACTCTATGGCCTTTACATATAACAATCCTAAATGGCGAGCTTCCGAAATATTTCGACGGTTCTCAATATCTATGATTCTTTTACAGCAAACAAACTGTTTATTTTTATGTTCATAGAGACTATAGGACTTTCAGTAACCTGGTGAGCTCAAATCCAACATGGCGGCGACGCGAATTTGAAATTTTTAGATGGACGTTTCTCGCGAATTAACAATCCGAGTGCCGTGAAACGTTGCACGTTAAATGCTTATACAAATGTTGATCCACTGGCAATTAATTTATTTCAATTGTTTGCATAATCACAAGATGGCTACTGGGCGTAATTTTAAAATCCCGTTTTTACTTCTTGTGATCTAATCATGCGATTGAAGTTTGAATACCACACGTACACACTAATCTTAATGTAATAGTACAAAAATAAAAATACAACCTGGCGACTATCTGAAATATTTAGACGGTTCTCCATATCTACGAATCTGTTACAGCAATTAAACTGACATTTTGTATGTTGATTGAGGCAATTAATATCAGCAGGATATATGAAAATTTGCTGTATAGTTCTTCGCGGAACTATTTGTTTTTAGCCTATTTTCAATTAGGAAAAAATAGGCTTATGAGATCACCTTTTGTCCGTGTGTGTGTGCGTGTGTGTGTGTGTGTGTGTGTGAGGTGTGTGTGTGTGTCCACTAATAAAATCTAAACGGCTGGAGCGATTTCAATGAAACTCGGTAAGTTCATAACACTATTCCCGGCGACCTCGTCCGTTCCCTTCAAATTTTGTTACGTCTCACCAATTCAACATGGCGGCTGTGCGAATTATTTCACTAGCATTCAATATCTCCGAAACTATTACCGATATCGCCCTGAAATTGTGTACGGTGATAAAGGGCACTACTAGAAGTTCACCTATGAGACTTTAAAACCTGGTGACTACAAAACCAACATGGCGGTCAAGCGAATTTGAGAGTTTTAAATACTCTTTTCTCGCGATTTAACTCTCCAAACGTAATGAAATTTGGTACAGCAAATGTCTATACACATTGTAATGCACTGGAGTCTAATTTAGTTCAATTGTTTACATAACCTCAAAATGGCGGCTGTGCGAAATATTTCACTGACATCTATATCTACGAAACTATTACAGATATCACCCTGCAATTTTGAACGGAGATAAAGGGTACTGATAAAAGTTTACCTATGTATATTTCTTAACCTGAAAAGTACAAAACGAACATGGCGACCAAGCGAATTTGAAATATTTTAATAGACTTTTCTCGTGATTTATCCCTCTGAGCGCAGTGAAATATGGTACAGAATATGATTTTGCAGATTGTAATGCACTGCCATCTAAATTAATTCAATTGTTTACATAACCTCAAGATGGCGGCTGTGCGAAATTTTAAAATTAAGTTTTTATTTGTTGTGTCGTAATCATGCGATCGAACAGAAAGTTTGAAAAATGAAACTAGGCAATAATTGTCCTGGAATGGTACATAACTCTATGGCCTTTACATATAACAATCCTAAATGGCGAGCTTCCGAAATATATCGACGGTTCTCAATATCTATGATTCTTTTACAGCAAACAAACTGTTTTTTTTATTTTCATAGAGACTATAGGACTTTCAGTAACCTGGTGAGCTCAAATCCAACATGGCGGCGACGCGAATTTGAAATTTTTAGATGGACGTTTCTCGCGAATTAACAATCCGAGTGCCGTGAAACGTTGCACGTTAAATGCTTATACAAATGTTGATCCACTGGCAATTAATTTATTTCAATTGTTTGCATAATCACAAGATGGCTACTGGGCGTAATTTTAAAATCCCGTTTTTACTTCTTGTGATCTAATCATGCGATTGAAGTTTGAATACCACACGTACACACTAATCTTAATGTAATAGTACAAAAATAAAAATACAACCTGGCGACTATCTGAAATATTTAGACGGTTCTCCATATCTACGAATCTGTTACAGCAATTAAACTGACATTTTGTATGTTGATTGAGGCAATTAATATCAGCAGGATATATGAAAATTTGCTGTATAGTTCTTCGCGGAACTATTTGTTTTTAGCCTATTTTCAATTAGGAAAAAATAGGCTTATGAGATCACCTTTTGTCCGTGTGTGTGTGCGTGCGTGTGTGTGTGTGTGTGTGTGTGTGTGTGTGTGTGAGGTGTGTGTGTGTGTCCACTAATAAAATCTAAACGGCTGGAGCGATTTCAATGAAACTCGGTAAGTTCATAACACTATTCCCGGCGACCTCGTCCGTTCCCTTCAAATTTTGTTACGTCTCACCAATTCAACATGGCGGCTGTGCGAATTATTTCACTAGCATTCAATATCTCCGAAACTATTACCGATATCGCCCTGAAATTGTGTACGGTGATAAAGGGCACTACTAGAAGTTCACCTATGAGACTTTAAAACCTGGTGACTACAAAACCAACATGGCGGTCAAGCGAATTTGAGAGTTTTAAATACTCTTTTCTCGCGATTTAACTCTCCAAACGTAATGAAATTTGGTACAGCAAATGTCTATACACATTGTAATGCACTGGAGTCTAATTTAGTTCAATTGTTTACATAACCTCAAAATGGCGGCTGTGCGAAATATTTCACTGACATCTATATCTACGAAACTATTACAGATATCACCCTGCAATTTTGAACGGAGATAAAGGGTACTGATAAAAGTTTACCTATGTATATTTCTTAACCTGAAAAGTACAAAACGAACATGGCGACCAAGCGAATTTGAAATATTTTAATAGACTTTTCTCGTGATTTATCCCTCTGAGCGCAGTGAAATATGGTACAGAATATGATTTTGCAGATTGTAATGCACTGCCATCTAAATTAATTCAATTGTTTACATAACCTCAAGATGGCGGCTGTGCGAAATTTTAAAATTAAGTTTTTATTTGTTGTGTCGTAATCATGCGATCGAACAGAAAGTTTGAAAAATGAAACTAGGCAATAATTGTCCTGGAATGGTACATAACTCTATGGCCTTTACATATAACAATCCTAAATGGCGAGCTTCCGAAGTATTTCGACGGTTCTCAATATCTATGAATCTTTTACAGCAAACAAACTGTTTTTTTATGTTCATAGAGACTATAGGACTTTCAGTAAACTGGTGAGATCAAATCCAACATGGCGGCGACGCGAAGTTGAAATATTTAAATGGACGTTTCTCGCGAATTAACAATCCGAGTGCCGTGAAACGTTGCACGTTAAATGCTTATACAAATGTTGATCCACTGGCAATTAATTTATTTCAATTGTTTGCATAATCACAAGATGGCTACTGGGCGTAATTTTAAAATCCCGTTTTTACTTCTTGTGTTCTAATCATGCGATTGAAGTTTGAATACCACACGTACACACTAATCTTAATGTAATAGTACAAAAATAAAAATACAACCTGGCGACTATCTGAAATATTTAGACGGTTCTCAATATCTACGAATCTGTTACAGCAATTAAACTGACATTTTGTATGTTGATTGAGGCATTTTACATGAGCAGGATATATGAAAATAGGCTGTATAGTTCTTCACGGAACTACTTGTTTTTAGCCTATTTTCAATTTGGAAAAAATAGGCTTATGAGATCACCTTTTGTCCGTGTGTGTGTGCGCGCGCGTGTGTGTGTGTGTGTGTGTGAGGTGTGTGTGTGTGTCCCCTAATAAAATCTAAACGGCTGGAGCGATTTCAATGAAACTCGTTAAGTTCGTAGCATTATTCCCGGCGACCTCGACCGTTCCCTTCAAATTTTGATACGTCTCACCAATCCAACATGACGGCTGTGCGAAATATTTCACTAGCATTCAATATCTCCAAAACTATTACCGATATCGCCCTGAAATTGTGTACGGTGATAAAGGGCACTACTAGAAGTTCACCTATGAGACTTTAAAAAACCTGGTGACTACAAAACCAACATGGCGGTCAAGCAAAATTGAGACATTTAAATAGATTTTTCTCGCGATTTAACTCCCCAAACGTAATGAAACTTGGTACAGCAAATGTCTATACACATTGTAATGCACAGGAGTCTAATTTTGTTCAATTGTTTACATAACCTCAAAATGGCGGCTGTGCGAAATATTTCACTGACATTCTATATCTCCGAAACTATTACACATATCACCCTGCAATTTTGTACGGTGATAAAGGGTACTGATACAAGTTTACCTATGTATATTTCTTAACCTGAAAAGTACAAAACGAACATGGCGACCAAGCGAATTTGAAATATTTTAATAGACTTTCTCGTGATTTATCACTCTGAGCGCAGTGAAATATGGTACCGTAAATGATTTTGCAGATTGTAATGCACTTCCATCTAATTTAATTCAATTTTTTACATAACCTCATGATGGCGGCTGTGCGAAATTTTAAAATTAAGTTTTTATTTGTTGTGTCGTAATCATGCGATCGTACAGAAAGTTTGAATAATGAAACTAGGCAATAATTGTCCTTGAATGGTACATAACTCTATGGCCTTTACATATAACAATCCTAAATGGCGAGCTTCCTGAATATTTCGACGGTTCTCATTATCTATGATTCTTTTACAGCAACCAAACTGAATTTTTTATGTTCATAGAGACTATAGGACTTCCAGTAACCTGGTGAGCACAAATCCAACATGGCGGAGACGCGAAGTTGAAATATTTAAATGGAAGTTTCTCGCGAATTAACAATCCGAGTGCCGTGAAAAGTTGCACGTTAAATGCTTATACAAATGTTGATCCACTGGCAATTAATTTATTTAAATTGTTTGCATAATCACAAGATGGCTACTGGGCGTAATTTTAAAATCTCGTTTTTACTTCTTGTGTTCTAATCATGCGATTGAAGTTTGAATACCACACGTACACACTAATCTTAATGTAATAGTACAAAAATAAAAATACAACCTGGCGACTATATGAAATAATTAGGCGGTTCTCAATATCTACGTATCTGTTACAGCAATTAAACGGACATTTTGTATGTTGACGGAGGCAATTAACATGAGCAGGATATATGAAAATAGGCTGTATATTTCTTCTCGGAACCACTTGTTTTTAGCCTATTTTCAATTAGGAAAAATTAGGCTTATGAGATCACGTTTTGTCCGTGTGTGCGTGTGTGTGTGTGTGTGTGTGAGGTGTGTGTGTGTCCCCCACTAATAAAATCTAAACGGCTGGAGCGATTTCAATGAAACTCGTTAAGTTCATAGCATTATTCCCGGCGACCTCGACCGTTCCCTTCAAATTTTGTTACGTCTCACCATTCCAACATGGCGGCTGTGCGAATTATTTCACTAGCATTCAATATCTCCGAAACTATTACCGATATCGCCCTGAAATTGTGTACGGTGATAAAGGGCACTACTAGAAGTTCACCTATGAGAATTTCAAAAACCTGTTGACTACAAAACCAACATGGCGGTCAAGCGAAATTGAGACTTTTAAATAGACTTTTCTCGCGATTTAACTCTCCAATCGTAATGAAACGTGGTACAGCAAATGTCTATTCACATTGTAATGCACTGGAGTCTAAATTAGTTCAGTTGTTTACATAACCTCAAAATGGCGGCTGTACGAAATTTTTCACAAACATTCTATATCTCCGAAACTATTACAGATATCACCCTGCAATTTTGTACGGTGATAAAGGGTACTGATACAAGTTTACCTATGTATATTTCTTAACCTGAAAAGTTTAAAACGAACATGGCGACCAAGCGAATTTGAAATATTTTAATAGACTTTTCTCGTGATTTATCACTCTGAGCGCAGTGAAATATGGTACAGTAAATGATTTTGCAGATTGTAATGCACTGCCATCTAGTTTAATTCAAATGTTTACATAACCTCAAGATGGGGGCTGTGCGAAACTTTAAAATCAAATTTTTATTTGTTGTGTCGTAATCATGCGATCGAACTGAAAGTTTGAATAATGAAACTAGGCAATAATTTTCCTTGAATGGTTCATAACTCTATGACCTTTACATATAACAATCCTAAATGGCGAGCTTCCGAAATATTTCGACGGTTCTCAATATCTATGATTCTTTTACAGCAACCAAACTCAATTTTTTATGTTCATAGAGACTATAGGACTTTCAGTAACTTGGTGAGCACCAATCCAACATGGCGGCGACGCGAATTTGAAATATTTTATTGGACGTTTCTCGCGAATTAACAATCCGAGTACCGTGAAACGTTGCACGTTAAATGCTTATACAAATGTTGATCCACAGGCAATTAATTTATTTCAATTGTTTGCATAATCACAAGATGGCTACTGGGCGTAATTCTAAAATCTCGTTTTTACTTCTTGTGTTCTAATCATGCGATTGAAGTTTGAATACCACACGTACACACTAATCTTAATGTAATAGTACAAAAATAAAAATACAACCTGGCGACTATCTGAAATATTTAGACGGTTCTCAATATCTACGAATCTGTTACAGCAATTAAACGGACATTTTGTATGTTGACTGAGGCAATTAACATGAGCAGGATATATGAAAATAGGCTGTATAGTTCTTCTCGGAACTACTTGTTTTTAGCCTATTTTCAATTAGGAAAAATTAGGCTTATGAGATCAGGTTTTCTCCGTGTGTGCGTGTGTGTGTGTGTGTGTGTGAGGTGTGTGTGTGTCCCCCACTAATAAAATCTAAACGGCTGGAGCGATTTCAATGAAACTCGGTAAGTTCATAGCACTATTCCCGGCGACCTCGACCGTTCCCTTCAAATTTTGTTACGTCTCACCAATCCAACATGGCGGCTGTGCGAAATGTTTCACTAGCATTCAGTATCTCCGAAACTATTACCGATATCGCCCTGAAATTGTGTACGGTGATAAAGGGCACTACTGGAAGTTCAGCTATTAGACTTTAAAACCTGGTGACTACAAAACCAACATGGCGGTCAAGCGAAATTGAGACTTTTAAATAGACTTTTCTCGCGATTTAACTCTCCAAACGTAATGAAACTTGGTGCAACAAATGTCTATACACATTGTAATGCACTGGAGTCTAATTTAGTTCAATTGTTTACATAACCTCAAAATAGCGGCTGTGCGAAATATTTCACTGACTTTCTATATCTCCGAAACTATTACAGATATCACGCTGCAATTTTGTACGGTGATAAAGGGTACTGATACAAGGTTACCTATGTATATTTCTTAACCTGAGAAGTACAAAACGAACATGGCGACCAGGCGAATTTGAAATATTTTAATAGACTTTTCTCGTGATTTATCACTCTGAGCGCAGTGAAATGTGGTACAGTAAATGATTTTGCAGATTGTAATGCACTGCCATCTAATTTAATTCAATTGTTTACATAACCTCAAGATGGGGGCTGTGCGAAACTTTAAAATTAAGTTTGTATTTGTTGTGTCGTAATCATGCGATCGAACTGAAAGTTTGATTAATGAAACTAGGCAATAATTGTCCTTGAATGGTACATAACTCTATGGCCTTTACATATAACAATCCTAAATGGCGAGCTTCCGAATTATTTCGACGGTTCTCAATATCTATCAATCTTTTACAGCCACCAAACTGAAATTTCTATGTTCATAGAGACTATAGGACTTTCAGTAACCTGGTGAGCACAAATCCAACATGGCGGCGAAGCGAAGTTGAAATATTTAAATGGACGTTTCTCGCGAATTAACAATCCGTGTGCCGTGAAACGTTGCACGTTAAATGCTTATACAAATGTTGATCCACTGGCAATTAATTTATTTCAATTGTTTGCATAATCACAAGATGGCTACTGGGCGTAATTTTAAAATCTCGTTTTTACTTCTTGTGTTCTAATCATGCGATTGAAGTTTGAATACCACACGTACACACTAATCATAATGTAATAGTACAAAAATAAAAATACAACCTGCCGACTATCTGAAATATTTAGACGGTTCTCAATATCTACGAATCTGTTACAGCAATTAAACGGACATTTTGTATGTTGATTGAGGCAATTAACATGAGCAGGATATATGAAAATAGGCTGTATAGTTCTTCTCGGAACTACTCGTTTTAGCCTATTTTCAATTAGGACAAAATAGGCTTATGAGATCACCTTTTGTCCGTGTGTGTGTGTGCGTGTGTGTGTGTGTGTGAGGTGTGTGTGTGTCCCCACCTAATAAAATCTAAACGGCTGGAGCGATTTCAATGAAACTCGGTAAGTTCATAGCACTATTCCCGGCGACCTCGACCTTTCCCTTCAAATTTTGTTACGTCTCGCCAATCCAACATGGCGGCTGTGCGAAATATTTCACTAGCATTCAATATCTCCGAAACTATTACCGATATCGCCCTGAAATTGTGTACGGTGATAAAGGGCACTACTGGAAGTTCACCTATGATACTTTCAAAAACCTGGTGACTACAAGACCAACATGGCGGTCAAGCGAAATTGAGACTTTTAAATAGACTTTTCTCGCGATTTAACTCTCCAAACGTAATGAAACTTGGTACAGCAAATGTCTATACACATTGTAATGCACTGGAGTCTAATTTAGTTCAATTGGTTACATAACGTCAAAATAGCGGCTGTGCGAAATATTTCACTGACATTCTATATCTCCGAAACTATTACAGATATCACCCTGCAATTTTGTACGGTGATAAAGGGTACTGACACAAGTTTACCTATGTATATTTCTTAACCTGAAAAGTACAAAACGAACATGGCGACCAAGCGAATTTGAAATATTTTAATAGACTTTTCTCGTGATTTATCACTCTGAGCGCAGTGAAATGTGGTACAGTAAATGTTATTGCAGATTGTAATGCACTGCCATCTAATTTCATTCAATTGTGTACATAACCTCAAGATGGGGGCTGTGCGAAACTTTAAAATTAAATTTTTATTTGTTGTGTCGTAATCATGCGATCGAACTGAAAGTTTGAATAATGAAACTAGGCAATAATTGTCCTTGAATGGTACATAACTCTATGGCCTTTACATATAACAATCTAAATGGCGAGCTTACGAAATATTTCGACGGTTCTCAGTATCTATGGATCTTTTACTGCAACCAAACTGCTTTTTTTATGTTCATAGAGACTATAGGACTTTCAGTAACCTGGTGAGGACAAATCCAACATGGCGGCGGCGCGAAGTTGAAATATTTAAATGGACGTTTCTCGCGAATTAACAATGCGAGTGCCGTGAAACGTTGCACGTTAAATGCTTATACAAATGTTGATCCACTGGCAATTAATTTATTTCAATTGTTTGCATAATCACAAGATGGCTACTGGGCGTATTTTTAAAATCGCGTTTTGACTTCTTGTGTTCTAATCATGCGATTGAAGTTTGAATACCACACGTACACACTAATCTTAATGTAATAGTACAAAAATAAAAATATAACCTGGCGACTATCCGAAATATTTAGACGGTTCTCAATATCTACGAATCTGTTACAGCAATTAAACGGACATTTTGTATGTTGATTGCAGCAATTAACATGGGCAGGATATATGAAAATAGGCTGTATAGTTCTTCGCGGAACTACTCGTTTTTAGCCTATTTTCAATTAGGAAAAAATAGGCTTATGAGATCACCTTTTGTCCGTGTGTGTGTGCGCGTGTGTGGTTGTGTGTGAGGTGTGTGTGTGTCCCCCACTAATAAAATCTAAACGGCTGGTGCGATTTCAATGAAACTCGGTAAGTTCATAGAACTATTCCCGGCGACCTCGACCGTTCCCTTCAAATTTTGTTACGTCTAACCAATCCAACATGGCGGCTGTGCGAAATATTTCACTAGCATTCAATATCTCCGAATCTATTACAGATATCGCCCTGAAATTATGTACGGTGATAAAGGGCACTACTAGAAGTTCACCTATGAGACTTTCAAAAACCTGGTGACTACAATACCAACATGGCGGTCAAGCGAAATTGAGACTTTTAAATAGTCATTTCTCGCGATTTAACTCTCCAAACGTAATGAAACTTGGTACAGCAAATGTCTATACACATTGTAATGCACTGGAGTCTAATTTAGTTCAATTGATTACATAACCTCAAAATAGCGGCTGTGCGAAATATTTCACTGACATTCTATATCTCCGAAACTATTACAGATATCACCCAGCAATTTTGTACGGTGATAAATGGTACTGATACAAGTTTACCTATGTGTATTTCTTAACCTGAAAAGTACAAAACGAACATGGCGACCAAGCGAATTTGAAATATTTTAATAGACTTTTCTCGTGATTTATCACTCTGAGCGCAGTGAAATGTGGTACAGTAAATGATTTTGCAGATTGTAATGCACTGCCATCTAATTTAATTCAATTGTTTACATTACCTCAAGATGGGGGCTGTGCGAAACTTTAAAATTAAGTTTTTATTTGTTGTGTCGTAATCATGCGATCGAACTGAAAGTTTGAACAATGAAACTAGGCAATAATTGTCCTTGAATGGTACATAACTCTACGGCCTTTACATATAACAATCCTAAATGGCGAGCTTACGAAATATTTCAACGGTTCTCAATATCTATCAATCTTTTACAGCAACCAAACTGATTTTTTTATGTTCATAGAGACTATAGGACTTTCAGTAACCTGGTGAGCACAAATCCAAAATGGCGGCGACGCGAATTTGAAATATTTAAATGGACGTTTCTCGCGAATTAACAATCCGAGTGCCGTGAAACGTTGCCCGTTAAATGCTTATACAAATGTTGATCCACTGGCAATTAATTTATTTCAATTGTTTGCATAATCACAAGATGGCTACTGGGCGTAATTTTAAAATCTCGTTTTTACTTCTTGTGTTCGAATCATGCGATTGAAGTTTGAATACCACACGTACACACTAATCTTAATGTAATAGTACAAAAATAAAAGTACAACCTGGCGACTATCTGAAATATTTAGACGGTTCTCAATATCTACGAATCTGTTACAGCAATTAAACTGACAATTTGTATGTGGATTGAGGCAATTGACATGAGCAGGATATATGAAAATAGGCTGTATAGTTCTTCACGGAACTACTTGTTTTTAGCCTATTTTCAATTTGGAAAAAATAGGCTTATGAGATCACCTTTTGTCCGTGTGTGTGTGTGCGTGTGTGTGTGTGTGTGAGGTGTGTGTGTGTGTCCCCTAATAAAATCTAAACGGCTGGAGAGATTTCAATGAAACTCGGTAAGTTCATAGCACTATTCCCGGCGACCTCGACCGTTCCCTTCAAATTTTGCTACGTCTCACCATTCCAACATGGCGGCTGTGCGAAATATTTCACTAGCATTCAATATCTCCGAAACTATTACCGATATCGCCCTGAAATTGTGTACGGTGATAAAGGGCACTACTAGAAGTTCACCTATGAGACTTTAAAAAACCTGGTGACTACAAAACCAACATGGCGGTCATGCGAAATTGAGACTTTTAAATAGACTTTTCTCGCGATTTAACTCTCCAAACGTAATGAAACTTGGTACAGCAAATGTCTATACACATTGTAATGCACTGAAGTCTAATTTTGTTCAATTGTTTACATAACCTCAAAATGTCGGCTGTGCGAAATATTTCACTGACATTCTATATCTCCGAAACTATTACAGATATCACCCTGCAATTTTGTACGGTGATAAAGGGTACTGATTCAAGTTTACCTATGTATATTTCTTAACCTGGAAAGTACAAAACGAACATGGCGACCAAGCGAATTTGAAATATTTTAATAGACTTTTCTCGTGATTTATCACTCTGAGCGCAGTGAAATGTGGTACAGTAAATGATTTTGCAGATTGTAATGCACTGCCATCTAATTAAATTCAATTGTTTACATAACCTCAAGATGGCGGCTGTGCGAAACTTTAAAATTTAGTTTTTATTTGTTGTGTCGTAATCATGCGATCGAACAGAAAGTTTGAATAATGAAACTAGGCAATAATTGTCCTTGAATGGTACATAACTCTATGGCCTTTACATATAACAATCCTAAAGGGCGAGCTTCCGAAATATTTCGACGGTTCTCAATATCTATGATTCTTTCACAGCAACCAAACTGTTTTTTTTATGTTCATAGAGACTATAGAACTTTCAGTAACCTGGTGAGCACAAATCCAACATGGCGGCGACGCGAATTTGAAATATTTAAATGGACGTTTCTCGCGAATTAACAATCCGAGTGCCGTGAAACGTTGCACGTTAAATGCTTATACAAATGTTGATCCACTGACAATTAATTTATTTCAATTGTTTGCATAATCACAAGATGGCTACTGGGCGTAATTTTAAAATCTCGTTTTGACTTCTTGTGTTCTAATCATGCGATTGAAGTTTGAATACCACACGTACACACTAATCTTAATGTAATAGTACAAAAATAAAAATACAACCTGCCGACTATCTGAAATATTTTGACGGTTCTCAATATTTACGAATCTGTTTCAGCAATTAAACGGACATTTTGTATGTTGATTGAGGCAATTAACATGAGCAGGATATATGCAAATAGGCTGTATAGTTCTTCGCGGAACTACTTGTTTTTAGCCTATTTTCTATTAGGAAAAATAGGCTTATGAGATCACGTTTTGTCCGTGTGTGTGTGCGTGTGTGTGGTTGTGTGTGAGGTGTGTGTGTGTCCCCCACTAATAAAATCTAAACGGCTGGAGCGATTTCAATGAAACTCGGTAAGTTCATAGCACTATTCCCGGCGACCTCGACCGTTCCCTTCAAATTTTCTTACGTCTCTCCAATCCAACATGGCGGCTGTGCGAAATATTTCACTAGCATTCAATATCTCCGAAACTATTACCGATATCGCCCTGAAATTGTGTACGGTGATAAAGGGCACTACTAGAAGTTCACCTATGGGTCTTTCAAAAACCTGCTGATTATAAAACCAACATGGCGGTCAAGCGAAATTGAGACTTTTAAATAGACTTTTCTCGCGATTTAACTCTCCAAACGTAATGAAACTTGGGACAGCAAATGTCTATACACATTGTAATGCACAGGAGTCTAATTTAGTTCAATTGTTTACATAACCTCAAAATAGCGGCTGTGCGAAATATTTCACTGACATTCTATATCTCCGAAACTATTACAGATATCACCCTGCAATTTTGTACGGTGATAAAGGGTACTGATACAAGTTTACCTATGTATATTTCTTAACCTGGAAAGTACAAAACGAACATGGCGACCAAGCGAATTTGAAATATTTTAATGGACTTTTCTCGTGCTGAGCGCAGTGAAATGTGGTACAGTAAATGATTTTGCAGATTGTAATGCACTGCCATCTAATTTAATTCAATTGTTTACATTACCTCAAGATGGGGGCTGTGCGAAACTTTAAAATTAAGTTTTTATTTGTTGTGTCGTAATCATGCGATCGAACTGAAATTTGAATAATGAAACTAGGCAATAATTGTCCTTGAATGGTACATAACTCTACGGCCTTTACATATAACAATCCTAAATGGCGAGCTTCCGAAATATTTCAACGGTTCTCAATATCTATCAATCTTTTACAGCAAACAAACTGATTTTTTTATGTTCATAGAGACTATAGGACTTTCAGTAACCTGGTGAGCACAAATCCAAAATGGCGGCGACGCGAATTTGAAATATTTAAATGGACGTTTCTCGCGAATTAACAATCCGAGTGCCGTGAAACTTTGCCCGTTAAATGCTTATACAAATGTTGATCCACTGGCAATTAATTTATTTCAATTGTTTGCATAATCACAAGATGGCTACTGGGCGTAATTTTAAAATCTCGTTTTTACTTCTTGTGTTCTAATCATGAGATTGAAGTTTGAATACCACACGTACACACTAATCTTAATGTAATAGTACAAAAATAAAAATACAACCTGCCGACTATCTGAAATATCTAGACGGTTCTCAATATCTACGATTCTGTTACAGCAATGAAACGGATATTTTGTATGTTGATTGAGGCAATTAACATGAGCAGGATATATGAAAATAGGCTGTATAGTTCTTCGCGGAACTACTTGTTTTTGCCTATTTTCAATTAGGAAAAAATAGGCTTATGAGATCACCTTTTGTCCGTGTGTGTGTGCGTGTGTGTGTGTGTGTGAGTTGTGTGTGTGTGTCCCCCTAATAAAATCTAAACGGCTGGAGCGATTTCAATGAAACTCGGTAAGTTCATAGCACTATTCCCGGCGACCTCGACCGTTCCCTTCAAATTTTGTTACGTCTCACCAATCCAACATGGCGGCTGTGCGAAATATTTCACTAGCATTCAATATCTCCGAATCTATTACAGATATCGCCCTGAAATTGTGTACGGTGATAAAGGGCACTTCTAGAAGTTCACCTATGAGACTTTCAAAAACCTGGTGACTACAATACCAACATGGCGGTCAAGCGAATTTGAGACTTTTAAATAGACATTTCTCGTGATTTAACTCTCCAAACGTAATGAAACTTGGTACAGCAAATGTCTATACACAGTGAAATGCACTGGAGTCTAATTTAGTTCAATTGATTACATAACCTCAAAATAGCGGCTGTGCGAAATATTTCACTGACATTCTATATCTCCGAAACTATTACAGATATCACCCTGCAATTTTGTACGTTGATAAAGGGTACTGATACAAGTTTACCTATGTATATTTCTTAACCTGAAAAGTACAAAACGAACATGGCGACCAAGCGAATTTGAAATATTTTAATAGACTTTTCTCGTGATTTATCACTCTGAGCGCAGTGAAATGTGGTACAGTAAATGATTTTGCAGATTGTAATGCACTGCCATCTAATTTAATTCAATTGTTTACATTACCTCAATATGGGGGCTGTGCGAAACTTTAAAATTAAGTTTTTATTTGTTGTGTCGTAATCATGCGATCGAACTGAAAGTTTGAATAATGAAACTAGGCAATAATTGTCCTTGAATGGTACATAAATCTATGGCCTTTACATATAACAATCTAAATGGGGAGCTTCCGAAATATTTCGACGGTTCTCAATATCTATCAATCTTTTACAGCAACCAAACTGCTTTTTTTATGTTCATAGTGAACCCTTAATAAGCTACGCATATTAATGATTCTAATTATTCATTTCATTATATTCTGATTTTACTGCCAGAATCATACAGGAAGGCCAGACTGGATTGCGAAATATCAAGCTTATGTGGAGACAGTACGTTTGAACGTGCCCAGTCCTGAAACAAAGGAGTGACGAGATCGGAATGTTTGACAGACACTTTATCAGACAAAGGTGTGTTGGGGTCCTGACTCATTTCAGACCGTAATTTCTTTGTCACCCTAGCGTTACGAGTAAGATAGTTGCTGGATGAGAGAGACGGGAGGAACTTTCAACCAATCATAGGACAGAGGCTTCTGTTCTAAACTGCGATATTGACGTCATGAACTACCAATCAGAGAGGGTCACCAATTTTAGCGCCAAGGGAGCGTCTGACGCCGGCTTGAAGTTGAAAGCGGGAAAGATTTGATTAACGAAATCTATGATCGATTCCAGAGCACGATAGCCCCATTGTGACCTGTATAATTTTTCAAACTGTTTGATACCTGTTGCATGCCAATAGTCGCATTATTATAGAAGTTAGTGATATATTTCCCTCTCCCTCCGTCCTTTTGCTAAATTCACATAAATACTGTCGTCTGAGTGACGAGGTTGTTGATTCTTGGTGACACCGTGAGGTGATCACTTATTCTTTTCCATACCGTGAAGATATACTGTGTTAAATTTATCAGAGATAGGGTCATTATTGAAAATATTATAATAAAGTTGTGTGCGCACAGCTGAGTGTGAAATTTGTGTATCGGTAAGATTTTAGTAGTCTCCCACGACTACAACTATTAGGGAAAGTCTACATTTAATTTTGCACTAGACAAATGGTGAATAAAGTAACTATTGGCAAAATTTAGATAGAAAATTACGTGTGACTATAAATAACATTTTATTTTTGTTATTTTTATTCAACGTCAAGATGGAACTCCAGACCCAGAGGAAGACATCGAACCAACGTTTCTACGGCTCCATGTGGTCTGAGATGAGCTAAACACTTTGGAGAGAGAATGTCAGGCGATGTTCGATGAGACGACGCAGAAAGAGGAATAAGTACTAAATAATTTAATTATTTGACAAACTGGTTATGGTTTTGTGGGAACATATTATTTTGTGTAAATATTTTATTTTATTTTTGTCTTCGTGTTTTATTGTAGTTGGTTTGTGGTACTGACACACTTTAGTTTAGTTCATGAGCAACGTGGCATGTATTCTATCTGTATGAAGATTTTTTTTGTTGATGTCAAGTACACGGGGCAAGCGTACTCGAGTGCGCTTCGCTACCGTAAAATGCGCGGCTAAGCGACACAAATTGGGAACCGATATCATAACAGAAGCGAAAGTGAATTAACTAGAGTAGATAATAGAATTGGTGGGAAATCTTTTTATTGTATAGATTTTTATTGTTACACAGGCTTGTGTGTTAATTGCCGTTTGTTGCATTTTTGTTAAGTGAGGGGTCATATGCCCAATGACTTTATCTGTTGATGAAGTTTCCCTTTTAGTGTCTTGGTACACAAAATCTATGATATTTGATTGGAGTGTCGGCCCGTGGTAGATTTGTGTTGTGTTCTGCCCAAAATGCTTTGTTGAGTCTGCAAATATATGTTTTATGGGATAGGAGTTTTCGGGAACCCTGGTTTCTGTCTGAAGCTTTGGCTAGGTTAAGCATTTAATCCTTGCGAGGAAAATGTTGGAATCCCCTTCTACGATGTCTTGCAATTCTTTGGAATTGACAAGGAGTGTGTGAATTTATGTGTCGCGATTAACAGGTGGCGGAACGGGACTGTCTAGTCTCTTGTTATAAATAGCATGACTCAAAGCTTCGACAAGGAGGGCTGGTTTGAACACTGACGCTAATGAGTGGTAAGTGAAGGTATTTCTACCCGGCGCACTCCATCAGGTAAGGAGCAAGCTGTGCTCATTAGTATTCACGGCCCAGGTCTCCGTTCTTCGTAAATGTTTATCTTATATTAAAATAAAGCCTGTTTAATGATAAAAGAATTGTAATCGGTAATTGGGTGCTGTTCGCGTTTTGATTGATCGAGTCCCAGCGTGTTAGCTTATTCATGCTTTTATTTCATGTAAATATCATCGGATTTTAGGCATCTTATTTCTTGTTTAATTATTGTCATGTTCTTTGACCTCGGGTGGTCTCGATGTTCGGCCACGTTGTTGTCATGTATATGTTGAGCAATTGAGCCATTGGGCAAGCTTCTGTTTTGCTGGGAGTTTCCTGACTCACTGCGATCTCGATGGAGATCAATTAGTTTATAAATTTTAAATGGTTGCGTGTGTCAGTAAAATTTTAATTGTTGGTAAGATATTCTTCGAGTGTGCCCCATAAAGCCATAATAATGGTTTGCAGTATGGGGGTTTGCAAGCATATTGGCTGTTCCATCTGTGAGCAAATCTCCATCAAAAGTACTTATTTCTTCTCTAGCGTAGTTATACGCGTGCATACATATTAATCAGACAAGTGGATTTTGATCCACAATTTTATTTCTTTGGAGTGGACCTTTCTAGGCCACTCAGATCTGTGTAAATTATTGTACTGTGGGAGTAAAGTTCAGGGTGGACTTTGTTTATATTATTTTTTATGTTTTGTTGTTTTTATTCAGTTATTAAATGGTGGTAATTTTTATTTGTTTTTCACTCATTTCTTGTTTATAGTTTTGCATATGGTCCTTGTAATTGTAAGCAGCCGTCTGGTATTTGAGCTCTAGTGAAAGCATACCCGGACTGAACGCTCCCCGAAGTTTGATTCTCGTATATACGACGCTGTTATATACAAGGGCACAATAGAGACTATAGGACTTTCAGTAACCTGGTGAGGACAAATCCAACATGGCGGCGACGCGAAGTTGAAATATTTAAATGGACGTTTCTCGCGAATTAACAATCCGAGTGCCGTGAAACGTTGCACGTTAAATGCTTATACAAATGTTGATCCACTGGCAATTAATTTATTTCAATTGTTTGCATAATCACAAGATGGCTACTGGGCGTAATTTTAAAATCTCGTTTTTACTTCTTGTGTTCTAATCATGCGATTGAAGTTTGAATACCACACGTACACACTAATCTTAATGTAATAGTACAAAAATAAAAATACAACCTGGCGACTATCTGAAATATTTAGACGGTTATCAATATCTACGAATCTGTTACAGCAATTAAACGGACATTTTGTATGTTGATTGAGGCAATTAACATGAGCAGGATATATGAAAATAGGCTGTATAGTTCTTCACGGAACTACTTGTTTTTAGCCTATTTTCAATTTGGAAAAAATAGGCTTATGAGATCACCTTTTGTCCGTGTGTGTGCGTGTGTTTGTGTGTGTGTGTGTGAGGTGTGTGTGTGTGTCCCCTAATAAAATCTAAACGGCTGGAGAGATTTCAATGAAACTCGGTAAGTTCATAGCACTATTCCCGGCGACCTCGACCGTTCCCTTCAAATTTTGCTACGTCTCACCATTCCAACATGGCGGCTGTGCGAAATATTTCACTAGCATTCAATATCTCCGAAACTATTACAGATATCGCCCTGAAATTGTGTACGGTGATAAAGGGCACTACTAGAAGTTCACCTATGAGACTTTAAAAAACCTGGTGACTACAAAACCAACATGGCGGTCATGCGAAATTGAGAATTTTAAATAGACTTTTCTCGCGATTTAACTCTCCAAACGTAATGAAACTTGGTACAGCAAATTTCTATACACATTGTAATGCACTGGAGTCTAATTTAGTTCAATTGTTTACATAACCTCAAAATAGCGGCTGTGCGAAATATTTCACTGACATTCTATATCTCCGAAACTATTACAGATATCACCCTGCAATTTTGTACGGTGATAAAGGGTACTGATACAAGTTTACCTATGTATATTTCTTAACCTGAAAAGTACAAAACGAACATGGCGACCAAGCGAATTTGAAATATTTTAATAGACTTTTCTCGTGATTTATCACTCTGAGCGCAGTGAAATGTGGTACAGTAAATGATTTTGCAGATTGTAATGCACTGCCATCTAATTTAATTCAATTGTTTACATAACCTCAAGAAGGGGGCTGTGCGAAACTTTAAAATTAAGTTTTATTTGTTGTGTCGTAATCATGCGATCGAACTGAAATTTGAATAATGAAACTAGGCAATAATTGTCCTTGAATGGTACATAACTCTACGGCCTTTACATATAACAATCCTAAATAGCGAGCTTCCGAAATATTTCAACGGTTCTCAATATCTATCAATCTTTTACAGCAACCAAACTGATTTTTTTATGTTCATAGAGACTATAGGACTTTCAGTAACCTGGTGAGCACAAATCCAAAATGGTGGCGACGCGAATTTGAAATATTTAAATGGAAGTTTCTCGCGAATTAACAATCCGAGTGCCGTGAAACGTTGCCCGTTAAATGCTTATACAAATGTTGATCCACTGGCAATTAATTTATTTCAATTGTTTGTATAATCACAAGATGGCTACTGGGCGTAATTTTAAAATCTCGTTTTTACTCCTTGTGTTCGAATCATACGATTGAAGTTTGAATACCACTCGTACATACTAATCTTAATGTAATAGTACAAAAATAAAAGTACAACCTGGCGACTATCTGAAATATTTAGACGGTTCTCAATATCTACGAATCTGTTACAGCAATTAAACTGACAATTTGTATGTGGATTGAGGCAATTATCATGAGCAGGATATATGAAAATAGGCTGTATATTTCTTCACGGAACTACTTGTTTTTAGCCTATTTTCAATTTGAAAAAAATAGGCTTATGAGATCACCTTTTGTCCGTGTGTGTGTGCGTGTGTGTGTGTGTGTGTGTGTGAGGTGTGTGTGTGTGTCCCCTAATAAAATCTAAACGGCTGGAGCGATTTCAATGAAACTCGGTAAATTCATAGCACTATTCCCGGCGACCTCGACCGTTCCCTTCGAATTTTGCTACGTCTTACCAATCCAACATGGCGGCTGTGCGAAATATTTCACTAGCATTCAATATCTCCAAATCTATTACCGATATCGCCCTGAAATTGTGTACGGTGATAAAGGGCACTACTAGAAGTTCACCTATGAGACTTTAAAAAACCTGGTGACTACAAAACCAACATGGCGGTCATGCGAAATTAAGACTTTTAAATAGACTTTTCTCGCGATTTAACTCTCCAAACGTAATGAAACTTGGGACAGCAAATTTCTATACACATTGTAATGCACTGGAGTCTAATTTAGTTCAATTGTTTACATAACCTCAAAATGGCGGCTGTGCGAAATATTTCACTGACATTCTATATCTCCGAAACTATTACAGATATTACCCTGCAATTTTGTACGGTGATAAAGGGTACTGATACAAGTTTACCTATGTATATTTCTTAACCTGAAAAGTACAAAACGAACATGGCGACCAAGCGAATTTGTAATATTTTAATAGACTTTTCTCGTGATTTATCACTCTGAGCGCAGTGAAATGTGGTACAGTAAATGATTTTGCAGATTGTAATGCACTGCCATCTAATTTAATTCAATTGTTTACATTACCTCAAGATGGGGGCTGTGCGAAACTTTAAAATTAAGTTTTTATTGGTTGTGTCGTAATCATGCGATCGAACTGAAAGTTTGAATAATGAAACTAGGCATTAATTGTCCTTGAATGGTACATAACTCTATGGCCTTTACATATAACAATCTAATTGGGGAGCTTCCGAAATATTTCGACGGTTCTAAAAATCTATCAATCTTTTACAGCAACCAAACTGCTTTTTTTTATGTTCAAAGAGACTATAGGACTTTCAGTAACCTGGTGAGGACAAATCCAACATGGCGGCGACGCGAAGTTGAAATATTTAAATGGACGTTTCTCGCGAATTAACAATCCGAGTGCCGTGAAATGTTGCACGTTAAATGCTTATACAAATGTTGATCCACTGGCAATTAATTTATTTCAATTGTTTGCATAATCACAAGATGACTACTGGGCGTAATTTTAAAATCTCGTTTTTACTTCTTGTGTTCTAATCATGCGATTGAAGTTTGAATACCACACGTACACACTAATCTTAATGTAATAGTACAAAAATAAAAATACTACCTGCCGACTATCTGAAATATTTAGACGGTTCTCAATATCTACGAATCTGTTACAGCAATTAAACGGACATTTTGTATGTTGATTGAGGCAATTAACATGAGCAGGATATATGAAAATAGGCTGTATAGTTCTTCGCGGAACTACTTGTTTTTGCCTATTTTCAATTAGGAAAAAAAAGGCTTATGAGATCACCTTTTGTCCGTGTGTGTGTGCGTGTGTGTGTGTGTGTGTGAGATGTGTGTGTGTGTGTCCCTAATAAAATCTAAACGGCTGGAGCGATTTCAATGAAACTCGGTATGTTCATAGCACTATTCCCGGCGACCTCGACCAATCCCTTCAAATTTTGTTACGTCTCACCAATCCAACATGGCGGCTGTGCGAAATATTTCACTAGCATTCAATATCTCCGAATCTATTACAGATATCGCCCTGAAATTGTGTACGGTGATAAAGGGCACTTCTAGAAGTTCACCTATGAGACTTTCAAAAACCTGGTGACTACAATACCAACATGGCGGTCAAGCGAATTTGAGACTTTTAAATAGACATTTCTCGCGATTTAACTCTCCAAACGTAATGAAACTTGGTACAGCAAATGTCTATACACAGTGTAATGCACTGGAGTCTAATTTAGTTCAATTGACTACATAACCTCAAAATAGCGGCTGTGCGAAATATTTCACTGACATTCTATATCTCCGAAACTATTAGAGATATCACCCTGCAATTTTGTACGGTGATAAAGGGTACTGATACAAGTTTACCTATGTATATTTCTTAACCTGAAAAGTACAAAACGAACATGGCGACCAAGCGAATTTGAAATATTTAATAGACTTTTCTCGTGATTTATCACTCTGAGCGCAGTGAAATGTGGTACAGTAAATGATTTTGCAGATTGTAATGCACTGCCATCTAATTTAATTCAATTGTTTACATAACCTCAAGATGGGGGCTGTGCGAAACTTTAAAATTAAGATTTTATTTGTTGTGTCGTAATCATGCGATCGAACTGAAAGTTTGAATAATGAAACTAGGCAATAATTGTCCTTGAATGGTACATAACTCTATGGCCTTTACATATAACAATCTAAATGGGGAGCTTCCGAAATATTTCGACGGATCTCAATATCTCTCAATCTTTTACAGCAACCAAACTGCTTTTTTTTATGTTCATAGAGACTATAGGACTTTCAGTAACCTGGTGAGGACAAATCCAACATGGCGGCGACGCGAAGTTGAAATATTTAAATGGACGTTTCTCGCGAATTAACAATCCGAGTGCCGTGAAACGTTCCACGTTAAATGCTTATACAAATGTTGATCCACTGGCAATTAATTTATTTCAATTGTTTGCATAATCACAAGATGGCTACTGGGCGTAATTTTAAAATCTCGTTTTTACTTCTTGTTTTCTAATCATGCGATTGAAGTTTGAATACCACACGTACACACTAATCTTAATGTAATAGTACAAAAATAAAAATACAACCTGGCGTCTATCTGAAATATTTAGACGGTTATCAATATCTACGAATCTGTTACAGCAATTAAACGGACATTTTGTATGTTGATTGAGGCAATTAACATGAGCAGGATATATGAAAATAGGCTGTATAGTTCTTCACGGAACTACTTGTTTTTAGCCTATTTTCAATTTGGAAAAAATAGGCTAATGAGATCACCTTTTGTCCGTGTGTGTGTGCGTGTGTGTGTGTGTGTGTGAGGTGTGTGTGTGTGTCCCCTAATAAAATCTAAACGGCTGGAGAGATTTCAATGAAACTCGGTAAGTTCATAGCACTATTCCCGGCGACCTCGACCGTTCCCTTCAAATTTTGCTACGTCTCACCATTCCAACATGGCGGCTGTGCGAAATATTTCACTAGCATTCAATATCTCCGAAACTATTACCGATATCGCCCTGAAATTGCGTACGGTGATAAAGGGCACTACTAGAAGTTCACCTATGAGACTTTAAAAAACCTGGTGACTACAAAACCAACATGGCGGTCATGCGAAATTGAGACTTTTAAATAGACTTTTCCCGCGATTTAACTCTCCAAACGTAATGAAGCTTGGTACAGCAAATGTCTATACACATTGTAATGCACTGAAGTCTAATTTTGTTCAATTGTTTACATAACCTCAAAATGGCGGCTGTGCGAAATATTTCACTGACATTCTATATCTCCGAAACTATTACAGATATCACCCTGCAATTTTGTACGGTGATAAAGGGTACTGATACAAGTTTGCCTGTGTATATTTCTTAACTTGGAAAGTACAAAACGAACATGGCGACCAAGCGAATTTGAAATATTTTAATAGACTTTTCTCGTGATTTATCACTCTGAGCGCAGTGAAATGTGGTACAGTAAATGATTTTGCAGATTGTAATGCACTGCCATCTAATTTAATTCAATTGTTTACATAACCTCAAGATGGGGGCTGTGCGAAACTTTAAAATTAAGATTTTATTTGTTGTGTCGTAATCATGCGATCGAACTGAAAGTTTGAATAATGAAACTAGGCAATAATTGTCCTTGAATGGTACATAAGTCTACGGCCTTTACATATAACAATCCTAAATGGCGAGCTTCCGAAATATTTCGACGGTTCTCAATATCTATGATTCTTTTACAGCAACCAAACTGGTTTTTTTAATGTTCATAGAGACTATAGAACTTTCAGTAACCTGGTGAGCACAAATCCAACATGGCGGCGACGCGAATTTGAAATATTTAAATGGACGTTTCTCGCGAATTAACAATCCGAGTGCCGTGAAACGTTGCACGTTAAATGCTTATACAAATGTTGATCCACTGGCAATTAATTTATTTCAATTGTTTGCATAATCACAAGATGGCTACTGGGCGTAATTTTAAAATCTCGTTTTTACTTCTTGTGTTCTAATCATGCAATTGAAGTTTGAATACCACACGTACACACTAATCTTAATGTAATAGTACAAAAATAAAAATACAACCTGCCGACTATCTGAAATATTTAGACGGTTCTCAATATTTACGAATCTGTTTCAGCAATTAAACGGACATTTTGTATGTTGATTGAGGCAATTAACATGAGCAGGATATATGAAAATAGGCTGTATAGTTCTTCGCGGAACTACTTGTTTTTAGCCTATTTTCAATTAGGAAAAATAGGCTTATGAGATCACGTTTTGTCCTTGTGTGTGTGCGTGTGTGTGGTTGTGTGTGAGGTGTGTGTGTGTCCCCCACTAATAAAATCTAAACGGCTGGAGCGATTTCAATGAAACTCGGTAAGTTCATAGCACTATTCCCGGCGACCTCGACCGTTCATTTCAAATTTCGTTACGTCTCACCAATCAAACATGGCGGCTGTGCGAAATATTTCACTGACATTCTATATCTCCGAAACTATTACAGATATCACCCTGCAATTTTGTACGGTGATAAAGGGTACTGATACAAGTTTACCTATGTATATTTCTTAACCTGGAAAGTACAAAACGAACATGGCGACCAAGCGAATTTGAAATATTTTAATAGACTTTTCTCGTGATTTATCACTCTGAGCGCAGTGAAATGTGGTACAGTAAATGATTTTGCAGATTGTAATGCACTGCCATCTAATTTAATTCAATTGTTTACATAACCTCAAGATGGCGGCTGAGCGAAATTTTAAAATTAAGTTTTTATTTGTTGTGTCGTAATCATGCGATCGAACAGAAAGTTTGAATAATGAAACTAGGCAATAATTGTCCTTGAATGGTACATAATTCTATGGCCTTTACATATAACAATCCTAAATGGCGAGCTTCCGAAATATTTCGACGGTTCTCAATATCTATGATTCTTTTACAGCAACCAAACTGTTTTTTTTAAGTTCATAGAGACTATAGAACTTTCAGTAACCTGGTGAGCACAAATCCAACATGGCGGCGACGCGAATTTGAAATATTTAAATGGACGTTTCTCGCGAATTAACAATCCGAGTGCCGTGAAACGTTGCCCGTTAAATGCTTATACAAATGTTGATCCACTGGCAATTAATTTATTTCAATTGTTTGCATAATCACAAGATGGCTACTGGGCGTAATTTTAAAATCTCGTTTTTACTTCTTGTGTTCTAATCATGCGATTGAAGTTTGAATACCACACGTACACACTAATCTTAATGTAATAGTACAAAAATAAAAATACAACCTGCCGACTATCTGAAATATTTAGACGGTTCTCAATATCTACGAATCTGTTACAGCAATTAAACTGACAATTTGTATGTGGATTGAGGCAATTAACATGAGCAGGATATATGAAAATAGGCTGTATAGTTCTTCGCGGAACTACTTGTTTTTAGCCTATTTTCAATTAGGAAAAATAGGCTTATGGGATCACGTTTTGTCCGTGTGTGTGTGCGTGTGTGTGGTTGTGTGTGAGGTGTGTGTGTGTCCCCCACTAATAAAATCTAAACGGCTGGAGCGAATTCAATGAAACTCGGTAAGTTGATAGCACTATTCCAGGCGACCTCGACCGTTCCCTTCAAATTTTGTTACGTCTCACCAATCCAACATGGCGGCTGTACGAAATATTTCACTAGCATTCAATATCTCCGAATCTATTTCAGATATCGCCCTGAAATTGTGTACGGTGATAAAGGGCACTTCTAGAAGTTCACCTATGAGACTTTCAAAAACCTGGTGACTACAATACCAACATGGCGGTCAAGCGAATTTGAGACTTTTAAATAGACATTTCTCGCTATTTAACTCTCCAAACGTAATGAAACTTGGTACAGCAAATGTCTATACACATTGTAATGCACTGGAGTCTAATTTAGTTCAATTGATTACATAACCTCAAAATAGCGGCTGTGCGAAATATTTCACTGACATTCTATATCTCCGAAACTATTACAGATATCACCCTGCAATTTTGTACGGTGATAAAGGGTACTGATAAAGTTTACCTATGTATATTTCTTAACCTGAAAAGTACAAAACGAACATGGCGACCAAGCGAATTTGAAATATTTTAATAGACTTTTCTCGTGATTTATCACTCTGAGCGCAGTGAAATGTGGTACAGTAAATGATTTTGCAGATTGTAATGCACTGCCATCTAATTTAATTCAATTGTTTACATTACCTCAAGATGGGGGCTGTGCGAAACTTTAAAATTAAGTTTTTATTTGTTGTGTCGTAATCATGCGATCGAACTGAAAGTTTGAATAATGAAACTAGGCAATAATTGTCCTTGAATGGTACATAACTCTACGGCCTTTACATATAACAATCCTAAATGGCGAGCTTCCGAAATATTTCAACGGTTCTCAATATCTATCAATCTTTTACAGCAACCAAACTGATTTTTTTATGTTCATAGAGACTATAGGACTTTCAGTAACCTGGTGAGCACAAATCCAAAATGGCGGCGACGCGAATTTGAAATATTTAAATGGACGTTTCTCGCGAATTAACAATCCGAGTGCCGTGAAACGTTGCCCGTTAAATGCTTATACAAATGTTGATCCACTGGCAATTAATTTATTTCAATTGTTTGCATAATCACAAGATGGCTACTGGGCGTAATTTTAAAATCTCGTTTTTACTTCTTGTGTTCGAATCATGCGATTGAAGTTTGAATACCACACGTACACACTAATCTTAATGTAATAGTACAAAAATAAAAGTACAACCTGGCGACTATCTGAAATATTTAGACGGTTCTCAATATCTACGAATCTGTTACAGCAATTAAACTGACAATTTGTATGTGGATTGAGGCAATTAACATGAGCAGGATATATGAAAATAGGCTGTATAGTTCTTCACGGAACTACTTGTTTTTAGCCTATTTTCAATTTGGAAAAAAATAGGCTTATGAGATCACCTTTTGTCCGTGTGTGTGTGCGTGTGTGTGTGTGTGAGGTGTGTGTGTGTGTCCCCTAATAAAATCTAAACGGCTGGAGAGATTTCAATGAAACTCGGTAAGTTCATAGCACTATTCCCGGCGACCTCGACCGTTCCCTTCAAATTTTGCTACGTCTCACCATTCCAACATGGCGGCTGTGCGAAATATTTCACTAGCAGTCAATACCTCCGAAACTATTACCGATATCGCCCTGAAATTGTGTACGGTGATAAAGGGCACTACTAGAAGTTCACCTATGAGACTAAAAAACCTGGTGACTACAAAACCAATATGGCGGTCATGCGAAATTGAGACTTTTAAATAGACTTTTCTCGCGATTTAACTCTCCAAACGTAATGAAACTTGGTACAGCAAATGTCTATACACATTGTAATGCACTGAAGTCTAATTTTGTTCAATTGTTTACATAACCTCAAAATGGCGGCTGTGCGAAATATTTCACTGACATTCTATATCTCCGAAACTATTACAGATATCACCCTGCAATTTTGTACGGTGATAAGGGGTACTGATACAAGTTTACCTATGTATATTTCTTAACCTGGAAAGTACAAAACGAACATGGCGACCAAGCGAATTTGAAATAGTTTAATAGACTTTTCTCGTGATTTATCACTCTGAGCGCAGTGAAATGTGGTACAGTAAATGATTTTGCAGATTGTAATGCACTGCCATCTAATTTAATTCAATTGTTTACATAACCTCAAGATGGCGGCTGTGCGAAATTTTAAAATTAAGTTTTTATTTGTTGTGTCGTAATCATGCGATCGAACAGAAAGTTTGAAAAATGAAACTAGGCAATAATTGTCCTTGAATGGTACATAACTCTATGGCCTTTACATATAACAATCCTAAATGGCGAGCTTCCGAAATATTTCGACGGTTCTCAATATCTATGATTCTTTTACAGCAACCAAACTGGTTTTTTTTATGTTCATAGAGACTATAGAACTTTCAGTAACCTGGTGAGCACAAATCCAACATGGCGGCGACGCGAATTTGAAATATTTAAATGGACGTTTCTCGCGAATTAACATTCCGAGTGCCGTGAAACGTTGCACGTTAAATGCTTATACTAATGTTGATCCACTGGCAATTAATTTATTTCAATTGTTTGCATAATCACAAGATGGCTACTGGGCGTAATTTTAAAATCTCGTTTTTACTTCTTGTGTTCTAATCATGCAATTGAAGTTTGAATACCACACGTACACACTAATCTTAATGTAATAGTACAAAAATAAAAATACAACCTGCCGACTATCTGAAATATTTAGACGGTTCTCAATATTTACGAATCTGTTTCAGCAATTAAACGGACATTTTGTATGTTGATTGAGGCAATTAACATGAGCAGGATATATGAAAATAGGCTGTATAGTTCTTCGCGGAACTACTTGTTTTTAGCCTATTTTCAATTAGGAAAAATAGGCTTATGAGATCACGTTTTGTCCTTGTGTGTGTGCGTGTGTGTGGTTGTGTGTGAGGTGTGTGTGTGTCCCCCACTAATAAAATCTAAACGGCTGGAGCGATTTCAATGAAACTCGGTAAGTTCATAGCACTATTCCCGGCGACCTCGACCGTTCATTTCAAATTTTGTTACGTCTCACCAATCCAACATGGCGGCTGTGCGAAATATTTCACTGACATTCTATATCTCCGAAACTATTACAGATATCACCCTGCAATTTTGTACGGTGATAAAGGGTACTGATACAAGTTTACCTATGTATATTTCTTAACCTGGAAAGTACAAAACGAACATGGCGACCAAGCGAATTTGAAATATTTTAATAGACTTTTCTCGTGATTTATCACTTTGAGCGCAGTGAAATGTGGTACAGTAAATGATTTTGCAGATTGTAATGCACTGCCATCTAATTTAATTCAATTGTTTACATTACCTCAAGATGGGGGCTGTGCGAAACTTTAAAATTAAGTTTTTATTTGTTGTGTCGTAATCATGCGATCGAACTGAAAGTTTGAATAATGAAACTAGGCAATAATTGTCCTTGAATGGTACATAACTCTATGGCCTTGACATATAACAATCTAAATGGGGAGCTTCCGAAATATTTCGACGGTTCTCAATATCTATCAATCTTTTACAGCAACCAAACTGCTTTTTTTATGTTCATAGAGACTATAGGACTTTCAGTAACCTGGTGAGGACACATCCAGCATGGCGGCGACGCGAAGTTGAAATATTTAAATGTACGTTTCTCGCGAATTAACAATCCGAGTGCCGTGAAACGTTGCACGTTAAATGCTTATACAAATGTTGATCCACTGGCAATTAATTTATTTCAATTGTTTGCATAATCACAAGATGGCTACTGGGCGTAATTTTAAAATCTCGTTTTTACTTCTTGTGTTCTAATCATGCGATTGAAGTTTTAATACCACACGTACACACTAATCTTAATGTAATAGTACAACAATAAAAATACAACCTGGCGACTATCTTAAATATTTAGACGGTTCTCAATATCTACGAATCTGTTACAGCAATTAAACTGAAAATTTGTATGAGGATTGAGGCAATTAACATCAGCAGGATATATGAAAATAGGCTGTATAGTTCTTCACGGAACTACTTGTTTTTAGCCTATTTTCAATTTGGAAAAAATAGGCTTATGAGATCACCTTTTGTCCGTGTGTGTGTGTGTGTGTGTGTGTGTGTGTGTGAGGTGTGTGTGTGTGTCCCCTAATAAAATCTAAACGGCTGGAGAGATTTCAATGAAACTCGGTAAGTTCATAGCACTATACCCGGCGACCTCGACCGTTCCCTTCAAATTTTGCTACGTCTCACCAATCCAACATGGCGGCTGTGCGAAATATTTAACTAGCATTCAATATCTCCGAAACTATTACCGATATCGCCCTGAAATTGTGTGCGGTGATAAAGAGCACTACTAGAAGTTCACTTATGAGTCTTTAAAAAACCTGCTGACTATAAAACCAACATGGCGGTCAAGCGAATTTGAGACTTTTAAATAGACTTTTCTCGCGATTTAACTCTCCAAACGTAATGAAACTTGGGACAGCAAATGTCTATACATATTGTAATGAACAGGAGTCAAATTTAGTTCAATTGTTTACATAACCTCAAAATAGCGGCTGTGCGAAATATTTCACTGACATTCTATATCTCCGAAACTATTACAGATATCACCCTGCAATTTTGTACGGTGATAAAGGGTACTGATACAAGTTTACCTATGTATATTTCTTAACCTGAAAAGTACAAAACGAACATGGCGGCCAAGCGAATTTGAAATATTTTAATAGACTTTTCTCGTGATTTATCACTCTGAGCGCAGTGAAATGTGGTACAGTAAATGATTTTGCAGATTGTAATGCACTGCCATCTAATTTAATTCAATTGTTTACATAACCTCAAGATGGGGGCTGTGCGAAACTTTAAAATTAAGTTTTTATTTGTTGTGTCGTAATCATGCGATCGAACTGAAAATTTGAATAATGAAACTAGGCAATAATTGTCCTTGAATGGTTCATAACTCTATGGCCTTTACATATAACAATCCTAAATGGCGAGCTACCGAATTATTTCGACGGTTCTCAATATCTATGATTCTTTTACAGCAACCAAACTGCTTTTTTTATGTTCATAGAGACTATAGAACTTTCAGTAACCTGGTGAGCACAAATCCAACATGACGGCGACGCGAATTTGAAATATTTAAATGGACGTTTCTCGCGAATTAACAATCCGAGTGCCGTGAAACGTTGCACGTTAAATGCTTATACAAATGTTGATCCACTGGCAATTAATTTATTTCAATTGTTTGCATAATCACAAGATGGCTATTGGGCGTAATTTTAAAATCTCGTTTTTACTTCTTGTGTTCTAATCATGCGATTGAAGTTTGAATACCACACGTACACACTAATCTTAATGTAATAGTACAAAAATAAAAATACAACCTGCCGACTATCTGAAATATTTAGACGGTTCTCAATATTTACGAATCTGTTTCAGCAATTAAACGGACATTTTGTATGTTGATTGAGGCAATTAACATGAGCAGGATATATGAAAATAGGCTGTATAGTTCTTCGCGGAACTACTTGTTTTTAGCCTATTTTCAATTAGGAAAAATAGGCTTATGAGATCACGTTTTGTCCGTGTGTGTGTGCGTGTGTGTGGTTGTGTGTGAGGTGTGTGTGTGTCCCCCACTAATAAAATCTAAACGGCTGGAGCGATTTCAATGAAACTCGGTAAGTTCATAGCACTATTCCCGGCGACCTCGACCGTTCCCTTCAAATTTTGTTACGTCTCACCAATCCAACATGGCGGCTGTGCGAAATATTTAACTAGCATTCAATATCTCCGAAACTATTACCGATATCGCCCTGAAATTGTGTACGGTGATAAAGGGCAATACTAGAAGTTCACTTATGAGTCTTTAAAAAACCTGCTGACTATAAAACCAACATGGCGGTCAAGCGAAATTGAGACTTTTAAATAGACTTTTCTCGCGATTTAACTCTCCAAACGTAATGAAACTTAGGACAGCAAATGTCTATACACATTGTAATGCACAGGAGTCAAATTTAGTTCAATTGTTTACATAACCTCAAAATAGCGGCTGTGCGAAATATTTCACTGACATTCTATATCTCCGAAACTATTACAGATATCACCCTGCAATTTTGTACGGTGATAAAGGGTACTGATACAAGTTTACCTATGTATATTTCTTAACCTGAAAAGTACAAAACGAACATGGCGGCCAAGCGAATTTGAAATATTTTAATAGACTTTTCTCGTGATTTATCACTCTGAGCGCAGTGAAATGTGGTACAGTAAATGATTTTGCAGATTGTAATGCACTGCCATTTAATTTAATTCAATTGTTTACATAACCTCAAGATGGGGGCTGTGCGAAACTTTAAAATTAAGTTTTTATTTGTTGTGTCGTAATCACGCGATCGAACTGAAAATTTGAATAATGAAACTAGGCAATAATTGTCCTTGAATGGTTCATAACTCTATGGCCTTTACATATAACAATCCTAAAAGGCGAGCTTCCGAATTATTTCGACGGTTCTCAATATCTATCAATCTTTTACAGCAACCAAACTGAAATTTTTATGTTCATAGAGACTATAGGACTTTCAGTAACCTGGTGAGCACAAATCCAACATGGCGGCGAAGCGAAGTTGAAATATTTAAATGGACGTTTCTCGCGAATTAACAATCCGAGGGCCGTGAAACGTTGCACGTTAAATGCTTATACAAATGTTGATCGACTGGCAATTAATTTATTTCAATTGTTTGCATAATCACAAGATGGCTACTGGGTGTAATTTTAAAATCTCGTTTTTACTTCTTGTGTTCTAATCATGCCATTGAAGTTTGACTACCACACGTACACACTAATCATAATGTAATAGTACAAAAATAAAAATACAACCTGGCGACTATCTGAAATATTTAGACGGTTCTCAGTATCTACGAATCTGTTACAGCAATTAAACGGACATTTTGTATGTTGATTGAGGCAATTAACATGAGCAGGATATATGAAAATAGGCTGTATATTTCTTCGCGGAACTACTTGTTTTAGCCTATTTTCAATTAGGACAAAATAGGCTTATGAGATCACCTTTTGTCCGTGTGTGTGTGTGCGTGTGTGTGTGTGTGTGAGGTGTGTGTGTGTGTCCCCCTAATAAAATCTAAACGGCTGGAGCGATTTCAATGAAACTCGGTAAGTTCATAGCACTATTCCCGGCGACCTCGACCGTTCCCTTCAAATTTTGTTACGTCTCGCCAATCCAACATGGCGGCTGTGCGAAATATTTCACTAGCATTCAATATCTCCGAAACTATTCACGATATCGCCCTGAAATTGTGTACGGTGATAAAGGGCACTACTAGAAGTTCACCTATGAGACTTTCAAAAACCTGGTGACTACAAAACCAACATGGCGGTCAAGCGAAATTGAGACTTTTAAATAGACTTTTATGGCGATTTAACTCTCCAAACCTAATGAAACTTGGTACAGCAAATGTCTATACACATTGTAGTGCACTGGAGTCTAATTTAGTTCAATTGTTTACATAACCTCAAAATAGCGGCTGTGCGAAATATTTCACTGACATTCTATATCTCCGAAACTATTACAGATATCACCCTGCAATTTTTACGGTGATAAAGGGTACTGATACAAGTTTACCTATGTATATTTCTTAACCTGAAAAGTACAAAACGAACATGGCGACCAAACGAATTTGAAATATTTTAATAGACTTTTCTCGTGATTTATCTCTCTGAGCGCAGTGAAATGTGGTACAGTAAATGATTTTGCAGATTGTAATGCACTGCCATCTAATTTAATTCAATTGTTTACATAACCTCAAGATGGGGGCTGTGCGAAACTTTAAAATTAAGTTTTTATTTGTTGTGTCGTAATCATGCGATCGAACTGAAATTTGAATAATGAAACTAGACAATAATTGTCCTTGAATGGTACATAACTCTACGGCCTTTACATATAACAATCCTAACTGGCGAGCTTCCGAAATATTTCAACGGTTCTCAATATCTATCACTCTTTTAACAGCAACCAAACTGATTTTTTTATGTTCATAGAGACTATAGGACTTTCAGTAACCTGGTGAGCACAAATCCAACATGGCGGCGACACGAATTTGAAATATTTAAATGGACGTTTCTCGCGAATTAACAATCCGAGTGCCGAGAAATGTTGCACGTTAAATGCTTATACAAATGTTGATCCACTGGCAATTAATTTATTTCAATTGTTTGCATAATCACAAGATGGCTACTGGGCGTAATTTTAAAATCACGTTTTTACTTCTTGTGTTCTAATCATGCGATTGAAGTTTGAATACCACACGTACACACTAATCTTAATGTAATAGTACAAAAATAAAAGTACAACCTGGCGACTATCTGAAATATTTAGACGGTTCTCAATATCTACGAATCTGTTACAGCAATTAAACTGACAATTTGTATGTGGATTGAGGCAATTAACATGAGCAGGATATATGAAAATAGGCTGTATAGTTCTTCACGGAACTACTTGTTTTTAGCCTATTTTCAATTTGGAAAAAAATAGGCTTATGAGATCACCTTTTGTCCGTGTGTGTGTGCGTGTGTGTGTGTGTGTGTGTGAGGTGTGTGTGTGTGTCCCCTAATAAAATCTAAACAGCTGGAGAGATTTCAATGAAACTCGGTAAGTTCATAGCACTATTCCCGGCGACCTCGACCGTTCCCTTCAAATTTTGCTACGTCTCACCATTCCAACATGGCGGCTGTGCGAAATATTTCACTAGCAGTCAATTCCTCCGAAACTATTACCGATATCGCCCTGAAATTGTGTACGGTGATAAAGGGCACTACTAGAAGTTCACCTATGAGACTAAAAAACCTGGTGACTACAAAACCAAAATGGCGGTCATGCGAAATTGAGACTTTTAAATAGACTTTTCTCGCGATTTAACTCTCCAAACGTAATGAAACTTGGTACAGCAAATGTCTATACACATTGTAATGCACTGAAGTCTAATTTAGTTCAATTGTTTACATAACCTCAAAATGGCGGCTGTGCGAAATATTTCACTGACATTCTATATCTCCGAAACTATTACAGATATCACCCTGCAATTTTGTACGGTGATAAGGGGTACTGATACAAGTTTACCTATGTATATTTCTTAACCTGGAAAGTACAAAACGAACATGGCGACCAAGCGAATTTGAAATAGTTTAATAGACTTTTCTCGTGATTTATCACTCTGAGCGCAGTGAAATGTGGTACAGTAAATGATTTTGCAGATTGTAATGCACTGCCATCTAATTTAATTCAATTGTTTACATAACCTCAAGATGGCGGCTGTGCGAAATTTTAAAATTAAGTTTTTATTTGTTGTGTCGTAATCATGCGATCGAACAGAAAGTTTGAAAAATGAAACTAGGCAATAATTGTCCTTGAATGGTACAAAACTTTATGGCCTTTACATATAACAATCCTAAATGGCGAGCTTCCGAAATATTTCGACGGTTCTCAATATCTATGATTCTTTTACAGCAACCAAACTGGTTTTTTTAATGTTCATAGAGACTATAGAACTTTCAGTAACCTGGTGAGCACAAATCCAACATGGCGGCGACGCGAATTTGAAATATTTAAATGGACGTTTCTCGCGAATTAACAATCCGAGTGCCGTGAAACGTTGCACGTTAAATGCTTATACAAATGTTGATCCACTGGCAATTAATTTATTTCAATTGTTTGCATAATCACAAGATGGCTACTGGGCGTAATTTTAAAATCTCGTTTTTACTTCTTGTGTTCTAATCATGCAATTGAAGTTTGAATACCACACGTACACACTAATCTTAATGTAATAGTACAAAAATAAAAATACAACCTGCCGACTATCTGAAATATTTAGACGGTTCTCAATATTTACGAATCTGTTTCAGCAATTAAACGGACATTTTGTATGTTGATTGAGGCAATTAACATGAGCAGGATATATGAAAATAGGCTGTATAGTTCTTCGCGGAACTACTTGTTTTTAGCCTATTTTCAATTAGGAAAAATAGGCTTATGAGATCACGTTTTGTCCGTGTGTGTGTGCGTGTGTGTGGTTGTGTGTGAGGTGTGTGTGTGTCCCCCACTAATAAAATCAAAACGGCTGGAGCGATTTCAATGAAACTCGGTAAGTTCATAGCACTATTCCCGGCGACCTCGACCGTTCACTTCAAATTTTGTTACGTCTCACCAATCCAACATGGCGGCTGTGCGAAATATTTCACTGACATTCTATATCTCCGAAACTATTACAGATATCACCCTGCAATTTTGTACGGTGATAAAGGGTACTGATACAAGTTTACCTATGTATATTTCTTAACCTGGAAAGTACAAAACGAACATGGCGACCAAGCGAATTTGAAATATTTTAATAGACTTTTCTCGTGATTTATCACTCTGAGCGCAGTGAAATGTGGTACAGTAAATGATTTTGCAGATTGTAATGCACTGCCATCTAATTTAATTCAATTGTTTACATTACCTCAAGATGGGGGCTGTGCGAAACTTTAAAATTAAGTTTTTATTTGTTGTGTCGTAAACATGCGATCGAACTGAAAGTTTGAATAATGAAACTAGGCAATAATTGTCCTTGAATGGTACATAACTCTATGGGCTTGACATATAACAATCTAAATGGGGAGCTTCCGAAATATTTCGACGGTTCTCAATATCTATCAATCTTTTACAGCAACCAAACTGCTTTTTTTTTATGTTCATAGAGACTATAGGACTTTCAGTAACCTGGTGAGGACACATCCAACATGGCGGCGACGCGAAGTTGAAATATTTAAATGTACGTTTCTCGCGAATTAACAATCCGAGTGCCGTGAAACGTTGCACGTTAAATGCTTATACAAATGTTGATCCACTGGCAATTAATTTATTTCAATTGTTTGCATAATCACAAGATGGCTACTGGGCGTAATTTTAAAATCTCGTTTTTACTTCTTGTGTTCTAATCATGCGATTGAAGTTTGAATACCACACGTACACACTAATCTTAATGTAATAGTACAAAAATAAAAATACAACCTGGCGACTATCTGAAATATTTAGACGGTTCTCAATATCTACGAATCTGTTACAGCAATTAAACTGAAAATATGTATGTGGATTGAGGCAATTAACATGAGCAGGATATATGAAAATAGGCTGTATATTTCTTCGCGGAACTACTTGTTTTAGCCTATTTTCAATTAGGACAAAATTGGCTTATGAGATCACCTTTTGTCCGTGTGTGTGTGTGCGTGTGTGTGTGTGTGTGTGTGTGAGGTGTGTGTGTGTGTGTCCCTAATTAAATCTAAACGGCTTGAGCGATTTCAATGAAACTCGGTAAGTTCATAGCACTATTCCCGGCGACCTCGACCGTTCCCTTCAAATTTTGTTACGTCTCGCCAATCCAACATGGCGGCTGTGCGAAATATTTCACTAGCATTCAATATCTCCGAAACTATTACCGATATCGCCCTGAAATTGTGTACGGTGATAAAGGGCACTACTAGAAGTTCACCTATGAGACTTTCAAAAACCTGGTGACTACAAAACCAACATGGCGGTCAAGCGAAATTGAGACTTTTAAATAGACTTTTATGGCGATTTAACTCTCCAAACCTAATGAAACTTGGTACAGCAAATGTCTATACACATTGTAATGCACTGGAGTCTAATTTAGTTCAATTGTTTACATAACCTCAAAATAGCGGCTGTGCGAAATATTTCACTGACATTCTATATCTCCGAAACTATTACAGATATCAACCTGCAATTTTGTACGGTGATAAAGGGTACTGATACAAGTTTACCTAAGTATATTTCTTAACCTGAAAAGTACAAAACGAACATGGCGACCAAGCGAATTTGAAATATTTTAATAGACTTTTCTCGTGATTTATCACTCTGAGCGCAGTGAAATGTGGTACAGTAAATGATTTTGCAGATTGTAATGCACTGCCATCTAATTTAATTCAATTGTTTACATAAACTCAAGATGGGGGCTGTGCGAAACTTTAAAATTAAGTTTTTATTTGTTGTGTCGTAATCATGCGATCGAACTGAAAGTTTGAATAATGAAACTAGGCAATAATTGACCTTGAATGGTACATAACTCTATGGCCTTTACATATAACAATTTAAATGGCGAGCTTCCGAAATATTTCGACGGTTCTCAGTATCTTTGAATTTTTTACAGCAACCAAACTGCTTTTTTTTATGTTCATAGAGACTATAGGACTTTCAGTAACCTGGTGAGGACAAATCCAACATGGCGGCGACGCGAAGTTGAAATATTTAAATGGACGTTTCTCGCGAATTAACAATCCGAGTGCCGTGAAACGTTGCACGTTAAATGCTTATACAAATGTTGATCCACTGGCAATTAATTTATTTCAATTGTTTGCATAATCACAAGATGGCTACTGGGCGTAATTTTAAAATCTCGTTTTTACTTCTTGTGTTCTAATCATGCGATTGAAGTTTGAATACCACACGTACACACTAATCTTAATGTAATAGTACAAAAATAAAAATACTACCTGGCGACTATCTGAAATATTTAGACGGTTCTCAATATCTACGAATCTGTTACAGCAATTAAACTGAAAATTTGTATGTTGATTGAGGCAATTAACATGAGCAGGATATATGAAAATAGGCTGTATAGTTCTTCACGGAACTAATTGTTTTTAGCCTATTTTCAATTTGGAAAAAATAGTCTTATGAGATCACCTTTTGTCCGTGTGTGTGTGCGTGTGTGTGTGTGTGTGTGTGTGAGGTGTGTGTGTGTCCCCCCCTAATAAAATCTAAACGGCTGGAGCGATTTCAATGAAACTCGGTAAATTCATAGCACTATTCCCGGCGACCTCGACCGTTCCCTTCGAATTTTGCTACGTCTCACCAATCCAACATGGCGGCTGTGCGAAATATTTCACTAGCATTCAATATCTCCGAAACTATTACCGATATCGCCCTGAAATTGTGTACGGTGATAAAGGGCACTACTAGATGTTCACCTATGAGACTTTCAAAAACCTGGTGACTACAAAACCAACATGGCGGTCAAGCGAATTTGAGACTTTTAAATAGACTTTTCTCGCGATTTGACTCTCCAAACGTAATGAAACTTGGTACAGCAAATGTCTATACACATTGTAGTGCACTGGAGTCTAATTTAGTTCAATTGTTTACATAACCTCAAAATAGCGGCTGTGCGAAATATTTCACTGACATTCTATATCTCCGAAACTATTACAGATATCACCCTGCAATTTTTACGGTGATAAAGGGTACTGATACAAGTTTACCTATGTATATTTCTTAACCTGAAAAGTACAAAACGAACATGGCGACCAAACGAATTTGAAATATTTTAATAGACTTTTCTCGTGATTTATCACTCTGAGCGCAGTGAAATGTGGTACAGTAAATGATTTTGCAGATTGTAATGCACTGCCATCTAATTTAATTCAATTGTTTACATAACCTCAAGATGGGGGCTGTGCGAAACTTTAAAATTAAGTTTTTATTTGTTGTGTCGTAATCATGCGATCGAACTGAAATTTGAATAATGAAACTAGACAATAATTGTCCTTGAATGGTACATAACTCTACGGCCTTTACATATAACAATCCTAAATGGCGAGCTTCCGAAATATTTCAACGGTTCTCAATATCTATCACTCTTTTAACAGCAACCAAACTGATTTTTTTTTGTTCATAGAGACTATAGGACTTTCAGTAACCGGGTGAGCACAAATCCAACATGGCGGCGACACGAATTTGAAATATTTAAATGGACGTTTCTCGCGAATTAACAATCCGAGTGCCGTGAAACGTTGCACGTTAAATGCTTATACAAATGTTGATCCACTGGCAATTAATTTATTTCAATTGTTTGCATAATCACAAGATGGCTACTGGGCGTAATTTTAAAATCACGTTTTTACTTCTTGTGTTCTAATCATGCGATTGAAGTTTGAATACCAAACGTACACACTAATCTTAATGTAATAGTACAAAAATAAATATACAACCTGGCGACTATCTGAAATATTTAGACGGTTCTCAATATCTACGAATCTGTTACAGCAATTAAACTGACATTTTGTATGTTGATTGAGGCAATTAACATGAGCAGGATATATGAAAATAGGCTGTATAGTTCTTCGCGGAACTACTTTTTTTAGCCTATTTTCAATTAGGAAAAATAGGCTTATGTGATCACGTTTCGTCCGTGTGTGTGTGCGTGTGTGAGGAGTGTGTGTGTCCCCCACTAATAAAATCTAAACGGCTGGAGCGATTTCAATGAAACTCGGTAAGTTCATAGCACTATTCCCGGCGACCTCGACCGTTCCCTTCAAATTTTGTTACGTCTCACCAATCCAACATGGCGGCTGTGCGAAATATTTCACTAGCAATCAATATCTCAGAAACTATTACCGATATCGTCCTGAAATTGTGTACGGTGATAAAGGGCACTACTAGAAGTTCACCTATGAAACTTTCAAAAGCCTGGTGACTATAAAACCAACATGGCGGTCAAGCGAAATTGAGACTTTTAAATAGAATTTTCTCGCGATTTAACTCTCCAAACGTAATGAAACTTGGGACAGCAAATGTCTATACACATTGTAATGCACAGGAGTCTAATTTAGTTCAATTGTTTACATAACCTCAAAATAGCGGCTGTGCGAAATATTTCACTGACATTCTTTCTCTCCGAAACTATTACAGATATCACCCTGCAATTTTGTACGGTGATAAAGGGTACTGATACAAGGTTACCTATGTATATTTCTTAACCTGAAAAGTACAAAACGAACATGGCGACCAAGCGAATTTGAAATATTTTAATAGCCTTTTCTCGTGATTTATCACTCTGAGCGAAGTGAAATGTGGTACAGTAAATGATTTTGCAGATTGTAATGCACTGCCATCTAATTTAATTCAATTGTTTACATAACCTCAAGATGGGGGCTGTGCGAAACTTTAAAATTAAGTTTTTATTTGTTGTGTCGTAATCATGCGATCGAACTGAAAGTTTGAATAATGAAACTAGGCAGTAATTGTCCTTGAATGGTACATAACTCTATGGCCTTTACACATAACAATCCTAAATGGCGTGCTTCCGAATTATTTCGACGGTTCTCAATATCTATCAATCTTTTACAGCAACCAAACTGAAATTTTTATGTTCATAGAGACTATAGGACTTTCAGTAACCTGGTGAGCACAAATCCAACAAGGCGGCGAAGCGAAGTTGAAATATTTAAATGGACGTTTCTCGCGAATTAACAATCCGAGTGCCGCGAAACGTTGCACGGTAAATGCTTATACAATTGTTGATCCACTGGCAATTAATTTATTTCAATTGTTTGCATAATCACAAGATGGCTACTGGGCGTAATTTTAAAATCTCGTTTTTACTTCTTGTGTTCTAATCATGCGATTGAAGTTTGAATACCACACGTACACACTAATCATAATGTTATAGTACAAAAATAAAAATACAAACTGGCGACTATCTGAAATATTTAGACGGTTCTCAATATCTACGAATCTGTTACAGCAATTAAACGGATATTTTGTGTGTTGATTGAGGCAATTAACATGACCAGGATATATGAAAATAGGCTGTATAGTTCTTCGCGGAACTACTTGTTTTAGCCTATTTTCAACTAGGACAAAATAGGCTTATGAGATCACCTTTTGTCCGTGTGTGTGTGTGTGCGTGTGTGTGTGTGTGAGGTGTGTGTGTGCCCCCCCCCTAATAAAATCTAAACGGCTGGAGCGATTTCAATGAAACTCGGTAAGTTCATAGCACTATTCCCGGCGACCTCGACCGTTCCCTTCAAATTTTGTTACGTCTCGCCAATCCAACATGGCGGCTGTGCGAAATATTTCACTAGCATTCAATATCTCCGAATCTATTACCGATATCGCCCTGAAATTGTGTACGGTGATAAAGGGCACTACTAGAAGTTCACCTATGAGACTTTCAAAAACCTGGTGACTACAAAACCAACATGGCGGTCAAGCGAATTTGTGACTTTTAAATAGATTTTTCTCGCGATTTAACTCTCCAAACGTAATGAAACTTGGTACAGCAAATGTCTATATACATTGTAATGCACTGGAGTCTAATTTAGTTCAATTGTTTACATAACCTCAAAATAGCGGCTGTGCGAAATATTTCACTGACATTCTATATCTCCGAAACTATTACAGATATCACCCTGCAATTTTGTACGGTGATAAAGGGTACTGATACAAGGTTACCTATGTATATTTCTTAACCTGAAAAGTACAAAACGAACATGGCGGCCAAGCGAATTTGAAATATTTTAATAGACTTTTCTCGTGATTTATCACTCTGAGCGCAGTGAAATGTGGTACAGTAAATGATTTTGCAGATTGTAATGCACTGCCATCTAATTTAATTCAATTGTTTACATAACCTCAAGATGGGGGCTGTCCGAAACTTTCAAATTAAGTTTTTATTTGTTGTGTCGTAATCATGCGATCGAACTGAAATTTGAATAATGAAACTAGACAATAATTGTCCTTGAATGGTACATAACTCTACGGCCTTTAAACATAACAATCCTAAATGGCGAGCTTCCGAAATATTTCAACGGTTCTCAATATCTATCAATCTTTTAACAGCAACCAAACTGATTTTTTTATGTTCATAGAGACTATAGGACTTTCAGTAACCTGGTGAGCACAAATCCAACATGGCGGCGACACGAATTAGAAATATTTAAATGGACGTTTCTCGCGAATTAACAATCCGAGTGCCGTGAAACGTTGCACGTTAAATGCTTATACAAATGTTGATCCACTGGCAATTAATTTATTTCAATTGTTTGCATAATCACAAGATGGCTACTGGGCGTAATTTTAAAATCACGTTTTTACTTCTTGTGTTCTAATCATGCGATTGAAGTTTGAATACCACACGTACACACTAATCTTAATGTAATAGTACAAAATTAAAAGTACAACCTGGCGACTATCTGAAATATTTAGCCTAGACGGTTCTCAATATCTACGAATCTGTTACAGCAATTAAACTGAAAATTTGTATGTTGATTGAGGCAATTAACATGAGCAGGATATATGAAAATAGGCTGTATAGTTCTTCACCGAACTACTTGTTTTTAGCCTATTTTCAATTTGAACAAAATAGGCTTATGAGATCACCTTTTGTCCGTGTGTGTGTGCGTGTGTGTGTGTGTGTGTGTGTGCCCCCCCCTAATCAAATCTAAACGGCTGGAGCGATTTCAATGAAACTCGGTAAGTTCATAGCACTATTCCCGGCCATCCTCGTCCGTTCCCTTCAAAGTGTGTTACGTCTCACCAATCCAACATGGCGGCTGTGCGAAATATTTCACTAGCATTCAATATCTCCGAAACTATTACCGATATCGCCCTGAAATTGTGTACGGTGATAAAGGGCACTACTAGAAGTTCATCTATGAGACTTTAAAAAACCTGATGACTACAAAACCAACATGGCGGTCATGCGAATTTGAGACTTTTAAATAGACTTTTCTCGCGATTTAACTCTCCAAACGTAATGAAACTTGGTACAGCAAATGTCTATACACATTGTAATGCACTGAAGTCTAATTTTGTTCAATTGTTTACATAACCTCAAAATGGCGGCTGTGCGAAATATTTCACTGACATTCTATATCTCCGAAACTATTACAGATATCACCCTGCAATTTTGTACGGTGATAAAGGGTACTGATACAAGTTTACCTATGTATATTTCTTAACCTGAAAAGTACAAAACGAACATGGCGACCAAGCGAATTTGAAATATTTTAATAGACTTTTCTCGTGATTTATCACTCTGAGCGCTGTGAAATGTGGTACAGTAAATGATTTTGCAGATTGTAATGCACTGCCATCTAATTTAATTCAATTGTTTACATAACCTCAAGATGGCGGCTGTGCGAAATTTTAAAATTAAGTTTTTATTTGTTGTGTCGTAATCATGCGATCGAACAGAAAGTTTGAATAATGAAACTAGGTAATAATTGTCCTTGAATGGTCCATAACTCTATGGCCTTTACATATAACAATCCTAAATGGCGAGCTTCCGAAATATTTCGACGGTTCTCAATATCTATGATTCTTTTACAGCATCCAAACTGATTTTTTTATGTTCATAGAGACTATAGGACTTTCAGTAACCTGGTGAGCACAAATCCAACATGGCGGCGACGCGAATTTGAGATATTTAAATGGACGTTTCTCGCGAATTAACAATCCGAGTGCCGTGAAACGTTGCACGTTAAATGCTTATACAAATGTTGATCCACTGGCAATTAATTTATTTCAATTGTTTGCATAATCACAAGATGGCTACTGGGCGTAATTTTAAAATCTCATTTTTACTTCTTGTGTTCTAATCATGCGATTGAAGTTTGAATACCACGCGTACACACTAATCTTAATGTAATAGTACAAAAATAAAAATACAAACTGGCGACTATCTGAAATATTTAGACGGTTCTCAATATCTACGAATCAGTTACAGCAATTAAACGGACATTTTGTATGTTGATTGAGGCAATTAACATGAGCAGGATATATGAAAATATGCTGTATAGTTCTTCGCGGAACTACTTGTTTTAGCCTATTTTCAATTAGGACAAAATAGGCTTATGAGATCACCTTTTGTCCGTGTGTGTGTGTGCGTGTGTGTGTGTGTGTGAGGTGTGTGTGTGTGCACCCCCCCCCCTAATAAAATCTAAACGGCTGGAGCGATTTCAATGAAACTCGGTAAGTTCATAGCACTATTCCCGGTGACCTCGACCGTTCCCTTCAAATTTTGTTACGTCTCGCCAATCCAACATGGCGGCTGTGCGAAATATTTTACTAGCATTCAATATCTCCGAAACTATTACCGATATCGCCCTGAAATTGTGTACGGTGATAAAGGGCACTACTAGAAGTTCACCTATGAGACTTTCAAAAACCTGGTGACTACAAAACCAACATGGCGGTCAAGCGAAATTGAGACTTTTAAATAGACTTTTCTCGCGATTTAACTCTCCAAACGTAATGAAACTTGGTACAGCAAATGTCTATACACATTGTAATGCACTGGAGTCTAATTTAGTTCAATTGTTTACATTACCTGAAAATGGCGGCTGTGCGAAATATTTCACTGACATTCTATATCTCCGAAACTATTACAGATATCACCCTGCAATTTTGTACGGTGATAAAGTGTACTGATACAAGGTTACCTATGTATATTTCTTAACCTGAAATGTACAAAACGAACATGGCGACCAAGCGAATTTGAAATATTTTAATAGACTTTTCTCGTGATTTATCACTCTGAGCGCAGTGAAATGTGATACAGAAAATGATTTTGCAGATTGTAATGCACTGCCATCTAATTTAATTCAATTGTTTACATAACCTCAAGATGGGGGCTGTGCGAAACTTTAAAATTAAGTTTTTATTTGTTGTGTCGTAATCATGCGATCGAACTGAAAGTTTGAATAATGAAACTACGCAATAATTGTCCTTGAATGGTACATAACTCTATGGCCTTTACATATAACAATCCTAAATGGAGAGCTTCCAAATTATTTCGACGGTTCTCAATATCTATCAATCTTTTACAGCAACCAAACTGAAATTTTTATGTTCATAGAGACTATAGGACTTTCAGTAACCGGGTGAGCACAAATCCAACATGGCGGCGACACGAATTTGAAATATTTAAATGGACGTTTCTCGCGAATTAACAATCCGAGTGCCGTGAAACGTTGCACGTTAAATGCTTATACAAATGTTGATCCACTGGCAATTAATTTATTTCAATTGTTTGCATAATCACAAGATGGCTACTGGGCGTAATTTTAAAATCTCGTTTTTACTTCTTGTGTTCTAATCATGCGATTGAAGTTTGAATACCACACGTACACACTAATCTTAATGTAATAGTACAAAAATAAAAATACTACCTGGCGACTATCTGAAATATTTAGACGGTTCTCAATATCTACGAATCTGTTACAGCAATTAAACTGAAAATTTGTATGTTGATTGAGGCAATTAACATGAGCAGGATATATGAAAATAGGCTGTATAGTTCTTCACGGAACTAATTGTTTTTAGCCTATTTTCAATTTGGAAAAAATAGTCTTATGAGATCACCTTTTGTCCGTGTGTGTGTGCGTGTGTGTGTGTGTGTGTGTGTGAGGTGTGTGTGTGTCCCCCCCTAATAAAATCTAAACGGCTGGAGCGATTTCAATGAAACTCGGTAAATTCATAGCACTATTCCCGGCGACCTCGACCGTTCCCTTCGAATTTTGCTACGTCTCACCAATCCAACATGGCGGCTGTGCGAAATATTTCACTAGCATTCAATATCTCCGAAACTATTACCGATATCGCCCTGAAATTGTGTACGGTGATAAAGGGCACTACTAGATGTTCACCTATGAGACTTTCAAAAACCTGGTGACTACAAAACCAACATGGCGGTCAAGCGAATTTGAGACTTTTAAATAGACTTTTCTCGCGATTTGACTCTCCAAACGTAATGAAACTTGGTACAGCAAATGTCTATACACATTGTAGTGCACTGGAGTCTAATTTAGTTCAATTGTTTACATAACCTCAAAATAGCGGCTGTGCGAAATATTTCACTGACATTCTATATCTCCGAAACTATTACAGATATCACCCTGCAATTTTTACGGTGATAAAGGGTACTGATACAAGTTTACCTATGTATATTTCTTAACCTGAAAAGTACAAAACGAACATGGCGACCAAACGAATTTGAAATATTTTAATAGACTTTTCTCGTGATTTATCACTCTGAGCGCAGTGAAATGTGGTACAGTAAATGATTTTGCAGATTGTAATGCACTGCCATCTAATTTAATTCAATTGTTTACATAACCTCAAGATGGGGGCTGTGCGAAACTTTAAAATTAAGTTTTTATTTGTTGTGTCGTAATCATGCGATCGAACTGAAATTTGAATAATGAAACTAGACAATAATTGTCCTTGAATGGTACATAACTCTACGGCCTTTACATATAACAATCCTAAATGGCGAGCTTCCGAAATATTTCAACGGTTCTCAATATCTATCACTCTTTTAACAGCAACCAAACTGATTTTTTTTTGTTCATAGAGACTATAGGACTTTCAGTAACCGGGTGAGCACAAATCCAACATGGCGGCGACACGAATTTGAAATATTTAAATGGACGTTTCTCGCGAATTAACAATCCGAGTGCCGTGAAACGTTGCACGTTAAATGCTTATACAAATGTTGATCCACTGGCAATTAATTTATTTCAATTGTTTGCATAATCACAAGATGGCTACTGGGCGTAATTTTAAAATCACGTTTTTACTTCTTGTGTTCTAATCATGCGATTGAAGTTTGAATACCAAACGTACACACTAATCTTAATGTAATAGTACAAAAATAAATATACAACCTGGCGACTATCTGAAATATTTAGACGGTTCTCAATATCTACGAATCTGTTACAGCAATTAAACTGACATTTTGTATGTTGATTGAGGCAATTAACATGAGCAGGATATATGAAAATAGGCTGTATAGTTCTTCGCGGAACTACTTTTTTTAGCCTATTTTCAATTAGGAAAAATAGGCTTATGTGATCACGTTTCGTCCGTGTGTGTGTGCGTGTGTGAGGAGTGTGTGTGTCCCCCACTAATAAAATCTAAACGGCTGGAGCGATTTCAATGAAACTCGGTAAGTTCATAGCACTATTCCCGGCGACCTCGGCCGTTCCCTTAAAATTTTGTTACGTCTCACCAATCCAACATGGCGGCTGTGCGAAATATTTCACTAGCAATCAATATCTCAGAAACTATTACCGATATCGTCCTGAAATTGTGTACGGTGATAAAGGGCACTACTAGAAGTTCACCTATGAAACTTTCAAAAGCCTGGTGACTATAAAACCAACATGGCGGTCAAGCGAAATTGAGACTTTTAAATAGAATTTTCTCGCGATTTAACTCTCCAAACGTAATGAAACTTGGGACAGCAAATGTCTATACACATTGTAATGCACAGGAGTCTAATTTAGTTCAATTGTTTACATAACCTCAAAATAGCGGCTGTGCGAAATATTTCACTGACATTCTTTCTCTCCGAAACTATTACAGATATCACCCTGCAATTTTGTACGGTGATAAAGGGTACTGATACAAGGTTACCTATGTATATTTCTTAACCTGAAAAGTACAAAACGAACATGGCGACCAAGCGAATTTGAAATATTTTAATAGCCTTTTCTCGTGATTTATCACTCTGAGCGAAGTGAAATGTGGTACAGTAAATGATTTTGCAGATTGTAATGCACTGCCATCTAATTTAATTCAATTGTTTACATAACCTCAAGATGGGGGCTGTGCGAAACTTTAAAATTAAGTTTTTATTTGTTGTGTCGTAATCATGCGATCGAACTGAAAGTTTGAATAATGAAACTAGGCAGTAATTGTCCTTGAATGGTACATAACTCTATGGCCTTTACACATAACAATCCTAAATGGCGTGCTTCCGAATTATTTCGACGGTTCTCAATATCTATCAATCTTTTACAGCAACCAAACTGAAATTTTTATGTTCATAGAGACTATAGGACTTTCAGTAACCTGGTGAGCACAAATCCAACAAGGCGGCGAAGCGAAGTTGAAATATTTAAATGGACGTTTCTCGCGAATTAACAATCCGAGTGCCGCGAAACGTTGCACGGTAAATGCTTATACAATTGTTGATCCACTGGCAATTAATTTATTTCAATTGTTTGCATAATCACAAGATGGCTACTGGGCGTAATTTTAAAATCTCGTTTTTACTTCTTGTGTTCTAATCATGCGATTGAAGTTTGAATACCACACGTACACACTAATCATAATGTTATAGTACAAAAATAAAAATACAAACTGGCGACTATCTGAAATATTTAGACGGTTCTCAATATCTACGAATCTGTTACAGCAATTAAACGGATATTTTGTGTGTTGATTGAGGCAATTAACATGACCAGGATATATGAAAATAGGCTGTATAGTTCTTCGCGGAACTACTTGTTTTAGCCTATTTTCAACTAGGACAAAATAGGCTTATGAGATCACCTTTTGTCCGTGTGTGTGTGTGTGCGTGTGTGTGTGTGTGAGGTGTGTGTGTGCCCCCCGTAATAAAATCTAAACGGCTGGAGCGATTTCAATGAAACTCGGTAAGTTCATAGCACTATTCCCGGCGACCTCGACCGTTCCCTTCAAATTTTGTTACGTCTCGCCAATCCAACATGGCGGCTGTGCGAAATATTTCACTAGCATTCAATATCTCCGAATCTATTACCGATATCGCCCTGAAATTGTGTACGGTGATAAAGGGCACTACTAGAAGTTCACCTATGAGACTTTCAAAAACCTGGTGACTACAAAACCAACATGGCGGTCAAGCGAATTTGTGACTTTTAAATAGATTTTTCTCGCGATTTAACTCTCCAAACGTAATGAAACTTGGTACAGCAAATGTCTATATACATTGTAATGCACTGGAGTCTAATTTAGTTCAATTGTTTACATAACCTCAAAATAGCGGCTGTGCGAAATATTTCACTGACATTCTATATCTCCGAAACTATTACAGATATCACCCTGCAATTTTGTACGGTGATAAAGGGTACTGATACAAGGTTACCTATGTATATTTCTTAACCTGAAAAGTACAAAACGAACATGGCGGCCAAGCGAATTTGAAATATTTTAATAGACTTTTCTCGTGATTTATCACTCTGAGCGCAGTGAAATGTGGTACAGTAAATGATTTTGCAGATTGTAATGCACTGCCATCTAATTTAATTCAATTGTTTACATAACCTCAAGATGGGGGCTGTCCGAAACTTTCAAATTAAGTTTTTATTTGTTGTGTCGTAATCATGCGATCGAACTGAAATTTGAATAATGAAACTAGACAATAATTGTCCTTGAATGGTACATAACTCTACGGCCTTTAAACATAACAATCCTAAATGGCGAGCTTCCGAAATATTTCAACGGTTCTCAATATCTATCAATCTTTTAACAGCAACCAAACTGATTTTTTTATGTTCATAGAGACTATAGGACTTTCAGTAACCTGGTGAGCACAAATCCAACATGGCGGCGACACGAATTAGAAATATTTAAATGGACGTTTCTCGCGAATTAACAATCCGAGTGCCGTGAAACGTTGCACGTTAAATGCTTATACAAATGTTGATCCACTGGCAATTAATTTATTTCAATTGTTTGCATAATCACAAGATGGCTACTGGGCGTAATTTTAAAATCACGTTTTTACTTCTTGTGTTCTAATCATGCGATTGAAGTTTGAATACCACACGTACACACTAATCTTAATGTAATAGTACAAAATTAAAAGTACAACCTGGCGACTATCTGAAATATTTACCCTAGACGGTTCTCAATATCTACGAATCTGTTACAGCAATTAAACTGAAAATTTGTATGTTGATTGAGGCAATTAACATGAGCAGGATATATGAAAATAGGCTGTATAGTTCTTCACCGAACTACTTGTTTTTAGACTATTTTCAATTTGGACAAAATAGGCTTATGAGATCACCTTTTGTCCGTGTGTGTGTGCGTGTGTGTGTGTGTGTGTGTGTGCCCCCCCCTAATCAAATCTAAACGGCTGGAGCGATTTCAATGAAACTCGGTAAGTTCATAGCACTATTCCCGGCCATCCTCGTCCGTTCCCTTCAAAGTGTGTTACGTCTCACCAATCCAACATGGCGGCTGTGCGAAATATTTCACTAGCATTCAATATCTCCGAAACTATTACCGATATCGCCCTGAAATTGTGTACGGTGATAAAGGGCACTACTAGAAGTTCATCTATGAGACTTTAAAAAACCTGATGACTACAAAACCAACATGGCGGTCATGCGAATTTGAGACTTTTAAATAGACTTTTCTCGCGATTTAACTCTCCAAACGTAATGAAACTTGGTACAGCAAATGTCTATACACATTGTAATGCACTGAAGTCTAATTTTGTTCAATTGTTTACATAACCTCAAAATGGCGGCTGTGCGAAATATTTCACTGACATTCTATATCTCCGAAACTATTACAGATATCACCCTGCAATTTTGTACGGTGATAAAGGGTACTCATACAAGTTTACCTATGTATATTTCTTAACCTGAAAAGTACAAAACGAACATGGCGACCAAGCGAATTTGAAATATTTTAATAGACTTTTCTCGTGATTTATCACTCTGAGCGCTGTGAAATGTGGTACAGTAAATGATTTTGCAGATTGTAATGCACTGCCATCTAATTTAATTCAATTGTTTACATAACCTCAAGATGGCTGCTGTGCGAAATTTTAAAATTAAGTTTTTATTTGTTGTGTCGTAATCATGCGATCGAACAGAAAGTTTGAATAATGAAACTAGGTAATAATTGTCCTTGAATGGTCCATAACTCTATGGCCTTTACATATAACAATCCTAAATGGCGAGCTTCCGAAATATTTCGACGGTTCTCAATATCTATGATTCTTTTACAGCATCCAAACTGATTTTTTTATGTTCATAGAGACTATAGGACTTTCAGTAACCTGGTGAGCACAAATCCAACATGGCGGCGACGCGAATTTGAGATATTTAAATGGACGTTTCTCGCGAATTAACAATCCGAGTGCCGTGAAACGTTGCACGTTAAATGCTTATACAAATGTTGATCCACTGGCAATTAATTTATTTCAATTGTTTGCATAATCACAAGATGGCTACTGGGCGTAATTTTAAAATCTCATTTTTACTTCTTGTGTTCTAATCATGCGATTGAAGTTTGAATACCACGCGTACACACTAATCTTAATGTAATAGTACAAAAATAAAAATACAAACTGGCGACTATCTGAAATATTTAGACGGTTCTCAATATCTACGAATCAGTTACAGCAATTAAACGGACATTTTGTATGTTGATTGAGGCAATTAACATGAGCAGGATATATGAAAATATGCTGTATAGTTCTTCGCGGAACTACTTGTTTTAGCCTATTTTCAATTAGGACAAAATAGGCTTATGAGATCACCTTTTGTCCGTGTGTGTGTGTGCGTGTGTGTGTGTGTGTGAGGTGTGTGTGTGTGCACCCCCCCCCTAATAAAATCTAAACGGCTGGAGCGATTTCAATGAAACTCGGTAAGTTCATAGCACTATTCCCGGTGACCTCGACCGTTCCCTTCAAATTTTGTTACGTCTCGCCAATCCAACATGGCGGCTGTGCGAAATATTTTACTAGCATTCAATATCTCCGAAACTATTACCGATATCGCCCTGAAATTGTGTACGGTGATAAAGGGCACTACTAGAAGTTCACCTATGAGACTTTCAAAAACCTGGTGACTACAAAACCAACATGGCGGTCAAGCGAAATTGAGACTTTTAAATAGACTTTTCTCGCGATTTAACTCTCCAAACGTAATGAAACTTGGTACAGCAAATGTCTATACACATTGTAATGCACTGGAGTCTAATTTAGTTCAATTGTTTACATTACCTGAAAATGGCGGCTGTGCGAAATATTTCACTGACATTCTATATCTCCGAAACTATTACAGATATCACCCTGCAATTTTGTACGGTGATAAAGTGTACTGATACAAGGTTACCTATGTATATTTCTTAACCTGAAATGTACAAAACGAACATGGCGACCAAGCGAATTTGAAATATTTTAATAGACTTTTCTCGTGATTTATCACTCTGAGCGCAGTGAAATGTGATACAGAAAATGATTTTGCAGATTGTAATGCACTGCCATCTAATTTAATTCAATTGTTTACATAACCTCAAGATGGGGGCTGTGCGAAACTTTAAAATTAAGTTTTTATTTGTTGTGTCGTAATCATGCGATCGAACTGAAAGTTTGAATAATGAAACTAGGCAATAATTGTCCTTGAATGGTACATAACTCTATGGCCTTTACATATAACAATCCTAAATGGAGAGCTTCCAAATTATTTCGACGGTTCTCAATATCTATCAATCTTTTACAGCAACCAAACTGAAATTTTTATGTTCATAGAGACTATAGGACTTTCAGTAACCTGGTGAGGACAAATCCAACATGGCGGCGACGCGAAGTTGAAATATTTAAATGGACGTTTCTCGCGAATTAACAATCCGAGTGCCGTGAAACGTTGCACGTTAAATGCTTATACAAATGTTGATCCACTGGCAATTAATTTATTTCAATTGTTTGCATAATCACAAGATGGCTACTGGGCGTAATTTTAAAATCTCGTTTTTACTTCTTGTGTTCTAATCATGCGATTGAAGTTTGAATACCACACGTACACACTAATCTTAATATAATAGTACAAAAATAAAAATACAACCTGGCGACTATCTGAAATATTTAGACGGTTCTCAATATCTACGAATCTGTTACAGCAATTAAACGGACATTTTGTATGTTGATTGCAGCAATTAACATGGGCAGGATATATGAAAATAGGCTGTATAGTTCTTCGCGGAACTACTTGTTTTTAGCCTATTTTCAATTAGGAAAAAATAGGCTTATGAGATCACATTTTGTCCGTGTGTGTGTGCGTGTGCGTGTGTGCGTGTGTGTGAGATGTGTGTGTGTGTGTCCCCCTAATAAAATCTAAACGGCTGGAGCGATTTCAATGAAACTCAGTAAGTTCATAGCACTATTCCCGGCGACCTCGACCGTTCCCTTTTGTTACGTCTCACCAATCCAACGTGGCGGCTGTGCGAATAATTTCACTACCATTCAATATCTCCGAATCTATTACAGATATCGCCCTGAAATTGTGTACGGTGATAAAGGGCACTTCTAGAAGTTCACCTATGAGACTTTCAAAAGCCTGGTGACTACAATACCAACATGGCGGTCAAGCGAAATTGAGACATTTAAATAGACTTTTCTCGCGATTTAACTCTCCAAACGTAATGAAACTTGGTACATCAAATGTCTATATACATTGTAATGCACTGGAGTCTAATTTAGTTCAATTGTTTACATAACCTCAAAATGTCGGCTGTGCGAAATATTTCACTGACATTCTATATCTCCGAAACTATTACAGATATCACCCTGCAATTTTGTACGGTGATAAAGGGTACTGATACAAGTTTACCTATGTATATTTCTTAACCTGAAAAGTACAAAACGAACATGGCGACCAAGCGAATTTGAAATATTTTAATAGACTTTTCTCGTGATTTATCACTCTGAGCGCAGTGAAATGTGGTACAGTAAATGATTTTGCAGATTGTAATGCACTGCCATCTAATTTAATTCAATTGTTTACATAACCTCAAGATGGGGGCTGTGCGAAACTTTAAAATTAAGTTTTTATTTGTTGTGTCGTAATCATGCGATCGAACTGAAATTTGAATAATGAAACTAGGCAATAATTGTCCTTGAATGGTACATAACTCTACGGCCTTTACATATAACAATCCTAAATGGCGAGCTTCCGAAATATTTCAACGGTTCTCAATATCTATCAATCTTTTACAGCAACCAAACTGATTTTTTTATGTTCATAGAGACTATAGGACTTTCAGTAACCTGGTGAGCACAAATCCAAAATGGCGGCGACGCGAATTTGAAATATTTAAATGGACGTTTCTCGCGAATTAACAATCCGAGTGCCGTGAAACGTTGCCCGTTAAATGCTTATACAAATGTTGATCCACTGGCAATTAATTTATTTCAATTGTTTGCATAATCACAAGATGGCTACTGGGCGTAATTTTAAAATCTCGTTTTTACTTCTTGTGTTCGAATCATGCGATTGAAGTTTGAATACCACACGTACACACTAATCTTAATGTAATAGTACAAAAATAAAAGTACAACCTGGCGACTATCTGAAATATTTAGACGGTTCTCAATATCTACGAATCTGTTACAGCAATTAAACTGACAATTTGTATGTGGATTGAGGCAATTAACATGAGCAGGATATATGAAAATAGGCTGTATAGTTCTTCACGGAACTACTTGTTTTTAGCCTATTTTCAATTTGGAAAAAATAGGCTTATGAGATCACCTTTTGTCCGTGTGTGTGTGTGTGTGTGTGTGAGGTGTGTGTGTGTGTGTCCTCTAATAAAATCTAAACGGCTGGAGAGATTTCAATGAAACTCGGTAAGTTCATAGCACTATTCCCGGCGACCTCGACCGTTCCCTTCAAATTTTGCTACGTCTCACCATTCCAACATGGCGGCTGTGCGAAATATTTCACTAGCATTCAATATCTCTGAAACTATTACCGATATCGCCCTGAAATTGTGTACGGTGATAAAGGGCACTACTAGAAGTTCACCTATGAGACTTTAAAAAACCTGGTGACTACAAAACCAACATGGCGGTCATGCGAAATTGAGACTTTTAAATAGACTTTTCTCGCGATTTAACTCTCCAAACGTAATGAAACTTGGTACAGCATATGTCTATACACATTGTAATGCACTGAAGTCTAATTTTGTCCAATTGTTTACATAACCTCAACATGGCGGCTGTGCGAAATATTTCACTGGCATTCTATATCTCCGAAACTATTACAGATATCACCCTGCAATTTTGTACGGTGATAAAGGGTACTGATACAAGTTTACCTATGTATATTTCTTAACCTGGAAAGTACAAAACGAACATGGCGACCAAGCGAATTTGAAATATTTTAATAGACTTTTCTCGTGATTTATCACTCTGAGCGCAGTGAAATGTGGTACAGTAAATGATTTTGCAGATTGTAATGCACTGCCATCTAATTTAATTCAATTGTTTACATAACCTCAAGATGGCGGCTGTGCGAAATTTTAAAATTAAGTTTTTATTTGTTGTGTCGTAATCATGCGATCGAACAGAAAGTTTGAATAATGAAACTAGGCAATAATTGTCCTTGAATGGTACATAACTCTATGGCCTTTACATATAACAATCCTAAATGGCGAGCTTCCGAAATATTTCGACGGTTCTCAATATCTATCAATCTTTTACAGCAACCAAACTGTTTTTTTTTATGTTCATAGAGACTATAGGACTTTCAGTAACCTGGTGAGCACAAATCCAACATGGCGGCGACGCGAATTTGAAATATTTAAATGGACGTTTCTCGCGAATTAACAATCCGAGTGCCGTGAAACGTTGCACGTTAAATGCTTATACAAATGTTGATCCACTGGGAATTAATTTATTTCAATTGTTTGCATAATCACAAGATGGCTACTGGGCGTAATTTTAAAATCTTTTTTACTTCTTGTGTTCTAATCATGCGATTGAAGTTTGAATACCACACGTACACACTAATCTTAATGTAAAAGTACAAAAATAAAAGTACAACCTGGCGACTATCTGAAATATTTAGACGGTTCTCAATATCTACGAATCTGTTACAGCAATTAAACTGACAATTTGTATGTGGATTGAGGCAATTAACATGAGCAGGATATATGAAAATAGGCTGTATAGTTCTTCACGGAACTACTTGTTTTTAGCTTATTTTCAATTTGGAAAAAATAGGCGTGTGTGTGTGTGTGTGAGGTGTGTTTGTGTGTCCCCTATTAAAATCTAAACGGCTGGAGCGATTTCAATGAAACTCGGTAAATTCATAGCACTATTCCCGGCGACCTCGACCGTTCCCTTCGAATTTTGCTACGTCTCACCAATCCAACATGGCGGCTGTGCGTAATATTTCACTAGTATTCAATATCTCCGAATCTATTACCGATATCGCCCTTAAATTGTGTACGGTGATAAAGGGCGCTACTAGAAGTTCACCTATGAGACTTTAAAAAACCTGGTGACTACAAAACCAACATGGCGGTCATGCGAATTTGAGACTTTTTAATAGACTTTTCTCGCGATTTAACTCTCCAAACGTAATGAAACTTGGTACAGGAAATGTCTATACACATTGCAATGCACTGAAGTCCAATTTTATTCAATTGTTTACATAACCTCAAAATTGCGGCAGTGCGAGATATTTCACTGACATTCTATATCTCCGAAACTATTACAGATATCACCCTGCAATTTTGTACGGTGATAAAGGGTACTGATACAAGTTTACCTATGTATATTTCTTAACCTGGAAAGTACAAAACGAACATGGCGACCAAGCGAATTTGAAATATTTTAATAGACTTTTCTCGTGATTTATCACTCTGAGCGCAGTGAAATGTGGTACAGTAAATGATTTTGCAGATTGTAATGCACTGCCATCTAATTTAATTCAATTGTTTACATTACCTCAAGATGGGGGCTGTGCGAAACTTTAAAATTAAGTTTTTATTTGTTGTGTCGTAATCATGCGATCGAACTGAAAGTTTGAATAATGAAACTAGGCAATAATTGTCCTTGAATGGTACATAACTCTATGGCCTTTACATATAACAATCTAAATGGGGAGCTTCCGAAATATTTCGACGGTTCTCAATATCTATCAATCTTTTACAGCAACCAAACTGCTTTTTTTTATGTTCATAGAGACTATAGGACTTTCAGTAACCTGGTGAGGACAAATCCAACATGGCGGCGACGCGAAGTTGAAATATTTAAATGGACGTTTCTCGCGAATTAACAATCCGAGTGCCGTGAAACGTTGCACGTTAAATGCTTATACAAATGTTGATCCACTGGCAATTAATTTATTTCAATTGTTTGCATAATCACAAGATGGCTACTGGGCGTAATTTTAAAATCTCGTTTTTACTTCTTGTGTTCTAATCATGCGATTGAAGTTTGAATACCACACGTACACACTAATCTTAATGTAATAGTACAAAAAATAAAAATACAACCTGGCGACTATCTGAAATATTTAGACGGTTATCAATATCTACGAATCTGTTACAGCAATTAAACGGATATTTTGTATGTTGATTGAGGCAATTAACATGAGCAGGATATATGAAAATAGGCTGTATAGTTCTTCGCGGAACTACTTGTTTTTAGCCTATTTTCAATTAGGAAAAAATAGGCTTATGAGATCACCTTTTGTCCGTGTGTGTGTGTGTGTGTGTGTGTGAGGTGTGTGTGTGTGTTTCCCCTAATAAAATCTAAACGGCTGGAGAGATTTCAATGAAACTCGGTAAGTTCATAGCACTATTCCCGGCGACCTGGACCGTTCCCTTCAAATTTTGCTACGTCTCACCATTCCAACATGGCGGCTGTGCGAAATATTTCACTAGCATTCAATATCTCCGAAACTATTACCGATATCCCCCTGAAATTGTGTCCGGTGATAAAGGGCACTACTAGAAGTTCACCTATGAGACTTTAAAAAACCTGGTGACTACAAAACCAACATGGCGGTCATGCGAAATAGAGACTTTTAAATAGACTTTTCTCGCGATTTAACTCTCCAAACGTAATGAAACTTGGTACAGCAAATGTCTATACACATTGTAATGCACTGAAGTCTAATTTTGTTCAATTGTTTACATAACCTCAAAATGGCGGCTGTGCGAAATATTTCACTGACATTCTATATCTCCGAAACTATTACAGATATCACCCTGCAATTTTGTACGGTGATAAAGGGTACTGATACAAGTTTACCTATGTATATTTCTTAACCTGGAAAGTACAAAACGAACATGGCGACCAAGCGAATTTGAAATATTTTAATAGACTTTTCTCGTGATTTATCACTCTGAGCGCAGTGAAATGTGGTACAGTAAATGATTTTGCAGATTGTAATGCACTGCCATCTAATTTAATTCAATTGTTTACATAACCTCAAGATGGCGGCTGAGCGAAATTTTAAATTTAACTTTTTTATTTGCTGTGTCGTAATCATGCGATCGAACAGAAAGTTTGAATAATGAAACTAGGCAATAATTGTCCTTGAATGGTACATAACTCTATGGCCTTTACATAAAACAATCCTAAATGGCGAGCTTCCGAAATATTTCGACGGTTCTCAATATCTATGATTCTTTTACAGCAACCAAACTGTTTTTTTTTATGTTCATAGAGACTTTAGAACTTTCAGTAACCTGGTGAGCACAAGTCCAACATGGCGGCGACGCGATTTTGAAAAATTTAAATGGACGTTTCTCGCGAATTAACAATCCGAGTGCCGTGTAACGTTGCATGTTAAATACTTATACAAATGTTGATCCACTGGCAATTAATTTATTTCAATTGTTTGCATAATCACAAGATGGCTACTGGGCGTAATTTTAAAATCTCGTTTTTACTTCTTGTGTTCTAATCATGCGATTGAAGTTTGAATACCACACGTACACACTAATCTTAATGTAATAGTACAAAAATAAAAATACAACCTGCCGACTATCTGAAATATTTAGACGGTTCTCAATATCTACGAATCTGTTACAGCAATTAAACGGACATTTTGTATGTTGATTGAGGCAATTAACATGAGCAGGATATATGAAAATAGGCTGTATAGTTCTTCGCGGAACTACTTGTTTTTGCCTATTTTCAATTAGGAAAAAATAGGCTTATGAGATCACCTTTTGTCCGTGTGTGTGTGCGTGTGTGTGTGTGTGTGTGAGATGTGTGTGTGTGTCCCCCTAATAAAATCTAAACGGCTGGAGCGATTTCAATGAAACTTGGTAAGTTCATAGCACTATTCCCGGCGACCTCGACCGTTCCCTTCAAATTTTGTTACGTCTCACCAATCCAACATGGCGGCTGTGCGAAATATTTCACTAGCATTCAATATCTCCGAATCTATTACAGATATCGCCCTGAAATTGTGTACGGTGATAAAGGGCACTTCTAGAAGTTCACCTATGAGACTTTCAAAAACCTGGTGACTACAATACCAACATGGCGGTCAAGCGAATTTGAGACATTTAAATAGACATTTCTCGCGATTTAACTCTCCAAACGTAATGAAACTTGGTACAGCAAATGTCTATACACAGTGTAATGCACTGGAGTCTAATTTAGTTCAATTGATTACATAACCTCAAAATAGCGGCTGTGCGAAATATTTCACTGACATTCTATATCTCCGAAACTATTACAGATATCACCCTGCAATTTTGTACGGTGATAAAGGGTACTGATACAAGTTTACCTATGTATATTTCTTAACCTGAAAAGTACAAAACGAACATGGCGACCAAGCGAATTTGAAATATTTTAATAGATTTTTCTCGTGATTTATCACTCTGAGCGCAGTGAAATGTGGTACAGTAAATGATTTTGCAGATTGTAATGCACTGCCATCTAATTTAATTCAATTGTTTACATTACCTCAAGATGGGGGCTGTGCGAATCTATAAAATTAAGTTTTTATTTGTTGTGTCGTAATCATGCGATCGAACTGAAAGTTTGAATAATGAAACTAGGCAATAATTGTCCTTGAATGGTACATAACTCTATGGCCTTCACATATAACAATCTAAATGGGGAGCTTCCGAAATATTTCGACGGTTCTCAATATCTATCAATCTTTTACAGCAATCAAACTGCTTTTTTTATGTTCATAGAGACTATAGGACTTTCAGTAACCTGGTGAGGACAAATCCAACACGGCGGCGACGCGAAGTTGAAATATTTAAATGGACGTTTCTCGCGAATTAACAATCCGAGTGCCGTGAAACGTTGCCCGTTAAATGCTTATACAAATGTTGATCCACTGGCAATTAATTTATTTCAATTGTTTGCATAATCACAAGATGGCTACTGGGCGTAATTTTAAAATCTCGTTTTTACTTCTTGTGTTCGAATCATGCGATTGAAGTTTGAATACCACACGTACACACTAATCTTAATGTAATAGTACAAAAATAAAAGTACAACCTGGCGACTATCTGAAATATTTAGACGGTTCTCAATATCTACGAATCTGTTACAGCAATTAAACTGACAATTTGTATGTGGATTGAGGCAATTAACATGAGCAGGATATATGAAAATAGGCTGTATAGTTCTTCACGGAACTACTTGTTTTTAGCCTATTTTCAATTTGGAAAAAATAGGCTTATGAGATCACCTTTTGTCCGTGTGTGTGTGTGTGTGTGTGTGAGGTGTGTGTGTGTGTGTCCTCTAATAAAATCTAAACGGCTGGAGAGATTTCAATGAAACTCGGTAAGTTCATAGCACTATTCCCGGCGACCTCGACCGTTCCCTTCAAATTTTGCTACGTCTCACCATTCCAACATGGCGGCTGTGCGAAATATTTCACTAGCATTCAATATCTCTGAAACTATTACCGATATCGCCCTGAAATTGTGTACGGTGATAAAGGGCACTACTAGAAGTTCACCTATGAGACTTTAAAAAACCTGGTGACTACAAAACCAACATGGCGGTCATGCGAAATTGAGACTTTTAAATAGACTTTTCTCGCGATTTAACTCTCCAAACGTAATGAAACTTGGTACAGCATATGTCTATACACATTGTAATGCACTGAAGTCTAATTTTGTCCAATTGTTTACATAACCTCAACATGGCGGCTGTGCGAAATATTTCACTGACATTCTATATCTCCGAAACTATTACAGATATCACCCTACAATTTTGTACGGTGATAAAGTGTACTGATACAAGTTTACCTATGTATATTTCTTAACCTGAAAAGTACAAAACGAACATGGCGACCAAGCGAATTTGAAATATTTTAATAGACTTTTCTCGTGATTGATCACTCTGAGCGCAGTAAAATGTGGTACAGTAAATGATTTTGCAGATTGTAATGCACTGCCATCAAATTTAATTCAATTGTTTACATAACCTCAAGATGGGGGCTGTGCGAAACTTTAAAATTAAGTTTTTATTTGTTGTGTCGTAATCATGCGATCGAACTGAAAGTTTGAATAATGAAACTAGGCAATAATTGTCCTTGAATGGTACATAACTCTATGGCCTTTACATATAACAATCCTAAATGGAGAGCTTCCAAATTATTTCGACGGTTCTCAATATCTATCAATCTTTTACAGCAACCAAACTGATTTTTTTATGTTCATAGAGACTATAGGACTTTCAGTAACCTGGTGAGCACAAATCCAAAATGGCAGCGACGCGAATTTGAAATATTTAAATGGACGTTTCTCGCGAATTTACAATCCGAGTGCCGTGAAACGTTGCCCGTTAAATGCTTATACAAATGTTGATCCACTGGCAATTAATTTATTTCAATTGTTAGCATAATCACAAGATGGCTACTGGGCGTAATTTTAAAATCTCGTTTTTACTTCTTGTGTTCGAATCATGCGATTGAAGTTTGAATACCACACGTACACACTAATCTTAATGTAATAGTACAAAAATAAAAGTACAACCTGGCGACTATCTGAAATATTTAGACGGTTCTCAATATCTACGAATCTGTTACAGCAGTTAAACTGACAATTTTTATGTGGATTGAGGCAATTAACTTGAGCAGGATATATGAAAATAGGCTGTATAGTTCTTCACGGAACTACTTGTTTTTAGCCTATCTTCAATTTGGAAAAAATAGGCTTATGAGATCACCTTTTGTCCGTGTGTGTGTGCGTGTGTGTGTGTGAGGTGTGTGTGAGTCCCCCCTAATAAAATCTAAACGGCTGGAGAGATTTCAATGAAACTCGGTAAGTTCATAGCACTATTCCCGGCGACCTCGACCGTTCCCTTCAAATTTTGCTACGTCTCACCATTCCAACATGGCGGCTGTGCGAAATATTTCACTAGCATTCAATATCTCCGAAACTATTACCGATATCGCCCTGAAATTGTGTACGGTGATAAAGGGCACTTCTAGAAGTTCACCTATGAGACTTTAGAAAACCTGGTGACTACAAAACCAACATGGCGGTCATGCGAAATTGAGACTTTTAAATAGAATTTTCTCGCGATTTAACTCTCCAAACGTAATGAAACTTGGTACAGCATATGTCTATACACATTGTAATGCACTGGAGTCTAATTTAGTTCAATTGATTGCATAACCTCAAAATAGCGGCTGTGCGAAATATTTCACTGGCATTCTATATCTCCGAAATTATTACAGATATCACCCTGCAATTTTGTACGGTGATAAAGGGTACTGATACAAGTTTACCTATGTATATTTCTTAACCTGGAAAGTACAAAACGAACATGGCGACCAAGCGAATTTGAAATATTTTAATAGACTTTTCTCGTGATTTATCACTCTGAGCGCAGTGAAATGTGGTACAGTAAATGATTTTGCAGATTGTAATGCACTGCCATCTAATTTAATTCAATTGTTTACATAACCTCAAGATGGCGGCTGTGCGAAATTTTAAAATTAAGTTTTTATTTGTTGTGTCGTAATCATGCGATCGAACAGAAAGTTTGAATAATGAAACTAGGCAATAATTGTCCTTGAATGGTACATAACTCTATGGCCTTTACATATAACAATCCTAAATGGCGAGCTTCCGAAATATTTCGACGGTTCTCAATATCTATCAATCTTTTACAGCAACCAAACTGGTTTTTTTTATGTTCATAGAGACTATAGGACTTTCAGTAACCTGGTGAGCACAAATCCAACATGGCGGCGACGCGAATTTGAAATATTTAAATGGACGTTTCTCGCGAATTAACAATCCGAGTGCCGTGAAACGTTGCACGTTAAATGCTTATACAAATGTTGATCCACTGGGAATTAATTTATTTCAATTGTTTGCATAATCACAAGATGGCTACTGGGCGTAATTTTAAAATCTTTTTTACTTCTTGTGTTCTAATCATGCGATTGAAGTTTGAATACCACACGTACACACTAATCTTAATGTAAAAGTACAAAAATAAAAGTACAACCTGGCGACTATCTGAAATATTTAGACGGTTCTCAATATCTACGAATCTGTTACAGCAATTAAACTGACAATTTGTATGTGGATTGAGGCAATTAACATGAGCAGGATATATGAAAATAGGCTGTATAGTTCTTCACGGAACTACTTGTTTTTAGCCTATTTTCAATTTGGAAAAAATAGGCGTGTGTGTGTGTGTGTGAGGTGTGTTTGTGTGTCCCCTATTAAAATCTAAACGGCTGGAGCGATTTCAATGAAACTCGGTAAATTCATAGCACTATTCCCGGCGACCTCGACCGTTCCCTTCGAATTTTGCTACGTCTCACCAATCCAACATGGCGGCTGTGCGTAATATTTCACTAGTATTCAATATCTCCGAATCTATTACCGATATCGCCCTTAAATTGTGTACGGTGATAAAGGGCGCTACTAGAAGTTCACCTATGAGACTTTAAAAAATCTGGTGACTACAAAACCAACATGGCGGTCATGCGAATTTGAGACTTTTAAATAGACTTTTCTCGCGATTTAACTCTCCAAACGTAATGAAACTTGGTACAGGAAATGTCTATACACATTGCAATGCACTGAAGTCCAATTTTATTCAATTGTTTACATAACCTCAAAATTGCGGCAGTGCGAGATATTTCACTGACATTCTATATCTCCGAAACTATTACAGATATCACCCTGCAATTTTGTACGGTGATAAAGGGTACTGATACAAGTTTACCTATGTATATTTCTTAACCTGGAAAGTACAAAACGAACATGGCGAACAAGCGAATTTGAAATATTTTAATAGACTTTTCTCGTGATTTATCACTCTGAGCGCAGTGAAATGTGGTACAGTAAATGATTTTGCAGATTGTAATGCACTGCCATCTAATTTAATTCAATTGTTTACATTACCTCAAGATGGGGGCTGTGCGAAACTTTAAAATTAAGTTTTTATTTGTTGTGTCGTAATCATGCGATCGAACTGAAAGTTTGAATAATGAAACTAGGCAATAATTGTCCTTGAATGGTACATAACTCTATGGCCTTTACATATAACAATCTAAATGGGGAGCTTCCGAAATATTTCGACGGTTCTCAATATCTATCAATCTTTTACAGCAACCAAACTGCTTTTTTTTAAGTTCATAGAGACTATAGGACTTTCAGTAACCTGGTGAGGACAAATCCAACATGGCGGCGACGCGAAGTTGAAATATTTAAATGGACGTTTCTCGCGAATTAACAATCCGAGTGCCGTGAAACGTTGCACGTTAAATGCTTATACAAATGTTGATCCACTGGCAATTAATTTATTTCAATTGTTTGCATAATCACAAGATGGCTACTGGGCGTAATTTTAAAATCTCGTTTTTACTTCTTGTGTTCTAATCATGCGATTGAAGTTTGAATACCACACGTACACACTAATCTTAATGTAATAGTACAAAAAATAAAAATACAACCTGGCGACTATCTGAAATATTTAGACGGTTATCAATATCTACGAATCTGTTACAGCAATTAAACGGATATTTTGTATGTTGATTGAGGCAATTAACATGAGCAGGATATATGAAAATAGGCTGTATAGTTCTTCGCGGAACTACTTGTTTTTAGCCTATTTTCAATTAGGAAAAAATAGGCTTATGAGATCACCTTTTGTCCGTGTGTGTGTGTGTGTGTGTGTGAGGTGTGTGTGTGTGTTTCCCCTAATAAAATCTAAACGGCTGGAGAGATTTCAATGAAACTCGGTAAGTTCATAGCACTATTCCCGGCGACCTGGACCGTTCCCTTCAAATTTTGCTACGTCTCACCATTCCAACATGGCGGCTGTGCGAAATATTTCACTAGCATTCAATATCTCCGAAACTATTACCGATATCCCCCTGAAATTGTGTCCGGTGATAAAGGGCACTACTAGAAGTTCACCTATGAGACTTTAAAAAACCTGGTGACTACAAAACCAACATGGCGGTCATGCGAAATAGAGACTTTTAAATAGACTTTTCTCGCGATTTAACTCTCCAAACGTAATGAAACTTGGTACAGCAAATGTCTATACACATTGTAATGCACTGAAGTCTAATTTTGTTCAATTGTTTACATAACCTCAAAATGGCGGCTGTGCGAAATATTTCACTGACATTCTATATCTCCGAAACTATTACAGATATCACCCTGCAATTTTGTACGGTGATAAAGGGTACTGATACAAGTTTACCTATGTATATTTCTTAACCTGGAAAGTACAAAACGAACATGGCGACCAAGCGAATTTGAAATATTTTAATAGACTTTTCTCGTGATTTATCACTCTGAGCGCAGTGAAATGTGGTACAGTAAATGATTTTGCAGATTGTAATGCACTGCCATCTAATTTAATTCAATTGTTTACATAACCTCAAGATGGCGGCTGAGCGAAATTTTAAAATTAACTTTTTTATTTGCTGTGTCGTAATCATGCGATCGAACAGAAAGTTTGAATAATGAAACTAGGCAATAATTGTCCTTGAATGGTACATAACTCTATGGCCTTTACATAAAACAATCCTAAATGGCGAGCTTCCGAAATATTTCGACGGTTCTCAATATCTATGATTCTTTTACAGCAACCAAACTGTTTTTTTTTTATGTTCATAGAGACTTTAGAACTTTCAGTAACCTGGTGAGCACAAGTCCAACATGGCGGCGACGCGATTTTGAAAAATTTAAATGGACGTTTCTCGCGAATTAACAATCCGAGTGCCGTGTAACGTTGCATGTTAAATACTTATACAAATGTTGATCCACTGGCAATTAATTTATTTCAATTGTTTGCATAATCACAAGATGGCTACTGGGCGTAATTTTAAAATCTCGTTTTTACTTCTTGTGTTCTAATCATGCGATTGAAGTTTGAATACCACACGTACACACTAATCTTAATGTAATAGTACAAAAATAAAAATACAACCTGCCGACTATCTGAAATATTTAGACGGTTCTCAATATCTACGAATCTGTTACAGCAATTAAACGGACATTTTGTATGTTGATTGAGGCAATTAACATGAGCAGGATATATGAAAATAGGCTGTATAGTTCTTCGCGGAACTACTTGTTTTTGCCTATTTTCAATTAGGAAAAAATAGGCTTATGAGATCACCTTTTGTCCGTGTGTGTGTGCGTGTGTGTGTGTGTGTGTGAGATGTGTGTGTGTCCCCCCCTAATAAAATCTAAACGGCTGGAGCGATTTCAATGAAACTTGGTAAGTTCATAGCACTATTCCCGGCGACCTCGACCGTTCTCTTCAAATTTTGTTACGTCTCACCAATCCAACATGGCGGCTGTGCGAAATATTTCACTAGCATTCAATATCTCCGAATCTATTACAGATATCGCCCTGAAATTGTGTACGGTGATAAAGGGCACTTCTAGAAGTTCACCTATGAGACTTTCAAAAACCTGGTGACTACAATACCAACATGGCGGTCAAGCGAATTTGAGACTTTTAAATAGACATTTCTCGCGATTTAACTCTCCAAACGTAATGAAACTTGGTACAGCAAATGTCTATACACAGTGTAATGCACTGGAGTCTAATTTAGTTCAATTGATTACATAACCTCAAAATAGCGGCTGTGCGAAATATTTCACTGACATTCTATATCTCCGAAACTATTACAGATATCACCCTGCAATTTTGTACGGTGATAAAGGGTACTGATACAAGTTTACCTATGTATATTTCTTAACCTGAAAAGTACAAAACGAACATGGCGACCAAGCGAATTTGAAATATTTTAATAGACTTTTCTCGTGATTTATCACTCTGAGCGCAGTGAAATGTGGTACAGTAAATGATTTTGCAGATTGTAATGCACTGCCATCTAATTTAATTCAATTGTTTACATTACCTCAAGATGGGGGCTGTGCGAATCTATAAAATTAAGTTTTTATTTGTTGTGTCGTAATCATGCGATCGAACTGAAAGTTTGAATAATGAAACTACGCAATAATTGTCCTTGAATGGTACATAACTCTATGGCCTTCACATATAACAATCTAAATGGGGAGCTTCCGAAATATTTCGACGGCTCTCAATATCTATCAATCTTTTACAGCAATAAAACTGCTTTTTTTATGTTCATAGAGACTATAGGACTTTCAGTAACCTGGTGAGGACAAATCCAACATGGCGGCGACGCGAAGTTGAAATATTTAAATGGACGTTTCTCGCGAATTAACAATCCGAGTGCCGTGAAACGTTGCACGTTAAATGCTTATACAAATGTTGATCCACTGGCAATTAATTTATTTCAATTGTTTGCATAATCACAAGATGGCTACTGGGCGTAATTTTAAAATCTCGTTTTTACTTCTTGTGTTCTAATCATGCGATTGAAGTTTGAATACCACACGTACACACTAATCTTAATGTAATAGTACAAAAATAAAAATACAACCTGGCGACTATCTGAAATATTTAGACGGTTATCAATATCTACGTATCTGTTACAGCAATTAAACGGACATTTTGTATGTTGATTGAGGCAATTAACATGAGCAGGATATATGAAAATAGGCTGTATAGTTCTTCGCGGAACTACTTGTTTTTAGCCTATTTTCAATTAGGAAAAAATAGGCTTACGAGATCACCTTTTGTCCGTGTGTGTGTGCGTGTGTGTGTGTGTGTGTGTGTGAGATGTGTGTGTGTGTCCCCCTAATAAAATCTAAACGGCTGGAGCGATTTCAATGAAACTCAGTAAGTTCATAGCACTATTCCCGGCGACCTCGACCGTTTCCTTCAAATTTTGTTACGTCTCACCAATCCAACATGGCGGCTGTAGGAAATATTTCACTAGCATTCAATATCTCCGAATCTATTACAGATATCGCCATGAAATTGTGTACGGTGATAAAGGGCACTTCTAGAAGTTCACCTATGAGACTTTCAAAAGCCTGGTGACTACAATACCAACATGGCGGTCAAGCGAAATTGAGACTTTTAAATAGACTTTTCTCGCGATTTAACTCTCCAAACGTAATGAAACTTAGGCACAGCAAATGTCTATACACATTGTAATGCACTGGAGTCTAATTTAGTTCAATTGTTTACATAACCTCAAAATAGCGGCTGTGCGAAATATTTCACTGACATTCTATATCTCCGAAACTATTACAGATATCACCCTGCAATTTTGTACGGTGATAAAGGGTACTGATACAAGTTTACCTATGTATATTTCTTAATCTGAAAAGTACAAAACGAACATGGCGACCAAGCGACTTTGAAATATTTTAATAGACTTTTCTCGTGATTTATCACTCTGAGCGCAGTGAAATGTGGTACAGTAAATGATTTTGCAGATTGTAATGCACTGCCATCTAATTTAATTCAATTGTTTACATAACCTCAAGATGGGGGCTGTGCAAATCTATAAAATTAAGTTTTTATTTGTTGTGTCGTAATCATGTGATCGAACTGAAATTTGAATAATGAAACTAGGCAATAATTGTCCTTGAATGGTACATAACTCTACTGCCTTTACATATAACAATCCTATATGGCGAGCTTCCGAAATATTTCAACGGTTCTCAATATCTATCAATCTTTTACAGCAACCAAACTGATTTTTTTATGTTCATAGAGACTATAGGACATTCAGTAACCTGGTGAGCACAAATCCAAAATGGCGGCGACGCGAATTTGAAATATTTAAATGGAAGTCTCTCGCGAATTAACAATCCGAGTGCCGTGAAAAGTTGCCCGTTAAATGCTTATACAAATGTTGATCCACTGGCAATTAATTTATTTCAATTGTTTGCATAATCACAAGATGGCTACTGGGCGTAATTTTAAAATCTCGTTTTTACTCCTTGTGTTCGAATCATGCGATTGAAGTTTGAATACCACACGTACACACTAATCTTAATGTAATAGTACAAAAATAAAAGTACAACCTGGCGACTATCTGAAATATTTAGACGGTTCTCAATATCTACGAATCTGTTACAGCAATTAAACTGACAATTTGTATGTGGATTGAGGCAATTAACATGAGCAGGATATATGAAAATAGGCTGTATAGTTCTTCACGGAACTACTTGTTTTTAGCCTATTTTCAATTTGGAAAAAATAGGCTTATGAGATCACCTTTTGTCCGTGTGTGTGAGTGTGTGTGTGAGGTGTGTGTGTGTGTTTCCCCTAATAAAATCTAAACGGCTGGAGAGATTTCAATGAAACTCGGTAAGTTCATAGCACTATTCCCGGCGACCTCGACCGTTCCCTTCAAATTTTGCTACGTCTCACCATTCCAACATGGCGGCTGTGCGAAATATTTCACTAGCATTCAATATCTCCGAAACTATTACCGATATCGCCCTGAAATTGTGTACGGTGATAAAGGGCACTACTAGAAGTTCACCTATGAGACTTTAAAAAACCTGGTGACTACAAAACCAACATGGCGGTCATGCGAAATTGAGACTTTTAAATAGACTTTTCTCGCGATTTAACTCTCCAAACATAATGAAAATTGGTACAGCAAATGTCTATACACATTGTAATGCACTGAAGTCTAATTCTGTTCAATTGTTTACAAAACCTCAAAATAGCGGCTGTGCGAAATATTTCACTGACATTCTATATCTCCGAAACTATTACAGATATCACCCTGCAATTTTGTACGGTGATAAAGGGCACTGATACAAGTTTACCTATGTATATTTCTTAACCTGGAAAGTACAAAACGAACATGGCGACCAAGCGAATTTGAAATATTTTAATAGACTTTTCTCGTGATTTATCACTCTGAGCGCAGTGAAATGTGGTACAGTAAATGATTTTGCAGATTGTAATGCACTGCCATCTAATTTAATTCAATTGTTTGCATTACCTCAAGATGGGGGCTGTGCGAAACTTTAAAATTAAGTTTTTATTTGTTGTGTCGTAATCATGGGATCGAACTGAAAGTTTGAATAATGAAACTAGGCAATAATTGTCCTTGAATGGTACATAACTTTATGGCCTTTACATATAACAATCTAAATGGGGAGCTTCCGAAATATTTCGACGGTTCTCAATATCTATCAATCTTTTACAGCAACCAAACTGCTTTTCTTTATGTTCATAGAGACTATTGGACTTTCAGTAACCTGGTGAGGACAAATCCAACATGGCGGCGACGCGAAGTTGAAATATTTAAATGGACGTTTCTCGCGAATTAACAATCCGAGTGCCGTGAAACGTTGCACGTTAAATGCTTATACAGATGTTGATCCACTGGCAATTAATTTATTTCAATTGTTTGCATAATCACAAGATGGCTACTGGGCGTAATTTTAAAATCTCGTTTTTACTTCTTGTGTTCGAATCATGCGATTGAAGTTTGAATACCACACGTACACACTAATCTTAATGTAATAGTACAAAAATAAAAGTACAACCTGGCGACTATCTGAAATATTTAGACGGTTCTCAATATCTACGAATCTGTTACAGCAGTTAAACTGACAATTTGTATGTGGATTGAGGCAATTAACATGAGCAGGATATATGAAAATAGGCTGTATAGTTCTTCACGGAACTACTTGTTTTTAGCCTATTTTCAATTTGGAAAAAATAGGCTTATGAGATCACCTTTTGTCCGTGTGTGTGAGTGTGTGTGTGAGGTGTGTGTGTGTGTTTCCCCTAATAAAATCTAAACGGCTGGAGAGATTTCAATGAAACTCGGTAAGTTCATAGCACTATTCCCGGCGACCTCGACCGTTCCCTTCAAATTTTGTTACGTCTCACCAATCCAACATGGCGGCTGTGCGAAATATTTCACTAGCATTCAATATCTCCGAAACTATTACCGATATCGCCCTGAAATTGTGTACGGTGATAAAGGGCACTACTAGAAGTTCACCTATGAGACTTTAAAAAACCTGGTGACTACAAAACCAACATGGCGGTCATGCGAAATTGAGACTTTTAAATAGACTTTTCTCGCGATTTAACTCTCCAAACATAATGAAACTTGGTACAGCAAATGTCTATACACATTGTAATGCACTGAAGTCTAATTTTGTTCAATTGTTTACATAACCTCAACATGGCGGCTGTGCGAAATATTTCACTGACATTCTATATCTCCGAAACTATTACAGATATCACCCTGCAATTTTGTACGGTGATAAAGGGTACTGATACAAGTTTACCTATGTATATTTCTTAACCTGGAAAGTACAAAACGAACATGGCGACCAAGCGAATTTGAAATATTTTAATAGACTTTTCTCGTGATTTATCACTCTGAGCGCAGTGAAATGTGGTACAGTAAATGATTTTGCAGATTGTAATGCACTGCCATCTAATTTAATTCAATTGTTTACATAACCTCAAGATGGCGGCTGAGCGAAATTTTAAAATTAAGTTTTTATTTGTTGTGTCGTAATCATGCGATCGAACAGAAAGTTTGAATAATGAAACTAGGCAATAATTGTCCTTGAATGGTACATAACTCTATGGCCTTTACATATAACAATCCTAAATGGCGAGCTTCAGAAATATTTCGATGGTTCTCAATATCTATGATACTTTTACAGCAACCAAACTGTTTTTTTTATGTTCATAGAGACTATAGAACTTTCAGTAACCTGGTGAGCACAAATCCAACATGGCGGCGACGAGAATTTGAAATATTTAAATGGACGTTTCTCGCGAATTAACAATCCGAGTGCCGTGAAACGTTGCACGTTAAATGCTTATACAAATGTTTATCCACTGGCAATTAATTTATTTCAATTGTTTGCATAATCACAAGATGGCTACTGGGCGTAATTTTAAAATCTCGTTTTTACTTCTTGTGTTCTAATCATGCGATTGAAGTTTGAATACCACACGTACACACTAATCTTAATGTAATAGTACAAAAATAAAAATACAACCTGCCGACTATCTGAAATATTTAGACGGTTCTCAATATTTACGAATCTGTTTCAGCAATTAAACGGACATTTTGTATGTTGATTGAGGCAATTAACATGAGCAAAATATATGAAAATAGGCTGTATAGTTCTTCGCGGAACTACTTGTTTTTAGCCTATTTTGAATTAGGAAAAATAGGCCTATGAGATCACGTTTTGTCCGTGTGTGTGTGCGTGTGTGTGGTTGTGTGTGAGGTGTGTGTGTGTCCCCCACTAATAAAATCTAAACGGCTGGAGCGATTTCAATGAAACTCGGTAAGTTCATAGCACTATTCCCGGCGACCTCGACCGTTCCCTTCAAATTTTGTTACGTCTCACCAATCCAACATGGCGGCTGTGCGAAATATTTCACTAGCATTCAATATCTCCGAAACTATTACCGATATCGCCCTGAAATTGTGTACGGTGATAAAGGGCACTACTAGAAGTTCACCTATGAGTCTTTCAAAAACCTGCTGATTATAAAACCAACATGGCGGTCAAGCGAATTTGAGACTTTTAAATAGACTTTTCTCGCGATTTAACTCTCCAAACGTAATGAAACTTGGGACAGCAAATGTCTATACACATTGTAATGCACAGGAGTCTAATTTAGTTCAATTGTTTACATAACCTCAAAATAGCGGCTGTGCGAAATATTTCACTGACATTCTATATCTCCGAAACTATTACAGATATCACCCTGCAATTTTGTACGGTGATAAAGGGCACTGATACAAGTTTACCTATGTATATTTCTTAACCTGGAAAGTACAAAACGAACATGGCGACCAAGCGAATTTGAAATATTTTAATAGACTTTTCTCGTGATTTATCACTCTGAGTGCAGTGAAATGTGGTACAGTAAATGATTTTGCAGATTGTAATGCACTGCCATCTAATTTAATTCAATTGTTTACATTACCTCAAGATGGGGGCTGTGCGAAACTTTAAAATTAAGTTTTTATTTGTTGTGTCGTAATCATGGGATCGAACTGAAAGTTTGAATAATGAAACTAGGCAATAATTGTCCTTGAATGGTACATAACTTTATGGCCTTTACATATAACAATCTAAATGGGGAGCTTCCGAAATATTTCGACGGTTCTCAATATCTATCAATCTTTTACAGCAACCAAACTGCTTTTCTTTATGTTCATAGAGACTATTGGACTTTCAGTAACCTGGTGAGGACAAATCCAACATGGCGGCGACGCGAAGTTGAAATATTTAAATGGACGTTTCTCGCGAATTAACAATCCGAGTGCCGTGAAACGTTGCACGTTAAATGCTTATACAAATGTTGATCCACTGGCAATTAATTTATTTCAATTGTTTGCATAATCACAAGATGGCTACTGGGCGTAATTTTAAAATCACGTTTTTACTTCTTGTGTTCTAATCATGCGATTGAAGTTTGAATACCACACGTACACACTAATCTTAATGTAATAGTACAAAAATAAAAATACAACCTGCCGACTATCTGAAATATTTAGACGGTTCTCAATATTTACGAATCTGTTTCAGCAATTAAACGGACATTTTGTATGTGGATTGAGGCAATTAACATGAGCAGGATATATGAAAATAGGCTGTATAGTTCTTCACGGAACTACTTGTTTTTAGCCTATTTTCAATTTCGAAAAAATAGGCTTATGAGATCACCTTTTGTCCGTGTGTGTGTGCGTGTGTGTTTGTGTGAGGTGTGTGTGTGTCCCCTAATAAAATCTAAACGGCTGGAGAGATTTCAATGAAACTCGGTAAGTTCATAGCACTATTCCCGGCGACCTCGACCGTTCCCTTCAAATTTTGCTACGTCTCACCATTCCAACATGGCGGCTGTGCGAAATATTTCACTAGCATTCAATATCTCCGAAACTATTACCGATATCGCCCTGAAATTGTGTACGGTGATAAACGGCACTACTAGAAGTTCACATATGAGACTTTATAAAACCTGGTGACTACAATACCAACATGGCGGTCAAGCGAATTTGAGACTTTTAAATAGACATTTCTCGCGATTTAACTCTCCAAACGTAATGAAACTTGGTACAGCAAATGTCTATACACAGTGTAATGCACTGGAGTCTAATTTAGTTCAATTGATTACATAACCTCAAAATAGCGGCTGTGCGAAATATTTCACTGACATTCTATATCTCCGAAACTATTACAGATATCACCCTGCAATTTTGTACGGTGATAAAGGGTACTGATACAAGTTTACCTATGTATATTTCTTAACCTGGAAAGTACAAAACGAACATGGCGACCAAGCGAATTTGAAATATTTTAATATACTTTTCTCGTGATTTATCACTCTGAGCGCAGTGAAATGTGGTACAGTAAATGATTTTGCAGATTGTAATGCACTGCCATCTAATTTAATTCAATTGTTTACATTACCTCAAGATGGGGGCTGTGCGAAACTTTAAAATTAAATTTTTATTTGTTGTGTCGTAATCATGCGATCGAACTGAAATTTGAATAATGAAACTAGGCAATAATTGTCCTTGAATGGTACATAACTCTACGGCCTTTACATATAACAATCCTAAATGGCGAGCTTCCGAAATATTTCAACGGTTCTCAATATCTATCAATCTTTTACAGCAACTAAACTGATTTTTTTATGTTCATAGAGACTATAGGACTTTCAGTAACCTGGTGAGCACAAATCCAAAATGGCGTAGACGCGAATTTGAAATATTTAAATGGACGTTTCTCGCGAATTAACAATCCGAGTGCCGTGAAACGTTGCCCGTTAAATGCTTATACAAATGTTGATCCACTGGCAATTAATTTATTTCAATTGTTTGCATAATCACAAGATGGCTACTGGGCGTAATTTTAAAATCTCGTTTTTACTTCTTGTGTTCTAATCATGCGATTGAAGTTTGAATACCACACGTACACACTAATCTTAATGTAATAGTACAAAAATAAAAATACAACCTGCCGGCTATCTGAAATATTTAGACGGTTCTCAATATTTACGAATCTGTTTCAGCAATTAAACGGACATTTTGTATGTTGATTGAGGCAATTAACATGAGCAGGATATATGAAAATAGGCTGTATTGTTCTTGGCGGAACTACTTGTTTTTAGCCTATTTTCAATTAGGAAAAATAGGCTTATGAGATCACGTTTTGTCCGTGTGTGTGTGTGCGTGTGTGGTTGTGTGTGAGGTGTGTGTGTGTCCCCCCCTAATGAAATCTAAACGGCTGGAGCGATTTCAATGAAACTCGGTAAGTTCATAGCACTATTCCCGGCGACCTCGACCGTTCCCTTCAAATTTTGTAACGTCTCACCAATCCAACATGGCGGCTGTGCGAAATATTTCACTAGCATTCAATATCTCCGGAACTATTACCGATATCGCCCTGAAATTGTGTACGGTGATAAAGGGCACTTCTAGAAGTTCACCTATGAGACTTTCAAAAACCTGGTGACTACAATACCAACATGGCGGTCAAGCGAAATTGAGACTTTTAAATAGACATTTCTCGCGATTTAACTCTCCAAACGTAATGAAACTTGGTACAGCAAATGTCTATACACATTGTAATGCACTGGAGTCTAATTTAGTTCAATTGATTACATAACCTCAAAATAGCGGCTGTGCGAAATATTTCACTGACATTCTATATCTCCGACACTATTACAGATATCACCCTGCAATTTTGTACGGTGATAAAGGGTACTGATACAAGTTTACCTATGTATATTTCTTAACCTGAAAAGTACAAAACGAACATGGCGACCAAGCGAATTTGAAATATTTTAATAGACTTTTCTCGTGATTTATCACTCTGAGCGCAGTGAAATGTGGTACAGTAAATGATTTTGCAGATTGTAATGCACTGCCATCTAATTTAATTCAATTGTTTACATAACCTCAAGATGGGGGCTGTGCGAAACATTAAAATTAAATTTTTATTTGTTGTGTCGTAATCATGCGATCGAACTGAAATTTGAATAATGAAACTAGGCAATAATTGTCCTTGAATGGTACATAACTCTACGGCCTTAACATATAACAATCCTAAATGGCGAGCTTCCGAAATATTTCAACGGTTCACAATATCTATCAATCTTTTACAGCAACCAAACTGATTTTTTTATGTTCATAGAGACTATAGGACTTTCAGCAACCTGGTGAGCACAAATCCAAAATGGCGGCGACGCGAATTTGAAATATTTAAATGGACGTTTCTCGCGAATTAACAATCCGAGTGCCGTGAAACGTTGCCCGTTAAATGCTTATACAAATGTTGATCCACTGGCAATTAATTTATTTCAATTGTTTGCATAATCACAAGATGGCTACTGGGCGTAATTTTAAAATCTCGTTTGTACTTCTTGTGTTCGAATCATGCGATTGAAGTTTGAATACCACACGTACACACTAATCTTAATGTAATAGTACAAAAATAAAAGTACAACCTGGCGACTATCTGAAATATTTAGGCGGTTCTCAATATCTACGAATCTGTTACAGCAATTAAACTGACAATTTGTATGTGGATTGAGGCAATTAACATGAGCAGGATATATGAAAATAGGCTGTATAGTTCTTCACGGAACTACTTGTTTTTAGCCTATTTTCAATTTGGAAAAAATAGGCTTATGAGATCACCTTTTGTCCGTGTGTGTGTGCGTGAGTGTGTGTTTGTGTGTGAGGTGTGTGTGTGTGTCCCCTAATAAAATCTAAACGGCTGGAGAGATTTCAATGAAACTCGGTAAGATCATAGCACTATTCCCGGCGACCTCGACCGTTCCCTTCAAATTTTGCTACGTCTCACCATTCCAACATGGCGGCTGTGCGAAATATTTCACTAGCATTCAATATCTCCGAAACTATTACCGATATCGCCCTGAAATTGTGTACGGTGATAAAGGGCACTACTAGAAGTTCACCTATGAGACTAAAAAACCTGGTGACTACAAAACCAACATGGCGGTCATGCGAAATTGAGACTTTTAAATAGACTTTTCTCGCGATTTAAGTCTCCAAACGTAATGAAACTTGGTACAGCAAATGTCTATACACATTGTAATGCACTGAAGTCTAATTCTGTTCAATTGTTTACATAACCTCAAAATGGCGGCTGTGCGAAATATTTCACTGACATTCTATATCTCCGAAACTATTACAGATATCACCCTGCAATTTTGTACGGTGATAAAGGGTACTGATACAAGTTTACCTATGTATATTTCTTAACCTGGAAAGTACAAAATGAACATGGCGACCAAGCGAATTTGAAATATTTTAATAGACTTTTCTCGTGATTTATCACTCTGAGCGCAGTGAAATGTGGTACAGTAAATGATTTTGCAGATTGTAATGCATTGCCATCTAATTTAATTCAATTGTTTACATAACCTCAAGATGGCGGCTGTGCGAAATTTTAAAATTTAGTTTTTATTTGTTGTGTCGTAATCATGCGATCGAACAGAAAGTTTGAATAATGAAACTAGCCAATAATTGTCCTTGAATGGTACATAACTCTATGGAATTTACATCTAACAATCCTAAATGGCGAGCTTCCGAATTATTTCGACGGTTCTCAATATCTATCAATATTTTACAGCAACCAAACTGATATTTTTATGTTCATAGAGACTATAGAACTTTCAGTAACCTGGTGAGCACAAATCCAACATGGCGGCGACGCGAATTTGAAATATTTAAATGGACGTTTCTCGCGAATTAACAATCCGAGTGCCGTGAAACGTTGCACGTTAAATGCTTATACAAATGATGATCCACTGGCAATTAATTTATTTCAATTGTTTGCATAATCACAAGATGGCTACTGGGCGTAATTTTAATATCTCGTTTTTACTTCTTGTGTACTAAACATGCGATTGAAGTTTGAATACCACACGTACACACTAATCTTAATGTAATAGTACAAAAATAAAAATACAACCTGCCGACTATCTGAACTATTTAGACGGTTCTCAATATTTACGAATCTGTTTCAGCAATTAAACGGATATTTTGTATGTTGATTGAGGCAATTAACATGAGCAGGATATATGAAAATAGGCTGTACAGTTCTTCGCGGAACTACTTGTTTTAGCCTATTTTCAATTAGGAAAAATAGGCTTATGAGATCACGTTTTGTCCGTGTGTGTGTGCGTGTGTGTGGTTGTGTGTGAGGTGTGTGCGTGTCCCCCACTAATAAAATCTAAACGGCTGGAGCGATTTCAATGAAACTCGGTAAGTTCATAGCACTATTCCCGGCGACCTCGACCGTTCCCTTCAAATTTTGTTACGTCTCCCCAATCCAACATAGCGGCGGTGCGAAATATTTCACTAGCATTCAATATCTCCGAAACTATTACCGATATCGCCCTGAAATTGTGTACGGTGATAAAGGGCACTACTAGAAGTTCACCTATGAGTCTTTAAAAAACCTGCTGATTATAAAACCAACATGGCGGTCAAGCGAAATTGAGACTTTTAAATAGACTTTTCTCGCGATTTAACTCTCCAAACGTAATGAAACTTGGGACAGCAAATGTCTATACACATTGTAATGCACAGGAGTCTAATTTAGTTCAATTGTATACATAACCTCAAAATAGCGGCTGTGCGAAATATTTCACTGACATTCTATATCTCCGAAACTATTACAGATATCACCCTGCAATTTTGTACGGTGATAAAGGGTACTAATACAAGTTTACCTATGTATATTTCTTAACCTGGAAAGTACAAAACGATCATGGCGACCAAGCGAATTTGAAATATTTTAATAGACTTTTCTCGTGATTTATCACTCTGAGCGCATTGAAATGTGGTACAGTAAATGGTTTTGCAGATTGTAATGCACTGCCATCTAATTTAATTCAATTGTTTACATAACCTCAAGATGGCGGCTGTGCGAAATTTTAAAATTTAGTTTTTATTTGTTGTGTCGTAATCATGCGATCGAACTGAAAGTTTGAATAATGAAACTAGGCAATAATTGTCCTTGAATGGTACATAACTCTATGGCCTTTACATATAACAATCCTAAATGGCGAGCATCCGAAATATTTCGACGGTTCTCAATATCTATGATTCTTTTACAGCAACCAAACTGTTTTTTTTATGTTCATAGAAACTATAGAACTTTCAGTAACCTGGTGAGCACAAATCCAACATGGCGGCGACGCGAATTTGAAATATTTAAATGGACGTTTCTCGCGAATTAACAATCCGAGTGCCGTGAAACGTTGCACGTTAAATGCTTATACAAATGTTGATCCACTGGCAATTAATTTATTTCAATTGTTTGCATAATCACAAGATGGCTACTGGGCGTAATTTTAAAATCTCGTTATTACTTCTTGTGTTCTAATCATGCGATTGAAGTTTGAATACCACACGTACACACTAATCTTAATGTAATAGTACAAAAATAAAAATACAACCTGCCGACTATCTGAAATATTTAGACGGTTCTCAATATTTACGAATCTGTTTCAGCAATTAAACGGACATTTTGTATGTTGATTGAGGCAATTAACATGAGCAGGATATATGAAAATAGGCTGTATAGTTCTTCGCGGAACTACTTGTTTTTAGCCTATTTTCAATTAGGAAAAATAGGCTTATGAGATCACGTTTTGTCCGTGTGTGTGTGCGCGTGTGTGGTTGTGTGTGAGGTGTGTGTGTGTTTCCCCCACTAATAAAATCTAAACGGCTGGAGCGATTTCAATGAAACTCGGTAAGTTCATAGCACTATTCCCGGCGACCTCGACCGTTCCCTTCAAATTTTGTTACGTCTCACCAATCCAACATGGCGGCTGTGCGAAATATTTCACTAGCATTCAATATCTCCGAATCTATTACAGATATCGCCCTGAAATTGTGTAAGGTGATAAAGGGCACTTCTAGAAGTTCACCTATGAGACTTTCAAAAACCTGGTGACTAAATTACCAACATGGCGGTCAAGCGAAATTGAGACTTTTAAATAGACTTTTCTCGCGATTTAACTCTCCAAACGTAATGAAACTTGGTACAGCAAATGTCTATACACATTGTAATGCACTGGAGTCTAATTCAGTTCAATTGTTTACATAACCTCAAAATAGCGGCTGTGCGAAATATTTCACTGACATTCTATATCTCCGAAACTATTACAGATATCACCCTGCAATTTTGTACGGTGATAAAGGGTACTGATACAAGTTTACCTATGTATATTTCTTAACCTGAAAAGTACAAAACGAACATGGCGACCAAGCGAATTTGAAATATTTTAATAGACTTTTCTCGTGATTTATCACTCTGAGCGCAGTGAAATGTGGTACAGTAAATGATTTTGCAGATTGTAATGCACTGCCATCTAATTTAATTCAATTGTTTACATAACCTCAAGATGAGGGCTGTGCGAAACATTAAAATTAAATTTTTATTTGTTGTGTCGTAATCATGCGATCGAACTGAAATTTGAATAATGAAACTAGGCAATAATTGTCCTTGAATGGTACATAACTCTACGGCCTTTACATATAACAATCCTAAATGGCGAGCTTCCGAAATATTTCAACGGTTCTCAATATCTATCAATCTTTTACAGCAACCAAACTGATTTTTTTATGTTCATTGAGACTATAGGACTTTCAGCAACCTGGTGAGCACAAATCCAAAATGGCGGCGACGCGAATTTGAAATATTTAAATGGACGTTTCTCGCGAATTAACAATCCGAGTGCCGTGAAACGTTGCCCGTTAAATGCTTATACAAATGTTGATCCACTGGCAATTAATTTATTTCAATTGTTTGCATAATCACAAGATGGCTACTGGGCGTAATTTTAAAATCTCGTTTGTACTTCTTGTGTTCGAATCATGCGATTGAAGTTTGAATACCACACGTACACACTAATCTTAATGTAATAGTACAAAAATAAAAGTACAACCTGGCGACTATCTGAAATATTTAGGCGGTTCTCAATATCTACGAATCTGTTACAGCAATTAAACTGACAATTTGTATGTGGATTGAGGCAATTAACATGAGCAGGATATATGAAAATAGGCTGTATAGTTCTTCACGGAACTACTTGTTTTTAGCCTATTTTCAATTTGGAAAAAATAGGCTTATGAGATCACCTTTTGTCCGTGTGTGTGTGCGTGTGTGTGTGTTTGTGTGTGAGGTGTGTGTGTGTGTCCCCTAATAAAATCTAAACGGCTGGAGAGATTTCAATGAAACTCGGTAAGATCATAGCACTATTCCCGGCGACCTCGACCGTTCCCTTCAAATTTTGCTACGTCTCACCATTCCAACATGGCGGCTGTGCGAAATATTTCACTAGCATTCAATATCTCCGAAACTATTACCGATATCGCCCTGAAATTGTGTACGGTGATAAAGGGCACTACTAGAAGTTCACCTATGAGACTAAAAAACCTGGTGACTACAAAACCAACATGGCGGTCATGCGAAATTGAGACTTTTAAATAGACTTTTCTCGCGATTTAAGTCTCCAAACGTAATGAAACTTGGTACAGCAAATGTCTATACACATTGTAATGCACTGAAGTCTAATTTTGTTCAATTGTTTAAATAACCTCAAAATGGCGGCTGTGCGAAATATTTCACTGACATTCTATATCTCCGAAACTATTACAGATATCACCCTGCAATTTTGTACGGTGATAAAGGGTACTGATACAAGTTTACCTATGTACATTTCTTAACCTGGAAAGTACAAAACGAACATGGCGACCAAGCGAATTTGAAATATTTTAATAGACTTTTCTCGTGATTTATCACTCTGAGCGCAGTGAAATGTGGTACAGTAAAGCATTTTGCAGATTGTAATGCATTGCCATCTAATTTAATTCAATTGTTTACATAACCTCAAGATGGCGGCTGTGCGAAATTTTAAAATTTAGTTTTTATTTGTTGTGTCGTAATCATGCGATCGAACAGAAAGTTTGAATAATGAAACTAGCCAATAATTGTCCTTGAATGGTACATAACTCTATGGAAATTACATCTAACAATCCTAAATGGCGAGCTTCCGAAATATTTCGACGGTTCTCAATATCTATCAATATTTTACAGCAACCAAACTGATTTTTTTATGTTCATAGAGACTATATAACTTTCAGTAACCTGGTGAGCACAAATCCAACATGGCGGCGACGCGAATTTGAAATATTTAAATGGACGTTTCTCGCGAATTAACAATCCGAGTGCCGTGAAACGTTGCACGTTAAATGCTTATACAAATGATGATCCACTGGCAATTAATTTATTTCAATTGTTTGCATAATCACAAGATGGCTACTGGGCGTAATTTTAATATCTCGTTTTTACTTCTTGTGTACTAAACATGCGATTGAAGTTTGAATACCACACGTACACACTAATCTTAATGTAATAGTACAAAAATAAAAATACAACCTGCCGACTATCTGAACTATTTAGACGGTTCTCAATATTTACGAATCTGTTTCAGCAATTAAACGGATATTTTGTATGTTGATTGAGGCAATTAACATGAGCAGGATATATGAAAATAGGCTGTATAGTTCTTCGCGGAACTACTTGTTTTTAGCCTATTTTCAATTAGGAAAAATAGGCTTATGAGATCACGTTTTGTCCGTGTGTGTGTGCGTGTGTGTGGTTGTGTGTGAGGTGTGTGCGTGTCCCCCACTAATAAAATCTAAACGGCTGGAGCGATTTCAATGAAACTCGGTAAGTTCATAGCACTATTCCCGGCGACCTCGACCGTTCCCTTCAAATTTTGTTACGTCTCCCCAATCCAACATGGCGGCTGTGCGAAATATTTCACTAGCATTCAATATCTCCGAAACTATTACCGATATCGCCCTGAAATTGTGTACGGTGATAAAGGGCACTACTAGAAATTCACCTATGAGTCTTTAAAAAACCTGCTGATTATAAAACCAACATGGCGGTCAAGCGAAATTGAGACTTTTAAATAGACTTTTCTCGCGATTTAACTCTCCAAACGTAATGAAACTTGGGACAGCAAATGTCTATGCACATTGTAATGCACAGGAGTCTAATTTAGTTCAATTGTATACATAACCTCAAAATAGCGGCTGTGCGAAATATTTCACTGACATTCTATATCTCCGAAACTATTACAGATATCAACCTGCAATTTTGTACGGTGATAAAGGGTACTAATACAAGTTTACCTATGTATATTTCTTAACCTAAAAAGTACAAAACGAACATGGCGACCAAGCGAATTTGAAATATTTTAATAGACTTTTCTCGTGATTTATCACTCTGAGCGCATTGAAATGTGGTACAGTAAATGGTTTTGCAGATTGTAATGCACTGCCATCTAATTTAATTCAATTGTTTACATTACCTCAAGATGGGGGCTGTGCGAAACTTTAAAATTAAGTTTTTATTTGTTGTGTCGTAATCATGCGATCGAACTGAAAGTTTGAATAATGAATCTAGGCAATAATTGTCCTTGAATGGTACATAACTCTATGGCCTTTACATATAACAATCTAAATGGGGAGCTTCCGAAATATTTCGACGGTTCTCAATATCTATCAATCTTTTACAGCAACCAAACTGCTTTTTTTTTATGTTCATAGAGACTATAGAACTTTCAGTAACCTGGTGAGCACAAATCCAACATGGCGGCGACGCGAATTTGAAATATTTAAATGGACGTTTCTCGCGAATTAACAATCCGAGTGCCGTGAAACGTTGCACGTTAAATGCTTATACAAATGTTGATCCACTGGCAATTAATTTATTTCAATTGTTTGCATAATCACAAGATGGCTACTGGGCGTAATTTTAAAATCTCGTTTTTACTTCTTGTGTTCTAATCATGCGATTGAAGTTTGAATACCACACGTACACACTAATCTTAATGTAATAGTACAAAAATAAAAATACAACCTGGCGACTATCTGAAATATTTAGACGGATCTCAATATCTACGAATCTGTTACAGCAATTGAACGGACATTTTGTATGTTGATTGAGGCAATTAACATGAGCAGGATATATGAAAATAGGCTGTATAGTTCTTCGCGGAACTACTTGTTTTTAGCCTATTTTCAATTAGGAAAAATTAGGCTTATGAGATCACCTTTTGTCCGTGTGTGTGTGCGTGTGTGTGTGTGTGTGAGAGAGATGTGTGTGTGTGTCCCCCTAATAAAATCCAAACGGCTGGAGCGATTTCAATGAAACTCGATAAGTTCATAGCACTATTCCCGGCGACCTCGACCGTTCCCTTCAAATTTTGTTACGTCTCACCAATCCAACATGGCGGCTGTGCGAAATATTTCACTAGCATTCAATATCTCCTAATCTATTACAGATATCGCCCTGAAATTGTGTACGGTGATAAAGGGCACTTCTAGACGTTCACCTATGAGACTTTCAAAAACCTGGTGACTACAATACCAACATGGCGGTCAAGCGAAATTGAGACTTTTAAATAGACTTCTCTCGCGATTTAACACTCCAAACGTAATGAAACTTGGTATAGCAAATGTCTATACACATTGTAATGCACTGGAGTCTAATTTAGTTCAATTGATTACATAACCTCAAAATAGCGGCTGTGCGAAATATTTCACTGACATTCTATATCTCCGAAACTATTACAGATATCACCCTGCAATTTTGTACGGTGATAAAGGGTACTGATACAAGTTTACCTATGTATATTTCTTAACCTGAAAAGTACAAAACGAACATGGCGACCAAGCGAATTTGAAATATTTTAATAGACTTTTTCGTGATTTATCACTCTGAGCGCAGTGAAATGAGGTACAGTAAATGATTTTGCAGATTGTAATGTACTGCCATCTAATTTAATTCAATTGTTTACATTACCTCAAGATGGGGGCTGTGCGAAACTTTAAAATTAAGTTTTTATTTGTTGTGTCGTAATCATGGGATCGAACTGAAAGTTTGAATAATGAAACTAGGCAATAATTGTCCTTGAATGGTACATAACGTTATGGCCTTTACATATAACAATCTAAATGGGGAGCTTCCGAAATATTTCGACGGTTCTCAATATCTATCAATCTTTTACAGCAACCAAACTGCTTTTCTTTATGTTCATAGAGACTATTGGACTTTCAGTAACCTGGTGAGGACAAATCCAACATGGCGGCGACGCGAAGTTGAAATATTTAAATGGACGTTTCTCGCGAATTAACAATCCGAGTGCCGTGAAACGTTGCACGTTAAATGCTTATACAAATGTTGATCCACTGGCAATTAATTTATTTCAATTGTTTGCATAATCACAAGATGGCTACTGGGCGTAATTTTAAAATCACGTTTTTACTTCTTGTGTTCTAATCATGCGATTGAAGTTTGAATACCACACGTACACACTAATCTTAATGTAATAGTACAAAAATAAAAATACAACCTGCCGACTATCTGAAATATTTAGACGGTTCTCAATATTTACGAATCTGTTTCAGCAATTAAACGGACATTTTGTATGTTGATTGAGGCAATTAACATGAGCAGGATATATGAAAATAGGCTGTATTGTTCTTCGCGGAACTACTTGTTTTAAGCCTATTTTCAATTAGGAAAAATAGGCTTATGAGATCACGTTTTGTCCGTGTGTGTGTGCGCGTGTGTGGTTGTGTGTGAGGTGTGTGTGTGTCCCCCCCCTAATAAAATCTAAACGGCTGGAGCGATTTCAATGAAACTCGGTAAGTTCATAGCACTATTCCCGGCGACCTCGACCGTTCCCTTCAAATTTTGTAACGTCTCACCAATCCAACATGGCGGCTGTGCGAAATATTTCACTAGCATTCAATATCTCCGAAACTATTACCGATATCGCCCTGAAATTGTGTACGGTGATAAAGGGCACTTCTAGAAGTTCACCTATGAGACTTTCAAAAACCTGGTGACTACAATACCAACATGGCGGTCAAGCGAAATTGAGACTTTTAAATAGACATTTCTCGCGATTTAACTCTCCAAACGTAATGAAACTTGGTACAGCAAATGTCTATACACATTGTAATGCACTGGAGTCTAATTTAGTTCAATTGATTACATAACCTCAAAATAGCGGCTGTGCGAAATATTTCACTGACATTCTATATCTCCGAAACTATTACAGATATCACCCTGCAATTTTGTACGGTGATAAAGGGTACGGATACAAGTTTACCTATGTATATTTCTTAACCTGAAAAGTACAAAACGAACATGGCGAACAAGCGAATTTGAAATATTTTAATAGACTTTTCTCGTGATTTATCACTCTGAGCGCAGTGAAATGTGGTACAGTAAATGATTTTGCAGATTGTAATGCACTGCCATCTAATTTAATTCAATTGTTTACATTACCTCAAGATGGGGGCTGTGCGAAACTTTAAAATTAAGTTTTTATTTGTTGTGTCGTAATCATGCGATCGAACTGAAAGTTTGAATAATGAAACTAGGCAATAATTGTCCTTGAATGGTACATAAGTCTACGGCCTTTACATATAACAATCCTAAATGGCGAGCTTCCGAAATATTTCAACGGTTCTCAATATCTATCAATCTTTTACAGCAACCAAACTGATTTTTTTATGTTCATAGAGACTATAGGACTTTCAGTAACCTGGTGAGCACAAATCCAAAATGGCGGCGACGCGAATTTGAAATATTTAAATGGACGTTTCTCGCGAATTAACAATCCGAGTGCCGTGAAACGTTGCCCGTTAAATGCTTATACAAATGTTGATCCACTGGCAATTAATTTATTTCAATTGTTTGCATAATCACAAGATGGCTACTGGGCGTAATTTTAAAATCTCGTTTTTACTTCTTGTGTTCGAATCATGCGATTGAAGTTTGAATACCACACGTACACACTAATCTTAATGTAATAGTACAAAAATAAAAGTACAACCTGGCGACTATCTGAAATATTTAGACGGTTCTCAATATCTACGAATCTGTTACAGCAATTAAACTGACAATTTGTATGTGGATTGAGGCAATTAACATGAGCAGGATATATGAAAATAGGCTGTATAGTTCTTCACGGAACTACTTGTTTTTAGCCTACTTTCAATTTCGAAAAAATAGGCTTATGAGATCACCTTTTGTCCGTGTGTGTGTGCGTGTGTGTGTGTGTGTGAGGTGTGTGTGTGTCCCCTAATAAAATCTAAACGGCTGGAGAGATTTCAATGAAACTCGGTAAGTTCATAGCACTATTCCCGGCGACCTCGACCGTTCCCTTCAAATTTTGCTACGTCTCACCATTCCATCATGGCGGCTGTGCGAAATATTTCACTAGCATTCAATATCTCCGAAACTATTACCGATATCGCCCTGAAATTGTGTACGGTGATAAACGGCACTACTAGAAGTTCACATATGAGACTTTATAAAACCTGGTGACTACAAAACCAACATGGCGGTCATGCGAATTTGAGAAGCTTAAATAGACTTTTCTCGCGATTTAACTCTCCAAACGTAATGAAACTTGGTACAGCAAATGTCTATACACATTGTAATGCACTGAAGTCTAATTTTGTTCAATTGTTTACATAACCTCAAAATGGCGACTGTGCGAAATATTTCACTGACATTCTATATCTCCGAAACTATTACAGATATCACCCTGCAATTTTGTACGGTGATAAAGGGTACTGATACAAGTTTACGTATGTATATTTCTTAACCTGGAAAGTACAAAACGAACATGGCGACCAAGCGAATTTGAAATATTTTAATATACTTTTCTCGTGATTTATCACTCTGAGCGCAGTGAAATGTGGTACAGTAAATGATTTTGCAGATTGTAATGCACTGCCATCTAATTTAATTCAATTGTTTACATTACCTCAAGATGGGGGCTGTGCGAAACTTTAAAATTAAATTTTTATTTGTTGTGTCGTAATCATGCGATCGAACTGAAATTTGAATAATGAAACTAGGCAATAATTGTCCTTGAATGGTACATAACTCTACGGCCTTTACATATAACAATCCTAAATGGCGAGCTTCCGAAATATTTCAACGGTTCTCAATGTCTATCAAACTTTTACAGCAACTAAACTGATTTTTTTATGTTCATAGAGACTATAGGACTTTCAGTAACCTGGTGAGCACAAATCCAAAATGGCGGCGACGCGAATTTGAAATATTTAAATGGACGTTTCTCGCGAATTAACAATCCGAGTGCCGTGAAACGTTGCCCGTTAAATGCTTATACAAATGTTGATCCACTGGCAATTAATTTATTTCAATTGTTTGCATAATCACAAGATGGCTACTGGGCGTAATTTTAAAATCTCGTTTTTACTTCTTGTGTTCTAATCATGCGATTGAAGTTTGAATACCACACGTACACACTAATCTTAATGTAATAGTACAAAAATAAAAATACAACCTGCCGGCTATCTGAAATATTTAGACGGTTCTCAATATTTACGAATCTGTTTCAGCAATTAAACGGACATTTTGTATGTTGATTGAGGCAATTAACATGAGCAGGATATATGAAAATAGGCGGTATTGTTCTTGGCGGAACTACTTGTTTTTAGCCTATTTTCAATTTGGAAAAAATAGGCTTATGAGATCACCTTTTGTCCGTGTGTGTGTGCGTGAGTGTGTGTTTGTGTGTGAGGTGTGTGTGTGTGTCCCCTAATAAAATCTAAACGGCTGGAGAGATTTCAATGAAACTCGGTAAGATCATAGCACTATTCCCGGCGACCTCGACCGTTCCCTTCAAATTTTGCTACGTCTCACCATTCCAACATGGCGGCTGTGCGAAATATTTCACTAGCATTCAATATCTCCGAAACTATTACCGATATCGCCCTGAAATTGTGTACGGTGATAAAGGGCACTACTAGAAGTTCACCTATGAGACTAAAAAACCTGGTGACTACAAAACCAACATGGCGGTCATGCGAAATTGAGACTTTTAAATAGACTTTTCTCGCGATTTAAGTCTCCAAACGTAATGAAACTTGGTACAGCAAATGTCTATACACATTGTAATGCACTGAAGTCTAATTCTGTTCAATTGTTTACATAACCTCAAAATGGCGGCTGTGCGAAATATTTCACTGACATTCTATATCTCCGAAACTATTACAGATATCACCCTGCAATTTTGTACGGTGATAAAGGGTACTGATACAAGTTTACCTATGTATATTTCTTAACCTGGAAAGTACAAAACGAACATGGCGACCAAGCGAATTTGAAATATTTTAATAGACTTTTCTCGTGATTTATCACTCTGAGCGCAGTGAAATGTGGTACAGTAAATGATTTTGCAGATTGTAATGCATTGCCATCTAATTTAATTCAATTGTTTACATAACCTCAAGATGGCGGCTGTGCGAAATTTTAAAATTTAGTTTTTATTTGTTGTGTCGTAATCATGCGATCGAACAGAAAGTTTGAATAATGAAACTAGCCAATAATTGTCCTTGAATGGTACATAACTCTATGGAATTTACATCTAACAATCCTAAATGGCGAGCTTCCGAAATATTTCGACGGTTCTCAATATCTATCAATATTTTACAGCAACCAAACTGATTTTTTTATGTTCATAGAGACTATAGAACTTTCAGTAACCTGGTGAGCACAAATCCAACATGGCGGCGACGCGAATTTGAAATATTTAAATGGACGTTTCTCGCGAATTAACAATCCGAGTGCCGTGAAACGTTGCACGTTAAATGCTTATACAAATGATGATCCACTGGCAATTAATTTATTTCAATTGTTTGCATAATCACAAGATGGCTACTGGGCGTAATTTTAAAATCTCGTTTTTACTTCTTGTGTACTAAACATGCGATTGAAGTTTGAATACCACACGTACACACTAATCTTAATGTAATAGTACAAAAATAAAAATACAACCTGCCGACTATCTGAACTATTTAGACGGTTCTCAATATTTACGAATCTGTTTCAGCAATTAAACGGATATTTTGTATGTTGATTGAGGCAATTAACATGAGCAGGATATATGAAAATAGGCTGTACAGTTCTTCGCGGAACTACTTGTTTTTAGCCTATTTTCAATTAGGAAAAATAGGCTTATGAGATCACGTTTTGTCCGTGTGTGTGTGCGTGTGTGTGGTTGTGTGTGAGGTGTGTGCGTGTCCCCCACTAATAAATCTAAACGGCTGGAGCGATTTCAATGAAACTCGGTAAGTTCATAGCACTATTCCCGGCGACCTCGACCGTTCCCTTCAAATTTTGTTACGTCTCCCCAATCCAACATGGCGGCTGTGCGAAATATTTCACTAGCATTCAATATCTCCGAAACTATTACCGATATCGCCCTGAAATTGTGTACGGTGATAAAGGGCACTACTAGAAGTTCACCTATGAGTCTTTAAAAAACCTGCTGATTATAAAACCAACATGGCGGTCAAGCGAAATTGAGACTTTTAAATAGACTTTTCTCGCGATTTAACTCTCCAAACGTAATGAAACTTGGGACAGCAAATGTCTATACACATTGTAATGCACAGGAGTCTAATTTAGTTCAATTGTATACATAACCTCAAAATAGCGGCTGTGCGAAATATTTCACTGACATTCTATATCTCCGAAACTATTACAGATATCACCCTGCAATTTTGTACGGTGATAAAGGGTACTAATACAAGTTTACCTATGTATATTTCTTAACCTGGAAAGTACAAAACGAACATGGCGACCAAGCGAATTTGAAATATTTTAATAGACTTTTCTCGTGATTTATCACTCTGAGCGCATTGAAATGTGGTACAGTAAATGGTTTTGCAGATTGTAATGCACTGCCATCTAATTTAATTCAATTGTTTACATAACCTCAAGATGGCGGCTGTGCGAAATTTTAAAATTTAGTTTTTATTTGTTGTGTCGTAATCATGCGATCGAACTGAAAGTTTGAATAATGAAACTAGGCAATAATTGTCCTTGAATGGTACATAACTCTATGGCCTTTACATATAACAATCCTAAATGGCGAGCATCCGAAATATTTCGACGGTTCTCAATATCTATGATTCTTTTACAGCAACCAAACTGTTTTTTTTATGTTCATAGAAACTATAGAACTTTCAGTAACCTGGTGAGCACAAATCCAACATGGCGGCGACGCGAATTTGAAATATTTAAATGGACGTTTCTCGCGAATTAACAATCCGAGTGCCGTGAAACGTTGCACGTTAAATGCTTATACAAATGTTGATCCACTGGCAATTAATTTATTTCAATTGTTTGCATAATCACAAGATGGCTACTGGGCGTAATTTTAAAATCTCGTTTTTACTTCTTGTGTTCTAATCATGCGATTGAAGTTTGAATACCACACGTACACACTAATCTTAATGTAATAGTACAAAAATAAAAATACAACCTGCCGACTATCTGAAATATTTAGACGGTTCTCAATATTTACGAATCTGTTTCAGCAATTAAACGGACATTTTGTATGTTGATTGAGGCAATTAACATGAGCAGGATATATGAAAATAGGCTGTATAGTTCTTCGCGGAACTACTTGTTTTTAGCCTATTTTCAATTAGGAAAAATAGGCTTATGAGATCACGTTTTGTCCGTGTGTGTGTGCGCGTGTGTGGTTGTGTGTGAGGTGTGTGTGGGTCCCCCACTAATAAAATCTAAACGGCTGGAGCGATTTCAATGAAACTCGGTAAGTTCATAGCACTATTCCCGGCGACCTCGACCGTTCCCTTCAAATTTTGTTACGTCTCACCAATCCAGCATGGCGGCTGTGCGAAATATTTCACTAGCATTCAATATCTCCGAATCTATTACAGATATCGCCCTGAAATTGTGTAAGGTGATAAAGGGCACTTCTAGAAGTTCACCTATGAGACTTTCAAAAACCTGGTGACTAAATTACCAACATGGCGGTCAAGCGAAATTGAGACTTTTAAATAGACTTTTCTCGCGATTTAACTCTCCAAACGTAATGAAACTTGGTACAGCAAATGTCTATACACATTGTAATGCACTGGAGTCTAATTCAGTTCAATTGTTTACATAACCTCAAAATAGCGGCTGTGCGAAATATTTCACTGACATTCTATATCTCCGAAACTATTACAGATATCACCCTGCAATTTTGTACGGTGATAAAGGGTACTGATACAAGTTTACCTATGTATATTTCTTAACCTGAAAAGTACAAAACGAACATGGCGACCAAGCGAATTTGAAATATTTTAATAGACTTTTCTCGTGATTTATCACTCTGAGCGCAGTGAAATGTGGTACAGTAAATGATTTTGCAGATTGTAATGCACTGCCATCTAATTTAATTCAATTGTTTACATAACCTCAAGATGGGGGCTGTGCGAAACATTAAAATTAAATTTTTATTTGTTGTGTCGTAATCATGCGATCGAACTGAAATTTGAATAATGAAACTAGGCAATAATTGTCCTTGAATGGTACATAACTCTACGGCCTTTACATATAACAATCCTAAATGGCGAGCTTCCGAAATATTTCAACGGTTCTCAATATCTATCAATCTTTTACAGCAACCCAACTGATTTTTTTATGTTCATAGAGACTATAGGACTTTCAGCAACCTGGTGAGCACAAATCCAAAATGGCGGCGACGCGAATTTGAAATATTTAAATGGACGTTTCTCGCGAATTAACAATCCGAGTGCCGTGAAATGTTGCCCGTTAAATGCTTATACAAATGTTGATCCACTGGCAATTAATTTATTTCAATTGTTTGCATAATCACAAGATGGCTACTGGGCGTAATTTTAAAATCTCGTTTGTACTTCTTGTGTTCGAATCATGCGATTGAAGTTTGAATACCACACGTACACACTAATCTTAATGTAATAGTACAAAAATAAAAGTACAACCTGGCGACTATCTGAAATATTTAGGCGGTTCTCAATATCTACGAATCTGTTACAGCAATTAAACTGACAATTTGTATTTGGATTGAGGCAATTAACATGAGCAGGATATATGAAAATAGGCTGTATAGTTCTTCACGGAACTACTTGTTTTTAGCCTATTTTCAATTTGGAAAAAATAGGCTTATGAGATCACCTTTTGTCCGTGTGTGTGTGCGTGTGTGTGCTTGTGTGTGAGGTGTGTGTGTGTGTGTCCTAATAAAATCTAAACGGCTGGAGAGATTTCAATGAAACTCGGTAAGATCATAGCAATATTCCCGGCGACCTCGACCGTTCCCTTCAAATTTTGCTACGTCTCACCATTCCAACATGGCGGCTGTGCGAAATATTTCACTAGCATTCAATATCTCCGAAACTATTACCGATATCGCCCTGAAATTGTGTACGGTGATAAAGGGCACTACTAGAAGTTCACCTATGAGTCTTTAAAAAACCTGCTGATTATAAAACCAACATGGCGGTCAAGCGAAATTGAGACTTTTAAATAGACTTTTCTCGCGATTTAACTCTCCAAACGTAATGAAACTTGGGACAGCAAATGTCTATACACATTGTAATGCACAGGAGTCTAATTTAGTTCAATTGTATACATAACCTCAAAATAGCGGCTGTGCGAAATATTTCACTGACATTCTATATCTCCGAAACTATTACAGATATCACCCTGCAATTTTGTACGGTGATAAAGGGTACTAATACAAGTTTACCTATGTATATTTCTTAACCTGGAAAGTACAAAACGAACATGGCGACCAAGCGAATTTGAAATATTTTAATAGACTTTTCTCGTGATTTATCACTCTGAGCGCATTGAAATGTGGTACAGTAAATGGTTTTGCAGATTGTAATGCACTGCCATCTAATTTAATTCAATTGTTTACATAACCTCAAGATGGCGGCTGTGCGAAATTTTAAAATTTAGTTTTTATTTGTTGTGTCGTAATCATGCGATCGAACTGAAAGTTTGAATAATGAAACTAGGCAATAATTGTCCTTGAATGGTACATAACTCTATGGCCTTTACATATAACAATCCTAAATGGCGAGCATCCGAAATATTTCGACGGTTCTCAATATCTATGATTCTTTTACAGCAACCAAACTGTTTTTTTTATGTTCATAGAAACTATAGAACTTTCAGTAACCTGGTGAGCACAAATCCAACATGGCGGCGACGCGAATTTGAAATATTTAAATGGACGTTTCTCGCGAATTAACAATCCGAGTGCCGTGAAACGTTGCACGTTAAATGCTTATACAAATGTTGATCCACTGGCAATTAATTTATTTCAATTGTTTGCATAATCACAAGATGGCTACTGGGCGTAATTTTAAAATCTCGTTTTTACTTCTTGTGTTCTAATCATGCGATTGAAGTTTGAATACCACACGTACACACTAATCTTAATGTAATAGTACAAAAATAAAAATACAACCTGCCGACTATCTGAAATATTTAGACGGTTCTCAATATTTACGAATCTGTTTCAGCAATTAAACGGACATTTTGTATGTTGATTGAGGCAATTAACATGAGCAGGATATATGAAAATAGGCTGTATAGTTCTTCGCGGAACTACTTGTTTTTAGCCTATTTTCAATTAGGAAAAATAGGCTTATGAGATCACGTTTTGTCCGTGTGTGTGTGCGCGTGTGTGGTTGTGTGTGAGGTGTGTGTGGGTCCCCCACTAATAAAATCTAAACGGCTGGAGCGATTTCAATGAAACTCGGTAAGTTCATAGCACTATTCCCGGCGACCTCGACCGTTCCCTTCAAATTTTGTTACGTCTCACCAATCCAACATGGCGGCTGTGCGAAATATTTCACTAGCATTCAATATCTCCGAATCTATTACAGATATCGCCCTGAAATTGTGTAAGGTGATAAAGGGCACTTCTAGAAGTTCACCTATGAGACTTTCAAAAACCTGGTGACTAAATTACCAACATGGCGGTCAAGCGAAATTGAGACTTTTAAATAGACTTTTCTCGCGATTTAACTCTCCAAACGTAATGAAACTTGGTACAGCAAATGCCTATACACATTGTAATGCACTGGAGTCTAATTCAGTTCAATTGTTTACATAACCTCAAAATAGCGGCTGTGCGAAATATTTCACTGACATTCTATATCTCCGAAACTATTACAGATATCACCCTGCAATTTTGTACGGTGATAAAGGGTACTGATACAAGTTTACCTATGTATATTTCTTAACCTGAAAAGTACAAAACGAACATGGCGACCAAGCGAATTTGAAATATTTTAATAGACTTTTCTCGTGATTTATCACTCTGAGCGCAGTGAAATGTGGTACAGTAAATGATTTTGCAGATTGTAATGCACTGCCATCTAATTTAATTCAATTGTTTACATAACCTCAAGATGGGGGCTGTGCGAAACATTAAAATTAAATTTTTATTTGTTGTGTCGTAATCATGCGATCGAACTGAAATTTGAATAATGAAACTAGGCAATAATTGTCCTTGAATGGTACATAACTCTACGGCCTTTACATATAACAATCCTAAATGGCGAGCTTCCGAAATATTTCAACGGTTCTCAATATCTATCAATCTTTTACAGCAACCCAACTGATTTTTTTATGTTCATAGAGACTATAGGACTTTCAGCAACCTGGTGAGCACAAATCCAAAATGGCGGCGACGCGAATTTGAAATATTTAAATGGACGTTTCTCGCGAATTAACAATCCGAGTGCCGTGAAATGTTGCCCGTTAAATGCTTATACAAATGTTGATCCACTGGCAATTAATTTATTTCAATTGTTTGCATAATCACAAGATGGCTACTGGGCGTAATTTTAAAATCTCGTTTGTACTTCTTGTGTTCGAATCATGCGATTGAAGTTTGAATACCACACGTACACACTAATCTTAATGTAATAGTACAAAAATAAAAGTACAACCTGGCGACTATCTGAAATATTTAGGCGGTTCTCAATATCTACGAATCTGTTACAGCAATTAAACTGACAATTTGTATGTGGATTGAGGCAATTAACATGAGCAGGATATATGAAAATAGGCTGTATAGTTCTTCACGGAACTACTTGTTTTTAGCCTATTTTCAATTTGGAAAAAATAGGCTTATGAGATCACCTTTTGTCCGTGTGTGTGTGCGTGTGTGTGTTTGTGTGTGAGGTGTGTGTGTGTGTGTCCTAATAAAATCTAAACGGCTGGAGAGATTTCAATGAAACTCGGTAAGATCATAGCAATATTCCCGGCGACCTCGACCGTTCCCTTCAAATTTTGCTACGTCTCACCATTCCAACATGGCGGCTGTGCGAAATATTTCACTAGCATTCAATATCTCCGAAACTATTACCGATATCGCCCTGAAATTGTGTACGGTGATAAAGGGCACTACTAGAAGTTCACCTATGAGACTAAAAAACCTGGTGACTACAAAACCAACATGGCGGTCATGCGAAATTGAGATTTTTAAATAGACTTTTCTCGCGATTTAAGTCTCCAAACGTAATGAAACTTGGTACAGCAAATGTCTATACACATTGTAATGCACTGAAGTCTAATTTTGTTCAATTGTTTACATAACCTCAAAATGGCGGCTGTGCGAAATATTTCACTGACATTCTATATCTCCGAAACTATTACAGATATCACCCTGCAATTTTGTACGGTGATAAAGGGTACTGATACAAGTTTACCTATGTACATTTCTTAACCTGGAAAGTACAAAACGAACATGGCGACCAAGCGAATTTGAAATATTTTAATAGACTTTTCTCGTGATTTATCACTCTGAGCGCAGTGAAATGTGGTACAGTAAAGCATTTTGCAGATTGTAATGCATTGCCATCTAATTTAATTCAATTGTTTACATAACCTCAAGATGGCGGCTGTGCGAAATTTTAAAATTTAGTTTTTATTTGTTGTGTCGTAATCATGCGATCGAACAGAAAGTTTGAATAATGAAACTAGCCAATAATTGTCCTTGAATGGTACATAACTCTATGGAATTTACATCTAACAATCCTAAATGGCGAGCTTCCGAAATATTTCGACGGTTCTCAATATCTATCAATATTTTACAGCAACCAAACTGATTTTTTTATGTTCATAGAGACTATAGAACTTTCAGTAACCTGGTGAGCACAAATCCAACATGGCGGCGACGCGAATTTGAAATATTTAAATGGACGTTTCTCGCGAATTAACAATCCGAGTGCCGTGAAACGTTGCACGTTAAATGCTTATACAAATGATGATCCACTGGCAATTAATTTATTTCAATTGTTTGCATAATCACAAGATGGCTACTGGGCGTAATTTTAAAATCTCGTTTTTACTTCTTGTGTACTAAACATGCGATTGAAGTTTGAATACCACACGTACACACTAATCTTAATGTAATAGTACAAAAATAAAAATACAACCTGCCGACTATCTGAACTATTTAGACGGTTCTCAATATTTACGAATCTGTTTCAGCAATTAAACGGATATTTTGTATGTTGATTGAGGCAATTAACATGAGCAGGATATATGAAAATAGGCTGTATAGTTCTTCGCGGAACTACTTGTTTTTAGCCTATTTTCAATTAGGAAAAGTAGGCTTATGAGATCACGTTTTGTCCGTGTGTGTGTGCGTGTGTGTGGTTGTGTGTGAGGTGTGTGCGTGTCCCCCACTAATAAAATCTAAACGGCTGGAGCGATTTCAATGAAACTCGGTAAGTTCATAGCACTATTCCCGGCGACCTCGACCGTTCCCTTCAAATTTTGTTACGTCTCCCCAATCCAACATGGCGGCTGTGCGAAATATTTCACTAGCATTCAATATCTCCGAAACTATTACCGATATCGCCCTGAAATTGTGTACGGTGATAAAGGGCACTACTAGAAATTCACCTATGAGTCTTTAAAAAACCTGCTGATTATAAAACCAACATGGCGGTCAAGCGAAATTGAGACTTTTAAATAGACTTTTCTCGCGATTTAACTCTCCAAACGTAATGAAACTTGGGACAGCAAATGTCTATGCACATTGTAATGCACAGGAGTCTAATTTAGTTCAATTGTATACATAACCTCAACATAGCGGCTGTGCGAAATATTTCACTGACATTCTATATCTCCGAAACTATTACAGATATCACCCTGCAATTTTGTACGGTGATAAAGGGTACTAATACAAGTTTACCTATGTATATTTCTTAACCTAAAAAGTACAAAACGAACATGGCGACCAAGCGAATTTGAAATATTTTAATAGACTTTTCTCGTGATTTATCACTCTGAGCGCATTGAAATGTGGTACAGTAAATGGTTTCGCAGATTGTAATGCACTGCCATCTAATTTAATTCAATTGTTTACATTACCTCAAGATGGGGGCTGTGCGAAACTTTAAAATTAAGTTTTTATTTGTTGTGTCGTAATCATGCGATCGAACTGAAAGTTTGAATAATGAATCTAGGCAATAATTGTCCTTGAATGGTACATAACTCTATGGCCTTTACATATAACAATCTAAATGGGGAGCTTCCGAAATATTTCGACGGTTCTCAATATCTATCAATCTTTTACAGCAACCAAACTGCTTTTTTATGTTCATAGAGACTATAGAACTTTCAGTAACCTGGTGAGCACAAATCCAACATGGCGGCGACGCGAATTTGAAATATTTAAATGGACGTTTCTCGCGAATTAACAATCCGAGTGCCGTGAAACGTTGCACGTTAAATGCTTATACAAATGTTGATCCACTGGCAATTAATTTATTTCAATTGTTTGCATAATCACAAGATGGCTACTGGGCGTAATTTTAAAATCTCGTTTTTACTTCTTGTGTTCTAATCATGCGATTGAAGTTTGAATACCACACGTACACACTAATCTTAATGTAATAGTACAAAAATAAAAATACAACCTGGCGACTATCTGAAATATTTAGACGGATCTCAATATCTACGAATCTGTTACAGCAATTGAACGGACATTTTGTATGTTGATTGAGGCAATTAACATGAGCAGGATATATGAAAATAGGCTGTATAGTTCTTCGCGGAACTACTTGTTTTTAGCCTATTTTCAATTAGGAAAAATTAGGCTTATGAGATCACCTTTTGTCCGTGTGTGTGTGCGTGTGTGTGCGTCTGTGTGAGATGTGTGTGTGTCCCCCCCTAATAAAATCTAAACGGCTGGAGCGATTTCAATGAAGCTCGGTAAGTTCATAGCACTACTCCCGGCGACCTCGACCGTTCCCTTCAAATTTTGTTACGTCTCACCAATCCAACATGGCGGCTGTGCGAATTATTTCACTAGCATTCAATATCTCCGAATCTATTACAGATATCGCCCTGAAAATGTGTACGGTGATAAAGGGCACTTCTAGAAGTTCACCTATGAGACTTTCAAAAACCTGGTGACTACAATACCAACATGGCGGTCAAGCGAAATTGAGACTTTTAAATAGACTTCTCTCGCGATTTAACACTCCAAACGTAATGAAACTTGGTACAGCAAATGTCTATACACATTGTAATGCACTGGAGTCTAATTTAGTTCAATTGATTACATAACCTCAAAATAGCGGCTGTGCGAAATATTTCACTGACATTCTATATCTCCGAAACTATTACAGATATCACCCTGCAATTTTGTACGGTGATAAAGGGTACTGATACAAGTTTACCTATGTATATTTCTTAACCTGAAAAGTACAAAACGAACATGGCGACCAAGCGAATTTGAAATATTTTAATAGACTTTTCTCGTGATTTATCACTCTGAGCGCAGTGAAATGAGGTACAGTAAATGATTTTGTAGATTGTAATGCACTGCCATCTAATTTAATTCAATTGTTTACATTACCTCAAGATGGGGGCTGTGCGAAACTTTAAAATTAAGTTTTTATTTGTTGTGTCGTAATCATGCGATCGAACTGAAAGTTTGAATAATGAAACTAGGCAATAATTGTCCTTGAATGGTACATAACTCTATGGCCTTTACATATAACAATCTAAATGGGGAGCTTCCGAAATATTTCGACGGTTCTCAATATCTATCAATCTTTTACAGCAACCAAACTGCTTTTTTTTATGTTCATAGAGACTATAGGACTTTCAGTAACCTGGTGAGTACAAATCCAACATGGCGGCGACGCGAAGTTGAAATATTTAAATGGACGTTTCTCGCGAATTAACAATCCGAGTGCCGTGAAACGTTGCACGTTAAATGCTTATACAAATGTTGATCGACTGGCAATTAATTTATTTCAATTGTTTGCATAATCACAAGATGGCTACTGGGCGTAATTTTAAAATCTCGTTTTTACTTCTTGTGTTCTAATCATGCGATTGAAGTTTGAATACCACACGTACACACTAATCTTAATGTAATAGTACAAAAATAAAAATACAACGTGGCGACTATCTGAAATATTTAGACGGTTCTCAATATCTACGAATCTGTTACAGCAATTAAACGGACATTTTGTATTTTGATTGAGGCAATTAACATGAGCAGGATATATGAAAATAGGCTGTATAGTTCTTCGCGGAACTACTTGTTTTTAGCCTATTTTCAATTAGGAAAAATTAGGCTTATGAGATCACCTTTTGTCCATGTGTGTGTGCGTGTGTGTGCGTCTGTGTGAGATGTGTGTGTGTCCCCCCCTAATAAAATCTAAACGGCTGGAGCGATTTCAATGAAGCTCGGTAAGTTCATAGCACTACTCCCGGCGACCTCGACCGTTCCCTTCAAATTTTGTTACGTCTCACCAATCCAACATGGCGGCTGTGCGAATTATTTCACTAGCATTCAATATCTCCGAATCTATTACAGATATCGCCCTGAAATTGTGTACGGTGATAAAGGGCACTTCTAGAAGTTCACCTATGAGACTTTCAAAAACCTGGTGACTACAATACCAACATGGCGGTCAAGCGAAATTGAGACTTTTAAATAGACTTCTCTCGCGATTTAACACTCCAAACGTAATGAAACTTGGTACAGCAAATGTCTATACACATTGTAATGCACTGGAGTCTAATTTAGTTCAATTGATTACATAACCTCAAAATAGCGGCTGTGCGAAATATTTCACTGACATTCTATATCTCCGAAACTATTACAGATATCACCCTGCAATTTTGTACGGTGATAAAGGGTACTGATACAAGTTTACCTATGTATATTTCTTAACCTGAAAAGTACAAAACGAACATGGCGACCAAGCGAATTTGAAATATTTTAATAGACTTTTCTCGTGATTTATCACTCTGAGCGCAGTGAAATGAGGTACAGTAAATGATTTTGTAGATTGTAATGCACTGCCATCTAATTTAATTCAATTGTTTACATTACCTCAAGATGGGGGCTGTGCGAAACTTTAAAATTAAGTTTTTATTTGTTGTGTCGTAATCATGCGATCGAACTGAAAGTTTGAATAATGAAACTAGGCAATAATTGTCCTTGAATTGTACATAACTCTATGGCCTTTACATATAACAATCTAAATGGGGAGCTTCCGAAATATTTCGACGGTTCTCAATATCTATCAATCTTTTACAGCAACCAAACTGCTTTTTTTTTTATGTTCATAGAGACCATAGGACTTTCAGTAACCTGGTGAGTACAAATCCAACATGGCGGCGACGCGAAGTTGAAATATTTAAATGGACGTTTCTCGCGAATTAACAATCCGAGTGCCGTGAAACGTTGCACGTTAAATGCTTATACAAATGTTGATCGACTGGCAATTAATTTATTTCAATTGTTTGCATAATCACAAGATGGCTACTGGGCGTAATTTTAAAATCTCGTTTTTACTTCTTGTGTTCTAATCATGCGATTGAAGTTTGAATACCACACGTATACACTAATCTTAATGTAATAGTACAAAAATAAAAATACAACCTGGCGACTATCTGAAATATTTAGACGGTTCTCAATATCTACGAATCTGTTACAGCAATTAAACGGACATTTTGTATGTTGATTGAGGCAATTAACATGAGCAAGATATATGAAAATAGGCTGTATAGTTCTTCGCGGAACTACTTGTTTTTAGCCTATTTTCAATTAGGAAAAAATAGGCTTATGAGATCACCTTTTGTCCGTGTGTGTGTGCGTGTGTGTGTGTGTTAGATGTGTGTGTGTCCCCCCCCTAATAAAATCTAAACTGCTGGAGCGATTTCAATGAAACTCGGTAAGTTCATAGCACTATTCCCGGTGACCTCGACCGGTCCCTTCAAATTTTGTTACGTCTCACCAATCCAACATGGCGGCTGTGCGAAATATTTCACTAGCATTCAATATCTCCGAATCTATTACAGATATCGCCCTGAAATTGTGTACGGTGATAAAGGGCACTTCTAGAAGTTCACCTATGAGACTTTCAAAAACCTGGTGACTACAATACCAACATGGCGGTCAAGCGAAATTGAGACTTTTAAATAGACTTTTCTCGCGATTTAACTCTCCAAACGTAATGAAACTTGGTACAGCAAATGTCTATACACATTGTAATGCACTGGAGTCTAATTTAGTTCAATTGTTTACATAACCTCAAAATAGCGGCTGTGCGAAATATTTCACTGACATTCTATATCTCCGAAACTATTACAGATATCACCCTGCAATTTTGTACGGTGATAAAGGGTACTGATACAAGTTTACCTATGTATATTTCTTAACCTGAAAAGTACAAAACGAACATGGCGACCAAGCGAATTTGAAATATTTTAATAGACTTTTCTCGTGATTTATCACTCTGAGCGCAGTGAAATGTGGTACAGTAAATGATTTTGCAGATCGTAATGCACTGCCATCTAATTTAATTCAATTGTATACATAACCTCAAGATGGGGGCTGTGCGAAACTTTAAAATTAAGTTTTTATTCGTTGTGTCGTAATCATGCGATCGAACTGAAATTTGAATAATGAAACTAGGCAATAATTGTCCTTGAATGGTACATAACTCTACGGCCTTTATATATAACAATCCTAAATGGCGAGCTTCCAAAATATTTCAACGGTTCTCAATATCTATCAATCTTTTACAGCAACCAAACTGATTTTTTTATGTTCATAGAGACTATAGGACTTTCAGTAACCTGGTGAGCACAAATCCAAAATGGCGGCGTCGCGAATTTGAAATATTTAAATGGACGTTTCTCGCGAATTAACAATCCGAGTGCCGTGAAACTTTGCCCGTTAAATGCTTATACAAATGTTGATCCACTGGCAATTAATTTATTTCAATTGTTTGCATAATCACAAGATGGCTACTGGGCGTAATTTTAAAATCTCGTTTTTACTTCTTGTGTTCTAATAATGCGATTGAAGTTTGAATACCACACGTACACACTCATCTTAATGTAATAGTACAAAAATAAAAATACAACCTGGCGACTATCTGAAATATTTAGACGGTTCTCAATATCTACGAATCTGTTACAGCAATTGAACGGACATTTTGTATGTTGATTGAGGCAATTAACATGAGCAGGATATATGAAAATAGGTTGTATAGTTCTTCGCGGAACTACTTGTTTTTAGCCTATTTTCAATTAGGAAAAATTAGGCTTATGAGATCACCTTTTGTCCGTGTGTGTGTGCGTGTGTGTGCGTGTGTGAGATGTGTGTGTGTCCCCCCCTAATAAAATCTAAACGGCTGGATCGATTTCAATGAAACTCGGTAAGTTCATAGCACTATTCCCGGCGACCTCGACCGTTCCCTTCAAATTTTGTTACGTCTCACCAATCCAACATGGCGGCTGTGCGAAATATTTCACTAGCATTCAATATCTCCGAATCTATTACAGATATCGCCCTGAAATTGTGTACGGTGATAAAGGGAACTTCTAGACGTTCACCTATGAGACTTTCAAAAACCTGGTGACTACAATACCAACATGGCGGACAAGCGAAATTGAGACATTTAAATAGAATTCTCTCGCGATTTAACACTCCAAACGTAATGAAACTTGGTACAGCAAATGTCTATACACATTGTAATGCACTGGAGTCTAATTTAGTTCAATTGATTACATAACCTCAAAATAGCGGCTGTGCGAAATATTTCACTGACATTCAATATCTCCGAAACTATTACAGATATCACCCTGCAATTTTGTACGGTGATAAAGGGTACTGATACAAGTTTACCTATGTATATTTCTTAACCTGAAAAGTACAAAACGAACATGGCGACCAAGCGAATTTGAAATATTTTAATAGACTTTTCTCGTGATTTATCACTCTGAGCGCAGTGAAATGAGGTACAGTAAATGATTTTGCAGATTGTTATGCACTGCCATCTAATTTAATTCAATTGTTTACATTCCCTCAAGATGGGGGCTGTGCGAAACTTTAAAATTAAGTTTTTATTTGTTGTGTCGTAATCATGCGATCGAACTGAAAGTTTGAATAATGAAACTAGGCAATAATTGTCCTTGAATGGTACATAACTCTATGGCCTTTACATATAACAATCTAAATGGGGAGCTTCCGAAATATTTCGACGGTTCTCAATATCTATCAATCTTTTACAGCAACCAAACTGAAATTTTTATGTTCATAGAGACTATAGGACTTTCAGTAACCTGGTGAGCACAAATCCAAAATGGCGGCGACGCGAATTTGAAATATTTAAATGGACGTTTCTCGCGAATTAACAATCCGAGTGCCGTGAAACTTTGCCCGTTAAATGCTTATACAAATGTTGATCCACTGGCAATTAATTTATTTCAATTGTTTGCATAATCACAAGATGGCTACTGGGCGTAATTTTAAAATCTCCTTTTTACTTTTTGTGTTCTAATCATGCGATTGAAGTTTGAATACCACACGTACACACTAATCTTAATGTAATAGTACAAAAATAAAAGTACAACCTGGCGACTATCTGAAATATTTAGACGGTTCTCAATATCTACGAATCTGTTACAGCAATTAAACGGACATTTTGTATGTTGATTGAGGCAATTAACATGAGCAGGATATATGAAAATAGGCTGTATAGTTCTTCGCGGAACTACTTGATTTTAGCCTATTTTCAATTAGGAAAAATTAGGCTTATGAGATCACCTTTTGTCCGTGTGTGTGTGCGTGTGTGCGTGTGTGTGAGATGTCTGTGTGTCCCCACCTAATAAAATCTAAACGGCTGGAGCGATTTCAATGACGCTCGGTAAGTTCATAGCACTATTCCCGGCGACCTCGACCGTTCCCTTCAAATTTTGTTACGTCTCACCAATCCAACATGGCGGCTGTGCGAATTATTTCACTAGCATTCAATATCTCCGAATCTATTACAGATATCGCCCTGAAATTGTGTACGGTGATAAAGGGCACTTCTAGAAGTTCACCTATGAGACTTTCAAAAACCTGGTGACTACAATACCAACATGGCGGTCAAGCGAAATTGAGACTTTTAAATAGACTTCTCTCGCGATTTAACACTCCAAACGTAATGAAACTTGGTACAGCAAATGTCTATACACATTGTAATGCACTGGAGTCTAATTTATTTCAATTGATTACATAACCTCAAAATAGCGGCTGTGCGAAATATTTCACTGACATTCTATATCTCCGAAACTATTACAGATATCACCCTGCAATTTTGTTCGGTGATAAAGGGTACTGATACAAGTTTACCTATGTATATTTCTTAACCTGAAAAGTACAAAACGAACATGGCGACCAAGCGAATTTGAAATATTTTAATAGACTTTTCTCGTGATTTATCACTCTGAGCGCAGTGAAATGAGGTACAGTAAATGATTTTGCAGATTGTAATGCACTGCCATCTAATTTAATTCAATTATTTACATTACCTCAAGATGGGGGCGATGCGAAACTTTAAAATTAAGTTTTTATTTGTTGTGTCGTAATCATGCGATCGAACTGAAAGTTTGAATAATGAAACTAGGCAATAATTGTCCTTGAATGGTACATAACTCTATGGCCTTTACATATAACAATCTAAATGGGGAGCTTCCGAAATATTTCGACGGTTCTCAATATCTATCAATCTTTTACAGCAACCAAACTGCTTTTTTTTATGTTCATAGAGACTATAGGACTTTCAGTAACCTGGTGAGTACAAATCCAACATGGCGGCGACGCGAAGTTGAAATATTTAAATGGACGTTTCTCGCGAATTAACAATCCGAGTGTCGTGAAACGTTGCACGTTGAATGCTTATACAAATGTTGATCGACTGGCAATTAATTTATTTCAATTGTTTGCATAATCACAAGATGGCTACTGGGCTTAATTTTAAAATCTCGTTTTTACATCTTGTGTTCTAATCATGCGATTGAAGTTTGAATACCACACGTACACACTAATCTTAATGTAATAGTACAAAAATAAAAATACAACCTGGCGACTATCTGAAATATTTAGACGGTTCTCAATATCTACGAATCTGTTACAGCGATTAAACGGACATTTTGTATGTTGATTGAGGCAATTAACATGAGCAGGATATATGAAAATAGGCTGTATAGTTCTTCGCGGAACTACTTGTTTTTAGCCTATTTTCAATTAGGAAAAAATAGGCTTATGAGATCACCTTTTGTCCGTGTGTGTGTGCGTGTGTGTGTGTGTGTGTGTGATGTGTGTGTGTCCCCCCCTAATAAAATCTAAACGGCTGGAGCGATTTCAATGAACCTCGGTAAGTTCATAGCACTATTCCCGGCGACCTCGACCGTTCCCTTCAAATTTTGTTACGTCTCACCAATCCAACATGGCGGCTGTGCGAAATATTTCACTAGCATTCAATATCTCCGAATCTATTACAGATATCGCCCTGAAATTGTGTACGGTGATAGAGGGCACTTCTAGAAGTTCACCTATGAGACTTTCAAAAACCTGGTGTCTACAATACCAACATGGCGGTCAAGCGAAATTGAGACTTTTAAATAGACTTTTCTCGCGATTTAACTCTCCAAACCTAATGAAACTTGGTACAGCAAATGTCTATACACATTGCAACGCACTGGAGTCTAATTTAGTTCGATTGTTTACATAACCTCAAAATAGCGGCTGTGCGAAATATTTCACTGACATTCTATATCTCCGAAACTATTACAGATATCACCCTGCAATTTTGTACGGTGATAAAGGGTACTGATACAAGTTTACCTATGTATATTTCTTAACCTGAAAAGTACAAAACGAACATGGCGACCAAGCGAATTTGAAATATTTTAATAGACTTTTCTCGTGATTTATCACTCTGAGCGCAGTGAAATGTGGTACAGTAAATGATTTTGCAGATCGTAATGCACTGCCATCTAATTTAATTCAATTGTTTACATAACCTCAAGATGGGGGCTGTGCGAAACTTTAAAATTAAGTTTTTATTTGTTGTGTCGTAATCATGCGATCGAACTGAAATTTGAATAATGAAACTAGGCAATAATTGTCCTTGAATTGTACATAACTCTACGGCCTTTACATATAACAATCCTAAATGGCGAGCTTCCGAAATATTTCAACGGTTCTCAATATCTATCAATCTTTTACAGCAACCAAACTGATTTTTTTATGTTCATAGAGACTATAGGACTTTCAGTAACCTGGTGAGCACAAATCCAAAAAGGCGGCGACGCGAATTTGAAATATTTAAATGGACGTTTCTCTAGAATTAACAATCCAAGTGCCGTGAAACTTTGCCCGTTAAATGCTTATACAAATGTTGATCCACTGGCAATTAATTTATTTCAATTGTTTGCATAATCACAAGATGGCTACTGGGCGTAATTTTAAAATCTCGTTTTTACTTCTTGTGTTCGAATCATGCGATTGAAGTTTGAATACCACACGTACACACTAATCTTAATGTAATAGTACAAAAATAAAAGTACAACCTGGCGACTATCTGAAATATTTAGACGGTTCTCAATATCTACGAATCTGTTACAGCAATTAAACTGACAATTTGAATGTGGATTGAGGCAAGTAACATGAGCAGGATATATGAAAATAGGCTGTATAGTTCTTCACGGAACTACTTGTTTTTAGCCTATTTTCAATTTGGAAAAAATAGGCTTATGAGATCACCTTTTGTCCGTGTGTGTGTGCGTGTGTGTGTGTGTGTGTGTGTGAGGTGTGTGTGTGTGTCCCCTAATAAAATCTAAACGGCTGGAGAGATTTTAATGAAACTCGGTAAGTTCATAGCACTATACCCGGCGACCTCGACCGTTCCCTTCAAATTTTGCTACGTCTCACCAATCCAACATGGCGGCTGTGCGAAATATTTCACTAGCATTCAATATCTCCGAAACTATTACCGATATCGCCCTGAAATTGTGTACGGTGATAAAGGGCACTACTGGAAGTTCACCTATGAGACTTTAAAAAACCTGGTGACTACAAAAACCAACATGGCGGTCATGCGAAATTGAGACTTTTAAATAGACTTTTCTCGCGATTTAACTCTCCAAACGTAATGAAACTTGGTACAGCAAATGTCTATACACATTGTAATGCACTGAAGTCTAATTTTGTTCAATTGTTTACATAACCTCAAAATGGCGGCTGTGCGAAATATTTCACTGACATTCTATATCTCCGAAAGTATTACAGATATCACCCTGCAATTTTGTACGGTGATAAAGGGTACTGATACAAGTTTACCTATGTATATTTCTTAACCTGGAATGTACAAAACGAACATGGCGACCAAGCGAATTTGAAATATTTTAATAGACTTTTCTCGTGATTTATCACTCTGAGCGCAGTGAAATGTGGTACAGTAAATGATTTTGCAGATTGTAATGCACTGCCATCTAATTTAATTCAATTGTTTACATAACCTCAAGATGGCGGCTGTGCGAAATTTTAAAATTAAGTTTTTGTTTGTTGTGTCGTAATCATGCGATCGAACAGAAAGTTTGATTAATGAAACTAGGCAATAATTGTCCTTGAATGGTACATAACTCTATGGCCTTTACATATAACAATCCTAAATGGTGAGCTTCCGAAATATTTCGACGGTTCTCAATATCTATGATTCTTTTACAGCATCCAAACTGAATTTTTATGTTCATAGAGATTATAGGACTTTCAGTAACCTGGTGAGCACAAATCCAACATGGCGGCGACGCGAATTTGAAATATTTAAATGGACGTTTCTCGCGAATTAACAATCCGAGTGCCGTGAAACGTTGCATGTTAAATGCTTATACAAATGTTGATCCACTGGCAATTAATTTATTTCAATTGTTTGCATAATCACAAGATGGCTACTGGGCGTAATTTTAAAATCTAGTATTTACTTCATGTGTTCTAATCATGCGATTGAAGTTTGAATACCACACGTACACACTAATCTTAATGTAATAGTACAATAATAAATATACAACCTGGCGACTATCTGAAATATTTAGACGGTTCTCAATATCTACGAATCTGTTACAGCAATTAAACTGACATTTTGTATGTTGATTGAGGCAATTAACATGAGCAGGATATATGAAAATAGGCTGTATAGTTCTTCGCGGAACTATTTGTTTTTAGCCTATTTTCAATTAGGAAAAATAGGCTCATGAGATCACGTTTTGTCCGTGTGTGTGTGCGTGTGTGTGGTTGTGTGTGAGGAGTGTGTGTGTCCCCCACTAATAAAATCTAAACGGCTGGAGCGATTTCAATGAAACTCGGTAAGTTCATAGCACTATTCCCGGCGACCTCGACCGTTCCCTAAAAATTTTGTTACGTCTCACCAATCCAACATGGCGGCTGTGCGAAATATTTCACTAGCATTCAATATCTCAGAAACTATTACCGATATCGCCCTGAAATTGTGTACGGTGATAAAGGGCACTACTAGAAGTTCACCTATGAAACTTTCAAAAGCCTGGTGACTATAAAACCAACATGGCGGTCATGCGAAATTGAGACCTTTAAATAGAATTTTCTCGCGATTTAATTCTCCAAACGTAATGAAACTTGGGACAGCAAATGTCTATACACATTGTAATGCCCAGGAGTCTAATTTAGTTCAATTGTTTACATAACCTCAAAATAGCGGCTGTGCGAAATATTTCACTGACATTCTATATCTCCGAAACTATTACAGATATCACCCTGCAATTTTGTACGGTGATAAAGGGTACTGATACAAGTTTACCTATGTATATTTCTTAACCTGAAAAGTACAAAACGAACATGGCGACCAAGCGAATTTGAAATATTTTAATAGACTTTTCTCGTGATTTATCACTCTGAGCGCAGTGAAATGTGGTACAGTAAATGATTTTGCAGATTGTAATGCACTGCCATCTAATTTAATTCAATTGTTTACATAACCTCAAGATGGGGGCTGTGCGAAACTTTAAAATTAAGTTTTTATTTGTTGTGTCGTAATCATGCGATCGAACTGAAATTTGAATAATGAAACTAGACAATAATTGTCCTTGAATGGTACATAACTCTACGGCCTTTACATATAACAATCCTAAATGGCGAGCTTCCGAAATATTTCAACGGTTCTCAATATCTATCAATCTTTTAACAGCAACCAAACTGATTTTCTTATGTTCATAGAAACTATAGGACTTTCAGTAACCTGGTGAGCACAAATCCAACATGGCGGCGACACGAATTTGAAATATTTAAATGGACGTTTCTCGCGAATTAACAATCCGAGTGCCGTGAAACGTTGCACGTTAAATGCTTATACAAATGTTGATCGACTGGCAATTAATTTATTTCAATTGTTTGCATAATCACAAGATGGCTACTGGGCGTAATTTTAAAATCACGTTTTTACTTCTTGTGTTCTAATCATGCGATTGAAGTTTGAATACCACACGTACACACTAATCTTAATGTAATAGTACAAAAATAAAAATACAACCTTCCGACTATCTGAAATATTTAGACGGTTCTCAATATTTACGAATCTGTTTCAGCAATTAAACGGACATTTTGTATGTTGATTGAGGCAATTAACATGAGCAGGATATATGAAAATAGGCTGTATAGTTCTTCGCGGAACTACTTGTTTTTAGCCTATTTTCAATTAGGAAAAATAGGCTTATGAGATCACGTTTTGTCCGTGTGTGTGTGCGTGTGTGTGGTTGTGTGAGGTGTGTGTGTGTCCCCCACTAATAAAATCTAAACGGCTGGAGCGATTTCAATGAAACTCGGTAAGTTCATAGCACTATTCCAGTCGACCTCGACCGTTCCCTTCAAATTTTGTTACGTCTCACCAATCCAACATGGCGGCTGTGCGAAATATTTCACTAGCATTCAATATCTCCGAAACTATTACTGATATCGCCCTGAAATTGCGTACGGTGATAAAGGGCACTACTAGAAGTTCACCTATGAGACTTTCAAAAACCTGCTGACTATAAAACCAACATGGCGGTCAAGCGAAATTGAGACTTTTAAATAGATTTTTTCTCGCGATTTAACTCTCCAAACGTAATGAAACTTGGGACAGCAAATGTCTATACACATTGTAATGCACAGGAGTCTAATTTAGTTCAATTGTTTACATAACCTCAAAATAGCGGCTGTGCGAAATATTTCACTGACATTCTATATCTCCGAAACTATTACAGATATCACCCTGCAATTTTGTACAGTGATAAAGGGTACTGATACAAGGTTACCTATGTATATTTCTTAACCTGAAAAGTACAAAACGAACATGGCGGCCAAGCGAATTTGAAATATTTTAATAGACTTTTCTCGTGATTTATCACTCTGAGCGCAGTGAAATGTGGTACAGTAAATGATTTTGCAGATTGTAATGCACTTCCATCTAATTTAATTCAATTGTTTACATAACCTCAAGATGGGGGCTGTCCGAAACTTTAAAATTAAGTTTTTATTTGTTGTGTCGTAATCATGCGATCGAACTGAAAGTTTGAATAATGAAACTAGGCAATAATTGTCCTTGAATGGTTCATAACTCTATGGCCTTTACATATAACAATCCTAAATGGCGAGCTTCCGAATTATTTCGACGGTTCTCAATATCTATCAATCTTTTACAGCAACCAAACTGAAATTTTTATGTTCATAGAGACTATAGGACTTTCAGTAACCTGGTGAGCACAAATCCAACATGGCGGCGAAGCGAAGTTGAAATATTTAAATGGACGTTTCTCGCGAATTAACAATCCGAGTGCCGTGAAACGTTGCACGTTAAATGCTTATACAAATGTTGATCCACTGGCAATTAATTTATTTCAATTGTTTGCATAATCACAAGATGGCTACTGGGCGTAATTTTAAAATCTCGTTTTTACTTCTTGTGTTCTAATCATGCGATTGAAGGTTGAATACCACACGTACACACTAATCATAATGTAATAGTACAAAAATAAAAATACAACCTGGCGACTATCTGAAATATTTAGACGGTTCTCAATATCTACGAATCTGTTACAGCAATTAAACGGACATTTTGTATGTTGATTGAGGCAATTAACATGAGCAGGATATATGAAAATAGGCTGTATAGTTCTTCGCGGAACTACTTGTTTTAGCCTATTTTCAATTAGGACAAAATAGGCTTATGAGATCACCTTTTGTCCGTGTGTGTGTGTGCGTGTGTGTGTGTGTGTGTGTGAGGTGTGTGTGAGTCCCCCCCCTAATAAAATCTAAACGGCTGGAGCGATTTCAATGAAACTCGGTAAGTTCATAGCACTATTCCCGGCGACCTCGACCGTTCCCTTAAAATTTTGTTACGTCTCGCCAATCCAACATGGTGGCTGTGCGAAATATTTCACTTGAATTCAATATCTCCGAAACTATTACCGATATCGCCCTGAAATTGTGTACGGTGATAAAGTGCACTACTAGAAGTTCACCTATGGGACTTTCAAAAACCTGGTGACTACAAAACCAACATGGCGGTCAAGCGAAATTGAGACTTTTAATAGACTTTTCTCGCGATTTAACTCTCCAAACGTAATGAAACTTGGTACAGCAAATGTCTATACACATTGTAATGCACTGAGTCTAATTTAGTTCCATTGTTTACATAACCTCAAAATAGCGGCTGTGCGAAATATTTCACTGACATTCTATATCTCCGAAACTATTACAGATATCACCCTGCAATTTAGTACGGTGATAAAGGGTACTGATACAAGTTTACATAAGTATATTTCTTAACCTGAAAAGTACAAAACGAACTTGGCGACCAAGCGAATTTGAAATATTTTAATAGACTTTTCTCGTGATTTATCACTCTGAGCGCAGTGAAATGTGGTACAGTAAATGATTTTGCAGATTGTAATGCACTGCCATCTAATTTAATTCAATTGTTTACATAACCTCAAGATGGGGGCTGTGCGAAAATTTAAAATTAAGTTTTTATTTGTTGTGTCGTAATCATGCGATCGAACTGAAAGTTTGAATAATGAAACTACACAATAATTGTCCTTGAATGGTACATAACTCTATGGCCTTTACATATAACAATCTAAATGGGGAGCTTCCGAAATATTTCGACGGTTCTCAATATCTATATATCGTTTACAGCAATCAAACTGCTTTTTTTATGTTCATAGAGACTATAGGACTTTCAGTAACCTGGTGAGGACAAATCCAACATGGCGGCGACGCGAAGTTGAAATATTTAAATGGACGTTTCTCGCGAATTAACAATCCGAGTGCCGTGAAACGTTGCACGTTAAATGCTTATACAAATGTTGATCCACTGGCAATTAATTTATTTAAATTGTTTGCATAATCACAAGATGGCTACTGGGCGTAATTTTAAAATCTTGTTTTTACTTCTTGTGTTCTAATCATGCGATTGAAGTTTGAATACCACACGTACACACTAATCTTAATGTAATAGTACAAAAATAAAAATACAACCTGGCGACTATCTGAAATATTTAGACGGTTCTCAATATCTACGAACCTGTTACAGCAATTAAACGGACATTTTGTATGTTGATTGAGGCAATTAACATGAGCAGGATATATGAAAATAGGCTGTATAGTTCTTCGCGGAACTACTTGTTTTTAGCCTATTTTCAATTAGGAAAAAATAGGCTTATGAGATCACCTTTTTTCCGTGTGTGTGTGCGTGTGTGTGTGTGTGTGTGAGCTGTGTGTGTGTCCCCCCTAATAAAATCTAAACGGCTGGAGCGATTTCAATGAAACTCGGTAAGTTCATAGCACTATTCCCGGCGACCTCGTCCGTTCCCTTCAAATTTTGTTACGTGACATCAATCCAACATGGCGGCTGTGCGAATTATTTCACTAGCATTCAATATCTCCGAAACTATTACCGATATCGCCCTGAAATTGTGTACGGTGATAAAGGGCACTACTAGAAGTTCACCTATGAGACTTTCAAAAACCTGGTGACTACAAAACCAACATGGCGGTCATGCGAAATTGAGACTTTTAAATAGAATTTTCTCGCGATTTAACTCTCCAAACGTAATGAAACTTGGTACAGCAAATGTCTATACACATTGTAATGCACTGAAGTCTAATTTTCTTCAATTGTTTACATAACCTCAAAATGGCGGCTGTGCGAAATATTTCACTGACATTCTATATCTCCGAAACTATTACAGATATCACCCTGCAATTTTGTACGTTGATAAAGGGTACTGATACAAGTTTACCTATGTATATTTCTTAACCTGAAAAGTACAAAACGAACATGGCGACCAAGCGAATTTGAAATATTTTAATAGACTTTTCTCGTGATTTATCACTCTGAGCGCAATGAAATGTGTTACAGTAAATGATTTTGCAGATTGTAATGCACTGCCATTTAATTTAATTCAATTGTTTACATAACCTCAAGATGTGGGCTGTGCGAAACTTTAAAATTAAGTTTTTATTTGTCGTGTCGTAATCATGCGATCGAACTGAAAGTTTGTATAATGAAACTAGGCAATAATTGTCCTTGAATGGTACATAACTCAATGGCCTTTACATATAACAATCCTAAATGGCGAGCTTCCGAATTAATTCGACGGTTTCTTAATATCTATCAATCTTTTATAGCAACCAAACTGAAATTTTTATGTTCATAGAGACTATAGGACTTTCAGTAACCTGGTGAGCACAAATCCAACATGGCGGCGAAGCGAAGTTGAAATATTTAAATGGGCGTTTCTCGCGAATTAACAATCCGAGTGCCGTGAAACGTTGCACGTTAAATGCTTATACAAATGTTGATCCACTGGCAATTAATTTACTTCAATTGTTTGCATAATCACAAGATGGCTACTGGGCGTAATTTTAAAATCTCGTTTTTACTTCTTGTGTTCTAATCATGCGATTGAAGTTTGAATACCACACGTACACACTAATCATAATGTAATAGTACAAAAATAAAAATACAACCTGGCGACTATCTGAAATATTTAGACGGTTCTCAATATCTACGAATCTGTTACAGCAATTAAACGGACATTTTGTATGTTGATTGAGGCAATTAACATGAGCAGGATATATGAAAATAGGGTGTATAGTTCTTCGCGGAACTACTTGTTTTAGCCTATTTTCAATTAGGACAAAATAGGCTTATGAGATCCCCTTTTGTCCGTGTGTGTGTGTGCGTGTGTGTGTGTGTGTGAGGTGTGTGTGTGTGTCCCCCTAATAAATCTAAACGGCTGGAGCGATTTCAATGAAACTCGGTAAGTTCATAGCACTATTCCCGGCGACCTCGACCGTTCCATTAAAATTTTGTTACGTCTCGCCAATCCAACATGGCGGCTGTGCGAAATATTTCACTAGCATTCAATATCTCCGAAACTATTACCGATATCGCCCTGAAATTGTGTACGGTGATAAAGGGCACTACTAGAAGTTCACCTATGAGATTTTCAAAAACCTGGTGACTACAAAACCAACATGGCGGTCAAGCGAAATTGAGACTTTTGAATAGACTTTTCTCGCGATTTAACTGTCCAAACGTAATGAAACTTGGTACAGCAAATGTCTATACACATTGTAATGCACTGGAGTCTAATTTAGTTCAATTGTTTACATAACCTCAAAATAGCGGCTGTGCGAAATATTTCACTGACATTCTATATCTCCGAAACTATTACAGATATCACCCTGCAATTTTGTACGGTGATAAAGGGTACTGATACAAGTTTACCTATGTATATTTCTTAACCTGAAAAGTACAAAACGAACATGGCGACCAAGCGAATTGGAAATATTTTAATAGACTTTTCTCGTGATTTATCACTCTGAGCGCAGTGAAATGTGGTACAGTAAATGATTTTGCAGATTGTAATGCACTGCCATCTAATTTAATTCAATTGTTTACATAACCTCAAGATGGGGGCTGTGCGAAACTTTAAAATTAAGTTTTTATTTGTTGTGTCGTAATCATGCGATCGAACTGAAATTTGAATAATGAAACTAGGCAATAATTGTCCTTGAATGGTACATAACTCTACGGCCTTTACATATAACAATCCTAATTGGCGAGCTTCCGAAATATTTCAACGGTTCTCAATATCTATCAATCTTTTACAGCAACCAAACTGATTTTTTTATGTTCATAGAGACTATAGGACTTTCAGTAACCTGGTGAGGACAAATCCAACATGGCGGCGACGCGAAGTTGAAATATTTAAATGGACGTTTCTCGCGAATTAACAATCCGAGTGCCGTGAAACGTTGCACGTTAAATGCTTATACAAATGTTGATCCACTGGCAATTAATTTATTTCAATTGTTTGCATAATCACAAGATGGCTACTGGGCGTAATTTTAAAATCTCGTTTTTACTTCTTGTGTTCTAATCATGCGATTGAAGGTTGAATACCACACGTACACACTAATCATAATGTAATAGCACAAAAATAAAAATACAACCTGGCGACTATCTGAAATATTTAGACGGTTCTCAATATCTACGAATCTGTTACAGCAATTAAACGGACATTTTGTATGTTGATTGAGGCAATTAACATGAGCAGGATATATGAAAATAGGCTGTATAGTTCTTCGCGGAACTACTTGTTTTAGCCTATTTTCAATTTGGACAAAATAGGCTTATGAGATCACCTTTTGTCCGTGTGTGTGCGTGTGTGTGTGTGTGTGTGTGAGGTGTGTGTGAGTCCCCCCCCCTAATAAAATCTAAACGGCTGGAGCGATTTCAATGAAACTCGGTAAGTTCATAGCACTATTCCCGGCGACCTCGACCGTTCCCTTAAAATTTTGTTACGTCTCGCCAATCCAACATGGCGGCTGTGCGAAATATTTCACTTGAATTCAATATCTCCGAAACTATTACCGATATCGCCCTGAAATTGTGTACGGTGATAAAGGGCACTACTAGAAGTTCACCTATGGGACTTTCAAAAACCTGGTGACTACAAAACCAACATGGCGGTCAAGCGAAATTGAGACTTTTAATAGACTTTTCTCGCGATTTAACTCTCCAAACGTAATGAAACTTGGTACAGCAAATGTCTATACACATTGTAATGCACTGAGTCTAATTTAGTTCCATTGTTTACATAACCTCAAAATAGCGGCTGTGCGAAATATTTCACTGACATTCTATATCTCCGAAACTATTACAGATATCACCCTGCAATTTAGTACGGTGATAAAGGGTACTGATACAAGTTTACATAAGTATATTTCTTAACCTGAAAAGTACAAAACGAACATGGCGACCAAGCGAATTTGAAATATTTTAATAGACTTTTCTCGTGATTTATCACTCTGAGCGCAGTGAAATGTGGTACAGTAAATGATTTTGCAGATTGTAATGCACTGCCATCTAATTTAATTCAATTGTTTACATAACCTCAAGATGGGGGCTGTGCGAAAATTTAAAATTAAGTTTTTATTTGTTGTGTCGTAATCATGCGATCGAACTGAAAGTTTGAATAATGAAACTACACAATAATTGTCCTTGAATGGTACATAACTCTATGGCCTTTACATATAACAATCTAAATGGGGAGCTTCCGAAATATTTCGACGGTTCTCAATATCTATATATCGTTTACAGCAATCAAACTGCTTTTTTTTATGTTCATAGAGACTATAGGACTTTCAGTAACCTGGTGAGGACAAATCCAACATGGCGGCGACGCGAAGTTGAAATATTTAAATGGACGTTTCTCGCGAATTAACAATCCGAGTGCCGTGAAACGTTGCACGTTAAATGATTATACAAATGTTGATCCACTGGCAATTAATTTATTTAAATTGTTTGCATAATCACAAGATGGCTACTGGGCGTAATTTTAAAATCTTGTTTTTACTTCTTGTGTTCTAATCATGCGATTGAAGTTTGAATACCACACGTACACACTAATCTTAATGTAATAGTACAAAAATAAAAATACAACCTGGCGACTATCTGAAATATTTAGACGGTTCTCAATATCTACGAACCTGTTACAGCAATTAAACGGACATTTTGTATGTTGATTGAGGCAATTAACATGAGCAGGATATATGAAAATAGGCTGTATAGTTCTTCGCGGAACTACTTGTTTTTAGCCTATTTTCAATTAGGAAAAAATAGGCTTATGAGATCACCTTTTTTCCGTGTGTGTGTGCGTGTGTGTGTGTGTGTGTGAGCTGTGTGTGTGTCCCCCCTAATAAAATCTAAACGGCTGGAGCGATTTCAATGAAACTCGGTAAGTTCATAGCACTATTCCCGGCGACCTCGTCCGTTCCCTTCAAATTTTGTTACGTGTCATCAATCCAACATGGCGGCTGTGCGAAATATTTCACTAGCATTCAATATCTCCGAAACTATTACCGATATCGCCCTGAAATTGTGTACGGTGATAAAGGGCACTACTAGAAGTTCACCTATGAGACTTTCAAAAACCTGGTGACTACAAAACCAACATGGCGGTCATGCGAAATTGAGACTTTTAAATAGAATTTTCTCGCGATTTAACTCTCCAAACGTAATGAAACTTGGTACAGCAAATGTCTATACACATTGTAATGCACTGAAGTCTAATTTTCTTCAATTGTTTACATAACCTCAAAATGGCGGCTGTGCGAAATATTTCACTGACATTCTATATCTCCGAAACTATTACAGATATCACCCTGCAATTTTGTACGTTGATAAAGGGTACTGATACAAGTTTACCTATGTATATTTCTTAACCTGAAAAGTACAAAACGAACATGGCGACCAAGCGAATTTGAAATATTTTAATAGACTTTTCTCGTGATTTATCACTCTGAGCGCAATGAAATGTGTTACAGTAAATGATTTTGCAGATTGTAATGCACTGCCATTTAATTTAATTCAATTGTTTACATAACCTCAAGATGTGGGCTGTGCGAAACTTTAAAATTAAGTTTTTATTTGTCGTGTCGTAATCATGCGATCGAACTGAAAGTTTGTATAATGAAACTAGGCAATAATTGTCCTTGAATGGTACATAACTCAATGGCCTTTACATATAACAATCCTAAATGGCGAGCTTCCGAATTAATTCGACGGTTTCTTAATATCTATCAATCTTTTATAGCAACCAAACTGAAATTTTTATGTTCATAGAGACTATAGGACTTTCAGTAACCTGGTGAGCACAAATCCAACATGGCGGCGAAGCGAAGTTGAAATATTTAAATGGGCGTTTCTCGCGAATTAACAATCCGAGTGCCGTGAAACGTTGCACGTTAAATGCTTATACAAATGTTGATCCACTGGCAATTAATTTACTTCAATTGTTTGCATAATCACAAGATGGCTACTGGGCGTAATTTTAAAATCTCGTTTTTACTTATTGTGTTCTAATCATGCGATTGAAGTTTGAATACCACACGTACACACTAATCATAATGTAATAGTACAAAAATAAAAATACAACCTGGCGACTATCTGAAATATTTAGACGGTTCTCAATATCTACGAATCTGTTACAGCAATTAAACGGACATTTTGTATGTTGATTGAGGCAATTAACATGAGCAGGATATATGAAAATAGGGTGTATAGTTCTTCGCGGAACTACTTGTTTTAGCCTATTTTCAATTAGGACAAAATAGGCTTATGAGATCCCCTTTTGTCCGTGTGTGTGTGTGCGTGTGTGTGTGTGTGTGAGGTGTGTGTGTGTGTCCCCCTAATAAAATCTAAACGGCTGGAGCGATTTCAATGAAACTCGGTAAGTTCATAGCACTATTCCCGGCGACCTCGACCGTTCCATTAAAATTTTGTTACGTCTCGCCAATCCAACATGGCGGCTGTGCGAAATATTTAACTAGCATTCAATATCTCCGAAACTATTACCGATATCGCCCTGAAATTGTGTACGGTGATAAAGGGCACTACTAGAAGTTCACCTATGAGATTTTCAAAAACCTGGTGACTACAAAACCAACATGGCGGTCAAGCGAAATTGAGACTTTTGAATAGACTTTTCTCGCGATTTAACTCTCCAAACGTAATGAAACTTGGTACAGCAAATGTCTATACACATTGTAATGCACTGGAGTCTAATTTAGTTCAATTGTTTACATAACCTCAAAATAGCGGCTGTGCGAAATATTTCACTGACATTCTATATCTCCGAAACTATTACAGATATCACCCTGTAATTTTGTACGGTGATAAAGGGTACTGATACAAGTTTACCTATGTATATTTCTTAACCTGAAAAGTACAAAACGAACATGGCGACCAAGCGAATTGGAAATATTTTAATAGACTTTTCTCGTGATTTATCACTCTGAGCGCAGTGAAATGTGGTACAGTAAATGATTTTGCAGATTGTAATGCACTGCCATCTAATTTAATTCAATTGTTTACATAACCTCAAGATGGGGGCTGTGCGAAACTTTAAAATTAAGTTTTTATTTGTTGTGTCGTAATCATGCGATCGAACTGAAATTTGAATAATGAAACTAGGCAATAATTGTCCTTGAATGGTACATAACTCTAGGGCCTTTACATATAACAATCCTAATTGGCGAGCTTCCGAAATATTTCAACGGTTCTCAATATCTATCAATCTTTTACAGCAACCAAACTGATTTTTTTATGTTCATAGAGACTATAGGACTTTCAGTAACCTGGTGAGGACAAATCCAACATGGCGGCGACGCGAAGTTGAAATATTTAAATGGACGTTTCTCGCGAATTAACAATCCGAGTGCCGTGAAACGTTGCACTTAAATGCTTATACAAATGTTGATCCACTGGCAATTAATTTATTTCAATTGTTTGCATAATCACAAGATGGCTACTGGGCGTAATTTTAAAATCTCGTTTTTACTTCTTGTGTTCTAATCATGCGATTGAAGTTTGAATACCACATGTACACACTAATCTTAATGTAATAGTACAAAAATAAAAATACAACCTGGCGACTATCTGAAATATTTAGACGGTTCTCAATATCTACGAATCTGTTACAGCAATTAAACGGACATTTTGTATGTTGATTGAGGCAATTAACATGAGCAGGATACATGAAAATAGGCTGTATAGTTCTTCGCGGAACTACTTGTTTTTAGCCTATTTTCAATTAGGAAAAAATAGGCTTATGAGATCACCTTTTGTCCGTGTGTGTGTGCGTGTGTGTGTGTGTGTGAGATGTGTGTGTGTGTCCCCCTAATAATATCTAAACGGCTTTAGCGATTTCAATGAAACTCGGTAAGTTCATAGCACTATTCCCGGCGACCTCGACCGTTCCTTTCAAATTTTGTTACGTCTCACCAATCCAACATGGCGGCTGTGCGAAATATTTCACTAGCATTCAATATCTCCGAATCTATTACAGATATCGCCCTGAAATTGTGTACGGCGATAAAGGGCACTTTTATAAGTTCACCTATGAGACTTTCAAAAACCTGGTGACTACAATACCAACATGGCGGTCAAGCGAATTTGAGAATTTTAAATAGACTTTTCTCGCGATTTAACTCTCCAAACGTAATGAAAGTTGGTACAGCAAATGTCTATACACATTGTAATGCACTGGAGTCTAATTTAGTTCAATTGTTTACATAACCTCAAAATAGCGGCTGTGCGAAATATTTCACTGACATTCTATATCTCCGAAACTATTACAGATATCACCCTGCAATTTTGTACGGTGATAAAGGGTACTGATGCAAGTTTACCTATGTATATTTCTTAACCTGAAAAGTACAAAACGAACATGGCGACCAAGCGAATTTGAAATATTTTAATAGACTTTTCTCGTGATTTATCACTCTGAGCGCAGTGAAATGTGGTACAATAAATGATTTTGCAGATTGTAATGCACTGCCATCTAATTTAATTCAATTGTTTACATAACCTCAAGATGGGGGCTGTGCAAAACTTTAAAATTAACTTTTTATTTGTTGTATCGTAATCATGCGATCGAACTGAAATTTGAATAATGAATCTAGGCAATAATTGTCCTTGATGGTACATAACTCTACGGCCTTTACATATAACAATCCTAAATGGCGAGCTTCCGAAATATTTCAACGGTTCTCAATATCTATCAATCTTTTACAGCAACCAGACTGATTTTTTTATGTTCATAGAGACTATAGGACTTTCAGTAACCTGGTGAGCACAAATCCAAAATGGCGGCGACGCGAATTTGAAATATTTAAATGGACGTTTCTCGCGAATTATCAATCCGAGTGCCGTGAAACGTTGCCCGTTAAATGCTTATACAAATGTTGATCCACTGGCAATTAATTTATTTCAATTGTTTGCATAATCACAAGATGGCTACTGGGCGTAATTTTAAAATCTCGTTCTTACTTCTTGTGTTCGAATCATGCGATTGAAATTTGAATACCACACGTACACACTAATCTTAATGTAATAGTACAAAAATAAAAATACAACCTGGCGACTATCTGAAATATTTAGACAGTTCTCAATATCTACGAATCTGTTACAGCAATTAAACGGACATTTTGTATGTTGATTGAGGCAATTAACATGAGCAGGATACATGAAAATAGGCTGTATAGATCTTCGCGGAACTACTTGTTTTTAGCCTATTTTCAATTAGGAAAAAATTGGCTTATGAGATCACCTTTTGTTCGTGTGTGTGTGCGTGTGTGTGTGTGCGAGAGAGATGTGTGTGTGTGTCCCCCTAATAAAATCTAAACGGCTTTAGCGATTTCAATGAAACTCGGTAATTTCGTAGCACTATTCCCGGCGACCTTGACCGTTCCTTCAAATTTTGTTACGTCTCACCAATCCAACATGGCGGCTGTGCGAAATATTTCACTAGCATTCAATATCTCCGAATCTATTACAGATATCGCCCTGAAAATTGTGTACGGTGATAAAGGGTACTGATACAAGTTTACCTATGTATATTTCTTAACCTGAAAAGTACAAAACGAACATGGCGACCAAGCGAATTTGAAATATTTTAATAGACTTTTCTCGTGATTTATCACTCTAAGCGTAGTGAAATGTGGTACAGTAAATGATTTTGCAGATTGTAATACACTGCCATCTAATATAATTCAATTGTTTACATAACCTCAAGATGGCGGCTGTGCGAAATTTCAAAATTAAGTTTTTATTTGTTTTGTCGTAATCATGCGATCGAACAGAAAGTTTGAATAATGAAACTAGGCAATAATTGTCCTTGAATGGTACATAACTCTATGGCCTTTACATATAACAATCCTAAATGGCGAGCTTCCGAAATATTTCGGCGGTTCTTAATATCTATGATTCTTTTACAGCAACCAAACTGATTTTCTTATGTTCATAGAGACTATAGGACTTTCAGTAACCTGGTGAGCACAAATCCAACATGGCGGCGACGCGAATTTGAAATATTTAAATGGACGTTTCTCGCGAATTAACAATCCGAGTGCCGTGAAACGTTGCACGTTAAATGCTTATACAAATGTTGATCCACTGGCAATTCATTTATTTCAAGTGTTTGCATAATCACAAGATGGCTACTGGGCGTAATTTTAAAATCTCGTTTTTTCTTCTTGTGTTCTAATCATGCGATTGAAGTTTGAATACCAAACGTACACATTAATCTTAATGTAATAGTACAAAAATAAAAAATACAACCTGGCGACTATCTGAAATATTTAGACGGATCTCAATATCTACGAATCTGTTACAGCAATTAAACGGACATTTTGTATGTTGATTGAGGCAATTAACATGAGCAGGATATATGAAAATAGGCTGTATAGTTCTTCACGGAACTACTTGTTTTAGCCTATTTTCAATTAGGAAAAAATTGGCTTATGAGATCACCTTTTGTCCGTGTGTGTGTGCGTGTGTGTGTGTGAGGTGTGTGTGTGTCCCCCCTAATAAAATCTAAACGGCTGGAGCGATTTCAATGAAACTCGGTAAGTTAATAGCACTATTCCCGGCAACCTCGACCGTTCCCTTCAAATTTTGCTACGTCTCACCAATCCAACATGGCGGCTGTGCGAAATATTTCACTAGCATTCAATATCTCCGAATCTATTACAGATATCGCCCTGAAATTGTGTACGGTGATAAAGGGCACTTCTAGAAGTTCACCTATGAGACTTTCAAAAACCTGGTGACTACAATACCATTATGGCGGTCAAGCGAATTTGAGAATTTTAAATAGACTTTTCTCGCGATTTAACTCTCCAAACGTAATGAAACTTGGGACAGCAAATGTCTATACACATTGTAATGCACCGGAGTCTAATTTAGTTCAATTGTTTACATAACCTCAAAATAGCGGCTGTGCGAAATATTTCACTGACATTCTATATCTCCGAAACTATTACAGATATCACCCTGCAATTTTGTACGGTGATAAAGGGTACTGATACAAGGTTACCTATGTATATTTCTTAACCTGAAAAGTACAAAACGAACATGGCGACCAAGCGAATTTGAAATATTTTAATAGACTTTTCTCGTGATTTATCACTCTGAGCACAGTGAAATGTGGTACAGTAAATGATTTTGCAGATTGTAATGCACTGCCATCTAATTTAATTCAATTGTTTACATAACCTCAAGATGGGGGCTGTGCGAAAATTTAAAATTAAGTTTTTATTTGTTGTGTCGTAATCATGCGATCGAACTGAAAGTTTGAATAATGAAACTAGGCAATAATTGTCCTTGAATGGTACATAACTCTATGGCCTTTACATATAACAAACTAAATGGCGAGCTTCCGAAATATTTCGACGGTTCTCAATATCTATGAATCTTTTACAGCAACCAAACTGCTTTTTTTATGTTCATAGAGACTATAGGACTTTCAGTAACCTGGTGAGGACAAATCCAACATGGCGGCGACGCGAATTTGAAATATTTAAATGGACGTTTCTCGCGAATAAACACTCCGAGTGCCGTGAAACGTTGCACGTTAAAACCTTATACAAATGTTGATCCACTGGCAATTAATTTATTTCAATTGTTTGCATAATCACAAGATGGCTACTGGGCGTATTTTTAAAATCTCGTTTTTACTTCTTGTGTTCTAATCATGCGATTCAAGTTTGAATACCACACGTACACACTAATCTTAATGTAATAGTACAAAAATAAAAATACAACCTGGCGACTATCTGAAAGATTTAGACGGTTCTCAATATCTACGAATCTGTTATAGCAAATAAACGGACATTTTGTATGTTGATTGAGGCAATTAACATGAGCAGGATATATGAAAGTAGGCTGTATAGTTCTTCGCGGAACTACTTGATTTTAGCCTATTTTCAATTAGGAAAAAATAGGCTTATGAGATCACCTTTTGTCCGTGTGTGTGTGCGTGTGTGTGTGTGAGAGATGTGTGTGTGTCCCCCCCCTAAAAAAATCTAAACGGCTGGAGCGATTTCAATGAAACTCGGTAAGTTCATGGCACTATTCCCGGCAACCTCGACCGTTCCCTTCAAATTTTGCTACGTCTCACCAATTTAACATGGCGGCTGTGCGAAATATTTCACTAGCATTCAATATCTCCGAATCTATTACAGATATCGCCCTGAAATTGTGTACGGTGATAAAGGGCACTTCTAGAAGTTCACCTATGAGACTTTCAAAAACCAGGTGACTACAATACCAACATGGTGGTCAAGCGAATTTGAGAATTTTAAATAGACTTTTCTCGCGATTTAACTCTCCAAACGTAATGAAAGTTGGTACAGCAAATGTCTATACACACATTTATGCACTGGAGTCTAATTTTGTTCAATTGTTTACATAACCTCTAAATAGCGGCTGTGCGAAATATTTCACTGACATTCTATATCTCCGAAACTATTACAGATATCACCCTGCAATTTTGTACGGTGATAAAGGGTACTGATACAAGTTTACCTATGTATATTTCTTAACCTGAAAAGTACAAAACGAACATGGCGACCAAGCGAATTTGAAATATTTTAATAGACTTTTCTCGTGATTTATCACTCTGAGCGCAGTGAAATGTGGTACAATAAATAATTTTGCAGATTGTAATGCACTGCCATCTAATTTAATTCAATTGTTTGCATAACCTCAAGATGGGGGCTGTGCAAAACTTTAAAATTAACTTTTTATTTGTTGTGTCGTAATCATGCGATCGAACTGAAATTTGAATAATGAAACTAGGCAATAATTGTCCTTGATGGTACATAACTCTACGGCCTTTACATATAACAATCCTAAATGGCGAGCTTCCGAAATATTTCAACGGTTCTCAATATCTATCAATCTTTTACAGCAACCAAACTGATTTTTTTATGTTCATAGAGACTATAGGACTTTCAGTAACCTGGTGAGCACAAATCCAAAATGGCGGCGACGCTAATTTGAAATATTTAATTGGACGTTTCTCGCGAATTATCAATCCGAGTGCCGTGAAACGTTGCCCGTTAAATGCTTATACAAATGTTGATCCACTGGCAATTAATTTATTTCAATTGTTTGCATAATCACAAGATGGCTACTGGGCGTAATTTTAAAATCTCGTTCTTACTTCTTGTGTTCGAATCATGCGATTGAAATTTGAATACCACACGTACACACTAATCTTAATGTAATAGTACAAAAATAAAAATACAACCTGGCGACTATCTGAAATATTTAGACGGTTCTCAATATCTACGAATCTGTTACAGCAATTAAACGGACATTTTGTATGTTGATTGAGGCAATTAACATGAGCAGGATACATGAAAATAGGCTGTATAGATCTTCGCGGAACTACTTGTTTTTAGCCTATTTTCAATTAGGAAAAAATTGGCTTATGAGATCACCTTTTGTTCGTGTGTGTGTGCGTGTGTGTGTGTGTGAGAGAGAGAGATGTGTGTGGGTCCCCCCCTAATAAAATCTAAACGGCTTTAGCGATTTCAATGAAACTCGGTAAGTTCATAGCACTATTCCCGGCGACCTTGACCGTTCCCTTCAAATTTTGTTACGTCTCACCAATCCAACATGGCGGCTGTGCGAAATATTTCACTAGCATTCAATATCTCCGAATCTATTACAGATATCGCCCTGAAATTGTGTACGGTGATAAAGGGCACTTCTAGAAGTTCACCTATGAGACATTCAAAAACCTGGTGACTACAAAACCAACATGGCTGTCATGCGAAATTGAGACTTTTAAATAGACTTTTCTCGCGATTTAACTCTCCAAACGTAATGAAACTTGGTACAGCAAATGTCTATACACATTGTAATGCACTGAAGTATAATTTTGTTCAATTGTTTACATAACCTCAAAATGGCGGCTGTGCGAAATATTTCACTGACATTCTATATCTCCGAAACTATTACAGATATCCCCCTGCAATTTTGTACGGTGATAGAGGGTACAGATACAAGTTTACCTATGTATATTTCTTAACCTGGAAAATACAAAACGAACATGGCGACCAAGCGAATTTGAAATATTTTAATAGACTTTTCTCGTGATTTATCACTCTAAGCGTAGTGAAATGTGGTACAGTAAATGATTTTGCAGATTGTAATACACTGCCATCTAATTTAATTCAATTGTTTATATAACCTCAAGATGGCGGCGGTGCGAAATTTTAAAATTAAGTTTTTATTTGTTGTGTCGTAATCATGCGATCGAACAGAAAGTTTGAATAATGAAACTAGGCAATAATTGTCCTTGAATGGTACATAACTCTATGGCCTTTACATATAACAATCCTAAATAGCGAGCTTCCGATATATTTCGACGGTTCTCAAAATCTATGATTCTTTTACAGCAACCAAACTGATTTTCTTATGTTCATAGAGACTATAGGACTTTCAGTAACCTGGTGAGCACAAATCCAACATGGCGGCGACGCGAATTTGAAATATTTAAATGGACGTTTCTCGCGAATTAACAATCCGAGTGCCGTGAAACGTTGCACGTTAAATGCTTATACAAATGTTGATCCACTGGCAATTCATTTATTTCAATTGTTTGCATAAACACAAGATGGCTACTGGGCGTAATTTTGAAATCTCGTTTTTTCTTCTTGTGTTCTAATCATGCGATTGAAGTTTGAATACCACACGTACACATTAATCTTAATGTAATAGTACAAAAATAAAAATACAACCTGGCGACTATCTGAAATATTTAGACGGTTCTCAATATCTACGAATCTGTTACAGCAATTAAACGGACATTTTGTATGTTGATTGAGGCAATTAACATGAGCAGGATATATGAAAATAGGCTGTATAGTTCTTCGCGGAACTACTTGATTTTAGCCTATTTTCAATTAGGAAAAATAGGCTTATGAGATCACGTTTTGTCCGTGTGTGTGTGCGTGTGTGTGGTTGTGTGTGAGGTGTGTGCGTGTCCCCCACTAATAAAATCTAAACGGCAGGAGCGATTTCAATGAAACTCGGTAAGTTCATGGCACTATTCCCGGCGACCTCGACCGTTCCCTTCAAATTTTGCTACGTCTCACCAATTTAACATGGCGGCTGTGCGAAATATTTCACTAGCATTCAATATCTCCGAATCTATTACAGATATCGCCCTGAAATTGTGTACGGTGATAAAGGGCACTTCTAGAAGTTCACCTATGAGACTTTTAAAAACCAGGTGACTACAATACCAACATGGCGGTCAAGCGAATTTGAGAATTTTAAATAGACTTTTCTCGCGATTTAACTCTCCAAACGTAATGAAAGTTGGTACAGCAAATGTCTATACACATTGTTATGCACTGGAGTCTAATTTAGTTCAATTGTTTACATAACCTCAAAATAGCGGCTGTGCGAAATATTTCACTGACATTCTATATCTCCGAAACTATTACAGATATCACCCTGCAATTTTGTACGGTGATAAAGGGTACTGATACAAGTTTACCTATGTATATTTCTTAACCTGAAAAGTACAAAACGAACATGGCGACCAAGCGAATTTGAAATATTTTAATAGACTTTTCTCGTGATTTATCACTCTGAGCGCAGTGAAATGTGGTACAATAAATGATTTTGCAGATTGTAATGCACTGCCATCTAATTTAATTCAATTGTTTACATAACCTCAAGATGGGGGCTGTGCAAAACTTTAAAATTAACTTTTTATTTGTTGTGTCGTAATCATGCGATCGAACTGAAAGATTGAATAATGAAACTAGGCAATAATTGTCCTTGAATGGTACATAACTCTATGGCCTTTACATATAACAATCTAAATGGCGAGCTTCCGAAATATTTCGACGGTTCTCAATATCTATGAATCTTTTACAGCAACCAAACTGCTTTTTTTATGTTCATAGAGACTATAGGACTTTCAGTAACCTGGTGAGGACAAATCCAACATGGCGGCGACGCGAATTTGAAATATTTAAATGGACGTTTCTCGCGAATAAACAATCCGAGTGCCGTGAAACGTTGCACGTTAAAACCTTATACAAATGTTGATCCACTGGCAATTAATTTATTTCAATTGTTTGCATAATCACAAGATGGCTACTGGGCGTAATTTTAAAATCTCGTTTGTACTTCTTGTGTTCGAATCATGCGATTGAAGTTTGAATACCACACGTACACACTAATCTTAATGTAATAGTACAAAAATAAAAATACAACCTGGCGACTATCTGAAAGATTTAGACGGTTCTCAATATCTACGAATCTGTTATAGCAAATAAACGGACATTTTGTATGTTGATTGAGGCAATTAACATGAGCAGGATATATGAAAGTAGGCTGTATAGTTCTTCGCGGAACTACTTGATTTAAGCCTATTTTCAATTAGGAAAAAATAGGCTTATGAGATCACCTTTTGTCCGTGTGTGTGTGCGTGTGTGTGTGTGTGTGTGTGTGAGATGTGTGTGTGTGTCCCCCTAAAAAAATCTAAACGGCTGGAGCGATTTCAATGAAACTCGGTAAGTTCATGGCAGTATTCCCGGCGACCTCGACCGTTCCCTTCAAATTTTTCTACGTCTCACCAATCCAACATGGCGGCTGTGCGAAATATTTCACTAGCATTCAATATCTCCGAAACTATTACCGATATCGCCCTGAAATTGTGTACGGTGATAAAGGGCACTACTAGAAGTTCACCTATGAGACCTTAAAAAACCTGGTGACTACAAAACCAACATGGCGGTCATGCGAAATTGAGATTTTTAAGTAGACATTTCTCGCGATTTAACTCTCCAAACGTAATGAAACTTGGTACAGCAAATGTCTATACACATTGTAATGCACTGAAGTCTAATTTTCTTCAATTGTTTACATAACCTCAAAATGGCGGCTGTGCAAAATATTTCACTGACATTCTATATCTCCGAAACTATTACAGATATCACCCTGCAATTTTCTACGGTGATAAAGGGTACTGATACAAGTTTACCTATGTATATTTCTTAACCTGGAAAGTACAAAACGAACATGGCGACCAAGCGAATTTGAAATATTTTAATAGACTTTTCTCGTGATTTATCACTCTGAGCGCAGTGAAATGTGGTACAGTAAATGACTTTGCAGATTGTAATGCACTGCCATCTAATTTAATTCAATTGTTTACATTACCTCAATATGGGGGCTGTGCGAAACTTTAAAATTAAGTTTTTATTTGTTGTGTCGTAATCATGCGATCGAACTGAAAGTTTGAATAATGAAACTAGGCAATAATTGTCCTTGAATGGTACATAACTCTATGGCCTTTACATATAACAATCTAAATGGGGAGCTTCCGAAATATTTCGACGGTTCTCAATATCTATCAATCTTTTACAGCAACCAACCTGCATTTTTTTTATGTTGATAGAGACTATAGGACTTTCAGTAACCTGGTGAGGACAAATCCAACATGGCGGCGACGCGAAGTTGAAATATTTAAATGGACGTTTCTCGCGAATTAACAATCCGAGTGCCGTGAAACGTTGCACGTTAAATGCTTATACAAATGTTGATCCACTGGCAATTAATTTATTTCAATAGTGTGCATAATCACAAGATGGCTACTTGGCGTAATTTTAAAATCTCGTTTTTACTTCTTGTGTTCTAATCATGCGATTGAAGTTTGAATACCACACGTACACACTAATCTTAATGTAATAGTACAAAAATAAAAATACAACCTGGCGACTATCTGAAATATTTAGACGGTTCTCAATATCTACGAATCTGTTACAGCAATTATACGGACATTTTGTATGTTTATTGAGGCAATTAACATGAGCAGGATATATGAAAATAGGCTGTATAGTTCTTCGTGGAACTACTTGTTTTTAGCCTATTTTCAATTAGGAAAAAATAGGCTTATGAGATCACCTTTTGTCCGTGTGTCTGTGCGTGTGTGTGTGTATGTGTGAGATGTGTGTGTTTCCCCCCCTAATAAAATCTAAACGGCTTTAGCGATTTCAATGAAACTCGGTAAGTTCATAGCACTATTTCCGGCGACCTCGACCGTTCCCTTCAAATTTTGTTACGTCTCACCAATCCAACATGGCGGCTGTGCGAAATATTTCACTAGCGTTCAATATCTCCGAATCTATTACAGATATCGCCCTGAAATTGAGTACGGTGATAAAGGGCACTTCTAGAAGTTCACCTATGAGACTTTCAAAAACCTGGTGACTACAATACCAACATGGCGGTCAAGCGAAATTGAGACTTTTAAATAGACTTTTCTCGCGATTTAACTCTCCAAACGTAATGAAAGTTGGTACAGCAAATGTCTATACACATTGTAATGCACTGGAGTCTAATTTAGTTCAATTGTTTGCATAACCTCAAAATAGCGGCTGTGCGAAATAATTCACTGACATTCTATATCTCCGAAACTATTACAGATATCAGCCTGCAATTTTGTACGGTGATAAAGGGTACTGATACAAGTTTACCTATGTATATTTCTTAACCTGAAAAGTACAAAACGAACATGGCGACCAAGCGAATTTGAAATATTTTAATAGACTTTTCTCGTGATTTATCACTCTGAGTGCAGTGAAATGTGGTACAGTAAATGATTTTGCAGATTGTAATGCACTGCCATCTAATTTAATTCAATTGTTTACATAACCTCATGATGGGGGCTGTGCGAAACTTTAAAAATAACTTTTTATTTGTTGTGTCGTAATCATGCGATCGAACTGAAATTTGAATAATGAAACTAGGCAATAATTGTCCTTGATGGTATATAACTCTACGGCCTTTACATATAACAATCCTAAATGGCGAGCTTCCGAAATATTTCAACGGTTCTCAATATCTATCAATCTTTTACAGCAACCAAACTGATTTTTTTATGTTCATAGAGACTATAGGACCCCCAGTAACCTGGTGAGCACAAATCCAAAATGGCGGCGACGCGAATTTGAAATATTTAAATGGACGTTTCTCGCGAATTAACAATCCGAGTGCCGTGAAACGTTGCCCGTTAAATGCTTATACAAATGTTGATCCACTGGCAATTAATTTATTTCAATTGTTTGCATAATCGCAAGATGGCAACTGGGCGTACTTTTAAAATCTCGTTTTTACTTCTTGTGTTCGAATCATGCTATTGAAATTTGAATACCACACGTACACACTAATCTTAAAGTAATAGTACAAAAATAAAAGTGCAACCTGGCGAATATCTGAAATATTTAGACGGTTCTCAATATCTACGAATCTGTTACAGCAATTAAACTGACAATTTGTATGTGGATTGAGGCAATTAACATGAGCAGGATATATGAAAATAGGCTGTATATTTCTTCACGGAACTACTTTTTTTAGCCTATTTTCAATTTGGAAAAAATAGGCTTATGAGATCACCTTTTGTCCGTGTGTGTGTGCGCGTGTGTGTGTGTGAGGTGTGTGTGTGTGTCCCCTAATAAAATCTAAACGGCTGGAGCGATTTCAATGAAACTCGGTACGTTGATAGCACTATTCCCGGCGACCTCGACCGTTCCCTTCAAATTTTGCTACGTCTCACCAATTCAACATGGCGGCTGTGCGAAATATTTCACTAGCATTCAATATCTCCGAAACTATTTTCGATATCGCCCTGAAATTATGTACGGTGATAAAGGGCCCTACTAGAAGTTCACCTATGAGACTTTAAAAAACCTGGTGACTAAAAATCCAACATGGCGGTCATGCGAAATTGAGACATTTAAATAGATTTTTCTCGCGATTTAACTCTCCAAACGTAATGAAACTTGGTACAGCAAATGTCTATACACATTGTAATGCACTGAAGTCTATTTTTGTTCAATTGTTTACATAACCTCAAAATGGCGGCTGTGCGAAATATTTCACTGACATTCTATATCTCCGAAACTATTACAGATATCACCCTGAAATTTTGTACGGTGATAGAGGGTACTGATACAAGTTTACCTATGTATATTTCTTAACCTGGAAAGTACAAAACGAACATGGTGACCAAGCGAATTTGAAATATTTTAATAGACATTTCTCGTGATTTATCACTCTGAGCGCAGTGAAATGTGGTACAGTAAATGATTTTGCAGATTGTAATGCACTGCCATCTAATTTAATTCAATTGTTTACATAACCTCAAGATGGCGGCTGTGCGAAATTTTAAAATTAAGTTTTTATTTGTTGTGTCGTAATCATGCGATCGAACAGAAAGTTTGAATAATGAAACTAGGCAATAATTGTCCTTGAATGGTACATAACTCTATGGCCTTTACATATAACAATCCTAAATGGCGAGCATCCGAAATATTTCGACGGTTCTCAATATCTATGATTCTTTTACAGCAACCAAACTGAATTTTTTATGTTCATAGAGACTAGAGGACTTTCAGTAACCTGGTGAGCACAAATCCAACATGGCGGCGACGCGAAGTTAAAATATTTAAATGGACGTTTCTCGCGAATTAACAATCCGAGTGCCGTGAAACGTTGCACGTTAAATGCTAATACAAATGTTGATCCACTGGCAATTAATTTATTTCAATTGTTTGCATAATCACAAGATGGCTACTGGGCGTAATTTTAAAATCGCGTTTTTACTTCTTGTGTTCTAATCATGCGATTGAAGTTTGAATACCACACGTACACACTAATCTTAATGTAATAGTACAAAAATAAAAATACAACCTGGCGACTATCTGAAATATTTAGACGGTTCTCAATATCTACGAACCTGTTACAGCAATTAAACGGATATTTTGTATGTTGATTGAGGCAATTAACATGAGCAGGATATATGAAAATAGGCTGTATAGTTCTTCGCGGAACTACTTGTTTTTAGCCTATTTTCAATTAGGAAAAAATAGGCTTATGAGATCACGTTTTGTCCGTGTGTGTGTGCGTGTGTGTGTGTGTGTGTGAGGTGTGTGTGTGTCCCCCACTAATAAAATCTAAACGGCTGGAGCGATTTCAATGAAACTCGGTAGGTTAATAGCACTATTCCCGGCGACCTCGACCGTTCACTTCAAATTTTGGTACGTCTCACCAATCCAACATGGCGGCTGTGCGAAATATTTCACTAGCATTCAATATCTCCGAAACTATTACCGATATCGCCCTGAAATTGTGTACGGTGATAAAGGGTACTACTAGAAGTTCACCTAAGAGACGTTCAAATACCTGGTGACTATAAAACCAACATGGCGGTCAAGCGAATTTGAGACTTTTAAATAGACTTTTCTGGCGATTTAACTCTCCAAACGTAATGAAACTTGGGACAGCAAATGTCTATACACATTGTAATGCACAGGAGTCTAATTTAGTTCAATTGTTTACATAACCTCAAAATAGCGGCTGTGCGAAATATTTCACTGACATTCTATATCTCCGAAACTATTACAGATATCACCCTGCAATTTTGTACGGTGATAAAGGGTACTGATACAAGGTTACCTATGCATATTTCTAAACCTGAAAAGTACAAAACGAACATGGCGACCAATCGAATTTGAAATATTTTAATAGACTTTTCTCGTGATTTATCACTCTGAGCGCAGTGAAATGTGGTACAGTAAATGATTTTGCAGATTGTAATGCACTGCCATCTAATTTAATTCAATTGTTTACATAACCTCAAGATGGGGGCTGTGCGAAACTTTAAAATTAAGTTTTTATTTGTTGTGTCGTAATCATGCGATCGAACAGAAAGTTTGAATAATGAAACTAGGCAATAATTGTCCTTGAATGGTACATAACTCTATGGCCTTTACATATAACAAACCTAAATGGCGAGCTTCCGAATTATGTCGACGGTTCTCAATATCTATCAATCTTTTACAGCAACCAAACTGAAATGTTTATGTTCATAGAGACTATAGGACTTTCAGTAACCTGGTGAGCACAAATCCAACATGGCGGCGACGCGAATTTGAAATATTTAAATGGTCGTTTCTCGCGAATTGACAATCCGAGTGCCGTGAAACGTTGCACGTTAAATGCTTATACAAATGTTGATCCACTGGCAATTAATTTATTTCAATTGTTTGCATAATCGCAAGATGGCTACAGGGCGTAATTTTAAAATCTCGTTTTTACTTCTTGTGTTCGAATCATGCTATTGAAGTTTGAATACCACACGTACACACTAATCTTAAAGTAATAGTACAAAAATAAAAGTACAACCTGGCGAATATCTGAAATATTTAGACGGTTCTCAATATCTACGAATCTGTTATAGCAATTAAACTGACAATTTGTATGTGGATTGAGGCAATTAACATGAGCAGGATATATGAAAATAGGCTGTATAGTTCTTCACGGAACTACTTGTTTTTAGCCTATTTTCAATTTTGAAAAAATAGGCTTATGAGATCACCTTTGGTCCGTGGGTGTGTGCGTGTGCGTGTGTGTGTGTGAGGTGTGTGTGTGTGTGTCCTAATAAAATCTAAACGGCTGGAGCGATTTCAATGAAACTCGGTAAGTTCATAGCACTATTCCCGGCGACCTCGACCGTTCCCTTCAAATTTTGCTAGGTCTCACCAATCCAACATGGCGGCTGTGCGAAATATTTCACTAGCATTCAATATCTCCGAAACTATTTTCGATATCGACCTGAAATTATGTACGGTGATAAAGGGCACTACTAGAAGTTCACCTATGAGACATTAAAAAACCTGGTGACTAAAAAACCAACATGGCGGTCATGCGAAATTGAGACTTTTAAATAGACTTTTCTCGCGATTTAACTCTCCAAACGTAATGAAACTTGGTACAGCAAATGTCTATACACATTGTAATGCACTGAAGTCTATTTTTGTTCAATTGTTTACATAACCTCAAAATGGCGGCTGTGCGAAATATTTCACTGACATTCTATATATCCGGAACTATTACAGATATCACCCTGCAATTTTGTACGGTGATAAAGGGTACTGATAAAAGTTTACCTATGTATATTTCTTAACCTGAAAAGTACAAAACGAACATGGCGACTAAGCGAATTTGAAATATTTTAAAAGACTTTTCTCGTGATTTATCTCTCTGAGCGCAGTGAAATGTGGTACAGTAAATGATTTTGCAGATTGTAATGCAATGCCATCTAATTTAATTCAATTGTTTACATAACCTCAAGTTGGGAGCTGTGCGAAACTTTAAAATAAAGTTTTTATTTGTTGTGTCGTAATCATGCGATCGAACTGAAAGTTTGAATAATGAAACTAGGCAATAATTGTCCTTGAATGGTACATAACTCTACGGCCTTTACATATAACAATCCTAAATGGCGAGCTTCCGAAATATTTCGACGGTTCTCAATATCTATCAATCTTTTACAGCAACCAAACTGATTTTTTTATGTTCATAGAGACTATAGGACTCTCAGTAACCTGGTGAGCACAAATCCAACATGGCGGCGACGCGAAGTTGAAATATTTTAATGGACGTTTCTCGCGAATTAACAATCCGAGTGCCGTGAAACGTTGCCCGTTAAATGCTTATACAGATGTTGATCCACTGGCAATTAATTTATTTCAATTGTTTGCATAATCACAAGATGGCTAATGGGCGTAATTTTAAAATCTCGTTTTTACTTCTTGTGTTCGAATCATGCGATTGAAGTTTGAATACCACACGTACACACTAATCTTAATGTAATAGTACAAAAATAAAAGTACAACCTGGCGACTATCTGAAATATTTAGACGGATCTCAATATCTACGAATCTGTTACAGCAATTAAACTGACAATTTGTATGTAGATTGAGGCAATTAACATGAGCAGGATATATGAAAATAGGCTGTATAGTTCTTCACGGAACTACTTGTTTTTAGCCTATTTTCAATTTGGAAAAAATAGGCTTATGAGATCACCTTTTGTCCGTGTGTGTGTGCGTGTGTGTGTGTGTGTGTGTGTGTGAGGTGTGTGTGTGTGTGTCCCCTAATAAATTCTAAACGGCTGGAGCGATTTCAATGAAACTCGGTAAGTTCATAGCACTATTCCCGGCGACCTCGACCGTTCCCTTCAAATTTAGTTACGTGTCACCAATCCAACATGGCGGCTGTGCGAAATATTTCACTAGCATTCAATATCTCCGAAACTATTACCGATATCGCCCTGAAATTGTGTACGGTGATAAAGGGCACTACTAGAAGTTCACCTATGAGACTTTCAAAAACCTGGTGACTACAAAACCAACATGGCGGTCAAGCGAAATTGAGACTTTTAAATAGATTTTTCTCGCGATTTAACTCTCCAAACGTAATGAAACTTGGTACAGCAAATGTCTATACACATTGTAATGCACTGAAGTCTAATCCTGTTCAATTGTTTACATAACCTCAAAATGGCGGCTGTGCGAAATATTTCACTGACATTCTATATCTCCGAAATTATTACAGATATCACCCTGCAATTTTGTACGGTGATAAAGGGTACTGATACAAGTTTACCTATGTATATTTCTTAACCTGAAAAGTACAAAACGAACATGGCGACTAAGCGAATTTGAAATATTTTAATAGACTTTTCTCGTGATTTATCACTCTGAGCGCAGTGAAATGTGATACAGAAAATGATTTTGCAGATTGTAATGCACTGCCATCTAATTTAATTCAATTGTTTACATAACCTCAAGATGGCGGCTGTGCGAAATTTTAAAATTAAGTTTTTATTTGTTGTGTCATAATCATGCGATCGAACAGAAAGTTTGAATGATGAAACTAGGCAATAATTGTCCTTGAATGGTACATAACTCTATGGCCTTTACATATAACAATCCTAAATGGCGAGCTTCCGAAATATTTCGACGGTTCTCAATATCTATGATTCTTTTACAGCAACCAAACTGAATTTTTTATGTTCATAGAGACTAGAGGACTTTCAGTAACCTGGTGAGCACAAATCCAACATGGCGGCGACGCGAAGTTGAAATATTTAAATGGACGTTTCTCGCGAATTAACAATCCGAGTGCCGTGTAACGTTGCACGTTAAATGCTTATACAAATGTTGATCCACTGGCAATTAATTTATTTCAATTGTTTGCATAATCACAAGATGGCTACTGGGCGTAATTTTAAAATCGCGTTTTTACTTCTTGTGTTCTAATCATGCGATTGAAGTTTGAATACCACACGTACACACTAATCTTAATGTAATAGTACAAAAATAAAAATAGAACCTGGCGACTAACTGAAATATTTAGAAGGTTCTCAATATCTACGAATCTGTTACAGCAATTAAACGGACATTTTGTATGTTGATTGAGGCAATTAACATGAGCAGGATATATGAAAATAGGCTGTATAGTTCTTCGCGGAACTACTTGTTTTTAGCCTATTTTCAATTAGGAAAAAATAGGCTTATGAGATCACGTTTTGTCCGTGTGTGTGTGCGTGTGTGTGTGTGTGTGAGGTGTGTGTGGGTGTCCCACTAATAAAATCTAAACGGCTGGAGCGATTTCAATGAAACTCGGTAAGATAATAGCACTATTCCCGGCGACCTCGACCGATCACCTCAAATTTTGTTACGTCTCACCAATCCAACCTGGCGGCTGTGCGAAATATTTCACTAGCATTCAATATCTCCGAAACTATTACCGATATCGCCCTGAAATTGTGTACGGTGATAAAGGGTACTATTAGAAGTTCACCTAAGGGACGTTCAAAAACCTGGTGACTACAAAACCAACATGGCGGTCAAGCGAAATTGAGACTTTTAAATAGACTTTTCTCGAGATTTAACTCTCCAAACGTAATGAAACTTGGTACAGCAAATGTCTATACACATTGTAATGCACTGGAGACTAATTTAGTTCAATTGTTTACATAACCTCAAAATAGCGGCTGTGCGAATTATTTCACTGACATTCTATATCTCCGACACTATTACAGATATCACCCTGCAATTTTGTACGGTGATAAAGGGTACTGATACAAGTTTACCTATGTATATTTCTTAACCTGAAAAGTACAAAACGAACATGGCGACCAAGCGAATTTGAAATATTTTAATAGACTTTTCTCGTGATTTATCACTCTGAGCGCAGTGAAATGTGGTACAGTAAATGATTTTGCAGATTGTAATGCACTGGCATCTAATTTAATTCAATTGTTTATAACCTCAAGATGGGGGCTGTGCGAAACTTTAAAATTAAGTTTTTATTTGTTGTGTCGTAATCATGCGATCGAACAGAAAGTTTGAATAATGAAACTAGGCAATAATTGTCCTTGAATGGTACATAACTCTATGGCCTTTACATATAACAATCCTAAATGGCGAGCTTCCGAAATATTTCGACGGTTCTCAATATCTATCAATCATTTACAGCAACCAAACTGAAATTTTTATTTTCGTAGAGACTATAGGACTTTCAGTAACCTGGTGAGCACAAATCCAACATGGCGGCGACGCGAATTTGAAATATTTAAATGGACGTTTCTCGCGAATAAACAATCCGAGTTCCGTGAAATTTTGCACGTTAAATGCTTATACAAATGTTGATCCACTGGCAATAAATTTATTTCAATTGTTTGCATAATCACAAGATGGCAACTGGGCGTATTTTTTAAATCGCGTTTTTACTTCTTGTGTTCGAATCATGCGATTGAAGTTTGAATATCACACGTACACACTAATCTTAATGAAATAGTACAAAAATAAAAATACAACCTGGCGACTATCTGAACTATTAAGGCGGTTCTCAATATCTACGAATCTGTTACAGCAATTAAACTGACATTTTGTATGTTGATTGAGACAATTAACATGAGCAGGATATATGAAAATAGGCTGTATAGTTCTTCGCGGAACTACTTGTTTTTAGCCTATTTTCAATTTGGAAAAAATAGGCTTATGAGATCACCTATTGTCCGTGTGTGTGTGCGTGTGTGTGTGTGTGTGTGTGAGAGGTGTGTGTTTGTGTCCCCTAATAAAATCTAAACGGCTGGAGCGACATCAATGAAACTCGGTAAGTTCATAGCACTATTCCCGGCGACCTCGACCGTTCACTTCAAATTTTGTTACGTCTCACCAATCCAACATGGCGGCTGTGCGAAATATTTCACTAGCATTCAATATCTCCGAAACTATTACCGATATCGCCCTGAAATTGTGTACGGTGATAAAGGGTACTACTAGAAGTTCACCTGAGAGACGTTCAAAAACCTGGTGACTACAAAACCAACATGGCGGTCAAGCGAAATTGAGACTTTTAAATAGACTTTTCTCGCGATTTAACTCTCCAAACGTAATGAAAGTTGGTACAGCAAATGTCTATGCACATTGTAATGCACTGGAGTCTAATTTAGTTCAATTGTTTACATAACCTCAAAATAGCGGCTGTGCGAAATATTTCACTGACATTCTATATCTCCGAAACTATTACAGATATCACCCTGCAATTTTGTACGGTGATAAAGGGTACTGATACAAGTTTACCTATGTATATTTCTTAACCTGAAAAGTACAAAACGAACATGGCGACTAAGCGAATTTGAAATATTTTAATAGATTTTTCTCGTGATTTATCACTCTGAGCGCAGTGAAATGTGGTACAGTAAATGATTTTGCAGATTGTAATGCACTGCCATCTAATTTAATTCAATTGTTTACATAACCTCAAGATGTCGGCTGTGCGAAATTTTAAAATTAATTTTTTTTTGTTGTGTCATAATCATGCGATCGAACAGAAAGTTTGAATAATGAAACTAGGCAATAATTGTCCTTGAATGGTACATAACTCTACGGCCTTTACATATAACAATCCTAAACGGCGAGCTTCCGAAATATTTCGACGGTTCTCAATATCTATGATTCTTTTACAGCAACCAAACTGAATTTTTTATGTTCATAGAGACTATAGGACTTTCAGTAACCTGGTGAGCACAAATCCAACATGGCGGCGACGCGAAGTTGAAATATTTAAATGGACGTTTCTCGCGAATTAACAATCAGAGTGCCGTGAAACGTTGCACGTTAAGTGCTTATACAAATGTTGATCCACTGGCAATTAATTTATTTCAATTGTTTGCATAATCACAAGATGGCTACTGGGCGTAATTTTAAAATCGCGTTTTTACTTCTTGTGTTCGAATCATGCGGTTGAAGTTAGAATACCACACGTACACACTAATCTTAATGAAATAGTACAAAAATAAAAATACAACCTGCCGACTATCTGAATTATTTAGACGGTTCTCAATATCTACGAATCTGTTACAGCAATTAAACTGACATTTTGTATGTTGATTCAGGCAATTAACATGAGCAGGATATATGAAAATAGGCTGTATAGTTCTTCGCGGAACTACTTGTTTTTAGCCTATTTTCAATTAGGAAAAATAGGCTTATGAGATCACGTTTTGTCCGTGTGTGTGTGCGTGTGTGTGGTTGTGTGTGAGGTGTGTGTGTGTCCCCCACTAATAAAATCTAAACGGCTGGAGCGATTTCAATGAAACTCGGTAAGTTCATAGCACTATTCCCGGCGACCTCGACCGTTCACTTCAAATTTTGTTACGTCTCACCAATCCAACATGGCGGCTGTGCGAAGTATTTCACTAGCATTCAATATCTCCGAAACTATTACAGATATCACCCTGCAATTTTGTACGGTGATAAAGGGTAATGATACAAGTTTACCTATGTATATTTCTTAACCTGAAAAGTACAAAACGAACATGGCGACCAAGCGAATTTGAAATATTTTAATAGACTTTTCTCGTGATTTATCACTCTGAGCGCAGTGAAATGTGGTACAGTAAATGATTTTGCAGATTGTAATGCACTGCCATCTAATTTAATTCAATTGTTTACATAACCTCAAGATGGCGGCTGTGCGATATTTTAAAATAATGTTTTATTTGTTGTGTCGTAATCATGCGATCGAACTGAAAGTTTGAATAATGAAACTAGGCAATAATTGTCCTTGAATGGTACATAACTCTATGGCCTTAACATATAACAATCCTAAATGGCGAGCTTCCGAAATATTTCGACGGTTCTCAATATCTATGAATCTTTTACAGCAACCAAACTGATTTGTTTTATGTTCATAGGGTCTATAGGACTTTCAGTAACCTGGTGAGCACAAATCCAACATGGCGGCGACGCGAAGTTGAAATATTTAAATGGACGTTTCTCGCGAATTAACAATCCGAGTGCCGTGAAACGTTGCACGTTAAATGCTTATACAAATGTTGATCCACTGGCAATTAATTTATTTCAATTGTTTGCATAATCACAAGATGGCTACTTGGTGTAATTTTAAAATTTCGTTTTTACTTCTTGTGTTCTACTGTAATCATGCGATTGATGTTTGAATACCAAACGTACACACTAATCTTAATGTAATAGTACAAAAATAAAAATACAACCTGACGACTACCTGAAATATTTAGACGGTTCTCAATATCTACGGATCTGTTACAGCAATTAAACTGACATTTTGTATGTTGATTGAAGCAATTAACATGAGCAGGATATATGAAAATAGGCTGTATAGTTCTTCGCGGAACTACTTGATATTAGCCTATTTTCAATTTGGAGAAAATAGGCTTATGAGATCTCCTTTTGTCCGTGTATGTGTGCGTGAGGTGTGTGTGTGTGTGTGTGTGTGTGTGTCCCTAATAAAATCTAAACGGCTGGAGCGATATCAATGAATCTCGGTAAGTTCATAGCACTATTCCAGGCGACCTCGACCGTTCCCTTCAAATTTTGTTACGTCTCACCAATCCAACATGGCGGCTGTGCGAAATATTTCACTAGCATTCAATATCTCCGAAACTATTATCGATATCGCCCTGAAATTGTGTACGGTGATAAAGGGCACTACTAGAAGTTCACCTATGAGACTTTCAAAAACCTGGTGACTACAAAACCAACATGGCGGTCAAGCGAAATTGAGACTTTTAAATAGACTTTTCTCGCGATTTAACTCTCCAAACGTAATGAAACTTGGTACAGCAAATGTCTATATACATTGTAATGCACTGGAGTCTAATTTAGTTCAATTGTTTACATAACCTCAAAGTGGCGGCTGTGCGAAATATTTCACTGACATTCTATATCTCCGAAACTATTACAGATATCACCCTGCAATTTTGTACGGTGATAAAGAGTACTGATACAAGTTTACCTATGTATATTTCTTAACCTGAAAAGTATAAAACGAACATGGCGACCAAGCGAATTTGAAATATTTTAATAGACTTTTCTCGTGATTTATAACTCTGAGCGCAGTGAAATGTGGTACAGTAAATGATTTTGCAGATTGTAATGCACTGCCATCAAATTTAATTCAATTGTTTACATAACCTCAAGATGGCGGCTGTGCGAAATTTTAAACTTAAGTTTTTATTTGTTTTGTCGTAATCATGCGATCGAACTGAAAGTTTGAATAATGAAACTAGGCAATAATTGTCCTTGAATGGTACATAACCCTATGGCCTTTACATATAACAATCCTAAATGGCGAGCTTCGGAAATATTTCGACGGTTCTCAATATCTATGATTCTTTTACAGCAACCAAATTGATTTTTTATGTTCATAGATACTATAGGACTTTCAGTAACCTGGTGATCACAAATCCAACATGGCGGCGACGCGAAGTTGAAATATTTAAATGGACGTTTCTCGTGAAATAACAATCCGAGTGCCGTGAAACGTTGCACGTTAAATGCTTATACAAATGTTGATCCACTGGCAATTAATTTATTTCAATTGTTTGCATAATCACAAGATGGCTACTGGGCGTAATTTTAAAATCTCGTTTTTACTTCTTATGTTCTAATCATGCGATTGAAGTTTGAATACCACACGTACACACTAATCTTAATGTAATAGTACAAAAATTAAAATACAACCTGGCGACTATCTGAAATATTTAGACGGTTCTCAATATCTACGAATCTGTTACAGCAATTAAACTGACATTTTGTATGTTGATTGAGACAATTAACATGAGCAGGATATATGAAAATAGGCTGTATAGTTCTTCGCGGAACTACTTGTTTTTAGCTTATTTTCAATTTGAAAAAAAAAAGGCTTATGAGATCACCTTTTGTCCGTGTGTGTGTGGGTGTGTGTGTGTGTGTGTTTGTCCCTAATAAAATCTAAACGGCTGGAGCAATTTCAATGAAACTCGGTAGGTTCATAGCACTATTCCCGGCGACCTCGACCGTTCCCTTCAAATTTTGTTACGTCTCACCAATCCAACATGGCGGCTGTGCGAAATATTTCACTAGCATTCATATCTCCGAAACTATTACCGATATCGCCCTGAAATTGTGTACGGTGATAAAGGGCACTACTAGAAGTTCACCTATGAGACTTTAAAAAACCTGGTGACTACAAAACCAACATGGCGGTCAAGCGAAATTGAGACTTTTAATAGAATTTTCTCGCGATTTAACTCTCCAAACGTAATGAAACTTGGTACAGCAAATGTCTATACACATTGTAATGCACTGGAGTCTAATTTAGTTCAATTGTTTACATAACCTCAAAATGGCGGCTGTGCGAAATATTTCACTGACATTCTATATCTCTGAAACTATTACAGATATCATCCTGCAATTTTGTACGGTGATAAAGGGTACTAATACAAGTTTACCTATGTATATTTCTTAACCTGAAAAGTAGAAAACGAACATGGCGACCAAGCGAATTTGAAATAATTTACTAGACTTTTCTCGTGATTTATCCCTCTGAGCGCAGTGAAATGTGGTACAGTAAATGATTTTGCAGATTGTAATGCACTACCATCTAATTTAATTCAATTGTTTACATAACCTCAAGATGGCGGCTGTGCGAAATTTTAAAATTAAGTTTTTATTTGTTGTGTCGTAATCATGCGATCGAACAGATAGTTTGAATAAGGAAACTAGGTAATAATTGTCCTTGAATGGTACATAACTCTATGGCCTTTACATATAACAATCCTAAATGGCGAGCTTCCGAAATATTTCGACGGTTCTCAATATCTCTGATTCTTTTACAGCAACCAAACTGATTTTTTTATGTTCATAGAGACTATAGGACTTTCAGTAACCTGGTGAGCACAAATCCAACATGGCGGCGACGCGAAGTTGAAATATTTAAATGGACGTTTCTCGCGAATTAACAATCCGAGTGCCGTGAAACGTTGCACGTTAAATGCTTATACAAATGTTGATCCACTGGCAATTAATTTATTTCAATTGTTTGCATAATCACAAGATGGCTACTGGGCGTAATTTTAAAATCGCGTTTTTACTTCTTGTGTTCGAATCATGCGATTGAAGTTTGAATACCATACGTAAACACTAATCTTAATGTAATAGTACAAAAATAAAAATACAACCTGGCGACTATCTGAAATATTTAGACGGTTCTCAATATCTACGAACCTGTTACAGCAATTAAACGGATATTTTGTATGTTGATTGAGGCAATTAACATGAGCAGGATATATGAAAATAGGCTGTATAGTTATTCGCGGATCTACTTGTTTTTAGCCTATTTTCGATTAGGAAAAAATAGGCTTATGAGATCACCTTTTGTCCGTGTGTGTGTGCGTGTGTGTGTGTGTGTGAGGTGTGTGTGTATGTCCCCCCCCCCCCTAATAAAATCTAAACGGCTGGAGCGATTTCAATGAAACTCGGTAAGTTCATAGCAATATTTCCGGCGACCTCGACCGTTCCCTTCAAATTTTGTTACGTCTCACCAATCCAACATGGCGGCTGTGCGAAATATTTCACTAGCATTCAATATCTCCGAAACTATTACCGATATCGCCCTGAAATTGTGTACGGTGATAAAGGGCACTACTAGAAGTTCACCTATGAGACTTTCAAAAACCTGGTGACTACAAAACCAACATGGCGGTCAAGCGAAATTGAGACTTTTAAATAGACTTTTCTTGCGATTTAACTCTCCAAACGCAATGAAACTTGGTACAGCAAATGTCTATACACATTGTAATGCACCTGAGTCTAATTTAGTTCAATCGTTTACATAATCTCAAAATGGCGGCTGTGTGAAATATTTCACTGACATTCTATATCTCCGAAACTATTACAGATATCACCCTGCAATTTTGTACGGTGATAAAGGGTACTGATACAAATTTACCTATGTATATTTCTTAACCTGAAAAGTACAAAACGAAAATGGCGACCAAGCAAAATTTGAAATATTTTAATAGACTTTTCTCGTGATTTATCACTCTGAGCGCAGTGAAATGTGGTACAGTAAATGATTTTGCAGATTGTAATGCACTGCCATCTACTTTAATTCAATTGTTTACATAACCTCAAGATGGCGGCTGTGCGAAATTTTTAAATTAAGTTATTATTTGTTGTGTCGTAATCATGCGATCGAACAGAAAGTTTGAATAACGAAACTAGGCAATAATTGTCCTTGAATGGTACATAACTCTATGGCCTTTACATATAACAATCCTAAATGGCGAGCTTCCGAAATATTTCGACGGTTCTCAATATCTATGAATCTTTTACAGCAACCAAACTGTTTTTTTTTAATGTTCATAGAGACTATAGGACTTTCAGTAACCTGGTGAGCACAAATCCAACATGGCGGCGACGCGAAGTCGAAATATTTAAATGAACGTTTCTCGCGAATTAACAATCCGAGTGCCGTGAAACTTTGCACGTAAATGCTTATACAAATGTTGATCCACTGGCAATTAATTTATTTCAATTGTTTGCATAATCACAAGAAGGCTACTGGGCGTAATTTTAAAATCGCGTTGTTACATCTTGTGTTCGAATCATGCGTTTGAAGTTTGAATACCACACGTACACACTAATCTTAATGTAATAGTACAAAAATAAAAATACAACCTGGCGACTATCTGAAATATTTAGACGGTTCTCAATATCTACGAATCTGTTACAGCAATTAAACTGATATTTTGTATGTTGATTGAGGCAATTAACATGAGCAGGATATATGAAAATAGGCTGTATAGTTCTTCTCGGAACTACTTGTTTTTAGCCTATTTTCAATTTGGAAAAAATAGGCTTATGAGATCACCTTTTGTCCGTGTGTGTGTGCGTGTGTGTGAGGTGTGGGTTTCCCCCTAAGAAAATCAAAACGGCTGGAGCGATTTCAATGAAACTCGGTAAATTCATAGCACTATTCCCGGCGACCTCGACCGTTCCCTCAAATTTTGTTACGTCTCACCAATCCAACATCGCGGCTGTGCGAAATATTTCACTAGCATTCAATATCACCGAAACTATTACAGACATCGCCCTCAAATTGTGCACGGTGATAAAGGGCACTACTAGAAGTTCACCTATGAGACTTTCAAAAACCTGGTGACTACAAAACCAACATGGCGGTCAAGCGAAATTGAGATTATAAATATACTTTTCTCGTGATTTAACACTCCAAACGTAATGAAACTTGGTACAGCAAATTTCTATACACATTGTAATGCACTGGAGTCTAATTTAGTTCAATTGTTTACATAACCTCAAAATGGCGGCTGTGCGAAATATTTCACTGACATTCTATATCTCCGAAACTATTACAGATATCACCCTGAAATTTTGTACGGTGATAAAGGGTACTGATACAGGTTTACCTATGTATATTTCTTAACCGGAAAAGTACAAACCGAACATGGCGACCAAGCGAATTTGAAATATTTTAATAGACTTTTCTCGTGATTTATCACTCTGAGTGAAGTGAAATGTGGTACATTAAATGATTTTGCAGATTGTAATGCACTGCCATCTAATTTAATTCAATTGTTTACATAACCTCAAGATGGCGGCTGTGCGAAATTTTAAAATTAAGTTTTTATTTGTTGTGTCGTAATCATGCGATCGAACAGAAAGTTTGAATAATGAAACTAGGCAATAATTGTCCTTGAATGGTACATAACTCTATGGCCTTTACATATAACAATCTAAATGGCGAGCTTCCGAAATATTTCGACGGTTCTCAATATCTATGAATCTTTTACAGCAACCAAATTGTTTTTCTTTATATTCATAGAGACTATAGGACTTTCAGTAACCTGGTGACCACAAATCCAACATGGCGGCGACGAGAAGTTGAAATATTTAAATGAACGTTTCTCGAGAATTAACAATCCGAGTGCCGTGAAACGTTGCACGTTAAATGCTTAAACAAATATTGATCCACTGGCAATTAATTTATTTCAATTGTTTGCATAATCACAAGTTGGCTACTGGGCGTAATTTTAAAATCTCGTTTTTACTTCTTGTGTTCTAATCATGCGATTGAAGTTTGAATACCACACGTCCACACTAATATTAATGTAATAGTACAGAAATAAAAATAAAACCTGGCCACTATCTGAAATATTTAGACGGTTCTCAATATCTACGAATCAGTTACAGCAATTAAACTGACATTTTGTATGTTGATTGAGGCAATTAACATGAGCAGGATATATGAAAATAGGCTGTATAGTTCTTCGCGGAACTATTTGTTTTTAGCCTATTTTCAATTAGGAAAAAATAGGCTTATGAGATCACCTTTTGTCCGTGTGTGTGTGTGTGTGTGTGTGTGTGTGAGGTGTGTGTGTGTGTCCCCCCTAATAAAATCTAAACGGCTGGAGCGATTTCAATGAAATTCGGTAAGTTCATAGCACATTTCCCGGCGACCTCGACCGTTCCCTTCGAATTTTGTTACGTCTCACCAATCCAACATCGCGGCTGTGCGAAATATTTCACCAGCATTCAATATCACCGAAACTATTACAGATATCGCCCTCAAATTGTGTACGGTGATAAAGGACACTACTAGAAGTTCACCTATGAGACTTTCAAAAACCTGTTGACTACAAAACCAACATGGCGGTCAAGCGAAATTGAGACTTTTAAATAGACTTTTCTCGCGATTTAACTCTCCAAACGTAATGAAACTTGGTACAGCAAATGTCTATACACATTGTAATGCACCTGAGTCTAATTTAGTTCAATTGTTTACATAACCTCAAAATGGCGGCTGTGTGAGATATTTCACTGACATTCTATATCTCCGAAACTATTACAGATATCACCCTGCAATTTTGTACGGTGATAAAGGGTAATGATACAAATTTACCTATGTATATTTCTTAACCTGAAAAGTACAAAACGAAAATGGCGACCAAGCAAATTTGAAATATTTTAATAGATTTTTCTCGTGATTTATCACTCTGAGCGCAGTGAAATGTGGTACAGTAAATGATTTTGCAGATTGTAATGCACTGCCATCTACTTTAATTCAATTGTTTACATAACCTCAAGATGGCGGCTGTGCGAAATTTTTAAATTAAGTTTTTATTTGTTGTGTCATAATCATGCGATCGAACAGAAAGTTTGAATAACGAAACTAGGCAATAATTGTCCTTGAATGGTACATAACTCTATGGCCTTTACATATAACAATCCTAAATGGCGAGCTTCCGAAATATTTCGACGGTTCTCAATATCTATGAATCTTTTACAGCAACCAAACTGTTTTTTTTTAATGTTCATAGAGACTATAGGACTTTCAGTAACCTGGTGAGCTCAAATCCAACATGGCGGCGACGCGAAGTCGAAATATTTAAATGAACGTTTCTCGCGAATTAACAATCCGAGTACCGTGAAACGTTGCACGTTAAATGCTTATACAAATGTTGATCCACTGGCAATTAATTTATTTCAATTGTTTGCATAATCACAAGAAGGCTACTGGGCGTAATTTTAAAATCGCGTTGTTACATCTTGTGTTCGAATCATGCGTTTGAAGTTTGAATACCACACGTACACACTAATCTTAATGTAATAGTACAAAAATAAAAATACAACCTGGCGACTATCTGAAATATTTAGACGGTTCTCAATATCTACGAATCTGTTACAGCAATTAAACTGATATTTTGTATGTTGATTGAGGCAATTAACATGAGCAGGATATATGAAAATAGGCTGTATAGTTCTTCTCGGAACTACTTGTTTTAGCCTATTTTCAATTTGGAAAAAATAGGCTTATGAGATCACCTTTTGTCCGTGTGTGTGTGCGTGTGTGTGAGGTGTGGGTTTCCCCCTAAGAAAATCAAAACGGCTGGAGCGATTTCAATGAAACTCGGTAAATTCATAGCACTATTCCCGGCGACCTCGACCGTTCCCTCAAATTTTGTTACGTCTCACCAATCCAACATCGCGGCTGTGCGAAATATTTCACTAGCATTCAATATCACCGAAACTATTACAGACATCGCCCTCAAATTGTGCACGGTGATAAAGGGCACTACTAGAAGTTCACCTATGAGACTTTCAAAAACCTGGTGACTACAAAACCAACATGGCGGTCAAGCGAAATTGAGATTATAAATATACTTTTCTCGTGATTTAACACTCCAAACGTAATGAAACTTGGTACAGCAAATTTCTATACACATTGTAATGCACTGGAGTCTAATTTAGTTCAATTGTTTACATAACCTCAAAATGGCGGCTGTGCGAAATATTTCACTGACATTCTATATCTCCGAAACTATTACAGATATCACCCTGAAATTTTGTACGGTGATAAAGGGTACTGATACAGGTTTACCTATGTATATTTCTTAACCGGAAAAGTACATACCGAACATGGCGACCAAGCGAATTTGAAATATTTTAATAGACTTTTCTCGTGATTTATCACTCTGAGTGAAGTGAAATGTGGTACATTAAATGATTTTGCAGATTGTAATGCACTGCCATCTAATTTAATTCAATTGTTTACATAACCTCAAGATGGCGGCTGTGCGAAATTTTAAAATTAAGTTTTTATTTGTTGTGTCGTAATCATGCGATCGAACAGAAAGTTTGAATAATGAATCTAGGCAATAATTGTCCTTGAATGGTACATAACTCTATGGCCTTTACATATAACAATCTAAATGGCGAGCTTCCGAAATATTTCGACGGTTCTCAATATCTATGAATCTTTTACAGCAACCAAATTGTTTTTCTTTATATTCATAGAGACTATAGGACTTTCAGTAACCTGGTGACCACAAATCCAACATGGCGGCGACGAGAAGTTGAAATATTTAAATGAATGTTTCTCGAGAATTAACAATCCGAGTGCCGTGAAACGTTGCACGTTAAATGCTTAAACAAATATTGATCCACTGGCAATTAATTTATTTCAATTGTTTGCATAATCACAAGTTGGCTACTGGGTGTAATTTTAAAATCTCGTTTTTACTTCTTGTGTTCTAATCATGCGATTGAAGTTTGAATACCACACGTCCACACTAATATTAATGTAATAGTACAGAAATAAAAATAAAACCTGGCCACTATCTGAAATATTTAGACGGTTCTCAATATCTACGAATCAGTTACAGCAATTAAACTGACATTTTGTATGTTGATTGAGGCAATTAACATGAGCAGGATATATGAAAATAGGCTGTATAGTTCTTCGCGGAACTATTTGTTTTTAGCCTATTTTCAATTAGGAAAAAATAGGCTTATGAGATCACCTTTTGTCCGTGTGTGTGTGTGTGTGTGTGTGTGTGTGAGGTGTGTGTGTGTGTCCCCCCTAATAAAATCTAAACGGCTGGAGCGATTTCAATGAAATTCGGTAAGTTCATAGCACATTTCCCGGCGACCTCGACCGTTCCCTTCGAATTTTGTTACGTCTCACCAATCCAACATCGCGGCTGTGCGAAATATTTCACCAGCATTCAATATCACCGAAACTATTACAGATATCGCCCTCAAATTGTGTACGGTGATAAAGGACACTACTAGAAGTTCACCTATGAGACTTTCAAAAACCTGTTGACTACAAAACCAACATGGCGGTCAAGCGAAATTGAGACTTTTAAATAGACTTTTCTCGCGATTTAACTCTCCAAACGTAATGAAACTTGGTACAGCAAATGTCTATACACATTGTAATGCACCTGAGTCTAATTTAGTTCAATTGTTTACATAACCTCAAAATGGCGGCTGTGTGAGATATTTCACTGACATTCTATATCTCCGAAACTATTACAGATATCACCCTGCAATTTTGTACGGTGATAAAGGGTAATGATACAAATTTACCTATGTATATTTCTTAACCTGAAAAGTACAAAACGAAAATGGCGACCAAGCAAATTTGAAATATTTTAATAGATTTTTCTCGTGATTTATCACTCTGAGCGCAGTGAAATGTGGTACAGTAAATGATTTTGCAGATTGTAATGCACTGCCATCTACTTTAATTCAATTGTTTACATAACCTCAAGATGGCGGCTGTGCGAAATTTTTAAATTAAGTTTTTATTTGTTGTGTCATAATCATGCGATCGAACAGAAAGTTTGAATAACGAAACTAGGCAATAATTGTCCTTGAATGGTACATAACTCTATGGCCTTTACATATAACAATCCTAAATGGCGAGCTTCCGAAATATTTCGACGGTTCTCAATATCTATGAATCTTTTACAGCAACCAAACTGTTTTTTTTTAATGTTCATAGAGACTATAGGACTTTCAGTAACCTGGTGAGCTCAAATCCAACATGGCGGCGACGCGAAGTCGAAATATTTAAATGAACGTTTCTCGCGAATTAACAATCCGAGTACCGTGAAACGTTGCACGTTAAATGCTTATACAAATGTTGATCCACTGGCAATTAATTTATTTCAATTGTTTGCATAATCACAAGAAGGCTACTGGGCGTAATTTTAAAATCGCGTTGTTACATCTTGTGTTCGAATCATGCGTTTGAAGTTTGAATACCACACGTACACACTAATCTTAATGTAATAGTACAAAAATAAAAATACAACCTGGCGACTATCTGAAATATTTAGACGGTTCTCAATATCTACGAATCTGTTACAGCAATTAAACTGATATTTTGTATGTTGATTGAGGCAATTAACATGAGCAGGATATATGAAAATAGGCTGTATAGTTCTTCTCGGAACTACTTGTTTTTAGCCTATTTTCAATTTGGAAAAAATAGGCTTATGAGATCACCTTTTGTCCGTGTGTGTGTGCGTGTGTGTGAGTGTGTGTGAGGTGTGGGTTTCCCCCTAAGAAAATCTAAACGGCTGGAGCGATTTCAATGAAACTCGGTAAATTCATAGCACTATTCCCGGCGACCTCGACCGTTCCCTCAAATTTTGTTACGTCTCACCAATCCAACATCGCGGCTGTGCGAAATATTTCACCAGCATTCAATATCACCGAAACTATTACAGATATCGCCCTCAAATTGTGTACGGTGATAAAGGGCACTACTAGAAGTTCACCTATGAGACTTTCAAAAACCTGGTGACTACAAAACCAACATGGCGGTCAAGCGAAATTGAGACTTTTAATAGACTTTTCTCGCGATTTAACTCTCCAAACGTAATGAAACTTGGTACAGCATATGTCTATACACATTGTAATGCACTGGAGTCTAATTTAGTTCAATTGTTTACATAACCTCAAAATGGCGGCTGTGCGAAATATTTCACTGACATTCTATATCTCTGAAACTATTACAGATATCATCCTGCAATTTTGTACGGTGATAAAGGGTACTAATACAAGTTTACCTATGTACACACATCAAAAAAAGTTTTGCATCACCTCGGTTCCAAGAGTTCCGGAACCGTTAAATACAAAGGGAATAGAGATCAACACAAACAACATTTCAGCTCGTTTTATTGCTCATGAGACCCACACATTGCATGTTGTACCATCATACAGCTAGACTTTCAGCATTTGTGGTCCAGATTGCAGTACACACCACTACCTCTAATACCCAGTAGCACGTCCTCTTGCATTGATGCATGCCTGTATTCGCCGTGGCATACTATCCACAAGTTCATCAAGACACTGTTGGTCCAAATTGTCCCACTCCTCAACGACAATTCGGCGTAAATCTCTCAGAGTGGTTGGTGGGTCAAGACGTCCATTAACAGCCCTTTTCAACATATCCCAGGCATGTTCGATAGGGTTCATGTCTGGCGAACATGCTGGCCACTGTAGTCGAGCGATGTCGTTATCTTGAAGGAACGCATTCACAAGATGTGCACGATGAGGTCGAGAATTGTCGTCCATGATGACAAATGCCTCTCCAATATTCTGCCGATATGGTTGCACTATGAGTCGGAGGATGTCATTCAGGTATCGTAAAGCCGTTTCGGAGCCTTCCATGACCACCAGTGGCGTACGTCGGCCCCACATAATGCCACCCCAAAACATCAGGGAACCACCACCTTGCTGCACTCGCTGGACAGTGTGTCTAAGACGTTCAGCCTGACCAGGGTGCCTCCAAACACGTCTCCGACGATTGTCTGGTTGAAGGCATATGCGACACTCATCGGTGAAGAGAACGTGATGCCAATTCCGTGGGGTCCATTCAGCATGTTGTTGGGCCCATCTGTACCGCGCTGCATGGTGTCGGGGTTGCAAAGCTGGACCTCGCCATGGACGTCGGGAGTGAAGTTGCGCATCATGCAGCCTATTGCGCACAGTTTGAGTTGAAACACGACGTCCTGTGGCTGAACGAAACGCATTATTCAACATGGTGGCATTGCTGTCAGGGTTCCTCCGAGCGGCAATCCGTAAGTAGCGGTCATCCACTACAGTAGTAGCCCTTGGGCGGCCTGAGCGAGGCCTGTCATCGACAGTTCCTGTATCTCTGTACCTCCTCCATGTCCGAACAACATCGCTTTGGTTCACTCTGAGACGCCTGGAAACTTCCCTTGTTGAGAGCCCTTCTTGACACAAAGTAACAATGCGGACGCGATCGAACTGCGGTATTGACCTTCTAGGCATGGTAGAACTACAGACAACATGAGCAGCGTACCTTCGTCCTGGTGGAATGACTGGAACTGATCGGCTGTCGTACCCCCTCCGTCTAATAGGCCCTGCTCATGCATGGTTGTTTACATCTTTGAGCAGTTTTAGTGACATCTATGAACAGTCAAAGGGACTGTATCTTGGATACAATATACACAGTCAACGTCTATATGCCGGAGATCTGGGAACCGAGGTGATGCAAAACTTTTTTTGATGTGTGTATATTTCTTAACCTGAAAAGTACAAAACGAACATGGCGACCAAGCGAATTTGAAATAATTTACTAGACTTTTCTCGTGATTTATCCCTCTGAGCGCAGTGAAATGTGGTACAGTAATTGATTTTGCAGATTGTAATGCACTGCCATCTAATTTAATTCAATTGTTTACATAACCTCAAGATGGCGGCTGTGCGAAATTTTAAAATTAAGTTTTTATTTGTTGTGTCATAATCATGCGATCGAACAGATAGTTTGAATAATGAAACTAGGTGATAATTGTCCTTGAATGGTACATAACTCTATGGCCTTTACATATAACAATCCTAAATGGCGAGTTTCCGAAATATTTCGACGGTTCTCAATATCTCTGATTCTTTTACAGCAACCAAACTGATTTTTTTATGTTCATAGAGACTATAGGACTTTCAGTAACCTGGTGAGCACAAATCCAACATGGCGGCGACGCGAAGTTGAAATATTTAAATGGACGTTTCTCGCGAATTAACAATCCGAGTGCCGTGAAACGTTGCACGTTAAATGCTTATACAAATGTTGATCCACTGGCAATTAATTTATTTCAATTGTTTGCATAATCACAAGATGGCTACTGGGCGTAATTTTAAAATCGCGTTTTTACTTCTTGTGTTCGAATCATGCGATTGAAGTTTGAATACCACACGTACACAATAATCTTAATGTAATAGTACAAAAATAAAAATACAACCTGGCGACTATCTGAAATATTTAGACGGTTCTCAATATCTACGAATCTGTTACAGTAATTAAACTGACATTTTGTATGTTGATTGTGGCAATTAACATGAGCAGGATATATGAAAATAGGCTGTATAGTTCTTCGCGGAACTACTTGTTTTTAGCCTATTTTCAATTTGGAAAAAATAGGCTTATGAAATCACTTTTGTCCGTGTGTGTGTGTGTGTGTGTGAGGTGTGTGTGTCCCCCTAATAAAATCTAAACGGCTGGAGCGATTTCAATGAAACTCGGTAAGTTCATAGCACTATTCCCGGCGACCTCGACCGTTCCCTTCAAATTTTGTTACGTCTCACCAATCCAACATCGCGGCTGTGCGAAATATTTCACTAGCATTCAATATCACCGAAACTATTACAGATATCGCCCCGCAATTTTGTACGGTGATAAAGGGTACTGATACAAGTTTACCTATGTATATTTATTAACCTGAAAAGTACTAAACGAACATGGCGACCAAGCGAATTTGAAATATTTTAATAGACTTTTCTCGTGATTTATCACTCTGAGCGCAGTGAAATGTGGTACAGTAAATGATATTGCAGATTGTAATGCACTGCCATTTAATTTAATTCAATTGTTTACATAACCTCAAGATGGCGGCTGTGCGAAATTTTAAAATTAAGTTTTTATTTGTTGTGTCGTAATCATGCGATCGAACTGAAAGTTTGAATAATGAAACTAGGCAATAATTGTCCTTGAATGGTACATAACTCTATGGCCTTTAAATATAACTATCTAAATGGCGAGCTTCCGAAATATTTCGACGGTTCTCAATATTTATGAATCGTTTACAGCAACCAAACTGATTTTTTAAATGTTCATAGAGACTATAGGACTTTCAGTAACCTGGTGAGCACAAATCCAACATGGCGGCGACGCGAAGTTGAAATATTTAAATGGACGTTTCTCGCGAATTAACAGTCCGAGTGCCGTGAAACGTTGCACGTTAAATGCTTATACAAATGTTGAACCACTGGCAATTAATTTTTTTCAATTGTTTGCATAATCACAAGATGGCTACTGGGCGTAATTTTAAAATCTCGTTTTTAACTCTTGTGTTCTAATCATGCGATTGAAGTTTGAATACCACTCGTACACACTAATACTAATGTAATAGTACAAAAATAAAAATAAAACCTGGCGACTATCTGAAATATTTAGACGGTTCTCAATATCTACGAATCTGTTTCAGCAATTAAACTGATATTTTGTATGTTGATTGAGGCAATTAACATGAGCAGGATATATGAAAATAGGCTGTATAGTTATTCGCGGAACTACTTGTTTTTAGCCTATTTTCAATTAGGAAAAAAATAGGCATATGAGATCACCTTTATTCCGTGTGTGTGTGCGCGTGTGTGTGTGTGTGAGGTGTGTGTGTGTGTTTCCCCCTAATAAAATCTAAACGGCTGGAGCGATTTCAATGAAACTCGGTAAGTTCATAGCACTATTCCCGGCGACCTCGACCGTTCCCTTCAAATTTTGTTATGTCTCACCAATCCAACATGGCGGCTGTGCGAAATATTTCACTAGCATTCAATATCTCCGAAACTATTACCGATATCGCCCTGAAATTGTGTACGGTGATAAAGGGTACTACTAGAAGTTCACCTATGAGACTTTCAAAAACCTGGTGACTACAAAACCAACATGGCGTTCAAGCGAAATTGAGACTTTTAAATAGACTTTTCTCGCGATTTAACTCTCCAAACGTAATGAAACTTGGTACAGCAAATGTCGATACACATTGTAATGCACTGGAGTCTAATTTAGTTCAATTGTTTACATAAACTCAAAATGGCGGCTGTGCGAAATATTTCACTGACATTCTATATCTCCGAAACTATTACAGATATCACCCTGCAATTTTGTACGGTGATAAAGGGTACTGATACAAGTTTACCTATGTATATTTCTTAACCTGAAAAGTACAAAACGAACATGGCGACCAAGCGAATTTGAAATATTTTAATAGACTTTTCTCGTGATTTTTCACTCTGAGCGCAGTGAAATGTGGTACAGTAAATGATTTTGCAGATTGTAATGCACTGCCATCTAATTTAATTCAATTGTTTACATAACCTCAAGATGGCGTCTGTGCGAAATTTTAAAATTAAGTTTTTATTTGTTGTGTCGTAATCATGCGATCGAACTGAAAGTTTGAATAATGAAACTAGGCAATAATTGTCATTGAGTGGTACATAATTCTATGGCCTTTACATATAACAATCCAAAAGGGTGAGCTTCCGATATATTTCGACGGTCCTCAATATCTATGAATTTTTTACAGCAACCAAACAGATTTTTTATGTTCATAGAGACTATAGGACTTTCAGTAACCTGGCGAGCACAAATCCAACATGGCGGCGACGCGAAGTTGAAATATTTCAATGGACGTTTCTCGCGAATTAACAATCCGAGTGCCGTGAAACGTTGCACGTTAAATGCTTATACAAATGTTGATCCACTGGCAATTAATTTATTTCAATTGTTTGCATAATCACAAGATGGCTACTGGGCGTAATTTTAAAATCTCGTTTTTACTTCTTGTGTTCTAATCATGCGATTGAAGTTTGAATGCCACACGTACACACTAATCTTAATGTAATAGTACAAAAATAAAAATACAACTTGGCGACTATCTGAAATATTTAGACGGTTCTCAATATCTACGAATCTGTTACAGCAATTAAACGGACATTTTGTATGTTGATTGAGGCAATTAACATGAGCAGGATATATGAAAATAGTTCTTCTCGGAACTACTTGTTTTTAGCCTATTTTCAATTTGGAAAAAATAGGCTTATGAGATCACCTTTTGTCCGTGTGTGTGTGCGTGTGTGTGAGTGTGTGTGAGGTGTGGGTTTCCCCCTAAGAAAATCTAAACGGCTGGAGCGATTTCAATGAAACTCGGTAAATTCATAGCACTATTCCCGGCGACCTCGACCGTTCCCTCAAATTTTGTTACGTCTCACCAATCCAACATCGCGGCTGTGCGAAATATTTCACCAGCATTCAATATCACCGAAACTATTACAGATATCGCCCTCAAATTGTGTACGGTGATAAAGGGCACTACTAGAAGTTCACCTATGAGACTTTCAAAAACCTGGTGACTACAAAACCAACATGGCGGTCAAGCGAAATTGAGACTATAAATAGACTTTTCTCGTGATTTAACCCTCCAAACGTAATGAAACTTGGTACAGAAAATTTCTATACACATTGTAATGCACTGGAGTCTAATTTAGTTCAATTGTTTACATAACCTCAAAATGGCGGCTGTGCGAAATATTTCACTGACATTCTAAAGCTCCGAAACTATTACAGATATCACCCTGAAATTTTGTACGGTGATAAAGGGTACTGATACAGGTTTACCTATGTATATTTCTTAACCTGAAAAGTACAAAACGAACATGGCGACCAAGCGAATTTGAAATATTTTAATAGAATTTTCTCGTGATTTATCACTCTGAGTGAAGTGATATGTGGTACAGTAAATGATTTTGCAGATTGTAATGCACTGCCATCTAATTTAATTCAATTGTTTACATAACCTCAAGATGGCGGCTGTGCGAAATTTTAAAATTAAGTTTTTATTTGTTGTGTCGTAATCATGCGATCGAACAGAAAGTTTGAATAATGAAACTAGGCAATAATTGTCCTTGAATGGTACATAACTCTATGGCCTTTACATATAACAATCTAAATGGCGAGCTTCCGAAATATTTCGACGGTTCTCAATATCTATGAATCTTCTACAGCAACCAAATAGTTTTTCTTTATTTTCATAGAGACTATAGGACTTTCAGTAACCTGGTGAGCACAAATCCAACATGGCGGCGACGCGAAGTTGAAATATTTAAATGAAAGTTTCTCGAGAATTAACAATCCGAGTGCCGTGAAACGTTGCACGTTAAATGCTTAAACAAATGTTGATCCACGGGCAATTAATTTATTTCAATTGTTTGCATAATCACAAGATGGCTACTGGGCGTAATTTTAAAATCTCGTTTTTACTTCTTGTGTTCTAATCATGCGATTGAAGTTTGAATACCACACGTACACACTAATATTAATGTAATAGTACAGAAATAAAAATGAAACCTGGCCACTATCTGAAATATTTAGACGGTTCTCAATATCTACGAATCTGTTACAGCAATTAAACTGACATTTTGTATGTTGATTGAGGCAATTAACATGAGCAGGATATATGAAAATAGGCTGTATAGTTCTTCGCGGAACTACTTGTTTTTAGCCTATTTTCAATTAGGAAAAAAATAGGCTTATGAGATCACCTTTTGTCCGTGTGTGTGTGCGCGTGTGTGTGTGTGTGAGGTGTGTGTGTGTGTTTCCCCCTAATAAAATCTAAACGGCTGGAGCGATTTCAATGAAACTCGGTAAGTTCATAGCACTATTTCCGGCGACCTCGACCGTTCCCTTCAAATTTTGTTATGTCTCACCAATCCAACATGGCGGCTGTGCGAAATATTTCACTAGCATTCAATATCTCCGAAACTATTACCGATATCGCCCTGAAATTGTGTACGGTGATAAAGGGTACAACTAGAAGTTCACCTATGAGACTTTCAAAAACCTGGTGACTACAAAACCAACATGGCGTTCAAGCGAAATTGAGACTTTTAAATAGACTTTTCTCGCGATTTAACTCTCCAAACGTATTGAAACTTGGTACAGCAAATGTCTATACACATTGTAATGCACTGGAGTCTAATTTAGTTCAATTGTTTACATAAACTCAAAATGGCGGCTGTGCGAAATATTTCACTGACATTCTATATCTCCGAAACTGTTACAGATATCACCCTGCAATTTTGTACGGTGATAAAGGGTACTGATACAAGTTTACCTATGTATATTTCTTAACCTGAAAAGTACAAAACGAACATGGCGACCAAGCGAATTTGAAATATTTTAATAGACTTTTCTCGTGATTTTTCACTCTGAGCGCAGTGAAATGTGGTACAGTAAATGATTTTGCAGATTGTAATGCACTGCCATCTAATTTAATTCAATTGTTTACATAACCTCAAGATGGCGTCTGTGCGAAATTTTAAAATTAAGTTTTTATTTGTTGTGTTGTAATCATGCGATCGAACTGAAAGTTTGAATAATGAAACTAGGCAATAATTGTCATTGAGTGGTACACAATTCTATGGCCTTTACATATAACAATCCAAAAGGGCGAGCTTCCGATATATTTCGACGGTCCTCAATATCTATGAATCTTTTACAGCAACCAAACAGATTTTTTATGTTCATAGAGACTATAGGACTTTCAGTAACCTGGCGAGCACAAATCCAACATGGCGGCGACGCGAAGTTGAAATATTTCAATGGACGTTTCTCGCGAATTAACAATCCGAGTGCCGTGAAACGTTGCACGTTAAATGCTTATACAAATGTTGATCCACTGGCAATTAATTTATTTCAATTGTTTGCATAATCACAAGATGGCTACTGGGCGTATTTTTAAAATCGCGTTTTTACTTCTTGTGTTCGTATCAAGCGATTGAAGTTTGAATACCACATGTATACACTAATCTTAATGAAATAGTACAAAAATAAAAATACAACCTGGCGACTATCTGAAATATTTAGATTGTTCTCAATATCTACGAATCTGTTACAGCAATTAAACTGACATTTTGTATGTTGATTGAGGCAAATAACATGAGCAGGATATATGAAAATAGGCAGTATAGTTCTTTGCGGAAATACTTGTTTTTGGCCTATTTTCAATTTGGAAAAAATAGGCTTATGAGATCACCTTTTGTCCATGTGTGTGTGCGTGTGTGTGTGTGTGTGTGTGTGTGTGTCCCGAATAAAATCTAAACGGCTGGAGTGATTTCAATGAATCTCGGAAAGTTAATAGCACTATTCCCGGCGACCTCGACCGTTCCCTCCAAATTTTGTTATGTCTCACCAATCCAACATGGCGGCCGTGCGAAATATTTCACTAGCATTCAATATCTCCGAAACTATTACCGATATCGCCCTCAAATTGTGTACGGTGATAAAGGGCACTACTAGAAGTTCACCTATGAGACTTTAAAAAACCTGGTGACTACAAAACCAACATGGCGGTCAAGCGAAATTGAGACTTTTAAATAGACTTTTCTCGCGATTTACTCTCCAAATGTAATGAAACTTGGTACAGCAAATGTCTATACACATTGCAATGCACTGGAGTCTAATTTAGTTCAATTGTTCACATAACCTCAAAATGGCGGCTGTGCGAACTATTTCACTGACATTCTATATCTCCGAAACTTTTACTGATGTCACCCTGAAATTTTGTACGGTGATAAAGGGTACTGGTACAAGTTTACCTATGTATATTTCTTAACCTGAATAGTACAAAACGAACATGGCGACCAAGCGAATTTGAAATATTTTAATAGACTTTTCTCGTGATTTATCAGTATGAGTGCAGTGAAATGTGGTACAGTAAATGATTTTGCAGATTGTAATGCACTGCCATCCAATTTAATTCAATTGTTTACATAACCTCAAGATGGCGGCTGTGCGAAATTTTAAAATTAAGTTTTTATTTGTTGTGTAGTAATCATGCGATCGAACAGAAAGTTTGAATAATGAAACTAGGCAAAAATTGTCCTTGAATGGTACATAACTCTATGGCCTTTACATATAACAATCCTAAATGGCGAGCTTCCGAAATATTTCGACGGTTCTCAATATCTATGAATCTTTTACAGCAACCAAACTGATTTTTTATGTTCATAGAGACTATAGGACTTTCAGTAACCTGGTGAGCACAAATCCAACATGGCGGCGACGCGAAGTTGAAATATTTAAATGGACGTTTCTCGCGAATTAACAATCCGAGTGCCGTGAAACGTTGCACGTTAAATGCTTATACAAATGTTGATCCACTGGCAATTAATTTATTTCAATTGTTTGCATAATCACAAGATGGCTACTGGGCGTAATTTTAAAATCTCGTTTTTACTTCTTGTGTTCTAATCATGCGAATGAAGTTTGAATGCCACACGTACACATTAATCTTAATGTAATAGTACAAAAATAAAAATACAACTTGGCGACTATCTGAAATATTTAGACGGTTCTCAATATCTACGAATCTGTTACAGCAATTAAACGGACATTTTGTATGTTGATTGAGGCAATTAACATGAGCAGGATATATGAAAATAGTTCTTCTCGGAACTACTTGTTTTTAGCCTATTTTCAATTTGGAAAAAATAGGCTTATGAGATCACCTTTTGTCCGTGTGTGTGTGCGTGTGTGTGTGTGTGAGGTGTGTGTGTGTCCTAATAAAATCTAAACGGCTGAAGCGATTTTAATGACACTCGGTAGGTTCATAGCACTATTCCCGGCGACCTCGACCGTTCCCTTCAAATTTTGTTGCGTCTCACCAATCCAACATGGCGGCTGTGCGAATTATTTCACTAGCATTCAATATCTCCGAAACGATTACCGATATCGCCCTGAAATTGTGTACGGTGATAAAGGGCACTACTAGAATTTCACCTATGAGACTTTCAAAAACCTGGTGACTACAAAACCAACATGGCGGTCAAGCGAAATTGAGACTTTTAAATAGACTTTTCTCGCGATTTAACTCTCCAAACGTAATGAAACTTGGTACAGCAAATTTCTATAGACATTGTAATGCACTGGAGTCTAATTTAGTTCAATTGTTTACATAACCTCAAAATGGCGGCTGTGCGAAATATTTCACTGACATTCTATATCTCCGAAACTATTACAGATATCACCCTGCAATTTTGTACGGTGATAAAGGGTACTGATACAAGTTTACCTATGTATATTTCTTAACCTGAAAAGTACAAAACGAACATGGCGACCAAGCGAATTTGAAATATTTTAATAGACTTTTCTCGTGATTTATCACTCTGAGCGCAGTGAAATGTGGTACAGTAAATGATTTTGCAGATTGTAATGCACTGCCATCTAATTTAATTCAATTGTTTACATAACCTCAAGATGGCGGCTGTGCTAAATTTTAAAATTAAGTTTTTATTTGTTGTGTCGTAATCATGCGATAGAACAGAACGTTTGAATAATGAAACTAGGCAATAATTGTCCTTGAATGGTACATAACTCTATGGCCTTTACATATAAGTAGTGGATTAGTGAGAGTTGCAACTCACTTCAGATCATACATGTCGTTACTACTAAGCCTCAGCCATGTTAAATATCTCTCGAACGCATGGTCCGATTTTGACAAATGAGGTGTCGTTGGACTCGAGCTGACGTCCTCTTTCCTATGGACCATTCGTTATATATATTTTTTTTTTGAAAATCTTCGTTTTCGAAAATAGGTAATAGTTTAAAAACCAAACATGATAGAATGTTGTGCCATGGCTCAAACGAATGGTCTTTATGACCTTTATTTTTTTAATAAAACTTTTTTATTTTTTATGTTTTTTTGTAAACACTCGAATTTTGAAAAACCTATATTTCGGAAACTAGGAATTCAACAAAAAAATTGTTTGACGTAAATCAATGGTCCCTACCCCCTTTATCTCCAAAATAATTTTCAAGTCTCTAGAGCAAAAGTTTGTGTTTTGTAAGTAGTGGGATGACACGGGAGCTGTCTCACTTAGCAAGTGGTGGGCCCCTGCGACCTTGGAATGGAAGGAGCCATGTTAGGAGGGCATGCTTGGTTTCGTTTTTTTCGTCTGGTCGTGCTCTTTACGGAAATGTAGGTGTCGAAAAGGTGAAAATCTGGAAACACGTTTTTTGGGGGGTAAAACCGTGATTTTAAACTTTTTGCTATATCTCGCGAACCAATCATGATAGAGGCGTGTACGACGGGTCCAAGGACTCGGGCTGATGTCTTCTTTGCTATGGACCACTCGTTATATTTTAAAAAAGAATGGAAACTCGATTTTGGGGTAAACATGTGTTTTTTGTGATTTTTGCCGATATCTCACGAACCAATAACGCTAGAGACGTGTACGAGGTGCCCTAGGACTCGAGCTAACGCCCTCTTTCAACTGTGGTAGATATTTTTTTCCAAAAAAATAATTCACAAAGGGCCTAACGCCATACATGTTGAAAAAAAAATATCTTTACCGCTACCTGTTTATAATGTTTATGAAGCGTGGTGGTTGAGAGAGACGATACTGCTGGGTGTGTGTGTGTTTCAACGAACCTGTCGCTAACCACAAGGACCATGCTTAATAGAATAATCGCTATTTCGGCGGGTCGATGTATGACAGAGCGAGGGTGCGTGTTTTCACACATTTTACCTTTAACGTGTAAACGGTGATGAGAACTTGGTTCTATGTTGGTCGAAGCGAGTAGAGAAAAGAAACTTGCCGACGAGCAGGAGGTGAATGTCATTTGAGCTTATTGGAATGCGCTGATCTGACTTGACAACAGGTGCAATGGAAAAATGACCAACATGCTTGAAGGTGAAATAATCTGACCATTGTGGTGGCAGGGAAGAGCGAAAGGCATGTGAACATGTGTGAAACCACATGCACGCTAAACCAGTGACATCTTGTCTTGCTTCGTACGTGACAAAATGCAAGTTCAGGTGAAATTTGATCTGGCACATGTGTTCGCCTGGGACGTTAACTGTCCACGTGCGCGATAACTGTTAACAAGTTACATCCTGTTTTGCTTCGTACGTGACAAAATGCAAGTTGACGTGAAATTTGATATGCCACAGGTGTTGACTTTGGGTGTTAGCTGTTCACGTGCCTGAATACAGAATGTTCAAAGCGTGGGAATCGCTGAATCAGTAAAAAGTATAATGCAACTTGTGGGAATAATGTCACAACCAGTAGATAGGCAAGAGCTGCAAACAGCAGTGGTGGAGGTGGAGGGGGAGAGAGGGGGATGGGTAATGTATGAGAGATCACAGGTGGAAAGGGAAAGACAAACATGTATGAACATGCATGAAGCGCGGAGCGCTGTACACACAGACCTATAGAGGGTGTACAACATGTGTGAATAATTAAAAATTGCACAGGTTCACACAACATGTAATTTATTGATCCAAGAATTAAACGTAGAGTTAAACCCTAACCATTTGACATAGAGTTTATTTCCTTTTTGTTTCAACACTTTTTCCACAAGATAATGCTGAGGAAATGCTGTTTTCTGAAGTTCAAGGAGATAAAATCTACCTTTTATGGGTTGATGGTTGAGGTCCTCGAGTAAATCGGTGACTGGAGTGTCCAAGTTGACTTGACGAATTCGAAATAGTTCAGTCCCCCACTGTGGCATGTAGCCCTTATTGAAGGCAGACTTAAATTTGCTCACACGAACAAAATCCCCAATGTTCAGTCGGTGACGTTTAGGATCGGCTGTTTTATGGGGTTAAACAGTTTATCCAATCGCTGAATATTTTTAGTCACGAGGCGTGGCTTGGTCCCAATCGTTCTATGTTTGGTGTCATTGTAACGTGATACTAGCTCAGGTAACATGTCCAACCAGCGATAAGTGCCCTGAGCGGTAAACGCTTTCCACATATGGGTTTTCAATGTTCGGTTGAACCGCTTGACCACACTGGCTTTGAGATTGCTGTACGTGGTGTAATGGTGAATATCCTTAGATTTGAGAAAACTGGAGAAATCCTTGTTGAAAAATTCCTTCCCCTGGTCGGTTTGTAGCAGCTGAGGTTGACGTTTCGAGTGTTGAATAATATGTTGAAAGGCCTTGGTAACTAGTGGACCAGACTTGCGACGCACAGGCCATTTTGGAATAGACATCAATGACGGTCAACATATAGCGTACACCGTCGTTAACGCCAGCATAGGGTATCATTTCAACCAAGTCAGCCTGCCAAAGTTCATCCACACCTCGTGAAATCACCTTGAGTCGCGGATAGTGACGCCTAGCTGGGCGATGCAACTCGTGAGCAATACCCATTTTAATGGGTGAGGGCTTAAACAATAATTTTGACATTTCGAAGTTCTTGTTCAATTTCTTGAATTTCCCAATCGTGACTGGTATGGCCAGCTTGACGTGAGGCATGCAACATCTGTAGCCGCTGAACGAGCTTATTGGGATTGTGCCAGTAGGTAACATCCACAAGGGGTTTTAATGGTTTAAATGTCACTCCCGAAGCGGACGCTTTACGACGAGTACTTTGACTAGTGGGAAACATTTTTGCAATGAGGGTTTTATATTTTTGAGATATATTGGCATTCACTTGTTGCGTGGGATCATACTGTCTTTTGTGGGCATGGGTATCCAATAAAATGGATTTATATTTGTCAAGATCCTCTGACGTATAATCATGGGAAGAGGGGGTCCGAGAAAAGAGCAGCTTTAACCGTCCTGGCGTTAATTTATAGTTGATGTTTTTAATGACAGCTTTAGTACGAGCAAATTTTATGGATGAATCGCCAATTTTAAAACTATCATCCTCATAGCGAACACCATACGTGGTATCAGTGTTTCCAATAAATAGATCAGTGAAATAGGGTTCCAATGTTGATCCATAATATTTTATTAAAATGGTTTTCAGTTGAGCTTTATGTTGAGGGGTGGCCAAGAGTTGTGAAAACGGAGACGCTCTGGAAGGGCAAGGTGTTTCGACCATGGCCAAGGATTTCTTTTTTCTCAAAAACTCTGCAAGGGGTGCGGCCTTTTTTTGAGGCGTAACCACTTGTTCCTCCTCATCCTCTACCTAGCTAACACTAGTCAAATCTTCCTGTTCCTCTTCCCCTTCCTCAGGGTCCTTGTGCTGCGTCTGTGTGGCTTGTGAAACGTTGGGTAACGTTTCAGATGGCTTGAAAGAGGGTTTCAACATGGCTTTTAGCGGAGGTGCTAAATGTTGTTGAATAAACAAAGCATGATTTGCACGTGATTGTTTCAATTGACGAAACTTTTGGCGAATAGTATTTTTAGCTCTAATAATATGCTTTTTCAATTGACTGTCTGCTGACGCCATGGTGTCTTGACAAATGACTTGCCGGGGAATGAGACAGGGCCTTAAATAGCAATAAAATGATCAAACCCTAAGCGATACCGTCCTTGGTTGAGTTCACTTTGTTTGTCAATCACTAAACAGGCATGACGTTGAGTGTTCCAGCACTTGGCACACAATTCTGTAAACATTTGAAAGGTCATATCCGGATTCACATGTTCATTATAAATGTGACGAATGTTCCTCTCGTCCTGACGAAATAAAACAATGACATTGGCATTGTCACGAATCAAGTGTTTGGACATTTTAGAATACGTTTGCCCAAGATAGAAGCAATCGATATGTTTGTGTCGACCCATGCTGAAATAGCTTTGAATGATTCCTTGACGTTCAGTGGATACATCATCGAAAATCATGAGTGAATCAGGCTTTACTTCATCCGGTGAAATCACATTTTCTTGCATGGAAAATGTAAAATAACCCATATTCTCGTTTTGTAATCCAGACATGACTTGATCCAGAAACACGTAGAGGGGTTGGTAGAGAGATTTTGTAAAAATATAAATATTTTGGAAACGCAGACCATTGGGCGCTGTGATGAGCGTTAGCAAAAGATTAGTCTTTCCACAGCCGGAAGGCCCCACAATGATGCAGCGAATGGAAGATGGAAACAGTGAACCATGGCGTTGTTCACGTGATGTGGGACAGAGGTGGGAAACCATGTCCCCCACGGGGAATGACTCTTGCTGCTTAATAATCTTCATTTCAACTAAGGCTTAGACAGGCTAGCAGGCTGTCTATATACAGGACACCGAACCTTGTCATAGAAACAGTAGACTGGTACTACAGGTTGACGATGGATGTCTTTGGACGGGCGTTGATGGCCAAAGCTAGGCCTGTCCCCATACATGATCCTAAACAGGAAACAGATCCTGCTAATAAACACTATGTGGATAGGTCAGTAGTGCCACGCACAAAACAGGGAGATTATGACTTTAAGGGAAAGCGGTTAACCCATGTAAAACATCCTCAAGTGTCTACAGACGTTACTACGAAAAAGTATGTGGATAACAAAGTGTATGAGTTTTATGACAAAGTGCCCCAGCTTACGGTGAATGGCTATAGCGCTAATCACCATCGGATTATTCACGTGGAAGACCCACAAAACGAAGATGATGTCTGTACCAAGCGTTACATGACCTATGAAATGAAAAGGCATTATAAATTTATCCCATCTGTATTTTTAGTGTATCTGACAAATGAAAAACCTGTGAATGACAGGAACCATTTACCGCTAATCCATGATCAGCACTTGACCTATGTGCTTGCTTCGGGTTTAAGCCACTATCGATTACACTATGATGGAACCATTCACATCAAATATGTCATACCTGATGAGAACCATTTACAAATAAAGATAAATGGTCATAGGATGTTGGTCCATAACCATGAAATGGTCAATGCAGGTGACGAATTATCCTTTCATCTCATGTTGACATGGGATGAAAAGCAAGCGGGAAAAAACATAAACGATTTCCCACTTTATGTGGAATTGGAATATACAGCCATGAAATAACCATCTGACGTTAGTTGTGATCTAAACTTTCTTGTGAAAGGTTGTTGGTCATTATCATGGTGAAACAAAGGTATGCAGTGAGAAAGACTAAAAAGAGGACTTTGTCCTTGGCAAAGCCTGGGCTTAAGACATTCGTGGACAAGCCCTTGCGAAAGAAAAAAAAAATAATGTATTGACCATAAGGAAAGCCTTTCGAGCAGCACAGAGACATGTTATTCCAAAACGTCGGCGACAGGTTTCAAACCAAGGACGAGTGATTCCCGTCCCCAAACGAGCCGGATTTTTACCTGCATTAGTTGCCTGTCTGGCTGCTCTGGGTTCACTTTTGGGCGGTGCCAGTGCAGTGGCGAAAACCATTAAAGCCGCGCAGCAGGGCAAGCAACAACTCAAAGAAAGTCATCGACACAATGAAACGATGGAAGCGATTGCCATGGGGGCTAGAAATGCCAATTTAAAGTCAGCCTTTTATCAACAAGGATTTGGGATTTCACCATTTCGAAATATTAAAAAAAAAAAAACCTCAGCCATAGCAAGACATGCCCTGACGCATCAACAAGTGGAAAGCTATGCTAAACAACTAAAGCTTTCTCATTTTCGAGGTGTGTTTATGCGAAACCAATTACCCCCACGACCCTGGAAACAGGAATGTGTTGTTGTCAATTTGGATGATCACCGAGGACCAGGAACGCATTATGTAGCTTATGTCAAAGAGGGATCCACGGTATGGTACTTTGACAGTTTTGGGAATTTGCCCCCGCCCATGGAACTAGTGACCTATTTTGGAAACAGGATCAAGATATATTCAATCAATATGGTTTAAAGTCATTTCTCGATGGAACGCACAAGTTTGAACTTGTAGGAAATACCAACACTCATCGCTGCAGTATTTTCTCCTCATTCAACATTGACTTTAAAACACGCCCCGATTCCATTGGCCCATTACTAGGATTTAAACCACGTGTGTTGGAGCCCAACAAAAAACATGAATTTGACCATGAAGTGAAATTCATTGAGGTCCATCATGTGTCGGTGACGTGTAATATTATTAGCCAAGTGTACACCAATCAAGAACCATCGCATTCGCTTTATGACTTTATTGTGACATCGCCCAATGGGTATATTATTCGTGAAAACCCTCCAGTGATGCTTTTTCAATCTGTGTCTGTCGATAGTATTAGTAATATAACATTAAGACTGATCAATAGAGATCAACAACTCACTGATCTAGATTCTAACACACCAGTGACTTACAAGTTGGTGCTAAAGCCACTATGAAGTTTGTGTATAAAGCAACAACACCGTCTAGGATTGGTGTTAGTTGTTTGCCACGTGAATACACGTTAACATCTCAAGGCAAGCCGATTTTACAGCATTTGGGTTACCACGTCAACCCTCATAATGAATTCTATCCTAGAGATAGCGAACCACATCGAGGAGCAACCAGGAGTGGTAAGAATTGATCTCCATTCCTATCAAGCTCAAACACCTGGACTCAATAACAATGATGAAATTCAATTTGTTATCAACAACCAAGATATTTACACCCTACCGCACGAAAGTGTCATTCAGATTGAAGGTCGGCTCACCAAAGCCGATGGCTCTACACCCACCACATTCAAGTTGGCCAACCATGGTTTGGCCTTTCTGTTTTCTGAAGTGCGGTATGTCATTAACGATATCGTGGTGGATAGCACTCGAAATGTGGGCATTTCCAGTGTCATGAAACTATACCTCTCTTATAGTGAGGAAGAAGGTAAAACACTTTGCATGGCAGGTTGGTGTCCTGACTCGACCAATGACTGGATGGTACACACCGATGGGACCTTTACTGGATATTTACCTCTTAAACTGATTTTAGGCTTTGCAGAAGATCACCAACGCATTGTGGTTAACGCAAGGCAAGTGCTTTACCTAGTGAGAGACAGGAGTGATAATAATGCACTCAAGGGAGCCGACAATGCCCCCATCGATTCAAAAATTCAACTACAACGCTTGCTATGGAAAGTGCCTCATGTGACCCTTGAAGATAGCAAAAAACTGGACATACTCAAAATGGTAAAGAGAGATATGCCTCTACCCATGGAATTTAGAAGCTGGGCACTCCATGAGTATCCGCTATTGCCCACCACCAACACACACAGTTGGTCTGTAAAAACAGCTCGCTATACAGAGAGACCTCTCTACCTGATCGTGGGTTTTCAAACGAATGGCAAGTATCAACAAACCAAAGATGCCACGCAATTTGATCACCTGCAATTGAGAAATGCACGTCTTTTCCTCAACGGAGCTGTGTTTCCCTATGAAGGACTGGATTTGGATTTTTCAAAAAATAAGTTTGGCCCCCCGTACGACTTGTTTTCTAAATTTCGATGGTCGTATTATCAAAAAGAGAACGGCCCCATGCTACTACCCCAAGCGTTTAAGGCAAGAGCACCACTGATTGTCTTTGACTGTTCTTACCTGGAAGAGTCTGTCAAGCCATCCAATATCGACATTCAACTAGATTTTGAAACGCATGACAATGTACCAGCCAATACCACGGCCTACTGTTTTATTATTCATCACAAACATGTCAACTATTATCCCCTATCCAACAAAGTGACGAGTGTATAAATAACAGCTCAACCCACGTCAAGCCGCTCAGTCATGTCTTGCTTTAAAGCCTCAAGAGACGTTACATCCATGAATTTAAACTCTGAGGAACAACGTTTCAAGACTTTTGCCACATGGCCAGTGCCTTTCATAAACCCTCATGCCTTGGCGGCCGCTGGATTCTACTATTTAAAAACAAGAGATGAAGTGAAATGTGCCTTTTGTCCCATCATCATAGACCAATGGCAGGAGGGCGATGAACCCATGCAGGAACATCAGCGCTGGTCACCCACCTGCCCCTACCTGTGTAGAATGGAAGTGGGAAATATACCCTGTCATTCAAGCTATCCCTCACTTGTGTCTCTGGGTGATGAAAAAAAACAAGTTACGATACATGTGGGCCGTATGGTATCCATGGTGCATCGGTGAGCAGCTCACCATCAAAAACGCCTAGTTTAGAGACATTGGGACATCATCGGTGTTATGGACGTTACAAACACAAGAGACTATATTGTTGTATCAGTTGGTATCGTCCTTATCCCAAAATGACAAAAGCCTGTAAGACGTGTTATGATAATAAAATGATGTAATTCTTAAATTCTTATTTTTTGCATGTCCCCCTGTCCTACCCTAACCTCAATTTGAAACTAGCATGGCAGGTAAGCCCATGCCATGATCACACCTGATCGTCAGTCAGTCGTCAGTTGAACTTGGTCCAGGCAAGCGTCAACATGTTGCGAACACTCATTGTGGATTGCCAAGGGTTTAAAATTGGTGACAACAAATTTATATTTAAACAAGTGGCCATGATCGATTGTACCACGTTTTGGATATCTCAAGCTACGCATTTGCTATTTAAACCTCCCCATGCTTTTGATTTGTTGTGTGAAAAAGACCGTAAACAAACCCAGTGGATTGAAAATCATAGGCAACTAGACTGGAATCAGGGAACCATTTCCTATAAATATTTGGACGTGGTCATGAAAGCACACTTGTCCTCGGCCAATGTGGTATTTGTGAAAGGTAATGAAAAACGTCAATGGTTGCAACCATTTTTGGCGTCTTACTGCCAATGTATCGACCTTATAGAGTTGGGCTGCCCCTCCTGCAAACGCTCATGGATACTTGTTCCTGTGGCAACATTACCCATACAGCCCTATCGCATGCGTGGCATCTCTTTCATTGGTTAACCACCCATGCCTGCTGGGAGTTGTTGAACAAAATTATAGCTGTGAATGACGCCAGTGAGATTTCTACAAGCGACGTGTAAACATCTACAGCACGTGATACCATGGAGAATGGCAATGCTACGGACAAAGCCATCGGCAAGTTCTTTGCATGCAAAAAGTAACTAGACAGTTTTACCAAAGAGGAACTCTTGGCGCTGCCCAAGTCGTTCATTTATTATGTGGCCGCCAACGCGGTCAAAGAAATCTGGCAACATGTACCAAAATCATGGACTCAAGACCCTGTGTTGAGTGAATTGCAACCCTGTACGGATTACGATCACCATAAGAAAGTGGCCATGGCAAAAATACCGTCTATGCGTCAGTGTGCGACTTGCCAGCTAGTAAAACTGTATCACGGTCATAAAAGTCCGTGTAAAGACTTTGTTGAATCATTCCACGAGTGTCATGGCGAGAAAAAGCAACAACAACAACAAACACAAACATCGTCCACAGAGGAGGAGGAGGAGGACCAAACCTTTTTACCATCGATGGAAAAGGATATGCCAGACCTGTACTGGCAATGGCGTCATTGACAAAGTGATTCAATACTTACCTTTCGAAATCCATCTTCCAGGTTATCGTTTTTGTGGCCCTGGAACTCGTCTCGAAAAACGTTTATAACGTGGTGATGTACCCATTAATCTTTTGGATCAAGCATGCAAGGAACATGACCTTTCTTATCGCCATAGTCATCCTGGTTTAAGACATGTGGCAGATAAATTGTTATTGAAGAAAGCTAAACAACGTTTCACATCCAGTGATGCCTCAGTGGGTGAAAGAATGGCAGCCCTGATTGTCATGAGTGCTATGAAAGGAAAGTTGATGATGCATGGACATAAATATTGAGGAGTGAGGAATTGGGATTTGTTTGTATTCTATTTTTCTTTTGTCAATTCACTATGACTATGAAATAAAAACAAAGGTTTACCAGAGCACGATGATTTGTGTTTTTTTTTATTTTTAAAAATCATGATGTTAATGGCTGATTTCTCATTTTACACATTTCACACATGATGAATTCACACACTGCCATTTGTCATTTTGCAATTTACAGATTTTAAAAAAGTTCGTTTCAAGTTTTGCGTTTTTGATGATATGGATTTTTCCAGTTTGTTGATGACACTTTTTAAACAATGTCTGTTTGAAGTTTTTGAATTTTCATATTTTACACATGGCCATTTCCAGTTTTTAAAAATGTCCGTTTTAAGTTTTGCGTTTTTGGTGATATGGAACCATAGATTTTCCATTTTTCTCTTTTGAATTTTTTCCATTTGGTGTATGTCGAAAGTAGAGATTTGACAATGATGTTGATGCAAGTGCTTGACCATGGCGGTACTGCAATGTGTTAATGCGTGTTTGGAGAAACGTCGAGGTCTACGACTACTGCAGGTAAGACTGTTTTTACAAAAATAATGTCTTTTGACTGCCACATTTCAATGAAAAAAAAAAAAAACTAATGACAAAACAAAATAAGTATAAAAGTGACAATTTCCCACACACCCACCCTACCTCACCGTGTTTGCTCTGGTCAACCATACTATGCCCTTTTAGCAAGAAATATGCAAATCACAGTATGCCAGCATTGCTCAATTCGGGATTTTTCGGGGCTGCGGTAAGTTCTCCCACTCTGTGACTTACATATTTTGGATTAAATAGAGGATACACTTGCAAAAATAAACAACAAAATCAACTCCTATTTTAACACATTTAATTAATCAAATTATGGCGCTACAAACAATAAAACAAATAAACTACTGACCAATATCTTTCTACTTGTCCAAAGTGAACAAGGAATAGCATAAAAATAAAACAAATATTAGATTAAAACACATGGTTTTCTTTAAAACCAACAATTCATGATTATTTTCACTTCCATAAAGTACCTATCTTAAAGTTCCATATAATTACGAGCTTCTTTGGCTCGATACTTTCCCATAATAATGGTGTCATATTTTTGTACACCTCAAGAATTTATTTTTATCTTTCTTATCATCAAAACAGTATATAATTACATTTAAAATTACATGTTAATTATCCACTTCAATATTTGGGCATTTCACATGTTTTCAGTATTTACTATCTCTCTCAAGTTTGCAAATTCACTACGGTGATCGGGAAACTACTTGTGTACTCCAGAGTCATGAAGATTACTTGACAAAGTCAAAAACTATGATCACTCCCGAAATCTAGTTATCTTCACAAAACTCGTGGATTCCTATTTTCCATACAATATTACAATAGGGATTTTTATTTAATTCATTTGTCTTGTAAGACCATTATCACATAAGAAAACTACGATCTGAACTGGCAAGCGATAATATCAATCTACAAGGACCTCGGTTCAACGCCCGGGTCACTAACAACTTTAAACACTCACGGTGTATTTAACACTTCTTACAAGACGGTTTTTACCCACCCTCGCTCTATGAGGGTCAGGCCATTATACTCAAGCGTGATTTATGACAGGGAGAACGGCTCCCTACCTAGCCTACTGTTGGAGCTCTCTTCAATGCTTTTAAAACAAACCTTCACATTATTTTCAGTTCGATGGAGAGACCTGGCATATTAACTTCTCTTTTCACTTTCAACAAATATTCTTTGGCTCATAAACCACTCTCGTAATCTTGGCATTTATTAATTATGAAGGGTCCTCGTTGATTGGGGAAGAGTAATACACATTCGACGACGAATAATAAGGGGCTTTAACAAACAGAGGATTCTAGATTCGAATCTCTTAACATGCCTCGGGAACCACTTCCACATTGGAGGACTTATACAAGACGCGATTTAGGGTCTAGCCGTAGCTTACAGGACCTACGCTCAATAATACCATACATTTGCTCCCTTTATAATAACATACACATGGCCTCGTGATCTACGTCACAATTAGAGGGCTTACAACATATCTCAATTCAATACAATCAACTACCCCTCATAAGTAATTTACCAAGTACATTTAAATTCTACGCATTCCTAGCGTGACTTTTTATTTAATTGCGTTCCATTACGCTACACATTACTTTACGGCTTAATGTCTTCCAAAGAACTGATAAATTTCATAGTAACAATTGATACATATCTCAATTCTTATATTAATCTTTTCCGTTGACAATAAATCGCTCCATTTTTTAGAATATGCATTCACATCATGTCTTATACATTTGTTAAGGCTTCAACGCTCTATATTATATATCATTCAATTTAATCTTTATTTAGATTTTTTACCTTGTTATTCGCATCATGTTTTCATTCCTTACAAAAGCTCAAAAGCTATTTCATTCATATAATTCAAATTTACCTTTATGTAAATATCTTTGTTATAATTATTATTATTACGCTTGCTTTTATAACATTCATCAAATTCACTGACATTTTATTCCATGCATTTCCTCTACAGGATTTATTATTTCACATAATTATTTATTATTTCTTACAACTTTATTTTTGTTCAGATCGCGTTCTTATTTAGTTATTATTTATTTAACAACATCCCTTTTATTCAAAACTCCGGTGGAATTGTACACAAATTTTTTTCCCGACACCAAAACATAATGAAAATCTTTACTCACATGTCTCAGGTCGTTTTCTGACCTTTATTCTCGTTTGATGTGACATTTTGGCCCTCCTTCTTGACTTACTCCATATTGTACACACTCATCTCATGTACAAACATTTCTTGACACATATTCAATATATTTAACACTGACAACATTTTTAATACACTGGTGTATCCGTTTAGAACACATATTAAAACACTAAAAAATATTATTCTGGTACATATTATAACACATATCACTTTGCATAAAACGCTTTCACTTTACATAAAACACTTAAAATGATCCTCTTAATTTTTTTCTTACAATATTTACACTTCACTTCTATCACACGGGCGTATCTCAACGATTTTGACGATTTCTGTCGGCTGTTGACGATCCCTGATGTGAATCCTATCGACCTGCATTGGACGTGTGATTTTACTCGTTCAAAGTTTCTCTCTCCTACAATGGAAACTACTGGTTTCAGTCTCTCAAAAACCGCTTCTATTGTCTATTACTCGGCTTCACTTTATCTGCTTTAACTAGGCGATAAATGTCTTTAATTTGACGTCACCTCTATTTATATATGGTGGTCTATCGCACCCTATAGTTTCTATATCTTGGCCTCCTTTCGAGGACCGTACACTGTCTATCGTACCCTATAGTTTATATATCTTGGCCTCCTTTCGAGGACCGTATACTGTCTATCATATATTATTTGACGTTTCCTCACTAGAGTACGTTTTCCCTCTGGTTTCGAACCTAAGTTACTAAGTTCCTTTTGCTAGAACTTCTATCTTTCGCGATCGTAATTACTGTTTTATTCTTGTCCTTTACAAGACTTAGTGTCTTTAACAATGTCTTTACTGGACATAACGCCGTTTTATTTGTTGGAGTTCTTATAACTTCGTAACTATGTCGAACTAGTGTTCTTCTGGAACTCGAAGTTCCCTACTGATCGCTGTATCTTATTTTGGCGATATTGCTTTAAAGTCCGTATATTTAGTGTTCATTATACTTTAGGACTCTTCAGAGTCTCGAACTGCTAACCATCAGCGTAGCGTATTCATATCGTAACTGGTCTACACTCGGCGAACTTGTAGCATAGCCTCCCTCAGGAGTTTCAAGTCGAACGATGTCTGATACAGCTTAACGTTCCCCTCACGGGCTCTTGAATACTGCATGTACGATGCGATGCAGCACTTTCGCTCACGGAATGCTTGTAGACTGCATGATTGGCTTGGTGAGGCCAGGAGTTTTATACCTTTTCGTCAAAAAAAGATAAAATCCTAGTCCTTTTCGTGACCAACTTTTGAACTAATTGTCGCACAATTATAAAAATTATACCTCCAGAAAGCTCGTCTTCCAAACGTAAAATAATCTTCCTGTGCATGGAAATCGATCGTGCATTTCCGAGATATTAATTAATTCTTCGTCCTCAACTGTGTGGGTGGTGCTGTTCATTTTTAATTCTCCCACTCCTAGGGTCCCGGTGAATTCCCAATGACGTATACTTGCGTTTGCAGTTTTCTCCTGGACTATTATTAAAGGGTTTTTCTTTACACAAAAATCTCTAATCCAAAATGATTCACCGTACTGTATCTGTTTACTTATATTTATACTCGTAAACGGGTTAAATTTAATTATTCTTGTTCTGACTCAGCAGCGGGGTTGCCATTTTCCTGCAACGTAAGAGCAATTTCCGAGTCAAGCTTCTTCGTCTTACAGTCCAAACTTTCCACTCGTTCTAAATATATCCATGACTGGCTCCTTATAAATGTCAAGAGGCATGAGCTCATCTTATGAAAACCTGGCCCTAGCGTTTGCACAATGTTAGGCTGGAATCCTGGCTTGAAATCTTTCTCCGTTCCCTTAGAGACTGTATGATTCTTTCATTCCTTTCTCAAAATACATGGATTCGACTCCCTTTGAAGCCTATGGTACATGGGTTCATGACAATTTCCCACACACCCACCCTACCTCACCGTGTTTGCTCTGGTCAACCATACACACCAGCTTTCTCTCTCCACTCATACATTCACACCTGCCTTTGGGAACAAACACAACCACTTTATTTATTCCCAAAAGTACATTCTCGACATGCACACTCATCCCAAAAGAACTTTTTTAGTTGATCATTTACATTACGAAAAATAATTAAATACTAGTTATTAAAGTTACTAAAAATCTTACTTATTTCATATTTACAAAAAAACTCAACTTTGTACAGCGTTAAAATAATCACACTATTTACCAATCAAAAAATTTTAAAAAAAAGGTTGCATAGAACTGTTTTAAAGAGCAAAAGGTCCATGTGGATTGCTACTATTTACAAAATCTACTATTTACAATGGCAGAAACCAATATTTACAAAATACTAAATCTACAAGTTACATAAAGCTATGTCCCATAAACGATTAAACAGTGAAATCACACCTCCTCCTCCTTGAGATCATAACCCCATGGTAGGCTAGTGGGCAGGTCATCAGCCCACACACGTTTGTTATCCATGGAGGCTAGGGTGCGTTTTCTCTGTTCCACAAGATACAAATGATGGTTGCTGGATTGTATCCTGCACTGTGTATGAGACATAGCTTTGCCAGTGCGTAAAACCGCTAAGTAATCGTCTACACGTAGCGATTTTACCACTGCCCTACCTACACCTTTTGCTCTTTTGGCTTCCTTACAGTCGAGTGTGCGATATGCATACATTTCTGAGGCCAAACCTACGAATTCCGTCATAATGGAATCACCGCATTCATCTTTTAAAACGCCCATTTCCTTCTTGTTTTTAATGGGCAGCTGAAACACGTTGTCAGCGCTATAGCAAGAGGTGTCGAACCAGTCACTATGTTGCCTCATGACGTCATAGGGGTTGCAGTGGCGAATGTGGTAAATGAATGAGTCCGTATCCATATATAAAAGAGAGACGTCCTCAAAATGGCGTTTGGCAAACTCATAGTGGAATCGATACATGACCGATTTAGAAAAGTCTAAAATGACTTGACCCAAGTAAATGGGCTTATCCATGGTCACGCTGGTCTTACTCATTTCAATAGTAGCCAAATCCTCATCGAAAATTTTGATCGATTTGAAATTTGGCTTGGCAATGTACCGCCGGGCACCCCACCGCCCCTCCCAGACATTCACCAATTTAATGTCACGGTATTTGCGGACATTCTCCATGGACTTGCCATAGATGCAGTTGTTCATTAATTTAAAAAAAAATCAAACTGCTGTGTTGCCACTTGTCGGTGCTCTGTGTTGAGTCGCATGTATGGCTCAAGCCATGCTTTTTGAGCAAAAGAAATACCCCTGTGGATTTTCTTCAACACCAAGACTTGGGCGAGGCATTGCACCAACATTTGGATATGTAGCACATACCGATTTTTGTTGTAAAGTGTGCCCATGAGTTTTTCAATTTTCACTTTACTGTCAGGGGGAACCATTTGATCAAGACAGAATGGGAAATCGGCAAGTTCATCATACAAGGAAGAGGGATATTCAATATCCACTTCTAGCACATATCCACGGCCTGTTTCTTGGCTAGCCTTGTTCACATCAAATTCTGACACTTGTTTGTCTGTCAGCCAAGCAAACTTCCCATAGGGCAAAGGCTGACTCATGGCGTAACAGTACAAATTATTCACGTCATAGTACATTAAGTACGATTCTGGTTTGTCTGGTGAATAATCAGGCATGTAGACATTGTTCGCTTCCGCATGGCGCTGGTTAAGTGACACAAAGCCGCCACGAATACCCTTTTCAAAAAATAGAACCATGTCTACGTCAGTGAGTAAATCCAATTCCACTTGAGTGTATTTCAAAGCGGCATCGAACGAGAGCCCAGGACTCGTATAATAGTGAGCCGGGTCAAGACCGTAAATGTGTTGACACAAGTTACGGAATTTTTCAAACACATCAGTGAGCAGCAATACATCCAGTTTTAGGTAATACATAGCATATTCACTTAGCGTGTTCATGCCAAACACTCGCCAAACTTGACATGCATGTGCATAGTCTTCATCGGAAACAGTACTGCGTGTTAGTTTTGAGTAAAATTTCTCTTGTGGTGGGAGTTTTCTTTGCTTTAACACGTCCCAGCTGTTGCAGAAATCATACGGGAATATACCTTTCCGAATGCACAACTGAAATTGCTCAGGATCATTAAAATGCATTCTAGTATTTTTTTAAATTCCTCCTCATTCAAGTCATTCACAAGGATGTCTAGCGAGGATGCCATAAACTTAAAGGAATCCAAAAATCGAATGCTCAAGTCGCCCAACCACCATGTCAGGGCTGTAAAACGCTCATGGTTTTGGGGAATAATGGTAAACGAGCCCTTGTTGACATGGCCCAATTCACGAATCAAAAACTGAATGTCATAATTCGCCAGATTGTGGAAAAATACACTGATGAAACGAGGAGCTGGAAAGTTTAAATTGCATTTGCTGTGCGCAGCTCCACGAATCTCCCCTGTAAAATGCGAGTGGTCTCTGATTTTTCCTCTCCACATAAAATAGGCTTTTCACAAATATGGCATGTCGTGGCATGCTCATACCGCTGCTGCTGTTCTGGAGATAGGCTCATGGGTAATGGGTGGTCCAGTAATTCCTGTACATCATGAGCCAACTTGACTAGTTCATCCAAGAACCATTTGGCACAATCTGGCCCCTCGCGGTATTTGTAAACGGATTGTGTGGGGTCATAGGCACACACCACATTAAATCCTATGGCAAAGGGTTCATGTTTTTGAATGGGTGTGGTTGAGCTGATGGTGGGATCTGGTTCACATCCCGCCATGGGTGTGGTGAGTGCTTCGAAATCTGCATATACCACATAGGGAACAGTGTCACGCTTATGAATGTCCTTAAACTTTAACACAGCCTTGTCCCCTTGTGGCAATATCAGTCTCACCGCTTCCTGAGAAACACAATCTACCCTATGACGTTCTAAGAGCATAGAGGATTTAAAATATTGCAAGCAACGGTCACAAATATGTTTCATATGTTGATCTTTGGATGCTTGACTGCTTAGCAATCTACTTAAGCTTTTAATCAGGCAATAGTGATTCACCTCTCCTACAGATAAATATAAAAGATGAATGTGATGTCGTTTCGGTTCTTTTGTGGCATAAAGAGGACCCACAATCACATTACCATTAAGGCCATACACCATGAACGAAAAGTCCTGGTTGTCTTGTTCAAACCTATGGATCTCGGTTAAGTCCATAGGGAACGATACTCGAGTTAGATTTAAAGTTTGTTTTAATTCATTAAACTTGGCCTTGTACTTTCCTGGTCGACAACCATTATGTTGTGCTGGCTGCAAATACGCAGCCACAGACCACAGAAAGCAATCATTGTCACGATTCTTTATATTGACCACAGCATTTTTCGAAGCTATTGCTGGTGGTGTTTTAATATAGCTAGACCCAGCATTCAACGGGTTGAATTGACAAATGTTGATTTGCAAATGATGAATTTTGTCTTAGGCTAGACCACTCGGTCCTTGTTGCAGTTTATCAAATTTTGATAGCAAGGCATTCACCACGTGGGTTTCATACCACTGTTCCAAATTATGGGCTATGAATAGCTCTTGCATTTTACTGCAAATATAAAATGTCTCTTTATGCTCTACGTCCTTCTTTTTATATATGAAATCGCACACCAGTTCTGTATTCACCTTTAAAGCCGTATGCAACCTTTGCGCTGTACAAATTTCAATTTTAAAAATTTCAAAACAAGATTCTAAAAATTCTTTGGGAATCAAACTTTTTCTAACATTGACCACGCGGCCAGAGCACACACGCGATTTGAAACAAGACTCAAGGGGCCCCTAAGTTAACGTATCCGCAGCAGTAAAAGACATTATTTTGAAAGAACACTCTCACTTGAGTTTTCAGCTGTAGACTGCTTGACAATGGTTCCACTCTAAAGCCACTTGGTTTCCAACTGTATTTGCTATAGCAGTGAACCCTTTTTTTTCAAATATCTAAAAGAAATAAAATAAACCACCATAAGTATATCCATTCCATATAGTTTATGCATTTCATAAACAAAACAAAATCAAACAGGTTATACATAAAAAACAAAACTCACCTTGGCGTGTAATGCTTTGCTTTATTCCCGTCTCGGGGGCTAGTGTGGAAATGGTTTCCTTTTATAGCTGTCTGTCTTTCTCTTTCTTTAATATATTCCCCACAGACACACGACAGGTAGGCTATACACGTTATCTGCAAACAAATAAATAAATGAAATCATTAATTACCTAATCAATAAATAATTGCATATATTTATAAAAAATCAATAAATATATAAATGAAAAATATATACCTACCCCACAACAAGGTTAAGTATTTTCCACTAACAACAAAACTGTTAAACAAGACCAGGGGTTTCATGCAACGCAGTGTGTTCAAAGGTAGTCACCTAAGTGAGAGTGGAAATAATAACGACATGTCTTTATATATGTTACCTTGCATGTATAATCTTTTTTTTTTCCCACGCTTTGAACATTCTCTTATCGAGCACGTGGACAGCTAACGTACCAGGCGAACACCTGTGGCAGATCAAATTTCACGTCAACTTGCATTTTGTCACGTACGAAGCAAAACAGGATGTCACTTGTTAACAGTTATCGCGCACGTGGACAGCTAACGTCCCAGGTGAACACCTGAGGTAGATCAAATTTCACATGAACTTGCATTTTGTCACGTACGAAGCCAGACAGGATGTAACTTGTTTAGCGTGTATGTGGTTTCACGTGTGTTCACGTGCATTTCGCACTCCCCTGCCACCACAATGGTCAGATTATTTCACCTTCAAGCGTCTTGGTCATTTTCCATTGCACTTGTTGTCAAGTCAGATCAGCGCCTTCCAATAAGCTCAAATGACATTCACCTCCTGCTCCTCGGCAAGTTTGTTTTCTCTACTCGCTCCGACCAACATAGAACCAAGTTCTCATCACCGTTTACACGTTAAAGTTAAAATGTGTGAAAAAACGCACCCTCGCTCTGTCATACACCGACCCGTCGAAATATCGATTAATCTATTGAACACAGCCACCGTGGTCAGCTACAGGTTCGTTGAAACACACACACCCAGCCGTATTGTCTCTCTCAACCACCACGCTTCATAAACATTATAAACAGGTAACGGTAAGGACATTTTTTTTCAACATATATGGCCTTAGGCCCTTTGTGAATTATTTTTTGGAAAACAATATCTACCACATTTGAAAGAGGGCGTTAGCCCGAGTCCTAGGACACCTCGTACACGTCTCTAGCGTTATTGGTTCGTGAGATATCGGCAAAAATCACAAAAAACAGGTGTTTACCCCAAAATCGAGTTTCCAAGTTTTTTTTTAATATAAAGAGTAGTCCAATGCAAAGAGGACTTCAGCCCGAGTCCTTGGATCTGTCGTACCCGCCTCTATCATGATTGGTTCGCGAGATATAGCAAAAAGTTTAAAATCACGGTTTTACCCCAAAAGAACCGTGTTTCCAGATTTTCACCTTTTCGACACCTACATTTCCGTAAAGAGCACGACGAGACGAAAAAAAACGAATCCACGCACGCCCTCCTAACACGGCTCCTTCCATTCCAAGGTCGCAGGGGCCCACCACTTGCTAAGTGAGACAGCTCCCGTGTCATCCCACTACTTACAAAACACAAACTTTTGCTCTAGAGACTTGAAATTTATTTCGGGGGTAGAGGGGGTAGGGACTATTGATTTACGTCAAACAATTTTTTTGTTGAGTTCCTAGTTTCCGAAATATAGGATTTTCAAAATTCGAGTGTTTAAAAAAAAAAAGTTCTATTAAAAAAATAAAGGTCATAAAGACCATTCGTTTGAGCCATGGCACAACGTTCTATCATGTTTGGTTTTTAAACTATAACCTATTTTCGAAATGGAAAATTTTCCAAAAAAAATCAAAAATAAAACGAGTGGTCCATAGGAAAGAGGACGTCAGCTCGAGTCCAACGACACCTCATTTGTCAAAATCGGACCATGCGTTCGAGAGATATTTAACATGGCTGAGGCTTAGTAGTAACAACATGTATGTTCTGAAGTGAGTTGGAACTCTCACTACTCCACTACTCATGTAACAATCCTAAATGGCGAGCTTCCGAAATATTTCGACGGTTCTCAATATCTATGAATCTTTTACAGCAACCAAACTGATTTTTTTATGTTCATAGAGACTATAGGACTTTCAGTATCCTGGTGAGCACAAATCGAACATGGCGGCGACGCGAAGTTGAAATATTAAAATGGACATTTCTCACGAATTAACAATCCGAGTGCCGTGAAATGTTGCACGTTAATTGCTTATACAAATGTTGATCCACTGGCAATTAATTTATTTCAATTGTTTGCATAATCACAAGATGGCTACTGGGCGTAATTTTAAAATCTCGTTTTTACTTCTTGTGTTCGAATCATGCGATTGAAGTTTGAATACCACACGTACACACTAATCTTAATGTAATAGTACAAAAATAAAAATACAACCTGGCGACTATTTGAAATACACACATCAAAAAAAAATTGCATCACCTCGGTTCCCAGATCTCCGGCATATAGACGTTGACTGTGTATATTGTATCCAAGATACAGTCCCTTTGACTGTTCATAGATGTCACTAAAACTGCTCAAAGATGTAAACAACCATGCATGAGCAGGGCCTATTAGACGGAGGGGGTACAACAGCCGATCAGTTCCAGTCATTCCACCAGGACGAAGGTACGCTGCTCATGTTGTCTGTAGTTCTACCATGCCTAGAAGGTCAATACCGCAGTTCGATCGCGTCCGCATTGTTACTTTGTGTCAAGAAGGGCTCTCAACAAGGGAAGTTTCCAGGCGTCTCAGAGTGAACCAAAGCGATGTTGTTCGGACATGGAGGAGGTACAGAGATACAGGAACTGTCGATGACAGGCCTCGCTCAGGCCGCCCAAGGGCTACTACTGTAGTGGATGACCGCTACTTACGGATTGCCGCTCGGAGGAACCCTGACAGCAATGCCACCATGTTGAATAATGCGTTTCGTTCAGCCACAGGACGTCGTGTTTCAACTCAAACTGTGCGCAATAGGCTGCATGATGCGCAACTTCACTCCCGACGTCCATGGCGAGGTCCAGCTTTGCAACCCCGACACCATGCAGCGCGGTACAGATGGGCCCAACAACATGCTGAATGGACCCCACGGAATTGGCATCACGTTCTCTTCACCGATGAGTGTCGCATATGCCTTCAACCAGACAATCGTCGGAGACGTGTTTGGAGGTACCCTGGTCAGGCTGAACGTCTTAGACACACTGTCCAGCGAGTGCAGCAAGGTGGTGGTTCCCTGATGTTTTGGGGTGGCATTATGTGGGGCCGACGTACGCCACTGGTGGTCATGGAAGGCTCCGAAACGGCTTTACGATACCTGAATGACATCCTCCGACCCATAGTGCAACCATATCGGCAGAATATTAGAGAGGCATTTGTCTTCATGGACGACAATTCTCGACCTCATCGTGCACATCTTGTGAATGCGTTCCTTCAAGATAACGACATCGCTCGACTACAGTGGCCAGCATGTTCGCCAGACATGAACCCTATCGAACATGCCTGGGATATGTTGAAAAGGGCTGTTTATGGACGTCTTGACCCACCAACCACTCTGAGAGATTTACGCCGAATTGTCGTTGAGGAGTGGGACAATTTGGACCAACAGTGTCTTGATGAACATGTGGATAGTATGCCACGGCAAATACAGGCATGCATCAATGCAAGAGGACGTGCTACTGGGTATTAGAGGTAGTGGTGTGTACTGCAATCTGGACCACAAATGCTGAAAGTCTAGCTGTATGATGGTACAACATGCAATGTGTGGGTCTCATGAGCAATACAACGAGCTGAAATGTTGTTTGTGTTGATCTCTATTCCCTTTGTATTTAACGGTTCCGGAACTCTTGGAACCGAGGTGATGCAAAACTTCTTTTGATGTGTGTATTTTGACGGTTCTCAATATCTACGAATCTGTTACAGCTATTAAACTGACATTTTGTATGTTGATTGAGGCAATTAACACGAGCAGGATATATGAAAATAGGCTGTATAGTTCTTCGCGGGACTACTTGTTTTTAGCCTATTTTCAATTTGGAAAAAATAGGCTTATGAGATCACCTTTTGTCCGTGTGTGTGTGTGTGAGGTGTGTGTGTGTGTCCCCCTAATACAATCTAAACGGCTGGAGCGATTTCAATGAAACTTGGTAGGTTCATAGCATTATTCCCGGCGACCTCGACCGTTCCCTTCAAATTTTGTTACATCTCACCAATCCAACATGGCGGCTGTGCGAAATATTTCACTAGCATTCAATATCTCCGAAACTATTACCGATATCGCCCTGAAATTGTGTACGGTGATAAAGGGCACAACTATAAGTTCACCTATGAGACTTTCAAAAACCTGGTGACTACAAGACCAACATGGCGGTCAAGAGAATTTGAGACTTTTAAATAGACTTTTCTCGCGATTTAACTGTCCGAACGTAATGAAACGTGGTACAGCAAATGTCTATATACATTGTAATGCACTGGAGTCTAATTTAGTTCAATTGTTTACATAACCTCAAAATGGCGGCTGTGCGAAATATTTCACTGACATTCTATATCTCCGAAACTATTACAGATATCAATCTGCAATTTTGTACGGTGATAAAGGGTACTTATACAAGTTTACCTATGTATATTTCTTAACCTGAAAAGTACAAAACGAACATGGCGACCAAGCGAATTTGAAATATTTTAATAGACTTTTCTCGTGATTTATCACTCTGAGCGCAGTGAAATATGGTACAGTAAATGATTTTGCAGATTGTAATGCACTGCCATCTAATTTAATAAAATTGTTTGCATAACCTCAAGATGGCGGCTGTGAGAAATTTTAAAATTAAGTTTTTAGTTGTTGTGTCGTAATCATGCGATCGAACTGAAAGATTGAATAATGAAACTAGGCAATAATTGTCCTTGAATGGTACATAACTCTATGGCCTTTACATATAACAATCCTAAATGGCGAGCTTCCGAAATATTTCGACGGTTCTCAATATCTATCAATCTTTTACAGCAACCAAACTGAATTCTTTTATGTTCATAGAAACTAAAGGACTTTCAGTAAGCTGGTGAGCACAAATCCTACATGGCGGCGACACGAAGTTGAAATATTTAAATGGACGTTTCTCGCGAATTAACAATCCGAGTGCCGTGAAACGTTGCACGTTAAATGCTTATACAAATGTTGATCCACTGGCAAATAATTTATTTCAATTGTTACGTCTCACCAATCCAACATGGCGGCCGTGCGAATTATTTTACTAGCATTCAATATCTCCGAAACTATTACCGATATCGCCCTGAAATTGTGTACGGTGATAAAGGGCACTACTAGAAGTTCACCTATGAGACTTTCAAAAACCTGGTGACTACAAGACCAACATGGCGGTCATGGGAAATTTAGACTTTTTAATAGACTTTTCTCGCGATTTAACTCTCCAAACGTAAATAAAACTTGGTAAAGCAAATGTCTATACACATTGTAATGCACTGGAGTCTAATTTAGTTCAATTGTTTACATAACCTCAAAATGGCGGCTGTGCGAAATATTTCACTGACATTCTATATCTCCGAAACTATTACAGATATCACCCTGCAATATTGTACGGTGATAAAGGGTACTGATACAAGTTTACCTATGTATATTTTTTAACCTGAAATGTACAAAACGAACATGGCGACCAAGCGAATTTGAAATATTTTAATAGACTTTTCTCGCGATTTTTCACTCTGAGCGCTGTGAAATGTGGTACAGTAAATGATTTTGCAGATTGTTATGCACTGCCATCTAATTTAATTCAATTGTTTACATAACCTCAAGATGGCGGCTGTGCAAAATTTTAAAATTAAGTTTTTATTTGTTGTGTCGTGATCATGCGATCCAACAGAAAGTTTGAATAATGAAACTAGGTAATAATTGTCCTTGAATGGTACATAATTCTATGGCATTTACATATAACAATCCTTAAGGGCGAGCTTCCGAAATATTTCGACGGTTCTCAATATCTATGAATCTTTTACAGCAACCAAACTGATTTTTTTATGTTCATAGAGACTATAGGACTTTCAGTAACCTGGTGAGCACAAATCCAACATGGCGGCGACGCGAAGTTGAAATATTTAAATGGATATTTCTCGCGAATTTACAATCCGAGTGCCGTGAAACGTTGCACGTTAAATGCTTATACAAATGTTGATCCACTGGCAATTTATGTATTTCAATTGTTTGCATAATCACAAGATGGCTACTGGGCGTAATTTTAAAATCTCGTTTTTACTTCTTGTGTTCGAATCATGCGATTGAAGTTTGAATACCACACGTACACACTAATCTTAATGTAATAGTACAAAAATAAAAATACAACCTGGCGACTATCTGAAATATTTAGACGGTTCTCAATATCTACGAATCTGTTACAGCACTTAAACTGACATTTTGTATGTTGATTGAGGCAATTAACACGAGCAGGATATATGAAAATAGGCTGTATAGTTCTTCGCGGAACTACTTTTTTTAGCCTGTTTTCAATTTGGGAAAAAAATAGGCTTATGAGATCACCTTTTGTCCGTGTGTGTGTGCGTGTGTGTGTGTGTGTGTGTGAGAGGAGTGTGTGTGTCCCCCCTAATAAAATCTAAACGGCTGGAGCGATTTCAATGAAACTCGGTAGGTTCATAGCACTATTCCCGGCGACCTCGACCGTTCCCTTCAAATTTTGTTGCGTCTCACCAATCCAACATGGCGGCTGTGCGAAATATTTCACTAGCATTCAATATCTCCGAAACTATTACCGATATCGCCCTGAAATTGTGTACGGTGAAATAGGGCACAACTAGAAGTCCAGCTATGAGACTTTCAAAAACCTGGTGACTACAAAACCAACATGGCGGTCAAGCGATTTTGAGATTTTCAAATAGACTTTTCTCGCGACTTAACTCTCCAAACGTAATGAAACTTGGTACAGCAAATGTCTATACGCATTGTAATGCAGTGGAGTCTAATTTAGTTCAATTGTTTACTCAACCTCAAAATGGCGGCAGTGCGAAATATTTCACCTACAATCTATATCTCCGAAACTATTACAGATATCACCCTGCAATTTTGTACGGTGATAATGGGTACTGATACAAGTTTACCTATGTATATTTTTTAACCTGAAAAGTAAAAAACGAACATGGCGACCAAGCGAATTTGAAATATTTTAATAGACTTTTCTCGTGATTTTTCACTCTGAGCGCAGTGAAATGTGGTACAGTAAATGATTTTGCACACTGTAATGCACTGCCATCTAATTTAATTCAATTGTTTACATAACCTCAAGATGGCGGCTGTGCGGAATTTTAAAATTAAGTTTTTATTTGTTGTGTCGTAATTATGCGATCGAACTGAAAGTTTGAATAATGAAACTAGGTAATAATTGTCCTTGAATGGTACATAATTCTATGGCATTTACATATAACAATCCTTAAGGGCGAGCTTCCGAAATATTTCGACGGTTCTCAATATCTATGAATCTTTTACAGCAACCAAACTGATTTTTTTATGTTCATAGAGACTATAGGACTTTCAGTCGCCTGGTGAGCACAAATCCAACATGGCGGCGACGCGAATTTGAAATATTTAAATGGACGTTTCTCGCGAATTAACAATCCGAGTGCCGTGAAACGTTGCACGTTAAATGCTTATACAAATGTTGATCCACTGGCAATTAATTTATTTCAATTGTTTGCATAATCACAAGAAGGCTACTGGGCGTAATTTTAAAATCTCGTTTTTACTTCTTGTGTTCGAATCATGCGATTGAAGTTTGAATACCACACGTACACACTAATCTTAATGTAATAGTACAAAAATAAAAATACAACCTGGCGACTATCTGAAATATTTAGACGGTTCTCAATATCTACGAATCTGTTACAGCAATTAAACTGACATTTTGTATGTTGATTGAGGCAATTAACACAAGCAGGATATATGAAAATAGGCTGTATAGTTCTTCGCGGGACTACTTGTATTTAGCCTATTTTCAATTTGGAAAAAAAAGGCTTATGAGATCACCTTTTGTCCGTGTGTGTGTGTGTGTGTGTGTGTGTGTGAGGTGTGTGTGTGTGTCCCCTAATTAAATCTAAACGGCTAGAGCGAATTCAATGAAACTCGGTAAGTTCATAGCACTATTCCCGGCGACCTCGACCGTTCCCTTCAAATTTTGTTACGTCTCACTAATCCAACATGGCGGCTGAGCGAAATATTTCACTAGCATTCAATATCTCCGAAACTATTACCGATATCGCCCTGAAATTGTGTACGGTGATAAAGGGCACTACTAGAATTTCACCGATGAGACTTTCAAAAACCTGGTGACTACAAAACCAACATGGCGGTCATGCGAAATTGAGACTTTTAACAGACTTTTCTCGCGATTTAACTCTCCAAACGTAATGAAACTTGGTACAGCAAATGTCTATACACATTGTAATGCACTGGAGTCTAATTTAGTTCAATTGTTTACATAACCTCAAAATGGCGGCTGTGCGAAATATTTCACTGACATTCTATATCTCCGAAACTATTACAGATATCTCCCTGCAATTTTGTACGGTGATAAAGGGTACTGATACAAGTTTACCTATCTATATTTTTTGACCTGAAAAGTACAAAACGAACATGGCGACCAAGCGAATTTGAAATATTTTAATAGATTTTAATCGTGATTTTTCACTATGAGCGCAGTGAAATGTGGTACAGTAAATGATTTTGCAGATTGAAATGCACTGCCATCTAACTTAATTCAATTGTTTACATAACCTCAAGACGGCGGCTGTGCGAAATTTTAAAATTAAGTTTTTATTTGTTGTGTCGTAATCATGCGATCGAACTGAAAGTTTGAATAATGAAACTAGGCAATAATTGTCCTTGAATAGTACATAACTCTATGGCCTTTACATATAACAATCCTAAATGGCGAGCTTCCGAAATATTTCGACGGTTCTCAATATCTATGAATCTTTTACAGCAACCAAACTGATTTTTTTAATGTTCATAGAGACTATAGGACTTTCAGTAACCTGGTGAGCACAAATCCTACATGGCGGCGATGCGATGTTGAAATATTTAATTGGACGTTTCTCGCGAATTAACAATCCGAGTGCCGTGAAACGTTGCACGTTAAATGCTTATACAAATGTTGATCCACTGGCAATTAATTTATTTCAATTGTTTGCATAATCACAAGATGGCTACTGGGCGTAATTTTAAAATCGCGTTTTTACTTCTTGTGTTCTAATCATGCGATTGAAGTTTTAATACCACACGTACACACTAATCTTAATGTAATAGTACAAAAATAATAATAAAAACTGGCGACTATTGGAAATATTTAGACGGTTCTCAATATCTACGAATCTGTTACAGTAATTAAACTGGCATTTTGTATGTTGATTGAGGCAATTAACACGAGCAGGATATATGAAAATAGGCTGTATTGTTCTTCGCGGGACTACTTGTTTTTAGCCTAATTTCAATTTGGAAAAAATAGGCTTATGAGATCACCTTTTGTCCGTGTGTATGTGCGTGTGTGTGTGTGTGTGTGAGGTGTGTGTGTGTCCCCCCTAATATAATCTAAACGGCTAGAGCGAATTCAATGAAACTCGGTAAGTTCATAGCACTATTCCCGGCGACCTCGACCGTTCCCTTCAAATTTTGTTACGTCTCACCAATCCAACATGGCGGCTGTGCGAATTATTTCACTAGCATTCAATATCTCCGAAACTATTACAGATATCGCCTTGAAATTGTGTACGGTGATAAAGGGCACTACTAGAAGTTCACCTATGAGACTTTAAAAAACCTGGTGACTACAAAACCAACATGGCGGTCATGCGAAATTGAGACTTTTTAATAGACTTTTCTCGCTATTTAACTCTCCAAACGTAATGAAAGTTGGTACAGCAAATGTCTATACACATTGTAATGCACTGGAGTCTAATTTAGTTCAATTGTTTACATAACCTCAAAATGGCGGCTGTGCGAAATATTTCACTGACATTCCATATCTCCGAAACTATTACAGATATCACCCTGCAATTTTGTACGGTGATAAAGGGTACTGATACAAGTTTACCTATGTATATTTTTTAACCTGAAAAGTACAAAACGAACATGGCGACCAAGCGAATTTGAAATATTTTAATAGACTTTTCTCGCGATTTTTCACTCTGAGCGCTGTGAAATGTGGTACAGTAAATGATTTTGCAGACTGTAATGCACTGCCTTCTAATTTAATTCAATTGTTTACATAACCTCAAGATGGCGGCGGTGCGAAATTTTAAAATTAAGTTTTTATTTGTTGTGTCGTAATCATGCGATCGAACTGAAAGTTTGAATAATGAAACTAGGTAATAATTGTCCTTGAATGGTACATAATTCTATGGCCTTTACATATAACAATCCTAAAGGGCGAGCTTCCGAAATATTTCGACGGTTCTCAATATCTATGAATCTTTTACAGCAACCAAACTGATTTTTTTATGTTCATAGAGACTATAGGACTTTCAGTCACCTGGTGAGCACAAATCCAACATGGCGGCGACGCGAATTTGAAATATTTAAATGGACGTTTCTCGCGAATTAACAATCCGAGTGCCGTGAAACGTTGCACGTTAAATGCTTATACAAATGTTGATCCACTGGCAATTAATTTATTTCAATTGTTTGCATAATCACAAGAAGGTTACTGGGCGTAATTTTAAAATCTCGTTTTTACTTCTTTCGTTCGAATCATGCGATTGAAGTTTGAATACCACACGTACACACTAATCTTAATGTAATAGTACAAAAATAAAAATACAACCTGGCGACTATCTGAAATATTTAGACGGTTCTCAATATCTACGAATCTGTTACAGCAATTAAACTGACATTTTGTATGTTGATTGAGGCAATTAACACGAGCAGGATATATGAAAATAGGCTGTATAGTTCTTCGCGGGACTACTTGTTTTTAGCCTAATTTCAATTTGGAAAAAATAGGCTTATGAGATCACCTTTTGTCCGTGTGTGTGTGCGTGTGTGTGTGCGTGTGTGTGTGTGTGTGTGAGGTGTGTGTGTGTCCCCCCTAATAAAATCTAAACGGCTAGAGCGAATTCATTGAAACTCGGTAAGTTCATAGCACTATTCCCGGCGACCTCTACCGTTGCCTTCAAATTTTGTTACGTCTCACCAATCCAACATGGTGGCTGTGCGAATTATTTCACTAGCATTCAATATCTCCGAAACTATTACCGATATCGCCCTGAAATTGTGTACGGTGATAAAGGGCACTACTGGAAGTTCACCTATGAGACTTTCAAAAACCTGGTGACTACAAAACCAACATGGCGGTCATGCGAAATTGAGACTTTTTAATAGATTTTTCTCGCGATTTAACTCTCCAAACGTAATGAAACTTGGTACAGCAAATGTCTATACACATTGTAATGCACTGGAGTCTAACTTAGTTCAATTGTTTACATAACCTCAAAATGGCGGCTGTGCGAAATATTTCACTGACATTCTATATCTCCGAAACTATTACAGATATCACCCTGCAATTTTGTACGGTGATAAAGGGTACTGATAAAAGTTTACCTATGTATATTTTTTAACCTGAAAAGTACAAAACGAACATGGCGACCAAGCGAATTTGAAATATTTTAATAGATTTTTTCCTGATTTATCACTCTGAGCGCTGTGAAATGTGGTACAGTAAATGATTTTGCAGATTGTTATGCGCTGCCATCTAATTTAATTCAATTGTTAACATAACCTCAAGATGGCGGCTGTGCAAAATTTTAAAATTAAGTTTTTATTTGTTGTGTCGTAATCATGCGATCGAACAGAAAGTTTGAATAATGAAACTAGGCAATAATTGTCCTTGAATGGTACATAATTCTATGGCATTTACATATAACAATCCTTAAGGGCGAGCTTCCGAAATATTTCGACGGTTCTCAATATCTATGAATCTTTTACAGCAACCAAACTGATTTTTTTTATGTTCATAGAGACTATAGGACTTTCAGTAACCTGGTGAGCACAAATCCAACATGGCGGCGACGCGAAGTTGAAATATTTAAATGGACATTTCTCGCGAATTTACAATCCGAGTGCCGTGAAACGTTGCACGTTAAATGCTTATACAAATGTTGATCCACTGGCAATTTATTTATTTCAATTGTTTGCATAATCACAAGATGGCTACTGGGCGTAATTTTAAAATCTCGTTTTTACTTCTTGTGTTCGAATCATGCGATTGAAGTTTGAATACCACACGTACACACTAATCTTAATGTAATAGTACAAAAATAAAAATACAACCTGGCGACTATCTGAAATATTTAGACGGTTCTCAATATCTACGAATCTGTTACAGCAATTAAACTGACATTTTGTATGTTGATTGAGGCAATTAACACGAGCAGGATATATGAAAATAGGCTGTATAGTTCTTCGCGGAACTACTTTTTTTAGCCTGTTTTCAATTTGGGAAAAAATAGGCTTATGAGATCACCTTTTGTCCGTGTGTGTGTGCGTGTGTGTGTGTGTGTGTGTGAGAGGAGTGTGTGTGTCCCCCCTAATTAAATCTAAACGGCTGGAGCGATTTCAATGAAACTCGGTAGGTTCATAGCACTATTCCCGGCGACCTCGACCGTTCCCTTCAAATTTTGTTGCGTCTCACCAATCCAACATGGCGGCTGTGCGAAATATTTCACTAGCATTCAATATCTCCGAAACTATTACCGATATCGCCCTGAAATTGTGTACGGTGAAAAAGGGCACAACTAGAAGTCCAGCTATGAGACTTTCAAAAACCTGGTGACTACAAAACCAACATGGCGGTCAAGCGATTTTGAGATTTTCAAATAGACTTTTCTCGCGACTTAACTCTCCAAACGTAATGAAACTTGGTACAGCAAATGTCTATACACATTGTAATGCAGTGGAGTCTAATTTAGTTCAATTGTTTACATAACCTCAAAATGGCGGCAGTGCGAAATATTTCACCTACAATCTATATCTCCGAAACTATTACAGATATCACCCTGCAATTTTGTACGGTGATAATGGGTACTGATACAAATTTACCTATGTATATTTTTTAACCTGAAAAGTAAAAAACGAACATGGCGACCAAGCGAATTTGAAATATTTTAATAGACTTTTCTCGTGATTTTTCACTCTGAGCGCAGTGAAATGTGGTACAGTAAATGATTTTGCAGACTGTAATGCACTGCCATCTAACTTAATTCAATTGTTTACATAACCTCAAGATGGCGGCTGTGCGGAATTTTAAAATTAAGTTTTTATTTGTTGTGTCGTAATTATGCGATCGAACTGTAAGTTTGAATAATGAAACTAGGTAATAATTGTCCTTGAATGGTACATAATTCTATGGCATTTACATATAACAATCCTTAAGGGCGAGCTTCCGAAATATTTCGACGGTTCTCAATATCTATGAATCTTTTACAGCAACCAAACTGATTTTTTTATGTTCATAGAGACTATAGGACTTTCAGTCGCCTGGTGAGCACAAATCCAACATGGCGGCGACGCGAATTTGAAATATTTAAATGGACGTTTCTCGCGAATTCACAATCCGAGTGCCGTGAAACGTTGCACGTTAAATGCTTATACAAATGTTGATCCACTGGCAATTAATTTATTTCAATTGTTTGCATAATCACAAGATGGCTACTGGGCGTAATTTTAAAATCGCGTTTTTACTTCTTGTTTTCTAATCATGCGATTGAAGTTTTAATACCACACGTACACACTAATCTTAATGTAATAGTACAAAAATAAAAAAACAAACTGGCGACTATCGGAAATATTTAGACGGTTCTCAATATCTACGAATCTGTTACAGTAATTAAACTGGCATTTTGTATGTTGATTGAGGCAATTAACACGAGCAGGATATATGAAAATAGGCTGTATTGTTCTTCGCGGGACTACTTGTTTTTAGTCTAATTTCAATTTGGAAAAAATAGGCTTATGAGATCACCTTTTGTCCGTGTGTATGTGCGTGTGTGTGTGTGTGTGAGGTGTGTGTGTGTCCCCCCTAATATAATCTAAACGGCTAGAGCGAATTCAATGAAACTCGGTAAGTTCATAGCACTATTACCGGCGACCTCGACCGTTCCCTTCAAATTTTGTTACGTCTCACCAATCCAACATGGCGGCTGTGCGAATTATTTCACTAGCATTCAATATCTCCGAAACTATTACAGATATCGCCCTGAAATTGTGTACGGTGATAAAGGGCACTACTAGAAGTTCACCTATGAGACTTTAAAAAACCTGGTGACTACAAAACCAACATGGCGGTCATGCGAAATTGAGACTTTTTAATAGACTTTTCTCGCTATTTAACTCTCCAAACGTAATGAAACTTGGTACAGCAAATGTCTATACACATTGTAATGCACTGGAGTCTAATTTAGTTCAATTGTTTACATAACCTCAAAATGGCGGCTGTGCGAAATATTTCACTGACATTCCATATCTCCGAAACTATTACAGATATCACCCTGCAATTTTGTACGGTGATAAAGGGTACTGATACAAGTTTACCTATGTATATTTTTTAACCTGAAAAGTACAAAACGAACATGGCGACCAAGCGAATTTGAAATATTTTAATAGACTTTTCTCGTGATTTTTCACTCTGAGCGCAGTGAAATGTGGTACAGTAAATGATTTTGCAGACTGTAATGCACTGCCATCTAATTTAATTCAATTGTTTACATAACCTCAAGATGGCGGCTGGGCGGAATTTTAAAATTAAGTTTTTATTTGTTGTGTCGTAATTATGCGATCGAACTGAAAGTTTAAATAATGAAACTAGGTAATAATTGTCCTTGAATGGTACATAATTCTATGGCCTTTACATATAACAATCCTTAAGGGCGAGCTTCCGAAATATTTCGACGGTTCTCAATATCTATGAATCTTTTACAGCAACCAAACTGATTTTTTTATGTTCATAGAGACTATAGGACTTTCAGTCGCCTGGTGAGCACAAATCCAACATGGCGGCGATGCGAAGTTGAAATATTTAATTGGACGTTTCTCGCGAATTAACAATCCGAGTGCCGTGAAACGTTGCACGTTAAATTCTTATACAAATGTTGATCCACTGGCAATTAATTTATTTCAATTGTTTGCATAATCACAAGATGGCTACTGGGCGTAATTTTAAAATCGCGTTCTTACTTCTTGTGTTCTAATCATGCGATTGAAGTGTTAATACCACACGTACACACTAATCTTAATGTAATAGTACAAAAATAAAAAAACAAACTGGCGACTATCTGAAATATTTAGACGGTTCTCAATATCTACGAATCTGTTACAGCAATTAAACTGGCATTTTGTATGTTGATTGAGGCAATTAACACGAGCAGGATATATGAAAATAGGCTGTATTTTTCTTCGCGGGACTACTTGTTTTTAGCCTAATTTCAATTTGGAAAAAATAGGCTTATGAGATCACCTTTTGTCCGTGTGTGTGTGCGTGTGTGTGTGTGTGTGAGGTGTGTGTGTGTCCCCCCTAATATAATCTAAACGGCTAGAGCGAATTCAATGAAACTCGGTAAGTTCATAGCACTATTCCCGGCGACCTCGACCGTTCCCTTCAAATTTTGTTACGTCTCACTAATCCAACATGGCGGCTGTGCGAATTATTTCACTAGCATTCAATATCTCCGAAACTATTACCGATATCGCTCTGAAATTGTGTACGGTGATAAAGGGCACTACTAGAAGTTCACCTATGAGGCTTTAAAAAACCTGGTGACTACAAAACCAACATGGCGGTCATGCGAAATTGAGACTTTTTAATAGACTTTTCTCGCTATTTAACTCTCCAAACGTAATGAAACTTGGTACAGCAAATGTCTATACACATTGTAATGCACTGGAGTCTAATTTAGTTCAATTGTTTACATAACCTGAAAATGGCGGCAGTGCGAAATATTTCACTGACATTCTATATCTCCGAAACTATTACAGATATCACCCTGCAATTTTGTACGGTGATAAAGGGTACTGATACAAGTTTACCTATGTATATTTTTTAACCTGAAAAGTACAAAACGAACATGGCGACCAAGCGAATTTGAAATATTTTAATAGACTTTTCTCGTGATTTTTCACTTTGAGCGCAGTGAAATGTGGTACAGTAAATGATTTTGCAGACTGTAATGCACTGCCATCTAATTTAATTCAATTGTTTAGATAACCTCAAGATGGCGGCTGTGCAAAATTTTAAAATTAAGTTTTTATTTGTTGTGTCGTAATCATGCGATCGAACAGAAAGTTTGAATAATGAAACTAGGCAATAATTGTCCTTGAATGGTACATAACTCTATGGCCTTTACATATAACAATCCTAAATGGCGAGCTTCCGAAATATTTCGACGGTTCTCAATATCTATGAATCTTTTACAGTAACCAAACTGAATTTCTTATGTTCATAGAGACTATAGGACTTTCAGTAACCTGGTGAGCACAAATCCAACATGGCGGCGACGCGAAGTTGAAATATTTAAATGGACATTTCTTGCGAATTTACAATCCGAGTGTCGTGAAACGTTGCACGTTAAATGCTTATACAAATGTTGATCCACTGGCAATTAATTTATTTCAATTGTTTGCATAATCACTAGATGGCTACTGGGCGTAATTTTAAAATCTCGTTTTTACTTTTTGTGTTCGAATCATGCGATTGAAGTTTGAATACCGCACGTACACACTAATCTTAATGTAATAGTACAAAAATTAAAATACAACCTGGCGACTATCTGAAATATTTAGACGGTTCTCAATATCTACGAATCTATTACAGCAATTAAACTGACATTTTGTATGTTGATTGAAGCAATTAACACGAGCAGGATATATGAAAATAGGCTGTATAGTTCTTCGCGGAACTACTTTTTTTAGCCTGTTTTCAATTTGGGAAAAAAATAGGCTTATGAGATCACCTTTTGTCCGTGTGTGCGTGTGTGTGTGTGTGTGTGAGGAGTGTGTGTCCCCCCCTAATAAAATCTAAACGGCTGGAGCGATTTCAATGAAACTCGGTAGGTTCATAGCACTATTCCCGGCGACCTCGACCGTTCCCTTCAAATTTTGTTACGTCTCACCAATCCAACATGGCGGCTGTGCGAAATATTTCACTAGCATTCAATATCTCCGAAACTATTACCGATATCACCCTGAAATTGTGTACGGTGAAAAAGGGCACAACTAGAAGTTCAGCTATGAGACTTTCAAAAACCTGGTTACTACAAAACCAACATGGCGGTCAAGCGATTTTGAGACTTTTAAATAGACTTTTCTCGCGACTTAACTCTCCAAACGTAATGAAACTTGGTAAAGCAAATGTCTATACACATTGTAATGCACTGGAGTCTAATTTAGTTCAATTGTTTACATAACCTCAAAATGGCGGCAGTGCGAAATATTTCACTGACAATCTATATCTCCGAAACTATTACAGATATCACCCTGCAATTTTGTACGGTGATAATGGGTACTGATACAAGTTTACCTATGTATATTTTTTAACCTGAAAAGTACAAAACGAACATGGCGACCAAGCGAATTTGAAATATTTTAATAGACATTTCTCGTGATTTTTCACTCTGAGCGCAGTGAAATGTGGTACAGTAAATGATTTTGCAGACTGTAATGCACTGCCATCTAATTTAATTCAATTGTTTACATAACCTCAAGATGGCGGCTGTGCGGAATTTTAAAATTAAGTTTTTATTTGTTGTGTCGTAATTATGCGATCGAACTGAAAGTTTGAATAATGAAACTAGGTAATAATTGTCCTTGAATGGTACATAATTCTATGGCCTTTACATATAACAATCCTTAAGGGCGAGCTTCCGAAATATTTCGACGGTTCTCAATATCTATGAATCTTTTACAGCAACCAAACTGATTTTTTTATGTTCATAGAGACTATAGGACTTTCAGACGCCTGGTGAGCACAAATCCAACATGGCGGCGACGCGAAGTTGAAATATTTAAATGGACGTTTCTCGCGAATTAACAATCCGAGTGCCGTGAAACGTTGCACGTTAAATGCTTATACAAATGTTGATCCACTGGCAATTAATTTATTTCAATTGTTTGCATAATCACAAGAAGGCTACTGGGCGTAATTTTAAAATCTCGTTTTTACTTCTTGTGTTCGAATCATGTGATTGAAGTTTGAATACCACACGTACACCCTAATCTTAATGTAATAGTACAAAAATAAAAATACAACCTGGCGACTATCTGAAATATTTAGACGGTTCTCAATATCTACGAATCTGTTACAGCAATTAAACTGATATTTTGTATGTTGATTGAGGCAATTAACACAAGCAGGATATATGAAAATAGGCTGTATAGTTCTTCGCGGGACTACTTGTTTTTAGCCTATTTTCAATTTGAAAAAAAAAAAGGCTTATGAGATCACCTTTTGTCCGTGTGTGTGTGCGTGTGTGTGTGTGTGTGTGTGTGAGGTGTGTGTGTGTGTCCCCTAATAAAATCTAAACGGCTAGAGCGAATTCAATGAAACTCGGTAAGTTCATAGCACTATTCCCGGCGACCTCGACCGTTCCCTTCAAATTTTGTTACGTCTCACTAATCCAACATGGCGGCTGTGCGAAATATTTCACTAGCATTCAATATCTCCGAAACTATTACCGATATCGCCCTGAAATTGTGTACGGTGATAAAGGGCACTACTAGAATTTCACCGATGAGACTTTCAAAAACCTGGTGACTACAAAACCAACATGGCGGTCATGCGAAATTGAGACTTTTTAACAGACTTTTCTCGCGATTTAACTCTCCAAACGTAATGAAACTTGGTACAGCAAATGGCTATACACATTGTAATGCACTGGAGTCTAATTTAGTTCAATTGTTTACATAACCTCAAAATGGCGGCTGTGCGAAATATTTCACTGTCATTCTATATCTCCGAAACTATTACAGATATCTCCCTGCAATTTTGTACGGTGATAAAGGGTACTGATACAAGTTTACCTATCTATATTTTTTGACCTGAAAAGAACAAAACGAACATGGCGACCAAGCGAATTTGAAATATTTTAATAGATTTTTCTCGTGATTTTTCACTATGAGCGCAGTGAAATATGGTACAGTAAATGATTTTGCAGATTGTAATGCACTGCCATCTAACGAAATTCAATTGTTTACATAACCTCAAGACGGCGGCTGTGAGAAATTTTAAAATTAAGTTTTTATTTGTTGTGTCGTAATCATGCGATCGAACTGAAAGTTTGAATAATGAAACTAGGCAATAATTGTCCTTGAATGGTACATAACTCTATGGCCTTTACATATAACAATCCTAAATGGCGAGCTTCCGAAATATTTCGACGGTTCTCAATATCTATGAATCTTTTACAGCAACCAATTTGATTTTTTTATGTCCATAGAGACTATAGGACTTTCAGTAACCTGGTGAGCACAAATCCAACATGGCGGCGATGCGAAGTTGAAATATTTAATTGGACGTTTCTCGCGAATTAACAATCCGAGTGCCGTGAAACGTTGCACGTTAAATGCTTATACAAATGTTGATCCACTGGCAATTAATTTATTTCAATTGTTTGCATAATCACAAGATGGCTACTGGGCGTAATTTTAAAATCTCGTTTTTACTTCTTGTGTTCTAATCATGCGATTGATGTTTTAATACCACACGTACACACTAATCTTAATGTAATAGTACAAAAATAAAAAAACAAACTGGCGACTATCTGAAATATTTAGACGGTTCTCAATATCCACGAATCTGTTACAGCAATTAAACTGGCATTTTGTATGTTGATTGAGGCAATTAACACGAGCAGGATATATGAAAATATGCTGTATTGTTCTTCGCGCGGGACTACTTGTTTTTAGCCTAATTTCAATTTGGAAAAAATAGGCTTATGAGATCACCTTTTGTCCGTGTGTGTGTGCGTGTGTGTGTGTGTGTGTGAGGTGTGTGTGTGTCCCCCCTAATATAATCTAAACGGCTGGAGCGATTTCAATGAAACTCGGTAAGTTCATAGCACTATTCCCGGCGACCTCGACCGTTCCCTTCAAATTTTGTTACGTCTCACCAATCCAGCATGGCGGCTGTGCGAATTATTTCACTAGCATTCAATATCTCCGAAACTATTACGGATATCGCCCTGAAATTGTGTACGGTGATAAAGGGCACTACTAGAAGTTCACCTATGAGACTTTCAAATACCTGGTGACTACAAAACCAACATGGCGGTCATGCGAAATTGAGACTTTTAATAGACTTTTCTCGCTATTTAACTCTCCAAACGTAATGAAACTTGGTACGGCAAATGTCTATACACACTGTAATGCACTGGAGTCTAATTTAGTTCAATTGTTTACATAACCTCAAAATGGCGGCTGTGCGAAATATTTCACTGACATTCTATATCTCCGAAACTATTACAGATATCACCCTGCAATTTTGTACGGTGATAAAGGGTACTGATACAAGTTTACCTATGTATATTTTTTTAACCTGAAAAGTACAAAACGAACATGGCGACCAAGCGAATTTGTAATATTTTAATAGACTTTTCTCGTGATTTTTCACTCTGAGCGCAGTGAAATGTGGTACAGTAAATGATTTTGCAGACTGTAATGCACTGCCATCTAATTTAATTCAATTGTTTACATAACCTCAAGATGGCGGCGGTGCGAAATTTTAAAATTAAGTTTTTATTTGTTGTGTCGTAATCATGCGATCGAACTGAAAGTTTGAATAATGAAACTAGGTAATAATTGTCCTTGAATGGTACATAATTCTATGGCCTTTACATATAACAATCCTAAAGGGCGAGCTTCCGAAATATTTCGACGGTTCTCAATATCTATGAATCTTTTACAGCAACCAAACTAATTTTTTTATGTTCATAGAGACTATAGGACTTTCAGTCACCTGGTGAGCACAAATCCAACATGGCGGCGACGCGAAGTTGAAATATTTAAATGGACGTTTCTCGCGAATTAACAATCCGAGTGCCGTGAAACGTTGCACGTTAAATGCTTATACAAATGTTGATCCACTGGCAATTAATTTATTTCAATTGTTTGCATAATCACAAGAAGGTTACTGGGCGTAATTTTAAAATCTCGTTTTTACTTCTTTCGTTCGAATCATGCGATTGAAGTTTGAATACCACACGTACACACAAATCTTAATGTAATAGTACAAAAATAAAAATACAACCTGGCGACTATCTGAAATATTTAGACGGTTCTCAATATCTACGAATCTGTTACAGCAATTAAACTGATATTTTGTATGTTGATTGAGGCATTTAACACGAGCAGGATATATGAAAATAGGCTGTATAGTTCTTCGCGGGACTACTTGTTTTTAGCCTAATTTGAATTTGGAAAAAATAGGCTTATGAGATCACCTTTTGTCCGTGTATGTGTGCGTGTGTGTGTGTGTGTGTGTGAGGTGTGTGTGTGTCCCCCCTAATAAAATCTAAACGGCTAGAGCGAATTCAATGAAACTAGGTAAGTTCATAGCATTATTCCCGGCGACCTCGACCGTTCCCTTCAAATTTTGTTACGTCTCACCAATCCAACATGGCGGCTGTGCGAATTATTTCACTAGCATTCAATATCTCCGAAACTATTACCGATATCGCCCTGAAATTGTGTACGGTGATAAAGGGCACTACTAGAAGTTCACCTATGAGACTTTCAAAAACCTAGTGACTACAAAACCAACATGGCGGTCATGCGAAATTGAGACTTTTTAATAGACTTTTCTCGCGATTTAACTCTCCAAACGTAATGAAACTTGGTACAGCAAATGTCTATACACATTGTAATGCACTGGAGTCTAATTTAGTTCAATTGTTTACATAACCTCAAAATGGCGGCTGTGCGAAATATTTCACTGACATTCTATATCTCCGAAACTATTACAGATATCACCCTGCAATTTTGTACGGTGATAAAGGGTACTGATAAAAGTTTACCTATCTATATTTTTTAACCTAATAAGTACAAAACGAACGTGGCGACCAAGCGAATTTGAAATATTTTAATAGACTTTTCTCCTGATTTATCACTCTGAGCGCAGTGAAATGTGGTACAGTAAATGATTTTGCAGATTGCAATGCACTGCCATCTAATTTAATTCAATTGTTTACATAACCTCAAGATGGCGGCTGTGCGAAATTTTAAAATTAAGTTTTTATTTCTTGTGTCGTAATCATGCGATCGAACAGAAAGTTTGAATGATGAAACTAGGCAATAATTGTCCTTGAATGGTACACAACTCTATGGCCTTTACATATAACAATCCTAAATGGCGAGCTTCCGATATATTTCGACGGTTCTCAATATCTATGGATCTTTTACAGCAACCAATTTGATTTTTATTATGTTCATAGAGACTATAGGACTTTCAGTAACCTGGGGAGCACAAATCCAACATGCCGGCGACGCGAAGTTGAAATATTTAAATGGACGTTTCTCGCGAATTAACAATCCGAGTGCCGTGAAACGTTGCTCGTTAAATGCTTATACAAATGTTGATCCACTGGCAATTAATTTATTTCAATTGTTTGCATAATCACAAGATGGCTACTTGACGTAATTTTAAAATCTCGTTTTTACTTCTTGTGTTCGAATCATGCGATTGAAGTTTGAATACCACACGTACACACTAATCTTAATGTAATAGTACAAAAATAAAAATAAGACCTGGCGACTATCTGAAATATTTAGACGGTTCTCAATATCTACGAATCTGTTACAGCAATTAAACAGACATTTTGTATGTTGATTGAGGCAATTAACACGAGCAGGATATAAGAAAATAGGCTGTATAGTTCTTCGCGGAACTACTTGTTTTTAGCCTATTTTCAATTTGGAAAAAATAGGCTTATGAGATCACCTTTTGTCCGTGTGTGTGTGCGTGTTTGTGTGTGTAAGGTGTGTGTCTGTGTGTCCCCCTAATAAAATCTAAACGGCTGGAGCGATTTCAATGAAACTCGGTAGGTTCATAGCACTATTCCCGGCGACCTCGACCGTTCCCTTCTAATTTTGTTACGTCTAAACCAATCCAACATGGCGGCTGTGCGAAATATTTCACTAGCATTCAATAACTCCGAAACTATTACCGATATCGCCCTGAAATTGTGTACGGTGATAAAGGGCACTACTAGAAGTTCACTTATGAGACATTCAAAAACCTGGTGACTTCAAAACCAACATGGCGGTCAAGCGAATTTGAGACTTTAAAATAGACTTTTCTCGCGATTTAACACTCCAAACGTAATGAAACTTGGTACAGCAAATGTCTATACACATTGTAATGCACTGGAGTCTAATTTAGTTCAATTGTTTACATAACCTCAAAATGGCGGCTGTGCGAAATATTTCACTGACATTCTATATCTCCGAAACTATTACAGATATCAACCTGCAATTTTGTACGGTGATATGGGGTACTGATACAAGTTTACCTATGTATATTTCTTAACCTGAAAAGTACAAAACGAACATGGCGACCAAGCGAATTTGAAATATTTTAATAGACTTTTCTCGTGATTTATCACTCTGAGCGCAGTCAAATGTGGTACAGTAAATGATTTTGATAATTATAATGCACTGCCATCTAATTTAATTCAATTGTTTACATAACCTCAAGATGGCGGCTGTGCGAAATTTTAAAGTTAAGTTTTTATTTGTTGTGTCGTAATCATGCGATCGAACTGAAAGTTTGAATAATGAAACTAGGCAATAATTGTCCTTGAATGGTACATAACTCTATGGCCTTTACATATAACAATCCTAAATGGCGACCTTCCGAAATATTTCGACGGTTCTCAATATCTATGAATCTTTTACAGCAACAAAACTGATTTTTTTATGTTCATAGAGACTATAGGACTTTCAGTAACCTGGTGAGCACAAATCCAACATGGCGGCGACGCGAAGTTGAAATATTTAAATGGACGTTTCTCGCGAATTAACAATCCGAGTGCCGTGAAACGTTGCACGTTAAATGCTTATACAAATGTTGATCCACTGGCAATTAATTTATTTCAATTGTTTGCATAATCACAAGATGGCTATTGGGCGTAATTTTAAAATCTCGTTTTTACTTCTCGCGTTCGAATCATGCGATTGAAGTTTGAATACCACACGTACACACTAATCTTAATGTAATAGTACAAAAATAAAAATACAACCTGGCGACTATCTGAAATATTTTGACTTTTCTCAATATCTACGAATCTGTTACAGCAATTAAACTGACATTTTGTATGTTGATTGAGGCAATTAACATGAGCAGGATATATGAAAATAGGCTGTATAGTTCTTCGCGGAACTACTTGTTTTTAGCCTATTTTCAATTTGGAAAAAATAGGCTTATGAGATCACCTTTTGTCCGCGTGTGTGTGTGTGTGTGTGTGTGTGTGTGTGAGGTGTGTGTGTGTGTCCCCTAATAAAATCTAAACGGCTGGAGCGATTTCAATGAAACTCGGTAGGTTTATAGCACTATTCCCGGTGACCTCGACCGTTCCCTTCAAATTTTGTTACGTCTCACCAATCCAACATGGCGGCTGTGCGAAATTTTTCACTAGCATTCAATATCTCCGAAACTACTAACGATATCGCCCTGAAATTGTGTACGGTGATAAAGGTCACTACTAGAAGTTCACCTATGAGACCTTCAAAAACCTGGTGACAAAAAAACCAACATGGCGGTCAAGCGAATTTGAGAATTTTAAATAGACTTTTCTCTCGATTTAACTCTCCAAACGTAATGAAACTTGGTACAGCAAATGTCTATACACATTGTAATGCACTGGAGTCTAATTTAGTTCAATTGTTTACATAACCTCAAAATGGCGGCTGTGCGAAATATTTCACTGACATTCTATAGCTCCGAAATTATTACAGATATCACCCTGCAATTTTGTACGGTGATAAAGGGTACTGATACAAGTTTACCTATGTATATTTCTTAACCTGCAAAGTTCAAAACGAACATGGCGACCAAGCGAATTTGAAATATTTTAATAGACTTTTCTCGTGATTTATCACCCTGAGCGCAGTGAAATGTGGTACAGTAAATGATTTTGCAGATTGTAATGCACTGCCATCTAATTTAATTCAAATGTGTACATAACCTCAAGATGGCGGCTGTGCGAAATTTTAAAATTAAGTTTTTATTTGTTGTGTCGTAATCATGCGATCGAACTGAAAGTTTGAATAATGACACTAGACAATAATAGTCCTGGAATGGTACATAACTCTATGGCCTTTACATATAACAATCCTAAATGGCGAGCTTCCGATATATTTCGACCGTTCTCAATATCTATGAATCTTTTACAGCAACCAAACTGATTTTTTTATGTTCATAGAGACTATAGGACTTTCAGTAACCTGGTGAGCACAAATCCAACATGGCGGCGACGCGAATTTGAAATATTTAAATGGACGTTTCTCGCGAATTAACAATCCGAGTGCCGTGAAACGTTGCACGTTAAATGCTTGTACAAATGTTGATCCACTGGTAATTAATTTATTTCAATTGTTTGCATAATCACAAGATGGCTACTGGGCGTAATTTTAAAATCTCGTTTTTACTTCTTGTGTTCTAAACATGCGATTGAAGTTTGAATACCACACGTACACACTAATCTTAATGTAATAGTACAAAAATAAAAATACAACCTGGCGACTATCTGAAATATTTAGACGGTTCTCAATATCTACGAATCTGTTACAGCAATTGAACTGACATTTTGTATGTTGATTGAGGCAATTAACATGAGCAGGATATATGAATATAGGCTGTACTACCTGTACTACGGGGAACTACCTGTTTTTAGCCTATATTCAATTTGGAAAATATAGGCTTATGAGATCACCTTTTGTCCGTGTGTGTGTGCGTGTGTGTGTGTGTGTGTGTGAGGTGTGTGTGTGTCCCCCCGTAATAAAATCTAAACGGCTGGAGCGATCTCAATGAAACTCGGTAAGTTCATAGCACTATTCCCGGCGACCTCGACCGTTCCCTTCAAATTTTGTTACGTCTCACCAATCCAACATGGCGGCTGTGCGAAATATTTCACTAGCATTCGATATCTCCGAAACTATTACCGATATCGCCCTGAAATTGTGTACGGTGATAAAGGGCACTACTAGAAGTTCACGTATGAGATTTTCAAAAACCTGGTGACTACAAAACCAACATGGCGGTCAAGCGAAATTGAGACTTTTAAATAGACTTTTATCGCGATTTCACTCTCCAAACGTAATGAAACTTGGTACAGCAAATGTCTATACACATTGTAATGCACTGGAGACTAATTTAGTTCAATTGTTTACATAACCTCAAAATAGCGGCTGTGCGAAATATTTCACTGACATTCTATATCTCCGAAACTATTACAGATATCACCCTGCAATTTTGTACTGTGATAAACGGCACTGATAAATGTTTACCTATATATATTTTTTAACCTGAAAAGTACAAAACAAACATGGCGAACAAGCGAATTTGAAATATTTTAATAGACTTTTCTCGTGATTTATCACTCTGAGCGCAGTGAAATGTGGTACAGTAAATGATTTTGCAGATTGTAATGCACTGCCATCTAATTTAATTCAATTGTTTACATAACCTCAAGATGGCGGCTGTGCGAAATTTTAAAATTAAGTTTTTATTTGTTGTGTCGTAATCATGCGATCGAACTGAAAGTTTGAATAATGAAACTAGGCGATAATTGTCCTTGAATGGTACTGTCCCCGTTTACCTGGATAGTAGGCTGTCAGATATCCGCCCCCTCAATCGGATTGCCAATTATCAAACGCACCGGCACAGTTACATCAATGAAAATGGCACTGACAGATACTATCGAGATAAGAGCACAGAAGTTCACAGGAAATCATTGTGGAACACACCAAAATAGACGGGGGTTCATACTTACCGTTACTTACCTCTTAATTATCTCGGGGTTTGAGTTGACAACAGGATCACTAAAGTCTGTTCACACAATAACCTCCACCATGACATTTAAAAATGAACCAGAACGAAGACGAGAACTTTGAACTGTACAAAAGCTTTATTTCAAATAAAGGGTATGATTTTGATAACACAACAAAATCAACGTGGCTATCAGTAGCCCAAGTCAATCTGACTACGTCCTCCAGTAGGACTTGCAAAAATTATCATACAACATGATATAAAACATTGTAGCTCCCAAGATCTCCAAATAACGTAATATTCATAACACTATTGGATTGGAAAAGGACGTCCGGGTGTGACATATATAGAGCATTTGGTTTCCTTTTAATAAACATGAGAATGGTATTTATAGTCGCAAGGCCAGAGTGTGTACGACCTCACTCTCTGAGAACCAGATGTTGGCACAGCTGCGGGCTACCCTCCAGCCTGTTGCATACTGGTCAAATGCACTCCCTTCTCACGTGCTAAGTTACGTAAGAGTACAGCTTGCTCTCTCAAACTTTTAAACGTCTACAAGACAACTCACATTATATTTACGCAAATCTTTCAAGTACTTTGCTCACATCCTATTGGATCATTATGTTAATTTCTTAAACTTGTTAACTTCAATCCAAATGTTTAATTAGCTCTTAAATGTTTATAACAAAATCACATAAATTATTGATAACAATTAGAAATTGTTTATAATATTTGTCAAAGACAATAAAAATTTTATAAGCACGCCTTTAACATCATTCTCGTTCCATATTATTATCAAAAATATTTACAGCAATTATTTACAATATTAACATTTAAATTGTTTAAATTATTAATTTTAGAAATACATTAACCACATGTTCATTCGGTTGGTAATTTTCTTAATCGTGTTTAATATAATCGACCCATGAAGGTTAGTTATACATGTTAATGTCACAATCTGGTTTAATAAAGGTTTTAATAATGATTTGTGACGGCAACCTTCATTCAAAATCTTATCTCAAATTCTTTCAAAACTCGTGTTAATTATAACAGTAATTCACTTGATTAATTTTCAACGAACTATGACAATCTTACTCCAGCGGAAAATCCTTCGCTAACAAGTTAATGCACAATCTGCATTAAAAATATGCCCAAAATCATCATATATTAATCTATATGGCATTAAAAACTTCCACATAACTTACAAAACTTCCACAAATAATTCTTTAACATTTATTCCTGTGGGAACCTCCTTCATATTCAAGGGCATTATACCTCAGCGACTTTCAACACGCGCTGCACTAGCGATTATACATTCATAGTTCCACTTAAAAATTTTTATAATCATTAATTGTTTCAAAACTGCTTTTCTATTTAACCTTCGTGGATTTCATTCATGAACCGAAATGAAGTCAAAACTTGCCAATCACAAACAAATTTAATAGTGAATACGCTTATATACGCCTGTCTGGTCTATCAAAATTTAAGATTAACATCTTAAAAGAAATTGCAGTATAAAAATACTATCTTCAAATAAAGTGCGACTAAAATGCAAAGTAGTCGAATAGAATGCAATTAGACTGGGGAATGCAAACATCGTTATATAAATCTCTAATTGAGAAAAACTCCTAACAAAAGTACTTGACTTTAATGCATTCAATAATTCATTATTAACATTACTCTTTCACAAAAGTGTCTATGATGCAATGTTCATTCATAACTGACGATAAATGTCTGTGTTGCAATCAATTCACATAACGACTAGTATTTCCAAGATCGTCGACAACGTAAGAGATTTTAACGCTCTAAAATCATTTAAATGTTCTTCCTTCTTGATGATGACAGAAAATTGGTCAAAGAAATTAAACTGGGGTAGAATTACTTTAATAAAATGACACGCTGTCTGAATTTAAATCTGCCATTAAAAATCATTAACTTACAGTCAAATCGTGACTACAAAAAATATTAATTACTGAATATTCTAAATATCAGTCTCAACTGATTCAAAATCGTTAACTATGCCCATGACATAACAATGTCTTAATAAATCGTCGAAAAATGCAAAACTCATCAAGGTGTACTGAGAATAAGAATCTCAACAAGAAAATAGGGCAAAAACATGAGGATAAAAATATGGGAAAAATGGTTGCTCAAACATCATTAGTAAACTCAAATACAATAAACGTTCACGACTACCTTATCTGCCGATTGACGTTCCAGAGGAAAATTCCCCAAAGAAGACTGCTGATGGATCCATTTCACCACGTTAAAGTTGAGCTCCATCCTCGAAATAGGAAATAGCACCCTCGGAGAATCGAACTGCTTCCTTCTCCGTGAATCGCTCTGCTCCTCGAAGACGAATAGACATCCTTCCGGCAATAATCTTCTTTGTGAGTCGGGACACCCCTGACCTCTCTTGAAAAATTCCCTGAAGTTCCAGTAGACAATCGCCATGAAGTTTTGTAGAAATTTCCGAAGAAATTATTCATATTCAGAGTATGAAATTGTTTCTATGGCTGTTCGATGGTATTCAGCCTTTAATTATGAAACATGGGTGTAGATGGAATTCACCGCATGTTCGCTTGTGTGGAATAGCAATTAGCGAAGTTCCATGTCGCTATCTTACTCCGTTGAAATATGTCCCAATTGCAATAAGCCCTTTTAGCCTTCCATCTGCTCTTCGGTTGTAGTGTCAGAAGAACAAACTGCCGTATTCAATTGCTCCATTATACTGGTAGCGTTGTGTAACCAAGCAATCTGAAGTCTTTCTATTCCACTCGCAGCGTCAGCCGTTGCGTTGATTCTGACTATACAAAAGTGCTTCTCTTGTGGCGAGATAATCACTTTTGTCAGTCGTATAAAACTGCTAATATCTTTTAAACTAATCGGTCGAAATTGTTCAGCTTTTCTCTATTACTTTATGAAGCACAGCACAATACAATTAGCTTATCGGCGACCGCTAACTGTTCGAAGCTAAACTTGTAGAAGCTTTCTAAGGTCCGTTTCAACTTCACCTAGTTTGACTTGGATCTCGTTAATATAGTGGCCTCGCCACGCGTTATAAAGACGATTCTTTTCACTGCTGTTCACTTCGACGTCTCACTATAATGAATGTATAAGAAAAGAACTTTCACAAATATACTTCGATGATTTGAGAATGAGATCTCAGAATGATCAGAGAACGAAAGAGGCTCCTCTCTTCTGCGCAAGCCCTTTTATTAACTTCTCGAGGGGCGTTTCCATCCCTTCCAAAGCGTGGTACTGCGTCATCGCTAGAAGTTCCAACTTCGTTAATACATGACGAATTTTCAAAATTCAAAAACTGAAAATAAATTTCACCAAAATTCCAAATCAATGCTTTTACTGCAAATGGATTTCCATAATTCTGCATTCCAAAAGTAATAAAAATACCATAGTTTCAGCAATCTTCGTCTTCCTTTAAACTATCGTTGATTGGTTCAAGCCTCTCCTCCAATAGCATAGTTTCTTCCTCAGCAGAATTCCTCGTTTCCTGCGACTGCGTCGTAAATCTTGGAACATTCTCGACTAAATGCTGACGTCACTGAGAATCTCAGCTCAAGTAGCCTGCTGGCATAACATTTACGTCATCCGTGCTTACGTCATGACTACCCACGTCATAACTATGACAACCATAACTCTCCTTATAAATTTCAAATATAGCCACCGTGGTCTCTGTATAATTCAATTACGGGGGCATTCTCCTCTCACCACGTTTTAAAAACAGTTGCAAATTGTTTTTAAACCCAATGTTACAAGTATCTCAACTCTCTTGAACACGAAATTGAATTATTACTGGCTTACTCTAGTATGATATTTCCTCTATGTTCCTTAATCATATATTTCTTCTACTCTGGGTTGTGTGTGGTTAATGTATTCTTTCCTCTCTACTTTCTCTTCTGACCAGTAATTCTATTTTCTAAGTTCTGCTGGCTCGTAGAAGGACCAGGATCGATTACAACATCCTGCCTTTTCTTTTGATTGTCAGCTTCTTTATCCCTTAATTCTTTTAAGTATTGCTGGCTTTCCTTCTCTCTTTGCTGATACTGATCAGGTGTCATAACCTGACCTTGAGTATTCTGGTTTCTATTTTGGTTTTGGTTATTCCTATTATAGTTACGGTTATACCCATTATTGTTGTAATATCTGCCTCTTCCATTGTAGTTTCCTCGGTTGTAGTTCCAACCTCTTCTCTGTTGATACGGTCGGTAACCTTGTGATCTGTAATTTCTAAACTGATTATTCCTGTGAGGACCTACATTGTCAGTTTTCTCCTCCTCTGGCTTGTCAGTTTGTTGGACTTGGTCCATATATACCGTATTGATTTCTTTAAATTCCTGCCTTTGACCTTTCTGGACTACGTTAGGCATTGGACTTGTGTAGTCTAACCTTCTTAGTAATTCATCCATGCTGGATAAATCCCTGATGTTGGACGAAATTATAAGTCTTCTCACCTCAACTGGCAGCATACGAGAAATCGCATCAATTAGTTGCTCCGTGGACAATGGGGGTTGCAAAAATCTCAAGCGGGACAACTGACTCGTAAAGAAATCAGCGTACCTCGTTGGAAGAGTACCTGAGTATTTTCTTGAATACACCTCCGCTCTTAACGAATTCTGCGCTTCTATGGACCAAAATCGTTTGATTAATGCCTCTGCAAACTCGTCAAAGTTACTGAATGTGTATCTAAATGCGCGAAACCATTCAAGGGGTCCTCCAATCAGATATCTTTCTACTATCTTCATCTCTCTCTCTCTGGGAATGTGAGCTTCGATGAAATAATCTTTGAGATTCCTTACATACTCTATAGGTGTCAAACTATCAGTGTTACTGAATTTTTGTGGTTTGTCTTCGAAATTCCTGATGACCGTCACGTTCCTCGGATATGAATCCGGATAGTTTTTCCCACTATCTCGATAATTCCACTCAGGTTCCATATTCCTCTCGTCATCCTCCTCTCTGAATCTGGATACACGTTCTTCAGGAGTCACGTCTCTCTCTTCTGGCTCTAGGTTATGTCTTCTAGTATAATTCCTATTCAATTCGCAAGCTAAGCCTTCTGTATCCTTGTCAGTGATTTCCGTTAAGACTTTCTTGATAATCTCTTCTTTGTAGTTCTCCATTAAACTAGCCTCTCCTAACTTCAAATTTTTCAGTTTACTCGTCGTTTCATTTACATCCGAGACAACTTTATGCATCTGTTCCTCTAATGTAGATTTTAAAGTTTGCATATCCTGATCTAGTTGTGTTCTATCGTCAACTTGTTTTTCGGATAGCGAATTTATCCTGACGCTTAAATCTTTCCTAATCTGTACTACTTCATTGTTAATTTCTATCTGCGTACTGGCAAGTTTTCTTTCAATCCTTTCCTGAATTTGGGTTACATGTTCCCCACTTGACTTATTCCACTCGTCTTTCCATACCGCTACGTTTGCTGTTAACATTTCGGCTATGTCTAATTCGATATCCTCTTTTAATACTCTATTGTGGTCTAATACCTGGGTTCTCATGACCTCTACATCATACTTCAACTCTGCTAAAGACGTTGTTGTTCTAACTGATTCATCGACTAACCTAGTCGCTAATGCAGTTATATTACGCGTACAAAGAGTTTTTGAGTTTTCGATGTCTTCCCTGACTTTATTTACATCAGTTTGGACTTTAGTCATATCTACGAAAACTGTGTTGACCTCTACCTGAATCTTAGTTATGTCACTTTGCACCTCAGTTATATCCGCATGAATGTTATTAATGTCTACCTGAACATTGGATACATCAGTTCTAGCTTTTTGAATTTCTTTTTGGACTTCCTCGACCTTGTCTTGGACAGTCGCTACATCGTTTTTGACAACAACTACTTCGGCTCTAGCACAAGAAATATCCCCTCGGACATTAGCTACATCTAGATTTAACATTGTAAGGTCTTTCTGTACCTTAGACACATCATTTTTATCATCAGACACATTTGTGCGGATGTCACTTACAGTATTTTCAATTCCTAGGGTATTAATCTGTAAACGCGACATATTATCCTCCAAATTAGCAGCACTAGTTTGAATACCCTTCAAACTTTCACCCATGCTAGCTTTCAAATTACTAGCATTCTCCTCCATCCTTGCATTTAAATTACTAGCATTCTCCTCCATTCTTGCATTCAAATTAGCAGACAAATTACTAACATTCTCCTTCATGCTTTCATTCAGCATCTGCTTCATACTACTAGTCATGCTTGCTTTCAAATTAGCAGACATCTCCCTCGCACTTTCATTCATGCTAGCTTTCAATATTATTCAAAAATGGATTGCTGTAGGGACATACATCAAAAGAGCAAAATAACAACATTTGAGCAACACTTTTCACCATATATAAATTTGATCAATTTTCTGTCTTAAATCTAACTTATAACTACCTTATAATTAACCTTCGAAGATACTTCATTTTGAAACAAACTCAAGCACATGTTCAAATTTCCCTGGCTCATTTTAAAATATCCTAACACAAATAATTTACATTTACAATCCAAATAATTAATTTTATCTTTAATATGACTAAAATGTCATAAGCCGGTCAAATAAAATAAGATTCCAGATTATAGGCGATTTTTCTAAGTTTCCAGCCTATTTAACCTTTCTCAAGTTGTATAAGATCTGATCTTTTCTGAGTGTAATTTTCCTAATACAATACAACATTTAATTCCTATATAATCACACTCTTAAATTCTACAATTGGCCTAGACATCTAACAAAGAATCAACCTCTTTATTTGAGTCTAATCGAACCTCACGTTTTAGGTTTGCCACTCTTACTGGCGTTCAACCTGGTAATCCAGTTTTGTTGAATCGAGCCCCAACGTTTTAGGTGCGAATCTTTCTATTGTTCAACCTGGTGATCCAGTGTTGTTGAACATGCCCCACACGTTGACTGCGCCAATCTTTCTGTTGACTCATCCCCACGTTCTTGGGTCGCCAATCTTTCTGTCCCCGTTTACCTGGATAGTAGGCTGTCAGATATCCGCCCCCTCAATCGGATTGCCAATTATCAAACGCACCGGCACAGTTATATCAATGAAAATGGCACTGACAGATACTATCGAGATAAGAGCACAGAAGTTCACAGGAAATCATTGTGGAACACACCAAAATAGACGGGGGTTCATACTTACCGTTACTTACCTCTTAATTATCTCGGGGTTTGAGTTGACAACAGGATCACTAAAGTCTGTTCACACAATAACCTCCACCATGACATTTAAAAATGAACCAGAACGAAGACGAGAACTTTGAACTGTACAAAAGCTTTATTTCAAATAAAGGGTATGATTTTGATAACACAACAAAATCAACGTGGCTATCAGTAGCCCAAGTCAATCTGACTACGTCCTCCAGTAGGACTTGCAAAAATTATCATACAACATGATATAAAACATTGTAGCTCCCAAGATCTCCAAATAACGTAATATTCATAACACTATTGGATTGGAAAAGGACGTCAGGGTGTGACATATATAGAGCATTTGGTTTCCTTTTAATAAACATGAGAATGGTATTTATAGTCGCAAGGCCAGAGTGTGTACGACCTCACTCTCTGAGAACCAGATGTTGGCACAGCTGCGGGCTACCCTCCAGCCTGTTGCATACTGGTCAAATGCACTCCCTTCTCACGTGCTAAGTTACGTAAGAGTACAGCTTGCTCTCTCAAACTTTTAAACGTCTACAAGACAACTCACATTATATTTACGCAAATCTTTCAAGTACTTTGCTCACATCCTATTGGATCATTATGTTAATTTCTTAAACTTGTTAACTTCAATCCAAATGTTTAATTAGCTCTTAAATGTTTATAACAAAATCACATAAATTATTTATAACAATTAGAAATTGTTTATAATATTTGTCAAAGACAATAAAAATTTTATAAGCACGCCTTTAACATCATTCTCGTTCCATATTATTATCAAAAATATTTACAGCAATTATTTACAATATTAACATTTAAATTGTTTAAATTATTAATTTAAGAAATACACTAACCACATGTTCATTCGGTTGGTAATTTTCATAATCGTGTTTAATATAATCGACCCATGAAGGTTAGTTATACATGTTAATGTCACAATCTGGTTTAATAAAGGTTTTAATAATGATTTGTGACGGCAACCTTCATTCAAAATCTTATCTCAAATTCTTTCAAAACTCGTGTTAATTATAACAGTAATTCACTTGATTAATTTTCAACGAACTATGACAATCTTACTCCAGCGGAAAATCCTTCGCTAACAAGTTAATGCACAATCTGCATTAAAAATATGCCCAAAATCATCATATATTAATCTATATGGCATTAAAAACTTCCACATAACTTACAAAACTTCCACAAATAATTCTTTAACATTTATTCCTGTGGGAACCTCCTTCATATTCAAGGGCATTATACCTCAGCGACTTTCAACACGCGCTGCACTAGCGATTATACATTCATAGTTCCACTTAAAAATTTTTATAATCATTAATTGTTTCAAAACTGCTTTTCTATTTAACCTTCGTGGATTTCATTCATGAACCGAAATGAAGTCAAAACTTGCCAATCACAAACAAATTTAATAGTGAATACGCTTATATACGCCTGTCTGGTCTATCAAAATTTAAGATTAACATCTTAAAAGAAATTGCAGTATAAAAATACTATCTTCAAATAAAGTGCGACTAAAATGCAAAGTAGTCGAATAGAATCCAATTAGACTGGGGAATGCAAACATCGTTATATAAATCTCTAATTGAGAAAAACTCCTAACAAAAGTACTTGACTTTAATGCATTCAATAATTCATTATTAACATTACTCTTTCACAAAAGTGTCTATGATGCAATGTTCATTCATAACTGACGATAAATGTCTGTGTTGCAATCAATTCAAATAACGACTAGTATTTCCAAGATCGTCGACAACGTAAGAGATTTTAACGCTCTAAAATCATTTAAATGTTCTTCCTTCTTGATGATGACAGAAAATTGGTCAAAGAAATTAAACTGGGGTAGAATTACTTTAATAAAATGACACGCTGTCTGAATTTAAATCTGCCATTAAAAATCATTAACTTACAGTCAAATCGTGACTACAAAAAATATTAATTACTGAATATTCTAAATATCAGTCTCAACTGATTCAAAATCGTTAACTATGCCCATGACATAACAATGTCTTAATAAATCGTCGAAAAATGCAAAACTCATCAAGGTGTACTGAGAATAAGAATCTCAACAAGAAAATAGGGCAAAAACATGAGGATAAAAATATGGGAAAAATGGTTGCTCAAACATCATTAGTAAACTCAAATACAATAAACGTTCACGACTACCTTATCTGCCGATTGACGTTCCAGAGGAAAATTCCCCAAAGAAGACTGCTGATGGATCCATTTCACCACGTTAAAGTTGAGCTCCATCCTCGAAATAGGAAATAGCACCCTCGGAGAATCGAACTGCTTCCTTCTCCGTGAATCGCTCTGCTCCTCGAAGACGAATAGACATCCTTCCGGCAATAATCTTCTTTGTGAGTCGGGACACCCCTGACCTCTCTTGAAAAATTCCCTGAAGTTCCAGTAGACAATCGCCATAAAGTTTTGTAGAAATTTCCGAAGAAATTATTCATATTCAGAGTATGAAATTGTTTCTATGGCTGTTCGATGGTATTCAGCCTTTAATTACGAAACATGGGTGTAGATGGAATTCACCGCATGTTCGCTTGTGTGGAATAGCAATTAGCGAAGTTCCATGTCGCTATCTTACTCCGTTGAAATATGTCCCAATTGCAATAAGCCCTTTTAGCCTTCCATCTGCTCTTCGGTTGTAGTGTCAGAAGAACAAACTGCCGTATTCAATTGCTCCATTATACTGGTAGCGTTGTGTAACCAAGCAATCTGAAGTCTTTCTATTCCACTCGCAGCGTCAGCCGTTGCGTTGATTCTGACTATACAAAAGTGCTTCTCTTGTGGCGAGATAATCACTTTTGTCAGTCGTATAAAACTGCTAATATCTTTTAAACTAATCGGTCGAAATTGTTCAGCTTTTCTCTATTACTTTATGAAGCACAGCACAATACAATTAGCTTATCGGCGACCGCTAACTGTTCGAAGCTAAACTTGTAGAAGCTTTCTAAGGTCCGTTTCAACTTCACCTAGTTTGACTTGGATCTCGTTAATATAGTGGCCTCGCCACGCGTTATAAAGACGATTCTTTTCACTGCTGTTCACTTCGACGTCTCACTATAATGAATGTATAAGAAAAGAACTTTCACAAATATACTTCGATGATTTGAGAATGAGATCTCAGAATGATCAGAGAACGAAAGAGGCTCCTCTCTTCTGCGCAAGCCCTTTTATTAACTTCTCGAGGGGCGTTTCCATCCCTTCCAAAGCGTGGTACTGCGTCATCGCTAGAAGTTCCAACTTCGTTAATACATGACGAATTTTCAAAATTCAAAAACTGAAAATAAATTTCACCAAAATTCCAAATCAATGCTTTTACTGCAAATGGATTTCCATAATTCTGCATTCCAAAAGTAATAAAAATACCATAGTTTCAGCAATCTTCGTCTTCCTTTAAACTATCGTTGATTGGTTCAAGCCTCTCCTCCAATAGCATAGTTTCTTCCTCAGCAGAATTCCTCGTTTCCTGCGACTGCGTCGTAAATCTTGGAACATTCTCGACTAAATGTGCTGACGTCACTGAGAATCTCAGCTCAAGTAGCCTGCTGGCATAACATTTACGTCATCCGTGCTTACGTCATGACTACCCACGTCATAACTATGACAACCATAACTCTCCTTATAAATTTCAAATATAGCCACCGTGGTCTCTGTATAATTCAATTACGGGGGCAGTACATAATTCTATTGCCTTTACATATAACAATCCTGAATGGCAAGCTTCCGAAATATTTCGACGGTTCTCAATATCTATGAATCTTTTACAGCAACCAAACTGATTTTTTAAATTTTCCTAAAGCCTATAGGACTTTCAGTAACCTGGTGAGCACAAATCCAACATGGCGGCGACGCGAAGTTGAAATATTTAAATGGACGTTTCTCGCGAATTAACAATCCGAGTGCCGTGAAACGTTGCACGTTAAATGCTTTTACAAATGTTGATCCACTGGCAATTGATTTATTTCAATTGTTTGCATAATCACAAGATGGTTACTGGGCGTAATTTTAACATCTCGTTTTTACTTCTTGTGTTCTAATCATGCGATTGAAGTTTGAATGCCACACGTACACGCTAATATTAATGTAATAGTACAAAAATAAAAATACAACCTGGCGTCTATCAGAAATATTTAGACGGTTCTCAATATCTACGAATCTGTTACAGCAATTAAACTGACATTTTGTATGTTGATTGAGGCAATTAACATGAGCAGGATATATAAAAATAGGCTGTATAGTTCTTCGCGGAACTACTTGTTTTTAGCCTATTTTCAATTAGAAAAAAATAGGCTTATGAGATCACCCTTGTCCGTGTGTGTGTGCGTGCGTGTGGGTGTGTATGTGTGTGTGTGTGTGTGTGTGTGTGTGTGTGTCCCTAATAAAATGTAAACGGCTGGAGCGATTTCAATGAAACTCGGTAAGTTCATAGCACTATTCCCGGCGACCTCGACCGTTCCCTTCAAATTTTGTTACGTCTCACCAATCCGACATGGCGGCTGTGCGAAATATTTCACTAGCATTCAATATCTCCGAAACTATTACCGATATCGCCCGGAAATTGTGTACGGTGATAAAGGGCACTACTAGAAGTTCACCTATGAGACCTTCAAAAACCTGGTGACTAAAAACCAACATGGCGGTCAAGCGAAATTGCGAATTTTTAACAGATTTTTCTCTCGATTTAACTCTCCAAACGTAATGAAACTTGGTACAGAAAATGTCTATACACATTGTAATGCACTGGAATCTAATTTAGTTCAATTGTTTACATATCCTCAAAATGGCGGCTGTGCGAAATATTTCACTTACATTCTATAGCTCCGAAATTATTACAGATATCACCCTGCAATTTTGTACGGTGATAAAGGGTACTGATACAAGTTTACCTATGTATATTTCTTAACCTGTAAAGTACAAAACGAACATGGCGACCAAGCGAATTTGAAATATTTTAATAGACTTTTCTCATGATTTAACACCCTGAGCGCAGTGAAATATGGTACAGTAAATGATTTTGCAGACTGTAATGCACTGCCATCTAATTTAATTCAATTGTTTACATAACCTAAAGATGGCGGCTGTGCGAAATTTTAAAATTAAGTTTTTATTTGTTGTGTCGTAATCATGCGATCGAACTGAAAGTTTGAATAATGAAACTAGGCAATAGTTGTCCTTGAATGGTACATAACTCTATGGCCTTTACATATATCTATCCTAAATGGCGAGCTTCCGAAATATTTCGACGGTTCTCGATATCTATCAATCTTTTACAGCAACCAAACTGATTTTTTTATGTTCATAGAGACTATAGGACTTTCAGTAACCTGGTGAGCACAAATCCAACATGGCGGCGACGCGAAGTTGAAATATTTAAATGGAAGTTTCTCGCGAATTAACAATCCGAGTGCCGTGAAACTTTGCACGTAAATGCTTATACAAATGTTGATCCACTGGCAATTAATTTATTTCAATTGTTTGCATATTCACCTGATGGCCACTGGGCAAAATTTTAAAATCGCGTTTTTACTTGTTGTGTTCGAATCATGCGATTGAAGTTTGAATACCACACGTACACACTAATCTTAATGTAATAGTACAAAAATAAAAATACAACCTGGCGACTATCTGAAATATTTAGATTGTTCTCAATATCTACGAATCTGTTACAGCAATTAAACTGATATTTTGTATGTTGATTGAGGCAATTAACATGAGCTGGATTTATGAAAATAGGCTGTATAGTTCTTCGCGGAACTACTTGTTTTTAGCCTATTTTCAATTAGGAAAAAATAGGCTTATGAGATCACCTTTTGTCCGTGTGTGTGTGCGTGTGTGTGTGTGTGTGTGTGAGGTGTGTGTACGTCCACTCATAATAAAATCTAAACGGCTGGAGCGATTTCAATGAAACTCGGTTAGTTCATTGTACTATTCTCGGCGACCTCGACCGTTCCCTTCAAATTTTGTAACGTCTCACCAATCCAACATGGCGGCTGTGCGGATTATTTAACTAGCATTCAATATCTCCGAAACTTTTACCGATATCGCCCTGAAATTGTGTACGGTGATAAAGGGCACTACTAGAAGTTCACCTATGAGACTTTCAAAAACCAGGTGACTACAAAACCAACATGGCGGTCAAGCGAAATTGAGACTTTTAAATAGACTTTTCTCGCGATTTAAATCTCCAAACGTAATGAAACTTGGTACATCAAATGTCTATACACATTGTAATGCACTGGAGTCTAATTTAGTTCAATTGTTTATATAACCTCAAAATGGCGGCTGTGCGAAATATTTAACTGACATTCTATATCTCCGAAACTATTACAGATATCACCCTGCAATTTTGTACGGTGATAAAGGGTACTGATGCAAGTTTACCTATGTATATTTCTTAACCTGAAAAGTACAAAACGAACATGGCGACCAAGCGAATTTGAAATATTTTAATAGACTTTTCTCGTGATTTATCACTCTGAGCGCAGTGAAATGTGGTACAATAAATGACTTTGCAGATTGAAATGCACTGCCGTCTCATTTAATTCAATTGTTTACATAACCTCAAGATGGCGGCTGTGCGAAATTTTAAAATTAAGTTTTTATTTGTTGTGTCGTAATCATGCGATCGAACAGAAAGTTTGAATAATGAAACTAGGCAATAATTGTCCTTGAATGGTACATAACTCTATGACCTTTACGTATAGCCTAACAATCCTCAATGGCGAGCTTCCGAAATATTTCGACGGTTCTCAATATCTATGAATCTTTTACAGCAACCAAACTGATTTTTTTATGTTCATAGAGACTATAGGACTTTCAGTAACCTGGTGAGCACAAATCCAGTATGGCGGCGACGCGAAGTTGAAATATTTAAATGGACGTTTCTCGCGAATTAACAATCCGAGTGCCGTGAAAGGTTGCACGTTAAATGCTTATACAAATGTTGATCCACTGGCAATTAATTTATTTCTATTGTTTGCATAATCACAAGATGGCTACTGGGCGTAATTTTAAAATCTCGTTTTTACTTCTTGTGTTCGAATCATGCGATTGAAGTTTGAATACCACACGTACACACTAGTATTAATGTAATAGTACAAAAATAAAAATAAACCCTGGCGACTATCTGAAATATTTAGACGGTTCTCAATATCTACGAATCTGTTACAGCAATTAAACTGATATTTTGTATGTTGATTGAGGCAATTAACATGAGCAGGATATATGAAAATAGGCTGTATAGTTCTTCGCGGAACTACTTGTTTTTAGCCCATTTTCAATTTGGAAAAAATTGGCTTATGAGATCACCTTTTGTCAATGTGTGTGTGTGAGGTGTGTGTGTGTTTCCCCCTAATAAAATCTAAACGGCTGGAGCGATTTCAATGAAACTCGGTAAGTTCATAGCAATATTCCCGGCAACCTCGACCGTTCCCTTCAAATTTTGTTATGTCTCACCAATCCATCATGGCGGCTGTGCGAAATATTTCACTAGCATTCAATATCTCCGAAACTATTACCGATATCGCCCTGAAATTGAGTACGGTGATAAAGGGCACTACTAGAAGTTCACCTATGAGAATTTCAAAAACCTGGTGACTACAAAACCAACATGGCGTTCAAGCGAAATTGAGAATTTGAAATAGACTTTTCTCGCGATTTAACTCTCCAAACGTAATGAAACTTGGTACAGCAATGTCTATACACATTGTAATGCACTGGAGTCTAATTTAGTTCAATTGTTTACATAACCTCAAAATGGCGGCTGTGCGAAATATTTCACTGACATTCTATATCTCCGAAACTATTGCAGATATCACCCTGCAATTTTGTACGGTGATAAAGGGTACTGATACAAGTTTACCTATGTATATTTCTTAACCTAAAAAGTACAAAACGAACATGGCGACCAAGCGAATTTGAAATATTTTAATAGACTTTTCTCGTGATTTTTCACTCTGAGCGCAGTGAAATGTGGTACAGTGAATGATTTTTCAGATTGTAATGTACTGCCATCTAATTTAATTCAATTGTTTACATAATCTCAAGATGGCGGCTGTGCGAAATTTTAAAATTAAGTTTTTATTTGTTGTGTCGTAATCATGCGATCGAACTGAAAGTTTGAATAATGAAACTAGGCAATAATTGTCCTTGAATGGTACATAATTCTATGGCCTTTACATATAACAATCCTAAAGGGCGAGCTTCCGATATATTTCGACGGTTCTCAATATCTATGAATCTTTTACAGTAACTAAACTGATTTTTTTATGTTCATAGAGACTATAGGACTTTCAGTAACCTGGTGAGCACAAATCCAACATGGCGGCGACGCGAATTTGAAATATTTAAATGGACGTTCCTCGCGAATTAACAATCCGAGTGCCGTGAAACGTTGCACGTTAAATGCTTATACAAATGTTGATCCACTGGCAATTAATTTATTTCAATTGTTTGCATAATCACAAGATGGCTACTGGGCGTAATTTTAAAATCGCGTTTTTACTTCTTGTGTTCGAATCATGCGATTGAAGTTTGAATGCCACACGTACACACTAATCTTAATGTAATAGTACAAAAATAAAAATACGACCTGGCGACTATCTGAAATATTTAGACGGTTCTCAATATCTACGAATCTGTTACAGCAATTAAACTGAAATTTTGTATGTTGATTGAGGCAATTAACACGAGCAGGATATATGAAAATAGGCTGTATAGTTCATCGCGGAACTACTTGTTTTTAGCCTATTTTCAATTTGGAAAAAATAGGCTTATGAGATCACCTTTTGTCCGTGTGTGTGTGCGTGTGTGTGTGTGTGTGTGTGTGAGGTGTGTGTGTGTTTCCCCCCTAATAAAATCTAAACGGCTGGAGCGATTTTAATGAAACTCGGTAGGTTCATAGCACTATTTCCGGCGACCTCGACCGTTCCCTTCAAATTTTGTTACGTCTCAGCAATCCAACATGGCGGCTGTGCGAATTATTTCACTAGCATTCAATATCTCCGAAACTATTGCCGATATCGCCCTGAAATTGTGTACGGTGATAAAGGGCACTACTAGAAGTTCACCTATGAGACTTTCAAAAACCTGGTGAAAACAAAACCAACATGGCGGTCAAGCGAAATTGAGACTTTTAAATAGACTTTTCTCGCGATTTAACTCTCCAAACGTTTGAAATTTGGTACAGCAAATGTCTATACACATTGTAATGCACTGGAGTCTAATTTAGTTCAATTGTTTACATAACCTCAAAATGGCGGCTGTGCGAAATATTTCACTGACATTCTATATCTCCGAAACTATTACAGATATCACCCTGCAATTTTGTACGGTGATAAAGGGTACTGATACAAGTTTACCTATGTATATTTCTTAACCTAAAAAGTACAAAACGAACCTGGCGACCAAGCGAATTTGAAATATTTTAATAGACTTTTCTCGTGATTTATCACTCTGAGCGCAGTGAAATGTGGTACAGTAAATGATTTTTCAGATTGTAATGCACTGCCATCTAATTTAATTCAATTGTTTACATAACCTCAAGATGGCGGCTGTGCGAAATTTTAAAATTAAGCTTTTATTTGTTGTGTCGTAATCATGCGATCGAAATGAAAGTTTGAATAATGAAACTAGGCAATAATTGTCCTTGAATGGTACATAATTCTATGGCCTTTACATATAACAATCCTAAAGGGCGAGCTTCCGAAATATTTCGACGGTTCTCAATATCTATGAATCTTTTACAGCAACCAAACTGATTTTTTTTATGTTCATAGAGACTATAGGACTTTCAGTAACCTGGTGAGCACAAATCCAACATGGCGGCGACGCGAATTTGAAGTATTTAAATGGACGTTTCTCGCGAATTAACAATCCCAGTGTCGTGAAACGTTGCACGTTAAATGCTTATACAAATGTTGATCCAGGGGCAATTAATTTATTTCAATTGTTTGCATAATCACAAGATGGCTACTGGGCGTAATTTTAAAATCCCGTATTTACTTCTTGTGTTCGAATCATGCGATTGAAGTTTGAATACCACACGTACACACTTATCTTAATGTAATAGTACAAAAATAAAATTACAACCTGGCGACTATCTGAAATATTTAGACGGTTCTCAATATCTACGAATCTGTTACAGCAATTAAACTGAAATTTTGTATGTTGATTGAGGCAATTAACACGAGCAGGATATTTGAAAATAGGCTGTATAGTTCTTCGCGGAACTACTTGTTTTTAGCATATTTTCAATTTGGAAAAAATAGGCTTATGAGATCACCTTTTGTCCGTGTGTGTGTGCGTGTGTTTGTGTGTGTGAGGTGTGTTGTGTGTCCCCCCCAATAAAATCTAAACGGCTGGAGCGATTTTAATGAAACTCTGTAGGTTCATAGCACTATTCCCGGCGACCTCGACCGTTCCCTTCAAATTTTGTTACGTCTCACCAATCCAACATGGCGGCTGTGCGAAATATTTCACTAGCATTCAATATCTCCGAAACTATTACCGATATCGCCCTGAAATTGTGTACGGTGATAAAGGGCACTACTAGAAGTCCACCTATGAGACTTTCAAAAACCAGGTGAAAACAAAACCAACATGGCGGTCAAGCGAAATTGAGACTTTTAAATAGACTTTTCTCGCGATTTAACTCTCCAAACGTTTGAAACTTGGTACAGCAAATTTCTATACACATTGTAATGCACTGGAGTCTAATTTAGTTCAATTGTTTACATAACCTCAAAATGGCGGCTGTGCGAAATATTTCACTGACATTCTATATCTCCGAAACTATTACAGATATCACCCTGCAATTTTGTACGGTGATAAAGGGTACTGATACAAGTTTACCTATGTATATTTCTTAACCTAAAAAGTACAAAACGAACATGGCGACCAAGCGAATTTGAAATATTTTAATAGACTTTTCTCGTGATTTTTCACTCTGAGCGCAGTGAAATGTGGTACAGTAAATGATTTTTCAGATTGTAATGCACTGCCATCTAATTTAATTCAATTGTTTACATAACCTCAAGATGGCGGCTGTGCGAAATTTTAAAATTAAGTTTTTATTTGTTGTGTCGTAATCATGCGATCGAACTGAAAGTTTGAATAATGAAACTAGGCAATAATTGTCCTTGAATGGTACATAATTCTATGGCCTTAACATATAACAATCCCAAAGGGCGAGCTTCCGAAATATTTCGACGGTTCTCAATATCTATGAATCTTTTACAGCAACCAAACTGATTTTTTTATGTTCATAGAGACTATAGGACTTTCAGTAACCTGGTGAGCACAAATCCAACATGGCGGCGACGCGAAGTTGAAATATTTAAATGGACGTTTCTCGTGAATTAACAATCCGAGTGCCGTGAAACGTTGCACGTTAAATGCTTATACAAATGTTGATCCACTGGCAATTAATTTATTTCAATTGTTTGCATAATCACAAGATGGCTACTGGGCGTAATTTTAAAATCTCGTTTTTACTTCTTGTGGTCGAATCATGCGACTGAAGTTTGAATACCACACGTACACACTAGTATTAATGTAATAGTACAAAAATAAAAATAAAACCTGGCGACTATCTGAAATATTTAGACGGTTCTCAATATCTACGAATCTGTTACAGCAATTAAACTGACATTTTGTATGTTGATTGAGGCAATTAACATGAGCAGGATATATGAAAATAGGCTGTATAGTTCTTCGCGGAACTACTTGTTTTTAGTCCATTTTCAATTTGGAAAAAAATTGGCTTATGAGATCACCTTTTGTCAATGTGTGTGTGTGCGAGTGTGTGTGTTTGTGTGTGAGGTGTGTGTGTGTGTCCCCCTAATAAAATCTAAACGGCTAGAGCGATTTCATTGAAACTCGGTAAGTTCATAGCAATATTCCCGGCGACCTCGACCGTTCCCGTCAAATTTTGTTAAGTCTCACCAATCCATCATGGCGGCTGGGCGAAATATTTCACTAGCATTCAATATCTCCGAAACTATTACCGATATCGCCCTGAAATTGTGCACGGTGATAAAGGGCACTACTAGAAGTTCACCTATGAGACTTTCAAAAACCTGGTGACTATAAAACCAACATGGCGTTCAAGCGAAATTGAGACTTTTAAATAGACTTTTCTCGCGATTTAACTCTCCAAACGTAATGAAACTTGGTACAGCAAATGTCTATACACATTGTAATGCACTGGAGTCTAATTTAGTTCAATTGTTTACATAACCTCAAAATGGCGGCTGTGCGAAATATTTCACTGACATTCTATATCTCTGAAACTATTACAGATATCACCCTGCAATTTTGTACGGTGATAAAGGGTACTGATACAAGTTTACCTATGTATATTTCTTAACCTAAAAAGTACAAAACGAACATGGCGACCAAGCGAATTTGAAATATTTTAATAGACTTTTCTCGTGAATTTTCACTCTGAGCGCAGTGAAATGTGGTACAGTAAATGATTTTTCAGATTGTAATGCACTGCCATCTAATTTAATTCAATTGTTTACATAACCTCAAGATGGCGGCTGTGCGAAATTTTAAAATTAAGTTTTTATTTGTTGTATCGTAATCATGCGATGGAACTGAAAGTTTGAATAATGAAACTAGGCAATAATTGTCCTTGAATGGTACATAACTCTATGGCCCTTACATATAACAATCCTAAAGGGCGAGCTTCCGAAATATTTCGACGGTTCTCAATATCTATGAATCTTTTACAGCAACCAAACTGATTTTTTTATGTTTATAGAGACTATAGGACTTTCAGTAACCTGGTGAGCACAAATCCAACATGGCGGCGACGCGAATTTGAAATATTTAAATGGACGTTTCTCGCGAATTAACAATCCCAGTGCCGTGAAACGTTGCACGTTAAATGCTTATACAAATGTTGATCCACTGGCAATTAATTTATTTCAATTGTTTGCATAATCACAAGATGGCTACTGGGCGTAATTTTAAAATCGCGTACTTACTTCTTGTGTTCGAATCATGCGATTGAAGTTTGAATACCACACGTACACACTAATCTTAATGTAATAGTACAAAAATAAAATTACAACCTGGCGACTATCTGAAATATTTAGACGGTTCTCAATATCTACGAATCTGTTACAGCAATTAAACTGAAATTTTGTATGTTGATTGAGGCAATTAACACGAGCAGGATATATGAAAATAGGCTGTATAGTTCTTCGCGGAACTACTTGTTTTTAGCATATTTTCAATTTGGAAAAAATAGGCTTATGAGATCACCTTTTGTCCGTGTGTGTGTGCGTGTGTGTGTGTGTGTGAGGTGTGTGTGTGTGTGTCCCCTAATAAAATTTTATGTTCATAGAGACTATAGGACTTTCAGTAACCTGGTGAGCACAAATCCAACATGGCGGCGACTCGAAGTTGAAATATTTAAATGGACGTTTCTCGCGAATTAACAATCCGAGTGCCGTGAAACGTTGCAAGTTAAATGCTTATACAAATGTTGATCCACTGGCAATTAATTTATTTCAATTGTTTGCATAATCACAAGATGGCTACTGGGCGTAATTTTAAAATCTCGTTTTTACTTCTTGTGTTCGAATCATGCGATTGAAGTTTGAATACCACACGTACACACTAATCTTAATGTAATAGTACAAAAATAAAAATACAACTTGGCGACTATCTGAAATATTTAGACGGTTCTCAATATCTACGAATCTGTTACAGCAATTAAACTGAAATTTTGTATGTTGATTGAGGCAATTAACACAAGCAGGATATATGAAAATAGGCTGTATAGTTCTTCGCGGAACTACTTGCTTTTAGCCTATTTTCAATTTGGAAAATATAGGCTTATGAAATCACCTTTTGTCCGTATGTGTGTGCGTGTGTTTGTGTGTGTGCGGTTGTGTGTGTGTGTGTGTCACCCCTAATAAAATCTAAACGGCTGGAGCGATTTTAATGAAACTCGGTAGGTTCATAGCACTATTCCCGGCGACCTCGACCGTTCCCTTCAAATTTTGTTACGTCTCACCAATCCAACATGGCGGCTGTGCGAAATATTTCACTAGCATTCAATATCTCCGAAACTATTACCGATATCGCCCTGAAATTGTGCACGGTGATAAAGGGCACTACTAGAAGTTCACCTATGAGACTTTCAAAAACCTGGTGACTAAAAAACCAACATGGCGGTCAAGCGAAATTGAGACTTTTAAATAGACTTTTCTCGCGATTTAACTCTCCAAACGTAATGAAACTTGGTACAGCAAATTTCTACGCACATTTTAATGCACTGGAGTCAAATTTAGTTCAATTGTTTACATAACCTCAAAATAGCGGCTGTGCGAAATATTTCACTGACATTCTATATCTCCGAAACTATTACAGATATCACCCTGCAATTTTGTACGGTGATAAAGGGTACTGATACAAGTTTATCTATGTATATTTCTTAACCTGAAAAGTACAAAATGAACATGGCGACCAAGCGAATTTGAAATATTTTAATAGACTTTTCTCGTGATTTATCACTCTGAGCGCAGTGAAATGTGGTACAGTAAATGATTTTTCAGATTGTAATGCACTGCCATCTAATTTAATTCAATTGTTTACATAACCTCAAGATGACGGCTGTGCGAAATTTTAAAATTAAGTTTTTATTTGTTGTGTCGTAATCATGCGATAGAACAGAAAGTTTGAATAATGAAACTAGGCAATAATTGTCCTTCAATGGTACATAACTCTACGGCCTTTACATATAAGTAGTGGAGTAGTGAGAGTTCCAACTCACTTCAGAACATACATGTCGTTACTACTAAGCCTCAGCCATGAACGCATGGTCGGATTTTGAAAAATGAGGTGTTATTGGACTCGAGCTGACGTCCTCTTTCCTATGGACCACTCGTTATATATATTTTTTTTTTGGAAAATTTTCGTTTTCGAAAATAGGTAATAGTTTAAAAACCAAACATGATAGAACGTTGTGCCATGGCTCAAACGAATGGTCTTTACGACCTTAATTTTTTTTAATAAAACTTTTTTATTTTTTATGTTTTTTTGAAAACACTCGAATTTTGAAAAACCTATATTTCGGAAACTAGGAACTCAACAAAAACAATTGTTTGACGTAAATCAATGGTCCCTACCCCCTCTATCTCCAGAATAAATTTCAAGTCCCTAGAGCAAAAGTTTGTGTTTTGTAAGTAGTGGGATGACACGGGAGCTGTCTCACTTAGCAAGTGGTGGGCCCCTGCGACCTTGGAATGGAAGGAGCCGTGTTAGGAGGGCGTGCGTGGATTCGTTTTTTTCGTCTCGTCGTGCTCTTTACGGAAATGTAGGTGTCGAAAAGGTGAAAATCTGGAAACACGGTTTTTTTGGGGTAAAACCGTGATTTTAAACTTTTTGCTATATCTCGCGAACCAATCATGATAGGGGCGTGTACGACGGGTCCAAGGACTCGGGCTGACGTCCTCTTTGCTATGGACCACTCGTTATATTTTTTAAAAATTTTGGAAACTCGATTTTGGGGTAAACACGTGTTTTTTGTGATTTTTGCCGATATCTCACGAACCAATAACGCTAGAGACGTGTACGAGGTGTCCTAGGACTCGAGCTAACGCCCTCTATCAAATGTGGTAGATATTTTTTTCCAAAAAAATAATTCACAAAGGGCCTAACGCCATACATGTTGAAAAAAATATCTTTACCGTTACCTGTTTATAATGTTTATGAAGCGTGGTGTTTGAGAGAGACGATACTGCTGGGTGTGTGTGTGTTTCAACGAACCTGTCGCTAACCACAAGGACCATGCTTAATAGAATAATCGCTATTTCGGCGGGTCGATGTATGACAGAGCGAGGGTGCGTTTTTCACACATTTTACCTTTAACGTGTAAACGGTGATGAGAACTTGGTTCTATGTTGGTCGAAGCGAGTAGAGAAAACAAACTTGCCGACGAGCAGGAGGTGAATGTCATTTGAGCTTATTGGAATGCGCTGATCTGACTTGACAACAGGTGCAATGGAAAAATGACCAACACGCTTGAAGGTGAAATAATCTGACCATTGTGGTGGCAGGGAAGAGCGAAAGGCAAGTGAACATGTGTGAAACCACATGCACGCTAAACCAGTGACATCTTGTCTTGCTTCGTACGTGACAAAATGCAAGTTCAGGTGAAATTCGATCTGGCACAGGTGTTCGCCTGGGACGTTAGCTGTAACGATAACTGTTACATCATGTTTTGCTTCGTACGTGACAAAATGCAAGTTGACGTGAAATTTGATCTACCACAGGTGTTCACTTTGGGTGTTAGCTGTCCATGTGCCTGATAACAGAATGTTCAAAGCGTGGGAATCGCTGAATCAGTAAAAAGTATAATGCAACTTGTGGGAATAATGTCACAACCAGTAGATAGGCCAGAGCTGCAAACATCAGTGGTGGAGGTGGAGGGGGGAGGGAGAGGGGGATAGGTAATGTATGAGAGAACACAGGTGGAAAGGGAAAGACAAACATGTATGAACATGCATGAAGCGCGGCACACAGAGCTATAGAGGGTGTACAACATGTGAGAATAATTAAAAATTGCACAGGTTCACACAACATGTAATTTATTGATCCAAGAATTAAACGTAGAGATAAACCCTAACCATTTGACATAGAGTTTATTTCCTTTTTGTTTCAACACTTTTTCCACAAGATAATGCTGAGGAAATGCTGTTTTCTGAAGTTCAAGGAGATAAAATCTACCTTTTATGGGTTGATGGTTGAGGTCCTCGAGTAAATAGGTGACTGGAGTGTCCAAGTTGACTTGACGAATTCGAAATAGTTCAGTCCCCCACTGTGGCATGTAGCCCTTATTGAAGGCAGACTTAAATTTGCTCACACGAACAAAATCCCCAATGTTCAGTCGGTGACGTTTAGGATCGGCTGTTTTTATGGGGTTAAACAGTTTATTCAATCGCTGAATATTTTTAGTCACGAGGCGTGGCTTGGTCCCAATCGTTCTATGTTTGGTGTCATTGTAACGTGATACTAGCTCAGGTAACATGTCCAACCAGCGATAAGTGCCCTGAGCGGTAAACGCTTTCCACATATGGGTTTTCAATGTTCGGTTGAACCGCTCGACCACACTGGCTTTGAGATTGCTGTACGTGGTGTAATGGTGAATATCCTTAGATTTGAGAAAACTGGAGAAATCCTTGTTGAAAAATTCTTTCCCCTGGTCGGTTTTTAGCAGCTGAGGTTGACGTTTCGAGTGTTGAATAATATGTTGAAAGGCCTTGGTAACTAGTGGACCAGACTTGCGACGCACAGGTTCAACAAAGGCCATTTTGGAATAGACATCAATGACGGTCAACATATAGCGTACACCGTCGTTAACGCCAGCATAGGGAATCATTTCAACCAAGTCAGCCTGCCAAAGTTCATCCACACCTCGTGAAATCACCTTGAGTCGCGGATAGTGACGCCTAGCTGGGCGATGAAACTCGTGAGCAATACCCATTTTAATGGGTGAGGGCTTAAACAATAATTTTGGCATTTCGAAGTTCTTGTTCAATTTCTTGAATTTCCCAATCGTGACCGGTATGGCCAGCTTGACGTGAGGCATGCAACAACTGTAGCCACTGAACGAGCTTATAGGGATTGTGCCAGTAGGTAACATCCACAAGGGGTTTTAATGGTTTAAATGTCACTCCCGAAGCGGACGCTTTACGACGAGTACTTTGACTAGTGGGAAACATTTTTGCAATGATGGTTTTATATTTTTGAGATATATTGGCATTCACTTGTTGCGTGGGATCATACTGTCTTTTGTGGGCATGGGTATCCAATAAAATGGATTTATATTTGTCAAGATCCTCTGACGTATAATCATGGGAAGAGGGGGTCCGAGAAAAGAGCAGCTTAAACAGTCCTGGCGTTAATTTATAGTTGATGTTTTTAATGACAGCTTTAGTACGAGCAAATTGTATGGATGAATCGCCAAATTTAAAACTATCATCCTCATAGCGAACACCATACGTGGTATCAGTGTTTCCAATAAATAGATCAGTGAAATAGGGTTCCAATGTTGATCCATAATATTTTATTAAAATGGTTTTCAGTTGAGCTTTATGTTGAGGGGTGGCAAAGAGTTGTGAAAACGGAGACGCTCTGGAAGGGCAAGGTGTTTCGACCATGGCCAAGGATTTCTTTTTTCTCAAAAACTCTGCAAGGGGTAAGGCCTTTTTTTGAGGCGTAAACACTTGTTCCTCCTCAACCTCTACCTCGCTAACACTAGTCAAATCTTCCTGTTCCTCTTCTCCTTCCTCAGGGTCCTCGTGCTGCGTCTGTGTGGCTTGTGAAACGGTGGGTAGCGTTTCAGATGGCTTGAAAGAGGGTTTCAACCTGGCTTTTAGCGGAGGTGCTAAATGTTGTTGAATAAACAAAGCATGATTTGCACGTGATTGTTTCAATTGACGAAACTTTTGGCGAATAGTATTTTTTGCTCTAATAATATGCTTTTTCAATTGACTCTCTGCTGACGCCATGGTTTCTTGACAAATGACTTGCCGGGGAATGAGACAGGGCCTTAAATAGCAATAAAATGATCAAACCCTAAGCGATACCGTCCTTGGTTGAGTTCACTTTGTTTGTCAATCACTAAACAGGCCTGACGTTGAGTGTTCCAGCACTGGGCACACAATTCTGTAAACATTTGAAAGGTCATATCCGGATTCACTGTTCCTCTCGTCCTGACGAAATAAAACAATGACATTGGCATTGTCACGAATCAAGTGTTTGGACATTTTAGAATACGTTTGCCCAAGATAGAAGCAATCGATATGTTTGTGTCGACCCATGCTGAAATAGCTTTGAATGATGCCTTGACGTTCAGTGGATACATCATCGAAAATCATGAGTGAATCAGGCTTTACTTCATCCGGTGAAATCACATTTTCTTGCATGGAAAATGTAAAATAACCCATATTCTCGTTTTGTATTCCAGACATGACTTGATCCAGAAACACGTAGAGGGGTTGGTAGAGAGATTCTGCAAAAATATAAATATTTTGAAAACGCAGACCATTGGGCGCTGTGATGAGCGTTAGCAAAAGATTAGTCTTTCCACAGCCGGAAGGCCCCACAATGATGCAGCGAATGGAAGATGGAAACAGTGAACCATGGCGTTGTTCACGTGATGTGGGACAGAGGTGGGAAACCATGTCCCCCACGGGGAATGACTCTTGCTGCTTAATAATCTTCATTTCAACTAAGGCTTAGACAGGCTAGCAGGCTGTCTATATACAGGACACCGAACCTTGTCATAGAAACAGTAGACTGGTACTACAGGTTGACGATGGATGTCTTTGGACGGGCGTTGATGGCCAAAGCTAGGCCTGTCCCCATACATGGTCCTAAACAGGAAACAGATCCTGCTAATAAACACTATGTGGATAGGTCAGTAGTGCCACGCGCAAAACAGGGAGATTATGACTTTAAGGGAAAGCGGTTAACCCATGTAAAACATCCTCAAGTGTCTACAGACGTTACTACGAAAAAGTATGTGGATAACAAAGTGTATGAGTTTTATGACAAAGTGCCCCAGCTTACGGTGAATGGCTATAGCGCTAACCACCATCGGATTATTCACGTGGAAGACCCACAAGACGAAGATGATGTCTGTACCAAGCGTTACATGACCTATGAAATGAAAAGGCTTTATAAATTTATCCCATCTGTATTTTTAGTGTATCTGACAAATGAAAAACCTGTGAATGACAGAAACCATTTACCGCTAGTCCATGATCAGCACTTGACCTATGTGCTTGCTTCGGGTTTAAGCCACTATCGATTACACTATGATGGAACCATTCACATCAAATATGCCATACCTGATGAGAACCATTTACAAATAAAGATAAATGGTCATAGGATGTTGGTCCATAACCATGAAATGGTCAATGCAGGTGACGAATTATCCTTTCATCTCATGTTGACATGGGATGAAAAGCAAGCGGGAAAAACCATAAACGATTTCCCACTTTATGTGGAATTGGAATATACAGCCATGAAATAACCATCTGACGTTAGTTGTGATCTAAACTTTCTTGTGAAAGGTTGTTGGTCATTATCATGGTGAAACAAAGGTATGCAGTGAGAACGACTAAAAAAAGGACTTTGTCCTTGGCAAAGCCTGGGCTTAAGACATTCGTGGACAAGCCCTTGCGAAAGAAAAAAGGAAAAAATAATGTATTGACCATAAGGAAAGCCTTTCGAGCAGCACAGAGACATGTTATTCCAAAACGTCGGCGACATGTTTCAAACCAAGGGCGAGTGATTCCCGTCCCCAAACGAGCCGGATTTTTACCTGCATTATTTGCCGGTCTGGCTGCTCTGGGTTCACTTTTGGGCGGTGCCAGTGCAGTGGCGAAGACCATTAAAGCCGCGCAGCAGGGCAAGCAACAACTCAAAGAAAGTCAGCGACACAATGAAACGATGGAAGCGATTGCCATGGGGGCTAGAAATGCCAATTTAAAGTCAGCCTTTTATCAACAAGGATTTGGGATTTCACCATTTCGAAATATTAAAAAAAAAATAACCTCAGCCATAGCAAGACATGCCCTGACGCATCAACAAGTGGAAAGCTATGCTAAACAACTAAAGCTTTCTCATTTTCGAGGTGTGTTTATGCGAAACCAATTACCCCCACGACCCTGGAAACAGGAATGTGTTGTTGTCAATTTGGATGATCACCGAGGACCAGGAACGCATTATGTAGCTTATGTCAAAGAGGGATCCACGGTATGGTACTTTGACAGTTTTGGGAATTTGCCCCCGCCCATGGAACTTGTGACCTATTTTGGAAACAGGATCAAGATATATTATAATGTGAAACGTGAGCAAACGTTTAACAGCCAACAGTGTGGACGTTTGTGTTTATTTTTTTATATAAGACGCAGCATAAGCTAAAACGCCTCCAGTATGTCGGCAGAAAGTAAAACGTTTACACTGCATGGACGTGGACCTGAAGTCAGCCTAGACTTTTACCCGCCTATCGAATTGAGTGAAAAACCCTATGGTTTAGGACTTGTTTCTCTTGAAACGTACAATCGAATATACAATATGTGAACAACAAGTTTTACTATGATGATTCTGTGCTCACCTTGAACTCTGGTGGATACACGATCGATGATATTTATGAACACATTTATGTGGTGTTGATCAATCAATATGGTTTAAAGTCATTTCTCGATGGAACGCACAAGTTTGAACTTGTAGGAAATACCAACACTCATCGCTGCAGTATTTTCTCCTCATTCAACATTGACTTTAAAACACGCCCCGATTCCATTGGCCCATTACTAGGATTTAAACCACGTGTGTTGGAGCCCAACAAAAAACATGAATCAGACCATGAAGTGAAATTCATTGAGGACCATCATGTGTCGGTGAAGTGTAATATTATTAGCCAAGTGTACACCAATCAAGAACCATCGCATTCGCTTTATGACTTTATTGTGACATCGCCCAATGGGTATATTATTCGTGAAAACCATCCAGTGATGCTTTTTCATTCTGTGTCTGTCGATAGTATAAGTAATATAACATTAAGACTGATCAATAGAGATCAACAACTCATTGATCTAGATTCTAACACACCAGTGACTTACAAGTTGGTGCTAAAGCCACTATGAAGTTTGTGTATAAAGCAACAACACCGTCTAGGATTGGTGTTAGTTGTTTGCCACGTGAATACACGTTAACATCTCAAGGCAAGCAGATTTTACAGCATTTGGGTTACCACGTCAACCCTCATAATGAATTCTATCCTAGAGATAGCGAACCGCATCGAGGAGCAACCAGGAGTGGTAAGAATTGATCTCCATTCCTATCAAGCTCAAACACCTGGACTCAATAACAATGATGAAATTCAATTTGTTATCAACAACCAAGATATTTACACCCTACCGCACGAAAGTGTCATTCAGATTGAAGGTCGGCTCACCAAAGCCGATGGCTCTACACCCACCACATCCAAGTTGGCGAACCATGGTTTGGCCTTTCTGTTTTCTGAAGTGCGGTATGTCATTAACGATATCGTGGTGGATAGCACTCGAAATGTGGGCATTTCCAGTGTCATGAAACTATACCCCTCTTATAGTGAGGAAGAAGGTAAAACACTTTGCATGGCAGTTTGGTGTCCTGACTCGACCAATGACTGGATGGTACACATCGATGGGACCTTTACTGGATATTTACCTCTTAAACTGATTTTAGGCTTTGCAGAAGATCACCAACGCATTGTGGTTAACGCAAGGCAAGTGCTTTACCTAGTGAGAGACAGGAGTGATAATAATGCACTCAAGGGAGCCAACAATGCCCCCATAGATTCAAAAATTCAACTACAACGCTTGCTATGGAAAGTGCCTCATGTGACCCTTGAAGATAGCAAAAAACTGGACATACTCAAAATGGTAAAGAGAGATATGCCTCTACCCATGGAATTTAGAAGCTGGGCACTCCATGAGTATCCGCTATTGCCCACCACCAACACACACAGTTGGTCTGTAAAAACAGCTCGCTATACAGAGAGACCTCTCTACCTGATCGTGGGTTTTCAAACGAATCGCAAGTATCAAGAAACCAAAGATGCCACGCAATTTGATCACCTGCAATTGAGAAATGCACGTCTTTTCCTCAACGGAGCTGTGTTTCCCTATGAAGGACTTGATTTGGATTTTTCAAAAAATAAGTTTGGCCCCCTGTACGACTTGTTTTCTAAATTTCGATGGTCGTATTATCAAAAAGAGAACGGCTCCATGCTACTACCCCAAGCGTTTAAGGCAAGAGCACCACTGATTGTCTTTGACCGTTCTTACCTGGAAGAGTCTGTCAAGCCATCCAATATCGACATTCAACTAGATTTTGAAACGCATGACAATGTACCAGCCAATACCACGGCCTACTGTTTGATTATTCATCACAAACATGTCAACTATTATCCACTATCCAACCAAGTGACGAGTGTATAAATAACAGCTCAACCCACGTCAAGCCGCTCAGTCATGTCTTGCTTTAAAGCCTCAAGAGACGTTACATCCATGAATTTAAACTCTGAGGAACAACGTTTCAAGACTTTTGCCACATGGCCAGTGCCTTTCATAAACCCTCAAGCCTTGGCGGCCGCTGGATTCTACTATTTAAAAACAAGAGATGAAGTGAAATGTGCCTTTTGTCCCATCATCATAGACCAATGGCAGGAGGGCGATGAACCCATGCAGGAACATCAGCGCTGGTCACCCACCTGCCCCTACCTGTGTAGAATGGAAGTGGGAAATATACCCTGTCATTCAAGCTATCCCTCACTTGTGTCTCTGGGTGATGAAAAAAAACAAGTTACGATACATGTGGGCCGTATGGTATCCATGGTGCTTCGGTGAGCAGCTCACCATCAAAAACGCCTAGTTTAGAGACATTGGGACATCATCGGTGTTATGGACGTTACAAACACAAGAGACTATATTGTTGTATCAGTTGGTATCGTCCTTATCCCAAAATGACAAAAGCCTGTAAGACGTGTTATGATGATAAAATGATGTAATTCTTAAATTCTTATTTTTTGCATGTCCCCCTGTCCTACCCTAACCTCAATTTGAAACTAGCATGGCAGGTAAGCCCATGCCATGATCACACCTGATCGTCAGTCAGTCGTCAGTTGAACTTGGTCCAGGCAAGCGTCAACATGTTGCGAACACTCATTGTGGATTGCCAAGGGTTTAAAATTGGTGACAACAAATTTATATATAAACAAGTGGCCATGATCGATTGTACCACGTTTTGGATATCGCAAGCTACGCATTTGCTATTTAAACCACCCCATGCTTTTGATTTGTTGTGTGAAAAAGACCGTAAAGAAACCCAGTGGATTGAAAATCATAGGCAACTAGACTGGAATCAGGGAACCATTTCCTATAAATATTTGGACGTGGTCATGAAAGCACACTTGTCCTCGGCCAATGTGGTATTTGTGAAAGGTAATGAAAAACGTCAATGGTTGCAACCATTTTTGGCGTCTTACGGCCAATGTATCGACCTTATAGAGTTGGGCTGCCCCTCCTGCAAACGCTCATGGATACTTGTTCCTGTGGCAACATTACCCATACAGCCCTATCGCATGCGTGGCATCTCTTTCATTGGTTAACCACCCATGCCTGCTGGGAGTTGTTGAACAAAATTATAACTGTGAATGACGCCAGTGAGATTTCTACAAGCGACGTGTAAACATCTACAGCACGTGATACCATGGAGAAAGGCAATGCTACGGACAAAGCCATCGGCAAGTTCTTTGTGTGCAAAAAGAAACTAGACAGTTTTACCAAAGAGAAACTCTTGGCGCTGCCCAAGTCGTTCATTTATTATGTGGCCGCCAACGCGGTCAAAGAAATCTGGCAACATGTACCAAAATCATGGACTCAAGACCCTGTGTTGAGTGAATTGCAACCCTGTACGGATTACGATCACCATAAGAAAGTGGCCATGGCAAAAAAAAACGTCTATGCGTCAGTGTGCGACTTGCCAGCTAGTGAAACTGTATCACGGTCATAAAAGTCCGTGTAAAGACTTTGTTGAATCATTCCACGAGTGTCATGGCGAGAAAAAGCAACAACAACAACAAACACAAACATCGTCCACAGAGGAGGAGGAGGAGGAGGACCAAACCTTTTTACCATCGATGGAAAAGGATATGCCAGACCTGTACTGGCAATGGCGTCATTGACAAAGTGATTCAATACTTACCTTTCGAAATCTATCTTCCAGGTTATCGTTTTTGTGGCCCTGGAACTCGTCTCGAAAAACGTTTACAACGTGGTGATGTACCCATTAATCTTTTGGATCAAGCATGCAAGGAACATGAACTTTCTTATCGCCATAGTCATCCTGGTTTAAGACATGTGGCAGATAAATTGTTATTGAAGAAAGCTAAACAACGTTTCACATCCAGTGATGCCTCAGTGGGTGAAAGAATGGCAGCCCTGATTGTCATGAGTGCTATGAAAGGAAAGTTGATGATGCATGGACATAAATATTGAGGAGTGAGGAATTGGGATTTGTTTGTATTCTATTTTTCTTTTGTCAATTCACTATGACTATGAAATAAAAACAAAGGTTTACCAGAGCACGATGATTTGTGTTTTTTTATTTTTAAAAATCATGATGTTGATGGCTGATTTCTCATTTTACACATTTCACACATGATGAATTCTCACACTGCCATTTGTCATTTTGCAATTTACAGATTTAAAAAAGTTCGTTTCAAGTTTTGCGTTCTTGATGATATGGATTTCTCCAGTTTGTTGATGACACTTTTTAAACAATGTCTGTTTGAAGTTTTTGAATTTTCATATTTTACACATGGCCATTTCCAGTTTTTAAAAATGTCCGTTTTAAGTTTTGCGTTCTTGGTGATATGGAACCATAGATTTTCCATTTTTCTGTTTTGACATTTTTCCATTTGGTGTATATCGAAAGTAGAGATTTGACAATGATGTTGATGCAAGTGCTTGACCATGGCGATACTGCAATGTGTTAATGCGTGTTTGAAGAAACGTCGAGGTCTACGACTACTGCAGGTAAGACTGTTTCTACAAAAATAATGTCTTTTGACTGCCACATTTCAATAAAAAAAAACTAATGACAAAACAAAATAAGTATAAAAGTGACAATTTCCCACACACCCACCCTACCTCACCGTGTTTGCTCTGGTCAACCATACACACCAGCTTTCTCTCTCCACTCATACATTCACACCTGCCTTTGGGAACAAACACAACCACTTTATTTATTCCCAAAAGCACATTCTCGACATGCACACTCATCCCAAAAGAACTTTTTAGTTGATCATTTACATTACGAAAAATAATTAAATACTAGTTATTAAAGTTACTAAAAATCTTACTTATTTCATATTTACAAAAAAACTCAACTTTGTACAGCGTTAAAATAATCACACTATTTACCAATGAAAAAATGTTTAAAAATAAGGTTGCATAGAACTGTTTTAAAGAGCAAAAGGTCCATGTGGATTGCTACTATTTACAAAATCTACTATTTACAATGGCAGAAACCAATATTTACAAAATACTAAATCTACAAGTTACATAAAGCTATGTCCCACAAACGATTAAACAGTGAAATCACACCTCCTCCTCCTTGAGATCATAACCCCATGGTAGGCTAGTGAGCAGGTCATCAGCCCACACACGTTTGTTATCCATGGAGGCTAGGGTGCGTTTTCTCTGTTCCACAAGATACAAATGATGGTTGCTGGATTGTATCCTGCACTGTGTATGAGACATAACTTTGCCAGTGCGTAAAACCGCTAAGTAATCGTCTACACGCAGCGATTTTATCACTGCCCTACCTACACCTTTTGCTCTTTTGGCTTCCTTACAGTCGAGTGTGCGATATGCATACATTTCTGAGGCCAAACCTACGAATTCCGTCATAATGGAATCACCGCATTCATCTTTTAAAACGCCCATTTCCTTCTTGTTTTTAATGGGCAGCTGAAACACGTTGTCAGCGCTATAGCAAGAGGTGTCGAACCAGTCACTATGTTGCCTCATGACGTCATAGGGGTTGCAGTGGCGAATGTGGTAAATGAATGAGTCCGTATCCATATACAAAAGAGAGACGTCCTCAAAATGGCGTTTGGCAAACTCATAGTGGAATCGATACATGACCGATTTAGAAAAGTCTAAAATGACTTGACCCAAGTAAATGGGCTTATCCATGGTCACGCTGGTCTTACTCATTTCAATAGTAGCCAAATCCTCATCGATAATTTTGATCGATTTGAAATTTGGCTTGGCAATGTACCGCCGGGCACCCCACCGCCCCTCCCAGACATTCACCAATTTAATGTCACGGTATTTGCGGACATTCTCCATGGACTTGCCATAGATGCAGTTGTTCATTAATTTAAAAAAAAAATTTCAAACTGCTGTGTTGCCATTTGTCGGTGCTCTGGTTTGAGTCGCATGTATGGCTCAAGCCATGCTTTTTGAGCAAAAGAAATACCCCTGTGGATTTTCTTCAACACCAAGCCTTGGGCGAGGCATTGCACCAACATTTGGATATGTAGCACATACCGATTTTTGTTGTAAAGTGTGCCCGTGAGTTTTTCAATTTTCACTTTACTGTCAGGGGGAACCATTTGATCAAGACAGAATGGGAAATCGGCATGTTCATCATACAAGGATGAGGGATATTCAATATCCACATCTAGCACATATCCACGGCCAGTTTCTTGGCTAGCCTTGTTCACATCAAATTCTGACACTTGTTTCTCTGTCAGCCAAGCAAACTTCCCATAGGGCAAAGGCTGACTCATGGCGTAACCGTACAAATTATTCACGTCATAGTACATTAAGTACGATTCTGGTTTGTCTGGTGAATAATCAGGCATGTAGACATTGTTCGCTTCCGCATGGCGCTGGTTAAGTGACACAAAGCCGCCACGAATACCCTTTTCAAAAAATAGAACCATGTCTACGTCAGTGAGTAAATCCAATTCCACTTGAGTGTATTTCAAAGCGGCATCGAACGAGAGCCCAGGACTCGTATAATAGTGAGCCGGGTCAAGACCGTAAATGTGTTGACACAAGTTACGGAATTTTTCAAACACATCAGTTAGCAGCAATACATCCAGTTTTAGGTAATTCATAGCATATTCACTTAGCGTGTTCATGCCAAACACTCGCCAAACTTGACATGCATGTGCATAGTCTTCATCGGAAACAGTACTGCGTGTTAGTTTTGAGTAAAATTTCTCTTGTGGTGGGAGTTTTCTTTGCTTTAACACGTCCCAGCTGTTGCAGAAATCATACGGGAATTTACCTTTCCGAATGCACAATTGAAATTGCTCAGGATCATTAAAATGCATTCTAGTATTTTTTAATTCCTCCTCATTCAAGACATTCACAAGGCTGTCTAGCGAGGATGCCATAAACTTAAAGGAATCCAAAAATCGAATGCTCAAGTCGCCCAACCACCATGTCAGCGCTGTAAAACGCTCATGGTTTTGGGGAATAATGGTAAACGAGCCCTTGTTGACATGGCCCAATTCACGAATCAAAAACTGAATGTCATAATTCGCCAGATTGTGGAAAAATACACTGATGAAACGAGGAGCTGGAAAGTTTAAATTGCATTTGCTGTGCGCAGCTCCACGAATCTCCCCTGTAAAATGCGAGTGGTCTCTGACTTTTTCCTCTCCACTTAAAATAGGCTTTTCACAAATATGGCATGTCGTGGCATGCTCATACCGCTGCTGCTGTTCTGGAGATAGGCTCATGGGTACTGGGTGGTCCAGTAATTCCTGTACATCATGAGCCAACTTGACTAGTTCATCCAAGAACCATTTGGCACAATTTGGCCCCTCGCGGTATTTGTAAACAGATTGTGTGGGGTCATAGGCACACACCACATTAAATCCTATGGCAAAGAGTTCATGTTTTTGAATGGGTGTGGTTGAGCTGATGGTGGGATCTGGTTCACATCCCGCCATGGGTGTGGTGAGTGATTCGAAATCTGCATATACCACATAGGGAACAGTGTCACGCTTATGAATGTCCTTAAACTTTAACACAGCCTTGTCCCCTTGTGGCAATATCAGTCTCACCGCTTCCTGAGAAACACAATCTACCCTATGACGTTCTAAGAGCATAGAGGATTTAAAATATTGCAAGCAACGGTCACAAATATGTTTCATATGTTGATCTTTGGATGCTTGACTGCTTAGCAATCTACTTAAGCTTTTAATCAGGCAATAGTGATTCACCTCTCCTACAGATAAATATAAAAGATGAATGTGATGTCGTTTCGGTTCTTTTGTGGCATAAAGAGGACCCACAATCACATTACCATTAAGGCAATACACCATGAACGAAAAGTCCTGGTTGTCTTGTTCAAACCTATGGATCTCGGTTAAGTCCATAGGGAACGATACTCGAGTTAGATTTAAAGTTTGTTTTAATTCATTAAACTTGGCCTTGCACTTTCCTGGTCGACAACCATTATGTTGTGCTGGCTGCAAATACGCAGCCACAGACCACAGAAAGCAATCATTGTCACGATTCTTTATATTGACCACAGCATTTTACGTAGCTATTGCTGGTGGTGTTTTAATATAGCTAGACCCAGCATGCAACGGGTTGAATTGACAAATGTTGATTTGCAAATGATGAATTTTGTCTAAGGCTAGACCACTCGGTCCTTGTTGCAGTTTATCAAATTTTGATAGCAAGGCATTCACCACGTGGGTTTCATACCACTGTTCCAAATTATGGGCTATGAATAGCTCTTGCATTTTACTGCAAATATAAAATGTCTCTTTATGCTCTACGTCCTTCTTTTTATATATGAAATCGCACACCAGTTCTGTATTCACCTTTAAAGCCGTATGCAACCTTTGCGCTGTACAAATTTCAATTTTAAAAATTTCAAAACAAGATTCTAAAAATTCTTTGGGAATCAAACTTTTTCTAACATTGACCACGCGGCCAGAGCACACACGCGATTTGAAACAAGACTCAAGGGGCTCCCAAGTTAACGTATCCGCAGCAGTAAAAGACATTATTTTGAAAGAACACTCTCACCTGAGTTTTCAGCTGTAGACTGCTTGACAATGGTTCCACTCTAAAGCCACTTGGTTTTCAACTGTATTTGCTATAGCAGTGAACCCTTTTTTTTTTTCAAATATCTAAAAGAAATAAAATAAACCACCATAAGTATATCCATTCCATATAGTTTATGCATTTCATAAACAAAAGAAAATCAAACAGGTTACACATAAAAAACAAATCTCACCTTGACGTGTAATGCTTTGCTTTATTCCCGTCTCGTGGGCTAGTGTGGAAATGGTTTCCTTTTATAGCTGTCTGTCTTTCTCTTTCTTTAATATATTCCCCACAGACACACGACAGGTAGGCTATACACGTTATCTGCAAACAAATAAATAAATGAAATCATTAATTACCTAATCAATAAATAATTGCATGTATTTATATAAAATCAATAAATATATAAATGAAAAATATATACCTACCCCACAACAAGGTTAAGTATTTTCCACTAACACCAAAACTGTTAATCAAGACCACGGGTTTCATGCAACGCAGTGTGTTCAAAGGTAGTCACCTAAGTGAGAGTGGAAATAATAACGACATGTCTTTATATATGTTACCTTGCATGTATAATCTTTTTTTTCCACGCTTTGAACATTCTCTTATCGTGCACGTGGACAGCTAACGTCCCAGGCGAACACCTGTGGCAGATCAAATTTCACGTCACCTTGCATTTTGTCACGTACGAAGCAAAACAGGATGCACTTGTTAACAGTTATCGCGCACGTGGACAGCTAACGTCCCAGGTGAACACGTGAGGTAGATCAAATTTCACATGAACTTGCATTTTGTCACGTACGAAGCAAGACAGGATGTAACTTGTTTAGCGTGCATGTGGTTTCACATGTGTTCACGTGCATTTCGCACTCCCCTGCCACCACAATGGTCAGATTATTTCACCTTCAAGCGTCTTGGTCATTTTCCATTGCACTTGTTGTCAAGTCAGATCAGCGCCTTCCAATAAGCTCAAATGACATTCACCTCCTGCTCCTCGGCAAGTATGTTTTCCCTACTCGCTTCGACCAACATAGAACCAAGTTCTCATCACCGTTTACACGTTAAAGGTAAAATGTGTGAAAAAACGCACCCTCGCTCTGTCATACACCGACCCGTCGAAATATCGATTAATCTATTGAACACAGCCACCGTGGTCAGCGACAGGTTCGTTGAAACACACACACCTAGCCGTATTGTCTCTCTCAACCACCACGCTTCATAAACATTATAAACAGGTAACGGTAAAGACATTTTTTTTTCAACATGTATGGCATTAGGCCCTTTGTGAATTTTTTTTTTGGAAAAAAATATCTACCACATTTGAAAGAGGGCGTTAGCCCGAGTCCTAGGACACCTCGTACACGTCTCTAGCGTTATTGGTTCGTGAGATATCGGCAAAAATCACAAAAACACGTGTTTACCCCAAAATCGAGTTTCCAATTTTTTTTAAATATAACGAGTAGTCCATAGCAAAGAGGACGTCAGCCCGAGTCCTTGGACCCGTCGTACATGCCTCTATCATGATTGGTTCGCGAGATATAGCAAAAAGTTTAAAATCACGGTTTTACCCCAAAAAAACCGTGTTTCCAGATTTTCACCTTTTCGACACCTACATTTCCGTAAAGAGCACGACGAGACGAAAAAAACGAATCCACGCACGCCCTCCTAACACGGCTCCTTCCATTCCAAGGTCGCAGGGGCCCACCACTTGCTAAGTGAGACAGCTCCCGTGTCATCCCACTACTTACAAAACACAAACTTTTGCTCTAGAGACTTGAAATTTATTTCGGGGGTAGAGGGGGTAGGGAACATTGATTTATGTCAAACAATTGTTTTCGTTGAGTTAGTAGTTTCCGAAATATAGGATTTTCAAAATTCGAGTGTTTTCAAAAAAACATAAAAAATAAAAACGTTTTATTAAAAAAAATAAAGGTCATAAAGACCATTCGTTTGAGCCATGGCACAACGTTCTATCATGTTTGGTTTTTAAACTATAACCCATTTTCGAAAACGAAAATATTCAAAAAAAATTCAAAAATATAACGAGTGGTCCATAGGAAAGAGGACGTCCGTTCAAGTCCAACGACACCTCATTTGTCAAAATCGGACCATGCGTTCGAGAGATATTTAACATGGCTGAGGGTTAGTAGTAACGAAATGTATGTTCTGAAGTGAGTTGGAACTCTCACTACTCCACTACTCATATAACAATCCTAAATGGCGAGCTTCCGAAATATTTCGACGGTTCTCAATATCTATGAATCTTTTACAGCAACCAAACTGATTTTTTTATGTTCATAGAGACTATAGGACTTTCAGTAACCTGGTGAGCACAAATCGAACATGGCGGCGACGCGAAGTTGAAATATTAAAATGGACATTTCTCGCGAATTAACAATCCGAGTGCCGTGAAATGTTGCACGTTAAATGCTTATACAAATGTTGATCCACTGGCAATTAATTTATTTCAATTGTTTGCATAATCACAAGATGGCTACTGGGCGTAATTTTAAAATCTCGTTTTTACTTCTTGTGTTCGAATCATGCGATTGAAGTTTGAATACCACACGTACACACTAATCATAATGTAATAGTACAAAAATAAAAATACAACCTGGCGACTATTTGAAATATTTAGACGGTTCTCAATATCTACGAATCTGTTACAGCTATTAAACTGACATTTTGTATGTTGATTGAGGCAATTAACACAAGCAGGATATATGAAAATAGGCTGTATAGTTCTTCCCTGGACTACTTGTTTTTAGCCTATTTTCAATTTGGAAAAAATAGGCTTATGAGATCACCTTTTGTCCGTGTGTGTGTGTTTGTGAGGTGTGTGTGTGTGTCCCCCTAATAAAATCTAAACGGCTGGAGCGATTTCAATGAAACTCGGTAGGTTCATAGCACCATTCCCGCCGACCTCGACCGTTCCCTTCAAATTTGTTACATCTCACCAATCCAACATGGCGGCTGTGCGAAATATTTCACTAGCATTCAATATCTCCGAAACTATTACCGATATCGCCCTGAAATTGTGTACGGTGATAAAGGGCACTACTAGAAGTTCACCTATGAGACTTTAAAAAACCTGGTGACTACAAAACCAACATGGCGGTCATGCGAAATTGAGACTTTTTAATAGACTTTTCTCGCTATTTAACTCTCCAAACGTAATGAAACTTGGTACAGCAAATGTCTATACACATTGTAATGCACTGGAGTCTAATTTAGTTCAATTGTTTACATAACCTCAAAATAGCGGCTGTGCGAAATATTTCACTGACATTCTATATCTCCGAAACTATTACAGATATCACCCTGCAATTTTGTACGTTGATAAAGGGTACTGATACAAGTTTACCTATGTATATTTTTTAACCTGAAAAGTACAAAACGAACATGGCGACCAAGCGAATTTGAAATATTTTAATAGACTTTTCTCGTGATTTATCACTCTGAGCGCAGTGAAATATGGTACAGTAAATGATTTTGCAGATTGTAATGCACTGCCATCTAATTTAATTCAATTGTTTGCATAACCTCAAGATGGCGGCTGTGCGAAATTTTAAAATTAAGTTTTTATTTGTTGTATCGTAATCATGCGATCGAACAGAAAGTTTGAATAATGAAACTAGGCAATAATTGTCCTTGAATGGTACATAACTCTATGGCCTTTACATATAACAATCCTAAATGGCGAGCTTCCGAAATATTTCGACGGTTCTCAATATCTATGAATCTTTTACAGCAACCAAACTGATTTTTTTTTATGTTCATAGAGACTATAGGACTTTCAGTAACCTGGTGAGCACAAATCCAACATGGCGGCGACGCGAAGTTGAAATATATAAATGGACATTTCTCGCGAATTAACAATCCGAGTGCCGTGAAACGTTGCCCGTTAAATGCTTATACAAATGTTGATCCACTGGCAATTAATTTATTTCAATTGTTTGCATAATCACAAGATGGCTACTGGGCGTAATTTTAAAATATCGTTTTTACTTCTTGTGTTCTAATCACGCGATTGAAGTTTGAATACCACACGTACACACTCATCTTAATGTAATAGTACAATAACAAAAATAAAACCTGGCGACTATCTGAAATATTTAGACGGTTCTCAATATCTACGAATCTGTTACAGCAATTAAACTGACATTTTGTATGTTGATTGAGGCAATTAACATGAGCAGGATATATGAAAATAGGCTGTATAGTTCTTCGCGGAACTACTTGTTTTTAGCCTTTTTTCAATTAGGAAAAAATAGGCTTATGAGATCACCTTTTGTCCGTGTGTGTGTGCGTGTGTGTGTGTGAGAGAGAGAGGTGTGTGTGTGTGTCCCCAAATAAAATCTAAACGGCTGGAACGATTTCAATGAAACTCGGTAAGTTCATAGCACTATTCCCGGCGACCTCGACCGTTCCCTTCAAATTTTGTTACGTCTCACCAATCCAACATGGCGGCTGTGCGAATTATTTCACTAGCATTCAATATCTCCGAAACTATTACCGATATCGCCCTGAAATTGTGTACGGAGATAAAGGGCACTACTAGAAGTTCACCTATGAGACTCTCAAAAACCTGGTGACTACAAAACCAACATGGCGGTCAAGCGAAATTGAGACTTTTAAATAGACTTTTCTCGTGATTTAACTCTCCAAACGTAATGAAACCTGGTACAGCAAATGTCTATACACATTGTAATGCACTGGAGTCTAATTTAGTTCAATTGTTTAAATAACCTCAAAATGGTGGCTGTGCGAAATATTTCACTGACATTCTATATCTCCGAAACTATTACAGATATCACCCTGCAATTTTGTATGGTGATAAAGGGTACTGATACAAGGTTACCTATGTATATTTTTTAACCTGAAAAGTACAAAACGAACATGGCGACCAAGCGAATTTGAAATATTTTAATAGACTTTTCTCGTGATTTTTCACTCTGAGCACAGTGAAATGTGGTACAGTAAATGATTTTGCAGACTGTAATGCACTGCCATCTAATTTAATTCAATTGTTTACATAACCTCAAGATGGTGGCTGTGCGAAATTTTAAAATTAAATTTTTATTTGTTGTGTCGTAATCATGCGATCGAACTGAAAGTTTGAATAATGAAACTAGGTAATAATTGTCCTTGAATGGTACATAATTCTATGGCCTTTACATATAACAATCCTAAAGGGCGAGCTTCCGAAATATTTCGACGGTTCTCAATATCTATGAATTTTTTACAGCAACCAAACTGATTTTGTTATGTTCATAGAGACTATAGGACTTTCAGTCACCTGGTGAGCACAAATCCAACATGGCGGCGACGCGAAGTTGAAATATTTAAATGGACGTTTCTCGCGAATTAACAATCCGAGTGCCGTGAAACGTTGCACGTTAAATGCTTAGACAAATGTTGATCCACTGGCAATTAATTTATTTCAATTGTTTGCATAATCTCAAGATGGCTACTGGGCGTAATTTTAAAATCTCGTTTTTACTTCTTGTGTTCGAATCATGCGATTGAAGTTTGAATACCTCACGTACACACTAATCATAATGTAATAGTACAAAAATAAAAATACAACCTGGCGACTATCTGAAATATTTAGACGGTTCTCAATATCTTCGAATCTGTTACAGCAATTAAACTAACATTTTGTATGTTGATTGAGGCAATTAACACGAGCAGGATATATGAAAATAGGCTGTATAGTTCTGCGCGGGACTACTTGTTTTTAGCCCATTTTCAATTTGGAAAAAAATAGGCTTATGAGATCACCTTTTGTCCGTGTGTGTGTGCGTGTGTGTGTGTGTGAGGTGTGTGTGTGTGTCCCCTAATAAAATCTAAACGGCTAGAGCGAATTCAATGAAACTCGGTAGGTTCATAGCACTATTCCCGGCGACCTCGACCGTTCCCTTCAAATTTTGTTACGTCTCACCAATCCAACATGGCGGCTGAGCGAAATATTTCACTAGCATTCAATATCTCCGAAACTATTACCGATATCGCCCTGAAATTGTGAACGGTGATAAAGGGCACAACTAGAAGTAAACCTATGAGACTTTCAAAAACCTGTTGTTGTTTGAGTCTTCAGTCTTTTGACTGGTTTGATGCAGCTTTCCATGCCTCCCTGTCCTGAGCTAATCGTTTCATCTCTACATAACTACCACACCCTACATCTGAGGCAATCTGTTTAACATATTCTAACCTTGGTCTACCCCTACAGTTCTTGTCCTCGACCCTTCCTTCCATAACTAAGCTTGCTATTCCTGGGTGTCTTAGTATGTGTCCTACCAACCTATCCCTTCTCTTCATTAGCAGTCGCCAGAAACATCTCTCCTCTCCCACTCGTCTTAATACCTCTATGTTTGTAACCCTATCTACCCATCTGATCTTCATCATTCTCCTGTAACACCACATTTCAAATGCTTCAATTCTCCTCTTTTCTGCTGCACCAATAGTCCAAGTTTCACTTCCATAGAGCGCCACGCTCCAGACAAAGGCTTTCAAAAATGACTTCCTAATACCTAAATCTATATTCGATGTCAGCAGATTCCTTTTTTGTAGAAAAGCTTTCTTTTCCTGAGCCAAACTACTTTTTATATCCTCTTTGCTTCGTCCATCAATGGTTATTCTACTTCCTAAGTAACAGAAGTCTTCTACTTCCTTCAGCTTTTCACCTGTCAATTTGATCTCCATAGAGGTTTCTGATTTATTTCGGCTGCATTCCAGTATTTTTGTTTTACATTTATTAATTTTCATCATGAATTCCTTCTGTAAGACGGAGTCCATACCATTCAAAAACTCATTCAAATCCTCAGGCTTGTCGGCCAAGATGACGATGTCATCAGCAAATCTCAGAGTTGAAATTATTTCTCCTTGAATCTTCACTCCCACTTTAAATTTTTCTCTAATTTCCTTCATTGCTTGTTCAATGTAAAGATTGAAAAGTATGGGTGATAAGTTGCAGCCTTGCCTTACACCTTTCTGAATACCAGCTTCTCTCTCATGTCCTTCAACTCGAATGACTGCTGTCTGGTTTCTGTATAGATTGTATATCACCCTCCTATCTCTGTACTTTATTCCAATCGATTTCAAAATGTCAAACAATTTAGTCCAATCAACGTTATCAAAAGCCTTTTCTAAGTCTACAAAAGCCATGAACGTTCTCTTATCTTTCCTTATTCTACCTTCCAAAATCAGCCTAAGACTTAGTACAGCTTCCCTTGTTCCTACATTTCTCCTGAAACCAAACTGGTCTTCACCCAACTCCGTTTCTATCTGGCTTTCAATCCTCTTGTAAATTATCCTAGACAGGATCTTTGAAGCATGAGTAATCAAGCTGATTGTACGGTAATCTTCACATCTGACAGCTCCCACTTTCTTTGGTATAAGGATGATTACATTCTTCTTGAAATTAGGGGGTACCTCACCTGTCTCATAAATCCTACACACCAAGTGAAATAACCTGATCAGACCTTCATCCCCTATGCAGCGTAGCAACTCAATCGGTATATCATCTATGCCTGGTGCTTTGTTCCTGCTTAAGTCTTCCAAAGCTCTATCAAATTCTGATCTCAATATCAAATCTCCTTTTGCATCCTCATCAATTTCGTCCTCCCTTTCCATTACATGATTCTCAATCTCTTTTCCCTTATACAAACTCTCTATGTAAGCTTACCATCTCTCAACCTTTTCTTCCCTATCTGTTAGAGGCTTTCCATTTGTGTCCTTAATATTACAGCACTTAGTCTTCTTTTCCCCAAAAGTATTCTTAATCCTTCGATAAGCTGTGTCTACTTTACCTAATTTCAGACAATTTTCTATACCTGCACATTTCTCTTTCAACCATTCTTCTTTCGCTTCCTTGCACTTCTTGTTAACCTCATTTCTCAGACGTCTGTATTCTGCTTTCCCCTTCTCATCTCTTACATTCTTGTGTTTCCGCCTTTCATCCATCAATTCTAGTATATCCTGAGTGATCCACGGCTTTCCACCTATTCTTTCTTTCCTACCAATGTTTTCTTCTGCGGATTTTGTTATTTCATTCTTCAAAAGTGCCCATTCGTCTGCAATTGAAGTTTGTTTAGGGTTTTTCATTAGTCCTTCCTTTATACTCTTCTTGAATCTTTCGTTTACATCCTTCTCTATCAGTCTGTCTATTGCCCACCTTTTTGGCTTTTGACTTTTCTTCAGTTTCTTCAACTTTAATCTGCATTTCATTACGACCAGATTGTGGTCAGAGTTTATGTCAGCACCAGGATATGCTTTACAATCCAAAATCTGGTTTCGAAACCTCTGCTTGACCATAATGAAGTCGATTTGGTAACGCCCTGTATCTCCTGGTCTCATCCATGTGTATATTCTTCTATTGTGGTAATTGAATAAGATGTTAGCTATGACCAACTCATGCTCGGTGCAGAATTCTACCAGCCTGCTTCCTCGATCATTCCTTTCACCTAATCCGAAATCTCCTACTATTTTCCCTTCTCTCCCTTTTCCTACCACAGCATTCCAATCTCCCATTACTATAACATTTTCATCACCCTTGATATACCTCAGAATTTCGTCTATTTCTTCGTAGACCTTTTCAACATCCTCATCATCAGCTTGACTGGTAGGCATATAGACTTGTACCACTGTGGTGCAGGTAGGTTTAGTATTGGTTTTTGCTACAATAATCCGTTCACTATATTGTTCATAATATTCCACCCGCTGTCCAAGTTTCCTACTCAATATGAGGCCAACCCCTGCTTGGCCATTGTTTGATTTAGTGCTAATGACCCTATAGTCTCCTGACCAAAAGTCCTGTTCTTCCTGCCAGCGCATTTCACTAATCCCAACCAAATCCAACCTCAACCTATACATTTCCCTTTCTAAGTTTTCTAACCTTCCACTTCCTAGCAGACTTCTAACATTCCACGCTCCGATCCGTAGAATGTCAGATTTCCTCTTTGTCACTTCTGTGATGTTAACCCCCTCTCGAGTAGTCCCCACCCGGAGATCCGAACGGGGGACTAGTTTACCTCCGGATTGAAATTTTACAAGGGAGGAGGCCATCATCACAAGTAATTATGCATAGAGAGGTGCATATCCTCGGGAATAGCATACGGCTGTAGTTTCCCGTTGCTTTCAGCCGTGCAGCAGGACGCAGTGTAGCCATTATTTGGCTTATATTATCAATATCTTAAACGTCTATAAGACTAGTAAAGAATTGATTTATTCTGAAAGGCTGCTACTCCCTTTCAGAATAAGTAAAGAGCAATTCTACTAAACAAAAATACTAACCTTCTACCGTACTAACAATTAAATACCAAAATTCTAGTAACTAAAAAATACTAAAGTTCCACCAACAACAAATACTACCACTAAAACAGTCTGTCACCAGGCACACTCACATGCACCCTCACACATCACAGTCTACTGAAACAATGAACTAGAACTAATAAACAATGCAACTGCTACCAGACACACTCACACACCACAGTCTAATAGAATAATGACATATATCTAATAGACAAACTAACTACCTACTTACAACTAAAACTAACTACCTACGTACTGTACTGTTATTTGAATTGACAATATTTACAGTAATAATAATAATAATACTATTAAATTTTTATTAAACCCTAATTTATGTAATTAAGTACAGTTCACCTTATTCAGTCGACTGTACTATACCGATAATGTAATGCGACCTATATTAGACGAGGTGCTTGCAGTATATTAAAACTACAGAACGTTAAAGGATGGTTATGTGAAAAACCAGTGTACAGTACAAACTGTCACATCCGGACCTGTGATATCCGAACCCTCCCATATCCGGACACATCTCCGAATGAATTTTTAAGTCGTAGTTGAAAGCGAGGATACATTAGTGTGCTAGCCAGGGAGGACGAGTGAAAGTTGCAGCGCTTGAAGGCTGTGTGCGTGCTTGGCCGCGAGGGGTTGTGGCCTGACTCGGTCAACGACATCTTCCCGGAAACGCATACCTTGCCGCCATCTTGAGGTTATGTAAACAATTGAACTAAATTAGATACCAGTGCATTACAATGTGTATAAACATTTCCTGTACCTGATTTCATTGAGTTTGGAACATTAAATCGCGAGAAAGGTCTATTTAAAATTTTCAAATTCGCTTGGCCGCCATGTTCGTTTTGCAGTTAACCGGTTTTTGAAAGTGTTATAGATGACATTCCATTAGTGCCCTTTATCTCCGTACAAAATTTCAGGGTAATACCGCTAATAGTTTCAGAGATATAGAATGCCGGTGAAATATTTCGCACATCCGCCATCTTGTGTTTATGTAAACAATTGAGAACAATTAGCGAGAACTGCAAAAATAACGTCGTAACACAAAACATCCGGCCCACCGTACAAGATTTTCTGACCCGGTTAACTGCCTGACCTGAAATTTTATTTTTGATGATTATGTTGATGAAGTTTGTTGTTAAGAGGGGTGGAACAGCGAGATCATCAGCTATCGTAACAAAGATGATATGTATATAAAATAATAATAATGTTATTGCTTTTACGTCCAATTTAACAACTGTGGCTTTTTGAGACACAGGGGTGCTGGAATTTTGCTACAAAGGGGATCTTCTAACGAGTTCAAATGAATTGTACGTTTCTTCTGCCAATTAGTACGTCTCTTGAATACTTTACCAGTATGCCTAGGCATTTCAGAGGGACTCGTTAACCCAATACCACAGAGTAATCTCATCCCTCATTCTTCGAGGGGTGAGGGATGAGACTGGTGACTACAAAACCAACATGGCGGTCAAGCGAAATTGAGACTTTTAAATAGACTTTTCTCGCGATTTAACTCTCCAAACTTAATGAAACTTGGTACAGCAAATGTCTATACACATTGTAATGCACTGGAGTCTAATTTAGTTCAATTGTTTACAAAACCTCAAGATGGCGGCTGTGCGAAATTTTAAAATTAAAGTTTTATTTGTTGTGTCGTAATCATGCGATCGAACAGAAAGTTTGAATAATGAAACTAGGCAATAATTGTCCTTGAATGGTACATAACTCTATGGCCTTTACATATAACAATCCTAAATGGCGAGCTTCCGAAATATTTCGAAGGTTCTCAATGTCTATGAATCTTTTACAGCAACCAAACTGATTTTTTTATGTTCATAGAGACTATAGGACTTTCAGTAACCTGGTGAGAACAAATCCAACATGGCGGCGACGCGAAGTTGAAATATTTAAATGGACATTTCTCGCGAATTAACAATCCGAGTGCCGTGAAACGTTGCACGTTAAATGCTTATACAAATGTTGATCCACTGGCAATTAGTTTATTTCAATTGTTTGCATAATCACAAGATGGCTACTGGGCGTAATTTTAAAATCTCGTTTTTACTTCTTGTGTTCTAATCAAACGATTGAAGTTTGAATACCACACGTACACACTAATATTAATGTAATAGTACAAAAATAAAAATAATACCTGGCGACTATCTGAAATATTTAGACGGTTCTCAATATCTACGAATCTGTTACAGCAATTAAACTGACATTTTGTATGTTGATTGAGGCAAATAACATGAGCAGGATATATGAAAATAGGCTGTATAGTTCTTCGCGGAACTACTTGTTTTAGCCTATTTTCAATTAGGAAAAAATAGGCTTATGAGATCACCTTTTGTCCGTGTGTGTGTGCGTGTGTGTGTGTGTGTGTGTGAGGTGTGTGTTTTCCCCCCTAAAAAATCTAAACGGCTGGAGCGATTTCAATGAAACTCGGTATGTTCATAGCACTATTCCCGGCGACCTTGACCGTTCCCTTCAAATTTTGTTACGTCTCACCAATCCAACATGGCGGCTATGCGAAATATTACACTAGCATTCAATATCTCCGAAACTATTACCGATATCGCCCTGAAATTGTGTACGGTGATAAAGGGCACTACTAGAAGTTCACCTATGAGACTTTCAAAAACCTGGTGTCTACAAAACCAACATGGCGGTCATGCGAAATTGAGGCATTTTAATAGACGTTTCTCGCGATTTAACTCTCCAAACGTAATGAAACTTGGTACAGCAAATGTCTATACACATTGTAATGCACAGGAGTCTAATTTAGTTCAATTGTTTACATAACCTCAAAATGGCGGCTGTGCGAAATATTTCACTGACATTCTATATCTCCGAAACTATTACAGATATCACCCTGCAATTTTGTACGGTGATAAAGGGTACTGATACAAGTTTACCTATGTATATTTTTTAACCTGAAAAGTACAAAACGAACATGGCGACCAAGCGAATTTGAAATATTTTAATAGACTTTTCTCGTGATTTTTCACTCTGAGCGCAGTGAAATGTGGTACAGTAAATGATTTTGCAGATTGTAATGCACTGCCATCTAACTTAATTCAATTGTTTACATAACCTCAAGATGGCGGCTGTGAGAAATTTTAAAATTAAGTTTTTATTTGTTGTGTCGTAATCATGCGATCGAACTGAAAGTTTGAATAATGAAACTAGGCAATAATTGTCCTTGAATGGTACATAACTCTATGGCCTTTACATATAACAATCCTAAATGGCGAGCTTCCGAAATATTTCAACGGTTCTCAATATCTATGAATCTTTTACAGCAACCAAACTGATTTTTTTAAATTTTCATAGAGACTATAGGACTTTCAGTAACCTGGTGAGCACAAATCCAACATGGCGGCGACGCGAAGTTGAAATATTTAAATGGACGTTTCTCGCGAATTAACAATCCGAGTGCCGTGAAACGTTGCACGTTAAATGCTTATACAAATGTTGATCCACTGGCAATTAATTTATTTCAATTGTTTGCATAATCACAAGATGGCTACTGGGCGTAATTTTAAAATCTCGTTTTTACTTCTTGTGTTCTAATCATGCGATTGAAGTTTGAATAACACACGTACACACTAATCTTAATGTAATAGTACAAAAATAAAAATAAAACCTGGCGACTATCTGAAATATTTAGACGGTTCTCAATATCTACGAATCTGTTACAGCAAATAAACTGACATTTTGTATGGTGATTGAGGCAATTAACATGAGCAGGATATATGAAAATAGGCTGTATAGTTCTTCGCGGAACTACTTGTTTTGGCCTATTTACAATAAGAAAAAATAGGCTTATGAGATCACCTTTTGTCCGTGTGTGTGTGTGTGTGTGTGTGTGTGTGAGGTGTGTGTGTGTTTTCCCCCTAATAAAATCTAAACGGCTGGAGCGATTTCAATGAAAATCGGTAAGTTCATAGCACTATTCCCGGCGACCTCGAACGTTTCCTTCAAATTTTGTTACGTCTCACCAATCCAACATGGCGGCTGTGCGAAATATTTCACTAGCATTCAATATCTCCGAAACTATTACAGATATCGCCCTCAAAATGTGTACGGTGATAAAGGGCGCTACTAGAAGTTCACCTATGAGACTTTCAAAAACCTGGTGACTACAAAACCAACATGGCGGTCAAGCGAAATTGAGACTTTTAAATAGACTTTTCTCGCGATTTAACTCTCCAAACGTAATGAAACTTGGTACAGCAAATGTCATTACACATTGTAATGCACTGGAGTCTAATTTAGTTCAATTGTTTACATAACCTCAAAATGGCGGCTGTGAGAAATATATCACTGACATTCTATATCTCCGAAACTATTACAGATATCACCCTGCAATTTTGTACGGTGATAAAGGGTACTGATACAAGTTTACCTATGTATATTTTTTAACCTGAAAAGTACAAAACGAACATGGCGACCAAGCGAATTTGAAATATTTTAATAGACTTTTCTCGTGATTTTTCACTCTGAGCGCAGTGAAATGTGGTACAGTAAATGATTTTGCAGATTGTAATGCACTGCCATCTAATTTAATTCAATTGTTTACATAACCTCAAGATGGCGGCTGTGCGAAATTTTAAAATTAAGTTTTTATTTGTTGTGTCGTAATCATCCGATCGAACTGAAAGTTTGAATAATGAAACTAGGCAATAATTGTCCTTGAATGGTACATAATTCTATGGCCTTTACATATAACAATCCTAAAGGGCGAGCTTCCCAAATATTTCGACGGTTCTCAATATCTACGAATCTGTTACAGCAATTAAACTGACATTTTGTATGTTGATTGAGGCAATTAACACGAGCAGGATATATGAAAATAGGCTGTATAGTTCTTCGCGGAACTACTTGTTTTTAGCCTATTTTCAATTTGGAAAAAATAGGCTTATGAGATCACCTTTTGTCCGTGTGTGTGTGTGTGTGTGTGTGAGGTGTGTGTGTGTGTGTCCCTAATAAAATCTAAACGGCTGGGGCGATTTCAATGAAACTCGGTAGGTTCATAGCACTGTTCGCGGCGACCTCGGCCGTTCTCTTCAAATTTTGTTACGTCTCACCAATCCAACATGGCGGCTGTGCGAAATATTTCACTAGCATTCATTATCTCCGAAACTATTACCGATATCGCCCTGAAATTGTGTACGGTGATAAAGGGCACAACTAGAAGTTCACCTATGAGACTTTCAAAAACCTGGGGACTACAAAAACAACATGGCGGTCAAGCGAAATTGAGACTTTTAAATAGACTTTTCTCGCGATTTAACTCTCCAAACGTAATGAAACTGGGTACAGCAGTAGTGGGATGAGGAGAGAGCTGCGCCACTTCTTTTTGATCCCTCCTCGTATCGGCCCCGAACCTCATATCTCGCTAACCAAACATGGGATTAGAACATACAGGATGTCCTAGCACTCGTAGTGACGCCCCCTACTTTCATATAGCCTCTTTATTTAATGAAAAGACCAAAACTAAAAGGTCATTCGCGAGTAGTGGGGTGGTGTTGGTTTCCTCAAGTCGCGCTCGTGCTTGAATATGTATGCCTATGTTGGGAAAGGTTTAGGAGGTGGGGGAGGAGTAGGGTCGAGTGAGGGGTCGTTTAGATGTTTTTTTCCGCTCTAGGTGATGGTGAGGTTATTTTTTAAAATGGATGGAATTGGGAAACGCTATTTGGGGTAAACGTGTGTTTTTTGACATTATGGCGATGAATGTTTTTTTATACGCATGCGCACTTGAGGAGTTTTGTAAGAGGGCGGGCTTTTTAAATGATGATTTGTAAATGAATGTTTTGTAATATGTATTGAAATAAACCCCAAAAAACTAATAGGTCATCGGCTTTTTTACTATCTCGCTAACCAATAATCGGATTTAAACGTATGAGGTGTCGTAGGACTCGTGGTGAACTCTCCTTTTCTATCGAAGGGGTATATCCACCCCAAAATAAAAACTACCGTTACCCGGGGGATGAAATAGTAATTTATTTTTGTATACCTACGAACTTGGCGGTTTTTGTAAAAGAGCGGGCTTTTTAAATGATGATTTATAAATGAGTGTTTTTAATATGTATTTAAATAAACCAAAAAAAACTAATAGGTCATCGGCTTTTTACTATCTCGCTAACCAATAATCAGATTTAAACGTATGAGGTGTCGTAGGACTCGTGGTGAACTCCCCTTTTCTATGGACGGGGTATATTTACTCCAAAATAAAAACTACCCTTACCCGGGGGTTGAAATAGTAATATTTTTTGTATGTGCGCGCACGGTCGGCTTTTTCAAAAGGACCTAACTATACGTTTGTTAATATTTTCGGAACCCCTGATGGGATTTTGCCATAGACAGTATTCTAACCCTGGGGGTGACGCCCCGTTTTTGAATGTAGGATTCGTTTTTGTCGAAAGGGCCTAACGACACTTTTGTTCATATCTCGCGAACCAATCATGCTAGGGACTTGTATGAGGGGTCCTAGCACTTGGGGTGACGTCCCCCGTTTGGGGGGTGAAACTACCCCCCAAAATTGAAAAATCCATATCTTGGAAACGAAGAAGCCTAAAATTACGTGTGATAGCTTAAAAAATAGGGGATGATATGGGCTTTTACCTCGATTGGTCATTTCACCCCTAAAACAGTAAATAGTCATGCTATGGGGAAAAAACGTGTTAAACACCTAAAAATGATAAATGAACCTAGGATCTTTTGTTTTTGATGAAAAATAGCAGGGGGGTGAAACTACCCCCCAAAATTGAAAAATCCATATCTCGGAAACGAAGAAGCCTAAAATTAGGTGTGATAGCTTAAAAAATAGGGGATGATATGGGCTTTTACCTCGATTGATCATTTCACCCCTAAACCAGTAAATAGTTATGTTATGGGGGAAAAACGTGTTAAACACCTAAAAATGATAAATGAACCTAAGATCTTTTGTTTTTTATGAAAAATAGCAGGGGGGTGAAACTACCCCCCAAAATTGAAAAATCCATATCTCGGAAACGAAGAATCCTAAAATTAGGTGTGATAGCTTAAAAAATAGGGGATGATATGGGCTTTTACCTCGATTGATCATTTCACCCCTAAAACAGTAAATAGTTATGTTATGGGGGAAAAACGTGTTAAACACCTAAAAATGATAAATGAACCTAAGATCTTTTGTTTTTGATGAAAAATAGCAGGGGGGTGAAACTACCCCCCAAAATTGAAAAATCCATATCTCGGAAACGAAGAATCCTAAAATTAGGTGTGATAGCTTAAAAAATAGGGGATGATATGGGCTTTTACCTCGATTGATCATTTCACCCCTAAAACAGTAAATAGTTATGTTATGGGGGAAAAACGTGTTAAACACCTAAAAATGATAAATGAACCTAAGATCTTTGTTTTTGATGAAAAATAGCAGGGGGGTGAAACTACCCCCCAAAATTGAAAAGTCCATATCTCGGAAACGAAGAATCCTAAAATTAGGTGTGATAGCTTAAAAAATAGGGGATGATATTGTGCCCGTTTAGACCGGAGTCCGCACGACCACATATGCATTTTACCAATAATCAGTCAGCACGAGAGTCAAAATATCCCGGAGCGCCAGATGGGTTAAAGCAAATCGCAAAAACGACATCAAATAAAAAAAAAAAGCTTTACTGATTATTGGCTCAATGCAACAATAAGGATAGAAGGAGATTTAATTGGGTGAAACACATCTGGTAAAATTATCTCAGTTTATTTAAAGTTAAAATCTGACTGCAAAAAATGCTCAAAGCAGCATCATCCACGTGTGGCGATCCACACACTTATTTACACACAATATACAGAAATTTTCCAAACACATTTGACAATCTTTTTGGAAACACAAGTCCGATTAATAGTCCTATGGACTGTGTTCCAAAATTATTAATATTTAATTCCAGATCAAAATTGTCTATACTGGAAATAACGTAGATCACTGTTTGACTATTTACATGATATTAACACTCGTAGAATAAATGTTTATAGAATTTCTTAAACTTTCACTTGTTTTTCCAGTTTCAAAAATATATCGTCGAAAATAGTATTATCATCATCGAAGCAACACAAATTATTTATACATATTAATAACATCTGAAAAGTATTTGACCATGAGCATAGCATCGAAGAACTGTGCCAAGCACAACAACAATTAATCGTTCTTCTGACATTAAACATTCGAGAAGTGACTCGATTATAAACTTCAAGTTCCAAACAAAATATATGATTTCTGAATCATCAACTTGATCAATAAATGGTTGAACCATTCAATTATTCAATTTTCCACTTGGAATCATTATTATAAAAATATTTATATTTATGGCCATTTTTAGCAACTTTCACAACTTGCAATTCTTCGACAGAATGCGGAAATAAGAATTGTAGTTTTATAATGAATTCATTTAGTTCATGGCACTAGGATTGAAAATATCCTTCAAATTATTACTGGTTAAAGAATTATTTTTAATTGGCAGTGGCCCATTCTATTATCTGTGTAAGAACACAATATTATAACAACAACGGCAAAGGTCTTCCTCTGAAGAAGAATAAACTACTATCATGACAAATCCGGGTTCTAGCAAAATCAAAGTCTAAATGGAATCCGTAAACAAGGTTGAAATAAGAACTGATGGTTTCAAGGAAATAACCTTCGGGTCATTCATACGACGAAATGTGTGGCTCCAATACTCCTACTATAAACCTGAGCCATCGAACCTGCTATTTGATTGATGCTTGAAAAAACCTTCATTCCTGCGACTTAACATGCGCACCTGGGAATGGCATTTCAACTACTCCACACACATAAATTATCTTCCCAAAATTTATACAATAAATCAAGCCTCTGCTTGTTATCAACACTGGAAGATTAATAAACTTACAAGTTTATTTTATTTTACCATTCAGTTCAACCCGTGAATTTACCATACTTATGAAAATCTTTATTTCACTTTCGAGTGTATTTACGTCATGAAAATGAAAATCCACAGCCTGCTTCCAGTCTCCGACCGGGTCAGGAATGGAATGAATGAAGCCCCCAATCTAGCGGCGAGGATATGAAATGTGCCGGCTGCCGAAGCCTGACGCACTCCTCTGGGGCAATGATTAAATGAAGGACAGATGAAATGAAATGATAGTGGAGAGTGTTGCTGGAATGAAATTGTGACAGGGAAAACCGGAGTACCCGGAGAAAAACCTGTCTGCCTCCGGTCTGTCCAGCACAGATCTCACATGGAGTGACCGGGATTTGAACCACGGGCCCAGCGGTGAGAGGCCGGCGTGCTGCCGCCTGAGCCACGGAGGCTCATGTGTATTTACGTCATGATTTTATATAAATACAAAAATATCCTATTTGATACAAATATCATTTGCTTCCCGTTTCATGCCTCTCCGTGTTATATGAAACATATACTTTACTCATAGCAAATATCAACTGTTCAACCAGAACTGACATGTTGGTTGAATGCGGGCTTGCGCTAACCACTCTCCTTCGGAAAATCTCCTGTTCCAGACTAGAAATGATTAAACTACTTCATAGGCTCTCTCTAAATACATATGATTATTAGAAAATATAATATCCAAGAATTATTTAGAAAAATTATGAAAATTATTATTATTATTATCAGTGGATTATTATTATTATTATTAATTATATTATTTTAAATATGTTTAATTATCATCTCATTATGTGAGAATCCACATGTTCGAACCTTCGAATATGGAAAAAATATCCATTCCTCAACAAAAATAAATTTAACTTTTACAGTTACATCGGGGGTTTTCCGTGGTTTCCTTAAAATATGAAAAATTCAAATAAATGCTCGAAATGCTCGGTCATCGATCCTAAACTGTTCTGAGTGCTGAAAATGCTCAGAATAACTCTAACAAGTCTTGCGTAAATCATTGCAAGCTTTAAATACGACGAAAAAAATGTGTTGGTCATCTGCAGAAAAATAGTTTGTTCCAATTAGCTAGGCATAATATAATTCAAATGTGGCTTACATTTCTTGATGGTCTTGAAGTGTAGTAAACCTGGTCTGTACCAGATTTATCCATAGACATGCCCTATCGGACAAGCACGTATAATCCTTGTATCGGCCGCCATTGTAGACCCACAATTCGTCTAGTCAGACATAGTGGTAGTATCTTTCGACGTTTGAATAAACTGTGGTTCCATTTTAATATGGGCTTCTATCAAAGCCATAACAGTTTGTTGAAATAGGGTCAGATCTAAGTGATCTCTTCTTAGATATGTCAGTTGTAACATAACTCACTGTAATCTCATCAGTACAAGAAAAACATTGACAGTCTAAGCAATTAACGGCTGTTCTGAAGATCGTTCCCTGGGCATGGTTTATTAATATCACCATCTGCCATGCGCTAAGCAACCTGCAGTTTCCCTTGCGTAGACTAATGAACGCCACCGTTATAGACTAGTCTTCAGTGTACTGACAGATCGAAGTGGTTAACTAGTTACAAAAATGAAAACTGACTTGAAATGGATTTAAACATCCAAGTATTAAGTTACTACTGGACTGTGACAAAATACTATTTTCTAGACAGAGTCTAGCATATGTCCTTTTGGAAATATAAATATTTCCACCAATGTCTGTAGAAAAACAATCACCTCAGTGATTCTCCTCACCAGAAACTTACTAAGTTCCAACTCGTTTGCGCAGCACTTCTCGTGACTATCACGATTTGAAAAGAACTTCTGCGTAGATACGGCAACCATGTGCCTTGGCTCAGCGTAGATGCAACTTGCTTGCCAAGTGCTTGTGTTAGAATGAGCTGACCATGCCTGCTCCAGCTGGCTTTTATTCAAAACGGTCAGGGTCACGCGTCATCACCTGATATCTAGAAATCCTCATATCTCTTGAATCCCTGGTCCGATTTACTTGATACTAATTGCATTCTCTTTCATTTGGCCGTGCCAGTAATCTGATCCCAGTCTCAAGTCTCTACTCCATAGTTAACTATTTAATCAATAAATAGCCTCCACCTCTGCTATTACTCGCTATGTCACTTGACATCCAACTATCGGTAAAATTCTTCTAAATGCTTCTCGAAGCAATGTAGCGCGATATTCAAATATCTGAACTTTCAAAAGCGGCTACAGCCTTTCCCTTGATATCTAGGTGTCTGAAACTTGGAATACCCATTCCTAGATTTGGGCACATCCACCCCACACCTAGCAAAAAATAAAAATTGAAAAAATTTTATTTTTCCTATCTACACATTAAATTATCTGGTTCTTGAATAATAAATCTTCAAATTCGATGCATTATAAGTTCCCACGATGTTACCAGTTCGTGTATTGGCTACTTCATAGCTTCCATTATTGTTGACTTCCACAATACGATAGGGTCCAGCGTAAAGGCTTGCAAATTTCGAGTACACTCGATTTTGCACGTCAGAGGGTGTAGGTCTTTTCACTAAAACAAGAGTTCCTACGCGCAAGGGTCTGCGAAAACGCTTTCCTCTCACTCTGCGCTCTCTTTTCTCAGCTTGGCTCCTTAACTTGTCTTTAGCTAGAGTTTCCCTCATCTGACGACTTGGTTCAATCTCAGGTGGAATAGAGATGATTCGATCCCATAATCGTGTTGGTTTAATTCCATGATGAAGCAACATAGGAATCTGTCCAGTACTCTCATGAATAGTAGAGTTGATGGATTCGGATGCTAAAGAAAGAACATCCATCCATTTCCAATGCTCATTTGGACAATAGAGGCGGCAAAATTTTGCTATCTCAGCCATCACGCGTTCCGTTGGATTGCTCTCTGGATGTCTAATAGAACAAAACAATTGTCTAATCCCAAGATTATTCATGATGGTTCGAAATTCTAATGATGTAAATTGAGGTCCACGATCTGATAAAAGGAATTCCGGTTTGCCTGCTTCCGGAATTACGCTGTCTCTAATTCTCTTCGCACAATACTTTGCGTTTGCCTTCTGAATTGGATGTAACATGGTGTATTTGCTAAAAACATCCATAGTCACCAAAATATATCGGTTACCTCTTTTAGACATTGGGAGAGGACCATATAAATCAGTCGCGAAGATTTCGCAAGGCTTAGAAGGAATAATAGGCCTTGGTAATTCTCTCAATAATCTAGAATTATGTTTACTCCTTTGGCATAAGTCGCATTCTCGAATAGTGTTTCTGACAGTTTGTCGCATTCGCTCCCACGAAAATTTCTCTTGAATCATGTTGACTGTCTTATCTACTCCAGCATGACCTGCGATTCTATGTGCCATCCAAATAATGGGTTTTTGCAATCGTGGAGGTATCACTACTCTCAGCTTCGTATGGTCAGGATCTGCAAACTTGTAGATTAAGCCATCTAACATCATAAAATCTCTGGAAATTCTTTCAGTTTCCACAAAATCATCATTATTTGGATCCATATTTCCCTGTAGAAAACGAAAAATGTTCCTAAGACGTCGGTCTCTCCTCTGGGATAAATGCAATAACCTTAACCTTCTCAAGGTATCTTCATCCTCCTGCGTCAGGTTAACTTGAAAAACCTTAGATGTAGACTCCACTGCTCTACTCAACAAATCAGCTCCCACATTCAACTTTCCAGGAGTGTGCTCAATAACTAGGTTGAATTGCTGAATAAAAAGTGACCATCTAGTTATTCTATCGCTGGCAAAGTTTGTTCTCAAAATGAACTCCAATGCGTGGTGATCAGTCCTCACAATGACTGAATGTCCAATTAACATTTTCTTCCACGACTCCAATGCAAATATTACGGCAAGTGCTTCTAACTCTGTGGTATAATAATTTCTCTCTGATGGACGAAGTTTCCTGCTAATGAACGCCAGGTAATGTCTCTTGTGGTCTTCATCCTCTTGAAGTAGAATAGCTCCAATCCCTACGGTGGATGCATCAGATTCTATGATGAAATTCTTGGTAAAGTCAGGATACTCCAATTTCACACTGTTTACCAATAACCTCTTGGCATCTTGAAATGGCTGTTCACAATCTTTATCCCATTTCCATTTATTTCCTTTCTTTAACAATTCCTGCAATGGCGCAACTGTCTTGGTGAAGTTTGGACAATGCCCTGCAAAGAATTGGCATGTCCCGAGAAAACTGCGGACATTCTTCACTCTAGTAGGTCTAGGGAAATTTGCAATTGCTTGTATCTTCGTCTCATTGGGACGGTATCCTTCTCCATCCAAAATATGACCCAAAAATTTTATTTCCTTTCGAAAGAACTGACATTTTCGAAGGTTTACCTTGAAGTTTGCTTTTCTCAAATCTGCGAATAACATTTGAAGATGTAGCAAATGTTCTTCCTTAGTCTCAGATGCAATTAAGATATCATCAATATAACGAATTGCTATCTCTTTTACTTCAGGACTCAAATTTTGTTCCAGGGCTCTGATCAAAACGGATCCAGATGTTTTGACTCCAAATGGTAGACGGCGGAATACATATGTCTGCTGGTCAAACATAAATCCTGTAAACTTCTTAGAATCTTCACTAAGCCTAATATGATGGTAGGACGAAGTGAGATCAATATTAGAGAACCAGACCTTGCCTTGGAATTTCCTCAACAGTTCCCTAATGATTGGTGGTCTGTCATACTCTGGCAGTAATCTTGAATTCAAATTTCGCGCGTCTAAACATAGTCTCAGACTTCCATCTTGCTTAGACACTACTGCTAATGGATTGACATAAGATGTAGTGTACTTTTCAATCACATTGTTGCTTTCCATCTCCTTGATAAGCACTTTTACTCTTTCTCGATGCTTTTCTGCTACTGGATACAATTTAGCATGAAAAGGTGCATCATCATTTACACGAATATGATATTCAAAATCCTTAATTTCACCAGGTTTAATGTCAAAAATATCTTGATACTCTTCCAAAATCTTCCCTAGCTCTGGGGACTCCTTCTCAGTGTAGACTTCTCTTCCTTCAGCTTCATAAAAAATCAGAGACCATTGAGCATCTCCCTCGATGTCTTCCTCTTCTTTTCCCTCGAAGTTAATCTCTTCGATATTCTTGAATCTAATCGTCTCTGTCTTCATATCTATCACTGCTTGATATTTCTGAATGAAATCTGCTCCCAATATCATGTCAAAAGCCATGTCCTTCATTACAACAAATACGTGTCGGAAATCATGTCCTCCAATCGTAATACATAAGTATAATTGTGTTTTACACAGAGATATTTTATTGGGTATTATTCCTTGGATCTTAATTCCTGATACTGGAATCTCCTCTAAATTCTCTTTGAGCTTCCACAGAATATAAAGCTTCTCACTCACCAGACAAAGCATAGCCCCAGTATCGATCAAAGTATCGACAGGCATACCAAATACTTCGCATGATATGATTGGCATTCTAATTCTGGTACCCATTTCTTTTCGTTCGTCATTCTGTTGAATTAAGTCATCATCCTCTGCTTGCCATTTAATAATTCTGGAAGTGAAAGTATTCAAAATTCTATCTTCTACTGTGAATTCGAAGTTTTTTTTTCATTACCATTCCCCCGGGATTGTTGTGTTCCGGATGGACCTGGTTCATTGGGCCTCTGCTCCAAAAATTGCAAGTTATCTTGGTGTCTTGCTTCCAAATTTTTCCTCGTCTCCTTGTTAAACTCTTCGTTGGACTGACGAGTATCTACATTCCCTCTATTATTGTAGTTATTTCTACCATAATATCTTCTTTCCTGGTACCTTCCTTGACTATCTCGTGGTCTTCTCCATCGAGTGTTGTATCGATTACCACCATCTGGTCTCGCATATGGCTTGTAACTGTATCTGTTACTGTACTGGTTCCATCCTCTCTTATTGGAATCTTCCCTCGGCGATTTCTCTTCTCGCTCCTCTCGAATCTCTCGAGGTGTCTGAGAATAACTATCAGCCATAACAGCATACACAGCGTTGTTATTCTTTACTCCCTTCTGATGGAAGAATTGAGCGTTTGTATGATCCAGCTTCTGTAATACTTCATCAAATTGTTCCATATTATAGATATCAGCAGCGATCAAAGTCCTCTGGACGTCTGCTGGAAACTGACGTATCAATGCAGTAATCAACTCGTTATCTGGCATTGGCGGATCTAAATGTTGGAGTTTAGACAGCTGTCCAGAAAAGTACGTAGAGTATCGAGTAGGTTTTGACGTCGAGAATCTCTTCGAATATAACTCTGCTCTGACTTGCTGTTGGGTTTCCGGGGACCAAACCTTCTTCAATAGCCCACGAGAAAACTCCTCAAAAGTGGTTAGAGTGGATCTAAATGCTCTAAACCAAAGAAGTGCAGGACCTTCCAAGAACTTCCCTATCACTCGGATCTGTCTTTCTTTAGGGATCTTAGAATCTTTCAGGTAATCACCTGCATCTCTCAAAAATTCCACGGGTGTCACAGAATCTCGCCCTGAAAATTTAGAAGGCTTATCCTCTCTATTCTTAAATACAGTTATGGGGTTGGATTAAAATACTGTCCTGACCTCATCCTGTCTTTGACTATCCGTCTCTCTAGCTCCTCCTAGATTTATCTGTATCTGTTCCTTTCCCCTTACATTTGGCATTTTCAACAGATGATCAGACTGTTTCTCATCCTTGATTTGAGTTTTCATAGCCTCAAGTTCCTTCTGGTTTTCTTCTGCCATCTTCTTAATTGCTTCAGTTTCTTTACAATTGTCTTTAACATCAATGGATATCTGGTTCATAACAGCTTCATGACTTTTCAATGACCCTGTCATATCTGATATGTCCTTCTGTGTTGCTTGGATATCTTTGGCAATTACTTCAATATGGGATGACAAAGATTCCCTAATCTCCTTGATTCCCTCTTGATTCTCCAGCTTGAGTGTGTCTTTAATTTCATTGACAACTGTGGTTTTGATTTCAGTTTGCATCTCACTAATCACACCTTCTCTTATTTCTCCCATGACAAGTTCTTTGAATGGTTCCGTTAAACGTTGAACAACTAAAATTCCCATCTCGTTACTCTCCTTCTTCACTCTGACTTCCAGGTTGACCATGTCTTCACCAACTTTCCTAAGACCATGTTCTATCCTATCAGCTAAGCTTTGGGATCGAAGATCGGCATCGCGAAATTTATCGTCCATTAAACTTGCGTTAGTAGCTAATGAAGTTTCGAGCTCATGTGTTTTATCGCATAATTTATTCATTTTACTTTCAAGTGTCATTTTCAAAATTACAGAATTCTCTTTAAATTTACTTTCCATTGAATTAAATTTACTGTTTAAATTTTCCTTCAAATTACTTTTTAAAGAATCAGAACTTTCTTTAAGTTTATTTTCCAAAGAATCAGAATTTTCTTTAAGTTTATCATTTAAATTTTCTCTAAGTTTATTTTCTAAAGAATCAGAATTTTCCTTAAGTTTTTCATCTAAACTTTCCTTCAAGTTATCTTTTAACCTGCTTTCTAAAGAATCAGAATTTTCTTTAAGTTTATCGTTTAAACTTTCTTTAAGTTTATTTTCTAAAGAATCAGAATTTTCTTTAAGTTTACTTTCTAAAGAATCAGAATTTTCTTTAAGTTTCTTTTCTAAAGCCTCTGTATTTTCTTTCATAATAGCGGCTACACGCCGTCCAGCCTCTTTTGAACTCTCCTCCAAACTCCTCATCATCCTCATCATTTCTTCCATAATTTCAATTATTATTCAAAACTTAGGGGTATACAACAGTGGCAAACACAAGCTTATAACTAGAACAAGAAATATGAATAGCTAATTGGAACACTATAATAAAATGAGATTTGTCCTAATATCCACGTGATGGAAAAACAAAATTCTCTACTTTTACGAATTACATTTACCATAATATCACAAGAAAAATATGCAAGTTCTCAAATATCCTCCACCTGGATTCTAATAATGTGTATATCCAGTCATCGAACGTTTACTACTGAATTTACTTGACGCCCTAATGGTTAAGCCATTATCAAAATTATCAAACCCATTCTAATTATTAACCAGGTTAAATTTTTAATTTTCCCCACTAACTGGGTTTCCTACTAATTTATTCATCCAAACCAGACATCTCTCAACTCCCAAAATATTTCTATAAAAATTATCACAATTTCAAATCGGCATGCGATTGACCATGTCTAAATCGGGACCCACGTTCGAAGCCATTTCTCTCTCTATCTTATTTTATGTGCCCGTTTAGACCGGAGTCCGCACGACCACATATGCATTTTACCAATAATCAGTCAGCACGAGAGTCAAAATATCCCGGAGCGCCAGATGGGTTAAAGCAAATCGCAAAAACGACATCAAATTAAAAAAAATGCTTTACTGATTTTTGGCTCAATGCAACAATAAGGATAGAAGGAGATTTAATTGGGTGAAACACATCTGGTAAAATTATCTCAGTTTATTTAAAGTTAAAATCTGACTGCAAAAAATGCTCAAAGCAGCATCATCCACGTGTGGCGATCCACACACTTATTTACACACAATATACAGAAATTTTCCAAACACATTTGACAATCTTTTTGGAAACACAAGTCCGATTAATAGTCCTGTGGACTGTGTTCCAAAATTATTAATATTTAATTCCAGATCAAAATTGTCTATACTGGAAATAACGTAGATCACTGTTTGACTATTTACATGATATTAACACTCGTAGAATAAATGTTTATAGAATTTCTTAAACTTTCACTTGTTTTTCCAGTTTCAAAAATATATCGTCGAAAATAGTATTATCATCATCGAAGCAACACAAATTATTTATACATATTAATAACATCTGAAAAGTATTTGACCATGAGCATAGCATCGAAGAACTGTGCCAAGCACAACAACAATTAATCGTTCTTCTGACATTAAACATTCGAGAAGTGACTCGATTATAAACTTCAAGTTCCAAACAAAATATATGATTTCTGAATCATCAACTTGATCAATAAATGGTTGAACCATTCAATTATTCAATTTTCCACTTGGAATCATTATTATAAAAATATTTATATTTATGGCCATTTTTAGCAACTTTCACAACTTGCAATTCTTCGACAGAATGCGGAAATAAGAATTGTAGTTTTATAATGAATTCATTTAGTTCATGGCACTAGGATTGAAAATATCCTTCAAATTATTAGTGGTTAAAGAATTATTTTTAATTGGCAGTGGCCCATTCTATTATCTGTGTAAGAACACAATATTATAACAACAACGGCAAAGGTCTTCCTCTGAAGAAGAATAAACTACTATCATGACAAATCCGGGTTCTAGCAAAATCAAAGTCTAAATGGAATCCGTAAACAAGGTTGAAATAAGAACTGATGGTTTCAAGGAAATAACCTTCGGGTCATTCATACGACGAAATGTGTGGCTCCAATACTCCTACTATAAACCTGAGCCATCGAACCTGCTATTTGATTGATGCTCGAAAAAACCTTCATTCCTGCGACTTAACATGCGCACCTGGGAATGGCATTTCAACTACTCCACACACATAAATTATCTTCCCAAAATTTATACAATAAATCAAGCCTCTGCTTGTTATCAACACTGGAAGATTAATAAACTTACAAGTTTATTTTATTTTACCATTCAGTTCAACCCGTGAATTTACCATACATATGAAAATCTTTATTTCACTTTCGAGTGTATTTACGTCATGATTTTATATAAATACAAAAATATCCTATTTGATACAAATATCATTTGCTTCCCGTTTCATGCCTCTCCGTGTTATATGAAACATATACTTTACTCATAGCAAATATCAACTGTTCAACCAGAACTGACATGTTGGTTGAATGCGGGCTTGCGCTAACCACTCTCCTTCGGAAAATCTCCTGTTCCAGACTAGAAATGATTAAACTACTTCATAGGCTCTCTCTAAATACATATGATTATTAGAAAATATAATATCCAAGAATTATTTAGAAAAATTATGAAAATTATTATTATTATTATCAGTGGATTATTATTATTATTATTAATTATATTATTTTAAATATGTTTAATTATCATCTCATTATGTGAGAATCCACATGTTCGAACCTTCGAATATGGAAAAAATATCCATTCCTCAACAAAAATAAATTTAACTTTTACAGTTACATCGGGGGTTTTCCGTGGTTTCCTTAAAATATGAAAAATTCAAATAAATGCTCGAAATGCTCGGTCATCGATCCTAAACTGTTCTGAGTGCTGAAAATGCTCAGAATAACTCTAACAAGTCTTGCGTAAATCATTGCAAGCTTTAAATACGACGAAAAAAATGTGTTGGTCATCTGCAGAAAAATAGTTTGTTCCAATTAGCTAGGCATAATATAATTCAAATGTGGCTTACATTTCTTGATGGTCTTGAAGTGTAGTAAACCTGGTCTGTACCAGATTTATCCATAGACATGCCCTATCGGACAAGCACGTATAATCCTTGTATCGGCCGCCATTGTAGACCCACAATTCGTCTAGTCAGACATAGTGGTAGTATCTTTCGACGTTTGAATAAACTGTGGTTCCATTTTAATATGGGCTTCTATCAAAGCCATAACAGTTTGTTGAAATAGGGTCAGATCTAAGTGATCTCTTCTTAGATATGTCAGTTGTAACATAACTCACTGTAATCTCATCAGTACAAGAAAAACATTGACAGTCTAAGCAATTAACGGCTGTTCTGAAGATCGTTCCCTGGGCATGGTTTATTAATATCACCATCTGCCATGCGCTAAGCAACCTGCAGTTTCCCTTGCGTAGACTAATGAACGCCACCGTTATAGACTAGTCTTCAGTGTACTGACAGATCGAAGTGGTTAACTAGTTACAAAAATGAAAACTGACTTGAAATGGATTTAAACATCCAAGTATTAAGTTACTACTGGACTGTGACAAAATACTATTTTCTAGACAGAGTCTAGCATATGTCCTTTTGGAAATATAAATATTTCCACCAATGTCTGTAGAAAAACAATCACCTCAGTGATTCTCCTCACCAGAAACTTACTAAGTTCCAACTCGTTTGCGCAGCACTTCTCGTGACTATCACGATTTGAAAAGAACTTCTGCGTAGATACGGCAACCATGTGCCTTGGCTCAGCGTAGATGCAACTTGCTTGCCAAGTGCTTGTGTTAGAATGAGCTGACCATGCCTGCTCCAGATGGCTTTTATTCAAAACGGTCAGGGTCACGCGTCATCACCTGATATCTAGAAATCCTCATATCTCTTGAATCCCTGGTCCGATTTACTTGATACTAATTGCATTCTCTTTCATTTGGCCGTGCCAGTAATCTGATCCCAGTCTCAAGTCTCTACTCCATAGTTAACTATTTAATCAATAAATAGCCTCCACCTCTGCTATTACTCGCTACGTCACTTGACATCCAACTATCGGTAAAATTCTTCTAAATGCTTCTCGAAGCAATGTAGCGCGATATTCAAATATCTGAACTTTCAAAAGCGGCTACAGCCTTTCCCTTGATATCTAGGTGTCTGAAACTTGGAATACCCATTCCTAGATTTGGGCACAATATGGGCTTTAACCTCGATTGATCATTTCACCCCTAAAACAGTAAATAGTTATGTTATGGGGAAAAAACGTGTTAAACACCTAAAAATGATAAATGAACCTAAGATCTTTTGTTTTTGATGAAAAATAGCAGGGGGTGAAACTACCCCCCAAAATTGAAAAATCCATATCTCGGAAACGAAGAATCCTAAAATTAGGTGTGATAGCTTAAAAAATAGGGGATAATATGGGCTTTTACCTCGATTGATCATTTCACCCCTAAAACAGTAAATAGTTATGTTATGGGGGAAAAAACCTGTTAAACACCTAAAAATGATAAATGAACCTAAGATCTTTTGTTTTTGATGAAAAATAGCAGGGGGGTGAAACTACCCCCCAAAATTGAAAAATCCATATCTCGGAAACGAAAAAGCCTAAAATTAGGTGTGATAGCTTAAAAAATAGGGGATGATATGGGCTTTTACCTCGATTGATCATTTCACCCCTAAAACAGTAAATAGTCATGTATTGAAGAAAAAATGTGTTATACACCTAAAAGCATAAGCATCTTTGTGAAACCATGCTTTAATGGACATGTGTATGGAGGATGATTGTTGTTATTATTATTATTAGGTAATTATGGATTAATGTGTGTATAGATAACTAACCTGTGGGGAGCGTGATGGCGCAGGTGCTTAGCTGCTCGTCTTTACCCGGACGGCTGGGGTTCAAATCCCGGTGCCAGCGGGGGTTGGAATTTTCACCTGAAAAAATCACGTGGCGTCAGGAAGAGCATTCGGCCTTAAATCCCCGGCCAAAACCAAAATGAGCCTGGTTGGCTCCGGCGACTTAGAATAATAGGGAAAAGCCGAAGAAAGAAAAAAGAAGAAGAAAGAAAGGTAACTCACTAGTATTAGTAAACATTGGTTGGAGGTGTTGAAGAAGTCAGGATGGCCAACCCTTTGCCATGGTTCACGAATGGACCCCAAAAAGTTTTACCTGTCAAGACTCAGTATATCCTGTTGCAGCCTTTAGAAAAAAAAATCGAATCGGGGCCTCTGTGGTGACAGTGGACTTATATTCATGATGCTTTTTAAACAAACATAGGCTTGCATACTACCACTGGGTTGAATCTGCACAGAGACACTGGCTTTGGTTTGCGTAGTGTGCCTTGCTGATAACAGCACAGCGATCTTGTCAGTAAGTTTCATATTACTCATTTGCTTGATAGCGGACGTGCTCTGCACATGACTAGATCGTTGTTAGGTTTGACAAAGGCTTAGTGAAGCTTATTGCAACCTTGAAATGAATGTCATGGTATAGTCGGGGTTGGAAGCCAAGACCTTAGGGTTGACAACCAAGTAGGTTAACCACTGCACGGTGATATGGTCAAATAATAATGTAACAGAACATATAGAAACGTTTTCTATAGTTTAACGAATTGGCATACCATGAGAGGTGTAGGTAATGGAAATTGAATCCTTAGCTGATGATTATACTACTTTCCATGCGCATGTATAAGCTATCATGTTAGAAAAAGAATGGTATGGCTTGTTTTAAACGGAGAATAATAATTGTGTTTACTGTGAAACACAAATCTGAATTTAAAATAATTAATTTAAAATAATTAATTTAAAATTAACTAATTTAAAATTAGTTTAGTACGCTGAAGTTAAAATGAATAATGATCGCGTTACAGACAGCCAGTTTCAAAGCCATGAGAACTAAGTGAATAAAGTATAAAATTCATGAGCCAGTGAGGAATTCATCATGCTGTCCTTTGGACAAGAGAGAAGCGTTCTACAAATTTAACCACCAAGCTGTCCTATCGACCCTCAATGGTTTGGGTCATCGTAAAGATGAAAATTAAATTTAAGCTATAACTAGTATATAAAAGAAGAAATGGAAAACAAAAGGGCAATAGGCCAAATAAAGGACAAAAGGAATAAAAAATGGCCCTCAACCCTCAAGCATAAGGATTGAGGGAGTTGGAAGGAAGGAGAGCCATGAAAGGCAGATAAAAAGTATACTAGGAGTGGCTTTGCCCCAGAGGTAATGGATAAAGAGGAGGAAAACTGGACTCAGCTCAGAAATCCCTTGGGGTCGCCAACTTCCAAACTGATCAGCCCTTGAGGGTGTAGCCATATGCAGAGTGCACCGCAAGTGGTGGGGCTTCTTGAGGGGGCTTGGGCAAAAGACAGGGAATAACAAGAAAATAAAAAATCAAGGCTGCCTCCTCAGGATATCAGAAAAAATAAATAAACCAGGGCCAATGAAGTTGCAAAAGGAAGAGACTCCCTAGGGCTCGGATACCCTAATCATGTTGAGGTCGGTAGAGAACAAGAGTTGAGCAAGTGTGGTCGACAGGAAATAAGACAGAGAGGAGCCTAGCACAAGTTAGTGGAAGCAATGACGGTCTCAGCTGGGACTCCGTGATCGTCAACCTACATGACACTAGATATAACGCCCAGGGGGGGAATTAAAGACCTCTATTGTTTTATATCACATGGCATGCCTTATAATGCAATACTGGTCCTAGGGTGTGCAAAATTGTATTAGAAACTCAGCTAATAATAGTGTGCTTGCCCATGATTATTTTCCCAAGGACTGATAACCATGATTTCCAAGCCCCTAAGTAAGACAAAAAACAAATGATTTTCATTTTCCAATGAGTTGGGGTGAGGTGAGGTGAGTTTTCTATACACCAAACTGATGTGGTTTCCCACTTCTACTCCAGGCAAATGCACATTTGATGTTAAGAATAGTCAAATGGTTTGCAACTGCCCAATGCTAGGACCTGATTAGTGGCTTTAAAAAAAATGGAATGGAATGGAGTACACTTCCCCCAAAACCAACAAGAGGAGTGTTCGATCCCCCACAACAACCATCCATAAAGTCAATATAAATGACTATGCACTTCAGCTCATGACGGTCTCCTCTCTCCAATCCTAACCCTTGGTGGTGAAAGGCACACTCTAATACAACCATCATAGTGACAGGTTATCTGTTAAATACCTAACTATCCCCAGATTTACCTTAAATTTTCCTAAAATCCACTACATTGTCCGAAAATTGACCAAATGACACAACATTCCAGCAAAATTCAACAAATGACTACCAGATTTATTGAAATTCCATTGATTTACCTAAGCATGGTTTAAACCATCTCAAATTCATATAAAATTAGACGAATATAGATGAAAATTCACTAAAATTTACCGAATTTAGCCAAGTGGTGTACAAACCATGAAATTTATCCAATTTTTATTAAAATTGACTACATGTACTCGAAAATTCCATAATATTCCCTTTACATGTATGCTTTTATTGTTGTTGTTTCGTTTACCACACTCCCTGCAGACAAATACCTCAACATGACTTTCTCCTAGAATAGGAGATCCACATTCGACATGATAGCTGAGTTTCATTTCCCATAAACTTGTCTCTGAGGTGGGTGTCAGGAAAAGGCATCCAGCTGTAAAAACCACACCGTCACGTAGACTTTCATAACCTCTTACGTTGAGGTTTCTTACACCAACGACATTAAATGATTGATCGGTTTCCTTTTCACAATTCCTGTCTATACTTTCCTCTTTAAGGTTGCAAGATGTTTGCAAGATTCCTAAAATGCAATTAAATGTAATAAATACCTTAAGATGGTTTCATTTGTTTAATGATATGGTGTTGATGATGGATATATACGTTAAGACTAATTTTTGTTAGGTCTTGACTGGCCTTGCAATTAGAAATTGACAAACCAAACATGTTTTATCTACCAGGGGAACACTTTGACCACTATGTTGGTTATTGACCAGTAAGTACAGTTCTAGTAATGAAACAGAAATCCAACACAAACAATGAGCGCACAATGCGGCGGAGATTGGTACCACGATGTACTGTTGGTTATGTAGCTATGTGGAATGTACATCACATATGGTTTACTTGAAGATTTGGAGATTCCATTAAAGATATTTCTACAATAAACCATTTTCAAATGGTCATTCGTTGGTGTGAAAATATTTATTATATGGTATTTTATGAAAACAATTATGATTTATAAAAAATTTATACGTTTACTGTATTCTTATTTAATGTAAGCACTGGAGGCACTATCGACCAAAATACAGCACTATCTGGAATGTATATTGCATACTTGAAGGTTTGGTGATCCCATTAAAGGTATTCCTACAATAAATGATTTTTAAGTTGTCGTTCTATGGCGTGAAAATATTTAATATATGATATTTGCTAAAAGGATTTACCACTGCAATTATTTTACAAGTAGTTATTTTAATGACCAACAGAGTTCACTGTTAAGAAGGTAGAGCCCTATGTGGAATGTAGGATAACATGTTATGCATGATACGTGACAACTGTAAGGCTTGTGATTTTTAAGATGCCTTTATCCCTATATTAATCACCCAGTTTGCAATACTGATAACTGCAATGTTTCTGAAAAAAAAAAATTGAAACAAAACAAAAATCAGCATTGAAAAACCAAAAAGTGGTTGAGCATATATATAGTGGGGAAAAGAAAAGTTTTGTAAACACTAATGTCCAACAAGACTAATTAAATCAGTAACTGTCAGGGTGGCCGAGTGGTTAAGGCGTTTGACTTAAGATCAAATTTCCAAATATATAAGGAAGCAAGGGTTCGAATCCCTTCCCTGACATAACTATTGCTTGAACATGCAAGAAAACAAGAAATATACACAAACTATGTTTATCAATTTAATCAATTTTTTATTATTTTTTTACAAGAGATAGACACACAGAATACAGCTCGTTTTTGTTTATCAGTTCTTTTAAACATAACACTTGTTGAAAATTATTTTTTTAGGGGAGGGGGGTGTTGCTACGTTGACCCATCACACAATAATAGCAGCTTTACGAAGTTCATTTTCTATATTTAATAGCTCTTTCTCATAACCAATATGACCAAGCTGTTTACAGGCATGCAAGAGCTGTAGACGTTCGACTAATATATTAGGATCGTTCTATTTGCTATTTTTTATGAATGGTTTCAGAATCTCGGGAAGCAGTTCATCATTATCACCATTAATATGATTATCATCCTCATTATTATAATCATTTTCATAATGATGATCATTATCATCGTTATCATTTCCATGATAATTTCCACCTGTGTCCACAGTCTGTTCAATGGTTTGAGTTGTCTTTGATAGTGTTGAAAGCTTCTTTTTAGATGTGCGAGAATGCTTTAACATTGTTATGTTATTATTACCACTATTACCTTTCCTCACTAACTTTTTGATGGGGTATATTGTCTCTGATAGGGTTGAGGGCTTTTGAGATGTGGGTGCATGTCTGAACATGGGTTTCACAGGAGGTGTTAAAGGTTTCTCATTAAACAACTCGCTAACAGCATGAGTGCGTTGTAGTGTATTAAACTTGAGGTTAATATTATCTTGAGCAGTACTATCTTTCTCTTGGACTTGGTTTCTTGCTTTGGTTTGGGTTTTCCTTACATTTAGACTAGCGTGATTATTAAGTTTACATTCATGATTGTTTGAAGAAAGTACGTCCAATTCTTTTGTTTTAAGCATTCCTCGACACTGTTTCGATCGTTGCTTTGAACAGCGCCAAATAACAGTTCCATTTTTATTGCTTCGTTTCACAATATATGAATATCCTTTATAGTATGCATAAGGCTTACCATACCTAGTCACTGATACTTCCATATCAACTGTCAAGCACAAACTAATCTCTAGTAAAGACAACTTGGTAATAACAACAATAGTTTAATGTGAGAGCATATATACATGCAAAAAGTGGGAGCAAAGGTTGGGGGGTAAAAAGTGGGAGCAAAAGTGGTAGCAAATGTGGGAGAAAAAAATAACTGTGAGCAAAAAGTGGGAGCAAATATGGGATCAAATGTGGGAGCAAAGCAAATATAAAAAAAAGTGGGAGCAAATATGCTAACAAATATGTCAACAAATATACCAGCAAAAGTTAATACACAAGTCAAGATAGATTAAAGTGCAAAGAAAATATGGAAGCAAATATGAGAGCAAAAATTGTGTTTTTTCTAAAACAACTAGACATAACAAACTTAGTCATAACCTAACCTCACCTAACCTCACCTAACCTAACCTAACCTAACCTAACCTCACCTCACCTAACTTCACCTAACCTAACCTAACCTAACTTAACTTCACCTAATCTAACTTGACTGAACTTTACCTAACCTAACCCATCATAACTTCACCTAACCTAACTTTACCTAATCTAACTTCACCTAACCTAACTTTCAACTCACAGATCAAAATTAAATTCTAGGCATAGTTGAGTTGGAACAAGACTTCAGGGATAACACAAGGGTATACTAGCCACTACACCGCAAAATGGGCAAATTATCATGCAACACAACATAAAGTAAAAGTTTCCTGTAGTGTAACTCATTGGCTGTCAACCATAGATTGGGAATTCAAACCCAAGACCTCAGGACTTTTGTTTTGAACATTATCAGAAATATTATTCCATTTACATTTTGCTGCTGCTGCTTATAGTTATAAGAGTTGGCATTAATATGGAAAGCAAAAAAAAAAATATGTGGGAGCAAAAAGTGGGAGGAAAACGTGTAAGCAGAAGTGGGAGCAAATATGGGAGCAGAAAGTGGGAGCAAATGTGAAAGCAAAAGTGGGAGCAAAAAGAGCAAGCAAAAGTGAGTGCACAAAGTATGAGCAAAATGTGTGAGTAAAAAGTGGGGGGCAAATGTGGTGTTTTACTAAAACAATCTCCCCCTAACCTAACCTAAACTAACTTCACCCAACCTAATTTCACCTAACCTAACTTCACCTAACCTAACCTTCCAACTCTCAGATCAAAAATTAAATTCTGGCCATAGTCGAGTTGGAACCCAAATCCTCTGGGATAACACTCAAGTATACTAGCCACTACATCGCGAAATGGGCAAATTATCATGCAACACATCACAAAAATAAAAAGTTTTCTGTAGTGTAACTCATTGGCTGACAATCATAGTTGAGAATTCAAACCCAAGACCTCAGGACTTTTGTTTCGAACATTAACAGAAATATTATTCCATTTACATTTTGCTGTTGCTTATAGTTATAAGAGTTGGCATTAATATGGGAGCAAAAGTAAAAGCAAAAAGTGGGTGCAAGCATGGCTGGTTGTAGAGACTTTCATATCAACAAATACACATAAATTAAATTTTAGTAAAGTGACTTGGCTAATAATAATAATAATATTAACAGTTTAAAAAAAATTCAAGGGGATTGATGTTTTTCAGGATGTAATTTCCAAAGTACTGTCAAGAATAATAATTACATGAACAGATTCCAAGAACTCTAGAGTGCTTTTAAGGTTAATGATTGGCTAGGAGTGAGATAGAGCTAGCTAACTTAAGTTAACCTCAGCTCAGTAAACCTAACCTTGTCACATGGCATGTTCTACAAGTATAGACTTGCTTTGAGACTGGCTATGACGTCACAGATGAATGGCGGTGGGAGGCTGGACGTGACTTTTTATTACCCAAAAACATTTTCCTTTTTGCCAGCCTCCCACCGCCATTCATCTGTGACGTCTTAGCCAGTCTCAAAGCAAGTCTATACTTGTAGAACATGCCATGTGACAAGGTTAGGTTTACTGAACTGAGGTTAACTTAGGTTAGCTAGCTCTATCTCACTCCTAGCCAATCATTAACCTTAAAAGCACTCTAGAGTTCTTGGAATCTGTTCATGTAATTATTATTCTTGACAGTACTTTGGAAATTACATCCTGAAAAACATCAATCCCCTTGAATTTTTTTTAAACTGTTAATATTATTATTATTATTAGCCAAGTCACTTTACTAAAATTTAATTTATGTGTATTTGTTGATATGAAAGTCTCTACAACCAGCCATGCTTGCACCCACTTTTTGCTTTTACTTTTGCTCCCATATTAATGCCAACTCTTATAACTATAAGCAACAGCAAAATGTAAATGGAATAATATTTCTGTTAATGTTCGAAACAAAAGTCCTGAGGTCTTGGGTTTGAATTCTCAACTATGATTGTCAGCCAATGAGTTACACTACAGAAAACTTTTTATTTTTGTGATGTGTTGCATGATAATTTGCCCATTTCGCGATGTAGTGGCTAGTATACTTGAGTGTTATCCCAGAGGATTTGGGTTCCAACTCGACTATGGCCAGAATTTAATTTTTGATCTGAGAGTTGGAAGGTTAGGTTAGGTGAAGTTAGGTTAGGTGAAATTAGGTTGGGTGAAGTTAGTTTAGGTTAGGTTAGGGGAGATTGTTTTAGTAAAACACCACATTTGCCCCCCACTTTTTACTCACACATTTTGCTCATACTTTGTGCACTCACTTTTGCTTGCTCTTTTTGCTCCCACTTTTGCTTTCACATTTGCTCCCACTTTCTGCTCCCATATTTGCTCCCACTTCTGCTTACACGTTTTCCTCCCACTTTTTGCTCCCACATATTTTTTTTTTTGCTTTCCATATTAATGCCAACTCTTATAACTATAAGCAGCAGCAGCAAAATGTAAATGGAATAATATTTCTGATAATGTTCAAAACAAAAGTCCTGAGGTCTTGGGTTTGAATTCCCAAACTATGGTTGACAGCCAATGAGTTACACTACAGGAAACTTTTACTTTATGTTGTGTTGCATGATAATTTGCCCATTTTGCGGTGTAGTGGCTAGTATACTTGTGTGTTATCCCTGAAGTCTTGGGTTCCAACTCAACTATGCCTAGAATTTAATTTTGATCTGTGAGTTGAAAGTTAGGTTAGGTGAAGTTAGATTAGGTAAAGTTAGGTTAGGTGAAGTTATGATGGGTTAGGTTAGGTAAAGTTCAGTCAAGTTAGATTAGGTGAAGTTAAGTTAGGTTAGGTTAGGTTAGGTGAAGTTAGGTGAGGTGAGGTTAGGTTAGGTTAGGTGAGGTTAGGTTAGGTTAGGTTATGACTAAGTTTGTTATGTCTAGTTGTTTTAGAAAAAACACCATTTTTGCTCTCATATTTGCTTCCATATTTACTTTGCACTTTAATCTATCTTGACTTGTGTATTAACTTTTGCTGGTATATTTGTTGACATATTTGTTAGCATATTTGCTCCCACTTTTTTTTATATTTGCTTTGCTCCCACATTTGATCCCATATTTGCTCCCACTTTTTGCTCACAGTTATTTTTTTCTCCCACATTTGCTACCACTTTTGCTCCCACTTTTTACCCCCCAACCTTTGCTCCCACTTTTTGCATGTATATATGCTCTCACATTAAACTATTGTTGTTATTACCAAGTTGTCTTTACTAGAGATTAGGTTGTGCTTGACAGTTGATATGGAAGTATCAGTGACTAGGTATGGTAAGCCTTATGCATACTATAAAGGATATTCATATATTGTGAAACGAAGCAATACAAATGGAACTGTTATTTGGCGCTGTTCAAAGCAACGATCGAAACAGTGTCGAGGAATGCTTAAAACAAAAGAATTGGACGTACTTTCTTCAAACAATCATGAATGTAAACTTAATAATCACGCTAGTCTAAATGTAAGGAAAACCCAAACCAAAGCAAGAAACCAAGTCCAAGAGAAAGATAGTACTGCTCAAGATAATATTAACCTCAAGTTTAATACACTACAACGCACTCATGCTGTTAGCGAGTTGTTTAATGAGAAACCTTTAACACCTCCTGTGAAACCCATGTTCAGACATGCACCCGCATCTCAAAAGCCCTCAACCCTCTCAGAGACAATATACCCCATCAAAAAGTTAGTGAGGAAAGGTAATAGTGGTAATAATAACATAACAATGTTAAAGCATTCTCGCACATCTAAAAAGAAGCTTTCAACACTATCAAAGACAACTCAAACCATTGAACAGACTGTGGACACAGGTGGAAATTATCATGGAAATGATAACGATGATAATGATCATCATTATGAAAATGATTATAATAATGAGGATGATAATCATATTAATGGTGATAATGATGAACTGCTTCCCGAGATTCTGAAACCATTCATAAAAAATAGCAAATAGAACGATCCTAATATATTAGTCGAACGTCTACAGCTCTTGCATGCCTGTAAACAGCTTGGTCATATTGGTTATGAGAAAGAGCTATTAAATATAGAAAATGAACTTCGTAAAGCTGCTATTATTGTGTGATGGGTCAACGTAGCAACACCCCCCATCCCCTAAAAAAATAATTTTCAACAAGTGTTATGTTTAAAAGAACTGATAAACAAAAACGAGCTGTATTCTGTGTGTCTATCTCTTGTAAAAAAAATAATAAAAAATTGATTAAATTGATAAACATAGTTTGTGTATATTTCTTGTTTTCTTGCATGTTCAAGCAATAGTTATGTCAGGGAAGGGATTCGAACCCTTGCTTCCTTATATATTTGGAAATTTGATCTTAAGTCAAACGCCTTAACCACTCGGCCACCCTGACAGTTACTGATTTAATTAGTCTTGTTGGACATTAGTGTTTACAAAACTTTTCTTTTCCCCACTATATATATGCTCAACCACTTTTTGGTTTTTCAATGCTGATTTTTGTTTTGTTTCAATTTTATTTTTTTCAGAAACATTGCAGTTATCAGTATTGCAAACTGGGTGATTAATATAGGGATAAAGGCATCTTAAAAATCACAAGCCTTACAGTTGTCACGTATCATGCATAACATGTTATCCTACATTCCACATAGGGCTCTACCTTCTTAACAGTGAACTCTGTTGGTCATTAAAATAACTACTTGTAAAATAATTGCAGTGGTAAATCCTTTTAGCAAATATCATATATTAAATATTTTCACGCCATAGAACGACAAATTAAAAATCATTTATTGTAGGAATACCTTTAATGGGATCACCAAACCTTCAAGTATGCAATATACATTCCAGATAGTGCTGTATTTTGGTCGATAGTGCCTCCAGTGCTTACATTAAATAAGAATACAGTAAACGTATAAATTTTTTATAAATCATAATTGTTTTCATAAAATACCATATAATAAATATTTTCACACCAACGAATGACCATTTGAAAATGGTTTATTGTAGAAATATCTTTAATGGAATCTCCAAACCTTCAAGTAAACCATATGTGATGTACATTCCACATAGCTACATAACCAACAGTACATCGTGGTACCAATCTCCGCCGCATTGTGCGCTCATTGTTTGTGTTGGATTTCTGTTTCATTACTAGAACTGTACTTACTGGTCAATAACCAACATAGTGGTCAAAGTGTTCCCCTGGTAGATAACCCATGTTTGGTTTGTCAATTTCTAATTGCAAGGCCAGTCAAGACCTAACAAAAATTAGTCTTAACGTATATATCCATCATCAACACCATATCATTAAACAAATGAAACCATCTTAAGGTATTTATTACATTTAATTGCATTTTAGGAATCTTGCAAACATCTTGCAACCTTAAAGAGGAAAGTATAGACAGGAATTGTGAAAAGGAAACCGTTCAATCATTTAATGTCGTTAGTGTAAGAAACCTCAACGTAAGAGGTTATGAAAGTCTACGTGAGGGTGTGGTTTTTACAGCTGGATGCCTTTTCCTGACACCCACCTCAGAGACAAGTTTATGGGAAATGAAACTCAGCTATCATGTCGAATGTGGATCTCCTATTCTAGGAGAAAGTCATGTTGAGGTATTTGTCTGCAGGGAGTGTGGTAAACGAAACAACAACAATAAAAGCATACATGTAAAGGGAATATTATGGAATTTTCGAGTACATGTAGTCAATTTTAATAAAAATTGGATAAATTTCATGGTTTGTACACCACTTGGCTAAATTCGGTAAATTTTAGTGAATTTTCATCTATATTCGTCTAATTTTATATGAATTTGAGATGGTTTAAACCATGCTTAGGTAAATCAATGGAATTTCAATAAATCTGGTAGTCATTTGTTGAATTTTGCTGGAATGTTGTGTCATTTGGTCAATTTTCGGAAAATGTAGTGGATTTTAGGAAAATTTAAGGTAAATCTGGGGATAGTTAGGTATTTAACAGATAACCTGTCACTATGATGGTTGTATTAGAGTGTGCCTTTCACCACCAAGGGTTAGGATTGGAGAGAGGAGACCGTCATGAGCTGAAGTGCATAGTCATTTATATTGACTTTATGGATGGTTGTTGTGGGGGATCGAACACTCCTCTTGTTGGTTTTGGGGGAAGTGTACTCCATTCCATTCCATTTTTTTTAAAGCCACTAATCAGGTCCTAGCATTGGGCAGTTGCAAACCATTTGACTATTCTTAACATCAAATGTGCATTTGCCTGGAGTAGAAGTGGGAAACCACATCAGTTTGGTGTATAGAAAACTCACCTCACCTCACCCCAACTCATTGGAAAATGAAAATCATTTGTTTTTTGTCTTACTTAGGGGCTTGGAAATCATGGTTATCAGTCCTTGGGAAAATAATCATGGGCAAGCACACTATTATTAGCTGAGTTTCTAATACAATTTTGCACACCCTAGGACCAGTATTGCATTATAAGGCATGCCATGTGATATAAAACAATAGAGGTCTTTAATTCCCCCCCTGGGCGTTATATCTAGTGTCATGTAGGTTGACGATCACGGAGTCCCAGCTGAGACCGTCATTGCTTCCACTAACTTGTGCTAGGCTCCTCTCTGTCTTATTTCCTGTCGACCACACTTGCTCAACTCTTGTTCTCTACCGACCTCAACATGATTAGGGTATCCGAGCCCTAGGGAGTCTCTTCCTTTTGCAACTTCATTGGCCCTGGTTTATTTATTTTTTCTGATATCCTGAGGAGGCAGCCTTGCTTTTTTATTTTCTTGTTATTCCCTGTCTTTTGCCCAAGCCCCCTCAAGAAGCCCCACCACTTGCGGTGCACTCTGCATATGGCTACACCCTCAAGGGCTGATCAGTTTGGAAGTTGGCGACCCCAAGGGATTTCTGAGCTGAGTCCAGTTTTCCTCCTCTTTATCCATTACCTCTGGGGCAAAGCCACTCCTAGTATACTTTTTATCTGCCTTTCATGGCTCTCCTTCCTTCCAACTCCCTCAATCCTTATGCTTGAGGGTTGAGGGCCATTTTTTATTCCTTTTGTCCTTTATTTGGCCTATTGCCCTTTTGTTTTCCATTTCTTCTTTTATATACTAGTTATAGCTTAAATTTAATTTTCATCTTTACGATGACCCAAACCATTGAGGGTCGATAGGACAGCTTGGTGTTTAAATTTGTAGAACGCTTCTCTCTTGTCCAAAGGACAGCATGTTGAATTCCTCACTGGCTCATGAATTTTATACTTTGTTCACTTAGTTCTCATGGCTTTGAAACTGGCTGTCTGTAACGCGATCATTATTCATTTTAACTTCAGCGTACTAAACTAATTTTAAATTAGTTAATTTTAAATTAATTATTTTAAATTAATTATTTTAAATTCAGATTTGTGTTTCACAGTAAACACAATTATTATTCTCCGTTTAAAACAAGCCATACCATTCTTTTTCTAACATGATAGCTTATACATGCGCATGGAAAGTAGTATAATCATCAGCTAAGGATTCAATTTCCATTACCTACACCTCTCATGGTATGCCAATTCGTTAAACTATAGAAAACGTTTCTATATGTTCTGTTACATTATTATTTGACCATATCACCGTGTAGTGGTTAACCTACTTGGTTGTCAACCCTAAGGTCTTGGCTTCCAACCCCGACTATACCATGACATTCATTTCAAGGTTGCAATAAGCTTCACTAAGCCTTTGTCAAACCTAACAACGATCTAGTCATGTGCAGAGCACGTCCGCTATCAAGCAAATGAGTAATATGAAACTTACTGACAAGATCGCTGTGCTGTTATCAGCAAGGCACACTACGCAAACCAAAGCCAGTGTCTCTGTGCAGATTCAATCCAGTGGTAGTATGCAAGCCTATGTTTGTTTAAAAAGCATCATGAATATAAGTCCACTGTCACCACAGAGGCCCCGATTCGATTTTTTTTCTAAAGGCTGCAACAGGATATACTGAGTCTTGACAGGTAAAACTTTTTGCGGTCCATTCGTGAACCATGGCAAAGGGTTGGCCATCCTGAATTCTTCACCTCCAACCAATGTTTACTAATACTAGTGAGTTACCTTTCTTTCTTCTTCTTTTTTTCTTTCTTCGGCTTTTCCCTATTATTCTAAGTCGCCGGAGCCAACCAGGCTCATTTTGGTTTTGGCCGGGGATTTAAGGCCGAAAGCTCTTCCTGACGCCACGTGATTTTTTCAGGTGAAAATTCCAACCCCCGCTGGCACCGGGATTTGAACCCCAGCCGTCCGGGTAAAGACGAGCAGCTAAGCACCTGCGCCATCACGCTCCCCACAGGTTAGTTATCTATACACACATTAATCCATAATTACCTAATAATAATAATAACAACAATCATCCTCCATACACATGTCCATGAAAGCATGGTTTCACAAAGATGCTTATGCTTTTAGGTGTATAACACATTTTTTCCTCATAACATGACTATTTACTGTTTTAGGGGTGAAATGATAAATCGAGGTAAAAGCCCATATCATCCCCTATTTTTTAAGCTATCACACCTAATTTTAGGCTTTTTCGTTTCCGAGATATGGATTTTTCAATTTTGGGGGGTAGTTTCACCCCCCTGCTATTTTTCATCAAAAACAAAAGATCTTAGGTTCATTTATCATTTTTAGGTGTTTAACACGTTTTTTCCCCCATAACATAACTATTTACTGTTTTAGGGGTGAAATGATCAATCGAGGTAATCATCCCCTATTTTTTAAGCTATCACACCTAATTTTAGAATTCTTCGTTTCCGAGATATGGATTTTTCAATTTTGGGGGGTAGTTTCACCCCCCTGCTATTTTTCATCAAAACCAAAAGATCTTAGGTTCATTTATCATTTTTAGGTGTTTAACACGTTTTTTCCCCATAACATTACTATTTACTGTTTTAGGGGTGAAATGATCAATCGAGGTTAAAGCCCATATCATCCCCTATTTTTTAAGCTATCACACCTAATTTTAGGATTCTTCGTTTCCGAGATATGGATTTTTCAATTTTGGGGGGTAGTTTCACCCCCCTGCTATTTTTCATCAAAAACAAAAGATCTTAGGTTCATTTATCATATTTAGGTGTTTAACACGTTTTTCCCCCATATCATAACTATTTACTGTTTTAGGGGTGAAATGATCAATCGAGGTAAAAGCCCATATCATCCCCTATTTTTTAAGCTATCACACCTAATTTTAGGATTCTTCGTTTCCGAGATATGGATTTTTCAATTTTGGGGGGTAGTTTCACCCCCCTGCTATTTTTCATCAAAAACAAAAGATCCTAGGTTCAATTATCATTTTTAGGTGTTTAACACGTTTTTCCCCCATAACATAACTATTTACTGTTTTAGGGGTGAAATGATCAATCGAGGTAAAAGCCCATATCATCCCCTATTTTTTAAGCTATCACACCTAATTTTAGGATTCTTCGTTTCCGAGATATGGATTTTTCAATTTTGGGGGGTAGTTTCACCCCCCTGCTATTTTTCATCAAAAACAAAAGATCTTAGGTTCATTTATCATTTTTAGGTGTTTAACACGTTTTCCCCCCATAACATAACTATTTACTGTTTTAGGGGTGAAATGATCAATCGAGGTATAAGCCCATATCATCCCCTATTTTTTAAGCTATCACACCTAATTTTAGGATTCTTCGTTTCCGAGATATGGATTTTTCAATTTTGGGGGGTAGTTTCACCCCCCTGCTATTTTTCATCAAAAACAAAAGATCTTAGGTTCATTTATCATTTTTAGGTGTTTAACACGTTTTTCCCCCATAACATAACTATTTACTGTTTTAGGGGTGAAATGATCAATCGAGGTAAAAGCCCATATCATCCCCTATTTTTTAAGCTATCACACCTAATTTTAGGCTTCTTCGTTTCCGAGATATGGATTTTTCAATTTTGGGGGGTAGTTTCACCCCCCTGCTATTTTTCATCAAAAACAAAAGATCTTAGGTTCATTTATCATTTTTAGGTGATTAACACGTTTTTTCCCCATGGCATGACTATTTACTGTTTTAGGGGTGAAATGACCAATCGAGGTAAAAGCCCATATCATCCCCTATTTTTTAAGCTATCACACGTAATTTTAGGCTTCTTCGTTTCCAAGATATGGATTTTTCAATTTTGGGGGGTAGTTTCACCCCCCAAACGGGGGACGTCACCCCAAGTGCTAGGACCCCTCATACAAGTCCCTAGCATGATTGGTTCGCGAGATATGAACAAAAGTGTCGTTAGGCCCTTTCGACAAAAACGAATCCTACACACATCAAAAAAAGTTTTGCATCACCTCGGTTCCACGAGTTCAGGAACCGTTAAATACAAAGGGAATAGAGATCAACACAAACAACATTTCAGCTCGTTTTATTGCTCATGAGACCCACACATTGCATGTTGTACCATCATACAGCTAGACTTTCAGCATTTGTGGTCCAGATTGCAGTACACACCACTACCTCTAATACCCAGTAGCACGTCCTCTTGCATTGATGCATGCCTGTATTCGCCGTGGCATACTATCCACAAGTTCATCAAGACACTGTTGGTCCAAATTTGTCCCACTCCTCAACGACAATTCGGCGTAAATCTCTCAGAGTGGTTGGTGGGTCAAGACGTCCATAAACAGCCCTTTTCAACATATCCCAGGCATGTTCGATAGGGTTCATGTCTGGCGAGCATGCTGGCCACTGTAGTCGAGTGATGTCGTTATCTTGAAGGAACGCATTCACAAGATGTGCACGATGAGGTCGAGAATTGTCGTCCATGAAGACAAATGCCTCTCCAATATTCTGCCGATATGGTTGCACTATGGGTCGGAGGATGTCATTCAGGTATCGTAAAGCCGTTTCGGAGCCTTCCATGACCACCAGTGGCGTACGTCGGCCCCACATAATGCCACCCCAAAACATCAGGGAACCACCACCTTGCTGCACTCGCTGGACAGTGTGTCTAAGACGTTCAGCCTGACCAGGGTGCCTCCAAACACGTCTCCGACGATTGTCTGGTTGAAGGCATATGCGACACTCATTGGTGAAGAGAACGTGATGCCAATTCCGTGGGGTCCATTCAGCATGTTGTTGGGCCCATCTGTACCGCGCTGCATGGTGTCGGGGTTGCAAAGCTGGACCTCGCCATGGACGTCGGGAGTGAAGTTGCGCATCATGCAGCCTATTGCGCACAGTTTGAGTTGAAACACGACGTCCTGTGGCTGAACGAAACGCATTATTCAACATTGTGGCATTGCTGTCAGGGTTCCTCCGAGCGGCAATCCGTAAGTAGCGGTCATCCACTACAGTAGTAGCCCTTGGGCGGCCTGAGCGAGGCCTGTCATCGACAGTTCCTGTATCTCTGTACCTCCTCCATGTCCGAACAACATCGCTTTGGTTCACTCTGAGACGCCTGGAAACTTCCCTTGTTGAGAGCCCTTCTTGACACAAAGTAACAATGCGGACGCGATCGAACTGCGGTATTGACCTTCTAGGCATGGTAGAACTACAGACAACATGAGCAGCGTACCTTCGTCCTGGTGGAATGACTGGAACTGATCGGCTGTCGTACCCCCTCCGTCTAATAGGCCCTGCTCATGCATGGTTGTTTACATCTTTGAGCAGTTTTAGTGACATCTATGAACAGTCAAAGGGACTGTATCTTGGATACAATATACACAGTCAACGTCTATATGCCGGAGATCTGGGAACCGAGGTGATGCAAAACTTTTTTTGATGTGTGTACATTCAAAAACGGGGCGTCACCCCCAGGGTTAGAATACTGTCTATGGCAAAATCCCATCAGGGGTTCAGAAAATATTAACAAACGTATAGTTAGGTCCTTTTGACAAAAGCCTACCGTGCGCGCACATACAAAAAATATTACTATTTCAACCCCCGGGTAAGGGTAGTTTTTATTTTGGAGTGAATATACCCCGTCCATAGAAAAGGGGAGTCCACCACGAGTCCTACGACACCTCATACGTTTAAATCTGATTACTGGTTAGCGAGATAGTAAAAAGCCGATGACCTATTAGTTTTTTTGGTTTATTTAAATACATATTAAAAAACACTCATTTATAAATCATCATTTAAAAAGCCCGCTCTTTTACAAAAACCGCCAAGTTCGTAGGTATACAAAAATAAATTACTATTTCATCCCCCGGGTAAGGGTAGTTTTTATTTTGGGGTGGATATACCCCTTCGATAGAAAAGGAGAGTTCACCACGAGTCCTACGACACCTCATACGTTTAAATCCGATTATTGGTTAGCGAGATAGTAAAAAAGCCGATGACCTATTAGTTTTTTGGGGTTTATTTCAATACATATTACAAAACATTCATTTACAAATCATCATTTAAAAAGCCCGCCCTCTTACAAAACTCCTCAAGTGCGCATGCGTATAAAAAAACATTCATCGCCATAATGTCAAAAAACACACGTTTACCCCAAATAGCGTTTCCCAATTCCATCCATTTTAAAAAATAACCTCACCATCACCTAGAGCGGAAAAAATACCATCTAAACGACCCCTCACTCGACCCTACTCCTCCCCCACCTCCTAAACCCTTCCCAACATAGGCATACATATTCAAGCACGAGCGCGACTTGAGGAAACCAACACCACCCCACTACTCGCGAATGACCTTTTAGTTTTGGTCTTTTCATTAAATAAAGAGGCTATAGGAAAGTAGGGGGCGTCACTACGAGTGCTAGGACACCCTGTATGTTCTAATCCCATGTTTGGTTAGCGAGATATGAGGTTCGGGGCCGATACGAGGAGGGTTCAAAAAGAAGTGGCGCAGTTCTCTCCTCATCCCACTACTTACAGCAAATGTCTATATACATTGTAATGCACTGGAGTCTAATTTAGTTCAATTGATTACATAACCTCAAAATGGCGGCTGTGCGAAATATTTCACTGACATTCTATATCTCCGAAACTATTACAGATATCACCCTGCAATTTTGTACGGTGATAAAAGGTACTGATACAAGTTTACCTATGTATATTTCTTAACTTGAAAAGTACAAAACGAACATGGCGACCAAGCGAATTTGAAATATTTTAATAGACTTTTCTCGTGATTTATCACTCTGAGCGCAGTGAAATGTGGTACAGTAAATGATTTTGCAGATTGTAATGCACTGCCATCTAATTTAATTCAATTGTTTACATAACCTCAAGATGGCGGCTGTGCGAAATTTTAAAATTAAGTTTTTATTTGTTGTGTCGTAATCATGCGATCGAACTGAAAGATTGAATAATGAAACTAGGCAATAATTGTCCTTGAATGGTACATAATTCTATGGCCTTTACATATAACAATCCTAAATGGCGAGCTTCCGAAATATTTCGACGGTTCTCAATATCTATGAATCTTTTACAGCAACCAAACTGATTTTTTTATGTCCATAGAGACTATAGGACTTTCAGTAACCTGGTGAGCACAAATCGAACATGGCGGCGACGCGAAGTTGAAATATTTAAATGGACATTTCTCGCGAATTAACAATCCGAGTGCCGTGAAACGTTGCACGTTAAATGCTTATACAAATGTTGATCCACTGGCAATTAATTTATTTCAATTGTTTGCGTAATTTTAAAATCTCGTTTTTACTTCCTGTGTTCTAATCAAACGATTGAAGTTTGAATACCACACGTACACACTAATATTTATGTAATAGTACAAAAATAAACATAAAACCTGGCGACTATCTGAAATATTTAGACGGTTCTCAATATCTACGAATATGTTGCAGCAATTGAACTGACATTTTGTATGTTGATTGAGGCAATTAACATGAGCAGGATATATGAAAATAGGCTGTATAGTTCTTCGCGGAACTACTTGTTTTAGCCTATTTTCAATTAGGAAAAAATAGGCTTATGAGATCACCTTTTGTCCGTGTGTGTGAGTGCGTGTGAGTGTGTGTGTGTGTGAGGTGTGTGTGTGTGTCCCCCTAATAAAATCTAAACGGCTGGAGCGATTTCAATGAAATTCGGTAATTTCGGGGCACTATTCCCGGCGACCTCGACCGTTCCCTTCAAATTTTGTTACGTCTCACCAATCCAACATGGCGGCTGTGCGAAATATTTCACTAGCATTCAATATCTCCGAAACTATTACCGATATCGCCCTGAAATTGTGTACGGTGATAAAGGGCACTACTAGAAGTTCACCTACGAGACATTCAAAAACCTGATGACTACAAAACCAACATGGCGGTCAAGCGAATTTGAGACATTTTAATAGACTTTTCTCGCGATTTAACTCTCCAAACGTAATGAAACTTGGTACAGCAAATGTCTATACACATTGTAATGCACTGGAGTCTAATTTAGTTCAATTGTTTACATAACCTCAAAATGGTGGCTGTTCGAAATATTTCACTGACATTCTATATCTCCGAAACTATTACAGATATCACCCTGCAATTTTGTACGGTGATAAAGGGTACTGATACAAGATTACCTATGTATATTTCTTAACCTGAAAAGTACAAAACGAACATGGCGACCAAGCGAATTTGAAATATTTTAATAGAATTTTCTCGTGATTTTTCACTCTGAGCGCAGTGAAATGTGGTACAGTAAATAATTTTGCAGATTGTAATGCACTGTCATCTAATTTAATTCAATTGTTTACATAACCTCAAGATGGCGGCTGTGCGAAATTTTAAAATTAAGTTTTTATTTGTTGTGTCGTAATCATGCGATCGAACTGAAAGTTTGAATAATGAAACTAGGCAATAATTGTCCTTGAATGGTACATAATTCTATGGCCTTTACATATAACAATCCTAAATGGCGAGCTTCCGAAATATTTCGACGGTTCTCAATATCTATGAACCTTTTACAGCAACCAAACTAATTTTTATAATGTTCATAGAGACTATAGGACCTTCAGTAACCTGGTGAGCACAAATCCAACATGGCGGCGACGCGAAGTTGAAATATTTAAATGGACGTTTCTCGCGAATTAACAATCCGAGTGCCGTGAAACGTTGCACGTTAAATGCTTATACAAATGTTGATCCACTGGCAATTAATTTATTTCAATTGTTTGCATAATCACAAGATGGCTACTGGACGTAATTTTAAAATCTCGTTTTTACTTCTTGCGTTCGAATCATGCGATTGAAGTTTGAATACCACACGTACACACTAATCTTAATGTAATAGTACAAAAATAAAAATACAACCTGGCGACTATCTGAAATATTTAGACTTTTCTCAATATCTACGAATCTGTTACAGCAATTAAACTGATATTTTGTATGTTGATTGGGGCAATTAACATGAGCAGGATATATGAAAATAGGCTGTATAGTTCTTCGCGGAACTACTTGTTTTTAGCCTATTTTCAATTTGGAAAAAATAGGCTTATGAGATCACCTTTTGTCCGTGTTTGTGTGCGTGTGTGTGTGTGTGTGTGTGTGAGGTGTGTGTGTGTCCCCCTAATAAAATCTAAACGGCTGGAGCGATTTCATTGAAACTCGGTAGGTTCATAGCACTATTCCCGGCGACCTCGACCGTTCCCTTTAAGTTTTGCTACGTCTCACCAATCCAACATGGCGGCTGTGCGAAATATTTCACTAGCATTCAGTATCTCCGAAACTATTACCGATATCGCCCTGAAATTGTGGACGGTGATAAAGGGCACTACTAGAAGTTCACCTATGAGACTTTCAAAAACCTGGTGACTACAAAACCAACATGGCGGTCAAGCGAAATTGAGACTTTTAAATAGACATTTCTCGCGATTTAACTCTCCAAGCGTAATGAAACTTGGTACAGCAAATGTCTATACAAATTGTAATGCACTGGAGTCTAATTTAGTTCAATTGTTTACATAACCTCAAAATGGCGGCTGTGCGAAATATTTCACTGACATTCTATATCTCCGAAACTATTACAGATATCACCCTGCAATTTTGGACGGTGATAAAGGGTACTGATACAAGTTTACCTATGTTTATTTCTTAACCTGAAAAGTACAAAACGAACATGGCGACCAAGCGAATTTGAAATATTTTAATAGACTTTTCTCGTGATTTATCACTCTCAGCGCAGTGTAATGTGGTACAGTAAATGATTTTGCAGACTGTAATGCACTGCCATCTAATTGAATTCAATTGTTTACATAACCTCAAGATGGCGGCTGTGCGAAATTTTAAAATTAAGTTTTTATTTGTTGTGTCGTAATCATGCGATCGAACAGAAAGTTTGAATAATGAAACTAGGCAATAATTGTCCTTAAATGGTACATAACTCTATGGCCTTTACATATAACAATCCTAAATGGCGAGCTTCCGAAATATTTCGACGGTTCTCAATATCTATGAATCTTTTACAGCAACCAAACTGATTTTTTTTATGTTCATAGAGACTATAGGACTTTCAGTAACCTGGTGAGCACAAATCCAACATGGCGGCGACGCGAATTTGAAATATTTAAATGGACATTTCTCGCGAATTAACAATCCGAGTGCCGTGAAACGTTGCACGTTAAATGCTTATACAAATGTTGATCCACTGGCAATTAATTTATTTCAATTGTTTGCATAATCACAAGATGGCTACTGGGCGTAATTTTAAAATCTAGTTTTTACTTCCTGTGTTCTAATCAAACGATTGAAGTTTGAATACCACACGTACACACTAATATTAATGTAAGAGTACAAAAATAAAAATAAAACCTGGCGACTATCTGAAATATTTAGACGGTTCTCAACATCTACGAATCTGTTACAGCAATTGAACTGACATTTTGAATGTTGATTGAGGCAATTAACATGAGCAGGCTATATGAAAATAGGCTGTATAGTTCTTCGCGGAACTACTTGTTTTAGCCTATTTTCAATTAGGAAAAAATAGGCTTATGAGATCACCTTTTGTCCGTGTGTGTGTGCGTGTGAGTGTGTGTGTGTGTGAGGTGTGTGTGTGTCCCCCCCTAATAAAATCTAAACGGCTGGAGCGATTTCAATGAAACTCGGTAAGTTCGGGGCACTATTCCCGGCGACCTCGACCGTTCCCTTCAAATTTTGTTACGTCTCACCAATCCAACATTACGGCTGTGCGAAATATTTCACTAGCATTCAATATCTCCGAAACTATTACCGATATCGCCCTGAAATTGTGTACGGTGATAAAGGGCTCTACTAGAAGTTCACCTATGAGGCTTTCAAAACCCTGATGACCACAAAACCAAAATGGCGGTCAAGCGAAATTGAGACTTTTAATAGACTTTTCTCGCGATTTAACTCTCCAAACGTTATGAAACTTGGTACAGCAAATGTCTATACACATTGTAATGCACTGGAGTCTAATTTAGTTCAATTGTTTACATAACCTCAAAATGGCGGCTGTGCGAATATTTCACTGGCATTCTATATCTCCGAAACTATTACAGATATCACCCTGCAATTTTGTACGGTGATAAAGTGTAATGATACAAGTTTACCTATGACTATTTTTTAACCTGAAAAGTACAAAACGAACATGGCGACCAAGCGAATTTGAAATATTTTAATAGACTTTTCTCGTGATTTGTCACTCTGAGCGCAGTAAAATGTGGTACAGTATATGATTTTGCAGATTGTAATGCACTGCCATCTAATTTAATTCAATTGTTTATATAACCTCAAGATGGCGGCTGTGCGAAATTTTAAAATTAAGTTTTTATTTGTTGTGTCGTAATCATGCGATCGAACTGAAAGTTTGAATAATGATACTAGGCAATAATTGTCCTTGAATGGTACATAACTCTATGGCCTTTACATATAGCAATCCTAAATGGCAAGCTTTCGAAATATTTCGACGGTTCTCAATATATATGAATCTTTTAAAGCAACCAAACTGGTTATTTTTATGTTCATAGAGACTATAGGACTTTCAGTAACCTGGTGAGCACAAATCCAACATGGCGGCGACGCGAAGTTGAAATATTTAAATGGACGTTTCTCGCGAATTAACAATCCGAGTGCCGTGAAACGTTGCACGTTAAATGCTTATACAAATGTTGATCCACTGGCAATTAATTTATTTCAATTGTTTGCATAATCACAAGATGGCTACTGGGCGTAATTTTAAAATCGCGTTTTTACTTCTTGTGTTCTAATCATGCGATTGAAGTTTGAATACCACACGTACACACTAATCATAATGTAATAGTACAAAAATAAAAATACAACCTGGCGACTACCTGAAATATTTAGACGGTTCTCAATATCTACGAATCTGTTACTGCAATTAAACTGACATTTTGTATGTTGATTGAGGCAATTAACATGAGCAGGATATATGAAAATAGGCTGTATATTTCTTCGCGGAACTACTAGTTTTTAGCCTATTTTCAATGTGGAAAAAATAGGCTTATGAGATCACCTTTTGTCAGTGTGTGTGTGTGTGTGTGAGGTGTGTGTGTGTGTGTGTCTATTAAAATCTAAACGGCTGGAGCGATTTCAATGAAACTCGGTAAGTTCATAGCACTATTCCCGGCGACCTCGACCGTTCCCTTCAAATTTTGTTACGTCACACCAATCCAACATGGCGGCTGAGCGAAATATTTCACTAGCATTCAATATCTCCGAAACTGTTTCCGATATCGCCCTGAAATTGTGTACGGTGATAAAGGGCACTACTAGAAGTTCACCTATGAGACTTTTAAAAACCTGATGACTACAAAACCAACATGGCGGTCAAGCCAAATTGAGACTTTTAATAGACTTTTCTCGCGATTTAACTCTCCAAACGTAATGAAACTTGGTACAGCAAATGTCTATACACATTGTAATGCACTGGAGTCTAATTTAGTTCAATTGTTTACATAACCTCAAAATGGTGGCTGTGCGAAATATTTCACTGACATTCTATATCTCCGAAACTATTACAGATATCACCCTGGAATTTTGTACGGTGATAAAGGGTACTGATACAAGTTTACCTATGTATATTTTTTAACCTGAAAAGTACAAAACGAACAAGGCGACCAAGCGAATTTGAAATATTTTAATAGACTTTTCTCGTGAATTTTCACTCTGAGCGCAGTGAAATGTGGTACAGTAAATAATTTTGCAGATTGTAATGCACTGCCATCTAATTTAATTCAATTGTTTACATAACCTCAAGATGGCGGCTGTGCGAAATTTTAAAATTAAGTTTTTATTTGTTGTGTCGTAAGCATGCGATCGAACTGAAAGTTTGAATAATGAAACTAGGCAATAATTGTCCTTGAATGGTACATAACTCTATGGCCTTTACATATAACAATCCTAAATGGCGAGCTTCCGAAATATTTCGACGGTTCTCAATATCTATGATCCTTTTACAGCAACCAAACTATTTTTTTATGTTCATAGAGACTATAGGACTTTCAGTAACCTGGTGAGCACAAATCCAACTTGGCGGCGACGCGAAGTTGAAATATTTAAATGGACATTTCTCGCGAATTAACAATCCGAGTGCCGTGAAACGTTGCACGTTAAATGCTTACACAAATGTTGATCCACTGGCAATTAATTTATTTCAATTGTTTGCATAATCACAAGATGGCTACTGGACATAATTTAAAAATCTCGTTTTTACTTCTTGTGTTCGAATCATGCGATTGAAGTTTGAATACCACACGTACACACTAATCTTAATGTAATAGTACAAAAATAAAAATACAACCTGCCGACTATCTGAAATATTTAGACGGTTCTCAATATCTACGAATCTGTTACAGCAATTAAACTGACATTTCGTATGTTGATTGAGGCAATTAACATGAGCAGGATATATGAAAATAGGCTGTATAGTTCTTCGCGGAACTACTTGTTTTTAGCCTATTTTCAATTTGGAAAAAATAGGCTTATGAGATCACCTTTTGTCAGTGTGTGTGTGTGTGTGTGAGGTGTGTGTGTGTGTGTGTGTGTGTCTATTAAAATCTAAACGGCTGGAGCGATTTCAATGAAACTCGGTAAGTTCATAGCACTATTCCCGGCGACCTCGACCGTTCCCTTCAAATTTTGTTACGTCTCACCAATCCAACATGGCGGCTGTGCGAAATATTTCACTAGCATTCAATATCTCCGAAACTATTACGGATATCGCTTTGAAATTGTGTACGGTGATAAAGGGCACTACTAGAAGTTCACCTATGGGACTTTCAAAAACCTGATGACTACAAAACCAGCATGGCGGTCAAGCGAAATTGAGACTTTTTAATAGACTTTTCTCGCGATTTAACTCTCCAAACGTAATGAAACATGGTACAGAAAATGTCTATGCACATTGTAATGCACTGGAGTCTAATTTAGTTCAATTGTTCACATAACCTCAAAATGGCGGCTGAGCGAAATATTTCACTGACATTCTATATCTCCGAAACTATTACAGATTTTACCCTGCAATTTTGTACGGTGATAAAGGGTACTGATACAAGTTTACCTATGTATACTTCTTAACCTGAAAAGTACAAAACGAACATGGCGACCAAGCGAATTTGAAATATTTTAATAGACTTTTCTCTTGATTTATCACTCTGAGCGCAGTGAAATGTGGTACAGTAAATGATTTTGCAGATTGTAATGCACTGCCATCTAATTTAATTCAATTGTCTACATAACCTCAAGATGGCGGCTGTGAGAAATTTTAAAATTAAGTTTTTATTTGTTGTGTCGTAATCATGCGATCGAACAGAAAGTTTGAATAATGAAACTAGGCAATAATTGTCCTTGAATGCTACATAACTCTATGGCCTTTACATATAACAATCCTAAATGGCGAGATTCCGAAATATTTCGACGGCTCTCAATATCTATGAATCTTTTACAGCAACCAAACTGATTTTTTTTATGTTCATAGAGACTATAGGACTTTCAGTAACCTAGTGAGCACAAATCCAACATGGCGGCGACGCGAAGTTGAAATATTTAAATGGACATTTCTCGCGAATTAACAATCCGAGTGCCGTGAAACGTTGCACGTTAAATGCTTATACAAATGTTGATCCACTGGCAATTAATTTATTTCAATTGTTTGCATAATCACAAGATGGGTACTGGGCGTAATTTTAAAATCTCGTTTTTACTTCTTGTGTTCTAATCATGCGATTGAAGTTTGAATACCACACGTACACACTAATATTAATGTAATAGTACAAAAATAAAAATACAACCTGGCGACTATCTGAAATATTTAGACGGTTCTCAATATCTACGAATCTGTTACAGCAATTAAACTGACATTTTGTATGTTGATTGAGGCAATTAACATGAGCAGGATATATGAAAATAGGGTGTATAGTTCTTCGCGGAACTACTTGTTTTTAGCCTATTTTCAATTTGGAAAAAATAGGCTTATGAGATCACCTATTGTCCGTGTGTGTGTGCGTGTGTTGTCTGTGTGTGTGAGGTGTGTGTGTGTCCCCCTAATTAAATCTAAACGGCTGGAGCGATTTCAATGAAACTCGGTAAGTTCATAGCACTATTCCCGGCGACCTCGACCGTTCCCTTCAAATTTTGTTACGTCTCACCAATCCAACATTGCGGCTGTGCGAAATATTTCACTAGCATTCAATATCTCCGAAACTATTACCGATATCGCCCTTTAATTATGTACGGTGATAAAGGGCACTACTAGAAGTTCACCTATGAGACTTTCAAAAACCTGGTGACTACAAAACCAACATGGCGGTCAAGCGAAATTGAGACTTTTAAATAGACTTTTCTCTCGATTTAACTTTCCAACCGTAATGAAACTTGGTACAGCAAATGTCTATGCACATTGTAATGCACTGGAGTCTAATTTAGTTCAATTGTTCACATAACCTCAAAATGGCGGCTGTGCGAAATATTTCACTGACATTCTATATCTCCGAAACTATTACAGATATCACCCTGCAATTTTGTACGGTGATAAAGGGCACTGATAAATGTTCACCTATATATATTTTTAACCTGAAAAGTACAAAACAAACATGGCGACCAAGCGAATTTGAAATATTTTAATAGACTTTTCTCGTGATTTATCACTCTGAGCGCAGTGAAATGTGGTACAGTAAATGATTTTGCAGATTGTAATGCACTGCCATCTAATTTAATTCAATTGTTTACATAACCTCAAGATGGCCGCTGTTTGAAATTTTAAAATTAAGTTTTTATTTGTTGTGTCGTAATCATGCGATCGAACTGAAAGTTTGAATAATGATACTAGGCAATAATTGTCCTTGAATGGTACATAACTCTATGGCCTTTACATATAACAATCCTGAATGGCAAGCTTCCGAAATATTTCGACGGTTCTCAATATCTATGAATCTTTTACAGCAACCAAACTGATTTTTTTAATGTCATAGAGACTATAGGAATTTCAGTAACCTGGTGAGCACAAATCGAACATGGCGGCGACGCGAAGTTGAAATATTTAAATGGACATTTCTCGCGAATTAACAATCCGAGTGCCGTGAAACGTTGCACGTTAAATGCTTATACAAACGTTGATCCACTGGCAATTGATTTATTTCAAATTTTTGCATAATCACAAGATGGCTACTGGGCGTAATTTTAAAATCTCCTTTTTACTTCTTGTGTTCTAATCATGCGATTGAAGTTTGAATACCACACGTACACACTAATATTAATGTAATAGTACAAAAATAAAAATACAACCTGGCGACTATCAGAAATATTTAGACGGTTCTCAATATCTACGAATCTGTTATAGCAATTAAACTGATATTTGTATGTTGATTGAGGCAATTAACATGAGCAGGATATATGAAAATAGGCTGTATAGTTCTTCGCGGAACTACTTGTTTTTAGCCTATTTTAAATTAGAAAAAATAGGCTTATGAGATCACCTTTTGTCCGTGTGTGTGTGCGTGCGCGCGCGTGTGTGTGTGTGTGTGAGGGGTGTGTGGGTGTCCCCCTAATAAGATCTAAACGGCTGGAGCGATTTCAATGAAACTCGGTAAGTTCATAGCACTATTCCCAGCGACTTCGACTGTTCCCTTCAAATTTTGTTACGTCACACCAATCCAACATGGCGGCTGTGCGAAATATTTCACTAGCATTCAATATCTCCGAAACTATTACCGATATCGCCCTGAAATTATGTACGGTGATAAAGGGCACTACTAGAAGTTCACCTATGAGACTTTCAAAAACCTGGTGACTACAAAACCAACATGGCTGTCAAGCGAATTTGAGACTTTTAAATAGACTTTTCTCTCGATTTAACTTTCCAAACGTAATGAAACTTGGTACAGCAAATGTCTATACACATTGTAATGCACTAGAGTCTAATTTAGTTCAATTGTTTACATAACCTCAAAATGGCGGCTTTGCGAAATATTTCACTGACATTCTATAGCTCCGAAATTATTACAGATATCACCCTGCAATTTTGTACGGTGATAAAGGGTACTGATACAAGTTTACCTATGTATATTTCTTAACCTGTAAAGTACAAAACGAACATGGCGACCAAGCGAATTTGAAATATTTTAATAGACTTTTCTCGTGATTTATCACCCTGAGCGCAGTGAAATGTGGTACATTAAATGATTTTGCAGATTGTAATGCACTGCCATCTAATTTAATTCAATTGTTTACATAACCTCAAGGTGGCGGCTGTGCGAAATTTTAAAATTAAGTTTTTATTTGTTGTGTCGTAATCATGCGATCGAACTGAAAGTTTGAATAATGAAACTAGGCAATAATTGTCCTTGAATGGTACATAATTCTATGGCCTTTACATATAACAATCCTAAATGGCGAGCTTCCGAAATATTTTGACGGTTCTCAATATCTATGAATCTTTTACAGCAACCAAACTGATTTTTCTTATGTTCATAGAGACTATAGGACTTTCAGTAACCTGGTGAGCACAAATCCAACATGGCGGCGACGCGAAGTTGAAATATTTAAATGGACATTTCTCGCGAATTAACAATCCGAGTGCCGTGAAACGTTGCACGTTAAATGCTTACACAAATGTTGATCCACTGGCAATTAATTTATTTCAATTGTTTGCATAATCACAAGATGGCTACTGGACGTAATTTAAAAATCTCGTTTTTACTTCTTGTGTTCGAATCATGCGATTGAAGTTTGAATACCACACGTACACACTAATCTTAATGTAATAGTACAAAAATAAAAATACAACCTGCCGACTATCTGAAATATTTAGACGGTTCTCAATATCTACGAATCTGTTACAGCAATTAAACTGACATTTCGTATGTTGATTGAGGCAATTAACATGAGCAGGATATATGAAAATAGGCTGTATAGTTCTTCGCGGAACTACTTGTTTTTAGCCTATTTTCAATTTGGAAAAAATAGGCTTATGAGATCACCTTTTGTCCGTGTTTATGTGCGTGTGTGTGTGTGTGTGTGAAGTGTGTGTGTCCCCCCCCCCTAATAAAATCTAAACGGCTGGAGCGAATTCAATGAAACTCGGTAGGTTCATAGCACTATTCCCGGCGACCTCGACCGTTCACTTTAAATTTTGTTACGTCTCACCAATCCAACATGGCGGCTGTGCGAAATATTTCACTAGCATTCAATATCTCCGAAACTATTACGGATATCGCTTTGAAATTGTGTACGGTGATAAAGGGCACTACTAGAAGTTCACCTATGAGACTTTCAAAAACCTGATGACTACAAAACCAGCATGGCGGTCAAGCGAAATTGAGACTTTTTAATAGACTTTTCTCGCGATTTAACTCTCCAAACGTAATGAAACATGGTACAGAAAATGTCTATGCACATTGTAATGCACTGGAGTCTAATTTAGTTCAATTGTTCACATAACCTCAAAATGGCGGCTGAGCGAAATATTTCACTGACATTCTATATCTCCGAAACTATTACAGATTTTACCCTGCAATTTTGTACGGTGATAAAGGGTACTGATACAAGTTTACCTATGTATACTTCTTAACCTGAAAAGTACAAAACGAGCATGGCGACCAAGCGAATTTGAAATATTTTAATAGACTTTTCTCTTGATTTATCACTCTGAGCGCAGTGAAATGTGGTACAGTAAATGATTTTGCAGATTGTAATGCACTGCCATCTAATTTAATTCAATTGTCTACATAACCTCAAGATGGCGGCTGTGAGAAATTTTAAAATTAAGTTTTTATTTGTTGTGTCGTAATCATGCGATCGAACAGAAAGTTTGAATAATGAAACTAGGCAATAATTGTCCTTGAATGCTACATAACTCTATGGCCTTTACATATAACAATCCTAAATGGCGAGATTCCGAAATATTTCGACGGCTCTCAATATCTATGAATCTTTTACAGCAACCAAACTGATTTTTTTTATGTTCATAGAGACTATAGGACTTTCAGTAACCTGGTGAGCACAAATCCAACATGGCGGCGACGCGAAGTTGAAATATTTAAATGGACATTTCTCGCGAATTAACAATCCGAGTGCCGTGAAAAGTTGCACGTTAAATGCTTATACAAATGTTGATCCACTGGCAATTAATTTATTTCAATTGTTTGCATAATCACAAGATGGGTACTGGGCGTAATTTTAAAATCTCGTTTTTACTTCTTGTGTTCTAATCATGCGATTGAAGTTTGAATACCACACGTACACACTAATATTAATGTAATAGTACAAAAATAAAAATACAACCTGGCGACTATCTGAAATATTTAGACGGTTCTCAATATCTACGAATCTGTTACAGCAATTAAACTGACATTTTGTATGTTGATTGAGGCAATTAACATGAGCAGGATATATGAAAATAGGGTGTATAGTTCTTCGCGGAACTACTTGTTTTTAGCCTATTTTCAATTTGGAAAAAAATAGGCTTATGAGATCACCTATTGTCCGTGTGTGTGTGCGTGTGTTGTCTGTGTGTGTGAGGTGTGTGTGTGTCCCCCTAATTAAATCTAAACGGCTGGAGCGATTTCAATGAAACTCGGTAAGTTCATAGCACTATTCCCGGCGACCTCGACCGTTCCCTTCAAATTTTGTTACGTCTCACCAATCCAACATTGCGGCTGTGCGAAATATTTCACTAGCATTCAATATCTCCGAAACTATTACCGATATCGCCCTTTAATTATGTACGGTGATAAAGGGCACTACTAGAAGTTCACCTATGAGACTTTCAAAAACCTGGTGACTACAAAACCAACATGGCGGTCAAGCGAAATTGAGACTTTTAAATAGACTTTTCTCTCGATTTAACTTTCCAACCGTAATGAAACTTGGTACAGCAAATGTCTATGCACATTGTAATGCACTGGAGTCTAATTTAGTTCAATTGTTCACATAACCTCAAAATGGCGGCTGTGCGAAATATTTCACTGACATTCTATATCTCCGAAACTATTACAGATATCACCCTGCAATTTTGTACGGTGATAAAGGGCACTGATAAATGTTCACCTATATATATTTTTAACCTGAAAAGTACAAAACAAACATGGCGACCAAGCGAATTTGAAATATTTTAATAGACTTTTCTCGTGATTTATCACTCTGAGCGCAGTGAAATGTGGTACAGTAAATGATTTTGCAGATTGTAATGCACTGCCATCTAATTTAATTCAATTGTTTACATAACCTCAAGATGGCCGCTGTTTGAAATTTTAAAATTAAGTTTTTATTTGTTGTGTCGTAATCATGCGATCGAACTGAAAGTTTGAATAATGATACTAGGCAATAATTGTCCTTGAATGGTACATAACTCTATGGCCTTTACATATAACAATCCTGAATGGCAAGCTTCCGAAATATTTCGACGGTTCTCAATATCTATGAATCTTTTACAGCAACCAAACTGATTTTTTTAATGTCATAGAGACTATAGGAATTTCAGTAACCTGGTGAGCACAAATCGAACATGGCGGCGACGCGAAGTTGAAATATTTAAATGGACATTTCTCGCGAATTAACAATCCGAGTGCCGTGAAACGTTGCACGTTAAATGCTTATACAAATGTTGATCCACTGGCAATTGATTTATTTCAAATTTTTGCATAATCACAAGATGGCTACTGGGCGTAATTTTAAAATCTCCTTTTTACTTCTTGTGTTCTAATCATGCGATTGAAGTTTGAATACCACACGTACACACTAATATTAATGTAATAGTACAAAAATAAAAATACAACCTGGCGACTATCAGAAATATTTAGACGGTTCTCAATATCTACGAATCTGTTATAGCAATTAAACTGATATTTGTATGTTGATTGAGGCAATTAACATGAGCAGGATATATGAAAATAGGCTGTATAGTTCTTCGCGGAACTACTTGTTTTTAGCCTATTTTAAATTAGAAAAAATAGGCTTATGAGATCACCTTTTGTCCGTGTGTGTGTGCGTGCGCGCGCGTGTGTGTGTGTGTGTGAGGGGTGTGTGGGTGTCCCCCTAATAAGATCTAAACGGCTGGAGCGATTTCAATGAAACTCGGTAAGTTCATAGCACTATTCCCAGCGACTTCGACTGTTCCCTTCAAATTTTGTTACGTCACACCAATCCAACATGGCGGTTGTGCGAAATATTTCACTAGCATTCAATATCTCCGAAACTATTACCGATATCGCCCTGAAATTATGTACGGTGATAAAGGGCACTACTAGAAGTTCACCTATGAGACTTTCAAAAACCTGGTGACTACAAAACCAACATGGCTGTCAAGCGAATTTGAGACTTTTAAATAGACTTTTCTCTCGATTTAACTTTCCAAACGTAATGAAACTTGGTACAGCAAATGTCTATACACATTGTAATGCACTAGAGTCTAATTTAGTTCAATTGTTTACATAACCTCAAAATGGCGGCTTTGCGAAATATTTCACTGACATTCTATAGCTCCGAAATTATTACAGATATCACCCTGCAATTTTGTACGGTGATAAAGGGTACTGATACAAGTTTACCTATGTATATTTCTTAACCTGTAAAGTACAAAACGAACATGGCGACCAAGCGAATTTGAAATATTTTAATAGACTTTTCTCGTGATTTATCACCCTGAGCGCAGTGAAATGTGGTACATTAAATGATTTTGCAGATTGTAATGCACTGCCATCTAATTTAATTCAATTGTTTACATAACCTCAAGGTGGCGGCTGTGCGAAATTTTAAAATTAAGTTTTTATTTGTTGTGTCGTAATCATGCGATCGAACTGAAAGTTTGAATAATGAAACTAGGCAATAATTGTCCTTGAATGGTACATAATTCTATGGCCTTTACATATAACAATCCTAAATGGCGAGCTTCCGAAATATTTTGACGGTTCTCAATATCTATGAATCTTTTACAGCAACCAAACTGATTTTTCTTATGTTCATAGAGACTATAGGACTTTCAGTAACCTGGTGAGCACAAATCCAACATGGCGGCGACGCGAAGTTGAAATATTTAAATGGATATTTCTCGCGAATTAACAATCCGAGTGCCGTGAAACGTTGCACGTTAAATGCTTATACAAATGTTGATCCACTGGCAATTAATTTATTTCAATTGTTTGCATAATCACAAGATGGCTACTGGGCGTAAATTTAAAATCTCGTTTTTACTTCCTCTGTTCTAATCAAACGATTGAAGTTTGAATACCACACGTACACACTAATATTAAGGTAATAGTACAAAAATAAAAATAAAACCTGGCGACTATCTGAAATATTTAGACGGTTCTCAATATCTACGAATCTGTTACAGCAATTAATCTGACATTTTGTATGTTGATTGAGGCAATTAACATGAGCAGGATATATGAAAATAGGCTGTATAGTTCTCGCGGAACTACTTGTTTTTAGCCTATTTTCAATTAGGAAAAAAATAGGCTTATGAGATCACCTTTTGTCCGTGTGTGTGTGTGCGTGTGAGTGTGTGTGTGTGTGTGAGGTGTGTGTGGGTCCCCCCCTAATAAAATCTAAACGGCTGGAGCGATTTCAATGAAACTCGGTAAGTTCGGGGCACTATTCCCGGCGACATCGACCGTTCCCTTCAAATTTTGATACATCTCACGAATCCAACATGGCGGCTGTGCGAAATATTTCACTAGCATTCAATATCTCCGAAACTGTTATCGATATCGCCCTGAAATTGTGTACGGTGATAAAGGGCACTACTAGAAGTTCACCTATGAGTTTTTCAAAAACCTGATGACTACAAAACCAACATGGCGGTCAAGCGAAATTGAGACATTTAATAGACTTTTCTCGCGATTTAACTCTCCAAACGTAATGAAACTTGGTACAGCAAATGTCTATACACATCGTAATAAACTGGAGTCTAATTTAGTTCAATTGTTTACATAACCTCAAAATGGTGGCTGTGCGAAATATTTCACTGACATTCTATATCTCCGAAACTATTACAGATATCACCCTGCAATTTTGTAAGGTGATAAAGGGTACTGATACAAGTTTACCTATGTATATTTCTTAACCTGAAAAGTACAAAACGAACATGGCGACCAAGCGAATTTGAAATATTTTAATAGACTTTTCTCGTGATTTTTCACTCTGAGCGCAGTGAAATGTGGTACAGTAAATAATTTTGCAGATTGTAATGCACTGCCATCTAATTTAATTCAATTATATTCATAACCTCAAGATGGCGGCTGTGCGAAATTTTAAAATTAAGTTTTTATTTGTTATGTCGTAAGCATGCGATCGAACTGAAAGTTTGAATAATGAAACTAGGCAATAATTGTCCTTGAATTGTACATAATTCTATGGCCTTTACATATAACAATCCTAAATGGCGAGCTTCCGAAATATTTCGACGGTTCTCAATATCTATGAACCTTTTACAGCAACCAAACTAATTTTTTTATGTTCATAGAGACTATAGGACTTTCAGTAACCTGGTGAGCACAAATCCAACATGGCGGCGACGCGAAGTTGAAATATTTAAATGGACGTTTGTCGCGAATTAACAATCCGAGTGCCGTGAAACGTTGCACGTTAAATGCTTATACAAATGTTGATCCACTGGCAATTGATTTATTTCAATTTTTTGCATAATCACAAGATGGTTACTGGGCGTAATTTTAAAATCTCCTTTTTACTTCTTGTGTTCTAATCATGCGATTGAAGTTTGAATACCACACGTACACACTAATATTAATGTAATAGTACAAAAATAAAAATACAACCTGGCGACTATCAGAAATATTTAGACGGTTCTCAATATCTACGAATCTGTTATAGCAATTAAACTGATATTTGTATGTTGATTGAGGCAATTAACATGAGCAGGATATATGAAAATAGGCTGTATAGTTCTTCGCGGAACTACTTGTTTTTAGCCTATTTTAAATTAGAAAAAATAGGCTTATGAGATCACCTTTTGTCCGTGTGTGTGTGCGTGCGCGCGCGTGTGTGTGTGTGTGAGGTGTGTGTGGGTGTCCCCCTAATAAGATCTAAACGGCTGGAGCGATTTCAATGAAACTCGGTAAGTTCATAGCACTATTCCCAGCGACCTCGACTGTTCCCTTCAAATTTTGTTACGTCACACCAATCCAACATGGCGGCTGTGCGAAATATTTCACTAGCATTCAATATCTCCGAAACTATTACCGATATCGCCCTTTAATTATGTACGGTGATAAAGGGCACTACTAGAAGTTCACCTATGAGACTTTCAAAAACCTGGTGACTACAAAACCAACATGGCGGTCAAGCGAAATTGAGACTTTTAAATAGACTTTTCTCTCGATTTAACTTTCCAAACGTAATGAAACTTGGTACAGCAAATGTCTATACACATTGTAATGCACTAGAGTCTAATTTAGTTCAATTGTTTACATAACCTCAAAATGGCGGCTTTGCGAAATATTTCACTGACATTCTATAGCTCCGAAATTATTACAGATATCACCCTGCAATTTTGTACGGTGATAAAGGGTACTGATACAAGTTTACCTATGTATATTTCTTAACCTGTAAAGTACAAAACGAACATGGAGACCAAGCGAATTTGAAATATTTTAATAGACTTTTCTCGTGATTTATCACCCTGAGCGCAGTGAAATGTGGTACATTAAATGATTTTGCAGATTGTAATGCACTGCCATCTAATTTAATTCAATTGTTTACATAACCTCAAGATGGCGGCTGTGCGAAATTTTAAAATTAATTTTTTATTTGTTGTGTCGTAATCATGCGATCGAACTGAAAGTTTGAATAATGAAACCAGACAATAATTGTCCTTGAATGGTACATAACTCTATGGCCTTTACATATAACAATCCTAAATGGCGAGCTTCCGAAATATTTTGACGGTTCTCAATAACTATGAATCTTTTACAGCAACCAAACTGTTTTTTTTTATGTTCATAGAGACTATAGGACTTTCAGTAACCTGGTGAGCACAAATCCAACATGGCGGCGACGCGAAGTTGAAATATTTAAATGGACATTTCTCGCGAATTAACAATCCGAGTGCCGTGAAAAGTTGCACGTTAAATGCTTATACAAATGTTGATCCACTGGCAATTAATTTATTTCAATTGTTTGCATAATCACAAGATGGCTACTGGGCGTAAATTTAAAATCTCGTTTTTACTTCCTCTGTTCTAATCAAACGATTGAAGTTTGAATACCACACGTACACACTAATCTTAATGTAATAGTACAAAAATAAAAATACAACCTGGCGACTATCAGAAATATTTAGACGGTTCTCAATATCTACGAATCTGTTACAGCAATTAAACTGACATTTTGTATGTTGATTGAGGCAATTAACATGAGCAGGATATATGAAAATAGGCTGTATAGTTATTCGCGGAACTACTTGTTTTTAGCCTATTTTCAATTAGAAAAAATAGGCTTATGAGATCAACTTTTGTCCGTGTGTGTGTGTGCGTGCGCGCGTGTGTGTGTGTGTGTGTGTGAGGTGTGTGTGTGTGTGTCCCTAATAAAATCTAAACGGCTGGAGCGATTTCAATGAAACTCGGTAGGTTCATTGCACTATTCCCGGCGACCTCGACCGTTCCCTTCAAATTTTGTTACGTCACACCAATCCAACATGGCGGCTGTGCGAAATATTTCACTAGCATTCTATATCTCCGAAACTGTTACCGATATCGCCCTGAAATTGTGTACGGTGATAAAGGGCACTACTAGAAGTTCACCTATGAGACCTTCAAAAACCTGGTGACTAAAAATCCAACATGGTGGTCAAGCGAAATTGAGACTTTTAAATAGACTTTTCTCTCGATTTAACTTTATAAACGTAATGAAACTTGGTACAGCAAATGTCTATACACATTGTAATGCACTGGAGTCTAATTTAGTTCAATTGTTAACATAACCTCAAAATGTCGGCTGTGCGAAATATTTCACTGACATTCTATAGCTCCGAAATTATTACAGATATCACCCTGCAATTTTGTACGGTGATAAAGGGTACTGATACAAGTTTACCTATGTATATTTCTTAACCTGTAAAGTACAAAACGAACATGGCGACCAAGCGAATTTGAAATATTTTAATAGACTTTTCTCGTGATTTATCACCCTGAATTCAGTGAAATGTGGTACAGTAAATGATTTTGCAGATTGTAATGCACTGCCATCTAATTTAATTCAATTGTTTACATAACCTCAAGATGGCGGCTGTGCGAAATTTTAAAATTAAGTTTTTATTTGTTGTGTCAATATCATGCGACCGAACTGAAAGTTTGAATAATGAAACCAGACAATAATTGTCCTTGAATGGTACATAACTCTATGGCCTTTACATATAACAATCCTAAATGGCGAGCTTCCGAAATATTTTGACGGTTCTCAATATCTATGAATCTTTTACAGCAACCAAACTGTTTTTTTTTATGTTCATAGAGACTATAGGACTTTCAGTAACCTGGTGAGCACAAATCCAACATGGCGGCGACGCGAAGTTGAAATATTTAAATGGACATTTCTCGCGAATTAACAATCCGAGTGCCGTGAAACGTTGCACGTTAAATGCTTATACAAATGTTGATCCACTGGCAATTAATTTATTTCAATTGTTTGCATAATCACAAGATGGCTACTGGGCGTAATTTTAAAATCTCGTTTTTACTTCTTGTGTTCTAAGCATGCGATTGAAGTTTGAATACCACACGTACACACTAATCTTAATGTAATAGTACAAAAATAAAAATACAACCTGGCGACTATCTGAAATATTTAGACGGTTCTCAATATCTACGAATCTGTTACAGCAATTGAACTGACATTTTGTATATTGATTGAGGCAATTAACATGAGCAGGTTATATGAATATAGGCTGTATAGTTCTTCGCGGAACTACTTGTTTTTAGCCTATTTTCAATTTGGAAAAAATAGGCTTATGAGATCACCTTTTGTCCGTGAGTGTGTGCGTGTGTGTGTGTGTGTGTGTGAGGTGTGTGTGTGTGTGTCCCTACTAAAATCTAAACGGCTGGAGCGATTTCAATGAAACTCGGTAAGTTCATAGCACTATTCCCGGCGACCTCGACCGTTCCCTTCAAATTTTGTTACGTCTCAGCAATCCAACATGGCGGCTGTGCGAATTATTTCACTAGCATTCAATATCTCCGAAACTATTACCGATATCGCCCTGAAATTGTGTACTGTGATAAAGGGCACTTCTAGAAGTTCACGTATGAGACTTTCAAAACCTGGTGACTACAAAACCAACATGGCGGTCAAGCGAATTTGAGACTTTTAAATAGACTTTTCTCGCGATTTAACTCTCCAAACGTAATGAAACTTGGTACAGCAAATGTCTATACACATTGTAATGCACTGGAGCCTAATTTAGTTCAATTGCTTACATAACCTCAAAATGGCGGCTGTGCGAAATATTTCACTGACATTCTATATCTCCGAAACTATTACAGATATCACCCTGCAATTTTGTACGGTGATAAAGGGTACTGATACAAGTTTACCTATGTATATTTCTTAACCTGAAAAGTACAAAACGAACATGGCGACCAAGCGAATTTGAAATATTTTAATAGACTTTTCTCGTGATGTATCACTCTGAGCGCAGTGAAATATGGCACAGTAAATGATTTTGCAGATTGTAATGCACTGCCATCTAATTTAATTCAATTGTTTACATAACCTCAAGATGGCGGTTGTGCGAAATTTTAAAATTAAGTTTTTATTTGTTGTGTCGTAATCATGCGATCGAACTGAAAGTTTGAATAATGAAACTAGGCAATAATTGTCCTTGAATGGTACATAACACTATGGCCTTTACATATAACAATCCTAAATGGCGAGCTTCCGAAATATTTCGACGGTTCTCAATATCTATGAATCTTTTACAGCAACCAAACTGAATTTTTTTGTGTTCATAGAGACTATAGGACTTTCAGTAACCTGGTGAGCACAAATCCAACATGGCGGCGACGCGAAGTTGAAATATTTAAATGGACGTTTCTCGCGAATTAACAATCCGAGTGCCGTGAAACGTTGCACGTTAAATGCTTATACAAATGTTGATCCACTGGCAATTAATTTATTTCAATTGTTTGAATAATCACAAAATGGCTACTGGGCGTAATTTTAAAATCTCGTTTTTACTTCTTGTGTTCTAATCATGCGATTGAAGTTTGAATACCACACGTACACACTAATCTTAATGTAATAGTACAAAAATAAAAAATACAACCTGGCGACTATCTGAAATATTTAGACGGTTCTCAATATCTACGAATCTGTTACAGCAATTAAACTGACATTTTGTATGTTGATTGAGGCAATTAACATGAGCAGGATATATGAAAATAGGCTGTATAGTTCTTCACGGAACTACTTGTTTTTAGCCTATTTTCAATTTGGAAAAAATAGGCTTATGAGATCACCTCTTGTCCGTGTGTGTGTGCGTGTGTGTGTGTGTGTGTGAGAGGTGTGTGTGTGCCCCCCCTCCCCCTCCTAATAAAATCTAAACGGCTGGAGCGATTTCAATGAAAGTCGGGAAGTCCATAGCACTATTCCCGGCGACCTCGACCGTTACCTTCAAATTTTTGTACGTCTCACCAATCCAACATGGCGGCTGTGCGAAATATTTCACTAGCATTCAATATCTCCGAAACTATTACCGATATCGCCCTGAAATTGTGTACTGTGATACAGGGCACTTCTAGAAGTTCACGTATGATACTTTCAAAACCTGGTGACTGCAAAACCAACATGGCGGTCAAGCGAATTTGAGACTTTTAAATAGACTTTTCTCGCGATTTAACTCTCCAAACGTAATGAAACTTGGTACAGCAAATGTCTATACACATTGTAATGCACTGGAGCCTAATTTAGTTCAATTGCTTACATAACCTCAAAATGGCGGCTGTGCGAAATATTTCACTGACATTCTATATCTCCGAAACTATTACAGATATCACCCTGCAATTTTGTACGGTGATAAAGGGTACTGATACAAGTTTACCTATGTATATTTCTTAACCTGAAAAGTACAAAACGAACATGGCGACCAAGCGAATTTGAAATATTTTAAAAGACTTTTCTCGTGATTTATCACACTGAGCGCAGTGAAATGTGGTACAGTAAATTATTTTGCAGATTGTAATGCATTGCCATCTAATTTAATTCAATTGTTTACATAACCTCAAGATGGCGGCTGTGCGAAATTTTAAAATTAAGTTTTTATTTGTTGTGTCGTAATCATGCTATCGAACTGAAAGTTTGAATAATGAAACTAGGCAATAATTGTCCTTGAATGGTACATAACTCTATGGCCTTTACGTATAACAATCCTAAATGGCGAGCTTCCGAAGTATTTCGACGGTTCTCAATATCTATGAATCTTTTACAGCAACCAAACTGAATTTTTTATGTTCATAGAGACTATAGGACTTTCAGTAACCTGGTGAGCACAAATCCAACATGGCGGCGACGCGAAGTTGAAATATTTAAATGGACGTTTCTCGCGAATTAACAATCCGAGTGCCGTGAAACGTTGCACGTTAAATGCTTAGACAAATGTTTATCCACTGGCAATTAATTTATTTCAATTGTTTGCATAATCACAAAATGGCTACTGGGCGTAATTTTAAAATCTCGTTTTTACTTCTTGTGTTCTAATCATGCGAATGAAGTTTGAATACCACACGTACACACTAATATTAATGTAATAGTACAAAAATAAAAAATACAACCTGGCGACTATCTGAAATATTTAGACGGTTCTCAATATCTACGAATCTGTTACAGCAATTAAACTGACATTTTGTATGTTGATTGAGGCAATTAACATGTGCAGGATATATGAAAATAGGCTGTATAGTTCTTCGCGAAACTACTTGTTTTTAGCCTATTTTCAATTAGGAAAAAATAGGCTTATGAGATCACCTTTTGTCCGTGTGTGTGTGCGTGTGTGTATGTGTGTGAGGTGTGTGTGTGTCCCCCTAATAAAATCTAAACGGCTGGAGCGATTTCAATGAAACTCGGTAAGTTCATAGCACTATTCCCGGCGACCTCGACCGTTCTCTTCAAATGTTGTTACGTCTCACCAATCCAACATGGCGGCTGTGCGAAATATTTCACTAGCATTCAATATCTCCGAAACTATTACCGATATCGCCCTGAAATTGTGTACGGTGATAAAGGGCACTACTAGAAGTTCACCTATGAGACTTTCAAAAACCTGGTGACTAAAAACCAACATGGCGGTCAAGCGAAATTGAGACTTTTAAATAGACTTTTCTCGCGATTTAACTCTCCAAACGTAATGAAACTTGGTACAGCAAATGTCTATACACATTGTAATGCACTGGAGCCTAATTTAGTTCAATTGCTTACATAACCTCAAAATGGCGGCTGTGCGAAATATTTCACTGACATTCTATATCTCCGAAACTATTACATATATCACCCTGCAATTTTGTACGGTGATAAAGGGTACTGATACAAGTTTACCTATGTATATTTCTTAACCTGAAAAGTACAAAACGATCATGGCGACCAAGCGAATTTGAAATATTTTAATAGACTTTTCTCGTGATTTATCACACTGAGCGCAGTGAAATGTGGTACAGTAAATGATTTTGCAGATTGTAATGCACTGCCATCTAATTTAATTCAATTGTTTACATAACCTCAAGATGGCGGCTGTGCGAAATTTTAAAATTAAGTTTTTATTTGTTGTGTCGTAATCATGCGATCGAACTGAAAGTTTGAATAATGAAACTAGGCAATAATTGTCCTTGAATGGTACATAACTCTATGGCCTTTACATATAACAATCCTAAATGGCGAGCTTCCGAAATATTTCGACGGTTCTCAATATCTATGAATCTTTTACAGCAACCAAACTGAATTTTTTTGTGTTCATAGAGACTATAGGACTTTCAGTAACCTGGTGAGCACAAATCCAACATGGCGGCGACGCGAAGTTGAAATATTTAAATGGACGTTTCTCGCGAATTAACAATCCGAGTGCTGAGAAACGTTGCACGTTAAATGCTTATACAAATGTTGATCCACTGGCAATTAATTTATTTCAATTGTTTGCATAATCACAAAATGGCTACTGGGCGTAATTTTAAAATCTCGTTTTTTACTTCTTGTGTTCTAATCATGCGATTGAAGTTTGAATACCACACGTACACACTAATCTTAATGTAATAGTACAAAAATAAAAAATACAACCTGGCGACTATCTGAAATATTTAGACGGTTCTCAATATCTACGAATCTGTTACAGCAATTAAACTGACATTTTGTATGTTGATTGAGGCAATTAACATGAGCAGGATATATGAAAATAGGCTGTATAGTTCTTCACGGAACTACTTGTTCTTAGCCTATTTTCAATTTGGAAAAAATAGGCTTATGAGATCACCTCTTGTCCGTGTGTGTGTGCGTGTGTGTGTGTGTGTGAGAGGTGTGTGTGAGCCCCCCCTCCCCCTCCTAATAAAATCTAAACGGCTGGATCGATATCAATGAAACTCGGTAAGTTCATAGCACTATTCCCGGCGACCTCGACCGTTACCTTCAAATTTTTGTACGTCTCACCAATCCAACATGGCGGCTGTGCGAAATATTTCACTAGCATTCAATATCTCCGAAACTATTACCGATATCGCCCTGAAATTGTGTACTGTGATAAAGGGCACTTCTAGAAGTTCACGGATGAGACTTTCAAAACCTGGTGACTACAAAACCAACATGGCGGTCAAGCGAATTTGAGACTTTTAAATAGACTTTTCTCGCGATTTAACTCTCCAAACGTAATGAAACTTGGTACACCAAATGTCTATACACATTGTAATGCACTGGAGCCTAATTTAGTTCAATTGCTTACATAACCTCAAAATGGCGGCTGTGCGAAATATTTCACTGACATTCTATATCTCCGAAACTATTACAGATATCACCCTGCAATTTTGTACGGTGATAAAGGGTGCTGATACAAGTTTACCTATGTATATTTCTTAACCTGAAAAGTACAAAACGAACATGGCGACCAAGCGAATTTGAAATATTTTAATAGACTTTTCTCGTGATGTATCATTCTGAGCGCAGGGAAATATGGCACAGTAAATGATCTTGCAGATTGTAATGCACTGCCATCTAATTTAATTCAATTGTTTACATAACCTCAAGATGGCGGTTGTGCGAAATTTTAAAATTAAGTTTTTATTTGTTGTGTCGTAATCATGCGATCGAACTGAAAGTTTGAATAATGAAACTAGGCAATAATTGTCCTTGAATGGTACATAACACTATGGCCTTTACATATAACAATCCTAAATGGCGAGCTTCCGAAATATTTCGACGGTTCTCAATATCTATGAATCTTTTACAGCAACCAAACTGAATTTTTTTGTGTTCATAGAGACTATAGGACTTTCAGTAACCTGGTGAGCACAAATCCAACATGGCGGCGACGCGAAGTTGAAATATTTAAATGGACGTTTCTCGCGAATTAACAATCCGAGTGCCGTGAAACGTTGCACGTTAAATGCTTATACAAATGTTGATCCACTGGCAATTAATTTATTTCAATTGTTTGAATAATCACAAAATGGCTACTGGGCGTAATTTTAAAATCTCGTTTTTACTTCTTGTGTTCTAATCATGCGATTGAAGTTTGAATACCACACGTACACACTAATCTTAATGTAATAGTACAAAAATAAAAAATACAACCTGGCGACTATCTGAAATATTTAGACGGTTCTCAATATCTACGAATCTGTTACAGCAATTAAACTGACATTTTGTATGTTGATTGAGGCAATTAACATGAGCAGGATATATGAAAATAGGCTGTATAGTTCTTCACGGAACTACTTGTTTTTAGCCTATTTTCATTTTGGAAAAAATAGGCTTATGAGATCACCTCTTGTCCGTGTGTGTGTGCGTGTGTGTGTGTGTGTGATAGGTGTGTGTGTGCCCCCCTCCCCCTCCTAATAAAATCTAAACGGCTGGAGCGATTTCAATGAAACTCGGTAAGTCCATAGCACTATTCCCGGCGACCTCGACCGATACCTTCAAATTTTGTTACGTCTCACCAATCCAACATGGCGGCTGTGCGAAATATTTCACTAGCATTCAATATCTCCGAAACTATTACCGATATCACCCTGAAATTGTGTACGGTGATAAAGGGCACTACTAGAAGTTCACCTATGAGACTTTCAAAAACCTGGTGACTAAAAAACCAACATGGCGGTCAAGCGAAATTGAGACTTTTAAATAGACTTTTCTCGCGATTTAACTCTCCAAACGTAATGAAACTTGGTACAGCAAATGTCTATACACATTGTAATGCACTGAAGTCTAATTTAGTTCAATTGTTTACATAACCTCAAAATGGCGGCTGTGCGAAATATTTCTCTGACATTCTATATCTCCGAAACTATTACAGATATCACCCTGCAATTTTGTACGGTGATAATGGGTACTGATACAAGTTTACCTATGTATATTTCTTAACCTGTAAAGTACAAAACGAACATGGCGACCAAGCGAATTTGAAATATTTTAATAGACTTTTCTCGTGATTTATCTCTCTGAGCGCAGTGAAATGTGGTACGGTAAATGATTTTGCAGATTGTAATGCACTGCCATCTAATTTAATTCAATTGTTTACATAACCTCAAGATGGCGGCTGTGCGAAATTTTAAAATTAAGTTTTTATATGTTGTGTCGTAATCATGCGATCGACCTGAAAGTTTGAATAATGAAACTAGGCAATAATTGTCCTTGAATGGTACATAACTCTATGGCCTTTACGTATAACAATCGTAAATGGCGAGCTTCCGAAGTATTTCGACGGTTCTCAATATCTATGAATCTTTTACAGCAACCAAACTGAATTTTTTATGTTCATAGAGACTATAGGACTTTCAGTAACCTGGTGAGCACAAATCCAACATGGCGGCGACGCGAAGTTGAAATATTTAAATGGACGTTTCTCGCGAATTAACAATCCGAGTGCCGTGAAACGTTGCACGTTAAATGCTTAGACAAATGTTTATCCACTGGCAATTAATTTATTTCAATTGTTTGCATAATCACAAAATGGCTACTGGGCGTAATTTTAAAATCTCGTTTTTACTTCTTGTGTTCTAATCATGCGAATGAAGTTTGAATACCACACGTACACACTAATCTTAATGTAATAGTACAAAAATAAAAAATACAACCTGGCGACTATCTGAAATATTTAGACGGTTCTCAATATCTACGAATCTGTTACAGCAATTAAACTGACATTTTGTATGTTGATTGAGGCAATTAACATGTGCAGGATATATGAAAATAGGCTGTATAGTTCTTCGCGGAACTACTTGTTTTTAGCCTATTTTCAATTAGGAAAAAATAGGCTTATAAGATCACCTTTTGTCCGTGTGTGTGTGCGTGTGTGTATGTGTGTGAGGTGTGTGTGTCCCCCCCCCCTAATAAAATCTAAACGGCTGGAGCGATTTCAATGAAACTCGGTAAGTTCATAGCACTATTCCCGGCGACCTCGACCGTTCTCTTCAAATGTTGTTACGTCTCACCAATCCAACATGGCGGCTGTGCGAAATATTTCACTAGCATTCAATATCTCCGAAACTATTACCGATATCGCCCTGAAATTGTGTACGGTGATAAAGGGCACTACTAGAAGTTCACCTATGAGACTTTCAAAAACCTGGTGACTAAAAACCAACATGGCAGTCAAGCGAAATTGAGACTTTTAAATAGACTTTTCTCGCGATTTAACTCTCCAAACGTTATTAAACTTTGTACAGCAAATGTCTATACACATTGTAATGCACTGGAGCCTAATTTAGTTCAATTGCTTACATAACCTCAAAATGGCTGCTGTGCGAAATATTTCACTGACATTCTATATCTCCGAAACTATTACATATATCACCCTGCAATTTTGTACGGTGATAAAGGGTACTGATACAAGTTTACCTATGTATATTTCTTAACCTGAAAAGTACAAAACGAACATGGCGACCAAGCGAATTTGAAATATTTTAATAGACTTTTCTCGTGACTTATCACACTGAGCGCAGTGAAATGTGGTACAGTAAATTATTTTGCAGATTGTAATGCACTGCCAACTAATTTAATTCAATTGTTTACATAACCTCAAGATGGCGGCTGTGCGAAATTTTAAAATTAAGTTTTTATTTGTTGTGTCGTAATCATGCTATCGAACTGAAAGTTTGAATAATGAAACTAGGCAATGATTGTCCTTGAATGGTACATAACTCTATGGCCTTTACATATAACAATCCTAAATGGCGAGCTTCCGAAATATTTCGATGGTTCTCAATATCTATGAATCTTTTACAGCAACCAAACTGAATTTTTTATGTTCATAGAGACTATAGGACTTTCAGTAACCTGGTGAGCACAAATCCAACATGGCGGCGACGCGAAGTTGAAATATTTAAATGGACGTTTCTCGCGAATTAACAATCCGAGTGCTGAGAAACGTTGCACGTTAAATGCTTATAAAAATGTTGATCCACTGGCAATTAATTTATTTCAATTGCATGCATAATCACAAGATGGCTACTGGGCGTAATTTTAAAATCTCGTTTTTAATTCTTGTGTTCTAATCATGCGATTGAAGTTTGAATACCACACGTACACACTAATCTTAATGTAATAGTACAAAAATAAAAATACAACCTGGCGACTATCTGAAATATTTAGACGGTTCTCAATATCTACGAATCTGTTACAGCAATTGAACTGACATTTTGTATGTTGATTGAGGCAATTAACATGTGCAGGATATATGAAAATAGGCTGTATAGTTCTTCGCGGAACTACTTGTTTTTAGCCAATTTTCAATTAGGAAAAAATAGGCTTATGAGACCACCTTTTGTCCGTGTGTGTGTGCGTGTGTGTATGTGTGTGAGGTTTGTGTGCCCCCCCCCCCCTAATAAAATCTAAACGGCTGGAGCGATTTCAATGAAACTCGGTAAGTTCATAGCACTATTCTCGGCGACCTCGACCGTTCCCTTCAAATTTTGTTACGTCTCACCAATCCAACATGGCGGCTGTGCGAAATATTTCACTAGCATTCAATATCTCCGAAACTATTACCGATATCACCCTGAAATTGTGTACGGTGATAAAGGGCACTACTAGAAGTTCACCTATGAGACTTTCAAAAACCTGGTGACTAAAAAACCAACATGGCGGTCAAGCGAAATTGAGACTTTTAAATAGACTTTTCTCGCGATTTAACTCTCCAAACGTAATGAAACTTGGTATAGCAAATGTCTATACACATTGTAATGCACTGAAGTCTAATTTAGTTCAATTGTTTACATAACCTCAAAATGGCGGCTGTGCGAAATATTTCACTGACATTCTATATCTCCGAAACTATTACAGATATCACCCTGCAATTTTGTACGGTGATAATGGGTACTGATACAAGTTTACCTATGTATATTTCTTAACCTGTAAAGTACAAAACGAACATGGCGACCAAGCGAATTTGAAATATTTTAATAGACTTTTCTCGTGATTTATCTCTCTGAGCGCAGTGAAATGTGGTACAGTAAATGATTTTGCAGATTGTAATGCACTGCCATCTAATTTAATTCAATTGTTTACATAACCTCAAGATGGCGGCTGTGCGAAATTTTAAAATTAAGTTTTTATATGTTGTGTCGTAATCATGCGATCGAACTGAAAGTTTGAATAATGAAACTAGGCAATAATTGTCCTTGAATGGTACATAACTCTATGGCCTTTACATATAACAATCCTAAATGGCGAGCTTCCGAAATATTTCGACGGTTCTCAATATCTATGAATCTTTTACAGCAACCAAACTGAATTTTTTTGTGTTCATAGAGACTATAGGACTTTCAGTAACCTGGTGAGCACAAATCCAACATGGCGGCGACGGGAAGTTGAAATATTTAAATGGACGTTTCTCGCGAATTAACAATCCGAGTGCCGTGAAACGTTGCACGTTAAATGCTTATACAAATGTTGATCCACTGGCAATTAATTTATTTCAATTGTTTGCATAATCACAAAATGGCTACTGGGCGTAATTTTAAAATCTCGTTTTTACTTCTTGTGTTCTAATCATGCGATTGAAGTTTGAATACCACACGTACACACTAATCTTAATGTAATAGTACAAAAATAAAAAAATACAACCTGGCGACTATCTGAAATATTTAGACGGTTCTCAATATCTACGAATCTGTTACAGCAATTAAACTGACATTTTGTATGTTGATTGAGGCAATTAACATGAGCAGGATATATGAAAATAGGCTGTATAGTTCTTCACGGAACTACTTGTTTTTAGCCTATTTTCAATTTGGAAAAAATAGGCTTATGAGATCACCTCTTGTCCGTGTGTGTGTGCGTGTGTGTGTGTGTGTGAGAGGTGTGTGTGTGCCCCCCCTCCCCCTCCTAATAAAATCTAAACGGCTGGATCGATTTCAATGAAACTCGGTAAGTTCATAGCACTATTCCCGGCGACCTCGACCGTTACCTTCAAATTTTTGTACGTCTCACCAATCCAACATGGCGGCTGTGCGAACTATTTCACTAGCATTCAATATCTCCGAAACTATTACCGATATCGCCCTGAAATTGTGTACTGTGATAAAGGGCACTTCTAGAAGTTCACGTATGAGACTTTCAAAACCTGGTGACTACAAAACCAACATGGCGGTCAAGCGAATTTGAGACTTTTAAATAGACTTTTCTCGCGATTTAACTCTCCAAACGTAATGAAACTTGGTACAGCAAATGTCTATACACATTGTAATGCACTGGAGCCTAATTTAGTTCAATTGCTTACATAACCTCAAAATGGCGGCTGTGCGAAATATTTCACTGACATTCTATATCTCCGAAACTATTACAGATATCACCCTGCAATTTTGTACGGTGATAAAGGGTACTGATACAAGTTTACCTATGTATATTTCTTAACCTGAAAAGTACAAAACGAACATGGCGACCAAGCGAATTTGAAATATTTTAATAGACTTTTCTCGTGACTTATCACACTGAGCGCAGTGAAATGTGGTACAGTAAATTATTTTGCAGATTGTAATGCATTGCCATCTAAGTTAATTCAATTGTTTACATAACCTCAAGATGGCGGCTGTGCGAAATTTTAAAATTAAGTTTTTATTTGTTGTGTCGTAATCATGCTATCGAACTGAAAGTTTGAATAATGAAACTAGGCAATAATTGTCCTTGAATGGTACATAACTCTATGGCCTTTACGTATAACAATCCTAAATGGCGAGCTTCCGAAGTATTTCGACGGTTCTCAATATCTATGAATCTTTTACAGCAACCAAACTGAATTTTTTATGTTCATAGAGACTATAGGACTTTCAGTAACCTGGTGAGCACAAATCCAACATGGCGGCGACGCGAAGTTGAAATATTTAAATGGACGTTTCTCGCGAATTAACAATCCGAGTGCCGTGAAACGTTGCACGTTAAATGCTTATACAAATGTTGATCCACTGGCAATTAATTTATTTCAATTGCATGCATAGTCACAAAATGGCTACTGGGCGTAATTTTAAAATCTCGTTTTTACTTCTTGTGTTCTAATCATGCGATTGAAGTTTGAATACCACACGTACACACTAATCTTAATGTAATAGTACAAAAATAAAAAATACAACCTGGCGACTATCTGAATTATTTAGACGGTTCTCAATATCTACGAATCTGTTACAGCAATTGAACTGACATTTTGTATGTTGATTGAGGCAATTAACATGTGCAGGATATATGAAAATAGGCTGTATAGTTCTTAGCGAAACTACTTGTTTTTAGCCTATTTTCAATTAGGAAAAAATAGGCTTATGAGATCACCTTTTGTCCGTGTGTGTGTGCGTGTGTGTATGTGTGTGAGGTGTGTGTGTGTGTCCCCCTAATAAGATCTAAACGGCTGGAGCGATTTCAATGAAACTCGGTAAGTTCATAGCACTATTCCCGGCGACCTCGACCGTTCTCTTCAAATGTTGTTACGTCTCACCAATCCAACATGGCGGCTGTGCGAAGTATTTCACTAGCATTCAATATCTCCGAAACTATTACCGATATCGCCCTGAAATTGTGTACGGTGATAAAGGGCACTACTAGAAGTTCACCTATGAGACTTTCAAAAACCTGGTGACTAAAAACCAACATGGCAGTCAAGCGAAATTGAGACTTTAAAATAGACTTTTCTCGCGATTTAACTCTCCAAACGTTATGAAACTTTGTACAGCAAATGTCTATACACATTGTAATGCACTGGAGCCTAATTTAGTTCAATTGCTTACATAACCTCAAAATGGCTGCTGTGCGAAATATTTCACTGACATTCTATATCTCCGAAACTATTACATATATCACCCTGCAATTTTGTACGGTGATAAAGGGTACTGATACAAGTTTACCTATGTATATTTCTTAACCTGAAAAGTACAAAACGAACATGGCGACCAAGCGAATTTGAAATATTTTAATAGACTTTTCTCGTGACTTATCACACTGAGCGCAGTGAAATGTGGTACAGTAAATTATTTTGCAGATTGTAATGCACTGCCAACTAATTTAATTCAATTGTTTACATAACCTCAAGATGGCGGCTGTGCGAAATTTTAAAATTAAGTTTTTATTTGTTGTGTCGTAATCATGCTATCGAACTGAAAGTTTGAATAATGAAACTAGGCAATAATTGTCCTTGAATGGTACATAACTCTATGGCCTTTACATATAACAATCCTAAATGGCGAGCTTCCGAAATATTTCGATGGTTCTCAATATCTATGAATCTTTTACAGCAACCAAACTGAATTTTTTATGTTCATAGAGACTATAGGACTTTCAGTAACCTGGTGAGCACAAATCCAACATGGCGGCGACGCGAAGTTGAAATATTTAAATGGACGTTTCTCGCGAATTAACAATCCGAGTGCTGAGAAACGTTGCACGTTAAATGCTTATAAAAATGTTGATCCACTGGCAATTAATTTATTTCAATTGCATTCATAATCACAAGATGGCTACTGGGCGTAATTTTAAAATCTCGTTTTTAATTCTTGTGTTCTAATCATGCGATTGAAGTTTGAATACCACACGTACACACTAATCTTAATGTAATAGTACAAAAATAAAAATACAACCTGGCGACTATCTGAAATATTTAGACGGTTCTCAATATCTACGAATCTGTTACAGCAATTGAACTGACATTTTGTATGTTGATTGAGGCAATTAACATGTGCAGGAAATATGAAAATAGGCTGTATAGTTCTTCGCGGAACTACTTGTTTTTAGCCAATTTTCAATTAGGAAAAAATAGGCTTATGAGATCACCTTTTGTCCGTGTGTGTGTGCGTGTGTGTATGTGTGTGAGGTGTGTGTGTCCACCCCCACCCCCCCTAATAAAATCTAAACGGCTGGAGCGATTTAAATGAAACTCGGTAAGTTCATAGCACTATTCTCGGCGACCTCGACCGTTCCCTTCAAATTTTGTTACGTCTCACCAATCCAACATGGCGGCTGTGCGAAATATTTCACTAGCATTCAATATCTCCGAAACTATTACCGATATCACCCTGAAATTGTGTACGGTGATAAAGGGCACTACTAGAAGTTCACCTATGAGACTTTCAAAAACCTGGTGACTACAAAACCAACATGGCGGTCAAGCGAAATTGAGACTTTTAAATAGACTTTTCTCGCGATTTAACTCCCCAAACGTAATGAAACTTGGTACAGCAAATGTCTATACACATTGTAATGCACTGAAGTCTAATTTAGTTCAATTGTTTACATAACCTCAAAATGGCGGCTGTGCGAAATATTTCACTGACATTCTATATCTCCGAAACTATTACAGATATCACCCTGCAATTTTGTACGGTGATAATGGGTACTGATACAAGTTTACCTATGTATATTTCTTAACCTGTAAAGTACAAAACGAACATGGCGACCAAGCGAATTTGAAATATTTTAATAGACTTTTCTCGTGATTTATCTCTCTGAGCGCAGTGAAATGTGGTACAGTAAATGATTTTGCAGATTGTAATGCACTGCCATCTAATTTAATTCAATTGTTTACATAACCTCAAGATGGCGGCTGTGCGAAATTTTAAAATTAAGTTTTTATATGTTGTGTCGTAATCATGCGATCGAACTGAAAGTTTGAATAATGAAACTAGGCAATAATTGTCCTTGAATGGTACATAACTCTATGGCCTTTACATATAACAATCCTAAATGGCGAGCTTCCGAAATATTTCGACGGTTCTCAATATCTATGAATCTTTTACAGCAACCAAACTGAATTTTTTTGTGTTCATAGAGACTATAGGACTTTCAGTAACCTGGTGAGCACAAATCCAACATGGCGGCGACGCGAAGTTGAAATATTTAAATGGACGTTTCTCGCGAATTAACAATCCGAGTGCCGTGAAACGTTGCACGTTAAATGCTTATACAAATGTTGATCCACTGGCAATTAATTTATTTCAATTGTTTGCATAATCACAAAATGGCTACTGGGCGTAATTTTAAAATGTCGTCTTTTACTTCTTGTGTTCTAATCATGCGATTGAAGTTTGAATACCACACGTACACACTAATCTTAATGTAATAGTACAAAAATAAAAAATACAACCTGGCGACTATCTGAAATATTTAGACGGTTCTCAATATCTACGAATCTGTTACAGCAATTAAACTGACATTTTGTATGTTGATTGAGGCAATTAACATGAGCAGGATATATGAAAATAGGCTGTATAGTTCTTCACGGAACTACTTGTTTTTAGCCTATTTTCAATTTGGAAAAAATAGGCTTATGAGATCACCTCTTGTCCGTGTATGTGTGCGTGTGTGTGTGTGTGTGAGAGGTGTGTGTGTGCCCCCCCTCTCCCTCCTAATAAAATCTAAACGGCTGGATCGATTTCAATGAAACTCGGTATGTTCATAGCACTATTCCCGGCGACCTCGACCGTTACCTTCAAATTTTTGTACGTCTCACCAATCCAACATGGCGGCTGTGCGAAATATTTCACTAGCATTCAATATCTCCGAAACTATTACCGATATCGCCCTGAAATTGTGTACTGTGATAAAGGGCACTTCTAGAAGTTCACGTATGAGACTTTCAAAACCTGGTGACTAAAAAACCAACATGGCGGTCAAGCGAATTTGAGACTTTTAAATAGACTTTTCTCGCGATTTATCTCTCCAAACGTAATGAAACTTGGTACAGCAAATGTCTATACACATTGTAATGCACTGGAGCCTAATTTAGTTCAATTGCTTACATAACCTCAAAATGGCGGCTGTGCGAAATATTTCACTGACATTCTATATCTCCGAAACTATTACAGATATCACCCTGCAATTTTGTACGGTGATAAAGGGTACTGATACAAGTTTACCTATGTATATTTCTTAACCTGAAAAGTACAAAACGAACATGGCGACCAAGCGAATTTGAAATATTTTAATAGACTTTTCTCGTGACTTATCACACTGAGCGCAGTGAAATGTGGTACAGTAAATTATTTTGCAGATTGTAATGCATTGCCATCTAATTTAATTCAATTGTTTACATAACCTCAAGATGGCGGCTGTGCGAAATTTTAAAATTAAGTTTTTATTTGTTGTGTCGTAATCATGCTATCGAACTGAAAGTTTGAATAATGAAACTAGGCAATAATTGTCCTTGAATGGTACATAACTCTATGGCCTTAACGTATAACAATCCTAAATGGCGAGCTTCCGAAGTATTTCGACGGTTCTCAATATCTATGAATCTTTTACAGCAACCAAACTGAATTTTTTATGTTCATAGAGACTATAGGACTTTCAGTAACCTGGTGAGCACAAATCCAACATGGCGGCGACGCGAAGTTGAAATATTTAAATGGATGTTTCTCGCGAATTAACAATCCGAGTGCCGTGAAACGTTGCACGTTAAATGCTTATACAAATGTTGATCCACTGGCAATTAATTTATTTCAATTGTTTGCATAATCACAAAATGGCTACTGGGCGTAATTTTAAAATCTCGTTTTTACTTCTTGTGTTCTAATCATGCGATTGAAGTTTGAATACCACACGTACACACTAATCTTAATGTAAAAGTACAAAAATAAAAAATACAACCTGGCGACTATCTGAAATATTTAGACGGTTCTCAATATCTACGAATCTGTTACAGCAATTGAAATGACATTTTGTATGTTGATTGAGGCAATTAACATGTGCAGGATATATGAAAATAGGCTGTATAGTTCTTAGCGAAACTACTTGTTTTTAGCCTATTTTCAATTAGGAAAAAATAGGCTTATGAGATCACCTTTTAGCCGTGTGTGTGTGCGTGTGTGTATGTGTGTGAGGTGTGTGTGTGTGTCCCCCTAATAAAATCTAAACGGCTGGAGCGATTTCAATGAAACTCGGTAAGTTCATAGCACTATTCCCGGCGACCTCGACCGTTCTCTTCAAATGTTGTTACGTCTCACCAATCCAACATGGCGGCTGTGCGAAATATTTCACTAGCATTCAATATCTCCGAAACTATTACCGATATCGCCCTGAAATTGTGTACGGTGATAAAGGGCACTACTAGAAGTTCACCTATGAGACTTTCAAAAACCTGGTGACTAAAAACCAATATGGCAGTCAAGCGAAATTGAGACTTTTAAATAGACTTTTCTCGCGATTTAACTCTCCAAACGTTATAAAACTTTGTACAGCAAATGTCTATACACATTGTAATGCACTGGAGCCTAATTTAGTTCAATTGCTTACATAACCTCAAAATGGCTGCTGTGCGAAATATTTCACTGACATTCTATATCTCCGAAACTATTACATATATCACCCTGCAATTTTGTACGGTGATAAAGGGTACTGATACAAGTTTACCTATGTATATTTCTTAACCTGAAAAGTACAAAACGAACATGGCGACCAAGCGAATTTGAAATATTTTAATAGACTTTTCTCGTGACTTATCACACTGAGCGCAGTGAAATGTGGTACAGTAAATTATTTTGCAGATTGTAATGCACTGCCAACTAATTTAATTCAATTGTTTACATAACCTCAAGATGGCGGCTGTGCGAAATTTTAAAATTAAGTTTTTATTTGTTGTGTCGTAATCATGCTATCGAACTGAAAGTTTGAATAATGAAACTAGGCAATAATTGTCCTTGAATGGTACATAACTCTATGGCCTTTACATATAACAATCCTAAATGGCGAGCTTCCGAAATATTTCGATGGTTCTCAATATCTATGAATCTTTTACAGCAACCAAACTGAATTTTTTATGTTCATAGAGACTATAGGACTTTCAGTAACCTGGTGAGCACAAATCCAACATGGCGGCGACGCGAAGTTGAAATATTTAAATGGACGTTTCTCGCGAATTAACAATCCGAGTGCTGAGAAACGTTGCACGTTAAATGCTTATAAAAATGTTGATCCACTGGCAATTAATTTATTTCAATTGCATGCATAATCACAAGATGGCTACTGGGCGTAATTTTAAAATCTCGTTTTTAATTCTTGTGTTCTAATCATGCGATTGAAGTTTGAATACCACACGTACACACTAATCTTAATGTAATAGTACAAAAATAAAAATACAACCTGGCGACTATCTGAAATATTTAGACGGTTCTCAATATCTACGAATCTGTTACAGCAATTGAACTGACATTTTGTATGTTGATTGAGGCAATTAACATGTGCAGGATATATGAAAATAGGCTGTATAGTTCTTCGCGGAACTACTTGTTTTTAGCCTATTTTCAATTAGGAAAAAATAGGCTTATGAGATCACCTTTTGTCCGTGTGTGTGTGCGTGTGTGTGTGTGTGAGATGTGTGTGTGTGTCCCCCTAATAAAATCTAAACGGCTGGAGCGATTTCAATGAACCTCGGTAAGTTCATAGCACTATTCTCGTGGACCTCGACCATTCCCTTCAAATTTTGTTACGTCTCACCAATCCAACATGGCGGCTGTGCGAAATATTTCACTAGCATTCAATATCTCCGAAACTATTACCGATATCACCCTGAAATTGTGTACGGTGATAAAGGGCACTACTAGAAGTTCACCTATGAGACTTTCAAAAACCTGGTGACTAAAAAACCAACATGGCGGTCAAGCGAAATTGAGACTTTTAAATAGACTTTTCTCGCGATTTAACTCTCCAAACGTTATAAAACTTTGTACAGCAAATGTCTATACACATTGTAATGCACTGGAGCCTAATTTAGTTCAATTGCTTACATAACCTCAAAATGGCTGCTGTGCGAAATATTTCACTGACATTCTATATCTCCGAAACTATTACATATATCACCCTGCAATTTTGTACGGTGATAAAGGGTACTGATACAAGTTTACCTATGTATATTTCTTAACCTGAAAAGTACAAAACGAACATGGCGACCAAGCGAATTTGAAATATTTTAATAGACTTTTCTCGTGACTTATCACACTGAGCGCAGTGAAATGTGGTACAGTAAATTATTTTGCAGATTGTAATGCACTGCCAACTAATTTAATTCAATTGTTTACATAACCTCAAGATGGCGGCTGTGCGAAATTTTAAAATTAAGTTTTTATTTGTTGTGTCGTAATCATGCTATCGAACTGAAAGTTTGAATAATGAAACTAGGCAATAATTGTCCTTGAATGGTACATAACTCTATGGCCTTTACATATAACAATCCTAAATGGCGAGCTTCCGAAATATTTCGATGGTTCTCAATATCTATGAATCTTTTACAGCAACCAAACTGAATTTTTTATGTTCATAGAGACTATAGGACTTTCAGTAACCTGGTGAGCACAAATCCAACATGGCGGCGACGCGAAGTTGAAATATTTAAATGGACGTTTCTCGCGAATTAACAATCCGAGTGCCGTGAAACGTTGCACGTTAAATGCTTATACAAATGTTGATCCACTGGCAATTAATTTATTTCAATTGTTTGCATAATCACAAGATGGCTACTGGGCGTAATTTTAAAATCTCGTTTTTACTTCTTGTGTTCTAATCATGCGATTGAAGTTTGAATACCACACGTACACACTAATCTTAATGTAATAGTACAAAAATAAAAATATAACCTGGCGACTATCTGAAATATTTAGACGGTTCTCAATATCTACGAATCTGTTACAGCAATTAAACTGACATTTTGTATGTTGATTGAGGCAATTAACATGAGCAGGATATATGAAAATAGGCTGTATAGTTCTTCGCGGAACTACTTGTTTTTATTATTTTTTATTTTTAATAATGCAGCCAATGGCCTTGTATTTTTCTTTTCAGGACGGGTCAGGGAACGGATGATGAAATGAAATCGGCCATGGACCTATTGAAAGGAGCCGTCCCTGCATTTGCCTGGTAGTGAAAATGGGAAACCACGAAAACCATTTTCAGGACGGCTGAGGTGGGATTCGAACCCACGCTCTCCCGATGCCAGCAAGACATGAGGTAGCGCGTTAACGCACTCTGCCACCGCGGCCAGTTTAATCATTTCAAATGATCTTGTCGACTTCGTCGTTATGCTATGGGTCTAACGTTATGTGAGACGGAGGCGGTTGCGTTATGGAGACGAAGACTGTGACGTCATGCAGCTGCGCGGGAAGCCTAAATTAATGGGTAAAGGACGGCGAGTGCGTGACGTCATGCAGCCACACGGGAAGCCTAATATAATGGTTAATGGAGTCTGTTGAAAGAGTCCTGGGGCGTCGAGCGACCTGGGGCTCCGAGCGAAGTAATAAGAATACAGGGTGACTCCTAAAGAGGTGTACAATATGCCAGATAAGAATACAGGGTGACTCCTAAAGAGGTGTACAAGATGTCACACAAGAACACAGGGTGCCTTCTAAAGAGATATACAAGATGCCAGATAAGAATACAGGGTGCCTCCTAAAGTGGTGTGCAGGATGTCAGAGCAAAATACAGTACAAGATGCCAGATAAGAATACGGGTGACTCCTAAAGAGATATACAAGATGCCAGATAAGAATACAAGGTGACTCTTAAAGAGGTGTACAAGATGGCAGAGAAGAATACAGGGTGACTCATAAAGAGGTGGACAATATGTCAGACAAGAACACAGGGTGACTCCTAAAGAGGTGTACAAGATGTCACACTTCTGAAGAGATATACAAGATGCCAGATAAGAATACAGGGAGCTTCCTAAAGAGGTGTGCAGGATGTCAGAGCAAATTACAGGGTGACACTTAACGAGGTGTACAGTATGTATGTCTACCCCTTATTATTCCCGTTTTCCTACGGGGTCCGGGATGAGATGCGACGGAAGTCTTTGTGGCGATGGTTTTTACGACCGGATGCCCTTCCTGACGCCAACCTCATGAGAGGAGTTAATGAGAGATGAAATGAATGATGGTGAATGAAACTGGGCAAGGATGTGGAAGGAAGCGGCCGTGGCCTGTCAGAAGTTACCGTCCCAGCATTTGCCTGGTGTTGAAAATGGGAAACCACGGAAAACCATTTCAAGGACGGCCGACGGTGGGGCTCGAACCCACGCGTCTACCGAGTCAGCAGAGAGCTTGGCCCCATGACCTAATGCTGCGCGTTAGCCAGCGTAGCCACTACTGAACGAGGTGTACAGTATGTTAGATTCAATTCAAATAATGGGTGACCCTTAAAGAGTTGTAAAAGATGTCAGACTCAAATACAGGGTTACCCTTAAAGAGGTGCCTGCGCGGAAAGCCTAAGTTAATGGGTAATTGAGTCTGTTGAAAGAGTCCTGGGGATTCGAGCGAAGCGAGAAGCCCTCCTGAGCCTTTCTAACATGTGTAGCATTTGTAGCAAGTAGTATAATTCGCTAGACTTTGAATATTGCGTAATCCTGACCACGTGGTCCAGGAGCGGGGCATGTGCACTGCACGTGTTAGCGTGGGAAGGGGTTGACCTTGTGGCTTGTTTATGTGATTGTGATAAAAAGTTAGCACTGCATGTGTTAGCGTGGGAAGGGGTTGACCTTTTGGCTTGTTTATGTGATTGTGATAAAAAGTTAATGGGTGTTGACGGCATGGGCGTTGTTTATTAGGATGGTAACTCGAAATTCAGACTCCTCTTCCACTCCTACAGGGGAGTTTCTTGGTTCGATTCCGTGTTTTGTTATTTAATTCCCGTGGGGGGGGCAGCCTGTGTATTATGGTTATTAAGTATTGATTGATTATTGAATTATATTTTGGTAATTTCCCAAGGAAGTGTAGAGAGTCTTGGGTGTCATAACTTTTGAATGAGAGTGTACGGTGAGGCACTCGACATAGCCGGATCGCTACCAGACATGTGGTGTGCGGCTGTTCCGTTTTTGCTCGCGCCGTGCGGCAAGCAATGAGAGCACTTAGCGTATGTAGTGCATGGTTGTCGTTAAAGTTTTTGCTCGCGCAAGCTAAATAAGTAATCATATGTTGTAATGCGACACTCTGTTTAAGTACGACATATATTACCACAGCGTGGGAGTGGAGTGGTGTTACTCCTTCTCGCTATGATATGTCTGTTTAATTTAAATGATGTTAACATTTTTTGTGTTCTGGCTTGCTTCATGATCTCAATCTGGTTAAAGTGTTTTATATGCCATGTATAACTTTGAGTGTGTGAAATGAATTTCGATCTGTTTGTTTTTAGATTCACAGATGTCATTAGTCAAGTCTGCAATTTTTAATGCGAGAACGAGATTGGATGTCGGTTCCCAGAGCTTCATGTGAAATGTTTTAAAGAGGTTTTTTGGCGCTCTAACTTCTTAATATATATATAAGAGGAGATTGCTATGGAGCAGTAGTTAGCTATCTTTATCTGCAATATCATGAGTCTGTGCGAGGGGTTGATAGAAAAGTTAGTAAAATTGCAACGCATTATGATGTTTGCGGAAAGTGCCCTGAATCAAGGGTTGCATTTCATCGTCAGTGCAACGAAAATAGAGGAGGAGGTGTGGTATAACACCTTAACACCGGGAGAAAAGGAGGTTTTAAGCGCCGAAATATTCGAGCTGATGAGGGATCAACACCACTGCCGTGAAATTATTTTCAACGGCATGACATTTCACATTGTCAATATTATTATTGACAAGTTGAGATCCATCGGCTCGATGAATTTCAACGTGTTTGAACCTACATTGGCGGAAGAGCTAATGGCCGTGTTTGAACGGCCATTAGAGGAACAGCATATGGAAGAGCATATGGAAGAAGTGCAAGAAGAAGCAGAAGAAGAAGAAGAAGAAGACCATCGAATGGAAGAAGAAGAAGAAGAACATCGAGCGGAAGGAGAAGAAGAAGAAGACCGACAAGAAGAAGAAGAAGAAGAAGAAGATGATGATGATGATGATGATGATGATGATGATGATGATGTTCAAATCTTAAATTAAATTCAATGGACAGTGGACAGTGGATTAATATTGTGCAGTGTAAATTTTATTTTTTAAATATATTTATTTGATCATTTGTGGTTTACATTAATTATATAATATGAATTAGTGAAAAATGATATGATCTTCGTTCTTAAAGTGGTAAGTAGTTCCTTTTCCAACAAGCTGCAGAGAGAATTGAAGATGCTGTGTTGTTTGCAGAGTGGAATATGCTGGTCTTGTGCACGGGGTAAGTAGAATCATTCTTTTCTTTCTTGCGTGTGTTGGTTTTAGCGAGCTGAAAAATATATATATAGAGACACATTAATAATAATAATAATAATAATAATAATAATAATAATAATAATAATAATAATAATAATAATAATAATAATAATAATAATAATAATAATAATAATAATAATATCTTTGTGAGGAATAAAAAATAAAAATAAAAAAAAAACTTACACTGTTCTAATTATAAGATATTTTTGTTGGGGATCCAAGAGTTGTGAGTTGAATCGAATCCAAGCCAAGATACGAAGGCTCGGGTTCCTTTTCTACGTAGTACTTTGTTGACTAAGTAAATATTAGGATGTTTTGTTCGTTGTAACTCTGCTTCGTAGAACGCACCAAATATTGGAGTATTTTTATTATCTTTTAAAAGATATGTTCGTGGATTAGTATTTTGAACTTTATAAATTGTAAATAATTCTGTTGTCCAATTACCTTCGTACCCTTTACTGAAGTGTTTCTTGATTTTTGATATCCTTACAATATCGCCGATTTTATATTTTGGTTTTCTTAAAGTTTCATTATATTGTGTTGGCAAGCGGGGTGGATTGTTTCTTTTCACATCATTAGGTTTCATGCCAATGCTGCGATGTATTTTGTGATTATACTTTACTAGTAACTCAGGCAAAATATGTACCCATCGGTAAGAACCTCGTGTTGTGAATTCTTTCCACATCGATTCCTTAAGAGTTCGATTTAATCTTTCTATCACACTCGCTTTAATGGAGCTGCCAGTGGAATAATGCTTTAGATTTTGTTTCTGAGACCATGTTTTGAATTCACTGTTATAAAATTCCGTTCCTCGATCGGTGTGAAAATAATTGGGCAATCTTTTACTTTGAGAATAAACAAATTTTAAGCTGTTCACAATCTCACTTCCTTTTTTGGTTTTAAGAGGAATTGCCCATGCATATTTCGAGTAAACGTCAATAATGGTTAATAAATATTTAAATCCATTATTCCATTTTGCAAGTTTGGACATGTCCACAATGTCAGCTTCATGGAGGTCATCGATTCCTTTGCTAATAACACGTCGTCTTTTAAACTTTTTTCTAAGCGGTGCGTGAAGTTCTTTTGCAATTTCTCGTCTGATTTCGTTCATAGTTATTTTCCAAACAATGTTTTATAACATACTGTGCATTGTTTTACAAACGTTGGAATTTTTATTCAATATATCCAGCATTTCTTAGTTCTTCTTCTATTGCAAAGATTTCGCTGTCTACTCCTGTGTGACCTGCAGCTTTCGATGCAATTAATGTTTTAAGTCTTGATACCAATTTGTTTGGTTCATTCCAGTGAACGAATTCAATATTGTTTCCGCCTTCAAATTTCCAAATGGCTTGTGGCGCGATGTGTTTTTTTTGACCATATCCAGTATGCATTGTAGTATTTGCTTCTTCATTTTCATCTGCTGTTTTTATAATTCCATCTATGTCTTCAGTGAGAAGGGGTTCAATTATATGTCTATACTTATAAGATTGCCTTCCTCTTGGAGCTGCATTGCTTGTATAATTTCTTTTGTGCACGTTTGAAACATTTAATAATTTCAAATATGAACTTAAATCACTCCTATCTATTAGAGTGGGGTCTGGTACTTTCCTTTGAATCAATTCAAGTAGACCTTCTGTAATAGGAAATTTTTCACCGCCAACTTTTATCCACTTTTTATCGAAGAAAACTCGTTCGCGTCCCAAGTATTGTTTATCATTTCTTATCGTTATACCAAATGTTCTATCCACGTTTTGTTTAATGAATGGATCAAAGTAGCGGTTAAGTAGTGAAATTATTTTGATGCTATCTCCATCTTCTTCGTCTGAAGTAGCAGTGGATTCAGAATCGTTATATTTTCCTTTTCTTTTTCGATTTTCTTTATTTTGAGTCGACGTATTAGCAATAGCTACAAGTTGATTTAATGAACTTGTTACTGGTTTAAAGTTAGTCTCTATATCTAATTCTTTTCGTCTAACATCATCTTGAAGTGAAAGATACTTGTCTTTAACATCTTTTTTTAAGCGAGAAAGTTTATCCTTTACACGACTTTCAGCTTTAATCTTTGAGCTCTTCTCCATGACTAAACGGAAATTGTGGTTGTTTTACTTATTTATAGTATATTCAAAATCGATTTGAAGAGGAAGATCATCAGTTTTATGTTTTTTCGGGTCTCTAAGTCGAAACTGAATTTCATCTTGCTCTTCAACGACAATATCACTACCATCCAGTTCAATCTCTTGACGTATATTTAAAATTGCATACACAATTGGAGATCTTGGTGAAACAAAAATTGGTTTTAATACGCCTTTGTAGGGAAGTTGGTACTGTATGTTATGATTATGAAGCGTGTATACTGGTGAATGGATTGATGGTGTGTTGGAGAATTTCAGAATAAATTTCGATAAGTTCTTTTTCTTTACTTCATCTTTTAATATACCATATTCTTCTTTGGATGCAGTAAAACTTTCGAGTGGTTCTTTGTTAACCATTTGCTCAATTTTTCCCAGTTCAGTTTTTAACTTGTTATATTCTTCTTTGGATTCAGCAGCATAACTTTCAAGATCTTCTTTTTTAACAATATTGAGATTGTTAGCAACACCCTCAATACGAGTTTGTAAATTGCTTAAAATTTCTTTTAGTTGATTAACTTCAGTTCGTGACGCAGCATAGTGTTCTACAAACCGTTTATTTGTCACGTCTTGGTCGTTAACAGGGAACTCAACATTTGTTTGTTTTTGATGTTGTAGATTGTTTACAGTTTGTTTCAATTGATCAAATTCACGTTGGGAAGCGGCATATTGCTCAACAAACGTCTTATTTGCAACATCGTTATCGTATATGGGGTTGTTTACGTGAGTAATTCGTCCACTCATCATATTTAAAGTTCCACCATCGTCTACGTTTAAAACGTTTTGTTTATTAAATTTAGCGATTAAGTCTTCTAGATCTTTTCGAGAGGCAGCAAAGTTTTCTAAGTAATATTTGTTTATTGCATCTAACGAATCGATTGGTTGAGATATGTTTGTTATTCTTCTATTTAACATATCTACAGTTTCATCATCTCTGTTTATATTCAAAAGAGATTTTTTAATTTCATCGAGTTCATTTGTTACATGAGTTTTAAGAAAAGAATACGTTACCGCATCTTGATTTTGAATTGGATCTTTAACATTTCTTATTCTTTTGTTACCCAAGTCGAGAGTATCTTGATCATACGGAAAGTGATCTTCTGAAAATTCTCGCACTAAACCATGAATGAATTCTACTCGTTGTAACACTTCTGTTATTCGGGTCTCAAGATATTTTTTTATATTCGATGTATGTTGCTGCATTGCAATAAGGTTTACTGCATCATTTGCAGATGATGGTAAAGCTAAGCCCGCGAGACGTTTGTTTTGAAAGTCAAGTTCTTTTTTCTCTATTTTACAAATTGAAAAAATTAAACCTTTAAGCTCGTTAAAGTTTCGTTGTATGTCTTCTTTAGACTCGATTTTATTTAGCTCATTTAATAACTTCACTACATAACCTTTGTTGCATGCATCTTCAACATGTATTGGCATTCCGACATTTTTTAACCGTTTGCCGTTAATACTTAGATGTCCGTCGCTTGTTGTTGTTGTTAGTTGATTTTCATATTGCACTAGCTTATCATCAACATATGATTTAGTTGCAATATCATGTCGTGAAGTCGGTCGTCCGATAGACACATTATTGGTTTTGTTAAACGATGTCATAGTTAAGTTGTTAACCACGCAAAAGCTATAACACGAATGGCCATTTACCTCTTTTTGAAGTCATATTTATAACTGAAAATAAACATCAAATCCATTGCGATATCGACCATTTTGTAAATCGCTATCTTTATCGATAACCAAAAAACCAAACTTAGAGTTTTGCCAACAATACGAACAAATATCAAAGAACTGTTCATAGCTCATATCTGTATTTACATGATCGTTATATACGTGACGCAAGTTTGTTCCGTCTTGTTTAAAAAGAATTAAAAAATTAGCGTTATCTCTAATTAGATGTTTAGGTATACAAGAATATGTTTGACAAAGATAAAATACGTCAACGTCGTGATGACGACCTCTACTGAAATAATCTTTCATGTGTTGTTGTTTATTGCTGGCTACATCATCAAAAACAAATATAGAGTTTTTTCTAGCCATTTCTGGAGGCATTACTTCATCATTATCGGAAAAAAAATCACTTTTTATTTCTTTTATGGAGTCCAAAAACTTTTTAAATTCAACATATTTACTTTGAGCAAGTGATTTAGAATAAATATAAACGTTTTCAAAACGAACTCCATTTTTGTGGCATAATAAATTTAGCATTACGTTTGTTTTACCGCAGTTCGATGGACCGCAAATGATACATCGAATTGTGTTCGGTAGTAAAACACCATGCTTTCTTTTTTCACTTTTACTCTGGTTTTCAGCATTAGTAAATGAAATTACTGGTAGAGTGTTTGACTGCTTAACAAACTTCAACATGTCTACGTTTACGTCTGAGAATGCACACTGCACAAAAAATCACATCACATCAACATATATTGCTTCCACACGTATCATAACTTGTATTATGTGGAATAATAGTAGGATTTTCAGGATTTAAATCAACGTTGCCGACGTAAAACCCTCTTATATATGGACAATATGGCGCCCATTTTTCATGATCATTTAAAGGATTATCGTTTTCCCTCCAATTTTCAATTTCAATCTTACAGAATATACATTTCACCTTATCACCATGTCCAGTATAATAAAACCCTGCTGGTGCTAAACAAAATTCGTTTGGACAGGGAAGAGGCCAATTTTGAAAAGTTTTAAGTCTTTCATATTCGCATTTCAATTCTATGCTAGGAGAAATATTGTTTACGTAGGGGCAAGAAAAAGCCCATTTCTTATGTTCTTCAAACGGATCATCATCTTCTTCCCAATAACTAAGTTGCAGATTACAGAAAGCACACCTAACCATATCCTTATATCCAAAATAGAAAAATCCTGCAGCTGCTAACCATGCAGTGTTCGTAAAACTGTCTGAAGACCAGGTCTTAAATGTTTTTAGCCGATCTCTTTCAGATTTTAAATTCATTTCTTTTTGACTCAATATCATTTGCATTAACTGTTTTTTGGAATACTTTACACAATTAAAATACTTCATGATGCTGGTTTACTTCACAAAGAAAAGATGTTCACCACACAAAGCTAAATGCGAACTGACATGAATCAACAAAACACGTTGGCTAATATGCACGTGTTGGGTTGGCCGAGCGGTCTAAGGCGTTAGACTTAAGATCTAATTTTCAGAAATTGAAAGCGAGGGTTCGAATCCCTCACCTGACAATATTATTATTATTATTATTATTATTATTATTATTATTTTATTTACATGTAGAGTGAGGAGGTAATTGATCATTAATAAGAACTTTCATATGAAATGGTACAAAAGACATTTTTTTTTTTTTCTTCTTTATTCATTTAGAATTACAATTAATACAATTTTATTTCTCTTGAAGTAATCTCATTCTTTTTTTAGTTGTCCAGATGAGTGTGGCTGTGTTGAGATGATCTTCTTCTTTTTAGTTGTCCAGATGATTATTTTCTGTAGACAAAAAAAAGATACACTGTGTTAAAAAGCAAACTAAAAACAAAATATGTATAGCTGTCAACTACAGTAGTAGATCTAAATTATTCACCTTTTATAGATAGCGATTACAGTTGTCACATTTGCAGCGAAGATGAAACAGTTGAAATTTCCTCTTTAGATGATCTGGTAGATGTTCCCACTCTAGACGAATTCGTTGTGGTTCATATATAGTCAGCACGTTTATAGGAAAGTAGTTCCAATCAAACTTATTAAAACCTCGAAGTCCACTGTTTCGAAACTTGTTTATTATCGAACACACGATTTTCATGATGCCATCAGAAGAATTTAACCAATGTTGAACAGCATTGACGTTGAATTTAGCACAACTATTGCTTCCCATTGCTAGAGATGGTAAATGTTTTGGACAATCTGTAGGTAAACGATGGCTATGCCTCAACATTAGGTCTGACATTCCATCAATCGTATTAAGATCGAATAATGAGTCTGGGGAAAGTGCTTTTAGTGCAAACAAAGAAAATTCCTGTGGCAAATTATATACAACTAAATAATCATATTTATTCTTAATAGACTCAAAAAAAGAAGAAAGAGTTTTTTCACAATATGCTGCAACCCATGTGATCACGGGGCTGAATGAAGGTATATTGCCGTTATTTAACATACAGTAAGCAAGTTCCAAACTGCCGTTTGGTAGCTTGCGAATGTCTGCAACTATTGGTTGCTTCTTATTCCACGTGCCAGCATCAGTAGAAGGAGAGTTTGTTGTTGTCAATTCCATGATTGCAACTAAAGTGAGAATACTTGTTTACTTGCTTGCTTATAACTTAGCAAATATTGGTTTAGATAATTACTTCATTCGTTAATGGTCTGTAAGATATTTGACGATCATGAATAAGAACACAATAAAGAGTTGTATCTTCAGGTATATTCTCACTTGTCTCGATTTCAATTCGCACATCGACTGAAGATGTCTTCACTGCTTCCACTTGTTCGAGACAATTAATTACAATAATCGGACAAAGAGACTTAAATTCATCTCGTGAAACCAGAGTCTCTGAACGAACATCATCGATCTGATAATATACATTACGAAATTTAACAAACATGTCATACAACTCGCTGTAGTCATTTATGGCAATTTCAGAAGTTGGCATTTCATAGGGATAAAAAATTGAATTTAAAAAAACTCTTATAGATTTAATGTTACAATGGTCGAAATAGGAAGAGCATGTGTTTAGTAAATTTCTTCTAGTTTGAAAACCTAATAAAAATTGACGTGGTTTTTGAGTTTCAGAAGTTGTCATTACAGTCCAACTATATTTAGTTGTTCTAGGAAGAGAAGGCAAGACGTGAACATCCCACGATCGATAACCAACCTGAATGGGAATATTTTTCTGCATTAGTTTTAATCTTTTAATTTGTTCTTCGTCCGATAATAATAAAACGGGAATTTTTAGATAAACTTTAAATAACCTGACCTTAGAAAGATCGTTTTCGGTTGTCGATTGCAACGCACGTGCGTCACTTGACGATCGGAGAAGTATTACCTCATGCTTGCAGTTTAAAATCGGCTTTCTGTAATCCTCTGCTATTCCTAACAGGTTGCTTAAAGGAAGTATTATATGAAAACGTTTTGTGTTACTATCAACAATATTTGCTTCACTTGCTGGCGTTGTTAAAGAGGGAAAATAACCGGCATTTTGTAAAGCTGTATATTCGTTTTTTGAATATGATGCAAAGGTTTTTATAGAACTTGTTATACCTAGATGGCGTGTACGATCAATTTCTTTACCATTTAACGTGATGCGAATTTCGCTAAAAAGATTAGCCCCAAAATTTTGGTCAGGATGCGCTGTAGTAGAAGCAGCTGGATTTATGTTAGAAGTAATAATTTGACCTTCTAAGTGAAGAACACCTTCTGATAATAAAACTATGTTTTCTTCATTTTGAATCGGTATTCGAATTTCATCATTATTTTCGAATTTATTAGCTGAATAAGGTTGATAAACTCTTTCTTCTCGTCGCACAACTCTGTTGTCAACCTCTCTTTTATCTGTTATGTTAAACATGTTAACAGCTTCAACTATAGATAGAAACTAAATAAGATTAACAATTGCATATATATTTATATTGAAATTAAAGTACGCGATAGCCTAAAGACTGTAAGAATTGTTTGTTGTTACTCGATAACTGTTTCTTAGATTTCAAGGTGCGATGTCGTTGTTTGTTTTTTTTTTACAAATTTTAGCTGATTGATTTATATTATTTTTTCGAATCAGAGTCGACTTCTTTTTTTTCAAACTTTGAGTATTATATAGTATAGCCATATTTGTGATTGTTTTCTAGTATGCTTACTCAAGTAGAATGAAAACATAACAGTATTTCATTACTTTATATAGCAAGATATCGTGCTGGACGAATAATTAATTCTACAGTTAAATCTTCATCTTGCAAATCAATGAGCTGTTGAAGATGATCTTCAAGTTGCACAGATACATGTTGAATAAGCTTGGTGTTCATGGGCAAAAAATTAATCGTTGTTGGTTGTACAACAATCGGGTAACCAGCAGGAACATGAGCTTTAAAATTATATAAAGAGTGTGTTGGTTTATGGTTCAAATAAGAACTCGTACCAAGCACAAGGTTGCAACATACTCGAATACTATTAACAGTGTTAATTTTAATCATATATTCAGAATGATGAGTTGTGTTTGCCTTGAACTTTCTATGAGAAAAGCCTAACAAATCTGCAATAGAATCTGCAACACCAAAATCTATAGCAAACACTTTCGAATGTAGTTTACAATGATAAAAGACTTTATCATAATTAATATAAAATGATGGGAATTTGTCTTTGTCGCCTAATAAATGTTCAACTAATAAATCATCAATCTTTTCACTTAATTGTTTTAACGTATAGCTAGCATTGGGTATTATTAAAATCGCTCTATCCGCTTCGTTCAACTTTATAGCCAAAATGTTATTATTCTCGTTAATTGCAAACTTCATTATCGATTCTATTTTTCGATGAATTTCAATTTCTCTTTTATTCTCTTTAGGGTAAACTTTCTTTTCAATACCTAAAGGCCCTGCTACACTGTTGGCTACAGTGAAATCAATATTAAACGGGGAAGACAAAACGAGACGGTTGTCTCTTTTTCCATCTATATCCTCTTCCACATACAATTTTGTTTTTTCTAAATGTTCTGGTATAAGTTTCGACAATGAGTGATAACTAAGTAAATCATCAAAAGCCGAGGCTAGATCTTCAAATTCATAAATACCCGGTGGTACCACTAAATCAATTGATAAAAAATTAGTAAAATGAATGCGAAATTTATTATTTCTGTTGGTAACATTTCGAATAGAATTAGATGTATACAATCCTGCAAGTCCTATTTCAAAAAACTCTGCTCCTACAAGATGAATCGGGTTCTCCAATGTAACATCAATCTTCGAGCCTTTACCTTCAAGAGTTATCCGTCTTTCGAAAGCCATCTTTGAAATGTTTAAAGACGGTCTGTGTTTCCCTTATTTATACAATACAAGAAGACTAAACATAAATGTCCACAAATCGAAGAAGTAATCGATTGATATGAATGAAAATTATATTGTAGATAGCAATTTTTAAGATATGTTAAAATTTCAAATGGTGGTCTTAAATTACCAATACTATCAAAATAATGCACATATTTACCATGTTTACTGAAAGCTACCCAATGTGAACCGGATTTATCCATCGGTTCAAGGTTGACAATACAGTTTTCATTTTTTCGAGGATATCTTGGTAACGTATCTCGCATAAAGACTCCTCTAAAATTTGGAATCTTTAATTGATGTGCGTATTTAGCTAAATCGAAATTACTTAATGCTTTATTTGGTATTTGGTTAATTATCTTTTGTATGCAGGAGGATTTAAATAAATGCCTTGACCTCCTTTTCCTCGCATTGCTTCTATCATTCGATTGTGTCTTTTCATTTCTTTTAGTTCTTCTTGAGCAGCTTTCGCCTTGTTTATAGCAGACGCCACCCCTGCTGCTCCGCCTGCTAGACCCCCCAAGCCCGACAAGGCTGCAAATATCGGAAGTAGGGGTAAAATACCACCTTGCTTTTTCAATGTTCTTCTTCTTCTTTTTTTTAATCTTTTCTTGTTTTTTTTTTTTGTTATTTAAGTTTCGCTTACCTCCTCCAATCTTAGACTTAGCTTTCATGATGCCACCCACTGTTAGTGCAGCCGCTCTCTCTCCAAATGATGCGTCACGGGATTTTACACGAGACCAAGCTTTTGAAGCTAAAATTTCATCAGCCTCTCTTCTTTTGTTTGAATCTTTATGCTTTGCGTAAGCAATGTCGTGCTCTTTGCACGCTTTATCTAATATATTTATTCCTGGATCACCACGGCTCAATCGCTTTTCTAATTTTGTTCCTGGTCCGCAATATTCATATCCCGGGATGTGTAATTCCACGGGTAAATTATCAATAGTTTTATTAAGTACACGACTGATTAATGATCCACTTCCTGTTCGTTTATATTGAGTGGTAGAGTTGCTCCTCTTACAACGCACCATTACTAAATGATATGTAATATAAAGTAATTATACATATATATTTCTGGAAAATGGGAATGGTGGGGGGAGGTGTTTTTTTTTTAAATAATACACACAAAATTTGGGGTTATTATTTATTCTTTTTTTTCATAAGCAAAGGAACACACAAAAAATTAGTATTATTATTAACAGCATAAAAGTGTGTGTGTGAAAGAAATAAAGTAAGTGAGATGAAGTGCTTTAATCTCAAATTTGTTTCTAATCATTTTTTCAGAGAAAAATGACCAAACGGTAAAGTATCAATTCCGTTTTCAGTTATGTGTCTTTTATCTTCGTTTGATGAAATTGCCAACTTATTTTGCCGAACAGTAAATACAGAATGAGATTTTGAAATTATACAAACTTGAACTTTGTTGACTTTTTCTCTGTTATAAAGACACTTTCGATACTCATCAATATTCATACTTTTACTCACACTCTTCTTAATGCCTTTAGCCTTACACAAGCTATTCATTTCATCACACAATTTTATTGCATACATTTTGGGTCGTAACCCCACAAATTCTTCAACAATCCTTCCAGCATTTTCATCTTTCATTAAACCAATTTCACCTTTATTTTGTCTCACAATGCCAAAAGGATTGTTTGTTTCATAGTTTCCAGTATCAAACAAATTTGAATGCTGTTTCATGAACTCATAAATATCATCATAGAATATATACATAAAACTATCGGTGTCTGTGTATAACAACCTCACATTTGATTCAGGATTTGCTAAAATAACATTGTAATGAAAGTCATTCATTTTACATTTAGACAAATCTAATATAGATGCACCAACATATACTGGTTGATTGTGAAAAATCTTTAGTCTACTCATCTCGATGACCATACATTGTTCATCGAATATAATTCTATGTTTAAAATTAGCCTTAGCTATTAAAGACCTAGCACCACAAGCTCCATGCCATTTGGTGACCCATTTGATGTCCCTTAACTTCCTCACATTCATCAGTGAACGACCAAAAATTGCATTATTCATCAATTTATAAAAATTCTTTTCAAAATCATTTTTGGCATGTTTTCGTTTCTCGGTGTTCACATCAATATATGGTTTTAGCCATTGGCTCTGATTGAATTCAATTATTCTGTGAATACGATCTAATTTCATTCCTAGTTGAATACATTGCTTTAACAATCTATAATGCAAAACATAACGTTCTTTATTATCTAGGGTAGCCATTAGCTTTGTCAACTTTTCGGGACATAGAGGGTAATCTGAATGTTTGTCATGTAACTCTTGAGGATAAGTCAAATCTACTTCCAAAATATATCCAATTTCTGAAGTATCATCAATAGTTAAAACATCAAAGCCTTCAACATTTGCAACCCATTTAAACCCGCCCGTTGGAAGATATTCCATCATCGCATATCCATATAAATTATTAACGTCAAAGTACATTATGTAGGACTCTTGCTTTTTCTCATCATAAGTTTTCATATACTTATTATTAGCAATCGCATGTCGTGTTATACACTGAACATTTCCTCCTCGAATAGATCGTTCAAAAAAGTGTAACATATCAATATCTTGAAGCAATTCAAGTTGAACGTTGGTTATCTTTTTCATAGCACACCAAGACATAGATGGAGCAGTGTAAAAATGAGCTGCATCAATGCCATAAGTTTCCATGCCATTCGATCTAAAATTTTCAAAGACATCCGCCAAAAGAAGTGTGTCAACTTTTAAATACAAATCGGCGTATTCTCCTAATGTTTGACATGAAAACGTTTCCCACACCGATTGAGCAAACTCATACTCTTCATTCGATATTGTTTGATCATTAAGACTGCTATAAAACTTGGATATTTCAGGTAATTTAGTTTCGTTAAGTACATCCATACTCGTGACGTATTCATAGGGAAACACGCCTTTTCTCGCAGTAAGTCGAAACTGTGCATCATCATCATTAAAATAACGTCGAGTTATTTGCTTTGAATCTTCACTTAACGAAGATGAACATTGATCTAGTGAACAGGACAAGAAATTATATGTATCGAAAAATCTTAACTGAATGAATCCATTCTTAACCCGTACATACTTTGTAAACCCTTTATAACGTTCCATATTCACCGCCAACAAACTTATATTACCAGGATTATGTAACACCTCTCCATCACGTTTCTCACAAATTTCTTTAATTATAAAATGTCCATCATAGGCCGTTAGATTATGAAATGCTATAGGCAAAACCTTTGTTACTTTGTAATTTAAATTACAACTATTGTGTGCGCTTCCTCTATATTTTCCAGTTAAGTGACAATGATCGCGTACTTTGAGTTCATTAACTGCAATCGGTTTCTCGCAAATGTGACACATTTTACTTGACAAAAATAATCTTTCTTCATTTTCGGTCATCTTTAACATTGGCTTAACCGATAAGTAATATGTTTGAAGTTTATCCACAATACTATAAAGTTCCTTTACAAACAATTCAATGCAATTATTTCCCCTAAAGAGTTTGAAACTGCACAATTCACTATCGAAATTACAATGAAGGTATAAAGAAATGCTGTAAGGAATATGTTTATGTGTTAAAGTAGAGTTAGGAATGTCACTATTTGGAAAACAGGAGGAAATTGGAGACAAGACGCATTCAGTGTCTGCATATATTATAAATGGAACTGTATCTTTAACTCGGAATTCTGTAAAATTAACAAATCTTTGTTCATCAGTCGGCATTATGCTTTTTGCAACAGGAAACTGTTTACAGTCTGCAAAGTGAACATTTAACTCATCCTCAAGAAAATAATATGACAAACAACGTCTGCATATATAAATCCTTCTCTGAGTGCTAGTGACGCTTGAACGCACAAGGCGAGCAAGATTTCTAATTAAACAAAAGTGATAACTTTCACTGTTTCCAATCTGCAACATCAATAAGTCTACACTCATTTCATATACTTTATCTGATACATACAAAGGTACAATAGTAAAAGTTTTTTTTCCTTTTACTTCGTTTGTTCCCATACATACCCAATTGTTTTCATCATATTGTGCTCCATACACATTTACAGAAATATTGTTTTGGTTTTCAAACTTGTTTAAATATTTCATTTCCATCGGAATTGGAATTCCATCTAAATTTAAAACATCTCTGTAATTAGGATAGGAAGAAAGATGATTCACGTTTCGAGTTTTTGGATACAAACCAGCAACCACACTCCACGCAAAACAAGCTTCCTTTGTATCATACAAATTTAGCACTGCATGTTTATTGACTATTACATCAGGCAATCTACTAGTATTGGACATTCCTACTCGAAATCCAACATATTTATTTATATTAATTCTCAAACTATGAATTTTTTCTAAAGCCCACCCGGAACCATTTACTTCAAATTCGCTCATTTTTGTCAATGTACCTTCAATGATATTCTTATTATAAAATTCATTTAAATCAGTATACTCGAAAACTACCTCATTTTTGATAGCAAAATATTTTGTTTCTGATATGTCGCGAAGCACGTATTGTGCACACAAAACTGAATTCACCTTTAAAGCTTGTACAGTTAACGCTTTCTTAACATACTTTGTAAACCAAATATTAGCATTCGCTAAAAATTCGCGAGGATCCAAAAACTCATTCTTAACATTTGATAATGCAAGTGTGTACACTCTAGAATTGAATGCCGTTTCAATTAACTCACAGCTCAAGAAAGATTCATCCTTTATTTGAATTGTAATTTCTTTGAAATTCACAGCTTGTTGCAATATGTGCTCACTAATAACTCTCCAACATTCAATCAACTCATCACTGTTCTCAATCAACTCGGTTTGAGTGTTTTCCCCGATTTGGTATGATACTGAAATAGCACCGTTTAGTTCACTTCGAAAATTAGAAACACTTTCAAATGCATTGTCCAATTGGTTTCTTATATTTTCACTGTTATTATGTAATACAATATCAACCTTTCTACGTTTGCTAGGAGGCGAGGTCATTGTTGCTGTTGTCTAAGCAAATGTCCAATTTGCACTAAAGTTAATACACCACCAACAGTTGGTGTACCATCACTGATGTCTAAGCATACGTCCAATTTGCACTATTGTTAATACACCACCAGCAGTTGCTGTAACATCGGTTTACCATAAACCTATAATCTTTTAAAGTATATTCAAGCCATTGTGATAAATTACTGCCTGTAATCTCCAATGAACAATGAACAGCCTCAAAAGGAAATTCATCCTGAAGTTTACCAAGCAAATTGTTTCTATACACATTCAATTTTGTTACATCGTAACACGTCATGGAAAATTCTATTTTGAAAACTTCATCAAATGTATTGTATCCGAAGAAACAAATAAAATGTTCATCTTCACATAATTCTTTCAATAGATATCTTAGAACTGTTTCTGTCACCTCTCGCTGACTATCCTCTGATTTGCTAACATTGGTAACGTAGACTGAAAATGTTGAAATTCCACTCGAAGATGTCCATTTGTTAAAACAAGCTTCTTTCTCATTACGACTCACCTCGTTATCATCTTCTTCCTCTTCTTCCGGTTGTTGAAAGCATACACGATGATACTCTATTAGCGGGTGCGATCGATGTTCAGTTCCACTCAGGAAATTAACAGTTTTCCACTTCATTATGCTGGTTGTTTTATTAGTTTATTTAGATAATCTGAAAAATTAAACAAATTAAGAAATAATTAGCAACTAAATATATCAATCGTTATATCAATCAATACATAATATATAATCCAATACTCACCAAAACATGTCGATGTGAGCGGTTCTTCAACCCAAAATACACCGTCATCAGTTTGCCCTCGAGTACTGTTTCAAAATGACTTGATGTGAGCGGTTCTTCACCCCCAAATACACCAGCATCAGTGTGCCTCCCATTGAGTTTAGTTCATCGATCTCTGATGCGCTTAATTTCGAAAATACTGCTGGTAGAAATACACTTGTTACTTCATCTTCAATGTTAATGTCCACCACTATTTTTCTTCCAAACCTCGTCTGTACGGGGCGAATAATTTGCACCACATATGGTAAATCAATGACTAGTTCTGCTAGTTTCTTATTAGAATACTCAGTACAAGATGATAAGTTATTGAACTTCGTTAGAGCTTCCATCACACAATTTGTTCCTCGTCGTTGACTTTCTTTATTTCTTTCACACACACACTCTTCGCGCAAAAGTAGAAGTTAAACTCTTCCATGCACTCGTCCATTTATATATCCTTCACCCCCACCCACACTCCAGAAACCATATGCTGCAAACATTTCTTTTTTTCCACTATTGCTTAAAGAAGTCAAAGATTACATTCTTAGCCAATGACGTTAAAGGTCAACTCTGTCTCACGCGAACACAGCAGACGAGATCAATCACACTGCTGCACATGGTCAAACTTGCACGGGTGTCAAATGACGGTTAGCATCCTAAGCAAAAACAATAACAGCTGCACACCACATGTGTGGATTGTTGATAGTGGCACACATGCTCACACTCGCATGAGTGTCAGATGACGGTTAACATCCTAATAAACAACCACATGACGTCAACACCCATTAACTTTTTATCACCATCACATAAACAAGCCAAAAGGTCAACCTCTTCCCACGCTAACACGTGCACTGCACATGCTCGCTCCTGGACCACGTGCTCGCTCTAAGGACCCATGACGTCATCCCATGACGTCATCAGGATTACGCAATATTCAAAGTCTAGCGAATTATACTACTGTAGCATGCGTCATTTAATGATATAACGTCTAGTCTTTCAGACTGACTGTAATTTTTTAATGTAATATTTGTATATATTTTATTCTTTGAAGTAAAAATATATAGAATTATCATTTTTCAATGACAGAAAATATGGCAACACAGGACAAGTATACAGTAATGTACTGTACCCGATACCCAGTTGAGGCTATCGGCTACGCCAGCTGACATTGAGCCGTAGTTGAGATTTATGGGAAAAGTTGTAAAGATAGCGCTCAAATCGAGTCGAGAAGAATGCTAGAAAATGACGTAGAATGCCGAGGATCAAGAAGGCACTGCCAGTCAAACAGATGGAATTATGGGAGGAATATTGCAGCTTTATTAAGATCTTTATGGAACAGTATATTTAATAATCTCAGAAGAGAAGAGATAACAAGCATTATATATGATAATAACTTGAAGAAAGACAGATAATCCCTTAAGGTGTTGTATAACTTAATAGCCGAGATGAAGGTGGTCGAGATTATATTCGTGACGCACGACAGCAGAAAGTGGGAGAGCATCACGTGACTGCGCCAGGTACGAGTTCCTTAACGCAGTCCAGACAAGTCAGTCGAGTTCAGCCAGCGAGCTGAAGTGGTACACATGAGCAGAGAGTACGGTGAAGTCGAGCGGTGAACAGCATTTGTTACGTAAAGCGAAGGCCACAGTATTACTTAACCCAGCAGAGAGCAGGAAGTAGGTCATTGAGTCAAGGCGAGCAACGCAGGGCGGACGGCGAAAAGACCGGTTAAGCGGCAGGCTGTACGAGCCGAGTACGGAGAAGAAGGCCGGGGTTCAGAACAGCATTGTAATACGAGTTTGAGAACTTTATTTTGAGCTGCATTTTATAACGCAGACCAGTATAGCAAAGCGGCATGGCGAAACCGGCTTTAAGCATAGTTCATTCTGGAACAAAGCAGTAGAACCGAGCGGGCTAGTTCCTACTTTTATACGCAGGCAACATTAACGAAGCTGAACTTCTTTTCAACATTCAGTTACAACATTGAGTTGGGACTTGTATTCAGTAATAGAATCGTGCAGGCAGATAGTTACAATATACTGCAATTATGAACTTAGATATTCAAATTACATTACGACTATGCATTTCATAACGGAATATGTAGAGCGACCATGGGGTCCAAACAACATTAACGCTGTTAAGCAAACGAACTGTTACAATTGTATGCACTTATGAACATTGGCACGTGCATTAATAGAATTCGTTTTCATGAATTATCACAAATTACCGAGTACGAACACAGCTACAGGGTGTTTCAAAAACTTATACACTCTCATAAATAAAATTTATTTTCTACAAGTGAGACTTAACCGCTGTGGAGATTGAACTTTTAACAAGCAAACCGAACATTATATGGGACAGTGGCGTAACATAGAAGAGGAATATGGGGTACGCTGCTTTTATGACCTTTTACGTAAGATTTTGGACAGTATCCGCTATGGATAACATGCAGTTCATCATGTCGGAGTAAACGAAGACAGAGACGCGATGGCACCACGGAGCGATGGATTCGATTCCTGAAGAAGAGGAGGTCTAACAGCTGATTCACTTGGGATATGAAGGCGATCGTTTTTGCGTGGGTGAAACGATATTCACGTCGATCTTTCGAGAAATTTATTACACATGAGAATAATTGACGATCTTTGAAATATAATAACAGCTGATATGAGAAGGTACTGTAAGAGTTATGACTTTATAATAAGATATTTTCATAACACTGGGCATACATGTATATATTTTTCTAGTAGGAGTTCTACGATTATTTAGATATGGCTTAAACATTATTTGTCCGAGTATTGCTAGAATATGGCGTTACCATATGATATGGCAGGCACCATTATACGAAATCCTCTCCATTGGTTGGCTTTATTAAGCAGATGTTTGGTCTTTTAGACATTTTCCAGTAAGGATAGTTTTTCCTGGATAGTTAATTTTTTGGTGGCGAGTATTTCGAACTCGTGATCTGCAATTGGATTATTTAAATCACATCGTCAGTTCATTCCATACTAGCGAGTGTGTATTATTCATCAGTAGGGATTTTTTTTCCATTGGATTGTTTGGAGATATTAAGATGTTATTCACTCAAGTGAATGAATATCGCTTTTCTATGACAACTAGAGACTTGTTGGTTCCAATCTGGTACATTCACTCATTAGTCAACGAGATGTGGTCTTTCGTATTTATACGATTGTATGGTGGTTACACATCTTTACCCATCGTTCAGGGCATTATCATGTTAGACGACGGGGCAAGGCCTTTCGTATTTATAGGATCGTGTGGTGGTTACTCATCTTACTTGCCATTGAGGGACTCATTTTTATCATCCGAGTGTACTTGAGATTGTAAGAGGATCAAACAAGGAACTACTAGTCACATATCAGTCGAATTTTGCTAAATAAATTAAAAATACATGTCAGCAGGATTACATTTTGTAATTCTTGTTTGCCAATCCAATATTTTGTTGCTATACTCCTTTGAGAGTACTTTCATTTAACAGGTGATACAGCTGATGCTTTTTATAATTTTTATGATTGAATTTGATACCTTTGAGAAGGATTTAAAGTAATTGAATCTTATAAGATGAATCATTAATGGTCAGATTTATTTTAAGGCAGATCAGTATTGCATATTTAGATGTGAGAGATTATAGCACATTGGTGTTTTTTCTGTGAAGTGAATTATGAGAATTTTGAGAGAATTTATGCTATTTGAAAGCAGATCTTGAATTTGATTACGATTACTAAGGTAATATTTTTCCTAATTGTTTAAGAAGTTGTCTAGATGTAATCAGATTAATTACAGTTATTGGAGATTGTGTGCGTTGATAATGTTATGTATTTTTGTAGATCATGCAACGTGATTAAGTGAAGTTTGTGATAGGCATTTTGTGGAAGTTGCCAAGTGGAAGTTGCAATATTGCTAATGTATTTTGAAGCAGACATGAGGTTGTCGAACCCAGTCTAGCATAATTTTGAGATTCATGCTGTGCGCTGAATATTTATGGAGTTTGTGGAATAATTGTGGTATTCAAATGTGATATTTGATAAAGTGAAAATATATAATGTAGTTGTGGATAGTGAGATCCAACGTGAATTTGTGAAGGCAATAATATTTTTTGGCATGATAATTAAATACGAGATATAACTTGGAAGTGATAAAGCTGTAAGACAACGTTCTATAACCCATATTAAACAATTTGTTAGGAAATTAAGCAAATAAATAATGTTGATAATACGAGATTTTCTGATAATAATAATTAATGAAATAATAATCTGAAAATTAAGCATATTAATGATCTGACCTAATGAAATGAAAATCAGAATGACTAGATGAAATAATAAAAATCTAAATAACCAGATGAATAAAATTTAAATAAATTGATAAATTAAATTTTGGAATAGGTCAATGAATTAAATAAATGGAAGATTGAATAAATAAGCTGATTTAAATAAATTAATAGATGATTAGATAGATGATGAATAACTGAATTGGATGGTGATAATTAAATAAAGAAGCTGATGATTATTAGATTTAAATGAATTTAAATAAATTTATTTGAGAAATGATTTGAAGAATTGCAACTTGTGTTGATGAATTAAACAATTAATTTTGATGATGATGATGATTACAACCAATAAATAGTGGATTTTCTGTGATTCACAAATAAGCAACGATTAATGACAGTGTAAATAGTGTAAATTAGTTATTCGAAGTTTGGGAGCATTTTACTAACATATTCAGCATTTGAATAATGCCATGCAAGCCATAAATTATGTGATATTTAAAATATGTGATTATAATATGTGTGTTTAGACAGATTAATAATATTTTTTACATCCACATTCATGATGTTAATTTAAAGAGAAGTTAGGTCTCAGTTATCACGAATGTCAGTGACGCAAAGACATAGTGCTACGGTGATCCTGAGAACCCAAGAGAACTTTAGAATTTTTTCCTATTTTATGTGGATTAAATACACTTTGAGTAGAATGGAGATGGTTCGATTTTCTGGACAATGAAAATTTAACGTTGGCATTCGACCATGCTCTTAGGTAGGATGAGTGTTTATTATGTCTGTCTGACTATCAAAGTTGAATAAATTTGTTTTTATCTTAGTTGTGATCTGATGATGATGTGATTTTCCTTTTTATTTCCTTGTCTTAATTAAGGCTTAACCAGGAAGGATGTGGTTTGCTAGGGATTCAGTTGATGGCGCCCATTGATATTTGTATTTTTTTTTATTAAATTTAAACCCGTAACGACCCTGGAGATACTTTATCTCGTGTTACCCTCTGCTTTTGAGATATTTCAACTGAATTTCCGACACATTCCTTATTTGACTAGGTGTTCATTTAACTCCGCTCTGTCCTGGAAATCCAGGAATGCGATGTAATAGCAGATGGGTCATCGCATCCCCAGGACGAACGGGTACAGTACATAACTTAAATAGTTTTTGATCAAAGAAAGATTTCTGAAGTATGTAGCTGAAACAATATATAGCAAGCATCCCTTTGAGTCCGGTACAAATGCTTTTAAGAATTGACGTGGACCTTGAGATGTGCACATTTTCAAGAAATGTGTAATGTAAAACTAGAATCAGATATATCTGCTGATACAATGAATTTGAAATATGCACCATTCACCTCGTGTGCGGCTGAGCGAAGCTTCATCCAATACAAATCTCTTTTGCGAGACAACAAGAGAAGCTTCTAGTTTGAAAATTTAAAACAACACTTTGTGGCAAACTGTGTTGGTAGCAAAAATAATCAATCAATGAATGAATATCAAATAGAAAGTAAGTGAACTCAAAAGAAAATCAATAATTTAATTAACGAATCCAGTGTTTTAATGTATTTTTGTAGGCTCTAAAAGTAAGAAAATGTAGTTTTTAGTGGCAGTGTCTCGATGACAACTTGAGATTCTAGATCAGAGTAAGCCTTTGTCTAGGCGCCTGGACCCAGTTGAACTTCAATCGGTTGTTGTGTTATTTGAGGGACATGGACATCGGGGTCATTCAGTCTCGTGTACTTGGGTGTGTGTGTGTAGAATTTGTTTGATAGCATGGGTAATTGTGGTATCTGTAGTAGTGTGTGTGTATTTGTCATTCAGGTAAGGATTGGGAAGGAGGCGGCCGCGGCCTCAAGTTAGGAACCACCCAGGCATTTCCCGGGGTAGAAGTGAGAAACCACGGTAAACCACTTCCAGGTTGGCTGAGGTGGGTACCGAACCTACCTCTTCTCAGGGGTCCTCAAGAGGCTGAGTGTACCCCGTTCCAGCCCCCAAACAAGAACTAAATTTCATGGCAGAGCCTAGAATCGAACTTGGATCTCCGGGGCTGCATGATAGAATGCTAGAATATTATTTGGAAGATGAAATTTACTGTTTTTTGTTAAGTTATCGCTTGACATATTCGGGAGAATTAACGAACTATGAAGGAGTACCCCAAGAACAAACAGTCATTTACCACCATATATTTGAGTCGAACGGTTTATGACAATATTTCTACGCACACCTTAGTACACGAGGCTGATGACCACCGTGTCCATGACACTATACGGAACACAAAGAACAGTTTAGAAAGACCGTTCAACCACTTTGGTCTCTAAGCTGTGAATTACATTGAAAATTGAATTACAGCCAGCCACACGCTGGTCGTGCTATTTTAACCCACAAACGTTACATTCCATCTCCTCTACTAGGTAGTTACAGTCTTCTTTAAACCACAACTTAACTTAAATATAATTCTGAAATAGAGGAAGTACTTTTTGAAGTTTTGTGCAGTGAAGCTGAACCTCATTCTTCTCCTGGAAGTGGAAAGTTTGCTAGCTTTCATTTTCCTTGTCTCTCTACTTTAATGTTTGTTCCTTGACTTTCAGAGCCTATTCGGGGCACTTTATAGCTGGGAGGCTTGCTCCCAGCCAATCCAACATTCCACCACAAACATGACCGAAACCTTACAATCGATCGCGTACAACCAGGAAATTAGTATATAATGTAAAGGGATAGTGGTCTCTATATTAACCACCTGTCATAAGGACAGTTTATGCTTTCAAAGAAGCTGACGGTTGCATCTTTAAACCAAATTTTGGAGAATTTTCAGGCCGAAGTTCTAGTATTTCTAAAAATCAAATACACCTACGCATCTACTTGACGTAATGTTGTGGGGTTTGAAGCCATTTTCTCAGTGTTGCCTAAGTTAACAAAAGTTTGGTGCTTTTCAGTTGGTCAACACGAATGTACTCAAAAAGAGCTGGGTTATGTCCGAATCCTGAAATAAATTACATGTATTTATTAATTTCATGTAATTTATTTCAGGATTAGGGCATAACCCAGCTCTTTTTGGGTACATTCGTGTTGACAGACTGAAAAGCACCATACTTTTGTTGACGTAATGTGTTGGATAAAATTTTAAAATATTTAAAACTAAAAACATTAACAATTAAAGTGTAAATAAAATAGAAATATAGAATTACAAATAATGAAAATGAAATTACAATCATAAAAGAAATTTAAAAATTAAAATAATGGACATAAGTTACCTATAAAAAATTATGAAAATAATTGTCAAAATCAATTCGAAATCATTTAATTAACTAATTCAACAAAAATATCAAAATTGCATCTATAAGAATATAAATTGAAAATTAAAAATAATTTTTATATAAACATTAAAATTTGAGAAACAAAGTATAACATTAATTAATTAATCATAATAACTAATATAAATTAAAATGTAAAAACACATAAAAATAAAAAAGTGACAGTCAGTCTGAATGACTAGACTTTGTATCATTTTAAATGCTACAAATGCTGAAAAATGCTAGAAAAGCTGGAGGCTTTTCGCTTTGCTCGAAGCCAAAGACTCTTGACATGTTAGAAAGTTATCTGCATAATACTTATCTTGCTTATCTTGTTTCAAATTACTTACGAACGGCAAGTGCAAACCAAGGGCAAAGCACGGTCTGGCGCGCGGGATGCCGTCACGCTCACCAGAACACGCGGGGAGGTGCCCCTTCCATCCAGTCTAAAAACACTTATAGTGGGCGATGTATTGAAGATAGAGATATGCTTTCGCGGACTTTTTTGTAGAACTTTTCATGCTGACCAATTCTTACGCTCATAGTATATTGATAATTTTAACGGTTTGCCCAGCGTAAGCTTCAGAAGCTTGAATACCTTCTGAGATATCCAAATTGAAGTTCAAATTTCATTTGTGATTTTTCAGCAGTTGGTAGCAGTTACTTCATTTTCAAATATGGCCTTGATATGTACTGGTGTAGGTCTTTAATCATACCAAACTTGATTTTGATAGGTGCAGCCATTTAGGAGTTGATAAGGGGGTGTGACACACACAGACAGAAGGACACACATATTTACCCGGGTTGATCTCATAAGTCTACTTTTTTGTCAATTTTTCAAAATGTGAAAAGTAGGCTAATAACAATTTCCATCCTATTTATTATTCCTTTCGCAGATTCACAAGAGAGTACGACACTATGGTACCTGATTCTGAGTTTTCAAAGTTGTAAGTTGTGGTATTGATGAACTGCCAGTTCAAGGAATAAATCGCTCTCGTAAGGACAAAAGGGTATAAGTCAAAGGAATACCAAAACAAAGATATCATCCTTTCCTCCCAAAAGATTGCATAATCTCAGTTTTGGCATTTCTTTTGGCTTAAACCCCTTCGCCCTAACAAGAGCGAAATGTTTTCTGACCACCAGGCGGGACAGGCTTGTTCTCGTTGCTCTATGGTGTAATCACCCTCCTTGCCTCACCACCTTATGTACGTCACAGATGCTTGTCGTTTCGTAATCCATTTTGCAAAGGCGTTAGTAGTATTGTCAACCTAACTCATATTACCATAGCAACTAGCCACTCTCGATCTCGAATAGGAAAAATCAACTGTTGAGCGATCCCTTGTTTTATTGGAAATACTGTAACTGGTCGGTGAACTTAAAGTTGGGCTACCCGAACCTGACCAGCAGGCAATTGAGATGGAGAGGTCTTCTAACATGAACGGATAACTACGTCCATTATCATGGCCTCAACTCGATCAGCATTTCATCAATCCCACAAAACCAGACATGCTCATCATCAGTGAACAAATTTACATAAAACGCTCGGAGCTTTGGTTTCAATTGGAAACGGATTTAAAACATAAATCTAGTCGTAGAGATTGAGATGCATATATGTTCGTGTAATGAATAATGGGATTGCTAGTCGAGGAAGTTGATGTGTACGCTTCATGAGGCACATAATATAGCAACGGTAAAGGGTGACAACAAATGTTAGGGCTAATAGGAAGATTTCCCTAGAAAGCTGCCTATTGCAATGGGTACCATTTCGATATATCTTCGCGTTTCACATCCTCCAGGCCCCAAAACCACCGTCAGTTCAAATTTATACACCTATCTCTATATATTTATATACGGTATATAACGTTTTTGTGGACACTATAACTACCGCCATTTTCCTCCAAACACTTTCAAATGTTTACATAAGATATTACCCTAAAAAAACTCGGTCGAGTTCGTTAAAGGGCAAAATCGGACCAAGGGGATGAGAATGGGGGTCCTTTTTCGTAAAAGTGAAATATCGCTATAACTTAACTAATATGTGAAAATCATAATACATTCAAAGTTCATACTATTCTTCAGATAAGGGCCAAAAACTTACCCCAATATAGTTTTTTTTGATAGCACCAACCATTGACCAAAGGGTTGGAAACATTTAGTTCTTTGAGAAAAAACATTAACTTATACCTCCCTAGTAGGTACAATATCAAAACCGCTCAAGATGGTCAATACCTCCCTAATAGGCACAATATCAAAACCTTTCAAGATGGTCAATACCTCCCTAATAGGCACAATATCAAAACCGTTCAAGATGGTCAATACCTCCCTAATAAGCACAATATCAAAACCGTTCAAAATGGTCAATACCACCCTAATAGGCACAATATCAAAACCGTTCAAAATGGTCAATACCTCCCTAATAGGCACAATATCAAAACCGTTCAAGATGGTCAATATCTCCCTAATAGGCACAATATCAAAACCGTTCAAGAAGGTCAATACCTCCCTAATAGGCACAATACCAAAACCGTTCAAGATGGTCAATACCTCCCTAATAGGCACAATATCAAAACCGTTCAAAATGGTCAATAGTCCTTTAAATATTACCTAAAACTGTTGTCTGAAAGGTTTTTTGATATGACTCCCCCTTACGCCAAGGGATGAGCAAATTTGTCTCGATGAAAATGCCAAGTTGATGAGAAAGAGCGAAGTCGAAGATAGGTGTCACAAATTATTGCTGACAGTACTATGGATGTCATCAAAGCAATGTTGATGTTGTTTTGACGGCCGTGTCGTTCTATAGACGAACCAAAATAGCGTTATCTCAAACTCCTGTCTGGCTGGTCGACAGTTTTGACGACTGTAATTATATATTGAACCCTTCAGAATAGCAGTGTTTTATGCAAGAATCTTAGATCAAGGGGTCGCGTTCAGTTCATAGTGTGGTGTTTACGTCCGCCAAACAACGTGCTTTTCTGAGGCAAGGGTTATAGGATGAAAACTATAATTAAGAAACAAAGGAGACAAAGCGTAAGATAATAACAACATTTAATAACTAATTTGTGCATAAAAGAATAAAACAAACAAAAAATAAACAAAATCCTCCCTGAATTTTTCCCTGACAGGAATATTTATCACTTTGAGGAGTCAGATGGATCTCCCCTTTTCTAATAAAATGTGGATCCAAGTTCCACTATCTTGCATATGAATTTATGTTCGCGTGGTGACTATCTACGAGAAATGAGTACTTGGATGATCGTTCGTTCACAACGGGTTAACAGCCACGGTGCTCACGAACAATCATCTCGTAAATCAACGTTTATGGATATGGGCATAACATTAATAAAAATCCTTAAATCTAATTCTGACACACATATTACAACTCTACTATTTACAGGCATCTCTCTGAGACCCTAATTAGTGTGGTGACACACTTAACCAAATGAGCTGCCACAATGGCCAGACACTCAACAACAAGGAAACACAGCGCCGCACGTGACTCACGGGTCACTGACATGGAAAATAAACAAAGAATAAACCAACAACAACAAACAACCTGAGTGGTTAAGATTACTTTATATTAACAAAATTGCATGTTAAGGAAACGCTTCGAAGGTTATCGTGTTTCGTAGGCAACTCCCATTTATTTAAACAATTTTACCATTGATCAGTTTCTCACATTTATATTTATTTTCAAGTAATTGGGAGCCAAACGTGCACTCCACTTTAATGAGCTTGCTTGCGAAACTCAGCCAGCCCTTGTGAAAACAACTCACCCATTCCACAATACCAGTCATGTCCCCCTTCCAGTGTATATTAATAGCCGACCAGCTGGACTGTTATCTCAAGGAATCAACAGTACCTAACATCTTCTCCAACTCAACATATGGTCAGACAATAATCACATATCCATAATTGTCCTCGCAAGGATACAACATGAATCTGGTACCAAGCTGACAGAAATCAGTCTCTGCTGAAATTCCCGCTTGTAATACCATAAACATATACTCACAATACACACATCTGGGACTGACATAACGCCTTTCACATGGGTCTGCTGAATTAGAGCTCGCAAACATTTAACACAATATTTAAGACTTACGATAGAGCAGAATACTCTTCGTCACAAACTACATTGCTCCAAAGGCAATAATCACACTGAATCTGATCAATAATAAATCTCAACAAAATTTAATTACCCTCCAATCTACTATATAATTATATTAATTCAGTCCTACTTCTGAAACACGACATATCTCCAAGAGACGTTTTTAACCGCACTTCGTAACATAGGCGAACACGGCCGTTCACATAGATACGTTAGTTAACACAACTCAAAGAAAAGAACTTTCCATTAACTACAATTGTGCGAGCTGCTTCCAAACAAAAGTGTGTCAGATCAAAACTAAATATACTACATTAATCACACAAGCAAAGTATTTACAAAAAAAATATGTCCCATAAAACATACGTTAATTTAACAAATAATAAAATATTATTAGGTACTCATCTCTTTTTGTAGTCACCCGTCAAAGAACATCAGACGCCATTCCCCAACTGGATGGTTCTTTATCTCATAGCAGCCATCTGGACGGACTGTTGAGAATTCCACACTTCCTCTGCATTCATCGATGTCATCCTTGCGCTGATACAAAAATTAGGTTATTATACACTTTATGTCTGCCTACTAAATTCGCTTGTTCAGGTACTACATTCCCTGTCACTGTTCGTTGGCGAATTATCGACGCTACTGTCCCTATAACTATAGTACTATGACTATCTATCACTGAATTTAACACTTTACAATGAATATCTTGTGTTCCTCGACACACAATAAAAGTCTATCTCTTCTGATAAACAGAATCAAAGTCTACGTCCGTAGACGCACAGAATAATAGTAGTGTGTCCTCAACACACGGAATAAAAGTCATGTGTCCACGACACACGGAATAAAAGTCAATGTCTTGGCTCTTCGACACACTTATAAATGAACTGGCCCTTGGGTCTAGATGGAGGGGGATTTTATGTAAAAATATCTCGAAGTAATTGTGATACAGGAATGAAATAAATATCACTGAACTCGTAATATTGCACAGGTCAAGAATATGCCCATTAATCCTAGAATCGATCGTAGAGATTTTGTCTAGGCGATTTCCCGCGTGAATACTAGCCACCGCGTACCCCAGCCGGAGTTGGCGCGCAAGTAGGCATTCTCTTCTCATTGCTTCTCCATTTCTAATAATTTGGCGGTTTCTAGTAGATCTTGGCGTCTTGGGAGTGTCTATTTTCTTCATCAGCCATTCACGTTACTGCATCATATTTCTTCTAGGCGCGAATATCACAATGAACATACCAGAACCATGTCTCACCGCGCGTCGCTTCTAATATTGAGGTAGCCACACCTGTCCTTATGATACATCGCTCTGCTATTTCTTTTCATAGCTCAAGTACTTAGCCTTTTGTTAAACTGATGCAGGTATGTCCCTACTGTCTCCAACAAATGCTTGAAATTTCCTCATCACTGTCTGGCTACTTTCATGATGCTGGTTGAAATATTTATTAATTGAAGAAATAAAAAGTAGAATCATTTAACCAACATAGGGTAAAGGGTTCACAACTCTCCCACTCACAAAATTTCGAACTTAGGAATAAAGTCGACAATTTTACAATACTTCCGTAGGCCAATTTGTTTTATTTCCAGAATCACCCCTTTTTCTTACTTGGTCTAGGCGCTCCTGTCTTCAATGGCATTTACTCGTTTTCATTTCCTGCTTGTCTCTTCCCCTTCCACTCTTGCGTGACGCTCTGCTGACTGCGGCAATACCTTACTCGCCTCGTTAATTTTTGTCAACAACAAGTCTACTTCCTCCTTCATCACGTGCCGTAGTCAACTGCTCCCCGTTGACTTTGTTGATAGTAGGACGTCCGTATATTCAAACAGCGTCATTATTTCGGCGCTACCATGGTTCACTTCGACGATATTTCTTTAGGTTGGCAGCGTTGTAAACTGACATTGTTCCTGTGCTCAATTCTTTTACTCTGTAAGCATTATTTCCAAGGTTTCTTACGATAGAATAGGGTCCTATGAATTTTTCGCAGAATTTACTAAAGATTTTCTTTTCTGGGTCCGATGTAGCAGGTCGTTTTACCAAAACGAGCTGGTTGACTTCAAGATCACCGTGGAACCTCTTATTTCTTACTCGCCGTAATCTGCGGTCTGCTTGTTTCCTCATGTATTCTCTCGTTCTTTCAATTCTCAAGTCTGGTGCTATCATGGGATCTTGTGGACAGTTAATGATGCTTTTCCACGTTCTTACTGGATACTCGTTCTTGTGTAGGACCATAGGGATTTGTCCTGTTGACTCGTGCCTGGTAGAATTCATGCATGTCTCTACGTCCTTAATTTTATCGACCCATTTGTGGTGTTCGTTCGGAATGAAGATCCTCAAATATGCAGTTACAGATTTAATTACTCTCTCGCTTGGATTTGCTTGGGCATGTCGGATACTGCTTAAAACATGTTTTATACCCATGTCTTCCATTCCTTTCTTGAATTCGGCGCTTGTGAAATAACTGCCGTGATCTGATAATATAAACTCTGGTTTTCCAAGGGTTGGAATAACTCTATTACGAATGCGACTGAGTACCTGCTTCGATGTTGTTTTCTGAATAGGGCATAGTACTACAAAGTTAGAAAATACATCAATGCACACTAGCAAATGACGGCAACCTCTCCTTCCCTTCGGAATTGGACCAAAACAGTCCACCGCCAGTAGCTCACATGGTTTCTGAGGTAGCAATGGTCTAGGATATTGCCTCAGTAAATAATTATTTGGCTTTGTTCTCTGACACGGGTCACAAGTTGTAATGACGTCACATATTGTTGTTCTCATACGTGGCCATGTAAATGTCTCTCCTATTGTTGCTTCGCACTTGTCTAAGCCCACGTGACCGTAACTTTCGTGCGTATGCCATGTCAATCCTCGTTGTAACGATGCAGGTACTAATATGCGTAACTTGGTGTGGTCATTATCTACCCACTTGTGCAGCAAATTGTTGACATAAACATATCTTCCTTCTTTGGCTTTCGCTTCTCGAAATGCAGGTGTTCCTGTAGGTAGTTGCTTTCTGAAGTACTTAATTAATAGCATCATCCATGGTTCCGCTTCCTGTTCTCGCTGTATCTCACGTAACTCCTCCAAGAATTCCCGGTCCTTCGGTGTTAATTCCAAGTGTTGTACCATCGCTGTTTCTTCATTATCAGGCTCTGGGTTCCTGCTGAGTGCATCCGGTATCACGTTCATCTTCCCTGGACAATGTTCAATTTCAATGCTGAACTGATGAATGTATATAGACCAACGTGTCACACGTTCGCTTGCCATTGACGTCTTAAACAAGAATTTTAGTGCCTTGTGGTCAGTCCTGACAACAATAGGGTAACCATAGATTATTCGTTTCCATTGTTGGAGCGCATGAAGGATGGCCAACAATTCTAACTCGGTTACAGTATAATTTCGCTCGTGCTTACGCAATTTTCGGCTGACAAATGCCAAATATGTTTTGTGCTGCAGGTTAGCTGGATCCTCTTGGTAGAGCATAGCACCTATCCCAATTAGTGAAGCATCCGCTTGGATTTTAAATTTGTGCTTGAAATCTGGATAGCCTAATTTAATGCAGTTTTCCAATAGCTGTTTTGTTGCTTGGAATGCCTTCTCACATTCCGCGTTCCATGACCATTTGTTATTTTTCTTTAACATTTCCTGCATTGGAGCTACAGTCTCTGTATAACCTGGACAGTTTTCTTTAAAGAATCCCGTTACGCCTAAGAAAGCCCGAATGTGCTTGACTCTCGTTGGTGTAGGGAAATTCTTTATTGCTTCAATCTTAGCTGGGTTAGGCTTCACTCCCTCCTTGTCAATGACGTGACCCAAATATAAGATCTCGCTCTTGAAGAAATGCGATTTCTTCAGGTTTACTTTGAAATTCGATGCGTTCAAGTTGCCCAATACTTTATCTAAATTTTCCATGTGAGTTTCAATGTTGTCGGATGCCAACAGAATGTCGTCAATGTATCGCACCGTCATCTCCTTTACTTCCTCGGTTAGGTTCCGGTCCAGTGCTCGGATTAAAGCGCAGCCCGCTGTTTTGACTCCAAAAGGCATTCTGACGAAACAATATGTCTGGTTATCGAATAAGAAGCCAGTTAGAAGCTGTGACTTCTCATCCAACTCAAGATGGTGGAACGAGCTCGTCAGATCGACTGATGAATAAATGCTCTTGTTTTTAAAGCCTTTTAATACGTCTCTGATAATTGGCGCTCTGTCATACTCAGGAAAAATGAGTCTCATGTTGAGATTTCTGGCATCTAAACAAAGTCTAATAGATCCATTTGGTTTTGTGACTGCCAAAATCGCATTTAGATAAGGTGTAGGTGTCTTCCTTATCACTCCAGCTTCTAACATCTCATCTATAATGATTTTAACTTGACCACGATATTTTTCAGGAATTGGGTACAATCTGCTTTTGAAAGGTGACCAGTCCTCGACTTGCATAGAGTACTTGAAATTTAATATTTTCCCAGGTACTGTATCAAATACTGTTTTGTGCTTCCTTAAAATCTCTTCCAACTGTTTTCTGTGTTCACCCCCAAGTTGAATGTCATTGAGCCGCTCCTGTAGTAACTCTTCAAATTGTGGATCACTGTCATCTCCTTCTGTTAATAAAGACCATATCTCCTGGGATTCTATCTCCTCATCTAGTTCCACAACAGCCCCTTCTACGATGTTATCTTCCGCCTTTCGTACCTCCTCTTCCGTCTCTTCTGATATTGCTTCCAATGCCCAAGAATTTACATCTCTTCCGGTAGTGATTTCATCCATATGCAATCCCACGTTTTTCAGCTGGTCATATTCTCTAAAACTAACCGTATTCTTGTGTAAATCTATCACTGCGTGATAGTCACAAATGAAATTTGCACCAAGAATTATATTGAAATTCATCTTTGCCATGATAATGAATGTTTGCCCAAAAGTGTGTTCCAATATGTTCAGCTCTAAGTATGCCTGACGTTTACAAGTAACGGTGCGTTCAGGAATAACACCCCTCACTTTGAGCTGTGGTACCGGATTTACAGGAATATTCTGAGTCCGTCCCAACTCTCGAACCAAGGCCTCCGATACTAGACTGATCTGTGACCCTGTATCCAATAAACATCTTATATTAATTCCACCAATCCTTGCGTAAATAATGGGTAATTGCCTAATTTCATCGTTCCGTGGTTTCACCGTCTCCTCCAGGCAGTCTTCTGGTAAAGCAATCCATTCTTGTATGTTCGCTACTATCCATCCATCTTCAACTTCCGACTGTTGTGTTTGGAGACTGTCTCCTTGATCCAAAATTAACATTTTTTTTAGCTCCATTTCGACTCCCATCATCCTTCTGTCGCTCATGTCCTTGATATTCCTCTTGTCTCAGTAGACTTCCAGCTTCCTCAGTATGTGTATCTGGGTTCTTTCTGATCCCAATGGCCTTTTCCCATCTTCCTAGCTCTCCACCTTGATTAGCGTGTAACTCCTCTAAGTAATTTTGTGATTGAGCGTGCCTATCATCCCAGTCATCTCGATAGTTACGTTGATCTCCTTGATCCTGATCTCTCCTTCCTTTCCATCGTTGATTGGCATTGTAATCACCGTATCTTCCATAAGGCCTGTCATTCCTTCGATTATCACGCCATTGTTGATATCCTCTCTGTTGGTATCTATTGTTGCCCTGGTATCTATTGTTGTAGTGATTTTCGTTACGCTGATATGGTCTGTTTTCCCCTTCTTCCTGGTTTCGCCTAGGTGTGGAGGTGCTTGTATTAGTACCCTGCGTTTTAGTACTTCCCTGTTTTGTTTTTACAACCTCTGTAGTGTTGACTAATTCCAGCTGTCTTCCTCCTCTAAAATGACTATGAGATGTGGTCTCATCTATTTGCCGTAATATCTGCTCTGCGTGTAGGGCCGTACTGACGTTTTCTGCGACTAGTACTTGCTGTACATTAACTGGCATTTGCCTTGCTATTGTCATCACCAAATCTGCTTCGATTAATGGGTAATCAAGGTCGCGAAATTTTAGCATTTGCATGTTAAAGAAATCTGAGTATTTTGTCTGCTGGGTAGTTTGGTATTTTCTAGAGTAAAGCTCCATTCTTAAACTCTGTTGTATGGCGGGAGACCAGTATTTGCGCAGAAACGCTAAGTTAAAGTCTGACATGGTTCCAAATGTATATTTGAAACTTAAAAACCAGGTGAGAACATTTCCTGATAAAAATCTCTCCATCATTCTTAATCTACGTGCTTCAGGTACCCCAGTGTCATTAAAGTGGTCTTCAATCTCTTTGATAAAGGCCTTAGGTGTTACCCCTGAATTTTCTGTGTATTTCTGCGGCTTGTAGTCATTTGAGCGAATTACTTGAATAAGTTGTGTGGGCTGATGACCGTCCTGTGGTGTTGAGCTCCTATCTACGTTCTTACGAAATCCTTCCGTGTTTGTTGTTAATGGGCTCTCTGCTTGAGTCTGACTTCCTGCTATGCTGGATTGGGAACTATGTGAGTCATCCGGCTTGTCTTTCAATGCTCCCGTTTTAAATATAGACGATTGTTCTAATGAGCGGAGTTCGGCTTTTATGATCCTGTCTGTCTGCTCCTTAAGCTTATTTTTTACCTCTTGCTCCAAAGCTTGAATACGCGTGTGGTTTTCGCCTACTGTTTTAAGAATAGTGGATCTTTCCTCTCTAGAATCAATATTCATTTTCTTCCAATCTTTCCTGATCTGTTCTTTAATCGTGCTTATTTTTCTTCAATCTGGCTCTTATTTTCATCCTGATTACTTTCTATCTGGCTTAGCCTTTCGTCTAATGTACTCTTAAATTGTTCTTGTTCCGTTTCTAGGCTTTTCCACTGTTCCGCTGATTTTATCTCGAGACGGTCCATATCTTTAATTATGCCTGATATGTTCTCATCTACTGCTGATATTTGTTGTTGAATGACCCTGCCACTTTTCTCCATCTCCTTGAATCGTCCTTCCAACTTATCTTGAGCTGTTTTGACCTCGCTTGTATTCATTGTGCATGCTATTTCAATCTGCTCTAATTTAGCTAACACCGTTTCATCGAGAATGCTAAGTTTTTTTAATCAAAAATACTCTCCATTTGTTTAATCTGCTCTAATTGTTTCTCATTATTTTTGCTTACATCAAGGGTCAGTAATACCATCTGTTGGTTTGTGTGCTCTTTCATCTCTGCGGTTAACGAAGCTAATTGGTTCGTGTTTTTATTATTTTGCTCCTCTAACTGTGAATTTATAGTGTCATTAATTTCACTCTTTAATAACCTAGCTTGTTCCGCCTGATATTCATTTTGTTCAATTCTACTGTTATTTAACTGTGTCCGCAATGATTCACTTTGTTCTAACAGTTTAGCATTTAGCGATTCACTTTGTTCTGACAGTTTAGTACTTAGCGATTCACTCTGCTCAGATAATTTGTTTATAGATTGACTCTGTTCTAGCCTACTATTGTTTAATTGTGTCCGCAATGATTCACTTTGCTCTAACAGTTTAGTATTTAGCGATTCACTTTGCTCTGACATTTTCGTATTTAGCGATTCACTTTGTTCCAACATACTAGTGTTTATTTGTTCAGATAATTTTGTATTCAACGCTTCACTTTGCTCTAACATACTAGTGTTTATAGATTGACTCTGTTCTGCTAGTTTAGTATCCAACAATTCCTGCGTTCTCCTCGCTGCACTTTCAATGATCTCCTGGATCTGCGCCACCGTTGCCATGTTTTACAATTTATATGAGACATATGGGAAATGGCATACGCCAATGCCCTTTGACACGCACATAAATCCAATGCACATTTAATTTCTTTATCCTACTCAGTTCATTTATTTTTACCTTAAATCCCATTAGTCGATTGCATCACTGAGTAGTTCTAGTTTTACTCAATTTAATTTTAAACCCAAGCACATATTTAGTCATTAAACAGTTATCCTGATCTGATATTAACACTGACTAATTAACAAAGTATTAATTGTCATTTTAGGCTACAGCCTCCTAATATTTCCATGAGTTTGACTTTCTACACAAATCTAGTTTTAACTTTATCATTGGGCGCCCGGTATCACATCTTAATTTTACTTTAATTTAAAAGACAACAACGTGAACCGTATTTTACTTTGCAAACTCCTGATTTTAATTTATTTTTCACACATTTGGCGGTATCCACTTCGCCTCAACTACTTTTAATAAAATATCACTTCCCGGTGATTAAATACTGTCATATCTGCCTGCACTTGCGGCATGCCAGTTTTACTCAAATACGCCACTATTGACATGTGTAATCTCCCCGTTACACCACAGTGAATAGCCCCACCGTTGGCCGCCAGTTTTCACCTATGAACCCTTCAGAATAGCAGTGTTTTATGCAAGAATCTTAGATCAAGGGGTCGCGTTCAGTTCATAGTGTGGTGTTTACGTCCGCCAAACAACGTGCTTTTCTGAGGCAAGGGTTATAGGATGAAAACTATAATTAAGAAACAAAGGAGACAAAGCGTAAGATAATAACAACATTTAATAACTAATGTGTGCATAAAAGAATAAAACAAACAAAAAATAAACAAAATCCTCCCTGAATTTTTCCCTGACAGGAATATTTATCACTTTGAGGAGTCAGATGGATCTCCCCTTTTCTAATAAAATGTGGATCCAAGTTCCACTATCTTGCATATGAATTTATGTTCGCGTGGTGACTATCTACGAGAAATGAGTACTTGGATGATCGTTCGTTCACAACGGGTTAACAGCCACGGTGCTCACGAACAATCATCTCGTAAATCAACGTTTATGGATATGGGCATAACATTAATAAAAATCCTTAAATCTAATTCTGACACACATATTACAACTCTACTATTTACAGGCATCTCTCTGAGACCCTAATTAGTGTGGTGACACACTTAACCAAATGAGCTGCCACAATGGCCAGACACTCAACAACAAGGAAACACAGCGCCGCACGTGACTCACGGGTCACTGACATGGAAAATAAACAAAGAATAAACCAACAACAACAAACAACCTGAGTGGTTAAGATTACTTTATATTAACAAAATTGCATGTTAAGGAAACGCTTCGAAGGTTATCGTGTTTCGTAGGCAACTCCCATTTATTTAAACAATTTTACCATTGATCAGTTTCTCACATTTATATTTATTTTCAAGTAATTGGGAGCCAAACGTGCACTCCACTTTAATGAGCTTGCTTGCGAAACTCAGCCAGCCCTTGTGACAACAACTCACCCATTCCACAATACCAGTCATGTCCCCCTTCCAGTGTATATTAATAGCCGACCAGCTGGACTGTTATCTCAAGGAATCAACAGTACCTAACATCTTCTCCAACTCAACATATGGTCAGACAATAATCACATATCCATAATTGTCCTCGCAAGGATACAACATGAATCTGGTACCAAGCTGACAGAAATCAGTCTCTGCTGAAATTCCCGCTTGTAATACCATAAACATATACTCACAATACACACATCTGGGACTGACATAACGCCTTTCACATGGGTCTGCTGAATTAGAGCTCGCAAACATTTAACACAATATTTAAGACTTACGATAGAGCAGAATACTCTTCGTCACAAACTACATTGCTCCAAAGGCAATAATCACACTGAATCTGATCAATAATAAATCTCAACAAAATTTAATTACCCTCCAATCTACTATATAATTATATTAATTCAGTCCTACTTCTGAAACACGACATATCTCCAAGAGACGTTTTTAACCGCACTTCGTAACATAGGCGAACACGGCCGTTCACATAGATACGTTAGTGTACACAACTCAAAGAAAAGAACTTTCCATTAACTACAATTGTGCGAGCTGCTTCCAAACAAAAGTGTGTCAGATCAAAACTAAATATACTACATTAATCACACAAGCAATGTATTTACAAAAAAATATGTCCCATAAACCATACGTTAATTTAACAAATAATAAAATATTATTAGGTACTCATCTCTTTTTGTAGTCACCCGTCAAAGAACATCAGACGCCATTCCCCAACTGGATGGTTCTTTATCTCATAGCAGCCATCTGGACGGACTGTTGAGAATTCCACACTTCCTCTGCATTCATCGATGTCATCCTTGCGCTGATACAAAAATTAGGTTATTATACACTTTATGTCTGCCTACTAAATTCGCTTGTTCAGGTACTACATTCCCTGTCACTGTTCGTTGGCGAATTATCGACGCTACTGTCCCTATAACTATAGTACTATGACTATCTATCACTGAATTTAACACTTTACAATGAATATCTTGTGTTCCTCGACACACAATAAAAGTCTATCTCTTCTGATAAACAGAATCAAAGTCTACGTCCGTAGACGCACAGAATAATAGTAGTGTGTCCTCAACACACGGAATAAAAGTCATGTGTCCACGACACACGGAATAAAAGTCAATGTCTTGGCTCTTCGACACACTTATAAATGAACTGGCCCTTGGGTCTAGATGGAGGGGGATTTTATGTAAAAATATCTCGAAGTAATTGTGATACAGGAATGAAATAAATATCACTGAACTCGTAATATTGCACAGGTCAAGAATATGCCCATTAATCCTAGAATCGATCGTAGAGATTTTGTCTAGGCGATTTCCCGCGTGAATACTAGCCACCGCGTACCCCAGCCGGAGTTGGCGCGCAAGTAGGCATTCTCTTCTCATTGCTTCTCCATTTCTAATAATTTGGCGGTTTCTAGTAGATCTTGGCGTCTTGGGAGTGTCTATTTTCTTCATCAGCCATTCACGTTACTGCATCATATTTCTTCTAGGCGCGAATATCACAATGAACATACCAGAACCATGTCTCACCGCGCGTCGCTTCTAAAATTGAGGTAGCCACACCTGTCCTTATGATACATCGCTCTGCTATTTCTTTTCATAGCTCAAGTACTTAGCCTTTTGTTAAACTGATGCAGGTATGTCCCTACTGTCTCCAACAAATGCTTGAAATTTCCTCATCACTGTCTGGCTACTTTCATGATGCTGGTTGAAATATTTATTAATTGAAGAAATAAAAAGTAGAATCATTTAACCAACATAGGGTAAAGGGTTCAATATAAAGCACAAAGATTGACTGTCTGTCTGTCTGTTTGTCTGTCTGTTATGTATACAAATCTACACCGTTTCACCGATCTGAACCAAAATTTGTATACTTACCCTTTGGAACCCTGCGGGTAACCCTGTCATCTATATATATAAAGCACAAAGTTTGTCTGTCTGCCTGTTTGTTTGTTTGTCTGTTATGTATACAAATCTACACCGTTTCACCGATCTGAACCAAAATGTGTATACTTACCCTTTGGAACCCTGCGGGTAACCCTGTCAACTTTAAATTTCGGACAGACCTCCCCATTCCCTGTATTTAGGCCCTTTTGCACAAATCTACACCGTTTCACCGATTTGAAAAAAATATTGTGTACTTACCCTTTGGAACCCTGTGAGTAACACTGTCCACTTAAAATTTCGGACAGACCCCCCCATTCCCTGCATTTAGGCCCGTTGGTCCAAATCTACACCGTTTCACTGATCAGAACCAAAATTCGTATTCTTACCCTTTGGTACCCTGCGAGTAACACTGTCTGCTTGAAATTGCGGACAGACCACTCCATTCCCTGCATTTAGGCCCTTTGGCCCTAATCTACACCGTTTCACCGATCTCAAACAAAATTTGTATATTTACCCTTTGGAACACGGCGACTAACACTGTCTGCTTGAAATTGCGGAGAGGCTACTCCATCCCCAGCATTTAGGCCCTTTGGCACAAATCTATACCGTTTCACCGATCTGAACCAAAATGTGTATACTTACCCTTTGGAACCCTTCGAGTAACACTGTCCACTTAAAATTTTGGACAGACCACCCCATTCCCTGCATTTAGGTCCTTTGGCACAAATCTACACCGTTTCACCGATCAGAACCAACATTCGGATACTTACCCTTTGGTACCGATCTGAACCAAATGTTACATTCTTACCCTTTGGAACCCGATGAGTAACACTGTACACTTGATATTTCTGACATACCACTCCATTCCCTGCATTTAGCTCAGTAATCCCTCGGAGTTTCCAGCTTCCTAACTCACCAGCCATGAGCATTTGAGGGTGTACCAGAAGTGGTGGGGCTACACACACCCTGCCTCTTTGAGGGCCTTGGGTAGAAGATAGGAGATATTATGAAAAGGAAAAGAAGGCAGACCCCTCGAAGAATGAGGGCATCAGGAAAGATGAGACAACGGCCAATTAAGGCGGGAAATTGAAAGACTCCCTAGCCCTCGGATACCCTAATACAGTCGGGGTCAGAAGAGAACAAGAATTGACCAAGGGAGGCCGACAGGAAAGAGAACTGAAAGGAGCCCGGCACCAGGAAGTAGAAGCGATGCCAGACTCAGCTGAGGTCCCGTGGTCGCAACCCACGTCCCACAAGTTGTGAGACCCTGAGGGGGGGTCAGTTGTGAGAATAGCTTGCTGATTCATCGCGAGGTGACATCAGAGGACTTTCCAGAGCCCGCCGTGTTATATGCTGATGCCATCACAGGGCCGTTGCTCAAGCCACTGTGGTTTTGCGAAAGAGTGAGTGATTTCCCGGCCAATCTACATAAATAGGACGGGGAAAGCCGAACGTGTGTCATCATATTTCGTCATCATCTGCGATCATCTCAGGTTCGTGCAGCTTGGACCCACATTCTTTGCCGAGCAGCACGCCATAAGCTCTATCACTAGACGCATCGAGTACAGGCCTAAGCCAGAAAATAAGGTTGAGACTTTGGAAGACATCGAAGCTAGACATCTGAAATACCTATATCAGTTTTAAAATTACACCATCTTCGTTTAGTAGTCATTTTGTCATTACCTTATTATTAACATCATAAGTGTAAATGACCTAGATGTTACGCGCATCATACCACTAATCACCGCCGCATAAAGTCTTTCTCGACTGTGATTTTTAAAATATTTATTTTTATTACAGTACATTGTGTACATTATAAGTTGAAGTGTCAATTCAATACCGGTAGTAGTTTCCCTTATCGTAAGGGCAAATGACCTAGATGTTACGCCCCATTACACCATTAATCACCACACACAATAAGTCTTCCCGCCTGTGAATTATGAAATATGTATTTCTATTACGGTAGTTTGTAAGTTTGACGTGTCAATTCAACAGTAGTTTTCATTAGCCTATCATCCTTATCAAAAGGGCAAATGATCTAGATATTACGCCCTCATTGTCTTTGGGGGCAAATGACCTAGATTTTAAGTCCATTATATTTCTAAGGAGACTTTGAGACATTATCATCATTCCACAGGGCGAAGCCGGGTACTACTGCTAGTCTATCTATATATATATAAATAATACGCTAAGTTATATGTTTCACAAAACTGAAGCTCCTCACACTGACGAAGAGCTGAAAACGAACATCACATGCTGGTTCCATTCCCAGACGACTTCTATGACACAAGACTACAAAAGTTGCTACCACGCTTTGAAAAGTGTCTCAATTCGTTTGGTGTTTATGGCAAAAAACAGCTGACATATTGCTGTACCTGTTGCCAATAAAGTTTCGCATATAACTACGTTTTCTTTTTAAGTACGGAAATTTACTTTCTTGATGCCCCTCGTACATCTTCTTGGTTTGAGGTCTGAAATGGCTAATCTTTCAATAAGTAAATATTTATTAAGAGATGTTATGAAAATGAAAATCCACAGCCTGCTTCCAGTCGACCGAACGGGTCAGGGAATGGAATGATTGAAGCCCCTCCCCCATCTAGCGGCGAGGATATGAACTGTGCCGGCTGCTGTAGCCTGTCGCACTCCCCTGCGGCAATGATTATTTGAATGACAGATGAAATGAAATGATAGTGGAGTATGTTGCTGGAATGAAATTTTTGACAGGGAAAACCTGAGTACCCGGAGAAAAACCTGTCTGCCTCAGTTTTGTCCAGCACAAATCTCACATGGAGCAACCGGGATTTGAACCACGGACTCAGCGGTGAGAGGCCGGCGTGCTGCCGTCTAAGCCGCGGAGGCTCCCTAAGAGATGTTATACTGTACCGTATGTAAGATAAATATACCCTCCATGATATTTGAACGAATTGAATACAGATTGCATTACAATAATCCGCCTCGTTCGCAATGGTTAGCTTTCTTGGATGTCACCGAGAAGGCCCGAATTCGATTCCCCACTCTGCCAAGAAATGAAATCCTCGTCTGAGGGCTGTAACGGGATACATTCAGCCTCGTGAGGCAAAACTGGGAAGAGGTGAGTTTGATTCACACCTCAGCCTTCCTGGAAGTGGTTTTCCATGGTTTCCCACTTCTACTCCAGGCGAAAGCCAACTTACTGCAAGTCCACGACGACCTTCAACACCCCTTCATTGATCGTAGGTGATCCCGAGTTAGTACGGATCTGATGATTGGCTCAACCGTTAACCAAGTAAGGCAATATAATAAACAATAATGTGCAGCAGAGGAGGGCTAGAACGGTTCACTGCAGCAAGTATTATTCAATTCAGTTAAGTTTAGGAATTGATTGTGGGGGCAAATTATACACACACCAGACAGACGTACAGACAGACACACACACTTACAGACTCTAACCTTGATAGGTCTCATAAAAGCATACCCATAACAATGAGGGCATCAGGAAGGAAACTATAGGGATCACATAAGGCAAAAAGAGGAAAGACACCCTAGGATTCGGACACTCGAATACCATCGGGGTTGGAAGAGAACAAGAGTCAATCAAGGGAAGTCGACAGGAGAAATGAAGGAGAGAAGCCTGGCACAAGTGACTGAAAGCAATGCCACGTCCCGTGGTTGCTAACCCGCGTCCCACTAGTTTTGAGCTCCTGGGGGTTGTTGTTGTTGTTTCAGTATTCAGTCTTTTGACTGGTTTGATGCAGCTTTCCATTTCCTCCCTGCCCTTACCTATTCGTTCCATCTCTAAATAGAAAAGAAGGAAGTAAGTAAGTAAGCAAGTACGGAAGGAAGCTTTCAGTTTTACGTGACCGTTAATCATGCGATCATGAGCCACGGAACCTCCTTTCTACATGGAATCCGAACCACAGGACATGGCATTTCACTTCGAAAATCTTTACCTAGCTAATACACCTTACATCCGGGGGCAATCTGATTAACATATTCTAACCTTGGTTTATTCCTACAGTTCTTGTCCTCAACACTTCCTTCCATAACTAAGTTTATAATTCCTGCCTGTCTTAGTATGGGTCCTACCTACCTATTTCTTCTCTTTATGGGGGCGTGGTGGCGCAGCGGTCAAGCTGTTTGCCTCTCACCAAGGTGGGCTGGGTTCGATTCCCGGTCAATGCAAGTGAGATTTTCGAAGTGAAATGCCATGTCCTGTGGTTCGGATTCCAAGTAACAATGAGGTCCCGTGGCTCATAATCACAAGAATCACGGTCTCGTAAAACTACAATCTTCCTTCCATCCTTCTTCTCTTCATTAGCAGTCACCAGAAACATCTCTCCTCTCCCACTCGTCTAAATACCTCTTCATTTGTTAGTGGTCATCATTCTTCTGTAACTCCACATTTCAAACGCTTTTAGTCTCCTCTTTTCTGTTTCTCCAACAGTCCAAGTTTCACTTCCATAAAGTGTCATGATACAGACAAAGGCATTCAAAAATGACTTCCTATTGCCTTAATCTATATTTGATGTCAACAAATTTCCTTTCTCTAGAAATGCATTCCTTGCCTGAGCCAACCTATTTTTCATATCTTGTTTGCTTAGTCCATCAGTGGTTATTTTGCATGTAGTAGCAGACTGGGGCAAGCCTCCGTGGCTTAGGTGGCAGCACGCCGGCCTCTCACCGCTGGGTCCGTGGTTCAAATCCCGGTCACTCCATGTGAGATCTGTGCTGGACAAACCGGAGGCAGACAGGTTTTCCTCCGGGTACTCCGGTTTTCCCTGTCAAAATTTCATTCCAGCAACACTCTCCACTATCATTTCATTTCATCTGTCATTCATTTAATCATTGCCCCAGAGGAGTGCGTCAGGCCTCGGCAGCCGGCGCAGGTCATATCCTCGCCGCTAGATGGGGGCTTCATTCATTCCATTCCTGACCCGGTCAGAGACTGGAAGCAGGCTGTGGATTTTCATTTCAGTAGCAGACTGGGACTTGGGACTGGATGTAAGTAATGTGCGATCTTGTAATTATTGGGAAGAAGAATACAGTAAATGCTAGGTCCCACAAGACTTAAAATAAGCCACAATCCTAACATGGCTTGGAGTCAGAATGAAGATGATTACATTGTGCTTCTAGAGGCGTACTTCAACATGCTGAAAAGTGGAAATGTCCTTTCTTGGTAATTGAAATTGGAACCTGAATGGGGCAGATACTATTTCGCTCAACCTAACATCAATCGTCAAGCCAATCCCTTCCTGCCATTGCATGCACACACATATCTAAGCAGTAGGCCTACTTCCCAGCTACAAAGCCTTAGTGCCCCACTTCACCCACTCATAACTCCACTAATGATTATAAGCCGACGCTGCGACATGTTAAGTTCGCAATCGAATCAAGGAAACTATTGAGCTGAAATGGGTAGTTCGTGGGAGCAAAGCTTGGGAGATTTCTGTAGACTCCAGTCGCTTGTTGAGCGAAAGGATCTCTGATGCCTTTTAAAGTTTTAAATTTACATTGTTCAGCCTCATTTCCTTCGAATTTTAACGACTTATTTGTTGTCCCGTTCCATTTTTGGATATGGTTCCTTCCAAGTCTTCCTTATGGAATAAATAGGCTACGTTAAGAACAGTCATCCAGTACATTGACTTGCTCATACCTGGGAAACATATTTTATCGAACTTATAACCTTATCTTTCCATCATATGAGAGAGATATAGTAAGCTACTTGCAGTGCAGATACATATCCCTAGGGACCTCAATTCTGACGAAATTAATTGAGGTTATTGAAATAATTCAGAAGCCTCCGTCGCTTAGGCGGCAGCACGCCGGCCTCTCACTGCCGGGTCCGTGGTTCAAATCCCGGTCACTCCATGCGAGATTTGTGCTGGACAAAGCGGAGGCAGACAGGTTTCTTTCCGGGTACTCTGGATTTCCCTGTCACAATTTCATTCAAGAATCACTCTCCACCATAATTTCATTTCATCTGTCATTCATTTAATAATTGTCCCAGGGGAGTGCGACTGGCTTCGGCAGCCGGTACAGTTCATATCCTCGCCGCTAGATGGGGGCTTCATTCATTCCATTCCAAGACCCGATAAGTCGACTGGAAGTAGGCCGTGGATGTTCATTGAAATAATTCACTCTACTTTTAGGTACGGTATATTTCATGAAAAATCCACCTATTGGAATGGGAACCATGTAGAGACTTCCGGAAAATTTCAACACATCTTCGCGTTTCTCATCCCCAGACGCTGGGGTCTGGCGTTACGTTACGGCGACGGGACGAAATGTACCCAGATGCACTGAGGTGTGTGACGTCATAGTGCTGCTTGGTGCATGTGCTCCCCGACAATCTCTACTTCGTTAGTATAAGACAAAAATCCCCGATTATTGGATGTCACGGGTAATCTCGAGAATCACTGGATGGATTTTGATGCGGTTTTCACCATTATGTAAAGGATATCTCGAGGAAAGATTCTGTAGAAATTAATTTATGTATGATCAAAGGAAGCCAAGCAGACACGATTTCAGTGAAAAAGTCGAAAAGAAACTTGGCGTCCGTGCGCTTCTTAAGCTTTCGCTGGGCAAACCGTTAAAAATATCAATATACTATGAGCGTAAGAATTGGTCAGCATGAAAAGTTCTACAAAAAAAAAAGTCCGCGAGAGCATATCTCCATCTTCAATACATTGCCCACTATAAGTGTTTTTAGACTGGATGGAAGGGGCACGTCCCCGCGCGCTCTGGTGAGCGTGACGGTATCCCGCGCGCTTGACCTTGCTTTGCCCTTGGTTTTCACTTGCCGCTCGCGAGTAATTTGAAACAAGGTAAAGTATTATAAAGCAAGGTAAGTATTATGCAGATAATATTCTAACATGTCAAGAGTCTTTGGCTTCGAGCGAAGCGAGAAGCCTCCTGCCTTTCTAGCATTTTTCAGCATTTGTAGCATTTAAGATGATACAAAGTCTAGTCTTTCAGACTGTCACTTTTTTGTACCGATCACGTCCAAATTCATACCTAAAATATAACCATTCAAAATCTTGGTCGAGTTCGTAAATGGGCAAAATCGAACCAAGGAGGTGAAAATGGTGGGCCTTTCTTCGAAAACATTTAATATTGCTATATTTTTCTTAATTTGCGAAAAATTGAATCCATTAAAAATTCATACTAATCTTGAGGATATGGGCCTAGAACTTAACTCAGTGAAATATTTTTCATAGCACCAACCATCGAGTAAAGGGGTGGGAAAAGTGGAGTTTTTAGAGAAAAAGCATACCGCCCTTAATGGGCACAATATCAAAATTGTTTAAAGGACCAATAAGTTAGTTCTCTAAATATTACCGAAATCTTTTGTCTGAAATAATTTTTGATATGACTCACCCTTACGCCAAGGGATGAGCAACATATTTTAGGAACTACCTGTATAAGATGAGCTTCTCGTAAGCTAAACTTGTGGAACCTTGTAGGTATACAACAATTGGAAATTTAGTGAATTCGAAATATTTATTATTGTCCGGTGAAATCTACCACCGCCTTCCGGCGTGCTGAGAGGGACTTTAAGCCTATTTTCATTTTTGAAAACATAGGCTTATGAGATCACCTTTAGTCCGTGTGTCTGTCTGTGTGTGCGTGTGTGTGTGTGTGTGTGAGAGAGAGAGAGAATTTTTGTGTGTCCCCCCTAATAACTTCTAAACGGATGGAGTGATTTCAATGAAACTCGGTAAGTTCATAGCACTATTCCGGGCGACCTCGACCATGCCCTTCAAATTATGTTACGTCTCACCAATCCAGCATGGCGGCTGTGCGAAATGTTTCACCAGCATTCAATATCTCCGAAACTATTACCGGTATCACCCTGGAATTTTGTACGGTCATAAAGGAAACTACTGGAAGTTCACCTATGTGACATTTGAAAACCTGGTCATTAGAAAACCAACATGGCGGCCATGTGAAATTGCGACTTTTAAATAGATGTTTCTCTCGATTTAACCAACCAAACGCAATGAAACTTGGTAAAATATATGTTTATACACATTGTTATTCACCTACATTTAACTTCTTCAATTGTTTACATAGCCTCAAGATGGCGGCTGTACGAAATTTTTCACCGGCTTTCTATATCTCTGAAACTATTAGCGGTATCACCATGAAATTTTGTACGGAGATAAAGGGCACTACTGGAATTTTATCTATGTGATTTTCTAAAACCGGTAAACTATAAAACGAACATGGCGGCCAAGCGAAGCTGAAAGTTTTAAATAGACTTTTCTCGCGATTTAATGATCCAAACGCAATGAAACTACGTACAGCAAATTTTCATACACATTGTAATAAACAGGTATCTAATTTAGTTCAATTGTTTACGTAACCTCAAGATGGCGGCTGTGCGAATTTCGTAAATTATGTTTTTTATTTCTTGTGTTAAAATCATGCGATCGAAATCAACATTTGCATAATAAACGTACACAATTATCATCACCTATTACTACATAACTCTATGGCCTACATCCAGTAAATTAAAATCCAACATGGCGACCATCCGAAATATTTAGACGGTTCTCAATATCTATTAATCTACTACATGAATCAAATTGAAATTTTATAAGTGTATAGAGACTATAAGCATAAGTTCACCTATGGGACGTTCAATAATCTGGCGAGCAAAAATCAAACATGGCGGCGACGCGAAAGTTAACTATTCAAATGGAGGTTTCTTGGGTTTTAACCATCCGAGCGCAGTGAAACTTGATACGGTATATGCTTATCCAAATGTTAATCGACTGGCATCTAATTCATTTAAATTATTTTCATAACCACAAGATGGCGGCTGAGCGAAATTTTAAAATCCCGCTTTTATTTCTTGTGTCCTAATCATGCGATTAAAGTTTGAATAAAACACCTACACAATAATCTTCATGTAATAGTACATAAATCTGAGGCCTATAATATAAAAATCCAACATGGTGACCATCCAAAATATTTAGACGGTTCTCAATATCTATGAATCTATTACAGCAATCAAACTGACAATTTTTATGTTGATAGAGGCAATTAATATTAGTAGGACATATGAAAAAAGGCTATTTAGTTCTTCACGGAACTACTTGTTAATACTGCATTAGTATATGTAGTATTTTTTTTAAGTGATACCCTGTAAATGAAAGTAGCAAGAATCAGCATGAAATAGTAGACATAACCAACTAGCTGGAAACTCTTAACCTGCCAATGTGTTAAGAAATGAGGCTTTCGTGTAGTGAATTTTGTTATCTTGCTTGCATCGTACAAAAAAATGTTTCTACTTTGCCGCGGTTATTGTGACTAAAATGCCTTTAGGAAACATCACATTCGCATCTTCATTAGGAAGTTATGAATATTTTAGTTTTACAATAGTAAATTGACGAAAACATTTGCTACTATTCAGGAAAAGGCAGAGGCAATGCTGCCAACTTCACTTTACCGCACACGCCTGCACTTTGCATTCCCTGCTACTCGTTCTTTATCTATAGTGATCCTATGTTCATTCAGCTTCGTCTCAACGTTTGTGGTTACATCGCTGAAGTGAAGTATTCTGCAAGTTCTTTACTTTGCATAGCTGGCATCAAGAGAAAGAACTCTGTCCCGTCACAGAGTGGTCTGGCGCTCTCAGAGTATGTGGTTCACGTCACATTTCCTCTAGTATTCCTCTAGTGTCCCTAGGGGCAAATATCAAGTTATAGTGAGAGTTACGACATCGGGTTTCAAGATGTAATGAGATGAATGGCAATTCATTCTTTCACTAATTGCAAGGGAGAATCTACTGAACATTCAGTATACCTTAGTATATGTAATAAGAGAACAGTTAATTCAAGACGATTTTATTTCGTATCTCATGGGAAAAGTGGGATCCATACACAAGGAAAGCGGGACAGCTACTATAGGGCAGTATAAAGTGAAGCTTCCAAAGATCACCAGAATAGGTTATTATATCATCTCTGTTCTCTTAGTATTTCTGCAAAATGAAAATAGCCTAATTAGCATGATAATGTTATAATTCAATGTTCTTTTGAACTGATGTAACTTTAGAAAAAAATAACATAATATGGCTGTGTGCAATGGACCATGCCTGCCGTAGGACAACAGTTAAAGGCAGCAGTTGACCAACCTCGCCATGCTGGCCACTAGAGCCGGGCAAATTTGCTCTAGTTCCGATCGGTATCGTAAGTTGGCGCATGGCCAGTACCGTCTCCCACCAAGTGCACTCATGGCCAGGTCTCTCCGCAGAATGAGAATCTGTCTCGATAATACCAGTACTGAGTGGGAACCGTAAGTCTCGATAATACCGGAACTCCTTTTTCTCGGCGTTATCGACAGTATCTAGTTAGAGGAAGAAGCAGACTCTCTCAAGCCGCTGCACGTGTGAAATCAAAGCCCACTATAACTCCGGAATATTTTTACCAATACTTCTCTCACTAAAGATAGATGTGGTAAGAGAGAAATTAGCAGATGGAAGTCAGAAATTATTAGAAAAAGCAGTTATTGATCGAATGAGCGTCTGATGGACGAAATCGTAGGCAGGGATATTATTATATAAACAAAATAAAGTGGAAGTAATTTTCAAATCGTTATCATCTACACCAGAAAAATATGAACAGATCGGCCTAAGTTCTTGGCCATATTCACACAACGAAATAGGATGGTTGTTTACATGAGGGAAGAGTTTTCACAAATTACGGGTGTATTACTATAATTATTATTATCATCATTTATTTCCCCTCGTGTCCACCATCAGTTCAATACTTTGATTGTAACATATAAATAGCTTGTGTTGTCACTGTGGTTGTTGTTCCCAATACCTTAAAACGACGAAATGAAAATTAATATAGGAATTCAGAAACGTTAGGCAAAATACTGTACATCATTTTTCATCAGATAATTAAATTATGAAATTTTCATCTACTGAAAACTCAGATTTTGGGCTGGAAAACAATATCAGTTTGTGGCATGCGGTATATTCATCAAGCCAGTGCAAACACCTCACTGATTCGTCTATAAATGTGCCAAAGATATGACAGTTTGAGTGACAAGAGTGCGATGGAAGTTCACTGAAAACTACTCATTACCGCGGGAATGTCACTTTGTCCAATACTCCACAGTCTTGTTCGATCACAATGTAATGTTGATAACACTACCCATGATGCAACGTGTGAGCACGTGCCTAGGAATGCAATAAAAATGGCGGTGGCTCAAACATATTTCAAAGCCATCATAGCAAAATAAAAAATAATCAATCTTAATCTTGAATGTGATCATTTTTTTTCTCTTGTGGCCGGCGACTAGAGAATAGTATTCGTACCGGTTGGAGCATTTTAGATAGAGAGAGTCAAGTATTCAACGCAAAAGTTCTCACTTTGTATCTTTGTCATATTTTCTACTCGGATGTGAGTGTCTTCGTGGCTGAATTGATAACGCGTTGGACTCATGAAAGGAAAGATTGGGGTTCGATACCTGGTAGGGGAAGTATTTTAGAATTTGTTTCCGTTATCTCTCTATATATATATGAAAGTTTGTCTGTTTTTTCTGAATTTCCACGGACGTTTGAGTTATTAACGCGTTTCAGACTGGTTATGACGGTTGCGCGCAAAAACAATTTTTGTGTATGTCTGTCAGTCTGTCTGTCTGTTTTTGTACAACTTTGCACGCGTATCACTCGAGAACGGCTGAGTGGATCATCGTAAAATTTGGTACAGATGTCCATCAGAGGCACGAAAGTAATCATTGATGTAACTCTTCTCCACACCTCTCATAAAAGAGGGCCTACCCCCTTAAAAATGCATGCTGAAATGGGCGTAGAAAGACGAGACAAAGCTCATTTTCAACGTCTCAATGTGAGAAACAAAACTCGGGAGCCCTACGGGCCCCGAAAACCACATTTTAAGGTCCTAAAACCAACAGTTTTTTAGATATACCCAGAAAACTAATTTCATTTATTAAGCTATTGAAAGCATGCAAGCCTGTAACCATGGCAACACATTCTCTGAAGTCCATCTATTTCTGTAAGACGCAATGTCATTCCATTTATTACATTACTGTGAACGTTCGCAAACGGCTATATGGTTAGCACGGAACCAACTTAAGCTGTAAAATTCAGCAATACCTATATAATGCGCTTAAGGGGGTCAAGGGATACTCTTGAATTTTTTCACGTGATTTACACGGGCGGGTGTGGTACTAAAAGTTTATTATATCGCTATCCCTATATTAATAAATTATTATTTTGATTATTATTATATTATGACGTCAAGGACGAGACAAAACTCATTTTCAGCCCCTCGGTGGCTCGGAGGCTACTACGTTTATAGGCTCTAAAACTACGTTTCTGAGATATTCCCAGAAAACTAATTTCATTTAATAAACTAATAAATAGATGACGAGTACAGAAGGACGCCAAAATCAGGAGCTATATAAATATACTGAGAAAATCACAGATGTGGCCAGGATGAGACGTCTGGATTTCTACGGACATGTCTCATGGATGAACCCAACAAGACTAAACAACCGGCTTCTCAACTACTGGGGGAATAGAAAGAGCTTGACGACGTCGCTAACAGTAGTTAACAAGGATATCCAAGAACTGAAGATAATGAAAAGTGATATTCGAAGCCGATCATATCTCAGAAAGATACTTAAACAGAAGAGTTTTCCGGACAGACCACCCTGTAAGAAAACCGGCATCATCTGGACAAAAGAGATTACTAATAATGACATGCCACCTATACTTCATTGATATGATAAATACTTAATGTATGCAGTACATACGGTACTACGGGAGAATTTTCAACACGACGGTTGCATTAAATCAGCATATACATAACCTAACACTGTTTGGCAAATTTAAAGTGGAACTTCTGATACCGTAATTCCATTTCAAGAATCCCGGTTTCTCTTCTAAACGTTTTGGACATTTATTAGAATTGCCACATATCCATATTGGGCATTTCAACTCAAATTCTTGTACGAATTTCCGAATTTCTCCATCCCATACAACGAGGTTATTTCATGTCATCGTAATACTGGTTGGCACCTTTTAAAAATCGTTAATAATCTCCGTATTGAAGAGGATTCAACTTATTTAACTCAAGCGCCGAGCTGAATTATTTTATTGATTTTCTAAATTATTTTGTGTATATTTTGATTAAAAAAATTAAAGCTTAACATTCATACACTCACCGTTAATAGTTCTTATTTCTAACTACTTTTTTAAAATAATTGTTAAAAGACCAATCTTATATTTATTTAATTAATACTACTTTGTAAGGATATCCATTTTTATTACTATATTTTATTTATTACAATTATTATCATTAATTTTTCATTTTAATTTAGATTTAAGGCACATATGCCATTTTAGTTTTTCAATTCTTAATTGATTTTCTTTTTAGGCTGAGGATGACCCCACTGTGGGTCGAAACATGTATTAATATATAAAATATATATTTGTTTAAGTATTGATTTGGCGTATAATTTAAACGTTTAATTCTAAAAGAGAGAAAGGAGAAACATAGCCAGATAATGCGCGAATATTGGGCAAACATCAAGTCCCTCGCCAAACTGAAAAGTTGAACGTCGTGGTCCTTAGCTGGCCCATCCGAAAGAAGAAGAAGAAGAAGAAGAAGAAGAAGAAGAAGGATAATAATAATAATAATAAGAAGAAGAAACTAATGAAGTAATGCAAGCCGCTAAACATGACAACAGTATCACAAGAGGTGACATCCACCTTTCCATTTATTTCTGTAAGAAGCAATGCCACTCAATATATTACATTTCTGTGAAATTTTGCAAATGGCTATAAGGTTATCGTGGAATCAAACATAGACTGTAAAATTCAACTATGCGATTAAGGGAGTCAAGGGGTACCCTAGAATTTTTACACGTGACTTACACGTGCGATATGTTGTACAGAAGGTCTATTAAATCTCCAAACAGCAACATTATTTTTAAAAAATCCTGGATTGGAATAATGTTTTTTGCAGCTTTTGGGAATTTGGGCCATTGGAGGCTAAAAATCCCGAATCTTCTTGCACCACAAGCCTTTATAATTTATTAAGGGGGTCTTCCTGGGGATGGGGACTTTCCATAACGGTGAGAGTCAGTTTTAATTTGACATATATTGCGTTTCGTCTATGAGGTTTTCAATATTATTGTCACGTCAGGAAGTACACGTTAGGTGAATTTAATTTGAGAGCACATTTTATGTAATCATATTTTTGTCGACATACGGGTTCATTGTAAAGATGATTTTGTTTGATACTGTGTGGTTGATATATATTTATGTTTATGTACGCCTATAATTCATGTTCGGGTGCTTGGATCATCGTAAAATTAGGTATTGTAACCATGAGGCAATAAACCAATCATTTAGAATACTCTTCAACGTACTTCTCATAGAAGGGTGGGTATAAGGAACAAATTTTCAAAATACATGCTAAAATATTCGAAAAATAAAAAATATCCTAGATGGACGACCAAAGCATATGTTGCGCTTCTCAATGTGTGACACAAAACTAGGGAGTCTATAAAGGGTCTCCGAAAACCACATTTTATGGCCCTTAAATAAACAGTGTCTGCGATATACCCAGAAAACTAACTTCGTTCTGTTAAACGTACGAAGGAATGACAAGCCCTTAGCCATTGCAACCGTAGCTCAAATGATAACGTCTGGTTATTAATACCGAAGACCGTTCGAAGAGCGGGTATTTCTGATAGTGTTTTATAATTTGTGTCAACCGCTTTATCAATATCTTACTTCAAAAATGATACGACAGAACACAGTTGCAACACAGGGCTCTAGTAACTAGCGAGTGCATGAATGTTTAGGTTCCGTTCCGTGAAAGTTACATAGTGCTTGAATGTGGCATTACACAAAAAAATCTTAATATGTAGGCCTACACATCAAATAGAATTTTCTTTTGCTAATATTTATGACCAAATAATACTGGGGGATATCATAAGACGCAATGCAAGCACTGACGAACAAAATCTCCGTCGATATGTTATTAAGATGATATGCTCAATACAGTATGTTAATATGACACCGTTGAGGTTGGGTGGATTCTTTCAATTCGCAGACTCCAGTCAACGGAATGAACAATTTTTTTTGAATCCTTACACAACAAGCCTCAGTGCCTTCAAGCAGCGCCATATTGCCAATCGTTATCGAGCCCACGTTACCGGTAATATCAGTTCCGGAACCAGCATTTCCGTTCTTCATTCTCGTCCAACGAGACCGATCGGAACACAGGAGCTCTACTGGCCACATTGCACAAATGAGTGCATGACAAGAGCACTAAGGAAAAGTTTTGTTTATCGGCGCAGGGTTCTACTAGGATTTGGCATCAATTCCTACCTCTGCAAAGAATTTAATTGTGGTCTAAGCGTTGAATCTCGTGGGGATAATACGTAGTGTACAATCCTACATCGCCCATCCTAAAGGTGTTCTTTAAGCTTTCTCGCTTGTCACCGTGGAGGTCCATGTTTGATTCCTGGCTCTGCCAAGAAATTTAATCCTGGTCTGAGGGCTGGAATGGGTTACACTCAGCCTCGTGCGGTAAAACTGAGAAGAGGTGGGTTTTGATCCCCATCTCAGCCATACTTAAGGTGGTTAGCCGTGATTTCCCACTTTTACTCCAAGCAAATGCCAGGATAGTTCCTAACTTAAGTTCACGGCCACCTCCTTCCTAATCCTCGCCTGAATAACCAATACACACGCTACTACAGACACCACAATAACACAAGTTATCAGACAAATTCCATTCACACCCGAGTGCAAGGGGCTGAATGCCCACGACGTCCATGTCCCTGGAATGGAGCAACAAGAACAGACAAGCTAGTGGTCGTGGCCTTACAAAAATATGTCAATGCTGAATTTTCCATATAGAGGGAATTAATAGAATATCGTTTCAAGCACGATCTAATAACTGAATGCTTTTATTTGAACAGCTGAATGGTTCATTCCAAGAACCACACAGGTCCAACAATTAAATTCTTCAGGAATTAAAAAAAAAGACAGTATAACTTCATTTGTGCTGAATGAAATAAAAATTGCTTTTAGTACTACTATTGTCTCACTAACAGCTTTACATTGCACATAGCCTAAAGAAAATATACTTTTTATGAGGATAGTTTAGAAAACCTAGAGAAACCTTTGGACTAGTCTGGTTTTATCATTTTAAATGATGTTGTCGACTTCGTCGTTACGCTGGGGTCTGGCGTTACGTTACGGTGACGGGACGAAATGTACCCAGATGCACTGAGGTGTGTGACGTCATAGTACCGCTTGTACATGTGTTCCCCGACAATCTCTACTTCGTTAATATAAGACAAAAATCCCCGATTCTTGGATGTCACGGGTAATCTCGAGAACAACTGGATGGATTTTGATGCGGTTTTCACCATTCTGTAAAGGATATCTCGAGGAAAGATTCTGTAGAAAATAATTTATGTATGATCAGAGGAAGCCAAGCAGTAACGATTTCAGTGAAAAAGTCGAAAGCAAACTTGGCGTCCGTGCGCTTCTTAAGCTTACGCTGGGCAAACCGTTAAAAATATCAAAATACTATGAGCGTAAGAATTGGTCAGCATGAAAAGTTCTACAATAAAGTCCGGGAGAGCATATCTCTATCTTCAATACATCGCCCACTATAAGTGTTTTTAGACTGGATGGAAGGGGCAAGTCCCCGCGCGCTCTGGTGAGCGTGACGGCATCCCGCGCCCTAGACCTTGCTTTGCCCTTGGTTTTCACTTGCCGTTCGCGAGTAATTTGAAACAAGCCTTTCTGGCATTTTTCAGCATTTGTTGCATTTAAAATGATGCAAAGTATAGTCTTTCAGACTGACTGTTACTTTTTTTGCCAAAATCTTAGTTGAATATAAGAATGAAAAATATTTTAACCTCAAATACGTTTATTTACAGAAACAACCTACCTAAACCAGTCCCTTTATAACCGGAAACTTGGACAAACAGAAAAAAAAAATTCGGAACGGAAGTAGCCTATTTCCTTTGTAAAATGACACTGTAAACCGGAAAACTGCCGAACGCGGAAACGGAAAGAAATTCCGGAACTGTAGGCATAAATAACCTGATTAGGACGGATTATCTTATCCATAATACAAAGCTATTTGCTACATTTTGAGCGCGACTGTACTTGCACCAAAGTCCTAGGAAACTTAATTTTTTCTCAAGGATGAAGCAGGTATGCTACATTTCACAACATCCAACCCTCTTGTAATACACACAGTTTCCTACTGAAAAGTAAGAATAATAATGTTATTTGTTTCACGTCCCTTTTAACTACTCGGGCATTTAGAGACGCCGGTGTACCAGAATTTTTCCCCAAAGAGGATTTTTAACGAGCCAGTAAATCTACTGACACGGCTCCCTTGCATTTGCGCGCCATCAAATGTCAGCTGACTGCGCCAGGATACGAACCTGCAACCTTGGCCTTCTGACAAATGAGAGTAGAAGTACGAGTAGAAGAAAACAGTGAACAAGATTAATCTTTAAAGGTGTTCTTTTCACTGTGTACTGCATTTATTTATGTACTGTAATTCAGTGACAATTACTTCTGAATATAAGACACATACACTGGAGGAGAAAATTAAAGTTATTGAAGAACAAGAGAAAAACAAACGTCTGACTAAAGAAATAATTGTGTTGTTTAATGTGGGAAAAACTCAAATTATTTCATAGTTCAGTGATCCTATGCGATAATACAGTATTTCTTTGTACATGGTGTCTCAAAAAATGTATTAACACTTTGAATGACTATAAAATGATTATTTATGAACATAGAGACACATTTAAGGGCTTCAATTATAGAGGAGACATGTAATTAAAGACTCGTGTTCGCAAATGTTCAAATTGATCACCGTCAGTGTCCAGGAGTTCGACAAACCGCCACCAAAGCACCAGACCATTGCTCGCATCAGAGATAAATTTGAAGCAGATGGAACCGTTCACAACGCCAACAAGAAACGTTCTGGACGACCACGGACGTCCACCAGTCCTAGAAAAGAAGAACAGGTGCAGGAAGCCCTCACTCGATCCCCACCGAAATCACTGCGACAAACGGCTCGAGAGACACACATCTCAAAAGATAGCGTCCATCGCATCATGAAGCGTCTGCGCTGGAAATCCTACATTCCAACACGAAATTGGAAATTGACAGACAATGTCACGAAATTTCAAATGAACTTTGTCGTAACGTTTGGGAATCCATTGCTTCGCGAAACTTTATCTGGACACTGACGGTCATCAATTTGCACATTTGCGACCATGAGTCTTTAATTACATGTCTCCTCTATAATTGAAGCCCTTAAACTTGTCGCTATGTTCATAAATAATCATTTTATAGTCATTCAAAACGTTAGTACATTTTTTGAGACACCCTGTATTTTGTCTTATTAAAACTCAACCCTTTGTAAAACGGAAACCTGCGGAAACGGAAAAATAAATCCGGTACGATTGCGTTCCGCCTTAGGCAGGTTTTACTGTATTATGTAAATTATAACAAAGTACAAATCATTATTGAATGCCAAACAATCCAGGTAATTAATTATATTGAAAGAGCATTGGACTTGTTTCATTTTTGTTGAATCCCCAATATTTCACATTCGTATATAACTCGACCTGTCTGCTTTTTGGAGACAGCAATAATACCTATACGTAGAGCTGGCCTTGAATAGGAAGAAGATGTATTTATCTCAAAAAGTCAATTTTGGGATTTGTGTGGTTTTTGGAATGAACCCTTCACATTAACTGTTCTCAGCTCCTCGGAGAGCGGCCACTATGGTGGAAGTCTCGCCACCGGGTTGGTGCGGAGGGGTGCAAAAGGTGATATAATGGTCTTGTCTTGTTAGATTCTCCAAGGGCACTATTACTGCCTAGAGACCAAAGTATTGTGTATGGCGGGTAATAGGGAGACCAAGTTTACGACACTTTGTTATACGATCAACTTGGGAGATTGCAGCAACTACTTAGGCACCTTACGACAGTCAATGCGATTACTAACTGGTCATATTCATGAATTTATTATTAAAGTGTCCGAGAATAGGACGTTCCCTTGAACATAGTAATCCTAAAGTAATACATGAATCTTCTCCGGCGGTTCCTCCCTGAGGCATTGTATGCATGCATGGCTAAAGGGGAGCATGTTAACTATTGAGCGGAAGTGCAGTAGGGCTGCATGCTCCAGAATATGAGAGGTGAGGCAGGGACGACACGTGGTCCAAAAGCGCACGTGGACATTTGAGCAGACGCACAGTGTGAGATTTCACCCATCCAGGGGAACTTTATTCACTGGCTAATGTAAACTTATCTGTGGCAGATTTTGGTTACCTCTAGAATTAAAATAAAGGTTTTAATTTGTAGTTAGAGATTAAAAATGTTTTATCTGTATTTTTTGTCCAAAAATAAATAAATAACACATATGTTTAACAAACGTAAGACACAAATTTGGCTAGTGTTACCGTCAAATATACAAAATATATATTGCTCTTGGCTTTTGATGCAGCCCGATTCATTGAGATTAAACTTTGGTGACAATGGGAACTAAAAAATTTTCGGTCCATAAAATTAAAATGTAATAACAAGGTACGACACAAAACATGCGCAAACACAAAGGAAAGTTATCTGATCTAGCCTGTATCACTGCAGCTATCATCAGAGTGATTATCCGAAGCATTTACAACAGGATTCCTTAAAAGTTCTAAAACTTCGGGCATGACTACCCAACGTTTCGTTTTCGGAGAAGCACCTTTGGTCGTTATCGCGCAAACTTGTGCAGGATATTTCGATCGTTGCTAGTATTATACTTAATAAGCTATAATGTGAAACAAATTTCAGGTCGGAATACAATGGAACACCTGAGTAGAATCCTCTTTGAATTTCAAGAAACTACAGTAGTTTTTGTTCATGACAAGCCTCTTTTCAATACAACATTGTAACCTAACCCTTCAATGAAATTTTAAGTTAACATACAAAATCTTACCTTCAGATATCAGCAATAACATTGAAGCACAGCACTGAACTGTCTGCGTCAAGTCACAGCGCTTGTCACCAGTCGAATAAACATACTGCACACTGCACGGCTGTTGCAGGGCTCTGAGAGCGTCCACGTCTTTACTTTGTTTTAAGCCCCATTTGACAGATGTTGCGGGTGACCATTGTACAAGTGCGTAGTATTTTCTTTTGACTGGGATATTTAGCGAACTAAATGTCATTTATTTTGTGAAAAATAATATGGTCGGGAAATTGAGTAAAGTCCTCCTAGATATGCAAAATCTCACACTGTGAGACGGCACGAAATCGATGCTTCACTTTGTATGAAACACCTCATAGAAGAAAGTACCTTGGAAATAAAGGAACACATGTCCCGGCTTTATTTCGTTGTTGTTTATAGACCATATAGCCGGCTCCGTGGTGTTGGGGTAGCGCGCCAACCTCTCACCCGGAGGCCACGGGGTCAATTCCCGGCTCCGTCAGGGATTTTAGAAACTGACGTGAGGGCTGGAACGGGGTGCACTCAGCCTCGTGAGTAGCTGTCTGACAGTGAGATTGCACCCCGGTCACGAAAACCAAGATTAACGGCCGAGGGGACCCGACGCGCTGACCATGCGTCACCCCAATATCGGCAGGCCAAATGGCTGGGTAGCAGTTGCTAGGTAGGCCTAGACCTCATGGGCTGTAGTGCCAGGGGTTAATAAAATAAAATAAAATAATAGACTAGTACATTAGGCTATGCAACGAGCCAATAATGGCAATAATTAACACACGAGTTTGTGTCTTAATACGAGTGTCTTAATTACCATTATAGGCGAGTTGCATACGACTGTTTATGTTCGACGATAATTGTAACTATTTAATGTTCGAACATAAATATTCATAAATATCTGTCGAGATTTCGCCAGTTTTACGTACTGATCAGAGCGCATGAGACGCAGAGAATACCATGATCTACTGGAATACCCCACTATGGCACTAGAAGCCACGCAGTGAAATTTAAAATAGAAGGCCGTGGAAGTCAGCGCAGATGCGATGCTATCCTTACCTAATTGGTCACACAACTGTTTCTTGAGCTCTGATTGGTTGGAGAAACTGTTTCATAATGAAAAATAGTGTTATAATGACCCTCATTATGATACGGTTTTCTGATATATAATAATTACATTTCGATATCGTCGAACATAAATTAAAATTATAGACCATTTCGTGGTGTAGTGGTTAGCATTCTAGACTGTCGACCCGGAGGTCCGGGTTCTATTCCCGATTCTGGTCTGAGAGCTGGAACAGTTTACACTCACAGCCTCTTGAGGCAAACTCAAGAGAGTCGGGTTCGATTCCTACCTCAGCCATCCTGGAAGTGGTTTCCCGTGATTACCCACTTCTACTCCAAGACCTAACTTAAACCTACAGTCGCTTCCTATCCTCATCCTACCACAATTACAAATACACACAGTAGTACAGACATCACAGTGACACAGGTTATCAGACAAAATTCTACACATACACACACAAGTACACGGGGCTAAATGAACACGATATCGCAAAGCCCCTAAAATAATCAACAGTGGAAGAAAGTGTTGACACGGCTCTCCTATTTTAGACGTACTTCCTTCTCAGTTACATTTTATTGCTAAGTAGACAATCTATCCCGTGTCGTCTTCTTGTTCATGAGCTCCACAATTGTGGAGTGCAAGTGACTTCTCGGCACTAGCTAGTGCTACTGAATCCGCTTGACGAGTTCACATTACATTCAATTTAGAGGTCAAAACCCACGCTAGTATACGTCAATTCAGAATCGCACGGAATAGTATACAAATAACCTCTGAAGCACGTGTCTATTTATCATCTACTTTTCGCTTACTTACAAGTCATTTATTTTATCAAGAAATCTTTTCAGAGGACTCATACACCGTCGGATGTCAAAATGTTAGCTTTTTTACATGAAAAAAATATCTGTTAAGTTTTATAACTAAATTCAGCGTTTTGGCAGAGATATAGCGTATTACTTGAGACCATGCGCCCATCTGTCAATGGAGTGTTTAATATTCAAAGCCTTTCTCCCGACAGTTTATTTTTGGTAGGAAAAACACAATATCTCGTGAACTATGGGATAAAACTGGATGAAAATCGGCAGATACAGTCCATTCTAACCTATGAACCCTAGAGGATTCACCTCATTCATGAAATTATCTTAAAAATTAATTGAGATATACTTGGAAAATTATACCCAAAAAAAACTGTTCATTTTTTGAAAGACAAATTTAATATATTATTTTTTAAAATATACTATTTACAATATAACATTCATGGTGGTTCATCCTCGGTATTTATGCGTTTACTTGACATCAAAAAAATTAATTCCATTCAGACTGATATTTCTTGTAAAATCGTGTTTTTTTTATTCACGGAGTTTAAAAAAAATCACGAATATGATCCTTTCAATGAATCACGAAATACAGGGTGCGCACAAATGATTGAAGCGGTTTTGTCAACTGTCTGTTAGGTAGTCAGCCCGAAGGCTGGTTGGTTCCTCAAAAATACCGCCGTTAGGTTATGTGAGTAGATACCCACAAAAACCCAAGGCAGCGCTAAATTGAGGCGTACTAGGCAAGAAGAGGAGTGAGGTAGTTTGCCATTGCTTTCCTCACTGAGTCAGAACGGTAGTACTAACCCTATGAGTAGAACTTTTCACAGCAATCACAGGCACTGACTGTGCCCCGAATGTCATTACTAAGCACCACCCATACCTCAGTAGCTTCCATATAATCACTGCCATGAGTGAGACTGAGACATCGGTGAAAAGCCACCTTTTACTCTAGCCTGTGCCAACAGACAAATGCAAATGTACTGCATTCATCAAGAGATGGCAAGCAGGCCTAATAGCCATATTATTAGAGCTATGGTGATGGTGTTTGATGTTGTGAGGCAAGTATCCCTCAAAGTTTTGTTTTGTTTAAATAGCCTCCATACATTGTGCTTCCCTCAACGCCCGCGAAAGTGCAACAGTTGCAACGATGGCGACTAACAGTGATTAAGCGTATGCTGTTCTGGAATTTCATTCCAGCCAATCTGAACAACCGTGCGACGAAACTTTAGAACAATGTATCGGAAAGATCCGCCCAGTGCCAACGCCATTCGCCGATGGTATCAACAGTTCAACACCACGGGATGTCTGTGCAAGGGAAAATCAACAGGCCGGCCAAGTGTGCCTGAAGAAACGGTTGAGCGTGTTTGACGCAGTTTTGTACGTACCATATTTCTTCTCATTATTACTTCGGCAGAAATCGCTGTCCGAGCTTACTGTGAGAAATTTATACTTCGCATCAAATCATCATCCGAACTTCAAGAAAATTTACAACTACACAGCGACTGACTTCATCTACACCGGCGTGACGTCACGACCTCGCCTGACTCGGTGTCCATGACAGTGTGACCACGCCACGTGTTGGAACCAGCGCCATTGGAGTCTACCAGTCTTCAAGTTTCTACATTTTTTCTCTCATCTGCCCTTAGCGGCTTACTACTGACAAATTATTTATTCTACAACCTCATCTCCGCTACACCAACTGAACGTCGCTACAATCTTCGCCAACGCAATATTCCAGCACTTCATAACTTCAGTTCATCTACGACATTTATTCATACTACTATAAAGCATCAAGTTCTACGTCATCGCATTAGCGTTCAGTGACCTTGCACGCTACATCATTTACCGAGCTCACAGCTGCTAGCCTCCTTTCATTGGTGTCAGGCGCGCAGCTTGCTCACACTTCCACTCAAATCATCATATTATTCATTTCCCAGCACCAGAATACGCAAACATATAACACATTCACACATCATACAGCAATTGTGAGCTAGTAACACACTGCTCCTATAGCACTTTCAAATTATCTCACTCATTCATTCCCACTACCAGCATAGCACGTACCTCACCCACCTTCTCCAATACTTCCCGTGCGTCGCTCAGCTGGGCTTCGCCCGTTACATTCCCGCACCTTCCCTCACCTTATTTACAGCCCCATTTTAGAAGGCACCAGGCTTTGCAGCTACCTCTGAAATAGTGCCCCACTTAACCTCATATCCTCATTTCCGTCATATAATTGTTATATTCATCCTATAGCTCACTATGGGTAAAGGCAGAGGAAAGACTTCACCCGGCCGCTCCCAGGCTTCTGCCTCACGCAACACCACCAACCCCTCATCCTCCAAAGGGGCCATACCAAAGGCAGCGAGGGCGCTCACCCTTTCTACTACCCCTAAATCCCCTGGAACCCACTTCGCTTTGCCGCCTGTCGTTTCCCAGACTCCGAGCTGTCCAGAGAAGCGGCGCGCGTCCGATGCCTCCGATACTGAGGGGGGGGGGGGGGGGACGCACCGCTCCCGTCAGCGGGTGCACGAGGGGATGGAAGAGGTAGCCACTGAATCTCGCCCTCACTGCAGCATCTCCCCGCCGCCGATGGCCCCTCTGATTTCTCCACACGACCCTCGCCTCCCATCCACCAGGACCATACCCCATTTCACCCCCACCACCGCCACACCTTCCCAGATATCTCCTTCCTTGCCCTCCTATGCTACCGAGGCCTCCGAGCCAACATACAAACATATCTTCCTTTTCCCCGGCCACACCCACGCCAACAAATACTTATTCACTGAAGCGCTGCGCCGAGTACTTGGCCACCCCAATTTCACCGCCACCGCTACCACCAATGGCGTATATGTCAAAACTGACGATGACGCCACAGCCGCCGTTCTCCACGACCCCGGGGTGGTCCGCGAACTTGGACCGCAGGTGACTGCGGAACCCATCCGTGCCCGCCAACACCCAGCTACTCCCCCCCCCTTCCGCAACGCAACCCGCACTTCTCGTGTGTGATCCGGGGCGTGGACCCCGACCTCACCGAGGAGGTGGTCTTGCAGGAACTCCACCTTGAACAGGTCGATGCGCGGAAGACTTTCCGCATTCGCAACGCTGAGGGCCCAACGTGGATGGTGCGGATTCTCCTCGTCACCCAGGCCGAGGTCGACCGCCTGCTTACGGACGGGGTCTATCTATATCGCTACCATCATAGAGTCGAACCCTCAAAAGCCCCCGCTCCAGTCGCTCTCAGGAGCAACAGGTGCCTAGCATATAACGAGCACTCCACCGACCAATGCCGGCAACCGCCGCGCTGCGGTCACTGCTCTCAACCTTCGCACACCACCGGGAGGTGTACCCAATCTCGCCCTGCCCCCCAGGTGCAACCAGTGCCAGCTTACTCACCCCACCTACTCCTATAAGTGCAAAGCAAAACCAGCACCTATCCCCAACCACCCCGAAACAGTTGCTCCGGTAAAATCAGTCGATCCACCCACCATCCCTGCCCAATCCCAATCCCCCCCCCCGCCCTCCCTCACCATCGAAGACCTCATACGCTTCATGGTGGTCTCCCTCCAGAATATCCTCCCCTACCAACGGCCACTGGTACTGGCTCAGCTCCAACTTGCCACGCAGCAAATCTTCGGGGTTCGGTTCCACCCTTCTTTCTCGGGCCCCCTCACCCACTTCACCTTCTTCCACTACCCCCGAGTCACCGCCATATAATCTCATTATGGCGCTACGAATTGCTAGACCTGGAACTCCCCGCAACATCACCCTCCTTTACCACAACGTCTGTTCCTTCCATGCCCGCCGTACTCTCCTCACCCACACCCTCAGGTCCCATCATGTCGATGCGGCCCTCCTAAATGAAACCTTTCTTAGGAGCGACCAACACGCTTTTCTCCCCGTCTACACCCTTCTGCGCGCCGATCGTCCCAACAACGCAGGCCGCGGTGGCTCGGCCCTCGCCAGTCGCGCGCGTCTCCCCACTCGCCATCATATCCCCCCTCCCCCTCTGATCTTCCCTGAAAGCCTCATTTGCTCCATCTATTTCCCGTCCCGCGTCCTACACCTCGCCACAATCTACATTCGTCCCAACCATCCCATCCCCAAAGACTTTATTGCCCACGTGGCCGAGGTTTTCCCCCATTTTTTGGTAATGGCCGACCTCAACCTACACTCTCGTTCAGCCCTGGAACGTCGCAGCCTGGACATTTATCTCCGCCACATCGATGCCACCCTCGTTCCCTTACCCAAACCTACCCGTCCCTCCTCCAACACCACCCCCGATGCAGTTATAGCCCACAACTCCCTCCTACATCAGTTTGACGTTACAGTCTTGCCCCTCATCGGAGGCGACCACGCCCCGGTACTGCTCACTTTCCCCCTCCCACCTCGCAACGCGCCACTCCCACCCCCCAGGATGATCCAGAGCTTCTGCACGGCAAACTGGCCAGAGTACCGGGAGCACATAAATACCAACCTTCATACCGATCAACTTCCGTTGGAAGACCAAGCGACAGTCGATGCATATACCACGCATATTGAAGCCACGCTACAACAAGCATCTTCCCTAGCCATCCCCCTCATCCCGACGACACCCTCCCGCCCCCAAATCCCCCCAAAGGCACGTCGCCTTCTCGCCCTGGCACACTCCTACCACAACACCTATGTCCGTACGCACGATCGATACTTCCTTCAGCGCCATCGACAATCTCTCCGGCAGGTTAAATCATACATAGAGGCCCACAAACGCCTCTCATGGCACACTGCCTGCACACGGCTCAACCGAGTCTCTTCATCTCTGGCGCCAACTCAACAAATTAATTGGCCAGTCCACAGCACCAACCTACCCCATCATCTATAATGGGACGGCGCCGCCAGACGATGAAGCCAAACTGGACGTCTTCGCCAAACGCTTCTCCCGCACTTTTCGCTATTCCGACGACCCCTCTCACACCCACGATCACGACGATTTCATCGCCACCGTACCTTCCCGCCCTCACTTACAACCCTCCTCCCACCACACCCTCTCACCTCATCCCCTCGACGACCCCATTACGGAACTTGATATTTCCTGCGCCTTGTCCCGCACCACCAACACAGCACCAGGTCCCGACTCCATTCGCTATCGTCATCTCAAGGAGGCCCCTCCCATTTTTCTCACCGCACTCACCCGCCTCTATAACTTTCTTCTTCGCTCCGGGTTCTATCCCACCCAGTGGCGTCGCGCCACGATGCTTCTCTTCCCTAAACCCGGAAAACCACTTTCCTCCCCTAGTTCTTATCGCCCCATCTGCCTGACCGCCGTCCTTTCCAAGACCTTCGAAAAAACCCTTACCAAGCGCCTCCACCGCCACCTTCTTCGCCAACACCTCCTCCCCCTTTCTCAATGCGGCTTCCGCCCTCACTTATCCCCACAAGACCAACTCCTTCGCCTCTCCACTCTCATCGCTGACAACTTCAATCGTCCCGCTCCCACCCTTCTCATAGCTTTCGACTTCCAAAATGCCTTCGACACGGTATGGCACGACGCCCTCATCCTGAAGCTCCACTACTTCAATCTTCCCCACAGCTACATCAGATTTGTCAACTCCTTCCTTAGACACCGCACAGCCAAAATCACTATCAATAACCTCTTTTCCCGACCCATACCCTTCGAACAAGGCGTCCCCCAGGGCTCCGTCCTTTCCCCACTTCTCTACGTCCTCTTCGTGGCAGATATCCCTCAACCAACCCCTCCCCTCCAACTTCTACAGTTTGCGGACGACACCGCCATAGTGGCTCCCTTCGCCAGCGTCCAACACATCACTGGACACACTCAACCGTACCTTGAGCGTTTCACAGCATGGTGTGACAGGTGGCACCTCAGCCTTAATGGCGACAAAACGCAAACCATCCTGTTTCGCCCTCGCAGACGGGCAACAAGCGTTACCCACAATCCGGATAACCTCCGGCTCTATCTCCGCGATCGCCGCCTCATCCCCACACCCACCGTACGCTACCTGGGCTTGCTATTTGATCAGCACTATACTTTTCGTCCACACTTTAAAGCGAGGCTGCCAGCAACTCGCAAGCGCTCACACCTCCTTCGCCACCTGGCAGGCACGTCATGTAGACTCAACACCAAGACCCTTATTCACACATACAAGGCAATTATCCGCACATTCATTATATATGGTCATCCAGCCTGGGCTGGTTTCCCTGAGCGGCCCCTAACACCATATCTTCAACTCGAGCGTCGCCTGGTCCGAGTGGCCATGCGCCTTCCCTTCACCTACCGGACCGCGGATCTCATAGACCGCATGCCCCTGCCACCACTTAACACATACGTCGAGATTCTACAACGACGCTACGTCCTGAGGGCGCGCACCCGACAAAACCCTGTCGTCAGCCCCTTATTGTCACGGCCTCTCCGCACGCCCCTGCGCACCAAATTGGGCATATACACCCTCAAGGGACTCCTCCCGGCACCTGACTAAATCCCACCAACCGATGAGGTAACATACTGTGCCCAACTCTAGGAATGGGTATTCCAAGTTTCAGACACCTAGATATCAAGGGAAAGGCTGTAGCAGCGTTTGAAAGTTCGGATATTTGAATATCGCGCTACATGGCTTCTCGAAGCCATTCGAAGGAAATTACCGATAGTTGGATGGTAAATGACGTAGCGAGTCACCGCAGAGGTGGAGACTATTTATTGATTAAATAGTTAACTATGGAGCAGAGACTTGAGACTGGGATCAGATTACTGGCACGGCCAAATAAAAGAGAATGCAATTAGTATCAAGTAAATCGGACCAGGGATTCAAGAGATATGAGGATTTCTAGATATCAGGCGATGACGCGTGACCCTGACCGTTTTTGTATAAAAGCAAGCTGGAGCAGGCTTAGTTAGCTCAATTCATCACAAGCACTTGGCGAACAAGTTGCGTCTACGCTGAGCCAAGGCACATGGTTGCCACGTCTACGAAGAAGTACTTTTCAAATCGTGATAGTCACGAGAAGTGCTGCGCAAACGAGTTGGAACTTAGTAAGTTTCTGGTGAGGAGAATCACTGAGGTGATTGTTTTTCTACAGACATTGGTGGAAATATTTATATTTCTTAAAGGACATATGCTAGACTTGGTCTAGAAAGTAGTATTTGTCACAGTCCAATAGTAAATTAATACTTGGATGTTTAGATCCATTTGAAGTCAGTTTCATATTTTGTAACTATTTAACCACTTCGATCCGTCAGTACAGTGAAGAATAGTCTATAACGGTGGCGTTCATTAGTCTACGCAAGGGAAACTGCAAGTTGTCTAGCGCATGGCAGATGGTGATATACAAACCATGCCCAGGGAACGATCTTCAGAACAGCCGTTAACTGCTTAGACTATCAACGTTTTTCTTGTACTGATGAGATTACAGTGAGTTAAGTTACAACTGACACATTTAAGAAGAGATCGCTTAGATCTGACCCTTTTCAAACAAACTGTTATGGCTTTGTTAGAAGCCCATATTAAAATGGAACCACAGTCATTTAAAACGTCGAAGAATACTACCACTATGTCTGACTAGACGATTTGTGGGTCTACAATGGCGGCCGATACAAGGATTATACGTGCTTGTCCGATAGGGCATGTCTACGGATAAATCTGGTATAGACCAGGTTTACTACACTTCAAGAACATCAAGAAATGTAAGCCACATTTGAATTATTTTATGCTTAGCTAATTGGAACAAACTATTTTTCTGCAGATGACCAACACATTTTTTTCATCGTATTTAAAGCTTGTAATGATTTACGCAAGACTAGTTAGATTTATTCTGAGCATTTTCAGCACTCAGAACAGTTTAGGATCGATGACCGAGCATTTTGAGCATTTATTTGAATTTTTCATATTTTTGGGAAATCACGGTAATCAGCCGATGTAACTGTAAAAGTTAAATTTATTTTTGTTGAGGAATGGATATATTTTCCATATTCGAAGGTTCGAACATGTGGATTCTCACATAATGAGATGATAATTAAACATATTTGAAATAATAATAATAATAATAATCCACTGATAATAATAATAATAATTTTCATAATTTTTCTAAATAATTCTTGGATATTATATTTTATAATAATCATATGTATTGAGAAAGAGCCTATGAAGTAGTTTAATCATTTCTAGTTTGGAACAGGAGATTTTACGAAGGAGAGTGGTTAGCGCAAGCCCGCATTCAACCAACATTTCAGTTCTGGTTGAACAGTTGATATTTGCTATGAGCAAAGTATATGTTTCATATAACACGGAGAGGCATGAAACGGGAAGCAATTGATATGTGTATCAAATAGGATTTTTGTATTTATATAAAATCATGACGTAAATACACTTCGAAAGTGAAATGAAGCTTTTCATGAGTATGGTAAATTCACGGGTTGAACTGAATGGTAAAATAAAATAAACTTGTAAGTTTATTAATCTTCCAGTGTTGATAACAAGCAGAGGCTTGATTTATTGTATAAATTTTGGGAAGATAATTTATGTGTGTGGAATAGTTGTAATGCCATTCCCAGGTGCGCATGTTAAGTCGCAGGAATGAAGGTTTTTTCGAGCATCAATCAAATAGCAGGTTCGATGGCTCAGGTTTATAGTTGGAGTATTGGAGCCACACATTTCGTCGTATGAATAACCCGAAGGTTATTTCTTTGAAACCATCAGTTCTTATTTCAACCTTGTTTACGAATTCCATTTAGAATTTGATTTTGCTAGAACCCGGATTTGTCATGATAGTAGTTTATTCTTCTTCAGAGGAAGACCTTTGCCGTTGTTGTTGTTGTTATAATATTGTGTTCTTACACAAATAGTAGAATGGGCCACTGCCAATTTAAAATAATTCGTTAACCACGAATAATTTGAAGGATATTTTCAAATCCTAGTGCCATGAACCAAATGAATTCATTATAAGACTACAATTCTTATTTCCGCATTCTGTCGAAGAATTGCAAGTTGTGAAAGTTGCTAGAAATGGCCATAAATATAAATATTTTTTTCATAATAATTCCAAGTGGAAAATCTAATAGTTGAATGGTTCAACCATTTATTGATCAAGTTGATGATTCAGAAATCATATGTTTTGTTTGGAACTTGAAGTTCATAATCGAGTCACTTCTCGAATGTTTAATGTCAGAAGAACAATTAATTGTTGTTGTGCTTCGCACAGTTCTTCGATGCTATGCTCAATGGTCAAATACTTTTCAGATGTTGTTAATATGTGTTAATAATTTGTGTTGCTACGATGATAATAATAGTTTCAACGATATATTTTTGAAAACTGGAAAACAAATGAAAGTTTAAGAAATTCTATAAACATTTATTCTACGAGTGTTAATATCATGTAAATAGTCAAACAGTGATCTACGTTATTTCCAGTATGGACAATTCATTTTGCACTGGAATAAAATGTTAATAATTTTGGAACACAGTCCACAGGACTAACAATCGGACTTGTGTTTTCAAAAAGATTGTCAAATGTGTTTGGAAGATTTCTGTATATTGTGTGTAAATAAGAGTGTGGATCGCCACACGTGGATGATGCTGCTTTGAGCATTATTCTTGCAGTCAGATTTTAACTTTAAATAAACTGAGATAATTTTACCAGATGTGTTTCACCCAATTAAATCTCCTTCTATCCTTATTGTTGCATTGAGCCAAAAATCAGCAAAGCATTTTTATAAATTTGATGTCGTTTTTGCGATTTGCTTTAACCCATCTGGCGCTCCGGGATATTTTGATTCTCGTGCTGACTGATTATTGGTAAAATGCATATGTGGTCGTGCGGACTCCGGTCTAAACGGGCACATAAAATAAGATAGAGAGAGAAATGGCTTCGAACGTGGGGCCCGATTTAGACATGGTCAATCGCATGCCGATTTGAAATTGTGATAATTTTTTTTGAAATATTTTGGGAGTTGAGAGATGTCTGGTTTGGATGAATAAATTAGTAGGAAACCCAATTAGTGGGAAAATTAAAAATTTAACTTGGTTAATAATTAGAATGGGTTTGATTATTTTTGATAATGGCTTAACCATTAGGGCGTCAAGTAAATTCAGTAGTAAACGTTCGATGACTGGAGATACACATTATTAGAATCCAGGTGGAGGATATTTGAGAACTTGCATATTTTTCTTGTGATATTATGGTAAATGTAATTCGTAAAAGTAGAGAATTTTGTTTTTCCATCACGTCGATATTAGGACAAATCTCATTTTATTATAGTGTTCCAATTAGCTATTCATATTTCTTGTTCTAGTTATAAGCTTGTGTTTGCCACTGTTGTATACCCCTAAGTTTTGAATAATTGAAATTATGGAAGAAATGATGAGGATGATGAGGAGTTTGGAGGAGAGTTCGAAAGAGGCTGGACGGCGTGTAGCCGCGATTATGAAAGAAAATACAGAGGCTTTAGAAAAGAAACTTAAAGAAAATTCTGATTCTTTAGAAAGTAAACTTAAAGAAAATTCTGATTCTTTAGAGAATAAACTTAAAGAAAATTTGAATGATAAACTTAAAGAAAATTCTGATTCTTTAGAAAATAAACTTAAAGAAAATTCTGATTCTTTAGAAAATAAACTTAAAGAAAGTTTGGAAAATAAACTTAAAGAAAATTCTGAGTCTTTGGAAAATAAACTTAAAGAAAGTTCTGATAAACTCAAAGAAAATTCCGATTTGTTAGAAAACAGGTTAAAAGATAACTTAAAGGAAAATTTAAACAGTAAATTTAATTCAATGGAAAGTAAATTTAAAGAGAATTCTGAAATTTTGAAAATGACACTTGAAAGTAAAATGAATAAATTATGCGACAAAACACATGAGCTCGAAACTTCGTTAGCTACTAACGCAATTTAATGGACGATAAATTTCGCGATGCCGATCTTCGATCCCAAAGCTTAGCTGATAGGATAGAACATGGTCTTAGGAAAGTTGGTGAAGACATGGTCAACCTGGAAGTCAGAGTGAAGAAGGAGAGTAACGAGATGGGAATTCTAGTTGTTCAACGTTTAACGGAACAATTCAAGGAACTTGTCATGGGAGAAATAAGAGAAGGAGTGATTCATGAATTGCAAACTGAGATTAAAACCACAGTTGTTAATGAAATAAAAGACACACTCAAGCTGGAGAATCAAGAGGGAATCAAGGAGATTAGGGAATCTTTGTCATCCCACATTGAAGTAATTGCCAAGGATATTCAAGCAACTCAGAAGGACATATCAGATATGACAGGGTCATTGAAAAGTCATGAGGCTGTTATGAACCAGATATCCATTGATGTTAAAGACAATTGTAAGGAGACTGAAGCAATCAAGAAGATGGCAGAAGAAAACCAGAAAGAACTTGAGGCGATGAAAACTCAAATAAAGGATGAGAAACAGTCTGATCATCTTTTGAAAATGCCGAATGTAAGGGGAAAGGAACAGATACAGATAAATCTAGGAGGAGCTAGAGAGACTGAAAGACAGGATGAGGTCAGGACAATATTTCAATCCAACCCCATAACTGTATTTAAGAATATAGAAGACAAGCCTTCTAAATTTTCAGGGCGAGATTCTGTAACACCCGTGGAATTTCTGAGAGAAGCAGGTGATTACCTGAAAGATTCTAAGGTCCCTAAAGAAAGACAGATCAGGGTAATAGGGAAGTTCTTAGAAGGTCCCGCACTTTTGTGGTTTAGAGCATTTAGATCCACTCTAAATACTTTTGAGGAGTTTTCTCGTGGGCTATTGAAGAAGTTTTGGTCCCCTGAAACCCAACAGCAAGTTAGAGCAGAGTTGTATTCGAAGAGATTCTCGACGTCACAACCTACTCGATACTCTACATACTTTTCTGGACAGCTGTCTAAACTCCAACATTTAGATCCGCCAATGCCAGATAACGAGTTGATTACTGCTTTGATACGACAATTTCCAGCAGACGTCCAGAGGACTTTGATCGCTGCTGATATCTACAATATGGAACAGTTTGATGAAGTATTGCAGAAGCTGGATCATACAAACGCTCAATTCTTCCATCAGAAGGGAGTAAAGAGTAATAACGCTGTGTATGCTGTTATGGCTGACAGTTATTCTCAGACACCTCGAGAGATTCGAGAGGAGCGAGAAGAGAAATCGCCGAGGGAAGATTCCAATACGAGAGGATGGAACCAATACCGTAACAGATACAGTTACAAACCATATGCAAGACCGGATGGTGGTAATCGATACAACACTCGATGGAGAAGACCACGTGATACTCAAGGAAGATACCAGGAAAGAAGATCCTATGGTAATAACTATAATAACAGAGGGAATGTAGATACTCGTCAGTCCAATGAAGAGTTTAACAAGGAGACGAGGAAAAACTTGGAAGCAAGACACCAAGATACCTTACAATTTGTGGAGCAGAGGTCCAATGATCCAGGTCCATCGGGAACACAACAATCCCGGGGGAATGGTAAAATTAAGGATTTTGAATATTGTGGAAGTAAACAATAATGGAAGCTATGAAGTAGCTAATACACGAACTGGTAACATCGTGGGAACTTACAATGCTTCGAATTTGAAGATCTATTATTCAAGAACCAGATAATTTAATGTGTAGATAGGAAAAATAAAAATTTTTCAATTTTTATTTTTTGCTAGGTGTGGGGTGGATGTGCCCAACTCTAGGAATGGGTATTCCAAGTTTCAGACACCTAGATATCAAGGGAAAGGCTGTAGCAGCGTTTGAAAGTTCGGATATTTGAATATCGCGCTACATTGCTTCTCGAAGCCATTCGAAGGAAATTACCGATAGTTGGATGGTAAATGACGTAGCGAGTCACCGCAGAGGTGGAGACTATTTATTGATTAAATAGTTAACTATGGAGCAGAGACTTGAGACTGGGATCAGATTACTGGCACGGCCAAATAAAAGAGAATGCAATTAGTATCAAGTAAATCGGACCAGGGATTCAAGAGATATGAGGATTTCTAGATATCAGGCGATGACGCGTGACCCTGACCGTTTTTGTATAAAAGCAAGCTGGAGCAGGCTTAGTTAGCTCAATTCATCACAAGCACTTGGCGAACAAGTTGCGTCTACGCTGAGCCAAGGCACATGGTTGCCACGTCTACGAAGAAGTACTTTTCAAATCGTGATAGTCACGAGAAGTGCTGCGCAAACGAGTTGGAACTTAGTAAGTTTCTGGTGAGGAGAATCACTGAGGTGATTGTTTTTCTACAGACATTGGTGGAAATATTTATATTTCTTAAAGGACATATGCTAGACTTGGTCTAGAAAGTAGTATTTGTCACAGTCCAATAGTAAATTAATACTTGGATGTTTAGATCCATTTGAAGTCAGTTTCATATTTTGTAACTATTTAACCACTTCGATCCGTCAGTACAGTGAAGAATAGTCTATAACGGTGGCGTTCATTAGTCTACGCAAGGGAAATGCAAGTTGTCTAGCGCATGGCAGATGGTGATATACAAACCATGCCCAGGGAACGATCTTCAGAACAGCCGTTAACTGCTTAGACTATCAACGTTTTTCTTGTACTGATGAGATTACAGTGAGTTAAGTTACAACTGACACATTTAAGAAGAGATCGCTTAGATCTGACCCTTTTCAAACAAACTGTTATGGCTTTGTTAGAAGCCCATATTAAAATGGAACCACAGTCATTTAAAACGTCGAAGAATACTACCACTATGTCTGACTAGACGATTTGTGGGTCTACAATGGCGGCCGATACAAGGATTATACGTGCTTGTCCGATAGGGCATGTCTACGGATAAATCTGGTATAGACCAGGTTTACTACACTTCAAGAACATCAAGAAATGTAAGCCACATTTGAATTATTTTATGCTTAGCTAATTGGAACAAACTATTTTTCTGCAGATGACCAACACATTTTTTCATCGTATTTAAAGCTTGTAATGATTTACGCAAGACTAGTTAGATTTATTCTGAGCATTTTCAGCACTCAGAACAGTTTAGGATCGATGACCGAGCATTTTGAGCATTTATTTGAATTTTTCATATTTTTGGGAAATCACGGTAATCAGCCGATGTAACTGTAAAAGTTAAATTTATTTTTGTTGAGGAATGGATATATTTTCCATATTCGAAGGTTCGAACATGTGGATTCTCACATAATGAGATGATAATTAAACATATTTGAAATAATAATAATAATAATAATCCACTGATAATAATAATAATAATTTTCATAATTTTTCTAAATAATTCTTGGATATTATATTTTATAATAATCATATGTATTGAGAAAGAGCCTATGAAGTAGTTTAATCATTTCTAGTTTGGAAAGGAGATTTTACGAAGGAGAGTGGTTAGCGCAAGCCCGCATTCAACCAACATTTCAGTTCTGGTTGAACAGTTGATATTTGCTATGAGCAAAGTATATGTTTCATATAACACGGAGAGGCATGAAACGGGAAGCAATTGATATGTGTATCAAATAGGATTTTTGTATTTATATAAAATCATGACGTAAATACACTTCGAAAGTGAAATGAAGCTTTTCATGAGTATGGTAAATTCACGGGTTGAACTGAATGGTAAAATAAAATAAACTTGTAAGTTTATTAATCTTCCAGTGTTGATAACAAGCAGAGGCTTGATTTATTGTATAAATTTTGGGAAGATAATTTATGTGTGTGGAATAGTTGTAATGCCATTCCCAGGTGCGCATGTTAAGTCGCAGGAATGAAGGTTTTTTCGAGCATCAATCAAATAGCAGGTTCGATGGCTCAGGTTTATAGTTGGAGTATTGGAGCCACACATTTCGTCGTATGAATAACCCGAAGGTTATTTCTTTGAAACCATCAGTTCTTATTTCAACCTTGTTTACGAATTCCATTTAGAATTTGATTTTGCTAGAACCCGGATTTGTCATGATAGTAGTTTATTCTTCTTCAGAGGAAGACCTTTGCCGTTGTTGTTGTTGTTATAATATTGTGTTCTTACACAAATAGTAGAATGGGCCACTGCCAATTTAAAATAATTCGTTAACCACGAATAATTTGAAGGATATTTTCAAATCCTAGTGCCATGAACCAAATGAATTCATTATAAGACTACAATTCTTATTTCCGCATTCTGTCGAAGAATTGCAAGTTGTGAAAGTTGCTAGAAATGGCCATAAATATAAATATTTTTTTCATAATAATTCCAAGTGGAAAATCTAATAGTTGAATGGTTCAACCATTTATTGATCAAGTTGATGATTCAGAAATCATATGTTTTGTTTGGAACTTGAAGTTCATAATCGAGTCACTTCTCGAATGTTTAATGTCAGAAGAACAATTAATTGTTGTTGTGCTTCGCACAGTTCTTCGATGCTATGCTCAATGGTCAAATACTTTTCAGATGTTGTTAATATGTGTTAATAATTTGTGTTGCTACGATGATAATAATAGTTTCAACGATATATTTTTGAAAACTGGAAAACAAATGAAAGTTTAAGAAATTCTATAAACATTTATTCTACGAGTGTTAATATCATGTAAATAGTCAAACAGTGATCTACGTTATTTCCAGTATGGACAATTCATTTTGCACTGGAATAAAATGTTAATAATTTTGGAACACAGTCCACAGGACTAACAATCGGACTTGTGTTTTCAAAAAGATTGTCAAATGTGTTTGGAAGATTTCTGTATATTGTGTGTAAATAAGAGTGTGGATCGCCACACATGGATGATGCTGCTTTGAGCATTATTCTTGCAGTCAGATTTTAACTTTAAATAAACTGAGATAATTTTACCAGATGTGTTTCACCCAATTAAATCTCCTTCTATCCTTATTGTTGCATTGAGCCAAAAATCAGCAAAGCATTTTTATAAATTTGATGTCGTTTTTGCGATTTGCTTTAACCCATCTGGCGCTCCGGGATATTTTGATTCTCGTGCTGACTGATTATTGGTAAAATGCATATGTGGTCGTGCGGACTCCGGTCTAAACGGGCACATAAAATAAGATAGAGAGAGAAATGGCTTCGAACGTGAGGCCCGATTTAGACATGGTCAATCGCATGCCGATTTGAAATTGTGATAATTTTTTTTGAAATATTTTGGGAGTTGAGAGATGTCTGGTTTGGATGAATAAATTAGTAGGAAACCCAATTAGTGGGAAAATTAAAAATTTAACTTGGTTAATAATTAGAATGGGTTTGATTATTTTTGATAATGGCTTAACCATTAGGGCGTCAAGTAAATTCAGTAGTAAACGTTCGATGACTGGAGATACACATTATTAGAATCCAGGTGGAGGATATTTGAGAACTTGCATATTTTTCTTGTGATATTATGGTAAATGTAATTCGTAAAAGTAGAGAATTTTGTTTTTCCATCACGTCGATATTAGGACAAATCTCATTTTATTATAGTGTTCCAATTAGCTATTCATATTTCTTGTTCTAGTTATAAGCTTGTGTTTGCCACTGTTGTATACCCCTAAGTTTTGAATAATTGAAATTATGGAAGAAATGATGAGGATGATGAGGAGTTTGGAGGAGAGTTCGAAAGAGGCTGGACGGCGTGTAGCCGCGATTATGAAAGAAAATACAGAGGCTTTAGAAAAGAAACTTAAAGAAAATTCTGATTCTTTAGAAAGTAAACTTAAAGAAAATTCTGATTCTTTAGAGAATAAACTTAAAGAAAATTTGAATGATAAACTTAAAGAAAATTCTGATTCTTTAGAAAATAAACTTAAAGAAAATTCTGATTCTTTAGAAAATAAACTTAAAGAAAGTTTGGAAAATAAACTTAAAGAAAATTCTGAGTCTTTGGAAAATAAACTTAAAGAAAGTTCTGATAAACTCAAAGAAAATTCCGATTTGTTAGAAAACAGGTTAAAAGATAACTTAAAGGAAAATTTAAACAGTAAATTTAATTCAATGGAAAGTAAATTTAAAGAGAATTCTGAAATTTTGAAAATGACACTTGAAAGTAAAATGAATAAATTATGCGACAAAACACATGAGCTCGAAACTTCGTTAGCTACTAACGCAAGTTTAATGGACGATAAATTTCGCGATGCCGATCTTCGATCCCAAAGCTTAGCTGATAGGATAGAACATGGTCTTAGGAAAGTTGGTGAAGACATGGTCAACCTGGAAGTCAGAGTGAAGAAGGAGAGTAACGAGATGGGAATTCTAGTTGTTCAGCGTTTAACGGAACAATTCAAGGAACTTGTCATGGGAGAAATAAGAGAAGGAGTGATTCATGAATTGCAAACTGAGATTAAAACCACAGTTGTTAATGAAATAAAAGACACACTCAAGCTGGAGAATCAAGAGGGAATCAAGGAGATTAGGGAATCTTTGTCATCCCACATTGAAGTAATTGCCAAGGATATTCAAGCAACTCAGAAGGACATATCAGATATGACAGGGTCATTGAAAAGTCATGAGGCTGTTATGAACCAGATATCCATTGATGTTAAAGACAATTGTAAGGAGACTGAAGCAATCAAGAAGATGGCAGAAGAAAACCAGAAAGAACTTGAGGCGATGAAAACTCAAATAAAGGATGAGAAACAGTCTGATCATCTTTTGAAAATGCCGAATGTAAGGGGAAAGGAACAGATACAGATAAATCTAGGAGGAGCTAGAGAGACTGAAAGACAGGATGAGGTCAGGACAGTATTTCAATCCAACCCCATAACTGTATTTAAGAATATAGAAGACAAGCCTTCTAAATTTTCAGGGCGAGATTCTGTAACACCCGTGGAATTTCTGAGAGAAGCAGGTGATTACCTGAAAGATTCTAAGGTCCCTAAAGAAAGACAGATCAGGGTAATAGGGAAGTTCTTGGAAGGTCCCGCACTTTTGTGGTTTAGAGCATTTAGATCCACTCTAAATACTTTTGAGGAGTTTTCTCGTGGGCTATTGAAGAAGTTTTGGTCCCCTGAAACCCAACAGCAAGTTAGAGCAGAGTTGTATTCGAAGAGATTCTCGACGTCACAACCTACTCGATACTCTACATACTTTTCTGGACAGCTGTCTAAACTCCAACATTTAGATCCGCCAATGCCAGATAACGAGTTGATTACTGCTTTGATACGACAATTTCCAGCAGACGTCCAGAGGACTTTGATCGCTGCTGATATCTACAATATGGAACAGTTTGATGAAGTATTGCAGAAGCTGGATCATACAAACGCTCAATTCTTCCATCAGAAGGGAGTAAAGAGTAATAACGCTGTGTATGCTGTTATGGCTGACAGTTATTCTCAGACACCTCGAGAGATTCGAGAGGAGCGAGAAGAGAAATCGCCGAGGGAAGATTCCAATACGAGAGGATGGAACCAATACCGTAACAGATACAGTTACAAACCATATGCAAGACCGGATGGTGGTAATCGATACAACACTCGATGGAGAAGACCACGTGATACTCAAGGAAGATACCAGGAAAGAAGATCCTATGGTAATAACTATAATAACAGAGGGAATGTAGATACTCGTCAGTCCAATGAAGAGTTTAACAAGGAGACGAGGAAAAACTTGGAAGCAAGACACCAAGATACCTTACAATTTGTGGAGCAGAGGTCCAATGATCCAGGTCCATCGGGAACACAACAATCCCGGGGGAATGGTAAAATTAAGGATTTTGAATATTGTGGAAGTAAACAATAATGGAAGCTATGAAGTAGCTAATACACGAACTGGTAACATCGTGGGAACTTACAATGCTTCGAATTTGAAGATCTATTATTCAAGAACCAGATAATTTAATGTGTAGATAGGAAAAATAAAAATTTTTCAATTTTTATTTTTTGCTAGGTGTGGGGTGGATGTGCCCAACTCTAGGAATGGGTATTCCAAGTTTCAGACACCTAGATATCAAGGGAAAGGCTGTAGCAGCGTTTGAAAGTTCGGATATTTGAATATCGCGCTACATTGCTTCTCGAAGCCATTCGAAGGAAATTACCGATAGTTGGATGGTAAATGACGTAGCGAGTCACCGCAGAGGTGGAGACTATTTATTGATTAAATAGTTAACTATGGAGCAGAGACTTGAGACTGGGATCAGATTACTGGCACGGCCAAATAAAAGAGAATGCAATTAGTATCAAGTAAATCGGACCAGGGATTCAAGAGATATGAGGATTTCTAGATATCAGGCGATGACGCGTGACCCTGACCGTTTTTGTATAAAAGCAAGCTGGAGCAGGCTTAGTTAGCTCAATTCATCACAAGCACTTGGCGAACAAGTTGCGTCTACGCTGAGCCAAGGCACATGGTTGCCACGTCTACGAAGAAGTACTTTTCAAATCGTGATAGTCACGAGAAGTGCTGCGCAAACGAGTTGGAACTTAGTAAGTTTCTGGTGAGGAGAATCACTGAGGTGATTGTTTTTCTACAGACATTGGTGGAAATATTTATATTTCTTAAAGGACATATGCTAGACTTGGTCTAGAAAGTAGTATTTGTCACAGTCCAATAGTAAATTAATACTTGGATGTTTAGATCCATTTGAAGTCAGTTTCATATTTTGTAACTATTTAACCACTTCGATCCGTCAGTACAGTGAAGAATAGTCTATAACGGTGGCGTTCATTAGTCTACGCAAGGGAAATGCAAGTTGTCTAGCGCATGGCAGATGGTGATATACAAACCATGCCCAGGGAACGATCTTCAGAACAGCCGTTAACTGCTTAGACTATCAACGTTTTTCTTGTACTGATGAGATTACAGTGAGTTAAGTTACAACTGACACATTTAAGAAGAGATCGCTTAGATCTGACCCTTTTCAAACAAACTGTTATGGCTTTGTTAGAAGCCCATATTAAAATGGAACCACAGTCATTTAAAACGTCGAAGAATACTACCACTATGTCTGACTAGACGATTTGTGGGTCTACAATGGCGGCCGATACAAGGATTATACGTGCTTGTCCGATAGGGCATGTCTACGGATAAATCTGGTATAGACCAGGTTTACTACACTTCAAGAACATCAAGAAATGTAAGCCACATTTGAATTATTTTATGCTTAGCTAATTGGAACAAACTATTTTTCTGCAGATGACCAACACATTTTTTTCATCGTATTTAAAGCTTGTAATGATTTACGCAAGACTAGTTAGATTTATTCTGAGCATTTTCAGCACTCAGAACAGTTTAGGATCGATGACCGAGCATTTTGAGCATTTATTTGAATTTTTCATATTTTTGGGAAATCACGGTAATCAGCCGATGTAACTGTAAAAGTTAAATTTATTTTTGTTGAGGAATGGATATATTTTCCATATTCGAAGGTTCGAACATGTGGATTCTCACATAATGAGATGATAATTAAACATATTTGAAATAATAATAATAATAATAATCCACTGATAATAATAATAATAATTTTCATAATTTTTCTAAATAATTCTTGGATATTATATTTTATAATAATCATATGTATTGAGAAAGAGCCTATGAAGTAGTTTAATCATTTCTAGTTTGGAACAGGAGATTTTACGAAGGAGAGTGGTTAGCGCAAGCCCGCATTCAACCAACATTTCAGTTCTGGTTGAACAGTTGATATTTGCTATGAGCAAAGTATATGTTTCATATAACACGGAGAGGCATGAAACGGGAAGCAATTGATATGTGTATCAAATAGGATTTTTGTATTTATATAAAATCATGACGTAAATACACTTCGAAAGTGAAATGAAGCTTTTCATGAGTATGGTAAATTCACGGGTTGAACTGAATGGTAAAATAAAATAAACTTGTAAGTTTATTAATCTTCCAGTGTTGATAACAAGCAGAGGCTTGATTTATTGTATAAATTTTGGGAAGATAATTTATGTGTGTGGAATAGTTGTAATGCCATTCCCAGGTGCGCATGTTAAGTCGCAGGAATGAAGGTTTTTTCGAGCATCAATCAAATAGCAGGTTCGATGGCTCAGGTTTATAGTTGGAGTATTGGAGCCACACATTTCGTCGTATGAATAACCCGAAGGTTATTTCTTTGAAACCATCAGTTCTTATTTCAACCTTGTTTACGAATTCCATTTAGAATTTGATTTTGCTAGAACCCGGATTTGTCATGATAGTAGTTTATTCTTCTTCAGAGGAAGACCTTTGCCGTTGTTGTTGTTGTTATAATATTGTGTTCTTACACAAATAGTAGAATGGGCCACTGCCAATTTAAAATAATTCGTTAACCACGAATAATTTGAAGGATATTTTCAAATCCTAGTGCCATGAACCAAATGAATTCATTATAAGACTACAATTCTTATTTCCGCATTCTGTCGAAGAATTGCAAGTTGTGAAAGTTGCTAGAAATGGCCATAAATATAAATATATTTTTCATAATAATTCCAAGTGGAAAATCTAATAGTTGAATGGTTCAACCATTTATTGATCAAGTTGATGATTCAGAAATCATATGTTTTGTTTGGAACTTGAAGTTCATAATCGAGTCACTTCTCGAATGTTTAATGTCAGAAGAACAATTAATTGTTGTTGTGCTTCGCACAGTTCTTCGATGCTATGCTCAATGGTCAAATACTTTTCAGATGTTGTTAATATGTGTTAATAATTTGTGTTGCTACGATGATAATAATAGTTTCAACGATATATTTTTGAAAACTGGAAAACAAATGAAAGTTTAAGAAATTCTATAAACATTTATTCTACGAGTGTTAATATCATGTAAATAGTCAAACAGTGATCTACGTTATTTCCAGTATGGACAATTCATTTTGCACTGGAATAAAATGTTAATAATTTTGGAACACAGTCCACAGGACTAACAATCGGACTTGTGTTTTCAAAAAGATTGTCAAATGTGTTTGGAAGATTTCTGTATATTGTGTGTAAATAAGAGTGTGGATCGCCACACGTGGATGATGCTGCTTTGAGCATTATTCTTGCAGTCAGATTTTAACTTTAAATAAACTGAGATAATTTTACCAGATGTGTTTCACCCAATTAAATCTCCTTCTATCCTTATTGTTGCATTGAGCCAAAAATCAGCAAAGCATTTTTATAAATTTGATGTCGTTTTTGCGATTTGCTTTAACCCATCTGGCGCTCCGGGATATTTTGATTCTCGTGCTGACTGATTATTGGTAAAATGCATATGTGGTCGTGCGGACTCCGGTCTAAACGGGCACAATACAGCCTTACGAACCCCCTACTTTTCTATACTCAACAAATTTCGTATTAAGTAGAACCAATGGTTCAAGTAGTAACCAATGGCTCTGGCTCTTACCCACGGTTTCAACACCAACAAATGGCTTCGACCACGCACATTATCCGAATTACAGTTTTCACATTCATCCCAACCACCTCATCAACCACCATACGCCATAATAAGACATTTCATCCACCATTTACATCTCCCACAATGGTCTTCCACATTCACATCTCTCACGCCAAGCTGTCACCATAGCCACCATCATCTTATAATAACTCATCCACCTCATCTGCTTACTACCCCCATAATTCGTCATTACAATCGTCTCAGCAGATATGCTATTGGTCCGTTTGTTTCTTTTCTTTCTATCTTTCTTTCTTTCTTTCTTTCTTTCGTTCTTTCTTTCTTTCTTTCTTTCTTTCTTTATTTCTTTCCTTCTTTCATTTTCTCTCTCTTTCTTTCTTCTACGGCGCCACTCTCCTGAACCCCGCAAGCATCACCTACTACTTCCATCTCATCACTTACAATCATCCCTAAAAAAAACCAATATCAACCAATAGTTCAACCTTCCACCTTTCAACTCCTGATTCACTTCATACGCTTACTACTCCACATCTCATCTCATTAATTCGCCGCAGTCCACATATCATCAGCAATACCACCCCTTTTCTTTCTCTCTTTCTTCTTTTCATTTTTCTTTCTCTCTCTTTATACAATACCATTCTCCTCCTCATCTCAGCGAACATAATTATCTACTCCATCCTCATCGATATCATCCATCCCTCCACTTACTTATAAAAAAAACTCTCTATATATGTGTGTATATATTCAGCACCAACCCCACTTCACCATCACCATCACTTTATCTCCACCACGACCTTATGATCTGGACGTCACTACTGCCCCTTATTCACCACACTTAGTCTCTTCAGAACCAAGCACACGTAAACCTCCGAGCAATATAAGTTACATCGTCTACTTTTGGCGGTTGCAGCAATGTTGCCATGTTTTCTTTGTTAGTCGTAAATAACCGACTTCTAAAAAATTCTACCCACGTCGAACCAAATAATCCCCCTTCTCCACACTCTTCCCCAACCCAGCATCTAACTCTCCCTACTCAACAGCGACTTTTCGCCCAAGCCCAACTCCAAATTCCACCGCATTGCCCCAAATCAAAATTCCAACACACTTCATCCAAATCCTAAAACCAAACTCACCCATCTCCAAAATTTCACCCCTCCCATAAACCTTAATCCCCTGGCCCGAAGAGACGGCGAAACCGTCTAAGGAGGCCCGTCGCCGCAGAGGCAATAGCCATGCGGCGGAATGAAACAACTGCATAATAATAATAATAATAATAATAATAATTTTGTACGTAGCCCGCAAAAGTCAACTCGTCGAGCGAGCAGGGAAATGAACATGCCTCGTTCGTCCGTTTGGAAAGTCGTAAGGAAAAGATTGCATATGCAACCTTACCGTTGGCATCTGCTCCAAGCATTGTCGGCGGCTGACAAAGTGAACCGTTTTGAGTTTTGTACACGTTTTCAGGAGCGTAAGCAAGATGATGAATTTTGTGACAAACTTGTCTTCAGTGATGAGGCAGCATTTTTTTCTGAGTGGTAAAGTTAACAGGCACAATGTACGAATTTGGGGGACTGAAAATCCCCGTACCTGTGTGCAGCACGTTCGTGATTCTCCCAAGCTCAACGTTTTCTGTGCCATCTCAAAATTTAAAGTTTACGGTCCCTTCTTCTTCGCTGAAAAATCCATTACAGGGCACATCTACCTGGATATGCTGTAGAATTGGCTCATGCCACAGTTGGAGACCGATAGCACTGAGCTTCATCTACAGTACCAACAGGATGGTGCTCCACCTCATTTCCATGGTGATGATCGTGACTTTCTTAACAACAGACTTCCATAAAGATGGATCGGTCGTATCAGGAATGAAGATCACGCCCTCATGTCATGGCCTCCACGCTCTCCGAACCTCACCCCTTGCGACTTCTTCGTATGGGGTTATGTGAAAGACGCAGTTTTTACGCCGCAATTACCGGTTGATCTAACAGAACTGCAGGCCCACATCATCAACGCCTGTCAAATTGACAGCGACATGCTACGTCGGGTGTGGGCCAAACTTGACTGTAGAGTTGATGTGTGTAGTCACTCATGGGGCACATATCAAGCTTTTGTAGGCGCATAAAAAACTTTGTGAGTTTTTCTCTCTGTCTATACATTTTTGTAATGTTACAACAAATAATAAACAAACAGGAATTTTTTGATACCGCTTCAATCATTTGTGCGCACCCTGTACTTTATATACTGTTCCTCTCCCTAGATTAGATGAAAACTCTGTGTATTTACTATACAAATGTCAGTTTTCAAAACTCTATGTCACATATTAGTGAAGCTATGATATGACTGTATGCGAAAATTCCCACTACCGTGTATGATCCCACTTCATAAGGAAAACACTAACACTAAAGTTTGACTCCTGATACAATGGATATGAATACCTCACAATTACAGTTCACAGCTGGCACAAGATTGTTTGATGTAACGATAAACAATAGCTCTGAAGCCATTTTTCAGTGTTGACTTATTAGCAACTATTAGCATTGGACGATTGATGCATGCTGCTGCTCGCTTTGTAACGTCTCGTGCCGTGCACGCGTGCCCTCTAGCGACGGGCTGTGACCTTCCACACTCTGGTCGAAACCACACCTCGTTATACATGCCACGATTAGCCGATGTCGTCACCGGTTTGCGCATTACAGCCTCCGGCTCGTTACTTTTTGAACGCACCTTATAAAACACTACAGTTTACAATTTCATTTTCACCAATAGTAATTTTGAAGAAAAAAATAATTTGGCTATACAGCAAATTGAAGTTTAGTAGCATCATCAACTAAATTAAAATATGAAAGTGAACAATCCATGAAGTTCCACTTAAAAGCGCCCTTACAAGCTAAATGCCATGTATGCTTTAATATAACACGCACCTCATGGAGTTGCACAGCGTTTGTCAAAACTGCTGGAAACGTTCTTGCCCTGCAGACAATTTATGCACAATTTATGCACAATATGAATCTAATATCTTTCAAACTAAACCAAAATAGCCGCATTTTGACAGTAATTGCAATTCACTTTGCTAAGAAAGTTGGCAGAATTTCAATAATGTGGGTGTTTTTACACCCTTAATCTATGGGAGGAAACAAAAGGAAACATAATTGATTTTACTGCAATAGAAGATGATCATTTTACTATTAGAACCATCAAATTATCCTGCCTCATGATTCTGCTAGTGTACACTGATTTTTTTGTTTACGGTCGTAAATTCTCCAAAAGACATCTGAAACCTGCCTACCCTCGAACAGTCAATATTTTCAAACTTTGAATAATGTCGTCAGAATGTTTTAGATCTTGCAGTCTGTGCTATTAAATTTCGCCCTTGTTACGTCGTATGCCCTTGTTTGAATACATCACTTCTGTTGGACATTCGTAAAGAAAGACAGGGATTATGGCACGCATTAAGGCATACTTAATGGTTTCTTCCAATGTTTTACTCTGGAGTGCATTGGTGACCATCGTCTCTGTGTGTCCTTACATACGTTTATAATTAAACAGCGCCTAATTGTAGGTTCGTAGCATACACGTGAACTTTGAGAGCAGTTATGAGCTGTGCCTCTGGAGGGCAATCTTGTTGACTGAGAAGAGGCTTCCACTTCTTCAAGTGTGGTGCAGCGGGTCTCGCTAATTATTGCCTTGTGGGGGCTAGAGCTCGGTCTCTCCCCAAATACGTGACGGGAAGCCAGGAACTAACAGAATAAAGCGAAAATACTTTCCTGTGCTGGGCATGTTTGGCCAAGCTTTCTTTCACCAAGCAACTTTCCTCGCATACATTTCTGACTGGCACCGTTGAAAGAAAGCAAGTACAGTACACGATAAGTGCGCCTATACTCAAAACCTGAAATTATCTGCGTTAACGACATGAGATTAGTTTTAATCTAGTTTATATTAATGAAAACAAATTGCTTGATTTATTTACTTCACGATGAAAATTGAGTCAAAGTTTGCTATATTCTTCCAAGAATAATGTGTCTTGACTTCATATTTCCCATAATTTGAAGTCTTTACGTATAACGTATAGAAAATACAAAACAATGTGACCCTTGTTCATGAACGGAAGTAGTGAATTCTGATCCGACACTCATGTTAAATGCTAGAAAATATATCAGTAAATGTGATTGTTTCCAAGGATCTAATCTGTCCTCCACAGTGGAAGGTGTTACATTTATTTGCCTCTATGAAATCAACCAGAAGATGATGGAATATGAAAAAAATTACGAGCCTTACAGTAGTCGCATATGATGTGTAACATCTGACATGTTATTCGAATAATTCCATATTACTTACTCGCATTTTTTAAAGAATGAACTCATAGTGCTACCTTGTCCCAGCAAACATGAAAGGATTCTCCAATGCATCTGGAGTAGTGACATATACCTGCAACTGTATGCGGGAGCAATCCACTGCCTACTTGATGCGAGCTGCGTTTTATACCGGCCAGTTAGTGAACCCATGTCAGCGGTGTTATTGAAAATGGCCTCTTATTGCCGATATAGCGCACTGCCAAGTATGGGCGCGATAAAAAATTAGGTGTGCAGTAGGTATATTAAAGGCGTTTATCCCAGTGATACGTTTAGACCAACCAAATAGCTTAATATGATAATAGTGGAAACTCCCACGAGAAACTGGTGACACCGATTATGCGTGCCTTATAGCGGTTCGCGCAGACAACTACGAACTCGATTTCAATCAGCTGGCAAGTTTATCTGCACATGTTAGAAGTGTAACTTTTGGGCTATGTATGGGTGATTTCATTACAAAATACAAAGTGATTAAGTGATTAAGCTATTTGGACCAACGAAGTTTCAATTATTCGAGGTATCGAGTGCTTATCAGCAAATATGATATAAGGAATATTTCCACACCAAAGAACGACAATTTAAAGATGATTTATTGAAGCAATTTCTTTAATGGGGCTTCCAAACCTTGAGGTAAATCTTATGCGATTTACATTCTACATAGTCACATGGCTTACAGTACGTCGTTGCACCGATCTCCGCCACCGCTCGTTTTTTCCATCCCATCCACATCCGTCCCATCCACTTCCGTCTTTTTTCACTGATATGTGACGAATCATGTTCAATGTTGTGGCATTTCGATTGATGTCACGTGACTGAAGAATTCCCAGGAAATCATTACTTATCGGAATGAATTTTTCCACTGAGAAATTATAGTTTGGGCGTTGTTTTTTTTTGTGGTTAGTTCATGGTTCACTGGTTATAGATCCTTGAACCACGAATGTCGAAGCCTAACTGGAAATATTGTGCAATTTTGTTCTTCTCACATAAGGCGGTCCGGGTTCGATTCCCGGTCAATGCATGTGAGATTTTCGATGTGAAATGCCATGTCCTGTGGTTCGGATTCCACGTAAAAAGGAGGTCCCGTGGCTCATAATCACAAGATTCACGGTCACGTAAAACTACAATCTTCCTTCCTTCCTTGTTCTTCTCACACCGTAGTAGCAATTCGGAACTGACTCTTAGTTCGCTTCCCAACTTTGACAAACGATTTAATTTGGTATGAGGGCTGGAATGTGGTTCAGTCAGCTTTGTGAGGATAACTAAGAATACGTTGGTTCAATGCCCATCCCCACCATCCTTGAAGAGGCTTTTCATTGCTTAACCGATGTGCTATCGAACTTAAAGCCATGGCCGCCCCCTTTTTAATTCTAGCCCTAATTTTAAATACATGCCCCATTACAAATATCAAAATGAAAAATCTTGTCCGTCCGATACCACGAATGTGGAACACTAAAATACATTTTATACCATTAGCCAGATTCTTTTCCATCTTGCTTGTTGCTTGTTGTAACATTGGGAGCCAGGGGAAATATAGGTTGCCTAGTAGAGGCGTTCTCAAACATTTTGAGACTGTGAACTTCACTCTTACACCATAGCATGTAGGCCTACCCCAGCACCATTAAATAGATTATAACAATTATTATTATCGTTATTAACAGGCCCTATTATTACCGGCAGCGTTAGCTCAGCTCGCTAACGCGCAGCTATAGGCCATGGGGGCCAAGCTCTCTGCTGACTCGGTAGACGTGGGCTCGAACCCCCTGGCCTGCCGTCCTTGAAATGGTTTTCTGTGGTTTCCCATTTTCATCTCCAGGCACCTTTTGACAGGCCACGGCCACTTCCTTTCACATACTTGCCCAATTTCATTCTCCGCCATTCAAAAGGAAGGAAAATTGTAGTTTTGCGTGACCGTTAATCTTGTGATCATGAGGCACGGAACCTCCTCTTTACGTGGAATCCGAATCACAGGACATGGCATTTCACTTCGAAAATCTCACATGAATTGACTGGGAAACGAAAACCATTATTCATGTCATCTCTCAGTAACTCCTCTCATGTGGTTGGGGTCGGGAAGGGCATCGGGCCGCAACCACAAAGAATTTCATCGCATCTCCGCTCTGACCCCGTTGGAAAACGGGAATAATAAAGGTAGAGATAGGCCACAAATAAGCCCTATTATTATAACACTTACAATGCAATACGATCACGCCTCTCTTTGCTTTTCCTATCTTTCTCTCCTTCAGGAGTGCTGAAATAGCTTGGGATTCACCGCTCACCAGGAATACTGCAACTGCTAACGCTTGGCTCAAGCAGATATCAGACATTGCGGCGAATAACCTAGATGTTAGGCCCCTTAAAACAAGAATCATCATCATCATCATCATCATCAAGATAACATACATTTACATGTCGACGGTCGAGTCGAATCAGCATATTTCGTGTTACTCATAAAACAGGGATGTCCAATCACTGTTACTGTCGATTAAAATACTATTTCACAAAATTATAAAATTTCACACTGTCAAAACTCGTTATGGAAACAGTATAATTCTGGTTCATGCAACAGAATTTCGTTTAAAGAATGGATCTCAGTGGTGCTTGTGGTCGTCAGCATCATCTGGTCTAATACAATGCATTGTTGTGATGTCAATGAGGGGGTAAGCCTCCGTGGCCTAGGCGGTAGCACGCCGGTCTCTGACCCCTCGGTTCATGGTTCAAATCCCGCTCACTCCATGTGAGATTTGTGCTGGACAAAGCGGAGGCCGACAGGTCTTTCTCAGGGTACTCCGGTTTTCCCCTGTCACAACATTCATTCCAGCAACACGCTCACTATCATTTCATCTGTCATTCATTTATTCATTGCCCCTGAGGAGTGCGACAGGCTTCGGCAGCCGGCACAGTTCATACCCTCGCCGCTAGATGTGGGCTTCATTCATTCCATCCCTGACCCGCCCGGTCAGTCGACTGGAACAGGCTGTGGATTCTTTTCAATTAAGGGGTGTTCGCGGAACGTGAGGCTTGGATCAGAAACGCTGTCCAGGGATTTGAAGTAAGCTCGCCCGTTAACCACATTTTTGGTAGGCTACATAATTTCAAATTCAAGATTCTCTCTTTCTTCATGATTTCATTCTCACAGTTCTAAGCGAGCGGCCATTCTACAAGGAGGTAATATCCGAGATATTAATTAATCTTTGGGTGGGACTCTTTTGATGTCACGAGCAGTGTAACGTTGATAACTTTCAGTCCTTGCAAATGAATGTATTCTCAGCGATATTTTCCTCTTAAGTTTCTTGATCGTTTGAACACATGAACCTCTTACAGTTAAACGAACCGAGAAAACTTGAGTCGTTGCTGCTGTGTATGGAAGAGTTATCTTGGAAATGTTCTCAAAACTCCAGTGACACCTACTCCAATATATAGGCACTCTTCAACTGAGAAGGCCTATCTGAATCTGAGATCCAAATCCCCTCTCAAACTTACTGTACTTCTCATCAAGAAGATATACGACAAATGGAGAATAACAGTCATGGCAAATTCAGCTCCAGAAACATAATCAAGGTCTTAGGCAAACAATGAGAAAGCTGACGCAATATCGCAGTGGTACCAGAACGAGAAAGCTAAAGGAAATGAAGCCATTACAGCTGCATCAGTTAACCGCTTACACACTGAGATGCCTGATGAAAACGTTCACCAAGTAGTAGTGTAGTGGCCTTGGTGGCGTAGTAGGTAGCATGCTGAACTGCTGCGCCCAAGATCGCTGGTTCAAACACGGCCAAAGCCGTCAGATGCCTTCCTTCGGAGGGGAAGTAAAGCCGGCGGTCCCATGTCAAATATTTATGGTATGTAAAAGATCCCTCCGCTAACTAAACTTGTGTGAAGCAAAATTTCTAGGTTAGGTTTCGTTCAAACGCTCTATCAAAGTTCCAACGGTCACCGCTAGGTGTCAGTGACGTCTGATAAAGAAAGTTGGAACTATTTGATATTGAACGGACTTTGTAGCTCACCCCATGGTGAACATGTCCTCGGACACTCCCGGCACTAAATGCCATACGCTAAAATAAATTAAGTGTACACGAAGCAACTGAAAAGACTTAATATTGATCAGAATGTTGAGCTTGAAAACCAGCAACATCTTCTGGAAGCAGTTCCACAATTTTAAGTAAGTTATTCAACTTGTTTGATACTACACACATAAAAAAAGTTTTGCATATTGCTGGCCAAGAGTCGTAGTGGTCGCAAACCCATTAGTAGTTCTTGCGAGCGTATACAGGGTGATTCTTATTAACGTTTAAAACTCTCTGTAGCGACGTAGATGGCATGAGACAAGTAATTTGATATAGGACACTTAGGGTCGCAAGTGTCCAGAAATACCTTAAAAGTGAACCACAACTGTTAAAGGGAGGGTCGGCTGGTATCGGACGTCGGCTGGTATCGGACAATCACAGTTGTCTTTGTTAGAAGCATGTGCCAGAACCTGTTTTGTCACTCTCAGGACTACCTGCTTATTTGAAGGGTGGGCACACCCTATTCAGTTGAGAGGCAAGGCCATTTATGAGCGGTGGTGTATTTCTGTTCTTTGTGTGATTCTCGGCCGGCACGGATTTATTTTTACCAAGACGTAGCAGCAACAAGGGTATGTTGTATTTAATTTTAAGAACATTAGCAAAATCAGTATTCATTTCTCTGTAATATCGTGGGTTTAGAATCAATTTACTTCCGGACGTTTTCATTCAGTTCCTGTTTTTTCTTAAGTGAGTCATTCGGGCGGTATCGGACACGAAACTGGCGTGCGGTATCGGACAACATAGTTTGCAGTTTTGCCCAGGTTACTGATGGTACTATCCTTTGTTTTAGGTAAACATGGGGAAGATACGAGAATAATGGGAAGAAGGCAATATGATATTAGCCGTGAATAGTGTCAGGGACAATAAAATGAGTATTAAAGAGGCCAGTCAACGTTTCTCTGTTCCAAAAAGCTCGCTAGGTGATAGAATTAAAGCTTTTGGTGTTGGTAAAGAGATTCCAATCAAAGTGCGTACGGCAAAAAGTGGGACGTATCAGAGAACGTTTTCAGATGAAGAAGAGAATGGCCTGTACATGCATATAAAGACCTCTAGACAGCCAGCTCATGCCACTCAACAAAACCTAATTTTTAAAACTTGTGTATCAATTTGCTGAGGAATTGAGAGTTGAACATAGGTTTAATAAAACTAAAATGATGGCAGGAAAGGACTTTTATTATGAAATCCTTGAAAACTGCGAAATGAACCCTTGCATTCACTGAAGACAATGCAGGAAATTATGAGAAAACTGACTGCATCATTTGTGGAGAGAGCTTCAATGAAGATTGGTTTCAGTGTAGTTTTTGTAGAGGTTGGGCTCATGAAAACTGTGCAAATCTTGAAGGAGAAGCATTATTTTACAAGTGTGATATTTGCAGAATGGCTAAAAGTTAAATTGTTTGTATAATGAATGTGATAAATCTCTATTTGTTAAAAAGATTCACTGTCCGATACCATCCTCCAGTTTTCGAAACATGCGAGAGTGTAATGACCTCATAATTTGTTAATATTGTCCGTGGTTTTCATTATAATTTAATATAGTCAAGTGAGTGCGTTAATATAAGAATATAGATGCCTACAAAATGCATTATATGATTTATTTCCTATTCAATAAAAAATTATGGCAAAAAGGTTAAACTGTCCGATACCTCCCGACATTCCCCAACATATGACGTCATCAGGTGACAGCTCAACTCGAGCGGTCAGGTCAATGCACTCTTACGCACACCAAAGCATCCAAAGCAAACGTTGAATGGCTCCATGTCTGCGTGTGCGACTCGGGCGCGTGGGGTTCGAGGTTCAATTCCGTGCCCTAACCATCATCATATTTTTCTCTCTCTTCGCCATTCAAATGGAAGCAACGCTTTTATTTTTGCGCATGTATCACCGAACTTTCTTGCTGTTAAACATTACAACCCCCAAACGGCTGAGGGTCACGTGAGAATGCAGAACGCGTTGGGGAAATCGTTGTTGGTACAGACGCCTTGCAGCAAGTGCGGTCGAATTTGCAGCACCATAACAAGGTGCATGTCTGCAAGCTCATGGAATGTAAAGCGGTTCTTTTGACGTACTGTATTGAACTGTGTGGTTGAGAACTCTCAAACCGTTGTTATCTAGTACAGTAGTTCTTGTCGAATGACTAATTTTTCCCCATCCTATCGAATCCAGCGTAAAATTCCCGAACGCTTCCGATCACATTTGTAATACAAAGCGTTCTTAATGTCAACTAACAATCTGCTTCCACCTGAAAGGAGAAGAGAGAGAACAAAAAAAAGATGATGGGTAGACACGCGCACATGCAGACACGGAGTCAGAGTGATATGATATTCAACGTTTGCTTGGGGTGGTTTAGTGTGCGTATGAGTGCACGGGCCTGACCGCTCAAGCTGAGCGGTCACCCGACGACGTCATATGTTTAACAGTTGTGTTCCACTTTTAAGGTATTTCCGGACTCTTGCGACCCTAAGTGTCCTATATCAAATTGCTTGTCTCAATGCAATCTACGTCGCTACAGAGAGTTTTAAACGTTAATAAGAATCACTCTGTATATCGACCTTTGTACACTCGCCTGTGTCAATGAGGATATAGGCCTCTACACACGACCCAATCTGTTGGGCCCGATCTGCAATGGGCTGGCTCGCTCTGGTCTGAAAGTGCGCGCGATCATGGCTCCTTCCTTTTCTAAATTCCAAAAAAATAGGAATCGCATTGACTTTGTTGCCATTGAAGTCGATACGAAAGAGAAAATATTGGGCTAAAAAGTGGTTATTACAGAGAAAAAAATATAGTCATACGATAGTACATTATGCAACGAGACTATAATGGCTATAATTAAGACACGAGTATGTTTATAAAACGAGCGTATGCGAGTTTTATAATTTATATACGAGTGTCTTAATTACCATTATAGGCGAGTTGCATACGACTGTTTATGTTCGACGATAATTATAACTTTTATATATGTTTTAACATAAATATTCATAAATATCTGTTGAGATTGTCACTAGAATTTTGTGATCGGGAGCTGCACTGGGTAGGATATCTCTGATTTCCAAGCTCTCTGACCGACCGACGCATGCGCTCTGTGTGCTTCAATCCATATGTGCAGATTGAGAACCAGTATTCAGTAAAAAGTCACCGAAGTCGTTTGAAAACAACGCGCTGTGTAGAAATTGGTCTTCGGGATATTAAGGTACAGTGCTATTTCTTGTCTCATATTCACCAGTTTATTTACGCGAACATATGGACGGTGCACTTTCGGTAATTTATATAGACATGTTGGATTTTGAGCGCATGCGCGAAGGTATCCGTATCTAATTGGTCAAATAACTGTTTCTTGAGCTGTGATTGGTGGGAGAAACTGTTTCATAATGAAAAAAAGTGTTACGTGCCACCCCCCCCCCCCCTAGTGACACTTTTGTTGACTGGATTACGGTGTGTTGAAGCACAACACAGATTGTTCTTTTAAAGAAATAATTAACTTTATTGCGGCCAGAAAGATACACTACTCATCAGCAAATACAAGCAATTAGAACTTTACTCCAGTTTCCTCAAGTCTCTTCCTTATGGAGAGCTCTTGCCCCCTTTCACTTGTCAACAAACCACAGAAGTTATTCCGTGCTAATGAGTACGGTGGCCTTGACAGAAATTACCTGCACCTCTCCCTTATGTACACAAACTACAGTTACTTGCGATAACCTGCTACACGCTGCTTCGCTACCCACGAGCTGGGGAAACAATGTCACTGGATTTCGTAACTCGCACGGCACTTCGCCACAATACTTCTGTCGCTCAGTGAAATCACACTCGCTCAAAACACAGGCAGTCCCCTGTATGCTTCTCACTCCCTCGCTGTCAAGAGAATCGGCTTCACTAGGGGTTTCGCAAGTCACCACATTTCTGTCGCTCAGGATAAACGCTCGCACTAGCTCGTAAAACACAACACACACTGCTTGACAGTTCGCTCTTATATAGCAGGCCGGTGACTCAATAAATGCTTCTAGACCCATCCAGGGTTCACGGCTTCTCGAGGTTTCCTTCACTGGCTGAGTCACGAATTTTCTGGACCGTCCCTTTGTCCTAGTAGTCCTGTTGCATAAGGCGCACGCAATACACTGAGGCAGAGCACAGTCCAGCTCGGGGGCAGTTGTGACTCATAAGGCGAGCGATGAAACAAACTCACAGCCATAACACCACCCCCTTCCTAAAAGGCTGATCGTCCCGATCAATCATTGGTCCGTCTGTGTCCCTCCGTAGGCTGCCAGGCGATCTCGATGCACGATCTTCATCTTCGCCCTCGGGCTCCGCTGGATCCTATAGACGATATCGTTGATCCGTTTCACGACTCGGTACGGGCCTTCCCGGGACTTCTGCAGTTTGGGAGACAGGCCTTTCTTCCGTAATGGGTTGAAGAGCCAGACCAGGTCGTCCTCGTGGAATCCGCCGGCATCCGTCTGTTGGTCGTATCGGGTCTTCATTCGGTCTGTCTCGATCCGCAGTTTCCTCCTCGCAAACGCGTGCACGTCATCCAGTTGGTCGACCAGTTCTTGACAATACTGGCTTACCGGGATCGGATCATTCCCAGGTCGGCCGAAGGTAAGATCGACAGGTAGACGGAGCTCCCTCCCAAACATGGCCCGGGCTGGTGTGCACCCGGTGGCTTCATGCACGGCGGCACAGTAGGCCAGGAGAAATAGTGGAAGATGTTTGTCCCAATCCCTCTGGTGCTCGCTGACGACTATTCGGAGATGGTTCTCGATGGTGCGATTGAATCGCTCTACCATCCCGTCGGACTGAGGGCGTAGCGACGTTGTCCTTGTCTTCCGGATTCCCAGCAGCTGGCATAAGTTCTGGAACACCTGCGACTCGAAGTTCCTCCCTTGGTCGGAGTGCAGCTCCAGGGGTACTCCGTACCGGCTGACGAATTCCTTCACCAGGGTCTCTGCGATCGTCGCGGCTTCTTGGTTAGGTAGCGCCTACGCCTCCGGCCATTTGGTGAAGTAGTCACTGACGACCAATATGTAGCGGTTCCCTGCCTCTCTTAACGGGAATGGCCCAGCAACATCGATGGCCACTCTCTCCATGGGGCCGCCCACGTTGTAGGTGTTCAGTGGACCCCATCGTCCTGGGCCCTTCCTGGCTGCGCAATCGTGGCACCTCGCGCAGTGGTTCTCCACGTCAGTTCGGCATCCGATCCAGTAGAACCGCTCTCTCAGCTTCTCCAGGGTCTTCTTTATCCCTAGGTGTCCACCAGATGATCCTCCATGGACTTCCTTCAGGAGTTCCTCCGTCATAGCATTTGGAACGACGACTTGTTCCCGAGATGTCTTCCCGTCGGTGCTCTCCCAGGTACGGCATATGAGGCCATCCCTCACAACCAGCGAGTCCCACTGCGCCCAGTAGGACTTAAACCTTGGGCTGCAGTCACTCACAATGTTCCACCCGGGTCTGGGGACACAGGCCCTCTTCCATTCGGCTATCAGCCCCAGGTCATCATCTTCTGCTTGTGCCCGCGTGAAAGATTCCCGGCTCCAGCTCCCTTGAAGTTCCACGGTAGTCCTTCGGCACTGTATCCCGGTGTTCTGCTCCCTTCGGGTACAGAAGGTGCAGTCTTCGGGGCACGATCTTCGTGACAGGGCGTCGGCGTTAGAATGCAGTTGGCCTTTCCTGTGCTGAATCTCAAAGTTGTACTGTTGAAGCCTCTCTAACCACCGCGCGAGTTGACCCTCGGGCTGCTTGAAGTTCAGGAGCCACCGCAGGGATGCATGGTCGGTCCTGAGGAGAAATTCTTGCCCGCACAGGTACTTGTGGAAGTGTTCAATGGTCCTCACGATGGCGAGCAGCTCCTTCCTGGTGACGCAGTAGTTCCTTTCTGGCTTTGACAAGGCCTTGCTGAAGTAGGCCACTACTCTCTCCTCGCCGTCCACTACTTGCGACAGGATTCCCCCTATGCCAAAGTCGCTGGCATCGGTATCGACGATGACTCTTGTTCCAGGTCTGGGGTAGGCCAGAATAGGCGCGGTGCACAGAGCCTGCTTGAGTTGTTCGAAGGCACTGTGGCATTCTGCTGTCCACGTGAAGAGTTGGTCCTTCTCAGTCAGTCGATGTAAAGGTTTGGCGATGTCAGCGAATCCTTTCACGAAGCGACGGTAATAAGTGCAGAGTCCCAGGAAGCTTCGTAGTTGGGACTTGTCCTTCGGAACTGGCCACTCCCTCACAGCTGCGGTCTTCTCTGGGTCGGTGCGCACCCCCTCCTCGGAGACGATATGCCCAAGGTACTGGACCTGCTTCTGGAAGAGCTGACACTTCTTGGGGCTCAACTTCAGCTGGGCAGCCCGTAGCTTCATCAAGATCTCCTTCAGGTTGCTGTAGTGTTCCTCGAAGCTTCTCCCCAGAACGATGACGTCGTCTAGGTAGATCAGGCAGGTCTTCCAGTGTAGTCCCCTCAGAATGGACTCAATTAGCCTTTCGAAGGTCGCAGGGGCGTTGCACAGACCGAATGGCATGACGGTGAACTGCCAGAGCCCACTGCCCACAGAGAACGCAGTTTTCTCGCGGTCCTTAGGGTGGACCTCCACCTGCCCGTAGCCACTCTTCAAATCCAAGGTGGAGAACCATCATGACCCTGATATGTTGTCCAGGGTGTCGTCGATCCGGGGTAGAGGGTAGCTGTCCTTTTTTGTGACGTCATTCACCCGCCTGTAATCCACGCAGAACCTGGTGGAACCGTCCTTCTTCTTCTTCACTAGCACGACTGGAGAACTCCAAGGACTATGTGATGGCACGATCACTCCTTGCTCCTTCATCTCTTCGACCATCCGGTCGACTTCAGCTTGCTTGGCGAGCGGGACACGTCGGAATGGGGCCCTAATCGGTGCGCTGCCCCCAACGTCGATTCTGTGCTGGACCAAGCTTGTCCTACCGAAGTCTTTGCTCCCCACGGAGAAGACATCCTGGAAATCGCGTAGCAGGTCCTGAAGTTAGCGTGATTGCTCCTCGTCTAAATGGTCCTAGGATCCTTGGTACAGCTTCTGTAGTTCTTCTGGCAGGGCGCGTCTTCTTCGGTTGTCCGTCTGCAGGTGTCCGTCCGTCATGTCTGTGATACGGGCAATCCAGGTAACGGGCTCGCAGACTCCTAGGTTGGTGTCCTGGTGAACCGGAATGTCGTAGTCGTTCAGGTTGGACAGGCGGACGTACGGCCGAGACGTCGTGTTGATGAGGGTCTTGGCAATTAGCAATCCTTTTGTCTGGATGTCCTCATATTTTGGCTCGATGACAGCCGCCACTCCCTCAGCAGTTCCGTCGACAATTACGGCAGCGCTGACCTCCGTCCTGGCGGGAACGATGACGTCCTCTCTCAGCCTTACTCGTCGTGCGGTGATGGCCTCGTGTGCTGGTTGCAAAGCAAGTTCCTCACCTCCGAAGTGCAGAGTGTTGGTACTCAGGTCCAAGATGATGTCGTTCTGGTCCAGAAAGTCCAGTCCGATGATCACTTTGTTTGATACGTCAGCCACAAGCACTGGATGATTTACCGCCCGTCGACCAATGACGAACTCCAGTGATGCTTCGCCATGTACTGGTGCGGTCTCTCCAGTCGCGGTTATTATTTGGAGGTTCCTTTGTGTGGGTTGCACTCTCCACCTCGGGATCACGGTGGGATTAACGATGGTCCTCGACGCTCCCGTGTCAATCAGCATGGGCCAGCTCACTCCGTTGATGACTCCGTCGACCATCAGGCTGCTATTGTCCCTCCGTAACTTCGTCACACGAACTTGGACTGCCGGGGCTTGACGACTGTCACAAGCCAACCTTTGCCCCCAAAGGCTGGCTAATACTCGTTTCCCTGGGCCGCGCGGTTTTCAGACGACTGATTTCCCGTCGGATACCCTCGGCGGCGGCGATCACCGCAGTCCTTGCTCAGGTGGCCTTTCTTACCGCAGGTCCAGCAGGTCGGCAATCCTCTTCCGGGCCGCCTCTCCGGTTGTCTTCCAGCGGTGTCGTTGCTGGTGGCGCCGCGTTTATCGAAGAAACGGCTTAGCGCCTCCATCAATTCGTCGGCAAGGGGCTTGGTCTCGTTGGTTTTTACTGGTTCGTCGACGTCCACTTGACGCACCTGCGCGTGCATTCTAGATGCCTGTTTTGCCGTCTCGAACTCAAGTGCGTGGCTCAGCGCATCTGCCAGGGTCTTATTGCGCGCGAGTCGCAGCGCCTGTTGAGTGTCCGAGTCCCGTAGCCCGTCGGTGAAGGTCTGCGTCGCTATCTGTTCCAGAAAGTCGGCCGGCGCTGTTTGGTAGGCGAGCCTTACGAGGCGTGCGATGTCCATCTCGAACTCCTGCAGGGTTTCCGCTTTTTTTTGTACCCGGGTCCGGAGCTGCATCTGATAGGCCTGCTGAAGATGGCTATCTCCATATCGGGACTCCATATGGGCGATTAGTGAAGCGTAGTCCTGGGATCCAGTCGGAATGGCCTGAAGGACGTTAAGAGCGTCCCCTCTCAGCGCTATAATGAGAGCTGTTGCCTTTTCCGTGTTGTTCCAGTTGTTTATGGAACAGGCTGCCTCGAACTGACGTAAATAGGTGCTCCACGGGACCTTTCCGACGAAGGTTGGGGGCGACACTCTGCTCTGTCCCGTTCCTGATATTCCTGGTGTACCTGTGGGCGGGCGTCGGCGCAGCTCGGTAACTTCCTCTTGAAGAGCGTTAAATCTCGCTTCCATCCCCGTCGGCGGGCGTTGATTCATCTCAGCAATTTTCTTTTGTAAAGCGTTGAATTTCTCTTCCACCCCCGTCAGTGGGCGTTGGCGCAGTTCGGCAACTTCCTCTTGTAGAGCGTTGAATCTCGCTTCCATCCCCGTCGGCGGGTGTTGGCTCAGCTCAGCAATTTCCTTTTTTAAAGCGTTGAATTTCTCTTCTATCCCCGTCAGTGGGCGTTGGCGCAGTTCGGCAACTTCCTCTTGCAAGGCGTCGAACTTCTTTTCCAGTGCTGCGACTTCCTCACGTAGGCCCTGTTCTAATTTCCTTTGGCTCTCCCCTAGTTTCGTCAGCAGACCCTCTTCCAGATTTTTCTGGCCATCCAGAAATTTGGCGGTTAGGTCCTCTGCTAACTTATTCTGGCCGTCCTTCAGGTCCTCTGCTAACTTATTCTGGCCGTCTTTCAGGTCCTCTGCTAACTTCTTCTGGCCGTCCTTCTGGTCCTCTGCTAACTTCTTCTGGCCGTCCTCCATCTTCTTCTGGCCGTCCTCCATCTTCTTCTGGCTGTCTTCCATCTTGGTTTCCATGCCGCTTAACTTTTCTAGTAATGCTGCCAATTGCGCTTCCATTTTAGATGCTTGTCTTGTAAAGGGCATGCACTCACAGGAAAATTTAAAAAAAAAATGACCTGCCTGGGTTTTGAAACCAGGACCGTCAGGTGTTGTGCTTGAGTTTGAGTTCGTAATCCCACTTCTGACACCAGTTGTTACGGGCCACCCCCCATCCCCCTAGTGACACTTTTGTTAACTGGATTACGGTGGGTTGAAGCACAACACAGATTGTTCTTTTAAAGAAATAATTAACTTTATTGCGGCCAGAAAGATACACTACGCATCAGCAAATACAAGCAATTAGAACCTTACTCCTGTTTCCTCAAGTCTCTTCCTTATGGAGAGCTCTTGCCCCCTTTCACTTGTCAACAAACCACAGAAGTTAATCCGTGCTAATGAGTACGGTGGCCTTGAAAGAAACTACCTGCACCTCTCCCTTATGTACACAAACTACAGTTACTTACGATAACCTGCTACACGCTGCTTCGCTGCCCACGAGCTGGGGAAACAATGTCACTGGATTTCGTAACTCGCACGGCACTTCGCCACAATACTTCTGTCGCTCAATAAAATCACACTCGCTCAAAACACAGGCAGTCCCCTGTGTGCTTCTCACTCCCTCGCTGTCAAGAGAATCGGCTTCACAAGGGGTTTCGCAAGTCACCACACTTCTGTCGCTCAGGATAAACGCTCGCACTAGCTCGTAAAAACACAACACACACTGCTTGACAGTTCGCTCTTATATAGCAGGCCAGTGACTCAATAAATGCTTCTAGACCCATTCAGGGTTCACGGCTTCTCGAGGTTTCCTTCACTGGCTGAGTCACGAATATTCTGGACCGTCCCTTTGTCCTAGTAGTCCTGTTGCATAAGGCGCACGCAATACACTGAGGCAGAGCACAGCCCAGCCCGGGGGCAGTTGTGGCTCATGCGGCGAGCGATGAAACAAACTCACAGCCGTAACAATAGTTTTATAATGACCATCATTATGATACAGTTTTCAGACATATAATAGTCAGGGTCGAACATAAATATTATTAAAGAACTAGAATCATGCGATTTTAGAAACTTTCTACGAATGGATATCGACACTTTCAATGAACTGCTCTACATGGTGGCACCTTTAATAAGGAAAAAAAGTCACTGTAATGAGGGAAAGTATGAGTGTTCAAGAGCGATTAATCGTGACTAAGATTTTTAGCAACCGGAGCGAGTTACGAAGATTTGCAGTTTAGTGCCGTCGTGTCACACAGATTTTGATTAAAATCATTCCAGAAACATGTTGGGCTATTTACAATATTCTGAAGGGATACATAAAGGTGAAAATCCACAGCCTGCTTCCAGTCTCCGTCCGGGTCAGGGATGGAATTAATGAAGCCCCCATCTAGCGGTGAGGATATGAACTGTGCCGGCTGCTGAGGCCTGACGCACTCCTCTGGGGCAATGATTAAATGAATGACAGATGAAATGAAATGATAGGGGAGAGTGTTGCTGGAATGAAATTTTGACAGGGAAAACCGGAGTATCCGGAGAAAAACCTGTCTGCCTCCGTTTTATCCAGCACAGATCTCACATAGAGTGACCGGGATTTGAACCGCGGACCCAGCGGTGAGAGGCCGGCGTGCTGCCGCCTAAGCCACGGAGGCTTCGGATACATAAAGGTAAGTGATTAAAATATATTTATTTTATGTATGAGTATTTATTTCTCAAATTACAAATTCGTGTATGACCGTGAAGGTGTAGGGATTGACCGGTAGTACACATCTTGTTGGGGTGCAGGTGATGTAATAGGACCTGAAAATGAATGCTGTGACATAGGAGAAGGATATGACAAGTGATATGGAGATCTCTGTTGAGATAATTGGAACTTGAAATATCCCATAGGCAGGGCATATCTTTGTAAAATTCAAAAATCTCCTTCCAAACCTCCTACTCCTTTCCCGACATCATCGATACTAATAATCTACTATTTAACTGAAATCGTATGCTCACTGCACTGCACTGCACTCAATACATAACCCGTGCTAGGTGGCTGCGAGGCAGCTGATGGCTAATGGGCCAACTTCCCCAATGTCGCAATAATAAGTTGGGAGATTGTGTGGTAGAACAGGACAGCTGCACAGAAGGCAAAAAACCTTTTGTTCCAAAACCTGTGCTATGGTTGGCTTTTGGTAAATCGTTAGAAAAGCACAAAAAACTTAGCTCTGCATTTTAAAATAATTTGCACGATCATATTGTCGGAAAACTCAAAAAAACACTGAAGAGCGTTTTCCTCTGAATCGATGTATTTTGAAGAAACGGTTTTTAAACAAAAAATGTAGAGGACATTGTCACCTACAATTCGTCTCATTGAGGTCATGTCATACGTTTTGAAATGCAGAAGCTAGGTGGCGCCAAAGAGTCAAAACAAAGTGTTTTTTGTCCTAGAAAAAATGTTTTTTTTTTTTCACAAAAGAGCGAATCAGAATTTTGTTCCTCTCAAAATTGCCCACAACATTTATTGAAACATTTTTTCCCTCCGCCTTACCGTTCCAATGTTATAGTCTGCCGAATTGTGAAAATTGTACTATTCAGATGGCACAAAGGTTAATATGTGTACAGTTATGATTGATACGTTGCGATTGAAATAGATATGATTGTTTGAGCTAATTAACAAACACAGCCCGCGTCCTGTTTGACTGAGCCTTAGGCAGCTGTCCGACACCGGTCCCTGTCTAAATTATGCCCACCGCTCTCTCCGCAGTAACAATAGTAGCCTTGACTACGCAGCGTTGCATTTGTTGCGCTATAACTTTGGAACGGTAAGTCGGAGGAAACAAACGTTTAAATAAATGTTGCAGACAATTTTGAGAGGAATACATTTCTTATTCACTCTTCTGTGGAAAAAACATTTTTCTATGACAAAAAGTGGAAAAAAAACTTTTTTAGAAACTTGGCGCCACCTAGCTTCTGCATTTCAAAACGTATGACATGACCTCAATGAGACGAATTGTAGGTGACAATGTCCTCTACATTTTTTGTTTAAAAACGTTTCCTTAAAATACGTCGATTCAGAGAAAAACGCTTTTCAATGTTTTTTTGAGTTTTCCGACAATATGATCGTACAAATTATTCTAAAATTCAGAGTTAAGCTTTTTTTGTGCTTTTCTAACGATTTACAAAAAGCCATCCATAGCACAGTTTTTGGAACAAAACCATTCCAGCTGTACTGTACTATGGTCGCCCCAACCAACCTCCCGACAAGAATTATGTCGGCCTGGCCGGTTTCAACAAGCCTACACACCACCCAATCTGCAGATTGGGCCCTGCAGATTGGGCCCAGCAGATTGGGTCGTGTGTAGAGGCTTTATATCTGTATGAGTGTGCAGACGACCCGATGAGTGTATACACGACCAATACACCCGAGACCGATACCAACAGGGAGGAGGTGGTGCAATGTGTTTGGGTGGTATCTTGTGTGGTCGCCGAACCCCTCCTATGTAAATCCCAGGGCGTATGAAAGGCATGCGTTACAGGGATACTATCCTGGCTCCTGTAGTGAAAGGCTATGCTGACAATTTCGGCCCAAATTTCAATTTCGTGGACAATAACGCACACCCGCACGGAGCTGTGTCTTTCTTCAGGAGAATGGTCTTCACAGAATGGAATGGCCTGCCTATGATCCCGATCTCAATTTTGCAGAGCAGGCGTGGTCACTGCTTAATAAATAAGTCCATCCCCACTGTGCGCCATGGCAATATGCAAAACCTTTTTTGATGTGTGAATTTTAGCACTTCGATTCATTGGTAGACATTTTTAGATACAGAGATTTTTATCATTTTAAATGATTATGTCGACTTCGCTGGGGTCTGTCATTACGTTACGGTGACGGGACGAAATGTACCGAGAATGCACTGAGGTGTGTGATGTCATAGTACTGATTGAGCTTCCTCCTTTCCCCACGTGATCCGGTGAGCGTGACGTCATCCAGCCAGCTACCTCCTTTGACCTTGGTTTGCACTTGCTTTTTTTCTTTCTTTTTTTTCTAACGGACTTTGGGTTCACGCAGTATTTCTAGCATTTGTATCATTTATAATGATATAGAGTCTAGTCTTTCAGACTGACTATCAGTGTTTTTTAAATGTTGAGAATGTTTATGATCACAAGTATTTATGTTTATGTCTCTGAATTGAATTTGATTACCTCTAACCGATTGTATTTTCTGCAGAACATATCCAATTGAACTCAATTTTATCCTAATTGTGTATGTGTTTTATATGCGCAGGCACTAAGGCAATGGTAGCATACTACCTTCTTACCTAGAAGGTCCTGGTTCCAACTCCCGGCTCCGACAGGAATTTTACATCTAATATGAGGACTGGAACAGGATGAAGTCGGCTTTGTGAGTACAAACAACGAACTATCTAATCGGAGATGCACTGACTTCGGTCAACAAAGCCAAGATTATTGGCCAAGAAGACACGTCGTGCTGATCATGTCACCACATAAACTGAAGGTGGGTCACATGGCAATCACTTGGTCACAAAACACTCGATAGACCTTAGAGATAAGGGTTAAGACTCTTATAAATTTTCCTTTGTTTAAAACTCTCTTCACCTGCTAGCCTTAGAAGGCATCAGAACAAATTCACCAAGGATATCACACGTATCTAGCGCAGTGCGAGAGCCACAGATTTAAAACTAATGCCAAAGGAAAGGTGCACAGGAACCGTACTAGAACCGGGTGACTTGGCTCTGTACTCTGTGAGTAGAGGGAAGGTGCACAGGAACCGGGTGACTTGGCTCTGTACCCTGTGAGTAGAGGGAAGGTGCACAGGAACCGGGTGACCTGGCTCTGTACTCTGTGAGCAGAGGGAAGGTGCACAGGAACCGGGTGACTTGGCTCAGTACCCTGTGAGTAGAGGGAAGGTGCACAGGAACCGGGTGACTTGGCTCAGTACCCTGTGAGCAGAGGGAAGGTGCACAGGAACCGGGTGACTTGGCTCTGTACTCTGTGAGCAGAGGGAAGGTGCACAGGAACCGGGTGACTTGGCTCAGTACCCTGTGAGCAGAGGGAAGGTGCACAGGAACCGGGTGACTTGGCTCAGTACCCTGTGAGTAGAGGGAAGGTGCACAGGAACCGGGTGACTTGGCTCTGTACCCTGTGAGCAGAGGGAAGGTGCACAGGAACCGGGTGACTTGGCTCTGTACTCTGTGAGCAGAGGGAAGGTACACAGGAACCGGGTGACTTGGCTCTGTACTCTTTGAGCAGAGGGAAGGTGCACAGGAACCGGGTGACTTGGCTCTGTACCCTGTGAGTAGAGGGAAGGTGCACAGGAACCGGGTGACTTGGCTCAGTACCCTGTGAGCAGAGGGAAGGTGCACAGGAACCGGGTGACTTGGCTCTGTACTCTGTGAGTAGAGGGAAGGTACACAGGAACCGGGTGACTTGGCTCTGTACTCTGTGAGCAGAGGGAAGGTGCACAGGAACCGGGTGACTTGGCTCTGTACCCTGTGAGCAGAGGGAAGGTGCACAGGAACCGGGTGACTTGGCTCTGTACTCTGTGAGTAGAGGGAAGGTACACAGGAACCGGGTGACTTGGCTCTGTACTCTGTGAGCAGAGGGAAGGTGCACAGGAACCGGGTGACTTGGCTCTGTACCCTGTGAGTAGAGGGAAGCTGCACAGGAACCGGGTGACGTACCCTGTGAGTGACACTAGTATCAAGGAGGGAAGGCACGCAAGGATCGGGTGACATATCTCTGTACCCTCGGTTGACATATCTCTGTACCCTTGGTTGACATGCCTTTGTACCCTTTGAGTGACACTAGTCTCAAGGAGGAAAGGTGCGCCAGGATCGGGTCACTTATCTCTGAACCCTCGGTTGACAGATCTCTGTACCCTATGATTGATACTTGTCTCAAGGAGGAAAGGCACACAAGAATTGGTTGACATATCTCTGTACCCTCTGTTGATATAACTCTGTACCCTATAGGGGCCGATAACCTAGATAGGCCCCTTAAAACAACAATTATCATCATCATCATCATCAACCCTGTACCCTACGAGTGACACTTTTCTCAAGGAGGAAAGGCACACAAGAATCGGGTACATATCTCTTTACCCTAGGAGTGACACTTGTCTCAAGGAGGAAAGGCACACAAGAATCGGGTGGGTGACATATATCTGTACCCTCGGTTGACATGCTTTTGTACCCTGTGAGTGACACTAATCTCAAGGAGGAAAGGCACTCAAGAATCGGGTGACACATCTCTGTACCCTCGGTTGATATGCCTTTGTACCCTGTGAGTGACACTAGTCTCAAGGAGGAAAGGCACTCAAGAATCGGGTGACATATCTATGTACCCTCTGTTGACATGCCTATGTACCCTGTGAGTGACACTAGTCTCTAGTAGGAGCAAACAAGCGGTGTATGTTAACACAGTCGGCGCTCTTAACTATGCATGATACTCGAAGTTTCTCGCTCTCAGCCTAACGCAGTTAACAGCGGTAGAATTGCTTGGTAGATGTCGCTGGGATTTCACGAGAGCTGACATAGCCATGTACAATGTAGTTACAGATCACGAGCTGGTGTCCCGTGTTTATTCACCTTAACTCAGCCCGAATATTCTGTGATGCATATTGATGCTACAGGGAATTAATTAATACAGTTGTATTCAAATTTACCGACTGAGTTTGTAAAGTAATTTGTTACATGACCTACTATTACTCTTGAGACTAAGCACGAGGTTCTCTATTTAAATGATGGAGGCGTGCTGGTGCAGTGGTCAAGCTGTTTGCCTCTCACCAAGGCGGATTAGATTCGATTACAAGTCAATGCATGTGAGATATTCTTATTGAAATATCACGTCCTGTGATTCGGATTTCACGTAAAAATGGATGACCCGTGGCTCATGATCGCGAGATTAACGGTCACATGAAACAACACGCTCCCTTATTTTTCTCTCTTTAAACACACGTTACTTTCCATGATGCGAATACATGAGAGTTTGAAATCTAAGCCATAGTAAACCATAGTAGATAGTAGGTCCATAATTCAAGCACAATCCCTTTGTCGTTTCATATTCACTAATTATCAGGAAGGGGCGCGATGGCGCAGCTATGAAGCTTCTTGCCTCCCACTAAGAAGGAGAAAGTTCATTTCCAGGTTAGTGCATATGGGATTCTAGAATTGAAATGTCACGCCCAGTGTTTCTAATTACATGGTTTATTATCTCCAGATTAAGGGACACTTAAAACTATGTCCTTCCCTTCCCTCTTCCCCTTTCCTCTTCCCCTTCCCCTTCCTTCCTAAGAAGTCCATTTGGCTAAATCACCACAAATAGGAAATTGATTTTTATTTGTATGTGTAAGTTGCTCTGATATACTGTAGGCCATAACACTGTTGTTTTTGTTAATTCTTTTGTGATTTTGCGATGACATCATGTTCCTCTAGCCCCGTGTACTTGGATGTGTGTACAATTTCTCTGATAATCTGTGTCACTTTGATGTACAGTATGTACCAGTGTGTGCATTTGTAATTCAAATGAGGATTTGGAAAGAAGTGGCCGTGGCCTTACGTTAGGAACCATTCCAGCATATGCCTAAAGTAGAAGTGGGAAACCACGTAAAAACCAGTTCCAAAATGGCTAAGATGGGAATCGAACCCTCCTCTTCTCACGTCAGTTTTGCCTCACGAAGATGAGTGTACCCCGTTCCAGCCCTCAGACAAGAATTAAAATTTCTTGGCAGAGCCGGGAACTGAAGCCGTACCTCCAGGCTGACAGCGAAGAATGCCAGCCACTACACAACGAGGTGGTCACCCATAACATTAATGGGAGCCCTATTATACTATCAATATAGAACAGGGCCACCCAGACAGCACTCCCCGAGCGCTATCGCTCCGGCCGCGCTCTAAGGCAGTGCTCCGAGCGCTTTGTTGGATGGTAGTTTCAGAAGTTGTGGGAGGAGCTTCACTGGCTGAGCGTGCTGAAGTGTGCAGCCGATCCATCAGTCGCTAGTCTTGTCCACTGCGCTTTGTTGACAGCGTGTAAGTAAATCAGTTTCCCAGTGGTCATTACTGAACAGCATACAAAAAAGGAGTGGTGAAGCAGCAGTCTTTAAAGCAGAACGGGAAATGTCATTTTTCTTTACAGCTTATAAAGGGCATGCCAAATGTTAAGTGTGCAACAGAGATGTAATGTGTTAAAAGAACACAATTCGTTGTTGAATTTTCCTCTCTAATATGTTCACATTTCAGTTTGGAATAAATCACAATATTCTTTACTTAATACTTGTGTTCGTTTCCTGCACATTCCATACATCGGAGTACCATTCTATTTGTATATGCGGTATATGTTGTTTATGGCGAACAGCCCTATTAATATGTCAACAATCCCACAAGAGCCGTCGGCCGCACGACTGTACGTACGTATCTAGTCAGCGTGGTCCGAACATCGTCCGTCTCCTCGCTGCCACAGTGTAGTGGTGGTAGGGGAAGGAGCACTAGTCTGACTGCCCAGTGCTCCCGGAGCGCAATGACTGGTTAGCCCTGATATAGAATAACACATATGAATGAAAAAATCCACAGCCTGCTTCCAGTCTCCGACCGGGTCAGGAATGGAATGAATGAAGCCCCCATCTAGCGGCGAGGATATGAACTGTGCCGGCTGCCGAGGCCTGACGCACTCCTCTGGGGCAATGATTAAATGAATGACAGATGAAATGAAATGATAGTGGAGAGTGCTGCTGGAATGAAATTTTGACAGGGAAAACCGGAGTACCCGGAGAAAAACCTGTCTGCCTCCGTTTTGTCCAGCACAGATCTCACATGGAGTGACCGGGATTTGAACCACGGACTCAGCGGTGAGAGGCCGGCGTGCTGCCGCCTAAGCCACGGAGGCTTAGAATAACACATATGAATACGGAGTCGAAATAAATGAAAAACAAATATAATGCTACTTACATAAAATAGCTGTAAAAGGAGAATATTTTAGTATTCAGTCATACATTTGTTGGTGTTATTTCATTTGATGGGCTCGGACATCGTGGTCATTTAGCCGCATGTACTTGGGTCTGTGGTGTCTGTATTTGCAATTCAGGTGCAGATTGGTAAGGAGGCGGTCGTGGCCTTAAATTAGGAACCATCCCATCATTGGTCTGGCGTAGAGGTGAGAAACCACAGAAAACTACTTCCAGGATGACTGAGAGGGGAATCAAACCTACCTCTTCTCAGTTCTGCCTTAAGAGGCCAAGTGTACGCGGTTCTAGTAGTCTTCAAACTAGAATTAAATTTCTTGTCTCAGCCGAGAATCGAACTTGGATTTCCGGGGTGACAAACAAGAATACTAGCCACTGCGCCACGTGGTGGTGCTCTTAGGAAGATAGTTCATGGTCCCATATATGCACACGACCGGAATGCTAGTTTTTAACACACAACTATGGATAATTATTTTGATTTCTTTTGTGGCCTGTACCTACATGGAGTTGCAACTACACGCATAGCACTGCTCAGCGTACATGGAGTAATGGTGTCTATCTGGCCATACATTGGTTGCAGCATGTATAATCTGCAGTAGTAAATCTACCATTGCTACCTCCTAGGAGCAAATCAGGCTCTCTATATTAGGATGTCTCTTTATAGACCACACGCTACGTGCAGACCACAACTATTCGATTCCAGTGGTCGAGGTCAAGGATGCTAGAGGTTGAATCATTGTGACTAATGAAGCCGGGGATATTTATTCTGTGCCATCTCCGCTGACTTAGCCTCATTTTGTGTTATTCAATTCCTTGGAAACTCCACTTCTCATTTTTTGTAAATAACATCATTGTATTCAATTATGTTCATTCGTTTGGGTATTGATAGAACGGACATACATACACACACAGGCCCGGAGTGATCACATAAGCTTATTTACATTTTTTATCGTTTTTATCGTTTTTATGAAATCTGTAAGTGTCTTCTTCGGAGAGAGAAATCATATTAACATCATGAATACAGTATTCTTCATAACTGGATCACACAATACTGTTTTATACTTGTCGAACCTAAGAATGAGGACTGGTTTACTTTACGGGTTACAGAGGGCTTTGACTTGACCCGTGCAGTGGCTTCACTAAGCCTGTCTATATCCTATAAATCGACGATAAAGCTGAGAAGAGGGAACTCCTGTGTTATCGAGACTAGATCCTCACTCAGCGGAGAAACTTGAGTTTGAGCGCCCTTGGTGGGAGACGTTACCGGCCATACTGAAGCTAGCGATGCCGAGCGAAACTTAAGGTAATATGCCCGACCATATTGCATGCGTATTTCAGTTACACTGTTCATTTCTGAATGAATCGTTGTGTGGGAGAATGTTCAATTCAAGCGCCGTGTTGTGTAGTGATAATGGTGAGGAGAAAAGTAACCAACAACACAATGGGCCGGTTGAATAAAACCTAGCAATTGCTAAGTCTAGGTAATTTTCAAGCCAGTGCTAGCTTTTGGTTGATTAAAGTTGGGTAGCAATTGCTAGGCCTAGCAGTTGCTCAGAATTTCACGAAATCCTAGCAATTGCTTGAAAGTGAGTTGAATAAAAAGAAATATATAGATCTCGAGTCTAGCAACTGCTAGGAAATATCCTAGTCTGGACCGGAGCATGCTAGCTTTTTACTTAGTCGTTGTTAGGCGTTAGATATGGCTGCTTTCCTACGTGTACGTGAACAAAAACAGTACGCAGTTGGTCGGGAAATAACAAAGTGCAAAGAATTGTTAAGGTTTGAGAGTGAAAGTGTTGATTTTTTAGCTGCTGAGTTCTTAAACGAAAGTGATAGTAGAAGAGGTGGCCTGTCTCGGAGGAAGCAAATGGAGATTTTCTTGAGGTTTGTGGCAGACCCCTGGTTTCAATTAGTAAAAGCTGAAGATATCGGTGTACATAAGAGTACAGTTTGCAAAACTATAAGTTTTGTATTGGACAAGATAATTGAAAGATCCCACATATGAATACGGTTTCCTTCAACAGCACCAGAAGTAAATGAAGCAAAACTTATTTGGCAACAACGTTTTCGTATGCCTACTGTTATTGGAGCGCTCGATTGTACACATGTCGAAATTAAAAAGCCTTCGGTCTTACTTCACGGCGACGAGTACGTAAACAGGAAAGGTCGTACCAGCATTAATGTGCAGGCTACTTGTGACGCCAAAGAACGGTTTACAAGTGTTAGTGCGGAATGGCCTGGGAGTGTACATGACTCACGAATCTGGCGGAGAAGTGCGATTAGAGAGAGTATATCTCGTTTTGATGGAGCTTCTTGTTTACTTGGTGACTCTGGGCATGCAATATCGTCGTGGTTAATTACTCCGTTCAAACCACCGGTAGATGTTGAACAACGAAACTTTAATTTAATACACGCTAAAGAGAGAGTTGTAATAGAAAGGTGTTTCGGTCAATTGAAAAGGCGGTTCCCAATATTAGGAAACTGCGTAAGAGTTGCTTTGGACAAAATACCTAAGGTAATAGTTTGCTGTGCTGTCCTCCATAACATAGGAAAACACTTGAATGATGCATTTGATGAGGACGATGAGGAGGATTTGATTGGCAACGAAGACGAAGGCATCGCGGAAGAGCGAAATGAAACACCAGCTACAGTTCTGCGAGGGCAACAAAAAAGACTACAAATGATGGCGCATATGAACCAGCAGTGAACTGGAACTAAATTGTTATTCAGTGTTTGTTTGAGAAAACGATAATCTTTAGCATTATGTAAGTAGTTTGACCAACAGTTACAAATGAATATGTAAGTAGCTAAATGAATCGATCATAGTAAAACAACATTGAAATAATTTAAGTTGAATTTAATTTTATTACCATTCTCACTGCGTATGTTTAGCGTGCACGTGTGAATGAATGATTTTTTAATAATTATAAAAATAATACGGGTATTAATTCCAAACAGAGCATGTTAAACATGTATTGTTAATTTTCTGAGCGCTATAAGCGCATTCAATTTATACAAACATAAGTTGTGTTTATTTATTATAGAACAGTAAGCCACTCATTCACATTTAAACACACGATCTTTTATAATAATTATTAGGCCGATTTTAGGTTATCTATGTGAAGAACGTCCTCACTCACAATATTTATCCCAGTATTGTAAATATGCTTGGATAGATACGTGTATAGACACGTAGACTGATGTCCGATGCAACGTTGCAACGCCATTCTAACAGTTCCCGTGTTTTTGTTGGTGGAACGTTTTTACCTAGCTGATGATTTAATAACCGTTCCACCAATTCTAACTCGAAGACGGACAACACTGAACTTACGACCCGTCGGACGTCGACAACACCCTGAAGTCTAATCGTCCCTAAGGGTGTAAGACATGTTTTTGTTGTTTTTTGTTTTTTTGTTTTTTTAATTTGTTTTTATTTTTTAATTATTTTTTATTTTTTTCAAATTTATGTATTAAGGATAAGGGTTTTAATTTTATTTATGAATGCTTGGCCCAGGTTCGGAGTAAAACACTTCAGCACTGCCTCCGTCGTCTTGAGTTCTTTCCACGGGCCCTAAGCCCGTGGATTTTATTGAAGACCGGATTTTCTTGCTGGATTAATACATGAAATAATTGTTTTTCCCAGTCTTTTAGTTTAATTTTTTATTCCCAGTGGCATTCTTGTCTGTCTTCAATTTAATGTTGGCCTTCATGTTACTCAGCAGTTTCTGTAGCTGGGCCACTGTAACTGCCTTTCCCGTAGCTGTTGAGTATTCATCTTGAATTGTGGTCCAAGCTCTTTTTTTTTTAGCAGAAATCACCGATGGAATTTTGGACTTTTCTACTACAACCTGATTGACACAAATTAGTTTAGTAAATAGGGCCCGGTCTAATCCCTTGTCCCCAACGGTGTCGTCTTCGCCTTCATTAGATGACATGATAATACACACTTCACTTAAGTTGGACGCTACCAAGTAACAACGTGGTCACACTGTGATGTATCAGTGATCAGTGTCGTCTGTTGTCGCCAATCACACGCACCTGACGAACAAGTTACAAACTGCAGGCCTAGCAGTAGCTAGAGCGCTAAGCAATTGCCAGGCCTAGCAATTGCTTAACAATTTCACGCAACATCTAACCTCACCTAGTTATACCTACCTAGTCCTAGCAGTTATTTATTCAACTGGATTTTAGCAAGAGCTAGTTCTAGGCACTAGTTCCTAACCCCTAGTTCCTACGTTTTATTCAACCGGCTCAATATGTTGACGGTGATATTTTATATAAATCAAAGAAAATTTCATATTATACTCTAAAAAGTAACCACATTACTTTATTTTCATTTTTACGAAAATAGAATGTACTGAGAACTTACTACTTAGAACTACAAATTTCAAGAATATGCTAGAGAAATCAACTTTACTTCAATTCCGTATGTTTGGGATTTCACTTAACTCAGCGTACACGCTGTTTATTTTTGAGTCAGAGGAACGCAAACATGCACGGTAAATAGATTTAATGATTCCTCAGTTTTCAGTTTAAACTGGAATGTCTCCATAATCAGCGGCCGGGAACTGGTACCTTTATCATATGCCCGCGCACATTTGTTGTTTCATAAGAACATTGTCACTAATACTCACGAGTGGGGGAGCACTTCACCTCCTCTTAGCTTGACCACTCACCTGAAACATCAAATAACACACACATGTAAGACAATTCATTCACTCATAGTACATCAAATATTCTCACACTGAAATATCCACGAGGAAACCAATATGCTACATAGAGCATCATTATTTGAGACAATGCAGGGTGTAGCCTATTAAGAATAACGCTATTCCTCTCAATTTGTAACAAAAGGCTCCATTAATGAGCAGATTGTATTTAAATGTTATTAATTCGTTTTATGGGGTTAGGATATATCGGTCATCAGCACCGTGTACCGGTGAGTGTGCTCAATTTGTCTGAAAACTAGTGTTTCTGTACGTGTGTATGAGACTTCAGTCCTTCGACTGGTTTGATGCAGCGCTCCAGACCCCTCTGTCCTGAGCTAATTATTTCCTCTCTACATAGCTACCACACCCAACATTGGAGGTAATCTGTTTAACATACACTGAAGAAAATGGAAATTGCAACACCCAGAAAGAGTAGTGCTACATTGCTGCAATTGAACATTCAGGACGAGTGTTCGGTTGTGATTCGATGATTACACTTTCAGGTCCCTCTGACCGCAAGTTTGGACAACAATCAATACAGGATGTGCCCACCACGAGCTGCAATACATTGATGAATTCGGAGAGGCATGGAGTCAATAAGGCCCTGGATCGCTTCCTGAGGAATTGTGGCCCATGCTTGCTGCACTGCACTGGTCAGTGATTCCAGAGTTGTGGGTGGCTGAGGACGATTGGCCAGTTGTCGACCCATCATGTCCCACACATGCTCAATAGGACTGAGGTCCGGGGATCTGTCGGGCCATTCTAAGTTTGTGATGTCATGGAGAGCTTCTCTGGAGATGCGTGCAGTGTGAACCCGGGCATTGTCCTGCTGAAACATCCCATTAGCAATGTTTGCCATCATAGGGACAACCACTGGATTGAGTACCCTATCAACGTACTGTCGAGCAGTCATAGTGCCCTCAACAAGCACTAATTGTGATTTCACATTAAAGCCAATAGCTCCCCAGACCATAATGCTTGGTGTTGGCCCTGTGTGCCTCTCGACAATAAGGTCTGGGTGGCCCCTCTCCCCGGTACGTCGGCGCACACGATTCCGGCGATCACTGCGGGCAAGACAGTAGCGCGATTCATCACTAATGATGGCCCTATGCCATTCGTCGACCAACGTCGATCGTTCTAGACACCAGACCAGCCTTACACGTCGCTGTTGTGGGGTCAATGGAATACCTTCTGCAGGGACACGGGATCGTAAGCCAGCTGCACGCAGGCGATTACCAACTGTTTGTTGTGTAACGTGGGGTGCCATATCTACTCGAATTTGCGCTGCTGTTGTATGGGGTTCCATCCGGGCCATCCGAATGATGCGGCGATCCACTCTCACAGTTGTCTGTCGCGCTGGGCCTGTGCCAGGTCTACGAGTGTGGGTACCTTCATTTGACCACTGCTGCCATACACGTTGTACCGTAGATGCCTGTCGGCCAACACGTGCAGCGACAGTCCTTAGCGATAATCCAGCCTCACACAGCCCAATTACCCGAGCCCTCTCAAACGGCGACAGTTGTCGATAGCGTGCTCTTCTCTGTCGTCGAGGCATGTTTGACGGGGAACATTTCACTGCACAGACTGCAAGTCAACTACGCTACACCAGAGTCCGTATACTGGAGTTGATTCCTCCGCGACCAATCACGTGGATAGACCTGTAGCAACAATCCAATGGGTCTGAAACTTTGATCGTTTACATACCTACATGGCATCGTTCCATATCTTGAAAATCAACACAAACGACCAATGCCTTCATGGTGTTGCAATTTCCATTTTCTTCAGTGTATTATAAATTAGAACTACCCCTACAGTTCTTGTCCTCGACCATATTGCTATTCCGGAGTGTCTTACCAAGTTATCTCTTCTCTTCGTAAGCACATTGCAGAAACATCTCTCCTCCCCCACTCGTCTTGATACCTCTTCGTTGCTCATCTATCCAGCTGACCTTCATCATTTTCCTGTAACACTACATTTCAAATGCTGCTTATTCTGCTCTTTTGTAATGCAGTACAATACCGAGCGAAACACCGTGTTTGACGGCAGCTTTATGTACTGTACGATAACACGAGTTGTCATGGGGACTTATTCCCTATGAAAATCCACAGCCTCTTCCAGTCGTCCGACCGGGTCAGGGATGGAATGAATAAAGCCCCCCACTCTAGCGGCGAGGATATGAACTGTGCCGGCTGCCGAAGCCTGTCGCACTCCTCAGGGGCAATGATTAAATGAATGACAGATGAAATGAAATGATAGGGGAGAGTGTTGCTCGAATGAAAGTTGTGACAGGCAAAACCGGAGTACCCGGAGAAAAGCCTATCTGCCTCCGCTTTGTCCAGCACAAATCTCACATGGAGTGACCGGGATTTGAACCACGGATACAGCGGTGAGAGGCCGGCGTGCTGCCGGCTTGTCGCAATTAAATGGGGTCGCCGGAGCAAACCAGGCTCATTTTGGTTTTGGCCAGGGATTTAAGGCCGGATGCCCTTCCTGACGCCACGTTATTTTTCAGGTGAAAATTCCACCCCGCTGTCTCCGGGATTCGAACCCCGGCCGTCCGGGTGAAAGACGAGCAGCTAAGCCACTGCGCCATCACGCTCCCCTCTCATTTCAAAATATTATGTCAGGGCTAAAACAAGAAAACACAGATGCATCATGCTGGCATTAAATGGCGCATACAGTGTACCACTTCAAACAACCTCCATAATATCAGCTGGAAGATGGCTGCACGTACAGAAACATGGTCCACCCTCTTAGTGCATAGCTTGATCTGGGATTTACTTATCGTAACAGGTGATAAAACGTGTATGCGCCACGGAAAGCGCAATGAGCATCCATGTCATCGAAATACCCCTTGTGCGCAGTGCTGGATTACCCATTAGGCCCGACTAGGCCCAGGCCTAGGGCCCCCAATTATCTGGGGCCCCCCAAAAATAACGAATTGTTCTGCAGAGCGCTCGTTTTCAAAATTGAAATGGATCAAAAGTGCGCAAAGAAGTATCATGTCACAAGAACGATTAGACAAGCTAAGTTTAATGTATATCGAGTCAGATGTTCAGCGGGAAATTGATTTTGATGACATTGTAGAAGATTTTATTGACCGTAAAAAACAGAAAAAAAATTGATTAGATTTTACAGAAGTAAAAAATAGTATGATTTGTTAAATTGTTCATCAAATCATCTGAAATGTTTTCAAATAACGATGATCGTTTCAATTGAAATGTATGTATATATGATGTAAAAAGTGTATTATTTATCTTGAGAGAAAAAAACTCGTGTACATACTTGATTAAATGCACAGGTGCAAAAAAAATATTTGAAAAAAATAAAGGGGTCCAAAAAATCTGAGGTACTTGGGCCTCATTTTACCTTAATCCGGCACTACTTGTGCCTACCTTTCAAGAAATTACAAACAGCTCCATCCACGAAGAAAGTTGTGGCGATTATGTTTTGCGACCACAAGGACATGCTTCTGGGGTGATTTACTCACCTGAGGATTGACAGCGAAAGCTGTCAGTTACCATGACACATTTAGCACCCAGATGCTTTTTCAACGTGCCTTCAGGGATCTGGACGTAGATTTCTTCCATGCCAGCATCAATGCCTTGTATATTGTTGGAACAAGTGCTTGGATAGGAATGGTGACTATGTTGAATAGTAATGTGTATCAGAGTCTGCTACAGTGTGTCCTTACATTTGCCTGTACCATAAGGTTCTTCCATACGAAGTATTTTTACCTCACTTTTTGAAATTCGTTGGTATATGCTGGTGATTCAAGACTTCCAAGTGCTCAACAGAGATAAGCAAGAAATTCTAATTATCACGCAGGAACACTAATCCACATATAGGTAAATAAACAAATTTGGCCTCTTCCGAGAATATCATACGATTCATGGTATCGAATTGCTTCGTGCAATACAGTATATAAGTTCAAATTATCTTCCTGAACTGAGTGTCCGCTTCACGGTCCCAAGATCGTAGGTTCGATTTCCTACCGAGGAATCCGGATTTTTAGAGGATGGCAAAAATGCATGCCATTCTAAATCGTATGATGTCAGCTCGTAAATGATCTCTCTCATTAATTTGGTATGTTGCAACAATTTTTGGATAACAAGGCAATATTAGGCTAATTAAATGTCGGCCGTAAGTCACCCAATAGATTTCCGATTTCGATGCCAGATGGCATTGCAAGAGGAACGTCTTAATTGAAATGCAGATTGCCTTAATAGCTCAAATTTGCAGTCAGAAATAAATACACACAGACAGCTGAGGACATATGATTATCATTAATATAATTATTATAGTTATTATTGTGAATGCCATGGGGATGTAGTTTCAGTATTGTGTTATAACTGTTACTGCCCTTGTGGCGATTGTTGTTTTAAGGGGTGGAACATCCGAGGTCATCTGCCCCGTAGAGTTTTGAAAAATAAACTAATTTGGCCTCTTCCGAGAATATCATACGATTCATGGTATCGAATCTCGCGATCATGAGCCACGGGACCGACCTCCCGTTTACGTTGAATCCGAACCACGAGACATGGCATTTCACTTCGAAAATCTCCGCCTTGGTGAGAGACAAACAGCTTGACCGCTGCGCCACCACGCCCCATAGACTAAAAGGAAACCAAATTATATTCTTCTGGCCAACATTTAACGATTTTGAGAGTACAAAAGTACGGTATGGTCGCAGGATATTTGAAGACTTCAATAAAAGAAGTTAAAAAGGGCTGAAAAGTGCAGCGACAAAGATTATTATGATGATAATTCGGTGATTGTGTTGGTCACTGATAAGTAGAATGATTACACAGTAAGGATGAAGTCAAGAAGTAAATGCTACAAAAAGAAAAACCGAAATCATCTTAACCTTTAGAGAATGAATGCCCAAACTTGAATACCCTAATCTCATCAACCACCTCGTGAGGTAGCGGCTAGCGTTCTTGTCTGTCGCCCCGGAGGTCTGGGTTCAATTCCCGGCCTTGCCAAGGAATTTAAATTCTGGTATGAGGACTGGAACAGGTTACACTCAGCCTCGTGAGGAAAAACTGAGAAGAGGGGGGGGGGGGGTTGATTCCCACCTCATCCATCCTGGAAGTGGTTTTCCGTGGGTTTCCCCCACTTCTTCTCCAGGCAAATACGGGGATGGTTCTTAACTTCAGGCCATGGCCACCTCCTTCCCGATCCGCTTCCCAATTTTAATATACACACAAAAGTACAGCTATCACAATAACATAGGTTATGACACAAATTCCACACACACACACATACAAATACATGGGGCTATATGACCACGATGTCCCAACCCCTAAGATATGCAACAACAACAACCACCTAATATCATCGCTGTTGGAGGAGAATGGGAAGTACGGATTTTGGTTGAACATAAAGGAACAGATAAATGGGGCTTACTTAAGTAAATCTGCCAAGGGGAGGATACGATGTATGGATCGCCGAATCGAACCATCTTTAATACACGTGTGGGGCATGACCAGGCGTATACCAGGTGCAAGTAGTAAGGTGCGTTTCTGAGCCGTTTCCAAGAAATTAATTAATTGCAATTACAGTGTGGCGTATGTGTGTGTTGTACGCCAACAAGAACTCAACGAGCTCGTGGTACAGCGGTACGAGCACTGCTTCGAAAGCGCGGGATCGCTGGCTCGAATCCCACCGGTGAGCTTTTGCAGTGTGTTGGGTTTTTTTCTTCGTTTAAACATTGGCAATTCGTACAATTGCAGATGTCGTGAATAATGTTTATTTTGCAGTCACTTGTAATAACGTGTTTTGTTAGTGGGAAAACAGATTCTGAAATCTCCGTATGGGGGTCAACGTTTGTACAGTATCGGCATTGCAAATACATGGGTATTATATACCGTCAGGTGTATTCTATTATATGTAGGTGCATTCATACATTGAAGGCCCAGTCTGTTCCGTTCATTGCACGTCTCTGAACAATCAGACCACCCCGTACCCCTCAAGCAGTGACTCATGCTATGGGTAGTTGTTGGATTTTGGTTGAACATAAAGGAACAGATAAATGGGGTTTACTTATGTAAATCTGACAAGTGAGCAATTCCGTAGTCTTTACCGACTCTCCATAATTGTCAGACATTGTGGGAGGGGGAGGAGAGCTATTTATATTGTAGTGTCTTTTGTTACACACACTGTACTTATTTGAATAACTCAGTTAAAAATACGATTGTAAGAAGCAAAGGAAGCTTGTAGTTTAACGTGGCCGTTAATCTCGTGATCATGAGCCACGGGATCTCCAATTTTACGTGGAATCTGAACCACAGGACGTGATATTTCACTTCGAAAATCTCACATAGGTTGACCGGTCCACCTTGGAGAGACGCAAGCAGCTAGACCACTGCACAATAACGCCCCTAAAATATGACTGTAGACGTGAAGAAATGGAACAGAACGCATTCTATCGGCCAATAGTTGAATAATTAATGATCAGTAACAAAGACTTTCAACGTGGTGCTAAGCCTCGAAAACACAACCAGATGAATAGGCCTACTTGACAAGATTAAATAGAAGCCAGTCTAATGTACGTCATCTTTGCAAGTATCAAGTTATTAGAGGCTGAGGCAGGATTGCGACCCGACGCTCGGCGCAAGACGCTGTTATTAGTGATGGCCATTTACTGCGCTACAGTCGAGTCTCGCAAACTCGGCCTAATGTGGACCGTAGGGTGACCGAGTTTGTGAAAATGCCGGGTTGTCTGGAAATGTGCTAAAAAAACGAAATAAGCTGTTTGTTTTGGTTTAGTGTAATGCAATGCAGTACATTTATTTGTTTTTAGCAGAAACTCAAGTTTTAAAATAATTTAGCCACTACAGTTACAGTACTTGAATATATAGTTTAGTTCAGTACTGTACTACTGTACTGCATACAAATCAAGGAAAACTATTACTGTACATTTTAAAAGAAAACTTAGAAAAACTAGGCCTACAAAATATTTTTATAATATATACGCTGTACAGTGTGTGTACGAAACAATTCCCGTAGGCAAATAGTTTTTTCACTGAATGAAAATTACCATTTTTTTTGCAAAAATGTAAGTACTGTTCTTTTGCTTTTCGCTTTGAAACCTGTTTCTTGAATCCTCGTCACGAAGACGACGAAGAAACAGAATTGCGGAGAATGCGCAATCAAATAAATACAACGCTCTGCGCGAGAACCGTTTGTTTACTCCTTACTGCCAACAGTTTGTGCATTTACACTACTGTACAGTACTGTATTTATCAGGTCGTTGTTACTCTTCTTACTATGTAGGCCTACTATAGGTCAACTTGTTTCACGTCGTATTTAACTGTCGATAATTTCATTGATGGAGAAGATGAAAGAAAACATAATAACGCTCTGTGCAGAAACACAAAAAGAAACAAAAAACATAACTTTTATCTCCTGTAAGGGTGGCCGAGAAATCCGTAGTGCCGGGTTACCGAGTGCCGAGTTGGCGAGACTCTACTATATCAGCTGAGCTAGAGTCTTTGTGGGACCTGCAGCCCAGCTGTCCACCTCACCGTTATAGTCATCTCTCAGAAGCCGTCGAGCCAAGATGACTTTCTTTGTTTCCCTCGAATCGATGAAACTGATTTCTATTTGCTTTAGGTCGAAACAAAGGTTTCCCTCCTTCACGCTAGAAGAAATGGAATTTAACCTCAACCCTCCCAACCTAAAAAGAGAAGCATCGTTATAAAATAGTTCCAAGTTCCCAAATAAAACGGGGTTTCCATTCAGTGACTACTAAAACAGACGTACATCACGGCCAATGTTTGCTACAAATAGAGATAATCCCCTCCACGCCTTACAATGGGGACCCATCCATTATTCTATTCTATCTTAAGAGTTGGAACAATTTATGGAAGTTGATTATGCATTTTTAAACTTAACAATGTTTCAAGTCTTATAATACAATAACGAATTTTATTTTAAAAAATGATTCCTATTTTTATGAAGGGTATTAGACGGTATAAGAAAACCTTTATAATGCGCACAATCGTAATATATTAGGTTAAACACTTACACAAACGCCGCTCACCCGGAGGCACCGGGTTCGATTCCCGGCTCCGTCAGGGATTTTAGAAACTGACGTGAGGGCTGGAACGGGGCGCGCTCAGCCTCGTGCGGAGAATTGAGTAGCTGTCTGACGGTGAGGTAGCGACCCGGTCGCGAAAACCAAGATTAAGGCCGGTATTACACTATTAGTCGCCTCCGTAGCGTAGCGGTCAGCATGGTTAGCTGCCGCCCCGGAGGTCCTGGGTTCGATTCCCGGCTCTGCCACGAAATTTGAAAAGTGGTACGAGGACTGGAACGGGGTCTACTCAGCCTCGGGTGGTCCAAATGAGTAGAGGGGATTCGATTCCCACCTCAGCCATCCTCGAAGTGGTTTTTCGTGGTTTCCCACTTCGTCTTCGGGCAAATGCCGGGATGGTACCTTCTTCAAGGCCACGGCCGCCTACTTCCCTCTTCCTTGCCTACCCAACCTGACCATCCCTTCCCTCGTGAGGCCCCTGTTCGCTTTGCAGGTGAGGCCGCCTGGGCGAGGTGCCAATCACACCTCACCAGTTGTATCCACTCCGATTAGATGTTCCCAGGTCTAGGACACTGCCCGTAGAGGCGGTAGTGGTGAGTTCCCTCGCTGAGTCTGTGGGTTCCACCAACCTGGAGGGTAAACGACTAAGAAAAGAAGAAAAGAAATTACACTATCAAAGAAATTTGTCAAAGAAATTTTATCAAATATTAAAATATTTGATAAAATTTCTTTGACAAAACTGATCTTTTATAAAAGTTATACAATGCAATAATCACACCATTACACTACATCAAATATTTTATCATAGTTTACCAAAATGGATGAAGGACAGTTCCTTGTTCACTTACCTGTATTACGGTAGTTGAAATTCTGTGGTGGCAATACCGGTATGTAACAGAAACGGAAAGATAAAGTGAACTTCTCTGGGTTAAACCACGGGTCGCCTACGTGAAAGTGTATTACGAGTAAAATCTTGGATGAATGAACTGCAGTACGAGCACTTGAAGAATTACATTCATATTTAATTATTAATAATTATGATGAAAGGAATGATGGTGATGTTCGAAAAAAAGAAATAAAAAGCAAATAAAATTGAAACATACGAAGTAAAAAACACACCTTAAGGAGGGTTCCGATCCCAGACCCCTCGAACCAGAGTCGAGCGCTCTATTCATTCCGCTAACTAGACACTGCCATGTCAAGGTTGGTTAGATGCATTAGACTACGTACCGGTGTGAATAAAGTGCTTAATTACACTCTTTTGTAATACCACAAGTGTAATTGAAAATTATAATACAACTATTATAACATAAAGTGCACTACTATTCACGCCAAATTTCAGCCTATTTAACTATTTAATTCCTCTTTATATCCTGAAATGCGCGTCTTTGTGTGCAGCGCATACAGCCTCGGCTATTTTTATCTACAGTTTCTATTTGTTATTTATGTTTTACATTTTATACCATTCATTATGTAACATATTATGTGACATTTCATGCATTTCACACTCTGATGTGAGCATATTTGCTGTGGTAATATTCCAGCTGTTATGATCCGCCATTTTGGTTTGAATATTTTATCAAAGATAGCATGGTGCTCATACATTTTATAAAAGAAATTTTATAAAAAAACTTTTATATAAGATTTCCCCATTACACTGTCATATCTTTTATCGAAGATCTTTGACCAATTTCTTTGATAGTGTAATATCGGCCTAACGGCTGAGGGGACCCGACGTTTTGACCACGCGTCACCCGAATATCTGCAGGCCAAATGGTAGGTCAGCGGTCGCTTGGTATGCCTAGGCTCTTCATGGGCTGCAGTGCCAGGGGTTATTATTTTATTTCCTTAGCCTATACAAACACTTAAATATGCGACAATGTGATTTTGTAGATTCATCTGATTAGCGGCTGTTCCTGTACTGGTGTCCACTTCACTACACTAACTAACAAAGCTCACCAAGTAAATAAGATACTTGAAAAGTAACTGTTAATAAGAAAGGAGTCTAGAACGAATTCACTTCAATAGCTCGCTACGGTAGAAGTTAATGATTCAAAAGGATTTCACACTCGAACACATAAAAAGTACTAACAAAAGAAGTTATGAGCCTTACAGTAGTCGCATATGATGTGTAACATCTGACATAGAAGAAACCTCACGTGAAATTGTTATACACCGGTATTTTATACTATTATTGGCACAAATATTAATCTATTGTAAAAGGGAGTGTTTTACAGATATTGTAGTTTATAATACGGAACTCGTTTTATTAGATGATTTGTAGCTTCCACCAGCACTAGCCTAAATAAAGAATACGATATGGATCAACTAGATTAATAGACGCGACACCGCTCATAACCTTAAATTCCTTATAAACAGGACCTCTTGATTCACAGACCAACACGTAATTTCATATGGTTTCTCTTAAAATGAGTCATATCGATATAATAAATATCGTTTAAAATGATCTGGTAGAAAAAATATCTACCCCGTCCGAGATTAGAAACCGAGATCACTAGATTCACAGTCATAGGCGCTATCCCCACGGCTATTTCGACTACGCTAATATTGTGCACAAGATGGTGACTTATTTCCACGTTCCAGTAATACTGCATTACGGAATTAAGTTTCATTTATATTTTGCTTGTTTCGATAATGTTCTTGCGTGAAATTGAGTTTTAAATGCCTTATGAGTAGGCCCTCTTGTGAGTAAAGAGAATGTATTCAGCAATAGTTCATGAAGGCTTGCTCAATTCTCGTATAACCACAACGATTATATTATATTGATGACTGACTGCATTACCGTTATGTGGGTTAATATTTTAATAGCCATCGTGCAGAAACATAATACCGGTAATGCCGACTACTTACAATGTTTGATATTAAGGCATTTTACCATTTAACTACTGATACGAAGACTTCGAACATGTATCATGTGCTTTGTTTCAATCACTTGCCACCAGAGTCCGCATGAGCGTTTACCGTTCAGTGTGTCATATACATTCCACATGGCCGAGCGTACGTCATGGTATCAATTTTTTGACACCGCGCGCTCATTGTTTCTCTTACCACTGACAGCTGGATCGATCGATCAAGTTGGCAGTGCGTCTTACACTTCCGTTCGATCCACCACTGACAGCTCGATCGTTCCGATCCTCTTCCGTCCCATTTTTAAAAATCACTCCCACAAAAATATCCAGCAACCGAGTAGAAAGATGTTACACATCAAAAATGCAACAACAAAAGAGTGTAATACAGTAACTGAATGAAAAAAATAGTAGGCTATTGCTTAAAAATTAGACTAGTTTAAAAGTTCAATTGATAACTTATGTAACTTAGTAATTTTAAATACAGTTGTGCGTAAGTGTTTTATACATATCCACTGAAACATAAGTAAGTGAGCTTTCCCTGATGATGTTCGCTTGCTGAACGAAACTAGAATCGAATTAAATTTGTGTGAGCAGTGTTTTATTAACTGTATACATAAATTCTTGTAATTTATTTCAGGCACTAGGAAACTAACTAAAACTCCCCATTCAATCTAATTGAGCACATTCGCGTTGACCGATTGAAAAGGTTCTAACAATAGACACATTATTTACGAAACACGAAGGGGGTAAAGGGGAGGGGGGCAGAGTTTAAGAGGAAGCCTCAAAACTTCCGGCAGTAAAACTTTGGCGAATTCTGTATCAATCTGTGATTGCCAAGTCCAGGTGAGTTGCTACTAGCGCTCAATATAAAATTCGAATATTCAATTAATTCATTTACCGGTACTTCAAAAATTCGCCAATTCGAAATTCAAATAATAGTACAGTACAGCTGGAATGGTTTTGTTCCAAAAAATGTGCTATGGTTGGCTTTTTGTAAATCGTTAGAAAAGCACAAAAAAGCTTAACTCTGAATAATTTGCACGATCATTTTGTCGGAAAACTAAAAAAAACACTGAAAAGCGTTTTTCTCTGAATCGACGTATTTTAAAGAAACGTTTTTTAAACAAAAAATGTAGAGAACATTGTCACCTACAATTCGTCTCATTGAGGTCATGTCATACGTTTTGAAATGCAGAAGCTAGGTGGCGCCAAAATTTCCAACAAAGTGTTTTTTCACTTTTTGTCCTAGAAAAAAATGTTTTTTCACAAAAGAGTGAATCAGAAATTTGTTCCTCTCAAAATTTTCTGCAACATTTATTTAAACGTTTGTTTCCTCCGACTTACCGTTCCAATGTTATAGCGCAGTAAATGCAACGCTGCGTAGTCATGACTACTATTGTTACTGCGGAGAGAGCGGTGGGCATAATTTAGACAGGGACCGGTGTCGGACAGCTGCCTAAGGCTCGGTCAAACAGGACGCGGGCTGTGTTTGTTAATTAGCTCAAACAATCATATCTATTTCAATCGCAAAATATAAATCATAACTGTACACATATTAACCTTTGTGTCATCTGAATAGTACCATTTTCACACTTCGGCAGACTATAACTTTGGAACGGTAAGGCGGAGGAAGAAATTGTCTGAATAAAAGTTGTAGACAATTTTGAGAGGAACAATGTTTTGATTCGCTCTTTTGTGAACAAAACATTTTTTCTAGGACAAAAAGTGAAAAAACACTTTTTTGTAAACTTTGGTGCCACCTTGCTTCTACATTTCAAAACGTATGACATGACCTCAATGAAACGAATTGTAGGTGACAATGTCCTCTACATTTTTTGTTTAAAAAACATTTCTTTAAAATACGTCGATTCAGAGAAAACGCTTTTCAATGTTTTTTTTTTTTTTTTAGTTTTCCTACAAAATGATCGTACAAATTATTCTAAAATTCAGTGTTAAGCTTTTTTGTGCTTTTCTAACGATTTATAAAAAGCCAACCATAGCACAGTTTTTGGAACAAAGGGTTTTTTCTTTCTGTGCAGCTGTCCTGTACTATAAATTATTCGAAACTTCTAAGTACGGTATTTGGATGAACAAAGCGGATGTCCGAATACGTTGGTTGTTCGAGCCATTCGAACACTCGAAGTACTCTGGTATTTCGAACAGTCGATTGTTAAAATAAATCAAACAGTTCAAATATTTGAGTTATTCGAAGATGTTAAATACACGAAAATTACAGCAATTTGTGTAAGGAAATATTTCCAGTGGACGAGTTGTTGGAATCAGAGGTCCCTGGGGTTGAATGGGGCTTAACCCCTTCCCTATTCAGCCTGATAGATCCTTATAAATAATTACCATTCAAAGCAAGGATCACTTTCATATCCTTTCTTTTTTCTTTCTTTCTCTCTCTTTCTTTCTCTTTCTATCTTTCTTCTTTTCTTTCTGTCTTTCTGTCATTCGTTCTTTCTTTCCTTCTTTCTTTCTTTCTTTCTTTCTCTCTTTCTATCTTTCTTTCTTTCTTTTCCTGTTTCATTTATCTTCCTTTCTTTCTTTCCTTCTTTCTTTCTTTCTTTCTCTCTTTCTATCTTTCTTTCTTTCCCTGTTTCATTTATCTTTCTTTCTTTCTTTCTTTCTTTCTTTCTTTCTTTCTTTCTTTCTTTCTTTATTTCCCTCTTTCTTTCTTTCTTTCTTTCTTTCTTTCCTTCTTTCCCTTTTTCTATCTTTCTCCTTCTTTCGTTCTTTCCTTTTCTCTTCCTATCTTTATTTTTTACTGTCTTTCTCTCTCTCTTTCTTTCTGTTTCTATCTTTCTTCCTCTCCTTCTGTCTTTCTGTCATTCGTTCTTTCTTTCTTTCTCTCTTATTATCTTTCTTTCTTTCTTTCTTTCTTTCTTTCTTTCTTTCCCTGTTTCATTTATCTTTCTTTCTTTCTTTCCTTCTTTCTTTCTCTCTTTCTAACTTTCTTTCTTTCTTTCTTTCTTTCTTTCTTTATTTATTTCTCTCTTTCTTTCCTTCTTTCCCTTTTCTATCTTTCTCCCTCTTTCGTTCTTCCCTTTTATCTTCCTATCTTCCTATCTTTCTTTTTTCTCTCCTTCTTTCTTTCTTTCTTTCTTTCTTTCATTCGTTCTTTCTTTCTCTCTTTACTTCTTTATCTCTTTCTATCTTTCTCTCATTCTTTCTTTCTTTCTTTCTTTCTTTATTTATTTCTCCCTTTCTTTCTTTCCTTTTTTCTATCTTTCTCCTTCTTTCGTTCTTTCCTTTTCTCTTCCTATCTTTCTTTTTTCTCTCCTTCTTTCGTTCTTTCTTTTTCTCTTTCTCTCTTTATATCTTTCTTTCTTTTTTTCTCTTTGTTTCTATTCTTATTAGCATTATTCGAACATACGATTGTTGACTGAATAGTCGGGTCATTTCACTAATGCGAATATTTCAAAATTTAAATGTTCAAATAGGTTGGAAATTTGAGTAATTCGAAGTACGAATATGTACAGCCCTAGCTTCTACCACTAATCAGTTGTTGTTGATTCACTTAAGGGGGTTTGCAACATCGCGATCATGTAGCCCAGAGTACTTGGGTATGTGTAGAATTTGTCTGATAGCCTATGTTACTGTGATGACTGTAGTTGTAATTCAGATGAGAATTCAGAAGGAGGTGGCCGTGGCCTCTAGTCAGGAACCATCCCGGCAATCGTCTGGAGTAGAAGTGGGAAAGAACCCACCTCTACTCAGTTTTGCGTCACGAGGCTGAGTGTACACCGTCTCAGCCCTCAGACCAGAATTACATTTCTTGGCAGAGCCGAGAATCGAACCCGTTCCCCTGCGGTGACAGCCAAGAGTGCTAGCCACAACGCAGGGAGGCGGCGCTAAGCTGACAATATCACGTGATGAGAAGTACGTTGTCCAGACGTGAATATGCAGCAACACAGTTCTAATGCATAGAATGTCTCAATCAGGCATCAAAGACATCTAACATTCACTTCGCACGGCCATGAAATGCTGCATAAACTCTGTCTCTGGTCAGGAATGGTGATGATCGATTCCCTTTTCAGCTATGTTATGTCTATTGCCGTTTAACTACACAAGTACAGTATTAATCAACAGGCCACCTTGTGGTGTAGCGGCTGGCATTCTTGGCTAGTCATCCCTGTGGTCCGAGTTCGAATCCCGGTTCTGCCAAAAACTTTTATTTCTGGTCCGAGGGCTGGAACGGGAAACTGGGAAGAGGTGAGTTTTATTTCAGTCTTAGCCATCCTAGAACTGGTTTTCCGTAGTTTCTCTCCTCTACTACAGGCAGAAGTCGAGATAGTACCTAAAATGATGCCACGGCCGCCTCCTTCAACAATCCTCATCTCAATTACACATTCACAATAGCACAGGTTATCAGACAATTTACACACACTTAAGTAGGCCTACACGGGGCTACATGACAACGATATCGCAAAGCTTTTAAATAAAACAACAACAAAAAAACTACATCAACTGTTTCTCAACAAAGAATGTGTTAACATTGATTTTCGCTATAGAGTCCAATGCTAGTAAGTGGGCTAGATTATTACCCAAGGAATATCGAATTTGTTTACATTTCTTCACTCTTAGCGATTTTGAGAGCAAAGTTGTTCTTCATAAGGCTGTCCTCCATTTATTTTTATCATAGGACGGTTCTTTCTTTTCATTGGCAATAAGGATATAGCTTAGAAGAGAGGTCATTGTTATAAGATTTCTTTGGTTATGTTTGTTGAAGGCAAATCCAACACTGAAAAAAAAATCAAAATGCTACATTATACATTAAAAAAAATGAAAATATTTCAAAACCAGAAATTAAATTAAATACGATGAATAATGGAAACCTCAATTTTAAGAAGTAATGTCTCATATTTAATTTGAACGTTTCTTACATTTTTAAATATATTACGTAATTGTAATGGATCTATTTTTGCTTACAAACAAAAGCTGTGAAGGCCATTCTGTCAATGTGTGTTATGTTCGTTATTTCTTTAATAATAATAATAATAATGATGATAATAATAATAATACATAATTGTAAATGTAAATGATCTCTTTCGCTTAAGGGGGCCGGTACAGTAAACCACCTTCAAATTTTGACATTTCAAATAATTCTTATCTCAGCTCCTAATATACAGTATGTACAGCAATGAAACTTTCTAAATGAAACATCCTATATATTTACTAATAAGAACATATCTCAGAATTGATTTTAGCATTACCAAACTCGCGAATTAATTATTCAAAATGGCGGCTGTTTGCGTGTCGGTGCTCAGCGTTATATTCATAGCCAGCCCATTGATCAATATATTAGTGTTCTGCTATTTAAATGTTCTGTTAAAGGTTACAGCTACAAATCTGACCACTTCCAGAATTATATGTTCAAAATTAGCATTTTTAGCCTACTTTTCACATTTTGCAAAAATGAGGAAAAATTAGACTTATGAGATCGATCCGGGAAAATGTGTGTCTGTCTGTCTGTCTGTCCTTCTGTCTGTCTGGCTGTGTGTGTGTCCCCCCCCCTATCAACTCCTAAACGGCTGCAGCAATCAAAACCAAATTTAGTATGAGTAAAGATGTGCACCGCAATAGCTCACGTCCATATTTGAAAATGATGTCAGTGCTAAGACTGCTGAAAAAACGCACTAGAAATTTGACCTCCATGTTGGATATCTTGCAAGGTATGCATGGGAGCTATTCCAAAATTGGCACACATGTAGATTATACTATTTCAGTTTAATTTCCAGGAGGCCAACCATGACAGTGTTGCTAAAATAATTTTAAGCCTTCTGATAGGTCCAATGTTTAAATGCCTATAACTTCTACACTATCAATTGGATTTCAACCAAATTTTGTATGTAATATCTGTACATAAACAGATATGACTGAGCGTATTCTTAAGAGCCACCAGGGCTGCCAACTGTTAATAATTGCTCTCTCTATTTTTTTTTATCCAAATACCAATATATCAGAAAGTATGCAAGCCAACAGCTTTAAACTATGCACACGTATATTCTGACATTTTAGATTAATTTGGAGTAACTTATATACGTCAGTTCTACCAACATGATTATAAGCCTGCTGATAGTACCAATTTTTAAATACATGTAACTTCTATACTATCAGTTGGATTTCAACCAAATTTCGTATGTGATATGTGTACCATAACAGATATGACTATAAGTATTGTTAAGAGCAATCAGGGCTGCCAACTGTTAATAAATGCTGTCTATATATTTTTTACCCTAATATCAATATATCAGAAAGTATGCAAGCCAACAGCTCTATACTGTGCACACGTATAGCACCTGACATTCTAGATTAATTTGGAGTAATTAATACAAGGCAGTGCTGCCAACATGATTCTATGCCTGCTGATATGTCCAATTTTAAAATACATGTAACTTCTATACTAACAAATGGATTTCATCCAAAATTGGCACAACAAGATATCATAATAATTCAGATTATTTCTGACCAGCACACGCATGGCATTGTTGGCAACATGCTTTTACGCGTGCTGATAGATCCAGTGTCTAACTGCATGTAACGTCCATTGGACTTCAACCAAATTTTGTATTCTGTACCTTAAGAGGTGGAACTAAGAATATATTCAGTCACCAGGGCTGCCAACTGTAGTGCTCTATTAGGCTACATTATACCAGGTATATTTTGAACTAATTAGATAATTCGATATTACCAACTTAATTTCGTCATTATTCTAGATAGGTTCATATACTGTAGAATAATCATTGGCATGAAAAGTAGGCTGTATAGTTCTTCACGGAACTTCTTGTTAATTTTGTGTTACTTAAAAATGGCATATTTTGGTCAATTTTTGGGATGTAAATAATTTTTAACCCAATAGTTATCAACCCTAGGAACGTGAGTTTGGTTAGTTTTGTAGTCTCTAACACTTGGAACATTAGAGAAAAGTATCATTGTAATACAATGTATAATTTAGGAGTTACAAGTAAAACGGATTTGAAAAATATAGTTTTGAGAAAATGAACCGCAAAGTACCGCAGAGCCTATGCAATGTCTAGCATTTTAAATCATAACTCCTAAACTATTGCAGATATTTAAATAAATCTTTCACCAAAATTAAATCGACGAGTGAGGTTGTACATTAAAAAATACATTGAAAAATCGAAATTTTGAAGGTGGTTTACTGTACCGGTCCCCTTAATAACCTAGCAAGCCTTAGTAATAAACGTTTATGTAGGTTATGATTTAATTAGTTCTTAAATAAAATTGTATGATAAATATCCTCTTCAATTATTTATTGTACCTGGACATCTTAATCCTTCTTAACAGTTTTAATGGCTTACTAATACATATGTTATTTACTATTTATTCAACAACTTCAAAATATTAAGTTGGAGATCTGCGGGACCCACAAGGGTGGAACGGTTGTTGACCCTGATGTCGGCATAAGTATTTTATCCTCATTCACGTCCACTAAACAGCATGTTTACGAAATACCGAATTCCAAAGCTAAACTACATTAAACGCATACTCAGGCACGACATTGTATTCGTGCTCATTTGATGATAATCATTATCATCATCATCATCGTCGTCATCATCATCATTTTACCCTTCAAGCTTATCGGGTAGGGTGGTTGTATACTACCATTTTCCAAAAAATGTGATTCTCCAAAAAAATGTTCCTGGTTCCATCCTCGTCTGTCACATCCTCCTTCAGTTGGTCCATCCATCTTCTTCTTTGTCTTCTAACTGGTCTCGTGTCTTTTGAGGGTAAACTGAGAAGAGGCGGGTTCAATTTTTACCTCAGCCAACCTGGAAGTGGTTTCTCGTGGTTTCCCACTTCTACTCCAGACAAATGCCGGGATGAAACCTAAGTTAACGCCACGGCCGCTTCCCAACCAAATCCTACCTCAATTACAAGTACACACACAAGCACAGACATTACAACGACACAGGTTATAAGACAGATTCTACACACTCCCAAATACACCGGGCTACATGACCACAATTTCGGAAATAATTATAAAAATCATCTGAAATATTCCACCATCTATAAACTCGGATTCGCATAGAAATTCAAAAGACTAAACAATAAAAAATTTACGCTACGTCAAAATTGAGAAACGATGACGTTTGAAAATACTAAAATGAAATTTCTGAAATATATTAATTAAACTGGGCTATCACGCATTAAAAATGTTAAAATAGTTGCTTTAAAAATTTGGTCAGGTCTAATATCCACAATACTGCAAACAAAACTACGAAATCTAATCAGATCGCTTTATCTACCTTCAGCCCGAACATCAACTTCATAACCTGGGTCTTTGTTGTATTCTAGAATGATGCATTGATTCAGCTCGCGTTCGGAAAAAAAAGCTGATCTGGACGAGCGCGCGTGTGCGTGGCCTATAGCTGACTCGAGCTCTTCTCTGCAGCAGCCTCTCCCCGCTTGAAGTCGAAACATCTCGTTTCTGCAACCTCTCCTGGATATGAACCTGGCATCCCTCGTTCTCTTCTTGAACCAGATGGCTCTGATGTTCATGCTTCAATTTGAACCCTCTCTAGAAGTTCTCTGGTAGATTGTAGATAAACGTTGTTATATGAATGAGGTTTCCGAGATGATATTGGAAACTCATTCCTTCGTTGTTTCTGTAGTGACTTCAGTGGATTGTAGTTGTTGCAATACCACCCTACCATTCTATATGTTCCTCGGTGCGTGAAGTTACTCCGGGAATCCACATATTGAAGTAGGCTAGTTCCCCCTTAAATGCTTAGTTAACCATCTCTGCTGCTGTCGAAAAGTTCATAATAAATATCCTCGTCGACTCAGATTTAATAATCATTTGAAAATATTTCAAACTTACAATAGAAATATTTCAATGTTCGAAGATTCTTTCGTGGAAATATTGTCGTTAATTTTCTAATAACTCTCGTAGATTTAACATTTTTGATATTTGTCTTAGTAGATCGTGTACATATGTGTAGACTTCGTTTTACTTCTCTAAAATGACGAACTCACTTCGTTGAAACAATTATATATTTGTTCTCGGCTTCAAATAATCTAAGTCCTTTTCTATCGTTGTATTCATTCAGCGAATCCTCTACTCAGCTAGAACGAAGGTGACGACGACTCTCCCGTCAACCTATCTCTGCGTTCCTCGCACTATATTGGCTCGCAAAGAAGCACGTCTGTTCTCAATCGCTGCTCAAAATGGAATAATCTCACTGAGGACACGTCACTCCTCTTCTTATCAAAATAAAATGGCGTCATCGTCAAATATTGCCGGCGAACAATGAAGGTTTACTTCATAACCAAATATCTCAGTTATCAGCTTTAAACTAAAAATTTCAATCATTCCGATATGTTTTAATTCTCTTCATATTTCTGCAGTCTAATTACTTTTAAATGTTCTACAAAGTAATTATAATATAATTGCACGTCATCAATTATTAATATTCCCATTGGTTGCAATCCTGTCACGTTCTCTCTTTGTCAACAAGATCGGCAGCGCTATTTTATTCGGCGAGGGTCCTTATGACTCAAGCTGCCTGGCGCCCATTCTTGCCGGGATTGTTCAAGTGGTGAGTAAATGTACTTGTGACCTATGTGTAAATGTGGTAGAATCAGTACAATAATTGTTAGCTTAGAATTGGTGACACCCGTCTGATTGATCAGTAAGAACGTACAATTGACAACACTTGTGGTGTGAATTGGAAGTAGAGGGATTACAGCTGACGCCACAATGTAGACCTGCGTTTGTATAGATTTCAAATGAAATGATGCTGACTCCTGAGAGAAAACTGAGATTGAAGTGAGACTTCTGAAAGGAAACGCCCATACGTGGTTCAGGACCTATAATTACTCCTGCCAAACCTTCGAAGACTTCAAGGAAGCATTGCTTTGAAGCTATTAGTGAACAGAAGTTTAGCAGAACATGAAGGCGGAGATATATTACAAATGATATGCATCTGATGAAAGAACGAGATACGCTACGAATTCCTTAGTCGAAGTTGCTAATCTTCGATTCTTACAACCACCATTATCAGATAAGAAAGTGATATAATTACCAGACAATATCCGCCAGAAATGCAAAATATAATTATTGCATCTGGTGCCACAACATTCTGAAGCTGTGACGGCTAGACCACACCAATTAATAATTCTCATCAAAAACGCATAGAACTGGAAAGCGAGACCCAAACATTCAAAAATAAAAATTATCAATCATCGACGGGTATACATGGTAACAACTAATGGCATAATAGAGGGCGTAATGGAACACTACACGACATGAGACGTCATGTAACGAACCCATGTAAGCAGTGGAGAAACGATAGTCTTAGAGGTCAAAGATGGTAATAGACGAGGTGACTATAATTATGCGAGGGGAGTTAACCACAACAATTTTACAGACTGGAATGGAAGGTACATGGAAAGTCAGGAGTACCTGGAGAGTTTGCGGAATAATAGAGGAGAAGTGGTAAACCAACCCAGTACGTGAAGGGAGAGTAATAGACAAGATGATAGACGCGAGGGAAATGGTCAGCAGAATAAGACCCTTAGGACAAAAATAAAACGCTGATGTCAAGGAAGAACAACAGGAACGAGAGCCCTCACGCATATTTTAAATAGGCAACCCATGGATGATAAACTCGTCTACGAATTACATATGATGGACGTCAAGAACATTGTGGAATTACCTGTTATCGCTCTCGCAGTCAAAGGCATCGTAGTAAACACCTTAATCGACACTGGAGCAATGATTAGTGTCATTGATAATGACCTGTATGAGCAATCAAATTATTTAAATTATTCATAGTGGTTCCGTATTGATATGCTAACATAATTATTACTACTGCCACCGTCACCAACTGCTTCGCTTTGTTCTATATTTTAATTTTTACAACCTATACATATGGTGCACCATATTAGGGTAAATAACCTTTCATATTTCCAGTGCTACGCTTTGTTATATTTTCAATATGCTTTACAATTGGCTGATGAAGGGGATAAAATAGTGGATTAATTCCCGAAACATGTACCTAGAACAACTTTAATAATTAATTTCTTTATAGTATAGAATCAGGCGGTTATATTTTCCTTATTAATAATTATTTCTGTATGAGCAACTAAGATCTAATGGGAATGTGACCATTCTTCCTGCATCTAACAATAAAGCTAGAGGAATAATCCTGATCGCACAGTAAAATGAAGATTGCAGATTCATTCAAGGTTAAACATTGCTGAATGAGTATTCCAACACTAATTTGTGGTGTTGTAAGACATCTTCAATATTATCCTAGGATCTGACTTACGAAGCTGTCATTGATATGGGAAACAACATCATCCACTAGCAGGCAGAAACCGTTGGAATGATTATTACAAACGAACCACCAAGGAATGATGATATTAATATACCTGGCGTACTAATTATAGTCTTGGATGAAATGAAGATATCGGAGTAACAAGAGAGAGACGCCATATTTGATAACATGGAGCCGCAGACAAGAATCCATTCAAGAAACTGCTCCAGGAATATGAAGACGTTTTTGATACGAAGCCAGCAGAAATTAAAATTATACGTATGATCTTCAGGTGCAAGATGAATCTCTGTAGCAGCAAAAAGCGAATACTAAAGCAGAGAAACATCAAGATCAAGTACAAGTGATTATAGAGCAAATGCGACAGGAGAAGAACATCGAGATCAAGTACAAGGGATTATAGAGCAAATGGAAAAGGAAAACATAACCATGAAGATGCCAATTTCTTTCATATATCCTGTTGCTGTTGTTGTTGTTGTTAAGCAAAACGGGAACTTTCGGCTGTGCTTGGCTACCAGGTCACTCAACGAGAGATTGTTGCCAGAACTCGACAGACCATCCACAATTCAAGGATTTGTTCAGGAACTTAAGTCATTATTTATTTTGCATTACTGGATCTTGTTTCATCATATTACCATATCCGATTTTCAAGATCACACCAAAGAGTATACGGGATTCTTGTTTATACTCTGAGCTGCCAGAATGGGATTGACATTTGACCGGAAATTCCACGTCAGTCATCACCCCTCTGCCTCTTGACCAATCCATGTTCGCATAGTTGATGTCATAATACTCTGCGTTGCAATATCACAGCCCACGTGCTTCAGTGCCTGGTCAGTGCACGCGGTAGGAGCGAGCAGTTTGGCAAACTCGTTCCCTGACCACATGGCGAGGTGAGAACTGTCAATCCCATTCTGGCAGCTCACAGAGTATAGACAGACAACACAACGTACGTGTTTGATCGCCTACCATTTGGTATTAAAATTCAGTTGCAGCATTGATTATGAAGATGCCTATTTCATTGGTATGCCCTATTGCGGTTGTTATTATGCAAGACGGGAGCTTGAGCCTGTGCTTGTTGCCAGAACACGACAGACCACCCAAAAATCAAGTCCCAAATACAAAGCTATCTGTCCAATAGGCAACAACGGGTAGTGCTTCCAGGGTCTGTATCGTCCTGGCTCCCAGTCTTATCAGGAGTGACTCAGGGTAGTATCCTGGGACCCCTTCTCTTCGTGCTGTATATGGACGATATAAACACATATGTGCAAAATTCTCCGTGTTCCCTTCTCCTGTAGGTTGATGACCTCCAGATATTCAGAAAAATTCCAGTTCTGACGATTGAGCTGAGCTCCAAGAAGCAGTGAACACATGTACTGATTGGGGGTTATCTCCAAATCCTATAAATAGCTTCATAAGCTCATATCCAACCAAAAATAATTATTGATAAACACCTATATGTATCATGGTCAAGGCAACATGGGGCGGTATTAATTGATTTTGGAATCGCCTACATGAGTGCAATATAAGCTATCTTGGCATTGCACAGCTTCTCCACCCTATAAACCATGATACACCACACCACATATTAATTATCATGTCAAGGCCCAAAGTGGGGCATTCGGCAGTAAAAACCACTCCCTGGACGGTTTTTGCTAATAATTGTGAGCTTGGCCGATGTCTTGCATTGGGGCAGCCATCCCACATATTTATTATCATGGCGCCCAAGGTTGTGGAGCTTATGGGATTTAGGGAAACCCCATAGATTTTATATGGTATTTCATAGGGAAAACCATAATATTTGTTTTGTCCCTCAAACTGTGTTTGAGGGATTTTTGAGTTTATTAGGCGTTTTAAAGTAACGTAGAGTCTCTCTATTGAGAAGAGAAGTGCTGAAGGGTACTAGCGTTACGTACCCGATTCGCAATTTATCCACAATCCAATTTTAAAGTACAATCATGCAATGTGTGTATGGTATCTTGAATTTTTCTTCAAAACGCATCCATTCATGTATCCATGAAGCCTGCCTATATCGCAAAGTGAATTGAAGTACAGGATGGCTGGTACGGAAGGTATACTGCAAGTTATTGCAGAGTTAAGACAGCATTTTGACGCTGTAAATTAGCAAAATAAGCAGGAAGCCAAGGCTTCCAAGGATCAAATAAACAATCGATTAGATGCAAATCAGATTTCAATGAACAACAATCAGGTTGAAATAAACAATCGATTGGATGCCAATAAGGTAGAAATGAATGAAAAATTAGGGCAAATGCAGGAAACCATTAAGACCGAAGTCACTGCAACTGTTGTAAGCATTATCTCAGAAATGCAGGTTAATACAGAAAAACGTTTTGAGTCGATAGAAGCGAAACTCGAAAATAATTTGCAGGCTTGTAAGCAATCTCAGGATGAAACTAACAGCAGGTTAGATGCACTGCCGAACAATATTAAGGATATTCAAACCCAAAATGAGGCGAATCTCGAACGCCAAGCGAAACAATTTTCCGATTTCACTAGAACGGTAGATCAGAGATCGGAAGAAAACGATAGTAAATGGGACCAAAAACTGATTGGTTACGCGAAAGCTATTAACGGGGATTTAAAGAGGCAGGATCAGAACATATTAGACGAATGCCAGGAAATAGGAGAAATTAAGGCCATCGCGAACGAAAGTAAAGAATTAGTAGGCAACATAAAAGGTCAGATGAGCAAAGTTCAGCAAGAATTGGACCAGGCTCAAAGCGACATTGTTGTGGTCAACAAAAGACAAGAGGAAAACAGAGGGGAAATCAAGAAGGTCAGAACTGAAATATCAAAGGTCAATGGCTATATCCAAGAAGAAGTCAAAGGGCTTAGGGAAGAACTCGAAGTGAGAGAAGGCCAAAAGACAGAGGCAAGCGACAAGACCCTTGCTCAAATGAAGGAAGAAGTAGAAGATGAAATATCCCATATCAAGCAAAGCCTGAAGGAAGATAAGAAGAAAATATTTCAAGTGGCAGAAGAAAACCGTGATAGATTGACCAAAATAGAACAAGAAGTACTCGCTCGATTGGAAAGGGCATAGATGCGCCACAATCAAATGGAGACTAGGATAATAGCACAGGAGGAATCCCCGATGAAAGATCCTAAGTCAAGTGAAGGCAGCGTGGAAGATATGAGGAACAACAGGTTGGCAGATTTAGAGACCCAACCTATGTTAAGAAATGCTACAGGGCCAGGCGAAAGCACATACATGACGCCGAACGCACCGATCGCAACTTCAACGCCGCATGAAAATGCTATTCACAACCAAGTCGTGACTGTAATCAGAGCATGCGAGGAAAAACCAAGAACATTCTCAGGTAGCCACTGTAACATGACTCCAAAACACTGGTTGAAAGAGGTGTCCGAATATCTGAATTACGCATGGATACCACAAGAGCACAGGTTACGAGCCATAGAGAAATTAACGGGGGGAGAGTGTGCGTTATGGTTTCGCAGTTTTCGTTATACCTCCGAAACTGTCGAAGAATTCCGGGAAGCTTTCCTGAAGCGATACTGGGATTCGAGCACACAACGGAATTTACGATTGGATCTGTACTCAAAAAGATATAGTACCAACAATCCAACTAAGTACGCTGAGTTTTTCATATCTCAAGTTTGTACATTCCGGGAGCTAGATCTAGCCCCTAGTGAGTTAGAGCTATGCATTGCTATTGCCAAACAACTTCCTTATGAAATTCAAAGGCTGCTGATTTCGGCAAATGCAAAAACAGCGATAGAAATGGAGGCAGTTCTTAGGCAACTGGACCTCACTACATCCAATAACATGCGTCAGAATCGAACCGTGGAACAGGTACACATGACCAACACGGAGAGTGACCAGTACAAAGCTCCGAAAAACAATAAAGCTACTAGTACCGAAACGTTAAGTTCCAACGGGCATCAATGGGAACATGAACCCAAGAGATGGCAACCGAGATATAAAGGGAATGCCAGTAGAGGAAGAGGAGGCCGAGACCGCTGGAATCAACAAAACACACGTGGTAGGCCATACCAGAACAATGGGAGAAACAATGACCAAGAAGGCAACAATCAAACTTGGAGACCCCAAGAAAGAAGGCGTAACTTTGACGAAGAAGTGGAGGAACGATACCACGTTTCACTATAATACCTCGATGAGAGAGGAGAAGAACCTCAGAAACAGCAAGTCCGCTGGGATGAGGCTATTCAAAATAGAACGTCACCAGACATATATGGAGACGGGGCCAAGAGTTTGGAATTACAGCGCAGCGAACAGGAAAGAAGACACTCTAACGGGACTGGCGCTATAGAGAAAAAACACCAAAATTAGAAGATTTTGAAAATGATGGATGGAACGCAGTCAACATCATTAATTGGATAGCTAAACCTGAAGAATTAATCGAAGATACAGGAGGATCTCAGGTCATAGTCAAAAGAGAATTGCCCATTATAATAGTGAGAGTGGCAGGGTTAAATGTAAGAAGCCTTTTGGACACAGGCTCAACTGTATGGCTCATGACACAAGCATTATATAATGAGATAGCGCATAGAGAAAATGTCTTGAAAATACCTATCTCAAGTGTCAAAATTAAGGTTGTCATTCCTGACAAAACCATGATATGCAAATATCAGATATTCATGGAGTTACAAATAGGAAGCTCTATATTTTCTCCGAGTTTTCTACTCGTAAGCAAACTACCTTTTAATCTCATAGTTGGTGCGGATTTTATGAGGGAATACAGAGTGATAATAGACCTATCACAGGACAGAGTTATGTTCCGTGTGAATGAAGAAGCCGAAGGTTTAGAGGTCTCACTCTAGCAGAATAAACCTGGGACAGATGAACAAGTATGACATGCATACAGAGACATGACTGAGGAGGAAGTGTTAGCCATTGAAAATATAGAAGACGAACTGCAAACACTAGCCGCAGACATGGAAAAGGATCTGGAACCCGAAATGGAAAACTGTATTTTGGAAAAGCTAGAAGAAGCGAAAATTTGCCCAAGAATGAAAGAAAATTTAAAGGAATTGTTACTGGAACAGAAGGAAGTCTTTGACTCGAGACCTGGTCGTATAAAGAACTTCACTTATGTATTCCAAGTTAACGACTGGACACCATTTAGGCAGAAACCCTACCCAGTCGCCGAAAAGCATTATGCTAAAGTCAAAGAAGCAATTCAGGAGATGTTGGAGGCCGGTGTTACTGAGAAGACATCCACGCCGTACGTAAGTCCACTGGTGATAGTACCCAAGTCAGATGGAACTGTCAGAGTGTGCCTGGACTTGAGGAATTAAAATATGAAAGTGATACCGGAGTTTGACCAAGTGCCACCTATTAAGGAGATCCTCAGGAAATTTAAAGGAAAGACTATATTTACAAATTTAGATATCACAGCAAGTTTCCGCCATATTGAGTTGGAAAAGAAAACTAGTCTCTTGACAGGATTTATGTTTGATCAACACACATAATCATTTTTAAGGCTTCCCTTCGGTCTGAAAACAGCAGGTTCAGCGTTGATAAGAGCTCTAGACCGCAATTTATCGGAAGATGTTAAAGAGAGTACCATTAGGTACTGTACCCGATTTCAGCAGTGTCGTGAATACCACAATCCAAGATATTGAAAATTCAAATCTGAGAAAAATCTTACAATGGTTAAATGCCAGCGGTAATCATCGAAGTGAGGACTCCACTAACCCAGGCACGGTCAACAAGAAGTTAACTCGCCTGCAAAGATCCCCAAACATGCCGGAACTGAGGCTTACTAGCCTACTAAAAGCACACCGTAACTTGCTTCGATGAATAAAATCACTGACCACAAGATCTAAACCAACTACTTAACAAAAATTCAACTGAAATAAAATGATCACACAAAGCATCTACAAGAACACAGAACTACGAACTGGGGCTACAAATATTGAAAGGCTTGTCTTACATTCAGTTGAATCGGAGACGAACAATGTGAAGAGCCATTCACGTTCAGAACAGGTGCTGGTTTCCATTTCACTCGGCTGACATCTGGGTAGACTCGCTTCAAACCACGAGCCTTCTTCCCTAGTCCGCCTAGAAACTGCTCGTTCCCTGCTATCGGCCATCCGAGTTCTTGAGAGGGCCTGATTGCCACAACGTTCGGTTCGCCCCCTGACAGACACCTCGTTCGATCCCTGGTCTTCGTCCCGGCGTTTTCTTCTTCTCGTCCCTCCAGAAAATCGTGTAGTCTCCTTCCATAATTGTGTTGGCCAAAATTCATAATGTTCTCTAGTAGATTGTGCATTTTTGAAGTGGCTGCGTGAACTTTGCTTTTCCGCATATCGTTCTAAGTGACTCCACTCGAAGGAATTCTCGCTTTCATCATGCAGGCCACATTTCCCTCAGCATAATTTAACAATATACAATGACTTCCTCTGACAAATCACATTCTCCTTCCGGCCACGTGTCCATAATGTTCTCCATTTTATTGCTTACCACTTCCTCCTCGAACATATCGTTCCGAAGTAACGTGTCTCAAGGTGTTTCCTTACAAACATACACGTTCAGTACTTTTCAAGAAGTATATTCACAATTCCCTTTTCTCCACGAATACGTTACACAGTGCTGACTTACAATTCAGTGTCTCCCCATGCCACCGGTCTTTACCGTGGAATATTCCAAAACCCACACAAAATCACACAGACTTTCGTGCTTCACAATACATTAGCACATTTAGACACGATGTTTCACACGTTCATATCACTTCCTTAATCATCACACCCGAACAACCACTGCCGTATCGCGGTTCCGCAGCGCTCTGCTCCCCTCTTTCTGACTTAGTAGACTCTCCCTCTCGTCACCTGACACACTCTGACGTCATCCTTCTCTCGCCTTCTCGAAGCACCTGCCCCTTCCTCAATGCTGCCAACCCAAACTCGGACATGAATATCCTCTTACGGACTTCGGGCGTTAATATCCACAGAAGACATTTCCTGATTATATCTTAATTAATTTCTTCAATTTATTTCCCATGGTCAATGCTTCCAAATGCATTAAATAGCCTACTAGACAAAATAAAACATTCCATTTCTAACTTCGCTCACCGGATCTTCCAATCCCATTCCCTTTCTTCAAGTACCGGCTGTGGTCTATCTTGTAGGATTTGATCCAATCAAATCCGCCCTTTCTATGGGGAGATTACATTCAGCTAACAAGCTTCTTGTTGGGCAATACTTCATGACATAAAGCTTGTGTAATGGATCTGTTCCAAAATTCATTATTCCAATATTAATTAAATGCTCTCTTTTCTAAGGATGCCTTTCATATCAGTTCCTGGTATCTCTTTATACGAATTCGGGGACATTTCCCTCCTAATCAAGGTTGCAAAAGTGTGAAGAATACTTTTTCAACTTCAGTTTCAATAAACCAACATCTTGGACACGAATTTGTACTTTACTTTATCTTCTTGTAAAATCTCCTGAGGTTCTTTGCATTGAACTTTCGAATTAACTGCTCGTCCTCAACCTTGACAATACGATAACAGTTATTTCCATAGACAATGTCTACCTTAAATGGGCCTCGAAACAGTCTGCTAAATTTCACATATATCTTCTTGGAAACACTCGCTTTGGTAGGACGTCTTATCAACACGAGGTCTCCTCTTCTGAGTGGATTACTAAATCGTTTTCCGTTTGTCCTCTTCTTTCTCTTGTCCGCTGCTTTCTGCAGGTTTTCCCTCGCTGTTTCTATCCTGTCATCTCTCGTCTTTCCTCGTCTGGAATGTTTTTCTCTTCCTTCGTTCCGGGCTCTTCAGTATCAGTATTCCCATTGAACTTAATCATCCTGTTCTTCATATCGATGATGGCTCTCACTTTGACTATAAAGTCCATCCCGAGGATTGCGTCGAAATTTATCCTATCTCTAATAATGAAGATGTGCTCATATCTACGATCTCCAATCTTAAATTCAATAAGAGCTTGTATTTTGCATCTGACTGATTTATCTTGGAAAATTCCCCTGACTTTCACAGCTGATACAGGCATCGAAGTAACTTCCTCACTATCTTTTATCTGATCATACGTCTGTGTCGACATGACCGAAGCAGACGCTCCCGTGTCCAATAAAACTTTAAATTTCTTCTCCTCAATAGCACTCTCTACTATGGGTAATAAAATAGCTGTTCTCTTCTTACAATTCTCTTCCTCAAACAATAAGTCGTCGTCCGTAGTTTGGTAGATTTCATTGATTATGTAGAGGTTAGTTGGTGCAGAATCCTTGTCTCCTACTTCCGTCGGTTTATTGGCGTTTTTTTTTCTTCAGGGTGGCCTTCTCCTCTGCCCCCCTGTAGACTAGTACCAGGTTGCGAATCATCATTTCTGGGTCTATCTTCGTTTACATCTTTTGTTTCGTCCTTCCCTCGCAAACCCTGTATGTACTCCTTCGATTCTCGATGCCTCTCCTCATAATCTGGTCTATTATAACTCCTATCGTTCCAATTCTTGTAACGATTATATCCCCTATTATCTCTATTATCTCTCTGGAAGTTTCCATTGTCATTCCGTGTATACTGATCGTTTCTGTTATAACGTCTCCTCTGATACGATTCATTATTCCCTTGGTATCGCCGATAGGGTCCATAATCTCCATATCCATTATCGGTTCTGTTGAAGTTTCGACGTTGATAATATCCGTCGCGAATAGGTCCTACATTCCCTTCTCTTCTCGATGAATTTTCTGTCTGTTGGACTTGATCAATCATGACGGCATTAACCTCTCTGTGTTCTCCGCGAGTGTTTCTTCCTGTCGGATTGATACTGTTACTTGTATGGTCCAGTTTCCTAAGAAGTTCATCCATATCCTTCAAATTACTAACTCCTGACGATGCCAAATATCTACGTATATCGGCCGGAAGTTGTCTTGCTATCGTTTGCGCTAATTCTACCTCTGATAGAGGGGGTTGAAGATACTGCAATTTTTCGAGCTGTGTCGTAAAGTATGTCGAGTACCTCGTTGGATGAGTACTTGCATATTTCTTCGAGTACGCCTCTGCCCTAAGACTTTGTTGATCCTCGATTGACCAGTATCGTCTTATCAATGCTTCAGCAAATTCTTCAAATGTTCTGAACGTCCACCTGAATGCTCTGAACCATTGTAAACAGTCATGGTCTAGAAACCTCTCAACTACTCGTAGTTGCCTTTCCTCCCCTATGTGGTTATCCATAAAATATTCGGATACGTCGTTGATAAATTCTATGGGCGTGAATTGGTTATTTCCCGAAAAGTGCATAGGCTTTTGGTCAATATTACGGATGATAGTAACGTTCTGCCTATTGTTTCCTTCTGCTCTAACAAGTGGTCTTCCACTGCTTGAAAATAATTCTGGAGCGTCATAGCTCACACGACTAGTCCGATCCTGAGGTATAGTTCGAATTGTTTCGTTTTGGGTATCCTCCTCTGTTCCTATCCCTCCAATAGGTTGAGTTTCTCTCAATTTATTCCCTGCTTCCAATCGTTCCAGCGTGGATCGACATTCGCTCCTCTCTGCGGCAAAGGTACCGGTTTCGTCCCTCGTAGTGTTTGTGTTCCCAGTTATAGTAACCTCTCGCAATTTAGTTTTAATAAGGTCTATCTCTAATTCTATCTTACCTTTATCGTTTACCATTTGATCCATTTTCCGTTCTAAACCAGAACTAGATTCGGCTATCTTCACTTGAAGATCTGAATTTAAGTTGTTAACCTGCGTTTGTAAGTCCAAGTTTACACTACTCATTTGCGACTGCAAATCCGATTTAATATTTTCCGTCTTTAAATCGGCTTCCTTAAGTTTAGTTGCGACATCTGACAGTTCGGATTCCATTTTCTCCCTAATTTCCTCAATAACCTTATCATGATATGCTTGCATACTTTGAAATTGTTTATCATAGTCCTCTTTAACATTGTTAATGTCTCTATTAAGACGATATTCCGCTAACACTAGCTTATTTGACAATTCTTTTGTAACGGATTCACATTGAGTTTTACCCTCACTAATTAATTCTACCTTTAAAACTTCTATGTTTTCCTTGACAACCTTACCAATGTCTATTTCAATCTCTCATCTCACCAGCTCAGCTTTATTTCTTACCTCTACCTGCAGTGCTTTTACAGTAGCCTTTAATTGTTCCAATCTTTCATCATTGTTTGATTGGATTGTGTTTAATTGTTGCAACATTTCCTGTCTTAACTTAACAAACTCCTCCTTTGTGGCAACTGAGCTTGTTTGAAGTTCGGCTAACGTGTTACGTGTGGTAGCTGCACTCTCTTGAAGTTCTCCTAAAGTGTGCTGAGTAAGAACATAGTTATCACGTGATGTATCTGCACTGGTTTGAAGTTCACCTATGGAAGCCTGCAATGTAGCAAGAGTATACTGTGTTACCTTTAAAGTGTTTTGTGTTGTCTGCAACGTCTCCTTCATAGCAGCTGAACTCGTTCGTACTTCACCTAAAGTGTTTTGAGTACATATTGAATTATTTTGTAACACACTCAAAGACTTATTTGTGTTTTCATTACTATTCTTACAATCTTCCCGAACTTGGGCTATTTCTTTTCTTAATTCATGGGCATTTTTTTTCATTTGTATTTCCAATGTTTTCTGATTTTGATGAGTTCCTTGGTGCAAGGCCTCAATATCCTTGTCCATTCTACTCTGTGTCTCCCTCAACACTTTAAACATTGCTTGGTTTGATTCCAAGTCAGCAGACATATTCTTCTTTTCTTGATAAACGTGGGGAAATGCAGCACTACATATATCTATAAGAATACCTATTGTGATCATTTTATTTCAGAGAGGTTTCCGATGAACAGCTTTCCGCTTTATTAACACCCTATACTAGTTTACGAATGGTTATCCATTTTTAAATCTGGTCTAAAAATCCAGTTATCCCTACATGAACCGTTACTCTTTACGATAGTGGGTCTATCAGAACTCAACCCCTCCGAAACATTAAGTTAACAACACCCTATATTAATGAACGCTCTCCCAAAGTCGTTCAACCGGCTTCTAAACCTAGTTAATCCAGTATCAACCATTCATGGCTACTCCTGTACTGGCTAACTTCATAGTCAGACGTCTCACAGTCAAATGAATCCTTTTCATAATTTCCACAATTCATTTTCTTTATAACTGTCGGTCGGCTAATCTTACATAATTCTTAGCCTTCCTGCACCCACATAATACAATTGTATCTTTGTGTCAACACCTCTGACTAGAATCTCGTCGCATCAAAACAAACAAAACGACACTACCATATTCGTCAGGCCTCAAATATGGTCGAAGTCATACTCCTACATAAACATGGCTTGAATACACATTTCCTCCATTGGGTATATGTAATATACTCGGGCCCCACTAGTATGGGCTAGCCATAAATATTTATCCTATATGTACCCGATTTCAGCAGTGTCGTGAATGCCACAATCCAAGATGTCGAAAATTCAAATCTGAGAAAAATCTTACAATGGTTAAATGCCAGCGTTAATCATCGAAGAGAGGACTCCACTAACCCAGGCACGGTCAATAAGAAGTTAACTCGCCTGCAAAGATCCCCAAACATGCCGGAACTGAGGCTTACTAGCCTACTAAAAGCACACCGTAACTTGCTTCGATGAATAAAATCACTGACCACAAAATCTAAACTAACTACTTAACAAAAATTCTACTGAAATAAAATGATCACACAAAGCATTTACAAGAACACAGAACTACGAACTGGGGCTACAAATATTGAAAGGCTTGTCTTACATTCAGCTGAATCGGAGACGAACAATGTGAAGAGCCATTCACGTTCAGAACAGGTGCTGGTTTCCATTTCACTCGGCTGACATCTGGGAAGCCTCGCTTCAAACCACGAGCCTTCTTCCCTAGTCCGCCTAGAAACTGCTCGTTCCCCACTATCGCCCATCCGAGTTCTTGAGAGGGCCTGAATGCCACGACGTTCGGTTCGCCCCCTGACAGACACCTCGTTCGATCCCTGGTCTTCGTCCCAGCGTTTTCTTCTTCTCGTCCCTCCAGAAAATCGTGTAGTCTCCTTCCATAATTGTGTTGGCCAAAATTCATAATGTTCTCTAGTAGATTGTGCATTTTTGAAGTGGTTGCGTGAACTTTGCTTTTCCGCATATCGTTCTAAGTGACTCCACTCGAAGGAATTCTCGCTTTCATCATGCAGGCCACATTTCCCTCAGCATAATTTAACAATATACCATGACGTCCTCTGACAAATCACATTCTCCTTCCGGCCACCTGTCCATAATGTTCTCCATTTTATTGCTTACCCCTTCCTCCTCGAACATATCGTTCCGAAGTAACGTGTCTCAAGGTGTTTCCTTACAAACATACACGTTCAGTACTTTTCAAGAAGTATATTCACAATTCCCTTTTCTCCACGAATACGTTACACAGTGCTGACTGACAATTCATTGTCTCCCCATGCCACCGGTCTTTACCATGGAATATTCAAAAACCCACACAAAATCACACAGACTTTCGTGCTTCACAATACATTAGCACATTTAGACACGATGTTTCACACGTTCATATAACTTCCTTAATCATCACACCCGAACAACCACTGCCGTAACGCGTTTCCGCAGCGCTCTGCTCCCCTCTTTCTGACTTAGTAGACTCTCCCTCACGTCACCTGACACACTCTGACGTCATCCTTCTCTCGCCTTCTCGAAGCACCTGCCCCTTCCTCAATGCTGCCAACCCAAACTCGGACATGAATATCCTCTTAGAGACTTCGGGCGTTAATATCCACAGAAGACATTTCCTGATTATATCTTAATTAATTTCTTCAATTTATTTCCCATGGTCAATGCTTCCAAATGCATTAAATAGCCTACTAGACAAAATAAAACATTCCATTTCTAACTTCGCTCACCGGATCTTCCAATCCCATTCCCTTTCTTCAAGTACCGACTGTGGTCAATCTCGTAGGATTTGATCCAATCAAATCCGCCCTTTCTATGGGGAGATTACATTCAGCTAACAAGCTTCTTGTTGGGCAATACTTCATGACATAAAGCTTGTGTAATGGATCTGTTCCAAAATTCATTATTCCAATATTAATTAAATGCTCTCTTTTCTAAGGCTGCCTTTCATATCAGTTCCTGGTATCTCTTTATATGAATTCGGGGACAGTACGTAGATGACATTCTACTCACATCGAAATCTCTGGAGGAGCACATGAGAGACTTAAAGAAATTGCTGGATAACCTTAGAGAAGCCAATTTTAAGGTTAATATAAAGAAGTCTCATCTCTGTCAGAAGGAAGTTAAATTCCTAAGGCACGTTATTGACGAAAATGGAGTAAGGCCAAACCCTGAGAAATTAGGGGTGATTCGAAATTTTCCTTGACCCACGAAAGTAAAGCACGTCCGACAGTATTTGGGAGTTATTGGATTCTTTGCTAATCACTGCCCAAACTACACTGCGACTGTGGCACCCCTGCAAGATCTATTGAAGAAAGGCGGCAGGTGGAATTGGACGGAGCATTGTCAAGAAGCATTCGTGAGGTCTAAATAAATGCTTTTGGAGTACGTGAAGCTGGGATACCCTGATTATACCCAGAAGTTCATAATACAGACGAATGCGTCACTTATTGGAATAGGGGCGATGCTATTCCAAGAAAATGTTGATAAGCCTGAGGAGAAACTTTTATTGCCTTTATAAGTAGGAGATTGAAGTCCCACGAGAAGAATTACACGATTACAGAGATATAATTCCTCGCAATATTGTACGCGCTGCAGTATTGGCGCAAAGTCGTGTACGGATTTCAAATCGTCCTCAGAACAGACCATAAAGCTTTAACATTCCTGTTAAAGACGGACTTGCCCAGCCAGAGGTTGACAAGATGGTCCCTGTTTATTCAACAGTTCAATGTGGAAATAGAATACTGTCCAGGGAAAGAGAACGTAATACCGGACATGCTAAGCCGATATCAGAGACAAAAGGAAACTCTAGCTGTCGAGATAGAAAACAGAGACCAGAAGACCTTAGATGTCTTGAAGAATCTCACCATCTTACAACGTCAAGATCTTTGGTTAAAGATGATGATTACTTCGAGGGACGCTTAGCAAGGGGAACTGCAATATAGAGAGAGGCAGAGGCGTTATCAACAGAGTACTTGTGGTACAATCAGATGCTACACAAGTGGAGTGACGTAGAGCATACCCGCCAAAGGATTGTTATTCCTGCATCTCTTCAGAGGAGATTGGTATGGCTTGCGTACAGAGCGTTTGGGCACCCTGGAATAGATAAGGTAACTGCCCTACTGAAAGAAGCATTCATTTGGCCGAAATTAAGAGAAACTGTAAGAAATGCTATTAGGACCTGTGATTTGTGCCAAAGGGTAAAGCCAAATCCCTTTTTAATGAGGCAACGACCCATTCCGTTGTTACCAGAGAAACCTAGGCAGTTAATGAGTGTGGATAACTTTGGTTCATTGCCTAGGGCACGTAGAGGCAATAAGCACATTTTTGTAGCTATGGATGTGTTTTCGAAAATGGTGGTATTATGCCCCATACAAAAGACCAGCTCGAAGCAGGTGCTAAAGAGACTGAAAGAGAGAGTTATTCCGATACTTGGGAAACCGGATAACTTACTCTCAGATCATGGGAGCTGTTTTACTAGCGCAGAATTTCGTCGGGAATTGGCAAATCTTGGAATTAAGCAGATTTTATCTACCAGTCGCCATCCTGAGGCTAGCCCCGTGGAACGTGTAATGAGAGAGATCCTAAAATACATGAAAATCTATTGTTCAGAGGAAATCTGGAGATGGATCGACGTGTTGGAGATCATAGAGTACTGCATCAATAATACTGTGCACGAAGTGACAGGACAAGTGCCTGTAAGCATACACCTTGATCAAAGACCGGAGAGGCCATGGACTGGTGTCATTCCATTACCTGTAGATGCACAGCCAGGACGGGAATTGAGGATTCAGCGAACCTTCGAGTATCTCCAAGCATAGGCAGAAAGACGCCTGAGGAGGAACCGTGGGAAGCGTTATCAGAGACCGCTACTCATTGGAGAGAAAGTTTTAATAAAGAGACCAGCCAGTTCGAATCCAGACGCCCGCAAATACAAGAAATTCAATTCTAATTACCACGGCCCGTTCGAAATTATAAGAGACCTACAGAACAATGCATATAGGGTAAGGCATTTAGGGACTGGAGACGTGGTCGTTATGAATGCTGCCAATCTCAAAATTTACTATTCACCAGAAGAATTCGATGAACAAGAAGAAGTTGTCGCAGCACACACCCAAGTACACGTGGACAGCAAAGTCAGGCAGGCAGAGGAGCTGGGAGGCTCACTCAGCGAGACGGAAGGAAACCCTAACAGCTTGTCTATTGAAGAAAGCAGAGAGGCAGAGTGCATGTGCCAGGAACAGCTTTACAATGAAATGGTTGTGTAAGCAGGTGAGGTAGAAGCAATGAATGATGCCCTCTGGAGGGACAATGCACGTCTGAAAGCCAGACTGAGACGGGAAGGGGAGGAGCGGACGAACCTACCCCTAGTCAGATGAGTTGAACGACCGCTAGTATAAACAAAGAGGTGCGGTCACAACACAGTCAGCTTGTGACTTAAAGAAGTTCACTTGCAAATGACTTCTATAAGTTTAGCAAGGAGAAGATGTGCCCGAGGGCATTAGGCTGACTGGTGTTGAACCTGGGACACTGGGAAAGCGAGAACGGAATAGAGATGCCAGCGAGGTATGAACCCATGGTCTCAGAGGGAGTTTATTCAAGAGAAACCCCTAGAGACAGGACACATAAAACCACTAATGTGAATTAAATGAATTCTGGCATTATTTGTTAATGTAATGAAGAAAAGATGGAAAGAATACGGCAATTTTTGGCTGTAAAATGCATACAATTCTGAAGTTAGCACTGAGAGTTGGAGCTCTTGACAGTTTTACAAATGAGTTTAGAAACTGGGCGTGTTTTCAAGGCACCACGTCAGTCACTCGGATCTATTTACGCCGTCTAGAAGAGGGTGAGGGTGGCAGATGTGTTACAGTAAACCCCCTTACCACAAGAGAGAAGACCAGTGGAGTGGGGAACTGCAAGGATAATTTAATGATTACTCGCGATTGGAGTACGCCAGAGACATAAGGATTGCACCTGCGTGAATGAATTGCAAGGAGGCTAATTATCAATCCATCAGACATCGAAATTGAGGCAGATTTAAGGTATTGCGGATGTACACAGCAGGAATGAGTCCAGCGCAGAAATATTAGCATGTCATTGGGGATTCACCACTCACGCCGCGTTGGTACGCTTAGAGGGAGGCAATTAATTATAATTAATTGACCGATCGATTCTCATGCACGCGGGCAGATATGGAAACAGTGATGCAGGACGCATCTGAAAACCATCATTTCAAAAGAGGGAAAGCATGTAAAGAAGAAATGAAGCTCCAAGGAATTTACGGACCTACTTTTCTTGTGAAAACAGATATAAGGTCACTGGAGCAGTCAGTCGAGGTCAGTTGTGCCAGATTCTAACGCGGAGTGCATGTTTCCCGGGACCAAGAAAGGGACGCGCGCCAACAAAAGACTTTAACATTTTTTAGTGAAGTGATAAGTGTATTAGCCGTGGAGTATAAGTATGTACGAGGAAGAAAAGCATCATAATAGGTCAATCGAACCTCATAACGAAGAGATAATGCATTGTTATATAAATGTACGTGGGACTGTACAAGACTTTGTTAAAAGTGTGCCGTTCAGGAAAACTGTGAGTGCAGTCAGAGGACATTGAGAATGGTAATTGTACAAGTAAAATGCACGATGGACAAGCGCAGTGTAGAATATTTCTGTTAGATATGGATACAGTAGTTAGAATTGCGCAGGTATAAACATTTTTGTTAATACGGGTAAAGTATTTTCACAGAAGTACCACTTTGATTAACGTTCTGTACGATATGGAAGCATATCTATGCTAGTATGGGGAACATTCCACTGGATAGGAGTTGACGAACATTGGGAGTCACGAGGGATTTTCAAGGAACAGGAAGTCCAATAGGGAACTGCAGGCAGTGTTACGAGACTCTCAAACAGGATGCAGGGTTATTCGTGGGGGATAGATCTACAACACCTGTGTTTCTGAGATACTGCAAGAAGTGTCAACCAGTGAGAAAATGTATATAGTTATCGTGTGTTTTTAAGTGATTTGTTATTTAAATATGTGTATTCTACAAGTGTAGTGGTCAATATAATATGCTTTATGGAAAAAGGAAGCGATAGCTTCAGCATGGAAAGGCAAAGTGCAGTGTATTTCTCAATGGAAAAATTATATGAAAAGTGTGTAAATAGTGTAAGGATGCCTTGCTAAAATGCAACTATGGCAGGCATTAATGGAGTACGTGTTTGGTCGATGACGCCATGATAATATGTAAGTACAAGAATAACCATGATTTTATTGTGAACATGTAGCCCACTGTATGTCGGTAATATCAAAAGTTGTAAAATATGCCAATGAAAATTGAATTTGGAAGGTAGAACCTTCATACATTAATTTGTGTTGATTTTTGTCAAGTTAAGATGTTCGTTTTACATCGAGTTATGTGTAAACCCGTTACAAGTAACGTAGAAATGGCATTTGAGTTAATAAGCTTTATAAGTTTAATGAACACGGATGTTCAGTTGATGATATAACTAAAGCTACGTTGTGTCGAGATAGGAGAAAACATGTCAGTTATAATAATAATAAATAAACATCAGGGGAATTGTAAACAAATATATGTTAATTTGAACAACTGTATATCTAAGCAGTATTATTGAAAGTAGAATGGATCGCTCAGAGAAAATTAATAACAGAGAATCATATGATATGGACAGAATTATGCAAAGGAGGTCGGAAATGGAAATGTTTGAAAGATAATTGAATTGCAGCCTGATAAATAAGCTTATAAGATTAATTGGTAGAGATTATCTTATTAATTAAGGACGGGATCAGCTTCACAAGAGTCAGGGGAAGTCAGGTAGCTTAATCTACGTACGGAATCTCGTATAGCCAAGGGGCGTACGGAGATATAAACTGCAATCGAGCGTAAATAGTGGGATCCCTAGCTCTGATTATTGCTAATAAAGCGTTCCGGGTTCGAATCCAGTGGCGTTTGAGAGGAAAATGAGGTCACCTCGCCATAACGCCTGATATCGACCGAGAACTGGCTAATTGTGTGAATTAATTCATCTCTGTGGGAGTGAATTTGACGGCAGGAAGTTGTGCCCTGACCGTGGTATTTAACAAAAGCGCCGACTATTCCAAATACTGACTTTGTGCATAGTGCATCTCGTTTCCTTGGCCTGAGTTAATTGCGCCTGTTGCGGCCAGCCTTTAAATCCTATATGGTAGGAGTACATGTTTAAACAATTCTATATTCCGTATTGCATTCTGTAAGACTTATGTCAGTAATATTTGATGGGTCGTTAAGACGCCACATTGAATATGTCTGGGGGTAACAGACAATCGCTTGGAGCGGAGCAAAAAGACGGGAGGTACGGCATATTGTCTGGCCACCCGCGGCGAGGGTCCATTGTATTAAGTGAAGGGACAGGAGAGAACTCGCCCTTGTATTCTTGGAGTAGGATGTATGAATTTGAAGTCTATGAAACCCTGATCGTTAAAAAAGGTTGATTGTAGTGATGAATATATAATAGGTGTGCAATAAGACACACTGCTAATTAAGAATCGTCCTGATATCTTAATATTTGGCCAAGTTATAAGATGGTAAAAGTTACATTTTTATACAGACAACGACACGTATTTCCGAGAGTGAATACTATATCAGTTATGCTACGCCCACTTGACGGGTAGCATAAAGTCCCACTCGACACAGCGGTAGCAGAATAAATATATGAAAGAAAACTCATTACGGCATACAGTGGAAGTTACAATTAATAGATTGGTTAATGCATGGTAGATTCGAGTGTTTTGGCGGGAATAAAAGGACAAGGGAACATCTTATGCACATTGTATAGTTGAAAGTGTTCACTATCATTAACGAAAGATGGTAAGATTGACATTGTTTGTGTAAAGGTTACCAGTGCATTAGCGCACATGGAAATGATTTTTATGGTAATTTCAAGGTGAAGTAAAATCAACAATTATTTAGATTTGTGTGAGGATAAAGTGCGAATAATGAATAATAAGTGAGGGTAACTGAATGTTTTGCATATTTTGTGTGTAATATAATTGTGTTGCTGTTTTGATGTGTGTGAAGCCATGATTTAGACTCCAATTAAATCTTTTAGAGTAGAGTTGTATTTTATTATTGTAGAGTTGATACCTCCTAGTCTCAAATCCAAAATATGCAACTACTCAGTGGGTTGAATGGCACACGCCCGAGGACTGCTGCTAGCTGGAGGCGGGAGCATATTTTCCATGGAAATTCTTCACATGGGTACAATACCTACGCATACACCTCATAAATAGTCCGCTTATTATGTATCGGTAGATTACAGAGAGTTTTATCTACACTATATCTACACAAACAATAGTAAAACGCATCTAAAACACTATCGAAAACTTTCTGTGGGCCCGGTAGCCCAGTGAAAGGAATTTTCCGCTCTATGTTAGCTGCCAGCAACTCGCGCGACGCTCACGGAATGTCACCATCAGCTGATGCACATTGACATGTCCTAATTATTCATCTTCCTCTTCAAGAGGCATAATCTACGTAACTTTCTACAATATCAGAATCACTTACAAAATTACTTACACTACTGCCTTCCGCACCTATCAGAGCACTTTTTATTTCTAACCCCATAAGACGTCGCGAAGGTCCTGCCAATTTTCTTGTAATTATTAGGGACTTCCCCTGGCAAAATTCCCCATCCACGCGTATCATTAACAAGAGGTTCAAATTCTTACCACAGATGGCAGTAGGAAACATGGCGAGTGACAACGTGTCGTCTGTTTCTATTTTGCCTCAATAGATGGCACGATGATTCTCATATGTTTCATCACCCCCCCCCCCCTCCCCCCCAAAAAATAAAAACGGGAAACCTATTAACTCTTTGTTGTAAGATTATGCAGTTTGCAAAGCCAAGGCTTCTAAAATACATTAGTATAAGCAGTTCACATATGAGCCCAACAGATAGCGCACAAACGCAGTTCTCGCGAAGTACTGTGATCAGCGTATACCAGTAAGGCAAACCGCCAGGGCAGTAACTTCTACCGCGCGTACTCAGGTACGTAGAACCGGCCTGAGAGGTTAACGGACCATGGTACTCAGTTTAGGCCGGGGGAATTCCATGAGGAAATGGAATTGAAAAGGCCAAGGATAACTTGAGCAAAGCAGCAAATAAACGCATGAAGAGATTACAAGCAAAACGCTTCAGTTCACCATTGAATGTTCAAGATTTGGTCTTAATTCGAAAGCCAACCTGAGCCGACATTGCCACGAAGGTATATACAAAATTCTCGATCCTGTATTTTGGGCCATTTAGAGTAGGCACTGCCTATGGTAACAATTGTTACATAACAGAAATATATAGCAATTTGTCTGCTGGAAGATTCAATGCCAAGAATCTGAAGGTACTCTATGAGAGAATTGACTAATACTTCAACTTAAAATTCTATTTCAAGGATTGTTTTGTATTGGAACAAAAGCATTTTTTTAAGTTGAGAGAAAAATGAACTCGAATTTTAAGATGCTCAGGATGAGGAGAATGACATTTTGGTTGTTTTGGTAAACTTTGGTAATGATTGGAGCAATTTGAAGTATTGCACAATATCAGATTTTGATGAAGGAACAATGGCTTCAGATTGTAGCTAAGAGAGGAAAATGGCTACCTCAAGCCAAGATTTAACCTTGCCTCGTGCCGTATATTTGCTAGAAATGGCATAGCAACAGACAGAGTTGAGGAGAGAAGATTCTGATTGGCCAATCAAAGTTCTCAAAGCGCGATGGAAGAAGGGATTTTACCGCCCGTAATGAAGAGCTTGAGCTGAAAATTATGCTGTTATTTCGTTAATAAGAGAGAAAACATACATCTATAACTTTGGAGAAACGCCTAAATTAACAAGGCTCATGATTAATACCTTCTGAAGGACGTTTGGAGACCATGTATGAAGATATAAGTGAATATTCAGTCACGTTAATTGGCGCAGATTATTCATGAGGTGCCATGTCATTACTTTGGATGTGCAGACGACGCAATCGATCTGATTGTCTTTGTGCGGAGAGCGCTCGTGTGAATAAGACGTGTGACACGTGATGTCCCAAGAAGCCCGGAAATTAGCCGAGTGCGAGCGATTCATATCACCGACCGCGAGGACGCCGGTAACTCAGGCCAGCCTCAATGCCGTGTTCGGGGAATGAAAGATCAGTGCACAAAAGAGCTTGAATATCAGATTCTGTGTGAATAAACATTACGAAAGTACATTAATACTATTCAGAAACATTATATACACGTTCTGTATGATTTTTTCAGTTGAACTCCGAAGATTTATAGTCAATTTGATAGAGAAAGCCAGTGTTGACAAAAGTGCTTATCTGAAAAGCTAGCAAGACATTTCGTGCGCGATGCTTTGTGAAGCAAGCGAGCTATGGACTTGTAGTCAACGAGAGTGAGAGACGCACTTGAGTGGTACATGCGCATTCAGATGACATTAGCCGTGGACATAGGCATTTAGGCCTATACTATTCGATATAAAATATCTCAACGATGTTATATTCTCATAAGTTGAGGGGAATGCTTATCTACGTTTATGAAGTGATCGTGATGGAGTTTTAATCCACTTATGCGTTAGGAATGTGATGTAGGCTATACAGACGAACTGGAATATGAAGCAACCGATACTAAATTATACCATCATAATGAAGAATAGTTATCGCAACTACATACTCTTTGTCTACATTACGGAAATACGCAGTCATGTCGTTCTGACATTCTACAAGATCCGAAGAGAAAGAGCGTGTCCTATTTCATTGCTTGAAAATTGTTTCAGCCCCGCTGAGGATGTAGATGTTAGAATCTGAGACCAGACGACGCCATTCGTTACTGGAGACCCGTGTTTGGGCCGTGACAATGCAGTTTTGAAGAAGTAGGAAGAAGATGGGCTATTCTGAGTGTGGGATACTGTTCCCTACAGGATTTTCCACCCCAGTTAAGTAGGGGACAGCGAGGGGTTCTGCCCCCCCCCCCTCACCACTACTCCCAATGCGAGCCGATAACTCCCGAACTCGTGGTCGGAGATTCACGAATGAGGTGTCGTTGGACTCGAGCTGACGGGGGCTTTGCTATGGACCACTCATTATATTTTAAAAATGTTTGTTTTCGAAAGTTGGTGATAGTTTGAAAACCAAACATGATAAAATGTTGTGCAATAGCTTAAACGAACGGTCTCTATGTCCTTTATTTTTTATAATAAAACATTTTTATTTTTAATTTTCTTTGAATAAAATTCAATTTTGAAATGTTTATATTTTGGAAACTAAAGAGTTAACAAAAAAATTTGTTTGACATAAATGAATGGCCCTGATTCCCTCTACCCGCAAAATAAATTTCAAGCCTCTAGGACTAAAACTGTGCAGTAGTGCTAGAATGGGGATTCTGAGTCGCCTCCTACTTTCATATAAACTTTGCCGATATCTCCCGAAGGCGTGGTCGGATTTTAACGAACGAGGTATTGTTGGCGTTGGGATGACGTTCTCTTGTCTAAGCATGTGTGTTGGTATTTTTTTTTTGAAAATTCTTGTTTTTTGGATTGGCACTATTTTGGAAATGGTGAATCGGAAAAATGTTTGTTAGACGTTAATGAAAGGTGGACAGCAAGTTTCAAGGGTGTAGGAGGAAAAACAAAATGAAAGCCTACTTTCTCGCGAACATTGGTGATCATTGGCGAACGGATGGTCGGATTTTTACAAATGAGGTGTCATTGGACTCGAACTGACGTCCTCTTCCCTATAGACCACTCGTTATATTTTTTATTTTTTTTTGAAAAATTTTGTTTTTAAAAGTAGGCGATAGTTTGAAAACCAAACATGATAGAATGTTATGCCATAGTTCAAACCAATGGTCTCTATGACCTTTATTTTTTATAATAAACCTTTTTGATATTTTGAGATTTTTTGAAAACCCTTAAATTTTAATTTTTACTATTTTGGAAACCAACACGTTGACAAATAATTTTGTTTAACATCAATGACAGATCCCTATCCCTTCTACCATGAAAATAAATATCAAGCCTCTAGGACCAAAGAAAAACAACTATGCATTTTTTTGATTTTTTTAAATAAAAGCGTGTTTGTAGACAGAGAACCGGTAGCGCTTGACGTATGTTACAACGAGGCTATGATTGGCCATGGTGGATACTGGAAATGGCTACTTCGACGGGGGCGATGTATGGCAAAACGAGGGGTCGCTTTTCGCTATTTTTTTCCTATGACGATCGAATGAAGGCGAATATTTCGAAAATCCCTCATGACGATCTTTAAACATGTTGGTAAACACTGACCAGTAACCAGACAAAATTCATAATGGTATGAGGGGAAGTTGTTAACAACAGAACTTGTTTTTCTATGTATGTCTAACTGGCAGCCAGAATGGGAAAACAGAATATCTGCTCGAGAGACCCGCTTGGTGCCTGGCTAGCCAGCTAAGAGAATGGAACGTGGGTGAGAGCTGACAACATTGCTGTAAGACGATAACAGGTTGCAACCATTTGACAACTCTGTAAAAAGGTGATAACGGCTAGCCAGGCGAGCAGCAGCAGCAGCAGCAGCAGCAGTTAGGGGCCCCGCAGAGAGGAAAGGGGAAAGAGGGAAGGGTCAACACAAAGAGAGAACAGGAAATCACCTGACCTCTGCAGAGCCTGCCAAGAGCAGTGAGGGACGAGGCCAGAGGACCGCGGGCAGGTGAGGGGTTGGGTAAGAGAGTATTGAGCATGTCACTGCACATTGCGCGTCATTACTATGGTAAACGTTACTGTGTTAACATAGGCTGCGTCTTATGTGTATAACATTAATTGCATTCGTGTGCTCATACCCTGTTGGTTACTATATTGGATACATTATATATTTGAGGTAAGTGTTGGAAAAACACTGTTTAGTTAATTTTATGCTAATCAATGTTTACCATTTGATTGATGTATTGTTATTTTGTTTTGTTTTAGATAATAGGTATACCTGGTGTTGGGAGGGAGAAACCCCATTCCACTGCAGCCTAGGAGAAGGGAAAAGCAGGGCTTTTTACAAACCAAGGTAACATTTTTTGAAAATGAAATATATAAAACCTGTTTTTTATTTTATTTTATTTATTTTTTTGTTTTTGAAAGATGCTATTGCGAATGGATATACTCATGGTGGTTTATTTTATTTCTTTTATAGAGTCTGTGCCTGACAACTGCTGTTGAGAACGTGTGTGTTTGGGGCCATTGCTGAAAAGTCTACGGCTGAAAACTGTGGTGAGATTGTTTCTTTTATAAAAATCATGTCTTTTGCCACTGCTACCGATAGCTTAACTTGGGAACCCCTTGACTCTTGTTTTAAAAAGCGTGTTTGCTCTGGCCGCGTAGTGAATGTTAGAGAGAGTTTAATCCCAAAAGACTTTGTCGAATCATGTTTTGACATTTTTAAAGAACAAATTTGTACAGCGTAAAGGTTGCATACGGCTTTAAAGGTCAATACACAACTCGTGTGTGATTTCATTTACAAAAACAAGGACGGTGAGTATAAAAAAACATTTTATATTGGCAGTAAAATGCAAGAGCTTTTGATAGCCGATAATCTGAACGAGTGGTATCAATCCCATGTGGTCAATGCCTTGATATGAACATTTGATAAACTGCAACAAGTACCAAGTGGTTTAGCGTTAGACAAAATCCATTACCTGCAAATCAACATTTGTCATTTCAACCCGTTGAATGCTGGGTCTAGCTATATTAAAACAACACCAGCAATAGCTTCGAAAAAGGCTGTGATGAATATTGAAAATTTTGATGACGAATGTTTTCTGTGGGCTGTGGCTGCGTATTTGCAGCCAGCTCAAAACCGTCATGTTAACAGACCAGCAAAGTACAAGTCCAAGTTTGATGAATTAAAACAAACATTTAATTTAACTCGAGTGTCGTTCCCTATGGACTTAAACGAGATCCATAGGTTTGAACAAGATAACCAAGACTTTTCGTTCATGGTGTATGGCCTTGATGGTGATGATATTGTGGGTCCTCTTTATGCCACAAAAGAAACGAAACAACATCACATTCATCTTTTATATCTGTCTTACGGAGAGGTGAATCACTATTGCCTGATTAAAAGCCTGATTAGATTGCTAAGCAGTCAAATGTCTAAGAGAAAGTGTGCAAAACATATTTGTGATCGTTGTCTGTAATACTTTTGGACGCCTACCTCTTTGGAACGTCATAGGGTAGATTGTGTTTCTCAGGAAGTGGTGAGACTGATATGGCCACAAGGGGACAAGGCTGTGTTAAAGTTTAAGGACATTCACAAGCGTGACACTGTTCCCTATGTGGTGTACGCTGATTTCGAAGCTCTCACCACACCCATGGCGGGATGTGAACCAGATCCCACCATGAGCTCAACCACACCCATTCAAAAACATGAACCTTTTGCCATAGGATTTAATGTGGTGTGTGCCTATGACCCCACACTATCCGTTTACAAATACCGTGAGGGGCCAGATTGTGCCAGATAGTTTTTGGATGAACTTGTAAAGTTGGCCGACCATGTTCAGGGATTACAGGCCCACCCAGTACCCATGAGCCTAACGCCAGAACAGCAGCAGCAGTATGAGCATGCCAAGACATGCCATATTTGCGAAAAGCCACTGATCAGTGCTGAAGACACCGTTCGTGATCACTCGCACTTTACGGGGGAGTTTCATGGAGCTGTGCATAGTAAATGCAACTTGAACTTTCCAGCTCCTCGTTTCATCAGTGTCTTTTTCCACAATCTGGCAAATTATGACATTCAGTTTTTGATTCGTGAATTGGGTCATGTCAACAAGGGCTCGTTTACCATTATCCCCCAAAACCATGAGCGTTTTACAGCTCATGGTTGAGCAACTTTAGCATTCGATTTTTGGATTCCTTTAAGTTTATGGCATCCTCGCTAGACAGTCTTGTGAATGGCTTGAATGAGGAGGAATTAAAAAATACTAGAATGCATTTTAATGATCCTAAGCAATTTCAATTGTGCATTCGGAATGTATATTCCCGTATGATTTCTGCAACAGCTGGGACGTGTTAAAGCAAACAAAACTCCCACCACAAGAGAAATTTTACTCGAAACTAATACGTAGTACCGTTTCCGATGAAGACTATGCACATGCATGTCAAGTTTGGCGAGTGTTTGACATGAAGACGCTAAGTGAATATGCTATGCATTACCTAAACTGGATGTATTGCTGCTCACCGATGTGTTTGAAAATTTCGTGAGTTGTGTCAGCACATTTATGGTCTTGACCCGGCTCACTATTATACGAGTCCAGGGCTCTCGTTCGATGCCGCTTTGAAATACACTCAAGTGGAATTGGATTAACTCACTGATGCAGACATGGTTCTATTTTTTGAAAAGGGCATTCGTGGAGGCTTTGTGTCGCTTAACCAACGCCATGCCGAAGCGAACAATGTCTACATGCCTGATTATTCACCAGACAAACCGGAATCATACTTAATATACTATGACGTGAATAATTTGTATGGTTACGCCATGAGTCAGCCTTTGCCCCATGGCAAGTTTGCTTGGCTGACAGACAAACAAGTGTCAGAATTTGATGTAAACATGGCTAGCCAAGAAACAGGCCGTGGATATGTCTTAGAAGTGGATATTGAATATCCATCATCCTTGTATGATCAACATGCCGATTTCCCATTCTGCCTTGAGCAAATGGTCGCCCCCGACAGTAAAGTGAAAATTGAAAAACTTATGAGCACACTTTACAATAAAAATCGGTATGTGCTACATAACCAAATGTTGGTGCAATGCCTCGCCCAAGGCTTAGTGTTGAAGAAAATCTATAGAGGTAGTTCTTTTGCTCAAAAAAACATGGCTCAAGCCATACATACGACTCAACACAGAGCACCGACAAATGGCAACACAGCTGTTTGAAATTATTTTTTTCAAATTAAGGAACAACTGCATCTATGGCAAGTCCATGGAGAATGTCCGCAAATACCGTGACATTAAATTGGTGAATGTCTGGGAGGGGCAGTGGGGTGCCCGGCGGTACATTGCCAAGCCAAATTTCAAATCGATCAACATTTTCGATGAGAATTTGGCCACTATTGAATTGAGTAGGACAAGTGTGACCATGGATAAGCCCATTTACTTGGGCCAAGTCATTTTAGACTTTTCTAAATCGGTCATGTATCGATTCCACTATGAGTTTGCCAAACGCCATTTTGAGGACGTCTCTCTTTTGTATATGGATAAGGACTCATTCATTTACCACATTCGCCACTGCAACCCATATGACGTCATGAGGCAGCATAGTGACTGGTTCGACACCTCTTCGTATAGTGCTGACAACATGTTTCTGCTGCCCATAAAAAACAAGAAGGAAATGGGTGTTTTAAAAGATGAATGCGGTGATTCCATTATGACGGAATTCGTAGGTTTGGCTTCGAAAATGTATGCTTATCGCACACTAGACTGTAAGGAAGCCAAAGGAGCATAAGTTGTAGGTAGGGCAGTGCTAAAATCGCTACGTGTAGACGATTACTTAGCAGTTTTACGCACTCGCAAAGCTATGTCCCATACACAGTGCAGGATACAATCCATCAACCATCATTTGTATCTTGTGGAACAGAGAAAACGCACCCTCGCCTCCATGGATAACAAACGTGTGTGGGCTAATAACTTGCTCACGAGCCTGCCCTGGGGTTATGACCGCAAGGAGGAGGAGGTGTGATTTTTCTGTTTGATCGTTTAGGGACATGGCTTTTTGTAACTCGTTGATTTAGTATTTAGTATTTTGTAAATATTGGTTTTTGCCATTGTAAATAGTAGATTTTGTAAATAGTGGCAACCCACTTGAACCTCTTGTTCTTTAAAAAAAGATTCTATGCAATCTTATTTAAATTTTTATTTTAAATTTAACCGAGTTGGGAATTGGAAAATGGTATATAGTGTGATTCTTTTAAAGCTGTACAAAGTTGTAGTGTTTGTAAATATGAAATGAGTAATAGTATTTTTAGTAACTTTAATGACTAGTATTTATATTGTTTTTTTGTAATGTAAATCGTAAATGGAAAACTAAAAAAAGTTCTTTTGGAATGAGAGTGCATGTGAAGAATGTGCTTTTGGGGATAAATAAAGTGGTTGTGTTTGTTCCCAAAGACAAGTATGGTTGTGTGAGTAGAGAGAAAGCTGGTGTGTGTGTGTATGACCAGAGCAAACACGGTGAGGTAGGGTGGGTGGGGAGGGGGAAATTTTCACTTATATATTCATTTTGTTTTGTCGATAGATTTTTTTCTTCTTTGAAATGTAGCGGTGAATAGACATTATTTTTGTAAAAACAGTCTTACCTGCAGTGGTCGTAGACCTCAATGTTTCTCAAAACACACATAAACACATTGCAGCATTATCGTGGTCAAGCACTCGCATCAACATCATTGACAAATCTCAACTTTCAACATACACCAAATGGAAAAATGTGAAAACAGCAAAATGGGAAATCCATGTTTCAATAACACCAAAATTCAAAAAACGTAAAACAGTCATTTTAAAAAATGGAAACGGCCATGTGTGAAATATAAAAATTCAAAAACATAAAACGGACATTTTTAAAAAGTGTCATCAACAAAATGGAAAATCCATATCATCAAAAACGCAAAACTTGAAACACACATTTTTTAAAAACTGTAAATTGCAAATTGGCAAATGACAATGTGTGAAAATGTGAAAATGAAAAATCAGCTCATCAACATCATGATCCTTTATAAATTAAAATGAAACATTGTGTTCTGGTAAACCTTTGTTCTTTTATTTTATAACCATAGGGATTGACAAAAGAAAAAATAGAATACAAACACATCCCAATTCCTCACTCCTCAATTCCTTAATGTTCATGTCCAGGCATCATCAACTTTCCTTTCATAGCACTACTCACAATCAGGGCTGCCATTCTTTCACCCACTGAGGCATCACAGGATGTGAAACGTTGTTTAGCTTTTTTCAATAACAATTTATCTGCCACATGTCTTAAACCAGGATGACTATGGCGATAAGATAGGTCATGTTCTTTGCATGCTTCATCCAAAAGATTAATGGGTACATCACCACGCTGCAAACGTTTTTCAAGATGAGTTCCAGGGCCACAAAAACGATAACTTGGAAGATGGATTTCGAAAGGTAAGTATTGAATCACTTTGTCAATGACGCCTCTGCCAGTACAGGTCTGGCATATCCTTTTCCATTGATGGTGAAAAGGTTTGGTCTTCCTCTTCCTCTGTGGACGATGTTTGTGTTTGTTGTTGTTGTTGCTTTTTCTCGCCATGACACCCGTGGAATGATTCAACAAAGTCTTTACACGGACTTTTATGACCGTGATACAGTTTCACTAGCTGACAAGTCGCGCAAAGACGCATAGAGGGTATTTTTGCCAAGACCACTTGCTTATGGTGATCGTAATCCGTACAGGGTTGCAATTCACTCAACACAGGGTCTTGAGTCCATGATTTTGGTACATGTTGCCAGATTTCTTTCACCGCGTTGGCGGCCACATAATAAATGAACGACTTGGGCAGCGCTAAGAGTTCCTCTTTGGTAAAACTGTCTAGTTTCTTTTTGCACACAAAGAACTTGCCGATGGCTTTGTCCGTAGCATTGCCTATCTCCATGGTATCACGTGTTGTAGATGTTTACACGTGGCTTGTAAAAATCTCACTGGCGTCATTTACAGGTAAATCTTGAGTTATAATTCTGATCAACAACTCCCAGCAGGCATGGGTGGTTAACCAATGAAAGAGATGCCACACATGCGCTAGGGCTGTATGGGTAATGTTGCCACAGGAACACGTATCCATTAGCGTTTGCAGGGAGGGCCAGGCCAACTCCATGAGGTCGATACATTGACAGTAAGACGCCAAGAATGGTTGCAACCATTCACGTTTTTCATTACCTTTCACAAATACTACATTGGCCGAGAACAAGTGTGCTTTCATGACCACGTCCAAATATTTATAGGAAATGGTTCCTTGATTCCAGTCTATTTGCCTATGATTTTCAATTCACTGGGTTTGTTTGCGGTCATTATCACACAGCAAATCAAAAGCATGGGGCGGTTTAAATAGCAAATGCGTAGCTTGCGATATCCAAAACGTGGTACAATCGATAATGGCCACTTGTTTAAATATAAATTTGTTGTCACCAATTTTAAACCCTTGACAATCCACAATGAGTGTGACCAACATGTTGCCGATTGCCTGGACCAAGTTCAACTGATGACTGACTAACAGTCAATGACTAAGGTGTGGTCATGACAGGGACTTACCCACCATGCTAGTTTAACAAAAAATAAGGTTAGGGTAGGACAGGAGGACGTGAAAAAATAAGAATTTTAGAATTACGTTACTTTATTATCATAACACGTCTTACAGGCTTTTGTCATTTTGTGATACGGACGATACCAACTCATACAACAATATAGTCTCTTGTGTTTGTAACGTCCATAACACCGATGATGTCCCAATGTCTCTAAACTAGGCGTTTTAGATGGTGAGCTGCTTACTGAAGCACCATGGACACCATACGGTCCACACGTATCGTAACTTGTTTTCTCATCACTTAGGGATACGATTGAGGGATAGCTTGAATGACAGGGTATATTTCCCACCTCCATTCTGCATAGGTAGGGGCAGGCAGGTGACCAGCGCTGATGTTCCTGCATAGGTCCATCGCCCTCCTGCCATTGGTCTATGATGATGGGACAAAAGGCACATTTCACTTCATCTCTTGTTTTTAAATAGTAGAATCCAGCGGCCGCCAAGGCTTGAGGGTTTATGAAAAGCACTGGCCATGTTGCAAAAGTCTTGAAACGTTGTTGCTCAGAGTTTAAATTCATGGATGTGACTTCTCTTGATGCTTTAAAGCAAGACATGACTGAGCGGCTTGACGTGGGTTGTCCTGTTATTTATACACTCATCACTTGGTTGAACAGTGGATAATAGTTGACTTGTTTGTGATGAATAATCAAACAGTAGGCTGTCGTATTGGCTGATAAATTGTCATGCGTTTCAAAATCTAGTCGAATGTCAATATTGGATGGCTTGACAGACTCTTCAAGGTAAGAACAGTCAAAAACAATCAGTGACGCCCTTGCCTTAAACGCTTGGGGTAGCAGCATGGGGCTGTTCTCTTTTTGATAATACGACCATCGAAATTTAGAAAACAAGTCGCACAGGAGGCCAAAAATCTTTTTTGAAAAATCCAAATCCAGTCCTTCATAGGGAAACACAGCTCCGTTGAGGAAAAGACGTGCATTTCTCAATTGCAGGTGATCAAATTGCGTGGCATCTTTGGTTTGTTGATACTTGGGATTCGTTTGAAAACCCACGATAATGTAGAGAGGTCTCTCTGTATAGCGAGCTGTTTTTACCGACCAACTGTGTGTGTTGGTGGTGGGCAATAGCGGGTACTCATGGAGTGCCCAGCTTCTAAATTCCATGGGTAGAGGCATATCTCTCTTTACCATCTTGAGTATGTCCAGTTTTTTGCTATCGTCAAGGGTCACATCCAAGTTGGCCAACCATGGTCACTTTCCGTAGCAAGCGTTGTAGTTGAATTTTTGAATCTATAGGGGCATTGTCAGCTACCTTGAGTGCATTATTATCACTCCTGTCTCTCACCAGATAAAGCACTTGCCTTGCGTTGACCACAATGCGCTGGTGGTCTTCGGCAAAGCCTAAAATCAGTTTAAGAGGTAAATATCCAGTAAAGGTCCCATCGGTGTGTACCATCCAGTCATTGGTCGAGTCAGGACACCAACCTGCCATGCAAAGTGTTTTACATTCTTCCTCACTATAAGAGGGGTATAGTTTCATGACACTGGAAATGCCCACATTTCGAGTGCTATCCACCACGATAACGTTAATGACATAGCGTACTTCAGAAAACAGAAAGGCCAAACCATGTTTGGCCAACTTGGATGTGGTGGGTGTAGAGCCATCGGCTTTGGTGAGCCGACCTTCGATCTGACTGACACTTTCATGTGGTAGGGTGTAAATATCTTGGTTGTTAATAACAAATTGAATTTCATCATTGTTATTGAGTCCAGGTGTTTGAGCTTGATAAGAATGGAGATCAATTCTTACCACTCCTGGTTGCTCCTCGATGCGGTTCGCTATCTCTAGGATAGAACTCATTATGGAGGTTGACGTGGTAACCCAAATGCTGTAAAATCCGCTTGTTCTTAGATGTTAACTTGTATTCACGTGGCAAACAACTAACACCATGCCTAGACGGTGTTGTTGCTTTATACACAAACTTCATAGTGGCTTTAGCACCAACTTGTAAGTCACTAGTGTGGTAGAATCCAGATCGATGAGTTGTTGCTCTCTATTGATCAGTCATAATGTTATATTGCTAATACTATCGACAGCCACAGAATGAAAAAGCACCACTGGAGGGTTTTCACGAATAATATAGACATTGGGCGATGTCACAATAAAGTCATAAAGCGAATGCGATGGTTCTTGATTGGTGTACACTTGGCTAATAATATTACACGTTACCGACACATGATGGTCCTCAATGAATTTCACTTCATGATCCGATTCATGTTTCTTGTTGGGCTCCAACACGCGTGGTTTAAATCCTAGTAATGGACAAATGGAATCGGAGCGTGTTTTAAAGTCAATTTTGAATGTGGAGGAAATACTGCAGTGATGAGTGTTGGTATTTCCTACAAGTTCAAACTTGCGCGTTCCATCGATAAATGACTTTAAAACATTTTCATTGATCAACACCACATAAATGTGTTCATAAATGTCATCGATCGTGTATCCACCAGAGTTCAGGGTGAGCACAGAAACATCATAGTAAAACTTGTTTTTCACATTTTCACGTATGTTGTATATTCGATTGTACGTTTCAAGAGAAACAAGTCCCAAACCATAGGGTTTTTCACTCAATTCGATAGGCGGATAAAAGTTTAGGCTGACTTCAGGTCCACGTCCATGCAGTGTAAACGTTTTACTTTCTGCCGACATACTGTTGACGGTTTTGCCTATGCTGCGTCTTATATGAAAAAATTAAACACAAACGCCCGCACTGTTGGCTGTTAAACGTTTCCTCACGTTTCACATTACAATATATCTTGATCCTGTTTCCAAAATAGGTCACTAGTTCCATGGGCGGGGGCAAATTCCCAAAACTGTCAAAGTACCATACGGTGGATCCCTCTTTAACATAAGGTACATAATGCGTTCCTGGTCCTCGGTTATCATCCAAATTGACAACAGCACATTCCTGTTTCCAGGGTCGTGGGGGTAATTGGTTTCGCATAAACACACATCGAAAATGAGAAAGCTTCAGTTGTTTAGCATAGCTTTCCACTTGTTGATGCGTCAGGGCAGCTATGGCTGAGGTTATTTTTCTTTTTTTATATATTTCGAAATGGTGAAATCCCAAATCCTTGTTGATAAAAGTCTGGCTATAAATTGGCATTTCTAGCCCCCATTGCAATCGCTTCCATCGTTTCATTTTGTCGCTGACTTTCTTTGAGTTGTTGCTTGCCCTGCTGCGCGGCTTTAATGGTTTTCGCCACTGCACTGGCACCGCCCAAAAGTGAACCCAGAGCAGCCAGACCGGCAAATAAAGCAGGGGACGGGAATTACTCGTCCTTGTTTTGAACCCTGTCGCCGACGTTTTGGAATAACATGTATCTGTGCTGCTCGAAGGGCTTTCCTTATGTTCAATACATTATTTTTTCTTATTTTTTCTTTCGCAACGGCTTGTCCACGAATGTCGTAAGCCCAGGCTTTGCCAAGGACAAAGTCCTTTTTTTAAGTCTTTCTCACCACATACCTTTGTTTCACCATGATGATAATGACCAACAACCTTTCACAAGTAAGTTTAAATCACAACTAACATCAGATTGTTATTTCATGGCTGTATATTCCAATTCCACATATAGTGGGAAATCGTTTATGGTTTTTCCCGCTTGCTTTTCATCCCATGTCAACATGAGATGAAAGGATAATTCGTCACCTTCATTGACCATTTCATGGTTATGGACCAACATCCTATGATCGTTTATCTGTATTTGTAAATGGTTCTCATCAGGTATGGCGTATTTGATGTGAATGGTTCCATCATAGTGTAATCGATAGTGGCTTAAACCCAAAGCAAGCACATAGGTCATGCTGATCATGGACTAGTGGTAAATGGTTTCTGTCATTCACAGGTTTTTAATTTGTCAGATACACTAAAAATACAGATGGGATAAATTTGTAAAGCCTTTTCATTTCATAGGTCATGTAATGCGTGGTACAAACATCGTCTTCGCCTTGTGGGTCTTCCACGTGAATAATCCGATGGTGATTAGCGCTATAGCCATTCACCGTAAGCTGAGGCACTTTGTCTTAAAACTCATACACTTTGTTATCCACATACTTTTTTGTAGTAACGTCTGTAGACACTTGAGGATGTTTTACATGGGTTAACCGCTTTCCCTTAAAGTCATAATCTCCCTGTTTAGTGCGTGGCACTACTGACCTATCCACATAGTGTTTATTAGCAGGATCTGTTTCTAGTTTAGGATCATGTATGGGGACAGACCTACCTTTGGCCATCAACGCACGTCCAAAGACAACCATCGCCAAGCTGTAGTATGAGTCTACTGTTTCTATGACAAGGCTCGGTGTCCTGTATATAGACAGCCTGCTAGCCTGTCTAAGCCTTAGTTGATATGAAGATTATTAAGCAGCAAGAGTCATTCCCCGTGGGGGACATGGTTTCCCATCTCTGTCCCACATCACGTGAACAACGCCATGGTTCACTGTTTCCATCTTCCATTCGCTGCATCATTGTGGGACCTTCCGGCTGTGGAAAGACCAATCTTTTGCTAACCCTCATCACAGCGCCCAATGGTCTGCGTTTTCAAAATAATTATATTTTTGCAAAATCTCTCTACCAACCCCTCTACGTGTTTCTGGATCAAGTCATGTCTGGATTACAAAAAGAGAATATGGGTTATTTTACATTTTCCATGCAAGAAAATGTTATTTCAACGGATGAGGTAAAGCAGGATTCACTCATGATTTTCGATGATGTATCCACTGAACGTCAAGGAATCATTCAAAGCTATTTCAGCATGGGTCGACACAAACATATCGATTGCTTTTATCTTGGACAAACGTATTCTAAAATGTCCAAACTGTTGATTCGTGACAATGCCAATGTCATTGTATTATTTCGCCAGGACGAGAGGAACAGTCGTCACATTTAAAATGAACATGTGAATCCGGATATGACCTTTCAAATGTTTACTGAATTGTGCGGCAAGTGCTGGAACACTCAACGTCATGCCTGTTTAGTGATTGACAAACAAAGTGAACTCAACCAAGGACGATATCGCTTCGGGTTTGACCATTTTATTGCTATTTAAGGCACTGACTCATTCCCTGTCAAGTCATTTGAGAAGACACCATGGCGTTAGCAGAGAGTCAATTGAAAAAGCATATTATTAGAGCAAAAAATACTATTCGCCAAAAGTTTCGTCAATTGAAACGATCACGTGCAGATCATGCTTTGTTTATTCAACATCATTTAGCACCTCCGCTAAAAGCCATGTTGAAACCCTCTTTCAAGCCATCTGAAATGCTATCCACCGTTTCACAATCCACGCAGACGCTGCACGAGGACCCTGAGGAAGAGGATGAAGAACATGAACAGGAAGAATTGACTAGTTTTAGCGAAGTTGACGCTGACGAGGAACAAGTGTTTACGCCTCAAAAAAAGACCGCACCCCTTGCAGAGTTTTTGAGAAAAAATAAATCCTTGGTCATGGTCGAAACACCTTGCCCTTCCAGATCGTCTCCGTTTACACAAGTCTTGGCCACTCCTCAAAATAAAACTCAACTGAAAAACATTTTAATAAAATATTATGAATCAACACTAGAACCCTATCTCACTGATCTATTTATTGGAAACACAGATACCACGTATGGTGTTCGCTATGAGGATGATAGTTTTAAAATTGGGGATTCATCCATTAAATTTGCTCGTACTAAAGCTGTCATTAAGAACATCAACTATAAATTGACGCCAGGACTCTTAAAACTGCTCTTTTCTCGAACACCCTCATTCCATGATTATACATCAGAGGACCTTGGCAAATATAAATCCATTTTATTGGAAACCCATGCCCACAAAAGACAGTATGATCCAGCTCAACAAGTGAATGCCAATATATCTCAAAAATATAAAACCATCATTGGAAATATGTTTCCCACCAGTCAAAGTACTCGTCGTAATGTGTCCGCTTCGGGAGTGACATTTAAACCATTAAAACCCCTTGTGGATGTTACCTACTGGCACAATCCCAATAAGCTCGTCCAGCGGCTACAGTTGTTGCATGCTTCACGTCAAGCCGGCCATACCGGTCACGATTGGGAAATTCGAGAAATTGAACAAGAACTTCGAAATGCCAAAATTATTGTTTAAGCCCTCACCCATTAAAATGGGTATTGCTCACGAGTTGCATCGCCCAGCTAGGCGACTCAAGGTGATTTCACGGGGTGTGGATGAACTTTGGCAGGCTGACTTGGTTGAAATGATACCCTATGCTGGCGTTAACGACGGTGTACGCTATATGTTGACCGTCATTGATGTCTATTCCAAAATGGCCTTTGTTGAACCTGTGCATCGCAAGTCTGGTCCACTGGTCACCAAGGACTTTCAACATATTATTCAACACTCCAAACGTCAACCTCAGTTGCTACAAACCGACCAGGGGAAAGAATTTTTCAACAAGGATTTCTCCAGTTTTCTCAAATCTAAGGATATTCACCATTACACCACATACAGCAATCTCAAAGCCAGCGTGGTCGAACGGTTTAACCGAATATTGAAAACCCATATGTGGAAAGCGTTTACCGCTCGGGGCACTTATCGCTGGTTGGACATGTTACCTGAGCTAGTGTCACGTTACAATGACAGCAAACATAGAACCATTGGGATCAAGCCACGTCTCGTAACCAAAAATATTCAGCGACTGGATAAACTGTTTAACCCCATAAAAACAGCAGATCCTAAACGTCACCGACTGAAAATTGGGGATTTTGTTCGTGTGAGCAAATTTAAGTCTGCCTTCAATAAGGGCTACACGCCTCCGTGGGGGACTGAACTATTCCGAATTCGTCAAGTAAACTTGGACAGTCCAGTCACCTATTTACTCCAAGACCTCAATCATCAATCCATAAAAGGTAGATTTTATCTCCAAGAACTTCAAAAAACAGCATTTTCGAAACATTACCTCGTGGAAAAAGTGTTGAAACAAAAAGGAAATAAACTATATGTCAAATGGTTAGGATTTAACTCAACGTTTAATTCTTGGATCAATAAATTACATGTTGTATGAACCTGTGCACGTTTTTTTTATTGAATAGTGTTGTAAGAGAGCTCTGTGTACGGCGCTCCACGCTTCATGCATGTCCATACATGTTTCTCTTTCTCTCTCCACACACGCGTCTCACTCCTTTACTCCATGGTGACATACAACTCGTTCAGCTATTGGCTGTCATGGGTTCTCCCACTCCTCCCCTCACCTCTCCACCGGCTCTCTGGCCCCGCCCCTCACCACTCTGCAGTGGTCACGTGATTTCCTGTTCTCTCTTTGTGTTCACCCTTCCCTCTTTCCCCTTTCCTCTCTGCGGGGCCCCTGCCTGCTGCTGCTGCTGCTGCTGCTCGCCTGGCTAGCCGTTATCACCTTTTTACAGAGTTGTCAAATGGTTGCAACCTGTTATCATCTTACAGCAATTTTATCAGCTCTCACCCACATTCCATTCTCTTAGCTGGCTAGCCAGGCACCAAGCGGGTCTCTCGAGCAGATATTCTGTTTTTCCATTCTGGCTGCCAGTTAGACATACATAGAAAAACAAGTTCTGTTGTTAAAAACTTCCCCTCATACCATTATGAATTTTGTCTGGTTACTGGTCAGTGTTTACCAACATGTTTAAAGATCGTCATGAGGGATTTTCGAAATATTCGCCTTCATTCGTTCGTCATCGGAAAAAAATAGAAAAAAACCCACGTTTAGCCATACATCGCCCCCGTCGAAGTAGCCATTTCCAGTATCCACCATGGCCAATCATAGCCTCGTTGTAACATACGTCAAGAGCTACCGGCTCTCTGTCTACAAACACGCTTTTATTTTTAAAAAAATGCATAGTAGTTTTTCTTTGGTCCTAGAGACTTGATATTTATTTTCATGGTAGAGGGGATAGGGTTCTTTCATTTATGTTAAACAAAATTATTTGTCAACGTGTTAGTTTCCAAAAGAGTAATAATTCAAAATTTAAGGTTTTTTAAAAAATCTCAAAATATAGAAATGTTTTATTATAAAAAAATAAAGGTCATAGAGACCATTGGTTTGAACTATGGCACAACATTCTATCAAGTTTGGTTTTCAAACTATCGCCTACTATTAAAAATAAAAATTTTCAAAAAAAATTCAAAAAAATAACGAGTGGTCTATAGGAGAGAGGACGTCAGCTCGAGTCCAACGACACCTCATTTGTTAAAATCCGACCATCCGTTCGCCAATGATCACAAATGTTCCCGAGAAAGTAGGCTATCATTTTGTTTTTCCTCCTACACCCTCGAAACTTGCTGTCCGCCTAGAGGGCATACCCACCTTTCATTAACGTCAAACAAACTTTTTTCCGATTCACCGTTTCTAAAATAGTGCCAATCCAAAAAACAAGAATTTTCAATTTAAAAAAAATACCAACACACATGCTTAGCGAAGAGAACGTCATCCCATCGCCAACAATACCTCGTTCGTTAAAATCCGACCACGCCTTCGGGAGATATCGGCAAAGTTTATATGAAAGTAGGGGGCGACTCAGAACCCCCATTCTAGAACTACTGCACAGTTTTAGTCCTAGAGGCTTGAAATTTATTTTGCAGGTAGAGGGGATCAGGGCCATTCATTTATGTCCAACAAAAATTTTTGTAAACTCTTTAGTTTCCAAAATATAAAAATTTCAAAATTGAACTTTTTTCAAAAAAAAAATGTTTTATTTTAAAAAATAAAGGACATAGACACCGTTCGTTTAAGCTATTGCACAACATTCTATCATGTTTGGTTTTCAAACTATCACCTACTTTCGATAATATATTTTTTTTAATATAATGAGTGGTCCATAGGAAAGCCCCCGTCAGCTCGAGTCCAACGACACCTCATTCGTGAATCTCCGACCACGGGTTCGGGAGTTACCAGCTTGCATTAGTAGTAGTTTGGGGAGGGGGTCGGGCCGAACCCCTCGCTCTCCCCTACTCAGTTATTTTACAAGAGTCATCACAAGGTAGAAAGTGATCTTCGTTCGTAGGCGTTGGTTGTAGTTTGCTGTATTTAGAATATTATAGAGCATTTCACCATTTCAGCTTTTATTAATTTTATTCTTCAGTGAATTTGTTATTATGGAACTTCAGTATATTTTTCTATGATGGATATTTATTTATAAATTTCATCGTTTGAAGATTTTAATCCATGATTTGGAGATTATTGCATTTGCATTTCGACATTCAACATTTAACCAATTTATGATCGATTTCTTAAATTTCTTGGATTTATTTCGGATTTGATAATTCATTGGGAATTTAATGTAAGAAGAAAATATAGATGAGGGGAAGATTCTTTGTAGATGAAACAGTTTGTTGACATTTCATTGTTTTTTATCGTCGATCTTTAAAGAATATTTACGCATTATTAAAGTATAGTTATACGTGGTATAACTCAAATGAAACTTGAAGCTATATTAAATATGAAATTCATTCGGAAAATTGGACGTTGTTAATGAATGAAATATTTTATTAGACATTTGAACATTGTTCATAATTATTTGAATACTTTATCAACACTATTAATGATTTAAAATAGAAGAATTTATTCTACTATTCCGTGACATATCAACATTGTTGAGTATTGTATAAGAATCTATTGAAACATTTTAATAAATAGGTGCTGACTTTATATTGCAATAAAGCAATAAATTGATAACGACAAGAGAGGTGTTATGAAACTAGGTATATTGGTATTAAATATTAACAACCATTATCTTAAGTCGGATTAACAAGTTAAGTAAACTCATATGTTATAGCTGTTAATGAAAGTCTATAACTATGAACAACATGAGATTTTCATGCACTGTAACTATCGAGTAAAGCATCTATTGTAATTGAGAAGTAATGTTACAGTTCCAAAGACGAGTGGTAACAAAGGATAGCCTACGTTTTTATATCCCGAAGTGAAGGATTATTGAAGCTATATTGTCTGATAGCAAGATTTATGAAGCTCTAATACACATTTTACACTTGTTATTGAGAAATAAGTCGTATGTGGAGTATAAGGGTGAAGATAATGGAGCACAGATGTTAGGTGAATATTCTTATACGTAGTCTATTGTGAACGTATAACTGGAACGTATAATGTATTTTAAAGCAGTGTGGATCTAAGAAAGATCATTGATGTATATCATCATAATTTTATCGACTTACAGTTGAATTGACAAAGGTTAATTATCAGAATATACTCATGAAAGGATCAAAAGATAAATGGTATGTTAATTTATATTGAAATTATTATCAAGGATAAGGAATATTATCGTATAAGCTAAACTTAATTGTTCGGCCATATTAGCATGAATTCGACATGAAACCCTATGGTAATTTTACTTAAACAAATAAAGTTGATGCTAAATAATAAAAGAAAGCAATTTGATGGATGAATAGAAGAGGAAGTTCTGTAAATTGATAACTACAGTTTGGATAAGTGGTGTGGTTATGTTTTAAAAAAAAGTAAACAATACTCATACTAAAAGTCAACAATACTTCAAAAATTAATAAGTATAAATTTTTAAATGAAAGTAAACAATGCTTAAGAGTTATTAAATGGTTGATAACGTTAATTAAACATTTAAACTTTTAAACAGCTGATAGATAGAAATTAATAAATAGTTTAATATTATTTATATTGTTGGATAATAAGCTTAAATAAATATTTATAATAATAAATATTGATTTGCATGAATAAATAACTAGTGAACTTGTTTAATATTAGGCTAATTGATATTAATATTCAAAATTATTTGAACTTTTATTAATAATTTCCATTATTATTTAATAACTAGAGAGGTTTCTTGTAACAATTAAACACTTATTTGGGTATTTGAAGTGCATTTAAACAATTTAATGACAATTTGGGGCTGGAATGTTCGAGGAACATGACGATGTTCTTTGTTTACATCAAGGGTGTTAACGATAAGGATAGGTCGTCTTATGACAGATCAAGCTTTAACAATTTGTATAAATATTGTGAATAGGTGACGAAGGAGAAGTAGGAAGAAGTATTATCGGAAGATTTATATCAAATTAACTGAGGAATTATTTAGAAATTTGTATTTTCCGAATGAAAGTAAAGTTAAGAGAGATGTCAGGAACAGTTGATTGCTAGACAATTAATAGTCAATTTCGGCAATAATATACTTCGAGTATATTTATTCAGAGGTCATGTGTAGAGTAACAGAGGACTAAGTTAAACCAATTTTATTTTGATGTTATTATTTTAAAATTTTAACTGAATTATTCCTTTAAAACTCAGAAAGAGTTGATAAGTGTTTACTCTGCAGAAATAGCAGATCAAGGTTTACGTTTAAGAAGTAGCAGATTTCTAATGTCAGAAGGACATTTATTAATATTTCGTTTTTCTATTTAACAAGTGTGTGTTTAGTAAACTTCTTGAAATTTTGAATACATTTATATTCGTTTGTTTTTATAAACATGACTTGAATGATTTATTTGAATTATGGAGAGAGATTGTGTTTTGGGAGCGGTTTAAGGGTTAGTTTAGCCCCTTGCTCTGCCCGATTTGCCCCGAGAACCGTATGTTTCACGTACTCTCCACTTTATTTAGTTGGATCGCCCTGTTTTTATTTTTTCAAAACACAATCGTAGGATATATGTATCCCCATGTAGCTATTGTCGGTAGGATTTTCAGGTTTATCTAGCCAGGAACCTCAAGATTCTACAATCCAGCTGATCTTCGGATACGACGATCGACTTTTCATGGTTTATTCGGGTATAGTACCTACTGTAAGGCCACGGCCGCCTCCTTCCCGCTTCCTCGCCTATTCATCCTAATCTTCCCCTCCCCTCCCATCCCACATGAGGCCCCTGTTCGCTTTGCAGGTGAGGCCCCCTGAGCGAGTTGCTGATCACACCTCCTCAGTTGTATCCACTCCGACCAGATGTTCCCCGCTCTAGGACCCTGCCTGTAGAGGCGGTAGTGGTCAGTTCCCTCGCTGAGTCCATGGGAAACACCAACCTGGTGGGTAAAATCGATTTTAAAAAAATATATAATTATTCACCACGTGAGTTTGGAGGGTAAAATCGATTTAAAAAAAATTATTATTCACCACGTGAGTTCAACACTCATTCCTGATACATAAAATTCTAGTAGAATATGGGAAAGTTTCCTCCAATTCGTTATCAATATGAGTTTCAAAGTAGTTGACAATTTGGCCTGCACGCAACCCGGTTTCCACCATTATCCAATGGGAACTTACTGTGTGCAGGAGGCTGAACATCAGAGGACACGTGTGGTGTATAGTGCACTGGCACTGGTACGTGCTCTCTCTTCACTCCACCCCGATTCCGAGTTTCACCGAAAAATGACGAATGTTTCCGAGTCACTAGCCAGTAGTCCCTGAAGATATTATATTCAGGAACTATAAGCAGTCAAGAGTACCTTTCCTTGCTCCTATCATCTCTTAACTCCCTAATACATATACTGACGTAACAGCGTGCTTGATGCCACAGGAAATGGAAGTTTGTGTTGACGTTGTTGTTAATTCGATTTAGAGACATAGTTTGGTCATCAGTCTCGTGTACTTGGGTGTGTGTTATATCTCTCTGACATCCTGTGTATCTGTTGCGACTGTAGAGAACCTTGAATTGTTAGGATCGGGGATAGTGTAGCCTAATGTGCCCCAGAACTTGAAGTGATGTACTAGAATGGGCTTTACCAGCATTTTCCTAGAGAAAGAGTAGAAAACCCTGGGGATAAACCACACTCGGGATAGCCGCTGTCAGCATCGGGATTCGAAACCCCGATCTCTCGACTTGCTGCTGCTCCCCAGCACGGTCGTGGTGGGCGACTGAACGCACATGGCTACGCCGCGGGGTATGCTTATTGAACAAGCCTATGAGTACTCAGGGCCGGCGAAAGATCCCATGCGACACATGTCGTTCGAAAATCATATTTTGATTTTGCGGTGCTATACAACTGAAATATGAATATGTAAAAATATTAAGCATTAAATCTCGACATTTTATTGAGATAGGGCTATTCAATCTCAATAATATTTGGAATATTGGAATGGCAACATTGGCAATTGAAAACCAAATTTTAAACACTATAGATACTGATTCAATTTTGTAAGGCTTTGCCAAGCTTAAGGCGAGAAAAGTATGTTTTTGAAAGTTTTTTCATAAGAAGTATTTTATGATTCAGTATTTGTTATTCTATTGGTCAATTTTTCGTTTAATGTAAATACAAAAAACAATTATTTATTTTAATTAGTAGTCTAATAAACAATACAATTATTACATCCCATTAATTTAAAGACGAATAAGTTTTTAAGAGAGCGACACCAAACAAAACTCAACCAAGGACGATATCGCTTCGGGTTTCATCATTTTAATGCTATTTAAGGCACTGACTCATTCCCTGTCAAGTCATTTGTGAAGACACCATGGCGTCAGCAGAGAGTCAATTGAAAAAGCATATTATTAGAGCAAAAAATACTATTCGCCAAAAGTTTCGTCAATTGAAACGATCACGTGCAGATCATGCTTTGTTTATTCAACATCATTTAGCACCTCCGCTAAAAGCCATGTTGAAACCCTCTTTCAAGCTATCTGAAACGCTACCCACCGTTTCACAATCCACGCAGACGCTGCACGAGGACCCTGAGGAAGAGGATGAAGAACATGAACAGGAAGAATTGACTAGTTTTAGCGAAGTTGACGCTGACGAGGAACAAGTGTTTACGCCTCAAAAAAAGACCGCACCCCTTGCAGAGTTTTTGAGAAAAAATAAATCCTTGGTCATGGTCGAAACACCTTGCCCTTCCAGATCGTCTCCGTTTACACAAGTCTTGGCCACTCCTCAAAATAAAACTCAACTGAAAAACATTTTAATAAAATATTATGAATCAACACTAGAACCCTATCTCACTGATCTATTTATTGGAAACACAGATACCACGTATGGTGTTCGCTATGAGGATGATAGTTTTAAAATTGGGGATTCATCCATTAAATTTGCTCGTACTAAAGCTGTCATTAAGAACATCAACTATAAATTGACGCCAGGACTCTTAAAACTGCTCTTTTCTCGAACACCCTCATTCCATGATTATACATCAGAGGACCTTGGCAAATATAAATCCATTTTATTGGAAACCCATGCCCACAAAAGACAGTATGATCCAGCTCAACAAGTGAATGCCAATATATCTCAAAAATATAAAACCATCATTGGAAATATGTTTCCCACCAGTCAAAGTACTCGTCGTAATGTGTCCGCTTCGGGAGTGACATTTAAACCATTAAAACCCCTTGTGGATGTTACCTACTGGCACAATCCCAATAAGCTCGTCCAGCGGCTACAGTTGTTGCATGCTTCACGTCAAGCCGGCCATACCGGTCACGATTGGGAAATTCGAGAAATTGAACAAGAACTTCGAAATGCCAAAATTATTGTTTAAGCCCTCACCCATTAAAATGGGTATTGCTCACGAGTTGCATCGCCCAGCTAGGCGACTCAAGGTGATTTCACGGGGTGTGGATGAACTTTGGCAGGCTGACTTGGTTGAAATGATACCCTATGCTGGCGTTAACGACGGTGTACGCTATATGTTGACCGTCATTGATGTCTATTCCAAAATGGCCTTTGTTGAACCTGTGCATCGCAAGTCTGGTCCACTGGTCACCAAGGCCTTTCAACATATTATTCAACACTCCAAACGTCAACCTCAGTTGCTACAAACCGACCAGGGGAAAGAATTTTTCAACAAGGATTTCTCCAGTTTTCTCAAATCTAAGGATATTCACCATTATACCACATACAGCAATCCCAAAGCCAGCGTGGTCGAACGGTTTAACCGAATATTGAAAACCCATATGTGGAAAGCGTTTACCGCTCGGGGCACTTATCGCTGGTTGGACATGTTACCTGAGCTAGTGTCACGTTACAATGACAGCAAACAGAACCATTGGGATCAAGCCACGTCTCGTAACCAAAAATATTCAGCGACTGGATAAACTGTTTAACCCCATAAAAACAGCAGATCCTAAACGTCACCGACTGAAAATTGGGGATTTTGTTCGTGTGAGCAAATTTAAGTCTGCCTTCAATAAGGGCTACACGCCTCCGTGGGGGACTGAACTATTCCGAATTCGTCAAGTAAACTTGGACAGTCCAGTCACCTATTTACTCCAAGACCTCAATCATCAATCCATAAAAGGTAGATTTTGTCTCCAAGAACTTCAAAAAACAGCATTTTCGAAACATTACCTCGTGGAAAAAGTGTTGAAACAAAATGGAAATAAACTATATGTCAAATGGTTAGGTATTAACTCAACGTTTAATTCTTGGATCGATAAATTGCATGTTGTATGAACCTGTGCACGTTTTTTTTTATTGAATAGTGTTGTACGAGAGCTCTGTGTACGGCGCTCCACGCTTCATGCATGTCCATACATGTTTCTCTTTCTCTCTCCACACCCGCGTCTCACTCCTTTACTCCATGGTGACATACAACTCGTTCAGCTATTGGCTGTCATGGATTCTCCCACTCCTCCCCTCACCTCTCCACCGGCTCTCTGGCCCCGCCCCCTCACCACTCTGCAGTGGTCACGTGATTTCCTGTTCTCTCTTTGTGTTCACCCTTCCCTCTTTCCCCTTTCCTCCCTGCGGGGCCCGTGCCTGCTGCTGCTGCTGCGGCTGCTGCTCGCCTGGCTAGCCGTTATCACCTTTTTACAGAGTTGTCAAATGGTTGCAACCTGTTATCATCTTACAGCAATGTTATCAGCACTCACCCACATTCCATTCTCTTAGCTGGCTAGCCAGGCACTAAGCGGGTCTCTCGAGCAGATATTCTGTTTTCCCATTCTGGCTGCCAGTTAGACATACATAGAAAAACAAGTTCTGTTGTTAACAACTTCCCCTCATACCATTATGAATTTTGTCTGGTTACTGGTCAGTGTTTACCAACATGTTTAAAGATCGTCGTGAGGGATTTTCGAAATATTCGCCTTCATTCGTTCGTCATAGGAAAAAAAATAGCGAAAAGCGACCCCTCGTTTTGCCATACATCGCCCCCGTCGAAGTAGCCATTTCCAGTATCCTCCATGGCCAATCATAGCCTCGTTGTAACTTACGTCAAGCGCTACCGGCTCTCTGTCTACAAACACGCATTTATTAAAAAATAAAAAATGCCTAGTAGTTTTTCTTTGGTCCTAGAGACTTGACATTTATTTTCATGGTAGAGGGGATAGGGATCTTTCATTTATGTTAAACACAATTATTTGTCAACGTGTTAGTTTCCAAAATAGTAAAAATTCAAAATTTAAGGGTTTTCAAAAAATCTCAAAATATAAAAAAAGTTTTATTATAAAAAAATAAAGGTCATAGAGACCATTGGTTTGAACTATGGCACAACATTCTATCATGTTTGGTTTTCAAACTATCGCCTACAATAAAAACAAAATTTTTCAAAAAAAAATATAACGAGTGGTCTATAGGAAAGAGGACGTCAGCTCGAGTCCAACGACACCTCATTTGTTAAAATCCGACCATCCGTTCGCCAATGATCACAAATGTTCCCGAGAAAGTAGGCTATCATTTTGTTTTTCCTCCTACACCCTCGAAACTTGCTGTCCGCCTAGAGGGCATACCCACCTTTCATTAACGTCAAACAAACTTTTTTCCGATTCACCGTTTCCAAAATAGTGCCAATCCAAAAAACAAGAATTTTCAATTTAAAAAAAATACCAACACACATGCTTAGCGAAGAGAACGTCATCCCAACGCCAACAATACCTCGTTCGTTAAAATCCGACCATGCCTTCGGGAGATATCGGCAATGTTTATATGAAAGTAGGGGGCGACTCAGAACCCCCATTCTAGAACTACCGCACAGTTTTAGTCCTAGAGGCTTGAAATTTATTTTGCAGGTAGAGGGGATCAGGGCCATTCATTTATGTCCAACAAATTGTTTTGTAAACTCTTTAGTTTCCAAAATATAAAAATTTCAAAATTGAACTTTTTTCAAAAAAAATTAAAAAAAATGTTTTATTATAAAAAAATAAAGGACATAGACACCGTTCGTTTAAGCTATTGCACAACATTCTATCATGTTTGGTTTTCAAACTATCACCTACTTTCGATAATATATATATATATATTTTTTTAATATAATGAGTGGTCCATAGGAAATCCCCCGTCAGCTCGAGTCCAACGACACCTCATTCGTGAATCTCCGACCACGGGTTCGGGATTTATCAGCTTGCATTAGTAGTAGTTTGGGGAGGGGGTCGGGCCGAACCCCTCTCTCTCCCCTACTCAGTTATTTTACAAGAGTCATCACAAGGTAGAAAGTGATCTTCGTTCGTAGGCGTTGGTTGTATTTTGCTGTATTTAGAATATTATAGAGCATTTCACCATTTCAGCTTTTATTAATTTTATTCTTCAGTGAATTTGTTATTATGGAACTTCAGTATATTTTTCTATGATGGATATTTATTTATAAATTTCATCGTTTGAATATTTTAATCCATGATTTGGAGATTATTGCATTTGCAATTCGACATTCAACATTTAACCAATTTATGATCGTTTTCTTAAATTTCTTGGATTTATTTCGGATTTGATAATTAATTGGGAATTTAATGTAAGAAGAAAATATAGATGAGGGGAAGATTCATTGTAGATGAAACAGTTTGTTGACATTTCATTGTATTTTATCGTCGATCTTTAAAGAATATTTACGCATTATTAAATTATAGTTATACGTGGTATAGGCTAACTCAAATGAAACTTGAAGCTATATTTAATATGAAATTCATTCGGACAATTGGACGTTGTTAATGAATGAAATATTTTATTAGACATTTGAACATTGTTCATAATTATTTAAATACTTTATCAACACTATTAATGATTTAAAATAGAAGAATTTATTCTACTATTCCGTGACATATCAACATTGTTAAGTATTGTATAAAAATCTATTGAAACATTTTAATAAATAGGTGCTGACTTTATATTGCAATAAAGCAATAAATTGATAACGACAAGAGAGGTGTTATGAAACTAGGTATATTGTTATTAAATATTAACAACCATTATCTTAAGTCGGATTAACAAGTTAAGTAAACCCATATGTTATAGCTGTTAATGAAAGTCTATAACTATGAACAACATGAGATTTTCATGCACTGTCACTATCGAGTAAAGCATCTATTGTAATTGAGAAGTAATGTTACAGTTCCAAAGACGAGTGGTAACAAAGGATAGCCTACGTTTTTATATCCCGAAGTGAAGGATTATTGAAGCTATATTGTCTGATAGCAAGATTTATGAAGCTCTAATACACATTTTACACGTGTTATTAAGAAATTAGTCGTATGTGGAGTATAAGGGTGAAGATAATGGAGCACAGATGTTAGGTGAATATTCTCATACGTAGTCTATTTTGAACGTATAACTGGAACGTATAATGTATTTTAAAGCAGTGTGGATCTAAGAAAGATCATTGATGTATAACATCATATTTTTATCGACTTACAGTTGAATTGACAAAGGTTAATTATCAGAATATACTCATGAAAGGATCAAAAGATAACTGGTTTGTTAATTTATATTGAAATTATTATCAAGGATAAGGAAGCCTCCGTGGCTCAGGAGGCAGCACGCTGGCCTCTCACCGCTGGGTCCGTGGTTCAAATCCGGGTCACTCCATGTGAGATCTGTGCTGGACAAAACGGAGGCAGACAGGTTTTTCTCCGGGTACTCCGGTTTTCCCTGTCGAAATTTCATTCCAGCAACACTCTCCACTATCATTTCATTTCATCTGTCATTCATTTAATCATTGCCCCAGAGGAGTGCGTCAGGCCTCGGCAGCCGGCACAGTCCATATCCTCGCCGCTAGATGGGGGCTTCATTCATTCCATTCCTAACCCGGTCGGAGACTGGAAGCAGGCTGTGGATTTTCATTCATCAAGGATAAGGAATATTATCGTATAACTTAATTGTTCGGCCATATTAGCATGAATTCGACATGAAACCCTATGGTAATTTTACTTAAATAAAGTTGATGGTAAATAATAAAAGAAAGCAATTTGATGGATGAATAGAAGAGGAAGTTCTGTAAATTGATAACTACAGTTTGGATAAGTGGTGTGGTTATTTTTTAATAAAAGTAAACAATACTCATACTAAAAGTCAACAATACTTGCAACAATTAATAAGTATAAATAATTTAAATGAAAGTAAACAATGCTTAAGAGTTATTAAATGGTTGATAACGTTAATTAAACATTTAAACTTTTAAACAGCTGATAGATAGAAATTAATAAATAGTAGTAATATTATTTATATTGTTGGATAATATGCTTAAATAAATATTTATAATAATAAATATTGATTTGCATGAATAAATAACTAGTGAACTTGTTTAATATTAGGCTAATTGATATTAATATTCAAAATTATTTGAACTTTTATTAATAATTTCCATTATTATTTAATAACTAGAGAGGTTTCTTGTAACAATTAAACATTTATTTGGGTATTTGAAGTGCATTTAAACAATTTAATGACAATTTGGGGCTCGAATGTTCGAGGAACATAACGATGTTCTTTGTTTACATCAAGGGTGTTTAACGATATGGATAGGTCGTCTTATGACAGATCAAGCTTTAACAATTTGTATAAATATTGTGAATAGGTGACGAAGGATAAGTAGGAAGAAGTATTATCGGAAGATTTATATCAAATTAACTGAGGAATTATTTAGGGGAGCGCGATGGCGTAGTGGCTTAGCTGCTCGTCTTTCACCCGGACGGCCGGGGATCGAATCCCGGTGACAGCTGGGCGAAATTTTCACCTGAAAAATCACGTGGCGTCAGGAAGGGCATCCGGTCTTAAATCCCCGGCCAAAACCAAAATGAGCCGGGTTGGCTCCGGCGACCCCAATTAATTGGGATAAGCCGTAGAGAATGATGATGAGGAATTATTTAGAAATTTATATTTTCCGAATGAAAGTAAAGTTAAGAGAGATGTCAGGAACAGTTGATTGCTTGACAATTAATAGTCAATTTCGGCAATAATATACTACGAGTATATTTATTCAGAGGTCATGTGTAGAGTAACAGAGGACTAAGTTAAACGAATTTTATTTTGATGTTATTATTTTAAAATTTTAATTGAATTCTTCCTTTAAAACTCAGAAAGAGTTGATAAGTGTTTACTTTGCAGAAATAGCAGATCAAGGTTTACGTTTAAGAAGTAGCAGATTTCTAATGTCAGATGGACATTTATTAATATTTCGTTTTTCTATTTAACAAGTGTGTGTTTAGTAAACTTCTTGAAATTTTGAATACATTTATATTCGTTTGTTTTTATAAACATGACTTGAATGATTTATTTGAATTATGGAGAGAGATTGTGTTTTGGGAGCGGTTTAAGGGTTAGTTTAGCCCCTTGCTCTGCCCCATTTGCCCCGAGAACCGTAAGTTTCACGTACTCTCCACTTTATTTAGTTGGATCGCCCTGTTTTTATTTTTTCAAAACACAATCGTAGGATATATGTATCCCCATGTAGCTATTGTCGGTAGGATTTTCAGGTTTATCTAGTCAGGAACCTCAAGATTCTACAATCCAGATGATCTTCGGATACGACGATCGGTTTTTCATGGTTTATTCGGGTATAGTACCTACTGTAAGGCCACGGCCGCCTCCTTCCCGCTTCCTCGCCTATTCATCCTAATCTTCCCCTCCCTTCCCATCCCACATGAGGCCCCTGTTCGCTTTGCAGGTGAGGCCTCCTGGGCGAGGTGCTGATCACACCTCCTCAGTTGTATCCACTCCGACCAGATGTTCCCCGCTCTAGGACACTGCCTGTAGAGGCGGTAGTGGTGAGTTCCCTCGCTGAGTCCATGAGAAACGCCAACCTGGAGGGTAAAATCGATTTTAAAAAAATATATAATTATTCACCACGTGAGTTTGGAGGGTAAAATCGATTTAAAAAAAAAATTATTATTCACCACGTGAGTTCAACACTCATTCTTCATACATAAAATTCTAGTAGAATATGGGAAAGTTTCCTCCAATTCGTTATCAATATGAGTTTCAAAGTAGTTGACAATTTGGCCTGCACGCAACCCGGTTTCCTCCATTATCCAATGGGAACTTACTGTGTGCAGGAGGCTGAACAACAGAGGACACGTGTGGTGCATACTGCACTGGCATTGGTACGTGCTCTCTCTTCACTCCACCCCGATACCGAGTTTCACCGAAAAATGACGAATGTTTCCGAGTCACTAGCCAGTAGTCCCTGAAGATATTATATTCAGGAACTATAAGCAGTCAAGAGTACCTTTCCTTGCTCCTATCATCTCTTAACTCCCTAATACATCTACTGACGTAACAGCGTGCTTGATGCCACAGGAAATGGAAGTTTGTGTTGACGTTGTTGTTAATTCGATTTAGAGACATAGTTTGGTCATCAGTCTCGTGTACTTGGGTGTGTGTTATATCTCTCTGACATCCTGTGTATCTGTTGCGACTGTAGAAAACCTTGAATTGTTAGGATCGGGGATAGTGTAGCCTAATGTGCCCCAGAACATGAAGTGATGTACTAGAATGGACTTTACCAGCATTTTCCTAGAGAAAGAGTAGAAAACCCTGGGGATAAACCACACTCGGGATAGCCGCTGTCAGCATCGGGATTCGAAACCCCGATCTCTCGACTTGCTGCTGCTCCCCAGCACGGTCGTGGTGGGCGACTGAACGCACATGTCTACGCCGCGGGGTATGCTTATTGAACAAGCCTATGAGTACTCAGGGCCGGCGAAAGATCCCATGCGACACATGTCGTTCGAAAATCATATTTTGATTTTGCGGTGCTATACAACTGAAATATGAATATGTAAAAATATTAAGCATTAAATCTCGACATTTTATTGAGATAGGGCTATTCAATCTCAATAACATTTGGAATATTGGAATGGCAACATTGGCAATTGAAAACCAAATTTTAAACACTATAGATACTGATTCAATTTTGTAAGGCTTTGCCAAGCTTAAGGCGAGAAAAGTATGTTTTTAAAAGTTTTTTCATAAGAAGTATTTTATGATTCAGTATTTGTTATTCTATTGGTCAATTTTTCGTTTAATGTAAATACAAAAAACAATTATTTATTTTAATTAGTAGTCTAATAAACAATACAATTATTACATCCCATTAATTTAAAGACGAATAAGTTTTTAAGGGAGGGACACCAAACCCTGATCACGCATGTGCCAAAGAAAACCTTAAACCGGCCCTGTGAATGGGCCTACTCACATTATTTCACATGCGCACAAGACAACTGTATAAAAGTAGGCTAATGAGTTTAGGATACCGGGTTTGGGATGTGGTAAAATGCAATGGCTGTTTAGGCCTACTACTGAATTTGTCCTTAACAAACCAGGCAGCCTAGAAAAATTACTCAAAACACATAACTTATCTACTGATATTCAATTTATAAACACAGTAGTCTACATTCATCAACTGGAAATGATCAAATTAAAAATTCCCTATGTGGGCTAGTACAGGACAGCTGCACAGAAAAAAAAAACATTTTGTTCCAAAAACTGTGCTATGGTTGGCTTTTTGTAATTCGTTAGAAAAGCACACAAAAAGCTTAACTCTGAATTTTAGAATAATTTGCACGATCATTTTGTCGGAAAACTCAAAAAAAACATTGAAAACGTTTTTCTCTAAATCGACCAATTTTAAAGAAAAGTTTTTTAAACAAAAATGTAGAGGACATTGTCACCTACAATTCGTCGCATTGAGGTCATGTCATACGTTTTGAAATGCAGAAGCTAGGTGGCGCCAAACTTTCCAAAAAAGTGTTTTTTTCACTTTTTGTCATAGAAAAATATTTTGTTCACAAAAGAGCGAATCAGAAATTTGTTCCTCTCAAAATTGTCTACAACATTTATTGATACTTTTTTCCTCCGCCTTACCGTTTTTAAGTTATAGTCTGCCGAAGTGTGAAAATTGTATTAACTTATTCAGATGGCACAAAGGTTAATATGTGCACAGTTATGATTGATACGTTGCGATTGAAATAGATATGATTGTTTGAGCTAATTTACAAACACAGCCCGCGTCCTGTTTGACCGAGCCTTTGGCAGCTGTCCGACACCGGTCCCTGTCAAATTATGCCCACCGCTCTCTCCGCAGTAACAATAGGCTAGTAGCCTTGACTACGCAGCGTTGCATATGCTGCGCTATAACTTTGGAACGGTAAGTCGGAGGAAACAAACGTTCAAATAAATGTTGCAGACAATTTTGAGAGGAACAAATTTCTGATTCACTCTTTTGTGGAAAAAAACTATTTTTTCTTGGACTAAAAGTGAAAAAACACTTTTTTTTGAAACTTTGGCCCCACCTAGCTTCTGCATTTCAAAACGTATGACATGACCTCAATGAGACGAACTGTAGGTGACAATGTCCTCTACATTTTTTGTTTCAAAACCTTTTCTTTAAAATACGTCGAAAAGAGAAAAACGCTTTTCAATGTTTTTTTGAGTTTTCCGACAAAATGATCGTGCAAATTATTCTAAAATTCAGAGTTAAGCTTTTTTTGTGCTTTTCTAACGATTTACAAAAAGCCAACCATAGCACAGTTTTTGGAACAAAACCATTCCAGCTTTACTGTACTAATGATGAACCAAAACTTCTCTACACCATACAGATTATACTCGGTGAGCTGCCTGAATAGGATTGACATTTGGACGGAAATTCCACGTCAGTCATCACCGCACTGCCTCCTGACCAATCCATGTTCCCATAGTTGATGTCATAACACTCTGCGTTGCAATATTACAGCCCACGTGCGTCAGTGCCTGGTCAGCTGTACCTCTAGCTTGTAGCCTACAGTGTGATCGCTTGTTATCTAACTGTTTGGCAACCTTGTTCCCTGACGAGGCGAGGCAGGAACTGTCAATCCTATTCTGGCAGCTCACCGAGTATAACGCTATATTCATGAAAACATTATCCGCTCGTACCTGATCTGAGGCAGCCATGGTAAAGTGTGGTCGCAGTAGGGCAGCCTTGCAAACATATGCACAGGCTAACTGTTGTCGGCAGCCAGCGTCCTATGATTCACAAACCACTGCCGCACGAGTCTTGCCCAAGCGATTAATGAGGTACTGTATCGGCATCCTTTTCTTTGACACCAGATGTGTTGACCGTTTCCTCGTTGTTTAAGGAGACTTTGCTAACTGCCAATAACGTAGTTTTCACATTTTTCGTCAATTTTTTATTTTAACATGTTAACATTCATATTCATGAGAAAATATCGAAACAAGTCATGAATCTCAGTAGACTATAATACCCTATTAATTAGTTACGGTACCAGGTTTCCGTCTTCTTTTCCTGTTTTATTAGTGCTTGAACTTTGACCTCAAAGGCTATAGCTACATATAATTGAAAATCACTAGATTACTATTGGAGAGGTTCCCAAATTTGTAACACATTAGTTAATGATTGGATCTTACTCGATCACCGGAGGAATGAAGACATCCTACAAGAACTAAAAATCACAACAGTTGTACAGCATATAGGGCCTACAGGGAGATTCATTTGCTGGAGCGGGGCCAGCGACCGGTTATAGGGCGCGCGCGCCTTCCGCCAGCCAACCAAGCTTGAACCGCGGATTGCGCACCGGTGGAAACCGTAACAAAGTACATTAATTAATGGTAAATTCACCTGCAATAATCATAATTAAAGAACTTACCAATCCACAGGGGGAAGCTGAGAGTGTTCTCCTTCAGCTGACAGACAGGCGTTGTACCGTGTAAATAAATTAGCGTTTACACGCTGTAATTCCCTTCTGTTGTGAGGGATATCTGCTGCCGTATATTGATCACCAGCTCCACTAGGATACGGGTAATTGATCTGTACACTTTGTATTTTAAATTAACCAGCAATTGAACATCAAACGGGCTCAGGTCCGTGCTTCGATTAATTTTAGTAGTCACGCAGGGAGGTGCAGGAGTAGCTACATAATGTAACGATGTAACTTCCAAACTTACAGTCTGTCAGCTAAAGGAGAACATTTTTGGTATCTTCTGTGAAAAGATACTGGTGACGTGAGGTCATCCAGATTACCAAGAAATAAAAAAAAAACATCTGTTCTTTATGTTAACTTCTTATCTGTGCGCTGATACTACACACCCTAGTTGATGAAAGTTTAGTGACATAATGACGTTAATGACCCTTGTTAGCTCGCCTCCGCCTCGCGCAACCGTGCGGACCCAGCTCGGTTGGTTGGCGGAAGGTGCTCGCGTCCGGCAGTCGGCCGCCGTTCCCGCTCCAGCAAAATAATCTCACTGTACAACAGCATAGGGAAAAATGGAAAGAACATGTGGACAGGATGGGTTCTTCCATACGCTCCATGTGATCGAAGAAACCAGGGAAGACCAAAGAAACGCTGGCAAGAGAGCGTAAAAGGCCACAAGGCCTAAAACGTGACAGTTAATGATCATGATAATGACCTTTTCCACCAGGGGTTCACATAGGAAAGGAGGAAACTATGCAGTGTCTGATAAATCGAACAAGTAGTTCCGTGAAGAACACAATAGCCTATTTTCGTATATCCTACTTAGGCCTATATCAATTGCCTCTCTCTCTCTCTACTCGTTTAGTCGATTCCGACTCTCCGTGACCCCATGTACTAGACTACGCCCATTTCTTCAGTCCTGTACTGCCTCTCGAAGATTTTCCAAGCTGGAATTTAGTGCTTCTGTGATGCCATCCATCCATCTCATTCTTTGCCTCCCTCTTCTCCTTGTGCCTTCTATCTTCCCAGCATTAAGGTCTTCTCTAATGAATTGTGTCTTCTCATGATGTGTCCAAAGTAGCTCAGTTTTTGTTTCTGGATTAAGCCCTCCAAGGAACACACTGGTTTAATTTGCTGTAAAACTGACTTATTGGTTCTCTTCGCCGTCCATGGAACTCGAAGAACTTTTCTCCAACACCATAATTCGAAGGAATCTATTCTACGGCGTTCAGCTTTTCTTATGGTCCAGGTCTCACATCCGTACATCACAACTGGAAAAACCATAGCCCTTACTATACGGATCTTTGTTGTTAAGGTTAGGTCTCTACTCCTTAAGATATTGTCCAGATTTGAAAATGCCTGTCTACCAAGTAGCAATCGTCTTTTGATCTCATGACTGCAGTCTCCATCGGCAGAAATCTGTGAGCCAAGATAGTTAAAAACAGAGACTATCTCCATTTTTAGCCTACTTTCGATTTTTGCAAAAAATGAAAGTAGACTTATGAGATCAACACAGGGCGAAAAAAGTGTGTCTGTCTGTGTGTGTGTATGTGTGTGTGTGAGTCTCTGTGTGTGTGTGTATGTGTGTGTGTGTGAGTCTGTGTGTGTGTGTGTGTGTCTGTGTGTGTGTGAGTGTGTGTACTCTGAATGTCTGTCCCCCCCTATCAATTCGAACACGGTGAATGCGAATTGAACGAAATTTGGTACAAAGGTAGCACTAGCAAAGGACACCTCAGTGTCATGTTTTATATCGCCGCCATCTTGACGGAAACGTAATGGCGGCCACACAAATGTTCAAAGCTTAAATCAAATTACGACTAACCTAATCATCCGATCTCTACCAAATTTTGCAAAAACATACCTTTATGGGGGCAGCATCCTTTGACCAAACTAATAGGTCATCAGCCTAATAGTTTGCGGATGGCGGCCATCTTTGTGTGAAAATCGATTGCCCCTATTAATTCGAACACGGTGAAACCGAATGGAACGACATTTGGTACAGAGGTAGTACTAGCAAAGGGCACCCCAGTGTCATGTTTTATATCGCCGCCATCTTGACCGAAACGTAATGGCAGCCACACAAATGTTCAAAGCTTAAATCAAATTACGACTAACCTAATCATCCGATCTCTACCAAATTTTGCAACAACATACCTTTATGGACGGAGCATCCTTTGACAAATCTAATAGGTCATTAGCCTAATAGTTTGCGGATGGCGGCCATCTTTGTGTCAAAATCGATTACCCCTATTAATTCGAACACGGTGAAACCGAATGGAATGAAATTTTGTACAGAGGTAGCACTAGCAAAGGGCACCCCAGTGTCATGTTTTATATCGCCGCCATCTTGACGGAAACGTAATGGCGGCCACCCAAATGTTCAAAGCTTAAATCAAATTACGACTAACCTGATCATCCGATCTCTACCAAATTTTGCAACAACATACCTTTATGGAGGAAGCATCCTTTGACAAATCTAATAGGTCATTAGCCTAATAGTTTGTTGATGGCGGCCATCTTTGTGTCAAAATCGATTACCCCTATTAATTCGAACACGGTGAAACCGAATGGAATGAAATTTGGTACAGAGGTAGCACTAGCAAAGGGCACCTCAGTGTCATGTTTTATATCGCCGCTATCTTGACGGAAACGTAATGGCGGCCAAACAAATATTTAAAGCTTAAATCAAATTACGACTAAGCTAATCATTCGATCTCTACCAAATTTTGCAACAACATACCTTTATGGAGGAAGCATCCTTTGACAAATCTAATAGGTCATTAGCCTAATAGTTTGTTGATGGCGGCCATCTTTGTGTCAAAATCGATTACCCCTATTAATTCGAACACGGTGAAACCGAATGGAATGAAATTTGGTACAGAGGTAGCACTAGCAAAGGGCACCTCAGTGTCATGTTTTATATCGCCGCTATCTTGACGGAAACGTAATGGCGGCCAAACAAATATTTAAAGCTTAAATCAAATTACGATTAACCTGATCATCCGATCTCTACCAAATTTTGCATCAACATACCATTATGGAGGGAGCATTCTTTGACCAAACTAATAGGTCATTAGCCTAATATTTTGCGGATGGCAGCCATATTTGTGTGAAAATCGATTCCCCCTATTAATTCGAACACGGTGAAACTGAATTGAACGAAATTTGGTACAGAGGTAGCACTAGAAAAGGCCACCTCAGTGTCATGTTTTATATCTCCGCCATCTTGACGAAAACGTAATCGCGGCCACCCAAATGTTAAAGGCTAAAATGTAATTACGGCCAACCTAATAATCTAGTCTCTACCAAATTTTTCAACAACAAATCTTTATGTGGGAAGCATATTCTGACCAAATTGCTAGATCATCAGCCCAATAGTTTGCAGATGGTGGCCAAGTATGTGTGCAAATCGATTTTCCCTATCAATTCAAACACGCTGAAACCGAATTGAACGAAATTTGGTACAGAGGTAGCACTAGCAAAAGGCACCTCAGTGTCATGTTTTATATCGCCGCCATCTTGATGGAAACGGAATGACGGCCACCCAAATGTTAAAAGCTTAAATCAAATTTCGACCATCCTAATAATTTGATCTCTACCGGATTTTGCAACAACATGCCTTTTTGTGGAAAGCATCTTATGACTGACTACAAGATCATCAGCCCAATAGTTTGCAAATAGCGGCATATATGTGTGCAAATCCATTCCCCAGATCAATTCAAACACGGAGAAACCGAATTGAATGTTTTTTTTTTTACAGGGGTAGCACTAGCAAAGGGCACCTCATATTCATGTTTAATATCCCTATAGCACGTTGTATTTCAACAAGCTACTACAACCAACATTCAATTATACTCCTTGAAAAGGACAAAGAGTTATAACAATACCCATGCATTTAGGAGAAAATAGGCTATATGTTCTTTACTGAACATCTTGTTTCTCCTCCTACTTGCCATGAATTGACAGTTGTAGTTGTCATAATTTTTGTTTTGTTGACATTCAACATTAGTCCAGCCTTTGAACTTTCCTCTTTCACTTTCAGTAAGAGATTTTTTAAATCTTCTTCAGTTTCAGCCATCAGGATTGTATCATCTGCATATCTCAGGTTGTTTATATTTAACCCAGCTATTTTGATTCCTGTTTCTTCTTCATCTAACCCCCCATTCCTCATAATGTGTTCTGCTTGCAGATTGAAAAGGTAAGGTGACAATATACAGCCTTGCCGTACTCTTTTTTGAATCTTAACCCATTTAGTTGTTCCATATATGGTTCTCACTGTAGCTTCTTGATCAGAGTATAAGTTCCGGATGAGGATAATGATATGTTCTGGTACTCCCATGTATTTTAGTACTTTCCATACCTCATTATGATCAACACAGTCAAAAGCTTTAGCATAATCAATAAAACAAAAATATACATCTTTCTGGAATTCTCTTGCCTTCTCCATTATCCATCGTACGTTGGCGATTTGATCTCTGGTCCCTCTTCCTTTACGAAATCCTGCTTATTCTTCAGGTAGCTCTCGGTCTACATACTGGCGTAGTCTATTTTGTAGGATTTTAAGCATGACTTTGCTAGCATGTGAGATAAGTGCTATTGTTCGGTGATTCGTGCATTCTTTAGAATTTCCCTTCTTAGGAATTGGGATGAATACTGAACTTTTCCAGTCTTTTGGCCAATGTTGGGTTTTCCATATTTGCTGACATATGGAATGTAAAATTTTCACTGCACTATCTCCAACTTCTTTGAACATTTCTATTGGAATTCCATCATGTCCATTTGCTTTGTTTTTAGCAATATTCTCTAGGGCCCATTTGACTTCAGTTTTCAAAATATCTGGTTCTGGTTCGAAGGGCACATGAACTTCATTATCCATCATACATGGTTCTTTCTTATACAGATCTTCTACATATTCCATCCATCTTTCCTTAATGTCCTCTGCTTCTGTTAGATCTTTGCCATTTTTATCTTTTACCATCCCAAATTTTGCCTGAAATTTTCCTTTAATATCCCTAATTTTCTTGTAAAGTTCCCTCGTCTTTCCCATTCTGTTATCATCCTCAACTTCCTTACATTGATTAGTTATAAAAATATTCATATCTCTTCTAGCTAATCTTCTAAACTCTGCATTAAACTCAAACATTGCTGATCTATCCCCTTTAATTTTTGCATTCCTTCGTTCTTCTGCAATTTGCAGTGCCTCACCCGATAACCATTTGGCCTTATTCTTATTCTTTTCCTTGGGAATGTATTTTTCTGCTTCCTGCTTAACAGCAGCAGGTACTTCTTTCCACAACTCTTCAGGGGTTTTGTCTCCAATCTGCAATGTATTAAATCTGTTCCTGACTTCTACTGTATAACCACAAGGAATTCTTCCCAGGTCAAATCTGTATGATGCGGCAGTTCTAGCCGTTTTCCTCAACTTCAACCGGAATTTTGCAATTAATAATTCATGATCTGATCCGCAGTCAGCGTCTGGTCTTGTTGTAGTAGATTGAATAGCACTTTTCCACCTACTATTACAAATTATGTAATCAATTTGATTCCGGTATTGGCCATCTGGTGAAGTCCAAGTGTATAGGCGTCTTTTGGGTAACTGGAATAGTGTGTTGGTAATAATCAGTGAATTATCTAGGCAGAATTCTAGGAGTCTCTGTCCTGCTTCATTTGTTGTATCAAGACCAAATTGTCCTGTTACACCATCTACTATTTGATTTCCCACTTTAGCATTCCAATCTCCAACTATGAACACGATATCCTTGTTTGGTGTCGACCGTAGTAGTTCTTGCAAATTTTCATAAAATTGGTCAACTACGTCCTCTTCAACATCAATGGTTGGTGCATAAACTTGAATGACTGTAACATTGAGAGGTTGACCTTGAAGTCTGATGGATATCATTCTATCATTTTTATAGTTGCAACCCATCACAGGTTTACCTACTCTGTTACTAACTATGCAGGCTACTCCATTACTTCTGTTGTTGTCTTGTCCAGAAAAGTATACTGTGTAGTCATCTGAAATAAACTCTCCCATTCCAGACCACCTCATTTCACTTATTCCCAATATGTCGATGCCGATTCTCTCCATTTCTCTTTTGACTACATCTAGTTTTCCTTGATACATGGATCTCACATTCCATGTTCCTAAACAGTACTGTTCCTTGCAGCATTGCACTCTTCTTAAAGCCCCTCTCAACCTAGTTCCCCCCGGAGATCCGAACGGGGAACTTGAAACTCCGGAACATTTTAAATTGAGCAAAGCCATGGGGTTTTCTTGGGATATTTAATGTGGTGGTTTCTCGATGCCTTCCACATTCTGATGCCGTTGACCAATCATGGTTCCTCCGCCTTCAGGGATAATTTCTCATCCCTAGGACAACAGAGTGCCCTAAACCTCTACCCGCTCATCCGCCTTCCAAGGAAACCGTTGGCACTTGGTAGAGGAGGACCTCTTATACAGGAGGTCACTCGGTCGTCAGAGCCTCGTCAGTCTTAAGCAGGGTGCACCACGTGCAGGTGAGGTTGACATTTGAGTAGGAGTTCTGTCAACATCCTACCCCTTACACCCCCAATTGCCTCTATCAACATACAAAATTTCAGTTTGATTGCTGTAATAGGCCTAGGCCTATATTCGTAGATATTGAGAACCGTCTAAATATTTCGGATGGTCACCATGTTGGGTTTTTATAGACTATGCAGTAGACTATGTAGGCCATGTAAGCCTACTATTAGATTAGATGAAGACTATTGCGTAGTTTTATTATTCAAACTTCAATCGCATGATTAGGACACAAGAAATAAAAACGAGAATTTGAAATTTCGCATAGCTGCCATCTTGGGGTTTTGACGACAATTGAAATAGCCTAAATTAGATGTCAAAGGGTTAATATTTTGATAAGCATTTACCGTACCAAGTTTCACAGCGCTCGAATGGTTACAAGCGCGGGAAACGTCCATTTAAATATTAAAATTTTGCGTCGCCGCCATGTTGGATTTGTGGCCACCAGGTTATTGAAAACTCAATAGATGAACTTACGTTAATAGCCTTTATCAACATACAAAATTTCAGGTTGATTGCTGTCATAGATAGTTCCGTCTAAATATTTCGGATGGTCGCCATGTTGGATTCTTGTATATGTAGGCCATAGTTATGTAGGCTACTATTTGATGACGATTTTTATGTAGGTTCATTATTCAACCGTTGAATTCGAACACATGATTAGAACACAAGAAAAAGAAACTAAATTTTGAAATTTCGTTCAGCCGCCATCTTGAGGTGATGCAAACAATTGAATTAAATTATAAGTCAGTTGCGTTACAATGTATATAAACATTTGCTGTATCAGGTTTCACTGCGTTCGGATGGTTAAAAAGCGGCCGAAGTCTATTTAAAAGTTTCAACTTCGCTTGGCCGCCATGTTCGTTTTGTACTTAACAGGTTTTTTAATGTCACATAACTTAGGTGAACTTTTAGTAGCGACCTTTATCACCGTACAAAATGTCAGGGAGATATCAGTAATAGTTTCTGAGTTATAGAATGCCGGTGAAATATTTTGTGCAGCCGTCATGTTGGATTGGTAAGACGTAATACAATTTGAAAGACATGGTCGGGGTCGGACGAAATTGTGCTATGTCCCTACCGAGTTTCATTGAAATCACTCAAGCCATTTAAATTTCATTAGGGGGGGGGGGCACACACATGCATACGCACACACACACACACACACACACACACGGACAAAAGGTGATCTCATAAGCCTATTTCGTCCAACACCGACCGTGCCCTTGAAATTTTATTACGTCTCACCAATCCAACATGCGTCTGTGCGAAATATTTCACCGGCGTTCTATATCTCCGAAACTATTACCGTAGCCTACTGATATCACCCTGTAATTTTGTATGCTGATAAAAGGCACAACTAGAAGTTCACCTATGTGACTTTCAAAAACCTGTTAAGTACAAAACGAGCATGGCGGCCAAACGAATTTGAAACTTGTAAATAGACTTTGGCCACGATTTAGCCATCCAAGCGACACTAACATGGCACAGCAAATGTATATAGCCTATACATTGTAATGAAATGACATCTAATTTAATTCAATTGTTTACATAAACTTAAGATGGGGGCTGTGCAAAATTTCAAGATTAAATTTTTATTTCTTGTGTCCTAATCATGTGATCAAAGTCAACGTTTGAATAATCAACCTACGCAAAATCGTCATCTAATAGTTCATACCTCTGAGGCCTACGTAGCCTATATAAGAATTCAACATGGCGACCATCCGAAAAATATCTACTAATCTATGAAAGCAATAAACCTGAAATTATGTATGTTGATAAAGGCTATCAACATAAGTTCACCTATGGAATTTTTAATAACCTGGTGGGCATGCATCCAACATGGTTGCGACGCGAAATTTTAATATTTAAATGGACGTTTCTCGCGATTTAACCATTTCGAGCCTAGTGAAACTTGCTACGGTAAATGCTTATACAAAGTTTAATCCGCTGACTTGTAATGTATTTGAATTTTGGAAGGAAAAATAAGTTATAAATAAAAAGATAACTTATAATCTAAATCTGTTTGTTTGTTAAACTGGTTGTTGACACGTTTAGTCACAGTAATTTAACGTAATGAATTAAAATTATTTAGTATCATGATTAATAAGGGTAGCATAATTTAAATAAATCATGAAAGAATTATTAATAGTCTAAGTTTATTATAAGATAGTTAGACATTAAAATTCAAAATATGTTGAAAATGGTTGCTCTAAGGTAGTCTAGTTCTGCAGTGTATGTCATATTCCTGTAGCAGTTGCTATACATATTTGTTTGCAATGGCAATGAAGGTAGAGGAAGTGTACAAAATGTTCGCTGATGTCCAGGGAAAGATGGACATCCTGACTAAGGATGTCGAAGGTGTTCGCACGTACACCAAGAAAGGTTTTAAGAGTGCTAAGGAGGGCACAGAAAATAAATTTAAAACTTTGAAGGAGGAAGCAGAAAGAAATATGGAAGCTTTTGCTGAAACTGTAACAGAAACAATTAAAGGCACTGTTGCAGAAAACATTATTGACACTCTAAAGGAAAGCGTTGAAGACAGCATTAAGCAGGAATTAGATGAAATACAGGAGTCTTTAGAGAAGGTACAGACTAGTGCTACTTCACTAAACAGTAATGTAAACAAACTGCAAGTTAGTTCCTCACAACTTAGAGAAACAGTAGGGAAGATACAAGGTGACGTAGGAAAAATGCAGAGTGATGTAGAAAAGGTTCAGGACAATGTAGATAAGATACAGGAGGATGTTAGGAAAGCACAAGCTAAGGCTTCTTTACCTAAAGAAAGAGTCACAAAGATCCAGAATAACACCATAGATCTACAGACTAGAAGTGGCGGCTGGTGATTTTTCACTGGGTGGTGCCAGCAAAATTCCAAATTTGCAATAAAGTCATTCAAAATTACAGGTAGGGATAGTGCATATTTTATGCAACAAGTTATATGCTTAACATTATTTAGCTGTGCTATTGTAGAAGACGTTTTTAATTGAAGTGTCAGCTGAAGCGAAATTAGAAATTGCGTTACTACAAATATTTTAATCTCGGAATTTTTCGCCTACACAAAAGTTCTTCCTTTCTCTACTAGAAAGTGCTATAGTATCAAGGAGCTTAGGTACCTAACCTCCTTGACTTTCATAGCGCTCCAAGGAACAACAAAAAATCGACATGCAAGCTGCCCTCTGGGTGTCAAATAACAAAGCTTGCATCCGGCACCCGAGGCCATTATATCATACACATATTTCGATCCACATGCATTTTAAATAAAAATCATTTTTAAGAAATATAATTGAACAAACCTCTCAGAAAAATAATTTGAAGAAAACAACATATGCTAGGCCTACTCACCAGAAATACTGTATTTGTTCCAAAACCTCGATCGACACCTTCATTTGAATTAATAAGAGCGGTGCTGAAAGTCCATTCTTCGTTCTTTCTTGTTGGCAAATACGTCTATCACCTTTGAATTGAAGTTCTCAATCTTGCTCACGAATGATTTCACATACGACAACATTCCTAAGGCACTTAATCTCTCTTCCTTCATTGTGTTCCGAAGGAAGGTCTTTATCCGTTTGAGCATTGTGAAACACCGCTCTGCTTCCGATGTTGAGAGAGGCATTGTGATAAGCAACTTCAAGATTTTGATTGTCTCTTCAAAAGTATCACATAGCTCATCTTCTAGAATCAACGAAAGAAATGGAACGGCACCAGAGACCGCTCTCAATTCAGTCCTATCATAGAATACTTGCAGCTCACCCTTCAACTTTCTTTTATCAAGAAATGTATATACACTCGTCATTTCGTCAAGATACTGGTCTGGAAAGCTTTTTATATAATTGTCAAAGTATTGAACTGCAAATAGGTCGGTAGCTGTGAGGTGTCCAGTGAACTGAAAGCGAATCTTTATCTCTGAAAAGATAGCATCACATACTTCCAGAGCGTCCCTTTTTCTACAGTCCTCACCAATCCGGGGTCTTTTTATTTCTTTGGATACTTCGTCGTGATACACCTGGAGCATGCATTCGAGCAGTTCGTTTTGAATAGTCTTGGAGATGCATTTAAACACATACGACTGGCTGAGATGAACTTTCAAGTCCTTGTCCAATTCACTGAATCAATTCGCAAAATACTCCTTTGTTTTCGGATGTTTCTGTTTCATCATGTCCCCTAAGGGCTAATTCCAAGGCACCACTAAAGCGGATAGAGTTCATAATTAAATTTAAGACATACCTATTCTTATCTACTTGTTTGTTGTGAGGGATTATAGTTTGTCTGTACTGACTATCCAACCTGCTCTGAATGTTGGTTTTGCCCAGAAATGAGAGGCTTAAAACGCTATCCACATGTCGCTTTGATGATTCATGGACTTTAAGTTTAGACCATATGTGCCCTATATCCCTAATACCAGTCTTACTCCAACTCCCATCACCACCGAATAACACACAAGGAAAACAGAAGAATGCATTGTCTTCTTCGGAAACACAAATCCATTTGTTTTTGCTATAAATCTCCGGATTGAATTTGCGGCATCGATTTTTTGACTGTTGCTGGAGATTTAAATTTGGAAGTGGCCTACCCAGTTTTTTTATTGTCTATTTTTAGTGAGGGTCCTATTGCTAAATGGAGACTGTAACAAATCGCTAATTTTATTCATTGTTACACTTTCGAAAGGTGACACAGAGCTCATTGGGATTCCTACGGCTTCGTACGCCGCGCTCGAGCAATGCGATATTCAAACATGAAACAAATCAAATTTTAATAAGGAACCTAGCTTGCATATATCGACTCAAAAAGCGCACTCAGATTAAAACGGTGTTTATATGGCCAATGCCGCATGATACACAATGCTACGCAAGTTTAAGTAACATGTGCTTACCTTAGCCTATACTGTATAGGAACACACACGCGCGCACAGCCTCTTTGTCGCAATTTCAGTTGCTGTCTTTAAATAAATAGGTGAGATGAAATGAGCATGATGTCCTACCTTCAAGACAACCTTACTTATCGTGCATACAGATTAATTGGAAAAGATACCCCCTACATCTAATATAAATGAAAACAAAAGCTATTTAACGACGGACACTATTCATACACATTTGCAGTAAAGTTAACAAACTTGAGAATTTGTGTTTACGCTTGGGACGTGAAACTGTGTCGCCAAATTAAACGAACGAAACACAGTAAAACTCGTTGAAAAAATCTGTATTTTTACATTAAAATAGACAATAAATAATCCCCGTCATCAATATGAGCCTAAAAAATTGCTAAATGTTTAACACAAAAGAGAACTGAAACTATTTTGTGGTTTGAATTTTTTTAATAGTCAGACACAGTGATATATCGTGAAGCTGGTACCACTGTACTGTGCTGCCATATGCTGTACTCAAGTGGTGAAAGATAAGGCAGTTCAGCAGTTCTAACGTGTAATGCGGTGTAATGTGTGCTTGTACCTGTGACGTGCTGCTTTCTAGTGGATAGAATTGAAGCTCCGCATCACGGGGCCATTGGCTCTACCTCAGGGTAAAATGCGTCTCAACACAACACAAACGAACTCAAGCCAAACTAGTAGTTATTGCAGTACTGTGCCCAACTCTAGGAATGGGTATTCCAAGATTCAGACACCTAGATATCAAGGGAAAAGCTACAGCCGCTTTTGAAAGTTGAGATATTTGAATATCGCGCTCCATTACTTCTAGAATGGAATGGAAACTTTGTGCAGCCAAGAGCATGTTAAGTGACGTAGCAAGTAGTAGCAGAGGTCGAGACTATTTGTTGATTAAATAGTTAGCCATGGAGTAGAGACTTGAGACTTGGATCAGATTACTGGCACGGCCAAATGAAAGAGAATGCACTTAGTCTCAAGTGAATCGGACCAGAGACACCGGAGATATGAGGATTTCCAGATATCAGCGTGATCCAGCGTGGACCCGACCGTTTTGAATAAAAGCCGACCGGCCCAAGCATCATCAGCTCACTTCGAACCAAGCTCTTGCATGACAAGGTGCTGCTGCTACGTTGAGCCAAGGCACATGGTTGCCGGATCTACGCAGAAGATATCTTTAAATTGTGATAGTCACAAAAGTGCTACGATATATTTGGAACATAGTAAGTTTCAGGCAGAGGGAATCACTAAGGTGATTGTTATTTTTCTACGGACACTGGTGAAATACTTTATTTCTATATGGACATATGCTAGACTTTGTCTAGAAAGTACTTTGTCACAGTCCAGTAATAATAATTCAATACTTGGATATTTTAATCCAATTAGTCAGTTTCATAAATTGTAACTTGATAACCACTCCGATCTTTCAGTATATTGAAGGCCAGTCTATCACGGTGTTGTTCATTAGCCAACAAAGGGAAACTATAAGTTGCTTCGCGCATGATAGATGGTGATAAACCATGCCCAGGGAACGATCTTCAGAACAGCCGTTGATTGATTTAGACTGTCAGTGTTTTCTTGTACTGAAAAGATTACCGTGAGTTATGTTACAACTGACGTATTTGAGGATAGATCATTTAGATCTGACCCCATTTAAGCGAACTGCTATGGATTTAATTAAAGCCAATATTAAAATGGATCAGCAGTTACTTCAAACTTCAAGAAATATTTCCACTATGTAGTGTTAGACAGATTGTGGGTATATAATGGCGGCCGATACAAGGATTAGACGTGCGTGTCCAATAGGTCACGTATCTGGATAAATCTGGTACAGACCAGGTTCACTACGCTTCAAGACCAACGAGAAATGTAAGCCACATTTGAATTTTATATTATACCTAGCTAATTGGAACAAACTCATTTTCTGCAGATGACCAACACATTTGTTTTTCTTCGTATTTAAATCTTGCAATGATTTACGCAAGACATATTAGAGTTATTCTGAGTATTTTCAGCACTCAGAACAGTTTAAGATCGATGACCGAGCATAACGAGCATTTATTTGAATGTTTCATATTTTTTTGATAATCACGGTAATCAGCCGAGGTAACTGTAAAAGTTAATAATTATTTGTTGAGAAATGGATATTTTATCCATCTTCGAAGAATCGAACATGTGGATTCTCACATAATGAAATAATAATTAAACACATTTACAATAATATAACTAATAATAATAATAATAATCCACTAATAATAATAATAATGATTTTCATAACTTTTCTAAATAATTCTCGGATCTTATATTTTCTAATAATCACATTCATTGAGAGAGAGCTTATGAAGTAGTTTAATCATTTCTAGTTTGGAACAGGTGATTTTCCGCAGGATAGTGGTTAGCGCAAGCCCGCATTCAACCAACATTACAGTTCTGGTTGAACAGTTAATATTTGCAATGAGCAAAGTATATTTCTCAGATAACACGGAGAGGCATGAAACTGGAAGCAAATGATATTTGTATCAATTAGGATATTTTTGTATTTATATAAAATCATGACGTAGATACACATTCGAAAGTGAAATAGAGAGTATCATAAGTGTGGTAACTTCACGATTTGAACTGAATGGTAAAATAAAATAAACTTGTAAGTTTATAAATCTTCCAGTGTTGATAATAAGCAGAGGCTTGATTTATTGTATAAATTTTGGGAAGACAATTTATGTGTGTGGAGTAGTTGAAATGCCATTCCCAGGTGCGCATGTTTAAGTCGCAGGAATGAGGAGGTTTTTATTTGAGCATCAATCAAATAGCAGGTTCGATGACTCAGTGTTAAAGAAGGAGTATTGGAACTACACATTGCGTCGTATGAATGACCCAAAGGTTATTTATTAAAAACCATCAGTTCTTATTTCAACCTTGTTTACGGATTCCATTAAGACTTTGATTTTGCTAGAACCCGGATTTGTCATGATAGTATTTTATTCTTCTTCTGAGGAAGACCTTTGCCGTTGTTGTTGGAATATTGTGTTCTTATAAAAATAATAGAATGGGCCACTGCCAATTAAAAATAATTGTATAACCACGAATAATTTGAAGGATGTTTTCAATCCTAGTGTCATGAACTAAATGAATTTATTATGAAGCTACAATTCTTATTTCCGCATTCTGTTCATGAATTGCAAGTTGTGAAAGTTACTAAAATGGCCACAAATATAAATATTTTTCTTAATAATGATTCCAAGTGGAAAATCGAATAGTTGAATGGTCCAAACATTTATTGATCAAGTTGATGATTCAGAAATCATATATTTTGTTAGGAACTTGAAGTTCATAATCGAGTCACTTCTCGAAACGTTTAATGTCAGAAGAACAATTAATTGTGTTGTGCTTCGCACAGTTCTTCGATGCTATGCTGAAAGGTCGGATACTTTTCAGATGTTGTTATTAATATGTGTATATAATTTGTGTTGATTCAGAGATAATAATATTTTTTGACAATGTTTTTTGAAACTGGAAAAATAAGTGAAAGTTAAAAATTCTATGAACAATTATTCTACGAGTGTTAATATTATGTAGAAATTCAACCAGTGAACTACAGTATTTCCAGTAAAGACAATTAAATTTGAACTGGATTTAATCATAAATAATGGATATAATTTTGGAACACAGTCTACAGGACTGATAATCAGACTTGTGTCTCCAAAGATAATTGTCCAATGTGTTGGAAAATTTCTGTACCTTGTGTAAATAGTAATGTGGGTCGCCACACATGAATGATGCTGCTTTGAGCATTTTATTTTGCAGTCAATTTTAAATTCAGAATAAAATGAGATAATTTTACATGATGTGTAATGCCCAGTTGAATCTCCTTCTATCCTTATTGTTGCATTGAGCCAAAAATCAGTAAGGCATTTTTTTCATTTGATGTCGTTTTTGCGATTAGCTTTAACCCATCTGGCGCCCCGGGATATTTTGACTCTCGTGCTGACTGATTCTTGGTAAAATGCATATGTGGTTGTGCGGACTCCGGTCTAAACGGGCACAGTACAGTGTCTGATGTGGTCTGCTGTTCGCAGGTAGTGCTGGTTGGGACTGGCTCAGTACTTCAGCAAAGCGCCACCAGAACGCCTGTCAGTTTGCGCGCTCGTTCAAATAAATGCAGAATATGCATACAATTTCCTCAAAATGAAAATGTAACATAAACCGTTCGTGAGAGGGAAAAGTCACATATTCTCTCTTCATTACATTGGTGGTGTCATGACACATGGGCACCACCTCACGAGCCGCCCCAGAAGACTAGATTAGGTAGTGTAGAATCTAACACTGATCAAGTTCAAACTAGACTAGGAACAATTGAGTCTAAGATACAAGAGAAATTTAAAGAATTAGAAGCCAGTAATGAGAATTTACAAGCAGATATAAGAAAGGAATTGGAGCTCAGTTAACAAAATCTGGAAGGAAATACAACACAGACATGTACAAACTTAGCTGAACTTAAAAGTATTGTTGATCTTTTGAGAACACAAATTCAGGATCACAACAAAGTATTAAAGGATGATGGCTAACTTGGAGACATTGAAAGATAATTGGAAGAAGCTTAGTTCCGATCATATTTCAAGAGTCAAAAATGAACTGGAAAAGAAACTAGTTTCGACTGAGGTCAAACTAAACAAAGATGTACATGATATAAGAGAGGATTTATGTAAGAGAATTGATATTGTACAGAAAACTCAAACTGATGATATGTCCGATCGTGATAAGGAAATACAGGAATCTAAGTCATTAGAAACGAAAATAGACCAAATGGATATCGGTTTAACAGCTGATAGGGAAAGGAAGTCGTCAGATCTTGAAGAAATTAGGAAAAGGCTTCAGAATATGAGTTTAGGAGATGGAGGAAATGCGGAGAGATTTAAGAATTCTCTGAAGGATGAACTTAGAAAGGGTATTCGTGAACTCATAGGAAGCCATTTCGATACAGATAATGAAGGAAAAGAATTAGACCAAGCTAGGATGACACGATTAGAAGATGAGATAAGAGATGTTCGATCGAAATCAACTCCGATAGGACTGTCAATACAACAAGATCTGGAGAATATCGAAAATGATCCAGCATTAGGAAGTTCAAGGCCGATATACCCATCGAATACAACGTCTAATGTTACTGTCATCAGAAATTTTTAAGAAAAAACATGCAAATTTAATGATAGAGATGGTCTTACACCGATAGAATTTATCGGACATCCTCGCGACTATTGTGTTGAGAATCAGATATCACAAGTTAGAGAGATGCGTCTTGTGGAACGCTATCTCGACGATGCCCCTATCGAATGGTTTTGTGCGTTCAGATACACGTTCGGAGACTACGATGAATTTGCCGAATCGTTGATAAAAAAAAAGGCACTGGAGTGTAGAGCGACAACAAGCCTTACGTGCGGAGCATTACTCGAAGAAGTACTCATGTACTCTCCCAACTAAATATGCAGAGTTCTTTAATATGCAGCTAGCAAAGCGGCGCTATCTTCATCCACCTCTAACAAAAGGAGAGTTGATAGAAGCTATTTCTAGGCAACTTCCAGTCGATGTCAGACGTACCATAATTTCGTCATGAGAGAACGATCTATCTCAGATTGACGAGTAATTGCGCAGGCTTAAATCACTAGTTCTATGCCTAACGTCGTATCAAGAAATAAACAAAAGTATAGGGAAGTAAACACAATAGTCATCAATCAAATGCAGCAGACTGATGTCTAGAGAGACAAGAACAAAGTAGATCAGGTTCGCAGAGAAACAATTATTTGCGTGATAGATGGTATGAGCCAAGATACCGCAGGTTTAGAGAAGGTAGGCCTTTCCAGCAACAAAACTATAGAAACGGAGAACCTAATCGAAGGACAGGCTAATATCACAACAACAATAACTACAACAACTATAGAAACAAAAATTACAACCAACAATACAATCGCGATGCCAGAAACAATAGACGATACAATCGGTATAAAATTACTATGACGATGTATTCACTAGACGATATCGTGAAGGCCAGGAGTATTTAAGAAATGTCAGGTAGGGAAATGTGCCTCGTGACAATAGAAATAATAACAACAACAACAACCCAGATCCAAAACTGAGTACCAGTCAACAGGGGAGAACAGATGAAACAGCCCCTGAATGAAAAAAATTCCGACTACAAAGCGCAACTAAATGATGAAAAAATACCATCTTACAACGTGACTATTAATGAATTTTACCAGGTAACTGACGAATATGTGTTGTTTGATGAAGAGAACTTAAGAGAACATAGACAACTGGAATTACATATTATTAACACAAATGTAGAAGGAGAAGATTGCATATCATTGGTTGACACAGGCACAGTTATATCAATCTTGTTAGAGGAATGCTATTTGAGGCTATTAAGAGGCGAGCATGAGTATTTTGCCAGCTTCAACAGTGAAGGTTAGAGGTATCTACCAAGATAAAACTGACAAATGAAAAATTCAGGTTCTGTTGAAATTGAAGATAAATAACAGAGATTACGAACATGTATTTATAGTTGTTAATAAGATAAATTTCGATGTGATTTTGGGAATAGACTTTATTGCAAAAGTAGGAGCAGTTATCGATATGAAGAATCGGGTCATCAAGTTTAATGAGATTAGTTCGGAAACGAAAGATTTGGAAGAACAGGAAATGAATGCAGATCTAGATAAATATTATACAGGGGAGTGGGATATAAAGGCCGATCCTGGCCCAGGGGCTAATGGGCAAGACGGCCGCCGCGCGCAACCAGCCCTATGTTATTCTTATGGACGGGACAGTCATAGCAGGCGCAAGGGCTAATGGGCAAGATGGCCGCCACACCCTGCGACTGTGGATGACGTCACAGGGTGAGGTCGGCCGTGTAGTTGCTAAATGGAATATTTATTATTATTGTTATTATTTTTATGATGATTATTATTAGATAATTATTGATTGATCATGTACATTTAAGACCAGCCTTATATTGTCCACTTTATGGTAAAGTGGCTAGCAATCTTGGATGTCACCGCGGAGCCCCGGATTTGAGTCCTGGCTCTGTCAAGAAAGTTAATTTCTGGTCTAATGGTTGAAATGTGGTACACTCAGTCTTGTGAGTCAAATGTGAGAAATGGCGGGTTTAATTCATACCTCTGCCATTCAGCCTAACCCAACTTCATCTAACCTCACCTAAATTAACCTAACCTAACCTAACTTCACATAACCTAACTTTACCTAACCAAACATTACCTAACCTAACCTAACCTAACCTAACTTTACCAAACCTAACTTTACCAAACCAAATTTTACCTAACCTAACATTACCTAACCTAACCAAAGATCAATTAACCTAACTATACCAAACCTAACTTTACCAAACCTAACATTACCTAACGTAACATTACCTAGCCTGACCTAACCTAACCTAACTTTACCTAACCTAACATTACCTAACCTAAACTTACCTAACCTAACCTAGGCTAACTTCACCTAACCTAACTTAACCAAACCTAACTTTACCAAACCTAACTTAACCTAACTTAACATTACCTAACCAAACCTAACCTAACCTAACATAACCCACATAAATCTCATTTTAAGACTTAAATTAATGCCTGTATTTTTTTTATTTTTTTATTTTACATTTTTAGAATTTTCATTTTAGATTTTTAGATTTAGATTTTACATTTTACGTTTTAGTTTTTATTTATTTTAGATTTTACCATTTAGATTTTCCGAAAAGAGTAAACTACAAGGTCAAATACCTAACCTCAGTTTACCTAACCAAACATGTCCTCACCTACCCTACCTAACCTTACTTTACCTAACCTAACCTTTAAAGCTAAGCCAAGGGCTAATCAACACACCCCAAGTATGTAAGGGCATTCTTTATGCTAGGCTTATAGAGAGTAAGGTAAAGCTAACACCTGCACTGTGGTTACTGTGTAAGATGTTCGCTACTCACAACCAACTTACAATTACAAAGTCAGATAAGTTTTAAAAAGTAAGAGCTTTTATTCATTTTTTTTCTTTATTTTCATTTACATATTTCACACATTGCCATTTCTCAATTTCCACTTTCCACTTTTCTTAAATGTTTGTTTAACGTTTTCGAATTTCATGATATGGAAAACATGGATTTTCCAATTTTGTTGTATACGTGTTTTTGATTTAGTCAATGTCCAAAGTTCGTATTTGTGAAACACGATATTTCATTACATATAACAAGGCTGTACACTTTATCCCAAAGCCTGTAGGTTAATACATGGATTATACTACACTTTTGGCAATCTAGTTTTAGCTTAACATTACTAGAGGTTAACAGTTGGATTAGGAGTAAGAGGTGGGTAGTAATTAAAATGTACAAACAGTATCCATACAATATTTTTTATTTTATTTTAAATACATGTACAATATTTACACATATTACATTTTTTTGTTCTTGTTTTTTTTTTCATTCATTAGTATGAATACCATTTTTCTTCTTTGTTGCTTAATTGATGCTGATTTCTATTTTTAGTGCTATTGTTTTTTTTTCAAAAATTGCTTTGTTTATGTATATGTTAGATGCAGGTAGAGGATTTTGATATTCATAACTTACCTCTTTAAGCATGGTCAACGGTTGAGTAATGACCATAGTGTGCCCATCCAGCAATGAAATTTGCAAATCACAGTTTGCCAGCAATGCTCAATCGGGAGTATCGGGGTTCATGGTTTGTTCTCCCACTCTGTGATCTACACACTTTGGATTAAATAGAGGATACACTTCCAAAAATAAACAAAAATCAACTCCTACTATTAAAACATTTAATTATCCAAATATATGACGCTACAAAAATTAAACAAATAAATTACTGACCCTTCACATCATACTTGTTCAAAGTGGAACAAGGAATTCATATTAAACATTTATAAAATCATAATAATTGGTTTTCCCTAAACCAACAAACTTCTACTAAGTTTCACTTCCATACAGTGTCACTTCAAAATCTTTAAAATAAGAGCTCCAAACGGCTCGGTAATGTTTACTGACAATGTGCTTTCAATTTAATACACATCCATTATTATTTATATTAGTATATCTTTTAATCATAAATATCAAAATTACCAAAATATTGTTAATCATTACTTAATTTTGGGCTTTCACAATGCTCATATGTTACCATCCCTCTCTCTCATGTCAACAACTCACTACCGTGATTGGGAAAAACTTGCGTACTCCCGAGCTACAGAAGACTACTGAACAAGTCAAAATTTAGATCACTCCCGGAATCTAATGTCTTCAATCGAACTCGTCAATCACTGAATCATATAATCATTACATTAGGGATTTATCATTATTTGTCTTAAAAGACCATTCTATTATAAGAAAGCCACGATCTGAACTCTGCAAGCGATAATCATTCATATAAAAGGACCTCGGTTCCAAGACCGGGTCGTTAAAACAAACTCTAAACACTTCTGTGTACTATAACTCAAACAGACCATTCCCCGACCTACCACAATACGTAATGGTGAGGCTCTAACCTTGGCTACTTAGCGTGATTTATTGCAGGGAGACAGAGAGTCCCCAGTCTCGCTGCTACACGAGACTGGCTACCGTCAGCTTTCATACAGCTGTTTTCAAATGCAATTCTATGACCGACAAGGCTTTTAAATACAGATTCTTAACACAACATATTTAGGTTCAACAGACCTATTCTCTTAGCTTCGGTATGTAGTAATGATGAAGTGTCCTCATTGGCGGGTAAGAAAAATTCAATAATACAACCAATATTTAGGGGCTTCAACACGGACGACTCTGAGTTCGATCCTTTAAAATGCCTCGGGATCAGTATCCCAAAAATGGAGGACTTATAACATTAGCGACTTACGGCAGGGCTCACCTTATACCAGCGCTCATAATACAGCATAATAGCACCCTTTGTACCATACAACATACAATGCCTCGTGACCACTTGTCACAACTTTTGAGGACTTACCATAGTTCAATTACCCCGACCAACTGCCCCTCATAATTAGTTTTACCGAGCATTTCAACGCATTTCTAGCGTGATAAATTACTTCAATGCGCAACTTTAATTAGCCAAGTTGCCTTCAAAGAACTAATAAATTCAAAATCAACGTTTGATCTACATCTCAAATATATATTACTCTTCTCCCTTGACAATAATCATTTTACTATAAAGAACATGTATTCATAACATGTTTTAATTCCTCTGAAGGAGCTCGGAAGCTACTACTTTCAATATAAAATTCATCATACTATGCATTCATTTAGGTAATTATTATTATTATCATCATTACGCTTGCTATCTTATATTTATATCATTTATCATTTACACTGATATTTTACTGAATGCATTCCCCATGGGATTCATTTACATTTATATATTTATTATTTTTATCTCAAATTAATCGTTCAGATCGCGCTATTATTCCTTTACCTGTTATTCAACATCCCTATTCTTTCTTTCTCATGTGGATTATACGCAAATCTTCCCAAACACATATCATAATGAAATAGTTACTCACATGACTGTACGGTCAGCGACCGAATCCTCCAACGATGGAACATGTTTGCCCACTCACTGCTTTCTAAGCCATTTTCATTGATACACTTACACTTAATGACACTTTTTTAACTACACAGAAAATATTTACCTTAATCACTTGGAATATATTGAATTCCATTTTGTATTTGTTTCAATTAACACAATATAAATTCACAAAAAATATTGCACTCAAGAATTTTCACAATATTTACATTACATAACACTTTTATCACTTGGGCGTTAATTATTCGCCTTACACACGTGATTTCTTTTCTTTCCCGTATCCAAGGGTGGCATTTATAGAACGTCGGCTTCCTAATCTGACCAGATGATGGACAGTCTCGATTGAACTACACCTCACTGGAACGGCTGATCTTCCAATCCGGGGTTTGACTATCGGCTTCTATACTTTAACTGCACGATGTCGTTTCTTCTTAGACGCTAACTTGTTCGTCTAGATAAAGTCTGTCCTTAAGGTATTACTATTACGGCCGCTCGAATAGTTTATCGGTGACCTAGTAATTTCCTTGCATTAATTTGCTAATACTTTAATTCGTAGCTTATTGGGGTCTTCCCCAATATTACTTGTTCGTTTGCCTACCTCAACAAAGCCTGGAACTATAATTCCTAATGTTTATCGTCCTACGCTCTAGTCCCTATCTTTCCGGAACACTAGGCGTTATTTATTTCGTTCTACCCTGATCGGGTTCCTTAACTTCGATAGAACTGTTTATTTCACTTCCTTGGGTACTTCGAAACCTTATGATGCTTTGTGTCTTTAACTGAACTATATTTCGAGTACCTATCGCTTGTTATTTCTTCAAGTTCACAGCTTAACTTTGACTGTACTAATGACTTTAACGATTAAGTCTGAAGCTTGCTGATATTAATCCTATACAAGGATTCTGATATGTCTTCACACGGCGATACTAATGACGATTCTGCTTGGCCACTCCCATACGGGGAGCGCGTTGGTGATACAGCGTATCACGACCTCTCAAGGTCCGGTAAAGACTGCATTTACGATGATAATGACACATTGTCACGCCCGCAGGCTGACAATAACTGCATGTTGTGATACAGCCGGACACCCCCTCTCGGGTTCTCGGAATAACTGCATAATATTCTGCGAAACAGCACCGTGCCCTCAGGCACCTATGGTAGACTGAATGTGGTGATGCTCCAACGTCACGCTCCCCCCCCCCTGGGCTGACTGATACTGCCTGTACTGTGATGCAGCACCTCCGTACGAGGTCTGTTGTAACTGCATGATCTTCCTGGCTCAGCCAGGGTTTTTATACAAATCGACAGCAAAAAGATAAAATCCACATCTTCTCCAGCACTAACTTTTGAAGTAATTGTCGTATAATTTTTATAAATATATCTCTGGAAAGCTCTTGTTCTAAACGTAAACTGATTTCTTTGATCATGAAAATCGATCGCACAATTCCAAGATATTAAATAATTTTGCTCTCCAGATACGTGGGTGTTGCGGTTTATTTTTCTATCCCTACCAACTCTGGTCTCGGGGAATTACTAACGACGTCATGCTGATTCTGCACTTCATTCCTGTGCAAATATTATAAACTTTTTCCCCACACAAAAATCTCTCTTCCAAAATGATCAACCATGATATGTTTCTTTCATTAATTAAATGCTCGCAAATTGCTTAATTCTAATTATTTCTCTTCTTGCGCAATTGCGAGGTTGTCATTTTATTGCTGCGTAAGATCAATTTCCGAAACCTCATCTCTCTTACACGCAGTGGAAAGTTTTTATCGTTCTATTAATAGTCATGATCGGCTCCTTATCAATGCGTCATGCATGATATCATTTCCGCGTGACTCGTGGTCCCTTATTATTGCGCCACGTTATAACAGTCCTCTTCGTAAAATCTTTCTAAGTCATTCTAAAGACTGTATTTTTTCCTCTCTTCTTTTGCCAATAAATTATGGATTCGACCCTTGAACCAATAGCATATGGGTTCAATAGGCATGTGTACCTATACCATTATCGTCAATTTCTCTTTTATCATCACCAGGACACAAAGCAATTTTGTTCAGTCTTATAGCTTAGAAGCGATAATGTTCATTGGTATTATTTTTTCATCGTTTTTCATTACTCAATGCTTATAATCATGAAAGCTTATACAATTTTTGACAACACCTCTGCTAATACCTTTAATCTTTTTGATTTGTTTACCATTTATGTCTAAAGCATACATTTTAGCTCTAAGTCCGACAAATGCCTTAATAATTTGTCCACAAGCCTTGTCTCTCAATTTTCCCAACGTTTTCTTGTTTGATGTAGAGTAACACACATGATTAGTAGGGTAATCTGATGTGTCCAGGTGTTGAAGGAAATCCAACTTGTCTTGATATACATCTTGGGTGATAACCAAATAAATAAACATGTCGGTGTCCATATACATGAGTTTAAGATTTTCCATACCATAATAGGGCAACAGGACATCATAGTGGTGGGAATACATGAGAGATTTTGAAATATCTGGTATACAAATTCGAATATATATAGGCTTATTGAACACAATGTTACGTTTAGCCATCTGGAAAGCAGCTAGGCTAGGACCATACATTGTTCTGCCGATGAATATTGGTTTAGCAATAACTTTTCAGCCTTTTTGCTGTCAGTCACAAGACGTATGTCTATTCTTTTTCGAATTGTTTTTCCAAAAATGGCATTGATAAATAATTTGTACAGATTTTTTCTCAAAATCATTTTTGGCTTGTTTTCGAAGGTTGTTATTAAAATCAACGTATGCCTTTAGCCAAGGTCTTTGCTTAAACTTTAACACACGATGAATTTTTACCAATTTTAGTCCATGATCTAGAGCCTGTTTAAGTGCCATGTAGTGAACAACGTACCGGTATCGCCTTCGATTTCCAAGATGAGGAATTAGTTTTTTCAGAGACGAATCCTTAGGCTGTTTACACTCTGGTAGGAAAGGTAAATCGTTGTGTAGATCATGAAGGTCAGAAGGGTAATCAACATCAACGTCCAGAATGTATCCCACAGGATCGTCTTCCTTTAGTTTTTCTAGATCAACAGTATCTGGAGAAACCCACTGAAATCCACCATAAGTAAGAGAGTCACACATAGCCCACCAATATTGGTTGTTGGCATCATCATAGGTAATAAACTGCGATGGTTTCTCAGAATCATAGGTTTCGATATATTTATTGTTAGCTTCAGCATACCGATGAGACACCTGGCATATGCCTCCACGTATTCTAGACTCGAATAAAAGAATCTGATCGTAATCCTGGAGCAATTTCAGTTCAATTCCAGTGTAAAGGAGCATTGCTTCAAAACTTAAACCAGGTGAAGTAAATAAGTGTGCAGCATCCACTTGGTGTGTTTCTAGTGTTTTGTTTTGAAAAGTTTCGAAGCTGTCTGCAAGATGGAGAACATCTGAAGTTAGGTAGAGGTCACTATATTCCTCTAGAGTTTTAATTTTGGACTAATTCCAGATATATTTGGCATGTTCATAGTCTTCTTTGCTAACATCTTCTTGACTTAATTTGTTAAAGAATGCCTGTTTTGGAGGTAAACACGTTTCACTTAACTTTTCCCTTGAATCAATGTAGTCATAACAAAATACCCCTTTACGAGTCATGAGCGTTGCATTTTCTTTTCCAAAGAACTTGACTGTTTCAGGGTATGATGTTAAGTTTGTAACTAAGTCTTCCAAACTACTCGGCATTAACCGAAACGTGTCCACAAATCGAAGCTTAACATTTCCTACATATTTGGTGAAGGAAATGTACTTTTCTTTGGAGTTAGGGATAACATCCACTCTCTCAGTAGTACATACCAATTGCTTTACAATGAAATTTGTATCGTAACCCCTACTGCACAGTCTTCGGCCTAGAGACTTGAATTTTGTTGTTGTTCGTAGAGGGGGTAGGCATCATTCATTAATGTGAAACAAACTTTTTTGTAGAATTCCTGTTTTCCAAAATATAAAAATTTCAAAATTGGACTTTCTTCAAAAAAAAAACACGAAAAATAAAAAAGTTTTATTATAAAACATAAAAGTCATAGAGACCATTCGTTTCAACCATTGCACAACGTTCTATCATGTTTGGTTCTTAAACCATAACCTGCTTTCAAAATTGAACTTTTACTTTTTTGTCCTACGAACGTGGGACTTGGTATACAGGTAGAAGGGGGGGGTAAATACCATTGATTTATGCCAAGCAACCTTTTTTGTAACATTCACAATTTTGGAAATAAAGCCCATTTTCAAAAAATAAATTTTGGTTTTTCCTAGAGATTTGAAATTTGGCATGGGGGTAGAGGGGGTAAAGACCACTCATTTATATCAAACAAACTTGTTTTGTAAAATTCCGGATTTTGGGAATATAGCCTACTTTCCCAATATGTTTTGGAAAAATTTGAAAAATACACTATTTATGGACTGAGAGTGGTATAGAGGTAGGTGTATGAGTTAACATAATGTCTTTTAGGATTTTTAGTTTAAACATATAGCCTATTTTCCCAATTTAACATTTGAGAAATTTGAAGAATACACTATTTTTGGAATGGTAGTGGTATAGAGGTAGGTGTACGAGTACACATATGCATTTTTAGGATTTTTAGTTTAAACATATAGCTTACTTTCCCAATTGAACTTTTGGAAAAAAATTGAAAAATTTGAAAAATCACTATTTGTGGTGTGAGAGTGGAATAGAGGTATGTGTAGGAGTTAACATATGACTATTTATGTGTTTTAGTTTAAACATATAGCCTACTTTCCCAATTGAACTTTTGAATAATTTGAAAACTACACTGTATTTGACTAGGCGTCGAATAGAGGTAGAGTAAGACTTGAGAGTTAATTATTAACCTTGGAGTACTTTGGATTTTTGACATTTTAGTGTGTTGTTGTTGCTTACAAACATTGCGGTAAGCATTATGCTGTCATAAAAAGGGCTGAGATACTTTCCAAGACCAACAAGTGGGAGCAAAAGTGGGAGCAAATGTGGGATCAAAAAGTTGGAGCAAAAAGTGAGAGCATAAAGTGAGAACATAAAGCGGGAGCAAATATGGGAGCAAAAAGTGGGCGCAAAAAGTGAGAGCACATGTGAGAGCAAATGTGAGAGTAAAAAGTGGGAGAAAAAGCGGGAGCATAAGTGGGAGCATATGTGAGAGCAAAAAGTGGGAGCAAATGTGAGAGCAAATGAAAGAGCCAATGGAGAGCAAAAAGTGGCAGCAAAAAAGTGGGAGCAAAGTGGGTGCAGTTACAAGTGGACACAGTTATAAATAGGTTTAGTTACAAGTAGGTCCAGTTACATGTGAGTGTAAATATGAGAGCAAAAGTGGTAAAAAGTAGTAAAAAGTAGTAAAAATGGTAGAAAAGTGGTAGAAAAGTGGTAAAAAGTAGTAAAAGTGGTAAAAAAGTGGTAAAAGTAGAAAAAGTTCTAAAAGGTGGTGAAAATAGGGAAAATGGTAAAAAGTGGTGGCCAAGTGGTAAAAAGTGTATGCAATTTGGTTGGTTTGGGTTTGGTTCGGTTTAGTTTGGTTATGTTAGGTTCAGTTACAACCTGTTTGCTAATACAATTGTAGAATGTTAAACACTTGCACAGTATTACATTTTAGGTAATGGAACATTCTCGTAAAATTGTGTCATTTAACTTTTGATATATTATTTAAACAAGATATATTTGTATTAAACGATAAAGCAAACCCGCTGTGTGTATTGTTAGTGGTATGAATAATTGCGCTGATTATTGGAAAGTATGCCTGTAGTGAAGTGATTTGTTTTATTGACCGATAGGTAGCATGCTTGTAGTTGAGTGAGTATTGATATCGACCGCTAGATAGCATGCTGGTCGTTCAGTGAGTGTTCATATGGAGCGCTAGGTACAATGCTGATCAATCAGGTAGTTCTCATAGTCACTGCTAGATAGCGGCAACATATTTAGCGTGTCGCATTTGGCTATCTGACAAAGTTTGACGCGTGAAAACCGTGGTTGCATAAGCTTTGTATATAAATTGAATATACAATTAACCAATAAGTGTTCAGAACTAAGATGTATAGCCTTGTGTAGGGTATATAGAGGATCATTAGCAAGAAAGAGTGTCTAACCCACTAGTGTACAGCCTTTTGATATGCAGTAAGTACCTGATAACCTTGAGTAGGGTGTAAGAATATTTTCAGTTGACTACTACCTTTGAGAGTGTACTACACTTTCTTGGCACTGGAAAAAGAAGAAGATTGAATTATCTCGGAAGGAAATCGGTTAGCCAGAAGCTGAAAACCAAGATTAACGGCCGAGGGGACCCGACGAGCTGACCTCGCTCCACCCCAATATCTGCAGGCCAATTGGCAGGGCAGCGGTCGCTTGGTAGGCCTAGGCCCTTCAAGGGCTGTAGTGCCACGGGGTTAGGTTAGGTTAGAAGCTGAAATATTAGCAATTATTTGTAGACGATTTTTGTCGCTATGACATTACTATGAGCCAAGCTCATCTCCACGTGGTGTGACGTGGAAGCTACAAGGTACTTTCTCGAAGTCCAGGCGAGTATGTAAGGGAGCTGAGATGCGCCGAGAGGTCACTCAAATTCTGTGCATGGTCACGCGTCAGTCTTCGTTAAGCACTTTGTGCGCTAGTGAGCATATTAATCTACGAGGAAGATCTGAACTTAGTGAATATCGCCGGACCAAGTTATGGTCTATCTTCGAGTGATAGAATTTTTCACGACGTGTGTAACTTTCTAGGCGACATGATAGTTAGGCTTCGAACTCAGTGAAATATTTGGACGTTAAGGCTATTAGTGGCCAGTTTTTCGTCACATGGACAAATGGTAGACTTTGTCTACAGTACCTTTTAATATTATGGAACTTATTTGTTTCCAAGTTGTCAGTGACGAGCTGTTGTCTCGATAGTTGGTAAGATCAGCCACGACTTTATACTATATTCTACGGATACCAGTCTTGCATGGTCAGGTCATTAGACGACATGTGGGACCAGTTGTGCTTGGCGCGATTTGGGAGATGGATAATCTCACCCATTAGGAGATTAGAGGAGCCAATCTCTATTCTTACGGATGTGTGCTAGGCACTACCTATTACCCGAACACAGGGACTACCCAGCGTTGGGGCCAGCCGTGCTTGGCGCGTGTCTGGGGGATGCATAATTTCCCCCGTTAGGTTATTTATAATAGGAACTTCAGATCTGAACAATTTGCATAAGTTTGTAAGTGTATCAAAAATTTGTATGGGTGACAGCAGCATCAAAACTACAACTTATTTGAGTATTATGGATCCGTTGGATCTAACCCATATTCTTACAATAGCGCCAGCTATTATGACATTCCACATGGACAGTATGAGAAGAACTTAATTTTGAATCAGCTTCAAGACTAACAGTCATGTGCTGTTAAATAAATTGCGGGTAGAGATGGAAGTGGATACGAGCATTTACGTATGCGTCCGATGGGACGGACGAATGGAGACACTTCTGGAAAGGGAACTGTAATGGAACCGGCCAGGAGGCCCACCTCTACAAGAAATTCTGCAATGTAAGCTACAATTTGGATTTCATAGCTTATGGTATTTGGAAATGTTCCTTTTGAAGAAATAACAACACACAACCAACTTTCAGTTTGCTGAGGCAAGCTAGATTATCTTTTGAGTGTTCAGAACACGTTGTTTTTCGATTTTGAGTCTATGGGCAGCATCATGCGCCGTTTAGTTAAATTTTTGTATTTTTCATCACTGTCATCAGCCGTAGGACTGCAGATCTTACTCAGTTATTTTTGAGAAATGGATATTTTTTTCTCCATTCAGGAATTCAAGCTTGAAAATTTAGAGGAGTTTTTGTCCACAATTTCCATTTTTTGGAAATCTGATAATGATATTATAAATAATTTTCATAATAGTAATATTCTGTGATTTATAATGATAATAATAATATCTTGTGATGTTTTGTGACAGTTTAAATAATGATTTATAACAGTTTGGAACAGGTTAGTCCATCTTTGGGATTTTATTATCCGATTGTAAATCTAACAGAGATATCATGAATTTTACTAAGCATTACGCAGCTGCGTTAAATAATTAGTGTATTTTATGACACGGAAGGCCATCGGAAGACAAAGGAAAGCCTTTGGTAATGACACTATATGACAGAGGTAGACACGATTTAAGGATAATGTAAATTTCTGTGATGATTAAATTGATACAAAATTATTGGAGGAGCAAGTAAGCTTCGTAATGAAAAAGCACGTGGCATGATAAGAAAAAAAGATTATAAATATATGTTGAAGGTAGGAGTGAATCTTGTCATTCAGTAGTGAAGATTTAATGGATCGATATTGACAGTGTATGAAAATCTCATGTTGTTAAGATGATTCATAGTTATGGACTTTCATTAACAGCGATGACATTTTGGTTTACTCAACTTGTTAATCCGAATTAAGATAATGGTTGTTAATATTTAATAACAATAAAGTTTCATTACACCTCTCTTGTCGTTATCAATTTATTGTTTTAATGCAATATAAAGTCAGCACATATTTATTAAATTATTTCAATAGATTTTAATAGAATACTCAACAATGTTGATATGTCACGGAATAGTAGAATAAATTCTTCTATTTTAAATCATTAATAGTGTTGATAAAGTATTTTGAATAATTATGAACAATTTTCAAATGTCAAATAAAATATTTCATTCATGAACAACGTTCAATAGTCCGAACGGATTTCATATTTAATGTAGCTTCAAGTTTCATTGGAGTTATACCACGTATAAATATACTTAAATAATGCGTAACAATACTTCAAAGATCGACAATAAAACACAATGAAACGTCAACAACTGTTTCATCTACGAAGAATCTTCCCCTAATCTAAATTTCTTATTACAATAACATTCCCAATGAATTATCAAATCCAAAATAAATCCTTGAAATTTAAGGAAAAATCTTAAAATCGTTAAATGTTGAATGTCGAAATGTAAAGGCATTAATCTCCAAATCATGGATTAAAATCTTCAAACGATAAAATTTATAAATAAATATCCATCATAGAAAAATATACTGAAGTTCCATAATAAATATTTACTGAAGAATAAAATTAATAACAGCGTTGAAATGGTAAAAATTCTCTATACTATTCTAAATACAGCAAACTACAACCAACATCTACGAACGAAGATCACTCTCTACATTGTGATGACTCATGTAGACTATTGTGGTGGAAAATACTGTGGGGAACTGTATCCCACACTCTGAATAGCCCATCATCATCCTACTTCTGGAAAGCTGCATTGTCACGGCTCCAGTATCGAACTGCGTCGTCTGGTCTCGGATTCTAACATCTACTTCCTCAGCGGGGCGAAACCAATGTTCAGGCAATGAAATGGGACACCCTATTTCACTTCGGATCTTGTAGAATGTCGAAACGACATGATTGCGTATTTCCGTAATGTAGACAAAGAGTATGTAGTTGCGATAACTATTCTTCATTGTGATGGTATAATTTAGTATCGGTTGCTTCATATTCCAGTTCGTCTGTATAGACTACATCACATTCCTAACGCATATGTGGATTAAAACTCCATCACGGTCACTTCACAAACGTAGATAAGCATTCCCCTCAACTTATGAGAATATAACATCGTTGAAATATCTGATATCGAACAGTATAGGCATACATGTCAATGTCCACGGCTAATGTTATCTGAATGCGCATGTACCACTCAAGTGCGTCACTTACTCTCGTTGACTGCAAGTGCATATCTCGCTTGCTTCAAAAAGGACCGCGCACGAAATGTCTTGCTAGCTTGTCAGATAAGCACTTTTGTCGCCTCTGGCTTTCTCTATCAAAATGACTATAATTCTTCGGAGTTCAACTGAAAAAATCATGCAGATCGTGTATATAATGTTTCACAATAGTATTAATGTACTTTCGTAATGTTTATTCACACAGAATCTGATATTCAAGCACTTTTGTGCACTGTTCTTTCATTCACCGAACACGGCATTGAGGCTGGCCTGAGTTACCGGCTTCCTCACGGTAGGTGATACGGATCGCTCGCACTCGGCTAATTTCCGGGCTTCTTGGGAACTCGCGTGACACACGTCTTACTCACTCGAGCGCTCTCCGCACAAAGACGATCAGATCGATCGTGTCGTCTCCACATCGAAACTAATGACATGGCGCCTCATGAATAATCTGCGCCAATTAACGTGACTGAATATTCACATATATCTTCATACATGGTCTCCAAACTTCCTTCAGAAGGTGTTAATCATGATCCTTGTTAATTAAGAAGTTTCTCCAAAGTTATAGATGTATGTTTTCTCTCTAATTAACTAAATAACAGCATAATTTTCTGCTCAAGCTCATCAAAACAGGTGGTAAAATCTCTTCTTCCATCGTGCTTTGAGAACCTTGATTGAATAATCAGAATCATCTTTCCTCAACTCTGTTTGTTGCTATGCCATTTCTAGCAAATATACGGCACGAGTCATGGTTAAACCGTGGCTTGAGGTAGCCATTTGCCTCTCTTATCTGCAATCTGAAGCCATTGTTCCTTCATCAAAAACTGATATTGTGCAATACTTCAAAATGCTCCAATCTTTACCAAAGTTTACCAAAACAAACAAAATGGCTTTACCTCATCCTGAGCATCTTAAAATTTGAGTTCATTTTCCTCTCAACTTTAAAATAAAAGCGTTGCTAATGCTTTTATTCCAACAATACAAAACAATCCTTGAAATAGAATTTTAAGTTGAAATATTAGTCAATTCTCTCATAGAATACCAACAGATTCTTGGCATTGAATCTTCCAATAGACAAATTGCTATCTATTTCTGTGATGTCGGAACAATTGTTACCATAGGCAGTGCCTACTCTAAATGGCCCAAAACACAGGATCGAGAATTTTGTGTATCATGGCAATGTCGGCTCTGGTTGGCTTTCGAATTGAGACCAAATCTCCAACATTCAAAGGTGCACTGAAGCGTTTTCCCTGTAAATTCTTCAGGCGTTTATTTGCCGCTTTCCTCAAGTTATCCTTGGCCTTTTCAATTCTATTTCCTCTTGGAATTCCCCCGACTTAAACTGAGATCCATGGTCCGTTAAAAGAAATTCCGGTTTTCCTGCTTTCGGAATTACTGCTTGCTCTATTCTGCTCAAGACTTGCATTGTCGTAGCTTTCTGAATCGGATCCAATGATACAAATTTCGAAAATATATCTACTGTCAATAAAATGTATTGGTCACCTCTGTATCCTTTGGGACATGGACCGAATATGTCACAAGCAAATAACTTGCGACGTTGGGGAGGAATAATGGATCTAGGTCTTTCCTTAAGAAGTTCTGACGTATATTTTCCTTTCTGTCATTTCTCACAATATCTAATAATCTTCTGATATTCTCATGTTCTTCCATGTAAACATTTCCTGGAGTGTGTTAACAGTTTTATCGAGACCACCATGACTTATACTGTGGTGCGTCAACCAAATCAATGGGTTTGATATGTTGGGAGGATCCACAACTCTGACTATCGTCTTTTTGATATCGACCTACAGTACTTACAAACGATGTTTCCCGACAAAACATAACGATCTGAGCGTTTTCGACTTTTCTCATAGTCAGGATTGGTGTTGCCCATAAGACCATTCAAGAAACGATACATAATACTAATTGGAGTGCATCTTTTCTGTGATACATTAATCTTCTCGAGCTTTTCCAAAGTCACTTGATCTTGAGGTTCCAATTGTATCGCATTTATCCGGACATTTTCAATAGGATTATGCGATAATGCATCCGCCAACAAGTTATCTTTCCCAGGCTGGTGAACTATCCTAGCACTAAACTGCTGGACAAACAACATCCATCTGGTCAGTCTATCACTAGACATATCTGACTTCATCATGAACTGTAAAGCCTTATGGTTTTGTAATTAATATGATCTGGTGTCCTATCAAGATCTTCTTCCACTGCTACAATGCTGTTACAAAAGCCAATGCTTCCAAATCAGTAGTGAAGAAATTTTCCTCATGAGTCCTCAATTTTCTGCTACAAAATCCAATATACTGCATGTCTCCCTCTTCATCCTTCTGATATAATACAGCATTAATTCCTATTCGATATTCATCAAAGTCAACCCCATGCACTATACAGCCCATGACGAGCTAAGGCCGACCAAAGACTCCAGATAAAATATGCGGTCAAATTCAGGATACTCTAGCTTGATGTTATTTCTGATCATCTCCTTAGCTCTCTCGAACGCCTCTTCTGTGGCTGGACCCCTTTTCCACCTATAGTTCTTCTTAAGAAGATCGTACAACGGTGCCATAATCTCAGAATATTCAAGAAATGATACATACCGACAAATTCTCTGACTTGGTTCACCTTCGTTGGTCTTGGGAACCTGACAATAGCTTCAACTTTCTTCTCATTGGGATCATAACCAAATTGATCTATTTATTCTCTCACGCATGAAGTGACACTTGTCAAAGTTAACTTTGATGTTTCCTTTCTGATAATTCCATCCATTTCCGTTTTCTTTCTTACCACTCGTACTTCTTCGTAATATTTTTTAGGTATAGGGTATATCATCTTCTGATAAGGTGTTTCGTTCATCAATCGAATACGATATTGGAAATCCTTGATTAGACCTGGTTTCTCATCAAAAATGTCGTTAAATTCAAATATGAGATCTTCAAATTCATCGTCGATTTCTTCGAATCCTTCAACACAGAGAGGGTAATGCTCTTTCTCTCCTTCCACTTCGTTAACAACGTTGTCTAAAACATCCTCTCTATAATCTTTATCTAGATCTGTATTCATTTCCTGTTCTTCCCAATCATTCATTTCCGAACTAATGTCATTAAACTTGATGACTCGATTCTTCATATCGATAACTGGTCCTACTTTTGCAATAAAGTCTATTCCCAAAATCTCATCGAAGTTTTTTCTTATTAACAACTATAAATACATGTGCGTAATCTCTGTTGTTTATCTTGAAATTCAACATAACCTGAATGTTATATTTGACAGTCTTGTCTTGGAAGATAGTGTGCCCGTCTGTCCACCTGGGATGGACAGGCGACCACTTGCGAGGCTATATGAGCACAGTGTCAACACGAGATTTATCTCAGGGCGTCCTGGGCTTGGCTATGTAATTACTGCACACTGCACCCATGCTCCCCGCAAAGGATAAGGAAAGACTTACACAACAGACAGTGAGAACACATATTAAGATAAAAACCAATGCACCAAACAATTTACTTACCACGCACTGGCATGAAAATGAGACTAAGTCTTCCGACCCATTAGCAGAGTAACGTAGAGATGTTTTTACAGAGGCCTAGCCTCACTGAGTATAACCACAGCGTAGCGTAACAGCGTAACAACAGGTGACCAGCTGATCAACACAGACAGATCAAAACAGACAGATAGCCTGGCCTACTAAGAGTCAGTTTATATACTGCCACAAAGCCAAATATCGATAGCTGTAGTTGCATTACGTAATGCGATGCCTTCACTTCTATTGGTTCCCACCATCAAACATGCTAGAAGGTTATTTAGATCAATTGAAACTTCGTGAATTAAACGGGAGAATAATTCCAAATAGAATTCCGAAGTGCTGATGCACTTATCTGAATACAAACAAGTATATTGTTCTCCGTCATTTCCTGGTGGTACTCAGACCAAGCACCTGTTTCAAACCATGGCGAGTCAACAGCTTGTCGCGACCTTGGTGTCGTCTCAGCGCACTCAATTCAAATTACACCTTTATCCACTCCGTCGTATAAGGGCACAATACCTCAAACCTTCACTGTTGAAGCGGGCAAAATAGTCATGCTGGCGTCTCTTAACAGCCTCAAATAGCATTCCTCTGACAAGATTGATATAACTGCGCCTGTGTCTACCAATGATATGCAATCTTCCCCTTCTACATTTGTGTTTTAATAGGTAATTCCATTTGTCTATCTTCTCTTTAGTTCTCTTCCTCAAGCAACATATCTTCGTCAGTTACCTGGTAAATTTCTTTAATGGTCACGTTGTAAGATGGCATTTTATCTTCATTTACTTGCGCTTTGTAATCGGAGATATTTTTTTTGTAGAGGGGCTGCTACATCTGTTCTCTCCTGTTGACTGGTACTCGGTTTTGGATCTGGGTTGTTGTTGTTGTTGTTATTATTCCTATTTTCACGAGTAGGCCAGTCAAAAGTGACACAAAGTATGGCTAAATTCGCAAAACAGGATGTATCTCTGAATTTTAGTATGTTGCTTGGATCCATTAGGGCTATGTATACCCAAGTTTGCAACTCTCAAAAAGTTGTGGAATAATTTTTACACACCAAAACCCGCGAAATTTTTGGACATGTTTCAGATTCTGCTCTATATCTCCTAATCCATGCATTCTTCGTCGAAAGCTATACGTTTGTGAAGAGCATTAAATGTGTGACAATGTAAGCCCAACCGAAGCTATGTAGGTCAATTGGTTACTGAATTAGGCACTTTGAAAATAGGCCAGGTTTTCCAAAAAATTGAACATTTCAGTTTTAGACTTCTTTGGACCGAAACTGAGCCGAAACCATTGATCCTACGAGTAGCACTTGTAGAATATAATTTGTAGTCAATTTAATTAGCTTTAAATTAAGTGCAGAGCGGGGTCTGTATGCCTCGTAGTTCTCGCAACATCTCAAGAAACCCGTATAAGAAACAAAATCGCATTTTTCCAGAAATGCACCTAACCACTTTTTGTTGCATGAAGTGAGATTTAAACATGAAAAACGTGTTATGAATCTATGGGAGGGAGAGAAGGGCGACCGCCCAGGGCCCCGCGTTCCGGGAGGGGGGCTCATGCCATGGATTTTTTAAAATTTAATTAATAATGTAATTATACTTTCAAACTAATGCATAATTCATATTCCTTTTTCAGTGCAGCTATGACCTCCCATGAGAAAGAAAGGCTCTTGCTTGGCACTGAATGGTCACAAATACTGTTGGCAGAAGACAATGAAAATATACAAAGTGTAACTGCTAAATTCAAAAGCGCCCTTGAAAAACTTGAAGAAGAAGACCGCAAAACTTTGGGTACTCTACTATCGAATGACCTTACTCATGAAGCGATTCATTCAAGCCGAAAGGATGGGAGATTGGAAACTTCACCTGCAAATAATCGTCCAGGTCAGGTCTGTGGACTGACTTGACAATTGAACAGGTATTGATGCGTTCAATGAAGAGCTAGGGTGGCCGGCCAAAACCATGGCAGAGGTATCTCTGCAAGTGTGCTCTCTCGTTGGACGGTCGGGATGGTATATATGCTGAATATATGTGAAGAGGTAGAACAACAAGTGAACAGCATGTCGATATGCGACCTACGCAAATTGCACGAGATACCTCAGACATGAGACAACTGAAAGCCTGCTTCAATAACCATCCACCGTTCCCATCAATGGATAAACTCGTATCCATCAGCAGTGGCACTGTAGGTGGCCCCCACAAAAATTGCCACACTGTACGAGAAGAAGGACTGAAAGGAGTGAACCGAATTATTGGAAAAACGCTTGGGAATGTTAGTTTCTCTAGGAAATAAAAGTCCTCTCTGGCAACGCCTACCACCTCTATCAAGATCCACAAGAAGAGAGTCGATGTCGAGCCACTCACCATCTTCCAGCGCATGTGTATCATGAAACAGTCAGACCTACAGTTGAAGGCCCACTTCACATAAGAGCTCGCTCCACTTCCAATGGCCCTATTTTCCAACGAAGGGATGCGTAAAGGCACAAAATCATCTTTTTACGCTGCCTTCACTCAAGCCACAGAGAACGTCAGTGTGCAGGCAAAACCATTTGCTGTCGTCGATGGAGGATACCTCCTCTATAAAGTCGTGTGGCATCGGAATGATTCGGTACGGGCTATCACAGCAAGCTACTTAAACTACATATTTAACCACTTTGGGAGAAATGTGTGTGTAGTCATCGACGGGTATCCTGAGGATGGCGCCCAAAAGAGCTCCAAATTTACAGAGCAATAGGTTCCACTAAAAGAAACGTATACTTCCAGAAGAGTGGCACAGAGGTGAGGAGGGTTGGGTACAATTCTCCTCCAGCTTATTCAACCAAGGGGAAGTGGAGCTACCACCTGGATTTGAACTTTCCATCCACGCATTCACTGGGTGCGACACAACCTCTGCCCTCTTCTGGCAGGGGAAGATGAAAATGTGGGGCCACTTCAGACAAAAGCAAGCCCTAGTGGACCAAGCAAGAGTTTTCCTCCAGACAGATGCCACACACCAACAAGTCGCAGCAGCGGGTGACAAGTGCCTAATTGCCCTTATGGAGGAGACCAAACGACAGACACCCTCAACGATGTACGCTTCCATACTTTTGTGAAGACAGAAGCCAACGCCAAAGCGAATCTGACCCATTTGCCCCCAACCACAGAGGCTGCGTCGTATCACCACTACCGCACATACCACCAGGAGCAAAAGTGGTTGAGGATGGAGAAAGAGGCCACCGACTGAGGTTCAGAATTGACATCGGCTGGACTCATCACCATTACCAGTTGGCAAGCTCTTGCCCCCGCAGAGCTCCTAAAACTCCTCTCTTGCAAATGCAAGAAGGGGTGCAGAGGTGGCTGCACTTGCCTGAAAGCAGGGCTCAGATGTTCGGTGATGTGTGCTACCTGCACAGGGGAAACGTGCCAGAATACTGCCCTTATCATCATTGAAGAGGACGACGACGAGCCTCAAGGCAACCTTGACGATCCACCAATACTGGAGTACCTACGTACAGAGGACGAAGACGACGAGCCACCAATAGTGGAAGACCTACCTATTGAAGAGAGCAACGAAAGTGACGGCCCAGGGCCATCAAAAACAAGGCGACGAGTTTGACTATGTGTCTAATTTGATTGACTGATTGATTAAGTTACTCTACTTTTGATTTCTTATGTTTATTTTATTATTATTTTATTATATTTTATATCGGGTGGTCGCCATGTTGGATTTTTATATAGGCTACGTAGGCCACAGAGGTAGGCCTATGTACTATTAGATGACGATTTGTGCGTAGATTCATTATTCAAACGTTGACTTTGATCACGTGATTAGGACACAAGAAATAAAAAAAATGAAATTTCGTATAGCCACCATTTTGAGGTTATGTAAACAATTGAATTAAATTAGATGTCATTGCATTACATTTGCTGTACCAAGTTTCATCACGCTCGGATGGCTAAATCGCGGCCAAAGTCTATTTACAAGTTTCAAATTCGCCCGGCCGCCATGCTCGTTTAATACTTAACAGGGTTTTGAAAGTCACATAGGTGAACTTCTACTGTCGGGGAAATAAGTACAGATACTCGAGTTTAGAGGTCAATAAAACCTTTACCCTTAGTCTTACATAAGAACAACCTACACCAAAATTGTCCTTGTTTTATTTGTCGTTTAACGATATAGAGTAAATATTTGCATTGTATCTCGTTAAACTTTTATAGCAGATTGAACAAAAAAAGTACCGGTTTTTCTTACCAAGTTTGCGGAGCGCTCACTTAGAAAGATCAATACGTTAAAAGTATTGATCTGATCGTAACGAAACTTTAATACGTCTTAAAGGAACTTATTGTTAACGCGTATATGAAGTTTTAATCTGATCTGATATCGCACCCCCGCCACTGCCACTACTCAGATCCTATAAATAGCAATTCTACGGCACTGAATAGAAAACTGCTATGACTCAAAATTGTTAATATAAAAAACACATAATTATAAACCGTTAAATAACTTTGTATGTTATTGTATAGTACTAGACAATGTTAGAAGTTAGTAATACGTTACTTTCACTTTAATTATGTAAATATTTATATTTTCCCTATTAGCTCAAAATCTTTAAATGCTTCTCCTGAAAAAGTGTCCTTTTTGACTTGTGGCAGTCTTGCACCGGGGGTGCGTTATATTATTATATTATATTATTATTATAATATTAAAATACATTTCACCGTTTGTTTAAATGATTATATGCCTTCATTTTCATTACAAAAACAAAAAACAAAGGATATGAAATGTTATGGAACATTTCTGGAAAAATGCTATTTTACCTTATATGGGTTGTTTTGAGATTTGGAGAGAATTACGAGGCTTATAGACCCCGCTCTGCGCTTAATTTAAAGCTCATTAAATGGCCTACAAATTATATCTTGCAAGGTCTACTCGTAGGATCAATGGTGTCGACGCAGTTTCGGTCCAAAAAGGTCTAAATCTAAAATTTGCAATTGTTTGAAAAACGTGCCTATTTTCAAAGTATCATAATTCGGTAACAAATTGACCTACAGGGCTCCGGTTGGGCTCATATTGTTAAAAAGTGTATTCTCTTAACGAATGTAAAGAAAAGCCTTTGACTAAGAATGCATGGATTAGGAGATATAGAGCAGAATCTGAAACAAGTCCAAATATTTCGCGGTTTTTGGTGTGTAAAAATGTTTCCACAACTTTTTGAGAGTTGCAAACTGGGGTATACATAGCCCTAATGCGTCTTAAAATCAGAGATACAACAGGTTTTGCGAATTTATTGTCACTTTTGACTGGCCTAGATTTCCCAGCCTGACATTTCTTAAATACTCCTGACCTTCACGATATCGTTCATTATATTGCTGTCTAGTGAATACATCGTCATATTGGGAATTTCAATGTCTAACTACCTTATAATATACTTAATAATACTTCTTTCTTGATTTATTTAAATTATGCTACCCTTATTAATCAAGATTCCAATTAATTTTTATTCATTACGTTAAATTACTGTGACTAAACATGTCAACAACCGGTTTAACAAACAAACAGATTTAGATTATGAGTTATCTTTCTGTTTATAACTTATTTTTCCTTCCACAATTCAAATAGGCGACATTACAAGTCAGTGGATTACACTTTGTATAGGCCTAAGAATTTACCGTAGCAAGTTTAACTGGGCTCGAATGGTTAAATCGCAAGAAACGTCCATTTAAATATTAAGAAATCGCGTCGCCCCCATGTCAGATTTGTGCCCACCAGGTTATTGAAAATTCCATAGGTGAACTTATGTTAATAGCCTTTATCAACATACACAATTCCAGGTTGATTTCTGTCATAGATTAGTAGATATTGAGATCCGTCTACATTTTTCGGATAGTCGCCATGTTGGATTTTTATATAGGCTACGTAGGCCACAGAGGTAGGCCTATGTACTATTAGATGACGATTTTTGCGTAGATTCATTATTCAAACGTTGACTTTGATCACATGATTAGGACACAAGAAATAAAAAAAAAGAAATTTCGCATAGCCACCATTTTGAGGTTATGTAAACAATTGAATTAAATTAGATGTCATTGCATTACATTTGCTATACCAAGTTTCATCGCGCTCGGATGGCTAAATCGTGGCCACAGTCTATGTACAAGTTTCAAATTCGCCTGGCCGCCATCGTCGTTTAGTACTTAACAGGTTTTTGAAAATCACATAGGTGAACTTCTAGTTTTGCCTTTTATCAGCGTACAAAATTTCGGGGTGATATCAGTAATAGTTTCGGAGATATAGATCGCCGGTGAAATATTTCACACAGACGCATGTTGAATTGGTGAGACGTAATAAAATTTGAAGGGCTCGGTCGGTGTCGGACGAAATAGGCTTATGAGATCACCTTTTTTCCGTGTATGTGTGTGTGTGTGCGTGTGCCCCCCTAATGAAATGTGAATGGCTTGAGTGATTTCAATGAAACTGGGTAAGGACATAGCACTATTTCGTCCCACCCCGTCCATGTCCTTCAAATTGTATTACGTCTCACCAATCCAACATGGCGGCTGCGCAAAATACTTCACCGGCATTCTTTATCTCCGAAACCATTACTAATATCACCCTGACATGTTGTACGGTGATAAAGGTCGCTACTAAAAGTTCACCTATGTGACATTCAAAACCCTGTTAAGTACAAAACGAACAAGGCGGCCAAGCGAAGTTGAAACTTTTAAATAGACTTCGGCCGTTTTTTAACCATCCGAACACAGTGAAACATGCTACAGCAAATGTTTATACACATTGTAACGCAACTGACATATAATTTAATTCAATTGTTTACATAACCTCAAGATGGCGGCTGTACGAAATTTCAAAATGTAGTTTCTATTTCTTGTGTCCTAATCATGTGATCGAATTCAACGGTTAATAATGAACCAACCCAAATATCGTCATCTTATAGTGCATAGCCTAACTATGGCCTACATATACAAGAATCCAACATGGCGACCATCCGAAATGTTTAGACGGATCTATCTATGATATCAATCAACCTGAAATTTAGTATGTTGATAAAGGCTATTAACGTAAGTTCACCTATGGAACTTTCAATAACCTGGTGGGCACAAATCCAACATGGCGGCAACGCGAAATTTTAATATTTAAATGGACGTTTCTCGCGATTTTACCATTCGAGTGCAGTGAAACTTGGTACGGTAAATGCTTATAAAAATGTTAACCCTTTGACATCGAATTAATTTCAATTGTTGTCATAACCCCCGGTTGGCAGCCGTGCGAAATTTTAAAAACTCGTTTTTATTTCTTGTGTCCTAATCATGCGATTGAAGTTTGAATAATAAACCTACGCATTAGTCTTCATTTAGTCTAATAGTAGGCCTACATGGCCTACATACTCAAGTCTATATAAAAATCCAAAATGGTGATCAACCGAAATATGTAGACGGTTCTCAATATCTACGAATATATGCCTAGCCCTATTACAGCAATCAAACTGAAATTTTGTATGTTGATAGAGGCAATTAATATAGGTCTAAGTAGGATATAATGAACCCTTTATACATACTGTATAATAATGATTCATGTTTTATTTTATTCGTCATATTGGAATACATGTATAGTACAGTGGAGAAGGCAGGGAGCCGGATGGTGCTGCAAGGTGTCTGCAGTGTGGGAGGCAGTTGAGCAAGCGTGATATAAATAGCCAGTTCTGGGAACTCAGGTGCATGAACTTTCGAGCGTTGCTTGGTCCCTTTGTTTAGGCAGGTCAGGACAGGAAAGGGAGACCAGTAATGAGTAGAGATGGGGATATATGTGACGTCAGGGAGGGCGTGGGGATGGACTGTAACCCAACGTCCTGGGCTTGAATCTAACGAATCACAGAGGGGACGCCATCGTAGCGCGCCAAAGATGCGTGATATCAAAAAGTGCGGGAACTGCGTTTTGATTAATTGACCGAACGGAATGAGATCCGCTGACCATGGATGTAACCTGCATGAAAAATGATGACGATTGAGACCACGCACGAGTCTGCAGCTCATCTGCTTCGATAAAAATATTTTTATTTTCCCCACTCCTGAGTTTGTGCCGTTTTTGTATAAATGAGACCACGATGCTAGTCTGATTACACATTTTCTGAAGTCTTGGAGGAGACAGGGTGCTGCCCGAAGATACTTTAAATTTTGAGGTAAGGCTTGTTTGAGTCTCAATGGAGGCAACTTTATTACGTCTAGTGAACTTATAAATTTTCAAGATAGACCGTGGGGCTAATCGACATTAACTTTATAACAGTTTAAAGTTTTGTGAATATGAAATTTGGGTGTGTTAGTGCGTGTGGAGTTGGGCATTTACAATAATTAGGAAAAGTCGACGATATAAATTGCACAGTACTGAGAGTGAAACTAGTAGCTCATGTGGCAATTTTAGCAGGTTATTTAGTGTACATTCACAAATATTATATGGACATTTTTCTCTTTAAAAAGTCCAAGATGTCGACAACGTGGTCTAGAAGCGGGATGGTGTATGTGGAATCTTCTGTCGAGATGGTCATGGCAGAGTAGAGAGATCCTGCTGGGGCCATGTCTTGTGACGTTCTGACTCGAATTCAGCCTAGTTTAAGGCATTGACAGAGCCGAGGATCGAAACGACTTGTGAACCTAATGATGCAAGAAATGGAATTTAGGAATGGAACAATATTTTATTAACACAACTATTTTAGGTGGTGAATGAAATATACTGATGAGTTTTTGGAAAATTTTGGAGCATTTTGAAAGAATTAAATTTCGGAATATTTCAGTGAATATTATTTTAACCAAGTGATAGTCCAATCTTCAGACACTGGAATATGACCAAGGCTTCAAGTTAGCAAGCCTAGGACCGGTTTTGGATGGCCGATTCGACAATAACAAAATTGTGCTCACGACACTTTGATAAGAGGCTAGAACAATGAGTTTTTCTTGATAACTCAGGAACCAATCAGAATGAACCACAAAATTATTGAGGGAATCGCTATCATATTAAATTTTAACATATAAAGCGATATTAGCACTTCTACAGTTGCAGAAGACGAAATGATATTTTATTACCAAAACAGAATTAATTATTAATGGGCATAAGAGAAGATATGAGCGAAATACAGTTATTAGGACTGTGTGTGAGGCTAGACCGTCATTTCAGTCAGGCACGAGTGCGGCAGTCTAGAGTGCAGAAGTCATTCCTTCTTAGCGACGTTTACGGAGAGGACCTGTGTCACTGAGCGTCCCAGTGGAGCTCACATAATAATCGAGGCACGGCAAGGAGATTCAGACTTGACCGAGAGGAGACACCGCACTTGCCGAGGAAGAACAGGAGATGCCGGCTCTAAACGAAAAGTATTAATTTGCAACTTGAAGCAACACTTCATAATTCAGCGCATAACAGAAGAAGTCTTCAATATTTAAGCATTATATTTCTACAACATTATTAGTAGCACAGTATACACCAACTGCTACAGAGAAGCATTAATTCTACAGCATATTCACCACGCAATTACGATGATAAAGTCTACAAGTCAGGGGGGATGTTCCCAGCTTACAATTGTTAAGAAGATTATAATGAAGTACCAAGCAATGGAGGGAGGTTAATCTACATTCACAGAGTGGAAATTCGGAGTCGACCAGACAACCATGAGTCGATGATTCTACGACTGCTATTCCTTCACGCAGTAACCTGAATTTACCTACAATCCACTACCAACTTGGGAGATGTCAACCAGAGACTTTCAACCTACAATGATGACGAGATACTACAAGAGGCCAGCCGACAAAGGAGTTCGTTTGTTCCGGGAACGAGTTTCCAGATTTTATATCTAGAAGCTAGAAGACCCGTTAGCGAGATGCGAGAACGCACGCCCAGGTGTTCACACAGCAGTGGAGGGAGCCACTCAGCTGATTCGCAGGCAGCAAGCAGGGACCCGTTTCCTGGCGCACGACGAACGTGTTCCAACGCAGGAGATGTGCATCTTGAATATCAGGCCAGGTATCACGACAGCAGCGCATCACGAATGTAGACGAATGATTGTTCTAATATCTCAGTAGTTGGTTATATTTTTGAGGGTATTTCAGATGTGAACAACTTATAGGTAGATTTTCCTTCACTCATAACCCATGTTATTATGTTGTCAATTTTAGAAAATCTATTGTAAATTTTATAATACGTCAGCGTGTGTCGTTTTTGATTTATTTTCATTTTTATTTGGATTTTTAATATTCCGTATTTCAATTTTTAAGGAAACGTTTTAGTTATACTCACTTTGAAACGAAACTGTTTTATAATTGGAATGCTTCGATAAAATGCGTAACAACTTACAGAATGCGTCAATATTGCTAGATCGCATCGTTATATAGAGAAAGCATTAGTGTAATATGCTAGAACATTTGTAATAAAAATTTTAATGTGTCATAATGTAAATGCAACATTTATAAACATATTTTGGAGAATAACAATTCCAATATCGGAATGTTATTGCAATATGACATTATTATAGTCATTGGTAAACAATTATAACGGAGTTATAAATGAAATAGGATCATAATGTTGACAGACAGAGTCAAAATGATGCCTAGCAAAAATTGTATTGAAATAATTGGTAATTGCGAAACCACAGACTAGGTGATTTGCAGATCTACCTTAGGGCTTATTTGAAATAAAACACGTTTGAAATGAATAATTGATTCATTAAGGAATACCAAGAAGGGAGGAAATGTATTATTATTATTATTATTAAAAGCGAAGACGAGCGAACTATAGTCTATTAATACTAATATTTTTATTGTAACGTGGAAAGCATTATGTTGTGAGAGTTTATTAACGAAATGCGTTAATTAAAGTCAAGTGGAATATTAAACAAGAATATATTGAAGTGAACAAAAATGTTAGTGATAATTAAGGAGCACGAAGATAATTAGTTTGGAGAGGAGTTTGTTGAGAGTGCACCATGAACAGTATTTCACAGGTTCGTGTTTACTTAGTAGGGTCACTAATTCTTATACATGTTTGGAATGTATTAAGATGGGTTTTAAAGAATACCGTGCATTAATACTATTGTTGAAAGGAAAGGAATGTGTTGAGAAATGTAAACGAGTAGTTAACGCTATTTTAAGAAGTTGTTCACCGTATAGGAAGGTTGATAAGTGTATTGCCGATTGGAGCAAAAATGTTTGATACAGTATGTCAAAGAAAAATAACTGACATTAGAGATTTAATTTGTGTTTTACATGTCAGAAAAGTGTAATTCCGGAATCCACGAAGTGTATTGAAGGTAACAGAGTAGTCGCGCATCGTTCTTCAGGTATATCGTAATTTATTAAGTGATATGACATTACAGAGCCGTAATTAACTTAATTGTTCGTTACAAAGGTTCCTTTGATTGTGACAGAAACCAGTAAATGCAAGTAAAGACATTGTTTGTGAACAAGTATTGAGCCCGTATTCGCTCAGGCTGGGGATTATTTTTATGATAGAGTTGGTAACATGAGTGAGACAATCTCTGAATGCATCCAGGAAGATGCAGTTGTACTTTTGACTTCATTTGGAGATCATCAGTACTTGTTTTGCCATGAGTAAAGAAGGTATTCTTTAATGTTCATATTTGTATTTACCACATCCAGTATTTCTGCATAATTTGCCAAGGAGAAATGGCCTAATATTATTAATTTTGTACTTGAGACTATGGTATGACACTGTGGAAATGCAGGAGTAATGTCGAGAGATACTCAACGACTCGACTAGTCTTGAAGCCAGTCGACCCGCTTCCGGGAAGAAAGTATTCATCTTCTAAGTCTAGCACCGCACGTGTGTTACACGTGGATCCTCCAGTCCGGTCAAGGGACCGATGAGAATTCATAAAAGTGAAGGAATCAATCCATTGGAAACGTCATCCAGTTTATTTTATCGCACGATGTGTGCCTAGTGAAAATCGAGTGAAGTTATTGCTAAGTGAGCATGCAAATACTGTGAAAAAGTACGATAATCCAACCAGACACATGGCCGATTTTCGTGCCATCCATAAATTTGAGTGTCTGTGTTTGAAATAGTGCAAGTGTAATATTTCACACCAGTGAAAATTGCTGATAATAATCCACGCTGTGTGAAGTCACGATTTTCTTGAGCGAAAGATGTCGACGATTTATGTTGATAAAAGTTTTCACAACGAGTGATAGTGAAAGTGAGTCGACACGTGTTTGTGTCCAGTAGAGCCTGTGAAGCAGACATGGCCATTCTTTTGTAAAATAACGTCTGCAAAATATCCAGTGTAGCAGCTGTGTTTGTTTGTGAAACCACGCTAGAAGCAGTGATTTTTTGTGGAAATTGCTAACGCCTACACGATGTACGAGATCCACCAAGAGAGAAGGATATCATCACCGTTCACCATGCTGGTGATAATGGCTTAAACACCTGATGAGAGAGAGACCGAGCACCATAACAGCACAATAAAATGGAAGCCGAAGAACGCAGCATAAAATCTCTGTACGAGTGCTGGAAGACTTGCCCACGCTCAAAATGGAAGGATTTACCCCTCAATTATTCCTTGTTGGAATGAGGTGAGCTACCGTGTTTTTCGCCGTGAGTTTTAATTAATATCTTTTTGTAAGGTGATGGTCTTTGGTAGAGTAGTTTTAACGATCGTACTTCGATACACAGTCATCTAGTTAGGACTTATTTTAGTGGGTTTCTTTTAGTTGACGTCTATAGTAATTTTAATTTTTCCATGCACATCGCAGCGTAAGTTTCCAATACATTTCCAAGCCAAGAGTTAGTCACCTGATTAATGTGTGATTTCTCACACGGTGCATAAAATGTCATTTTGAAGTTCACTTTGAACTAACCGATTGTGTCAATAATTTAACGGAGCAGTAATTTGGTTTATTAATCAGCAGTTGCTGAAGTCTTTATTTTAAGCTCCTTTATTTTGTAAAATGTGAAGCACGCCTCTGAGCAGGCGTATCCTCTAATGGGAGAGGTTACCCCTTTACTTATCTTTGGGTAAATACATTTTTGTTTGAGAGTGGAAAGTTTACCACTAGATTCGAGATGAATCAATTGTCAGTGTGAAGGAGTGTAATATCTTTCTGTTAGTACTCCTAATCCCGTTCACACTAGTAACGTATCATTTTCAATGAACGCCACTGTTTTATATGGTGTGAATGTTTATTTCATACATTTGAAGTGCCTCGAATGCACAGGTTTAATTTTTGATAAACCTGCCGTGATTGTGATATCTTCCAAACACCTTAGTACGAGTGGAATAGTTCTCGTCTTGTATGCTTTGCTTTGCCCATGCAAGCATATCATTGTCCATTATGTTTTGTCTACTATAACTACATCACGAACATTACAATGAGTGTTATATTATGAACTGCAAGTGTAGGATCATTCTTTGAACATTTTTGTGGATCCAATATGCTAATGAAACGAACACTTTAGATTTTACTGTTAGCCAAAGCAGTTCGTAACAGTTTGAGAATGAACAAATGTCATTTACATATGAGGACAAGTGTCTTCAAGCTTACGCGCAGTATTGTCAACCCATAATCCCAGATGAGACAAGTCTTTTGACAGATACAATGCTAATGCTTTTATAAAGGATTCATTCTGAATAAGCCAGTTTTATAGGCTTGTTAAAACTAGGTCAAGTTGACAGCTATGTATATTAATGCAATGATACTGTGTAACAGTAGGTCAGCCATTCTATTCTCGATCTTCTCATGTGTTGTGAGCGGAGAACTTTTGGAAAAGTTTTTGTTGTTTAAGATATTCCAGTTGTCTTGTGACACTGATTGACATATTTTGAGGCTATGTGAATTTTTGCTCGCATGTTGTGTACTCTTTTTGCCGTGTTTTCATACACGATGATGGGGTGGTTGCCCATATTTTTGAGGTTGCCTGCCTTGTTTCAAAGCTGAGCGCTTGACAGACCGAGGTCTCTGATGTGATCCAGGTGGACACACATGGTTACTATAGAATGGTTTTTGAGCTTTTTGACAGCTCGAAGTAGGCAAGTTCGCGTGTACTTGGGTGTACACAAGTGGTTATCCACTAGTTAGGAAGCCATACACATGGTCAATCCGTATAATTAATGAATCTTAAACCAACGACAACTAATAATCAACAATTAAATAAGAAGAAGTAATGAACTTAAACGAATGCTATAATTCTCGTTAATCACTAAACGCCTGTTTAACTTTAATCCTGGTTTATAACTCGCTGACCATTGTACTGAGCTGTATAGATTTATTTCTTCGTTAGTTTAAGCTTTTAGCAGCTGAAACGTTCGACTGACAGGGATATGGTTTACCCCGAGTTTTTCAACTCGTGGGTCGTGAACCAAGTAATTTTGTTCTACTGTTAACGGACAGTATTTTCACTTTCTAGCTTACATATTATAGATGACCGATGGAAACAAACAGTAACCATCAAGCGGTAGGCAGGATTAATAAGAATACTCTTGTGTGTGATATTTATTTATTGATTGTTTTGTATACCCATATTCCCATCTTTCTTCTACTACTTGTAGATGTCTTGTTGTACAGTTGATTTTAAATTTATTTGTATTGTAAAAGATGACTGTAAATCAATCTAGATCTTTTGTTTAGTTTGTGATACTACGGATGCTTCTCACCGTAGGTTAATTTAAATGAGGATTTGTTTAGGTCATTGAAAATTAAATGTAAATACGGGATGGTCGCAGTTTACTTTGTTGAATTTTCTGTCATGTTTGACAATTTGCCAACAAGAGGTTTCACTTGGAAACATCATGCCTTGTTCATTATAACTTTAATTAAAACCTTTGTACCATTTCCCAAGCTTTGCTAGTGTTTTTGACTGTATTTAGGACCAATCGAGAGGGGTTAATTTTTGAGAGTTAATCATTGTTTATTTTTGTTTATTTACTTTTGTTAGTTAACGGATTAGCCTACTAATACCCCCCGATGGTAGGACAGGGGTTTGAGATTTTAATAACCCATTTTTTGAAATATTATTTAAGCCTCGATTAATTTAGTAGTTTGTTTCTTTTCGGGGTGCATTTCCTTGGGAGGTCTATGACTAATGCTATGATGGGAAAAGACGCCGACTTCACCGGCGCGGCATGTGTCGCATGGGACCTCGTGCCGGCCCTGAGTACTCATAGGCTTGTTCCAGGGCCGGCGAGAATGAGGTAGTCAGGGCTCAGCCACTTCCCCTCGATACGTTCTGCCAGCCGGTTCAACACTGTGACGTCACAGGGTTGTCACTCGCGCCAATACTGCCATACAAATACCACTGCTTTGCATTAGCCGGCAGCATGTATTCAGTACTTAATGACCCCCATGATACCATTCTACCCCTAGTGGCACTTTCATCAGTTAATAAATAATGCTTTAATTAAAGGCTAATTCACCTAGACATGGTAAAATGAGCGAAATCACAACAAATCAGTTACAGATATGCTTACTTCTTGGATCTTACTCATTTGATAGATTTTTTCATCTGTTTTCTCTCACTAAATTTGTTTCTATTAACTTCTCAAATTCTAATATATGTTCTGAGTCTTGCATACACGTTAATGGCTTCTTTACATACACTCGGGAATATCGAATGCAGCCTATTTTTTAACACTTTCACTATACCCGGTTGCCGATTAAACCCGAATAGAGGACCATGTATTTCTAAAAACACCTTTTCAAATTCTTTCACTGAACTAAACCACTGGTCACTTGGTTCAGTAAGGCAGCCGTATGATGGAGTTCGTATCCAAGATGGCTGCCCCCCTTCCGGATTTGGAGCGAATTTTGTAATTCTTTCAAGGCTAGGGTCAATATCCCGAACACAGAAAGCAACGTAGCCAGCGATGTACATAACTCCTTCGTCCTCAGCCCATGTAATTTCGCCCTCGACATCTTATCTTCTGTAATTAAACCATACCAATACACAAATATGTTTTTATACATAAAAATATATCATAAATAATTACATTGCTTTATAAATACTTTAATTTCACAGTTTAAATTATTAAAAACCAATTCAATATAATTTTGATGAAACTATGAATGTACAAATTATGTAAAATGTGTAAAAAACTGTTTTGTAACGTTTGAAATATATTACAATAAATTCGCGTAATATATCCTCCTCCAAGAAGTTGACGTCTGCATTGTTCCCTGTATTACTTGATTGCATGGACCCTATTTCCTCTGGTGTAAAAGCCATTTGGAGTAAGTCTGAGGTCAAATATGCTGGAATTTCTTTACATATCTCCTCAGTTGGCGTGATGTTCGACTTCCTTGAAGGCATGGGCGTTTTGTTTGATATCATAAGTGTTTTGAGACGTGATATAACATCAGAAGGACAAGGGTGGTCATGAAATCGTCCTAGCCCACGAAGTTGGCTAAACAAACTTCAAGAGCATCTTGAGTAAGACGAGTAGTAATTATATATTTAATTCCATAGACTGCCTGAAGCTGTTCAAACATGTCTCTTAAAGATTTTATTGATACCAACATGCCTTTCTGGAATGGAAGCAATTTAGTTTTCCCTTTCACTTTCATTCGCGATACTACATATTCAACTTGGTTTAGTATAAGATATTGTTCTTCTGCATGTTCAGGTACACCAAAGGCAACTTTAAGAGGATGCGCTGGATCAGCATGTTGACTTCTTGAATTCATAATGTCGTAAAAATTATCCATAAGTTCAAAAAAGTTTGCAGCTTGGAAGTTTCCAATCAGTGATGCGATTGCTTTCGCTTTTGTTCTTGAAAAGACTGCTTTTGCAGGTCCAACTTTTTGTGTGTCATTACCTTTCACAGTCAGATAAGCTGGATTCAACTTATGGCACAACTTTATTTCACCACAGTCCTTCTCCAAAACATCTCTTAAAATGGATGAAAACAATTCAGTGTGGTTTCCCAAGATAAGACCACTGTCAAGAAAGTGGTTGCGAAGCTGTTTAAAATAATGAGGCATATCGGCAAAAACAAAAACTTGTCTCTCTGAATCATTTGGATGGGCAAAATATGTTTTATTCTTAGAAATCTGCAAAGATGACCACAAAGATAGATAGTTGCTCCCTCCCATATCTGACACTATGGAGGAAACTGACAATCCAGAGGACTCGACGGCTTGTATTATTGTCATGAGTAATGGTTGATCGAGATCAGTGTCAAACTCAAAGTAAATAGGTTGTTTCCAGCTCGATATTAGACCTCTTACTAATACACTTCAGATGAGGGACCAAGTATTTTGTCCACGGCTGAGTCATAAACAACACTACTATCAATATGCATTTCATCAAAATTAATTACAAACAGCTTGTCAAATTCGGATAGTTCATCAAACCTATTTTTATTTAGGCATAGTACATTCCTTAGAATACATGGAAATCATGTGAACTTTGCGTACCATCTTCTAAAAGTTGTGGCTGATGTGAGAAGAAATTGCAATTTTTCCCTCCAGAAATCAGAAGATTTTGGAGACAGAGCCCTTATCATCACACAACGAGATATGTCGTCACTTGTCCACCGTACTTGCTTGTTAGTTTCTATAGCCTTTATCTGCGTGGGAGTCATAGTTTGCTTGGCCCACTTGGTTAGAACTGCTTTGTTTTTATGCTCCTTTACAACGCATATTTCACTTCGTAGACGTTTGATCGTGTTGTTAAACCGTTTGTAGCAATTAGACTTTCATAACTTACTGTCAACTAAAATTTTATTTTTCCGTTTTAGACATTTTAGCTGCGATTTCAAGCCTACTATTTCATTTTGTAATTATTCAATAACCCCGGATTTACGTTCACAGTCTTTACAACGGATTAAGCTCGGTGGTTCTTCATTTCTCTCAGTTTCACATTCTCTGGAATTGTCAATATCCTCAGTACAAATAGCCTGTTTTTTTTAGGACTTAACTGTGCCACCCTTACTATAGCTGAAGCTCTAACGGCTCTGTTTCTGCTCCTGTCTGCCCTAAGTACAGAGGTTTGGCTTAGTGCACTATCATTGGGCAGATTTTGAGAAGGGACCGCAGATTTATTTAGTACTCTTTTCAATGTAAGTCCTAATAAGCGGTTTTTCATATCATCTTGATAATCAGTAGGCAAGAAATGCTTACTACAAATACGTGCATTTTTTTACGTTAATACTGTCTTTCCTGTGGCACTTGGTAACCCATTGCTTTGAAATATCACTATCAGTTGGGAATCGGTGGTAAATGACGCCTACCGCACAGTCCTTGGTGTTGCGGTAGGTAGGCCCATTTCCACATTTAAAAATAGCACAGCTCACGTTTCATTGCGATTCTAAAATAGTAAATCGTTTACGTATATAATTAAGCTCGGTGGTTCTTCATTTTTCTCAGTTTCACATTCTCTGGAATTGTCAATATCCTCAGTACAAATAGCCTGTTTTTTTAGGACTTAACTGTGCCAACCTTACTTTAGCTGAAGCTCTAATGGCTCTGTTTCTGCTTCTGTCTGCCCTAAGTACAGAGGTTTGGCTTAGTGTACAATCTTTGGGCAGATTTTGAGAAGGGACTGCAGATTTATTTAGTACTCTTTTCAATGGAAGTCCTAAAAGGCGGTTTTTCATATCATCTTGATAATCAGTAGGCAAGAAATGCTTACTACAAATACGTGCATTTTTTTACGTTAATGGTCTACTGTCTTTCCTGTGGCACTTGGTAACCTATTGCTTTGAAATATCACTATCAGTTGGGAATCAGTGGTAAATGACGCCTACCTCACAGTCCTTGGTGTTGCGGTAGGTAGGCCTATTTCCACATTTAAAACTAGCACAGCTCACGTTTCATTGCGATTCTAAAATACTAAATCGTTTACGTACATAATTAAAGCTCGAAAACTGTAACGAATTATTAGACAATAACCTGCTTAAACCCTGACGATGGACAACGCTCATGCACAACACACACAATGAACTTCTCTGTCACACTGAATCAAACAAACAACAGGTGATTCTTTGGGAAAAGCCAAGTGGGCAAGCTCGGCTTACAACCCGATGACCTCACACGGCCAACGTCCCCCTCCCCTCTACGGCAGCAGCGGCTTCAGCCAAACATCAAAACAGCGGTTGAGCCCTTACTACTGGCCCCGCGTCATCTCTGAAAACCTGGCAGGAATGTGGAGTGGAGTGAGTAAGCCAGTGAAGACGTAGCACGTACTATACTAAGCATAAGCATGGCCCGGAAATCCCTCGCTCACTCAATATTGTACCCGCTCTCCTTACCTTCCCCTTACCTCATACCCCGCGACCACAGAGATGGCGCGGGGACAGTAGCTTTCGCCGGTCTGGCCTTGTTCAATAAGCATACCCCGCGGCGTAGCCATGTGCGTTCAGTCGCCCAATACCACCGGGCTGGGGAGCAGTAGCAAGTCGAGAGATCGGGGATTCGAATCCCGATGCTGACAGCGGCTATCCCGAGTGTGGTTTATCCCCAGGTTTTTTCACTCTCCCTCTAGCCAAATGCTGGAAAAGCCTTTTATAGTACATCACTTCAATTTCTGGGGCACATTAAGCTACATTATCCCCGGCTCTAACAATTCCAGCTTTACTACAGTCGCAACAGATACACAGGATATCAGACAGATTTAACACACACCCAAGTACACGAAACTGATGACCAAACTACTATGTATGTCTCTACAACGAATTGTAACAACAACGACAACAGACTTCCATTTCCTGTGGCAGCATGCACGCTGTTACGTCGGTAGAAGTATTAGGGAGTTAAGAGATGATAGGAGCAAGAAAACGTACTCTTGACTTCTTATAGTTCCTGAATATAACATATTCAGGATCTACTTGCTAGTGACTCGGAACCATTCGTCTTTTTTCGATGAAACTCGGCTTCAGGGTGGACAGAAGAGAGAGCATGTACCAATGGCAAGGCAGTATGCACCGCACGTGTCCTCTGTTGTACAGCCTCCTGCAAACAGTAAGTTCCGATTGGATAATGTGGAAACTGGGTTAAGTGCAGGCCATACTGTCAACTTCTTTGAAACTCATATTGATAACGAGTTGGAGGAAACTTTCCCATATTCTACGAGAATGTTATGTATCAAGAATGTGTGTTGAACACACGTGGAGAATAATAATATTATTATTTTTAAATCGATTTTACCCTCCAGGTTGGTGTTACCCACGGACTCAGTTAGGGAACTCAACACTATTACCCATCTAATATTTGATTGCCGCATTGCGTCAGATAAGCGTCACAGGAGCTCATGTCACAACGGACAGTTGTTAAACGATGACCAGGATACTGGATCTGAGTCATATCCTACTCACGCAACTGTACCTGTCAACGAAGCAGGCTGACGTGTGAAACAAGTAAATAAAGAATAGTTCCCATATCGACCACCGGCAATCAATTCGTGAAAGGAAAAAACCGCCTCTACGGGCAGTGACCTAGAGCGGGGAACATCTGGTCGGAGTGGATACAACTGAGGAGGTGTGATTAGCACCTCGCCCAGGCGGCCTCACCAGCAAAGCGAACAGAGTCCTCCTGAGAGATGGGAAGGGAGAGGAAGATTGCGATGGATAGGCGAGGAAGCGGGAAGGAGTTGGCCGTGGCCTTACAATAGGTAGGCCTACTGTCCCGGAATAAACCATGAAAAGCCGCTCGTCGTATCCGAAGATCAGCTGGATTGTAGAATCTTGAGGTTCCCGGCTAGATAAACCTGAAAATCCAACCGACAAGAGCTACACGGGGATACATATATCTTACGATTGTGTTTTGAAAAATAAAAACAGGGCAAACAAACTAAATAAAGTGGAGAGTGCGAGAAACTTACGGCTCGGGGCAAATGGGGCATAGCAAGGGGGTAAACTAAACCTTAAACAGCTCCCAAAACACAATCTATATCCATAATTCAAACAAACCATTCAAGTCATGTTTATAAAAACAAACGAAAATAAATTTATTCAAAATTTAAAAAGTTTTCTGAACACACACTTGTTAATAAGAAAAACGAAATATTAATAAATGTATATCTGGCATTATAGGGGTACCAGGTAGAAAAGAATGTTGGTGGCGGGACTCATAGTGCGTTGCTGCTGAAGAGTTTCCCCCTCCATACACGACTTCACACAAGGAAACCAGTAGAAGCGAGAAAGAGAGAGAGAAAAGCACTTCTCCTGCCTGACGCACATGCGCAGAAGAAAGACTAGCAGCGGAGTGATAAGGGAGCTGGAAACACTCTCCCCTACTTTGGTGCGCTAGCGCATTGAAACTTTCTTTTCTACCTGGTCATAGTATAGAAATCTACTACTTCTTAAACGTAGGCCTAAACCTTGAACTGCTGTTTCTGCAAAGTAAACACTAATCAACTGTTTCAGAGTTTTAAAGAAATAATTCAGTTAAAATTTTGAAATAATAACATCAAAATAAAATTCGTTTAACTTAGTCCTCTGTTACTCTATACATGACCTCTTAATAAATATACTCGTAGTAGACTATATTATTGCCGAAATTGACTAGGCTATTACTTGTCAAGCAATCAGCTGTTCCTGACATCTCTCTTACCTTGACTTTCTTTCCGAAAATACAAATTTGTAGATAATTCCTCAGTTAATCTATCTATATATATAAAAATCAATGTTACGAATAGTTTGTCTGTATGTATGTCTCCTATGCGTTCATAAACCATTCGTCCGATTGCGATGAAACTTGGGTGAAATGTTGAGTACACTCCAAGGAAGGTTTCTGACTTGGTAAATCCATTTTACAATAGGTAGCGCACGCGTAGATTCAACAAATGAGCGACGATGCGCGAAGCGTTTCAAGAAAGTCCCGTATGTGTTCATATACCATCCGTCCGATAGCAATGAAACTTGGGTGAGATGTTGTGTACACTTACGTGAAGGTTTCAAAATTAGTGAATACATTTCACTGTAGATAGCGCACGAGTAGATTCAACAAATGAGCGACGACACGCAAAGCGTTTCAACAAAGTCCCGTATGCATTCATATACCATTCGTCCGATAGCTATAAAACTTGCGTAAAATGTTGTGTACACTGCAGGGAAATTTTCTGGCTTAGTACATCCACTTTAAAATAGGCAGCGCACGAGTAGATTCAACAAATGAGCTACGACGCGCGAAGCATTTCAACAAAGTCACGTTTGCGTTCATATACCATTCGTCCGATAGCGATGACACTAGGCTGAGATTTTGTGTGCACTCCAGGGAAGGTTTCTAGCTTAGTAAATCCCTTTAAAAATAGGTAGAGCACGAGTAGAATCAACAAATGAGCGACGGCGCGCGAAGCGTTTCAACAAAGTCCCATATAATTTCATATACCATTCATCCGATAGCGATGAAACTTGGGTGAGATGTTGTGTACACTCCAGGGAAGGTTTCTGGCTTAGTACATACATTTTACAGTAGGTATTGCACCAGTAGATTCAACAAATGAGCGATGACACGCGAAGCGTTTCAACAAAGTCCCGTATAAAGTCATATACCAGTCGTCTGATAGTGATAAATGTTTGGTGAATTGTTGTGTACACTCCAGGAAAGGTTTCTGGCTAAGTAAATCCATTTTACAATACGAAGCGCACGCTTATATTCAACAAATGAGTGACTACGCGCGAAGCGTTTCGACAACGTCCCGTATACGTTCACATACCATTCATCCGATTGCGATGAAACTTGGGTGAGATGTTGTGTACACTCCAGGGAAGGTTTCTGGCTGAGTACATCCATATTACAATATTTAGCGCAAGAGTAGAATCAACAAATGAGCGACGACACGCGGAGCGTTTCAACCAAGTCCCGTATGCATTCATGTACCATTCGTCCGTAGCTATGAAACTTGGGTGAGATGTTGTGTACACGTCATGGACAATTTCTGGCTTAGTAAATCCACTATACAATATGCAGCGCACAAGTTGATTCAACAAATGAGTGACGGAGCGCGAATCGTTTAAACAAAATCAGGTATGCGTTCATATACTATTCATCCGATTGCGATGAAACATTGATCAGTTATTGTGTACCCGCCAGGGAAGGGGACTTAGTAAATCCATTTCACAATAAGTAGCGCAAGAGTAGATGCAACAAATGGGTGACGACGCGCGAAGCGTTTCAACAAAATCCCCTATTGCGTTCATATAACATTCTTCGATTGCGATGAAACCTTGACGAGTTATTGTGTACACGCCAGGGAAGGGCTTCGACTTAGTAATACATTTCTCAATAGGTAGCGCACGAGTAGATTCAACAAATGAGTGACAGCGCACGAATCGTTTAAACAAAACTCCGTATACGTGCATATACAATTCATCCGATTGCGATGAATCATTGATGAGTTATTTTGTACACGCCAGGGAAGGGTTTCGACTTAGTAAATCCATTTCACAACAGGTAGCATACGAGTAGATTCAACAAATGAGTGACTGCGATGGAACTTTTGAAAGTTGTTGTGCACGCTTCCACGAATGGTTCTAAATTAGAAGATCCATTTTACGATAGTTTAGAGGCAGTTAACATGTTGTGTATCCAAAAGCACTTCAAGAAACAGAATTTCAACGCCAACACTTTCTTTGATTGGCATTGCAACGCATGCCGGGTACAGCTTGTTTGACATAAATCTTCCGATAATACTTCTTTCTACTTCTCATTCTTCACCAATTCACAATATTTGTACAAATTGTTAAAGGCTGATCTGTCACAGGACCACCTATCCATATCGTTAAACACCCTTGATGTAAACGAAGAACATCGTCATGTTCCTCGAACATCCATCCCCAAATTGTTATTAAATTGTTTAAATGCACTTCAAATATCCAAATAAATGTTCAATTGTTATTGTTATTAAATAATTATGGAAATTATTAGTAAAAGTTCATATAACTATGAATATTAATATCAATTAATATTAAACAAGTTCACGAGCCTCCGTGGCTTAGGCGGCAACACGCCGGCCTCTCGCCGCTGGGTCCGTGGTTCAAATCCCCGTCACTCCATGTATGATTTGTGCTGAACAAACCGGGGGCAGACAGGTTATTCTCCGGGTACTGCGGTTTTCCCTCTAACAATTTCATTCCAGCAACACTCTCCACTATCATTTCACTTCAACCGTCATTCAATTAATCATTGCCCCAGGAGAGTGCGACAGGCTTCGGCAGCTGGCACAGTTCATATCCTCGCCGCTAAATGGGGGCTTCATTCATTCCATTCCCTGACCCGGTCGGGCGACTGGAAGCAGGCTGAGTATATTCATTTTCATTAGACAAGTCCACTAGTTATTTATTGTTGCAAATCCATATTTATTATTATAAATATTTATTTAAGCATATTATCCAACAATATAAATAATATTACTGCTATTTATTAATTCCTATCTATCAGCTGTTTATAAGCTTAATTGTTTAATTAACTTTATCAACTTTTTAGTTATTCTTAAGCATTGTTCACTTTCATTTAAATTGTTTTACTCATTAATTGTTGCAATAATTGTTTACTTGCAGAATGAGTATTGTTTACTGTTATTTACAACATCACCACACCACTTATCCAAACTGTAGTTATCAATTTACACAACTTCCTTTTCTATTCATCCATCACATTGCTTTCTTTCATTATTTAGCGTCAACTTTATTTGTTGATGTAAAATTACCACCATTACGTTCATTGGATTTCATGTCGAATTCATACTAATATGGCCGAACAATTAAGTTTAGCTCATACGATACTATTCCTTATCCTTGATAATAATTTCAATATAAATTAACAAACCATTTATCTTTTGATCCTTTCATAAGTAGGCCTATATTCTGCCAATTAACCTTTGGTAATTCAACTGTAAGTCGATAAAAATATGATGTTATACATCAATGTGCTTTTTTAGATCCACACTGCATTAAAATGCATTATACGTTCCAGTTATACGTTCCCAATGTGTATAATAATCTTCACTTAACATCAATGCTCTAATATCTTCACCCTTATACTCCACATACGACTAATTTCGCAATAACACATGTAAAATGTGTATTAGAGCTTCATAAAACTTGCTATCACACAATATAGCTTCAATAATCCTTCACTTCGTGATATAAAAACGTATTCTTTGTTACCACTCATCCTTGGAACTGTTACATAAGTTCTCAATTACAATAGACGCTTCACTCGATATTGACAGTGTATGAAAATCTCATGTTGTTAAGATAATTCATAGTTACAGACTTTCATTAACAGCGATGACATATTGGTTTACTTAACTTGTTAATCCGAATTAAGATAATGGTTATTACTGTTTAATAACACGATAGTTTCATTACACCTCTCTTGTCGTTATCAATTTATTGTTTTAATGCAATATAAAGTCAGCACCTATTTATTAAAATGTTCCAATAGATTATAATAGAATACTCAACAATGTTCATATGTCACGGAATTGTAGAATAAATTCTTCTATTTTTAATAATTAATAGTGTTGATAAAGTATTTTAAATAATTATGAACAATGTTCAAATGTCTACTAAAATATTTGATTCAAGACCAACGTTCAATAGTCCGAATATATGTCATATTTAATGTAGCATCAAGTTTCATTTGAGTTATACCACGTATAAATATACTTCAATAATGTGTAAATATTCTTCAAAGAACGACGATCAAATAAAATGAAACGTCAACAAACTGTTTAATCTAACAAAAATCGTCCTCTAATCTAAATTTTCTTCTTACAATAACATTCCCAATGAATTATCAAATCCGAAATAAATCCAAGAAATTTAAGAAAACGATCTTAAATTAGTTAAATGTTAAATGCCGAAATGCAAATGCAATAATCTCCAACTCATGGATTAAAATTTTCAAACGATATAATTTAAAAAAAGTATCCACCATAGAAAAATATACTGAAGTTCCATAATACAAATTCACTGAAGAATAAAATTAATAAAGGCGTTGAAATGGTAAATATATTCTAAACACAGCAAACTACAAACAACGTCTACGAACGAAGATCACTTTCTACCTTGTGATGACTTTTGTAGAATAACTGTGGTGGAAAATACTGTAGGGAACAGTATCCTACACTCTGAATAGCCCATCTTCTTCCTACTTCTGGAAAACTGCATTGCCACGGCTCCAGTATCGAACTGCGTCGTCTGGTCTCGGATTCTAACATCTACTTCCTCAGCGGGGCGAAACCAATTTTCAAGCAATGAAATGGGACACCCTAAAGAATGTCGAAACGACATGGCTGCGTATTTCCGTAATGTAGACAAATAGTATGTAGTTGCGATAAATATTCTTCATCGAGATGGTATAATTTAGTATCGGTTGCTTGATATTCCAGTTCGTCAGTATATCCTACCTCACATTCCTAGTGCATATGCGGTTTAAAACTCCATCACGATCATTTCATAAATGCAGATAAGCATTCCCCTCAACTTCTGAGAATATAACATCGTTGAGATATTTTATATCGAATAGTATAGGCCTAAATGTCTATGTCCACGGCTAATGTCATCTGAATGCGCATGTACCACTCAAGTGCGTCACTCACTCTCGTTGACTACATGTCCATAGCTCGCTTGTTTTACAAAGCATCGCGCACGAAATGTCTTGCTAGTTTCTCAGATAAGCACTTTCGTCGCCACTAGCTTTCTCCATCAAAATGACTATAAATCATCGTTCAACTGAAATATTCATACAGAACGTGTATATAATGTTTCTCAATAGTATTAATGTATTTTCGTAATGTTTATTCACACAGAATCTGATATTCAAGCACTTTTGTGCACTGTTCTTTCATTCACCGAACACGGCATTGAGGCTGGCCTGAGTTACCGGCTTCCTCACGGTAGATGATACGGCTAATTTCCGGGCTTCTTGGGAGCTCACCTGACACACTTCTTACTCACTCAAGCGCTCTCCGCACAAAGACAATCAGATCGATCGTGTCGTCTCCACATCGAAACTAATCACATGGCGCCTCATGAATAATCTGCCCCAATTAACGTGACTGAATATTCACTTATAACTTCATACATGGTTCCAAACTTCCTTCCGAAGGTATTAAACGTTTCTCCAAAGTTATAGATGTAAGTTTTCCCTCTTCTTAACGAAATATCAGCATAATTCTCAGCTCAAGCTCTTCATTACGGGCGGTAAAATCCCTTCTTCTATCGCGCTTTGAGAACTTTGATTGACCATTCAGAATCATCTCTCCTCAACTCTGTCTATTGCTATGCCATTTTTTGCACATATACGGCACGAGGCAAGGTTAAATCTTGGCTTGAGGTAGCCATTTTCCTCTCTTAGCTGCAATCTGTAGCCATTTTTCCTTCAACAAAATCTGATATTGTGCAATACTTCAAATTATTCCAATCTTTACCAAAGTTTACCAAAACAACCAAAATGCCATTCTCCTTATCCCGCGCATCTTAAAATTCGAGCTCATTTTCCTCTCAACTTCAAAATTAAAGCGTTGCAAATGCTTTTATTCCAACAATTCAAATCAATCCTTGAAATAGAATTTTAAGTTGAAATATTAGTCAATTCTCTCATAGAATACCTTCAGATTCTTGGCATTGACTTTTCCAACAGACAAATTGCTATCTATTTCTGTGTTGTCGTAAAAATTGTTATCATAGGCATTGCCTACTCTAAATGGCCCAAAATACAGGATCGAGAATTTTGTATATACCTTCATGACAAAGGCGGCTTTAGTTGGCAATCGAATTAAGACCAAATCTCCAACATTCAATGGTGCACTGAAGCGTTTTCCTTGTAATCTCTTCAGGCGTTTATTTGCTGCTTTCCTCAAGTTATCCTTGGCCTTTTCAATTCCATTTACTCTTGGAATTCCCCCGACGTAAACTGAGTTCCATGGTCCGTAAAAAGAAATTCCGGTTTTCCTGCTTTCGGAATTGCTGCATGCTCTATTCTGCTCAAGACTTGCTTTGTCGTAGCTTTCTGAATCGGATCCAATGATACAAATATCGAAAATACGTCTACTATCACTAAAACGTATTGGTTACCTCTGTATCCTTTGGGACATAGCCGAATATGTCACAAGCAATAAAACTCACGACGTTGGGAAGGAATAATGGATCTAGGTCTTGCCTTAAGAAGTTCTGACGTATATTTTCCTTTTTGACATTTCTCACAAGTTCTAATAATCTTCTGAAATTCTCATGTTCTTCCACGTAAGCATTTCCTGGAGTGTGTTTACAGTTTTATCGAGCCCACCATGACCTATACTGTGGTGCTTCAACCAAACAAATGGGTTTACTAAGTTGGGAGGATCCACAACTCTGACCATCGTCTTTTTCATATCGATGTACAGTACTTTCAAACGATGTCTCCCCACAAAACATAACGATTAGAGCGTTTTCGAATTTTCTCATAGTCAGGATCAGCGTTGTCCATAAGACCTTTCAAGAAACGATACATGATCCTAATCGGAGTGCATCTTTTCTCTGATACATTTATCTTCTCGAGCTATTCCAAAGTCTCCTGATCTTGAGGCTCCAATTGTATCGCATTTAACCGGACATTTTCAATAGAATTACGCAGTAATGCATCCGCCAACAAGTTGTCTTTCCCAGGCTGGTGAACTATAGTAGCATTAAACTGCTGGACAAACAACGTCCATCTGGTCAGTCTATCACTAGACATATCTGACTGCATCATGAACTGTAAAGCCTTATGATCTGTAATTATTATGATCTGGTGTCCTATCAAGATCTTTTTCCACTGCTGCAATGATGTTACAAAGGCCAATGCTTCCAATTCAGTAGTGAAGTAATTTTCCTCATGTTTCCTCAAATTTCTGCTACAAAATCCAATATAGTGCTTGTCTCCATCTTCATCCTTCTGATATAATACAGCACTAATTCCTATTCAATATGCATCAGACTCCAGATAAAATATGCTGTCAAATTCAGGATACTCTAGCTTGATGTTATTTCTGAGCATGTCCTTAGCTCTCTCGAACGCCTCTTCTGTGGCTGGACCCCATTTCCACCTATTGTTCTTCTTAAGATGATCGTACAACGGTGCCATAATCTCAGAATAAGGGCTACAATGGTTACTCAAGAAATGGTACATACCGACAAATTCTCTGACTTGCTTCACCTTCGTTGGTCTTGGAAAACTGACAATAGCACCAACTTTCTTCTGATTGTGATATTACGAAATTGATCTATGGTATGTCCTAGAAAATGAATCCTCTCACGCATGAACTGACACTTGTCAAAGTTAACTTTGAGGTTTCTTTTCTTATAATTCCATCTATTTCCATTTTCTTTATTATCCCTCGTACTTCTTCATAATATTTTTCAGGTATAGGGTATATCTTCTTCTAATAAGGAGTTTCGTTGGTCAATCGAATACAATATTGGAAATCCTCTTTAGAGCTGGTTTATCATAACAAGATGTCGTTAAATTCAATTATGAAGTCTTCAAATTCCTCCTGGATTTCTTCGAATCCTTCAACATTGAGAGCATAATGTTCTTTCTCTTCTTCCACTTCGTTAACAACGTTGTCTAAAATATCCTCTCTATAATCTTTATCTAGATGTGCATTCATTTCCAGTTCTTCCAAATCTTTCGTTTCCGAACTAATCTCATTATACTTGATGACTCGATTCTTCATATCGATAACTGCTCCTACTTTTGCAATAAAGTCTATTGCCAAAATCACATCGAAGTTTATCTTATTAACAAATATAAATACATGTTCGTAATTTCTGTTATTTATCTTCAAATTCAACAGAACCTGAAATTTACATTTGACAATCTTGCCTTGGAAGATACCTCTAACCGTCATTGTTGAAGCTGGCAAAATAATCATGCTGTCGCCTCTTAATAGTCCCAAATAGCATTCCTCTGACAAGATTGATATAACTGCGCCTGTGTCAACCAACGATATGCAATCTTCTCCTTCCACATTATGTTTTTCAGCGTATGGCTTCTAGTACCGGGAGTGTCCGAGGACATATTCGACTCGCCAGTTTTGTAGCTGATTCGAGACGGAAACACAATGGGAGAGCTAAAAGTACCGTTGAGGAGTAAATTTGGAATGTAAGGACGAGGAGTTGGAAGGTAGCGGCTGTTGCCTACAGTTAAGGACCAACCCCGGCATATGCCTGGAAGGAAGATGGGAAACCACAGAAGACCATCTTCAAGGTTGCCAGCGGGGGGATTCGAACCTCCTCGCCTCCCGGATGTGAGCGACTGCCAGCAGTCATGCCGTAACGACCACGGCTAACTCACCTGGTTACATTATGTTTATAATAGGTATTTCCACTTGTCTATCTTCACTTAAGTTCTCTCCCTCAAACAACAAATATTCGTCAGTTACCTGGTAAATGTCATTAAAGGTCACGTTCTAAGATGGTATTTTATCTTCATTTAGTTGCGCTTAGTAATCGGAGTTTTTTAAACAGGGATTGCTTCATCTGTTCTCCCCCGTTGACTGGTACTCGGTTTTGGATCTAGGTTTGTTGTTATTATTTCCATTGTCACGAGGTACATTTCCCTGCCTGACATTTCTTAAATACTCCTGACCTTTACGATATCGTTCATTATATTGCTGTCTAGTGAATACATCGTCATTGTTATTTTTATACCGATTGTATTCTCTATTATTTCTGGCATCGCGATTGTATTGTTGGTTGTAATTATTGTATCTATAGTTGTTGTAATAATTATTGATGTTGTGATAGTAGCCTGTCCTTCGATTAGGTTCTCCGTTTCTATAGTTTTTTGCTGGTAAGGCCTACCTTCTCTAAACCTGCGGTATCATGGCTCATACTGTACCCGTAAATATCGAGAAGTTGCTTGCTGAGAATCCAAAGCACAGCTGGTTTGTAGAACATGAAGGTTTCCGGGTAGATACACCGTCAGTATCCCACCAACAAGGTCTTCTGGATTATACACAGTAGGCTACGATAGTGTTATGGATTAAAAACAAAATACAATACACTTGGGTAGAGTAAAAACTTAACTTAAATCTTGGGGCTATGTAGGATAAAAAGGATCCAAGTTTAGTCTGTTCCATAACACTCTCTCTGCTTATAGATTAAAATAAGTCACTCGAGACGAATTTACAAAACGAAATACATTTATTAACAAAAACATCCTATAAATACAAAAATTCCTTATAATAATAATTATAATAATAAATAATTAATAAATACATCTATCCACTGATCCATTCACATCACTGGATTCACACGTTTCCATGCATGTACTGGTAATGTTTTGAGTCGTTTCTTTGATTTGCAGAACAGTAAAATGTTTATTAGCAAAGTTATAAAGAGCCTAACATTCTTGATAAATATCTGAAATAGTTGCTCGTGTCGAGACAATACCTGACCACTATCTCATTCATTGACACGTTTCATTAACACTCTGCTGAACACCTGCACTATTATATAACCGGGCTTGGCGGCAACAAGCTGTCTACTCGTTTCACATATGCGCTCAGGTTCCCGTTTCATTAAATAACACGACAGAACAGTAAGCTTGCCTGTCTTCCAACAGATCACGTTGTCTTTTCATTTAAACATGCTTGCTATCAAACTCCTTCATACAATACTTACAGTACTATCTACAGTACTATCGTCATGTGCACCTGACGTAGTTCATTTACACCAAGTTTCATAATACACATACTCTCTTCTTCGAAAACGTTCACTACTAACCTTTCTAAAAACATTAAACGCGCAAGATAAAAACAATATCATTAAATATAAACAAACCCTAACTAAATAATTATTAAATGTTTATGTACAATGTTTATCAACGTCTATCACACTAGAGTTACCTGTGGTCGATACTTAGTCTTGATATTATTAGCTTCTAGCTATGTTTAGAGTTTCATTCTCTAGTTTCCTCTCAACATCACAAAATACTATACCACTGAAGTCATCATTAGGATTAAAGTCATCTACGGTTCTAATATGATCAATCAACAAAATACATTCATGTGAATATTTGATAGTTTCAAGTTTAATAAAGTTTTAAATAAAGGTTTAGATATCAAAGATCAATGTCGTTTCCCAAAATTGTTACGCCTACTCCTCTCTATCTCTCCTACTAAGTCATGGATCTATACACATATATAGGAGTTCTCAATAACTCTACTAAAATACAACAATGCTATGATTCTCCACACAACAATGCAACAATGCAATAATGCGGCAAAAACCTTCGTATTTCATATATATCCTCGTAGGTTCTACTACAACTTCATACGTAATGAACCCCTCGTATATTCAACAAACAATCATTACAACAATAGTGTGATTGTTACCATCAATACTCCTGTAGTACTTGCATTAACTTCAACTAGCATTTCTTAGCGTTGTTTATACAACGTCTTGAATTCTATACAACAAAGTCAGTTCTAATGACTTAAATTTCGTGCTCAAAACGATCATAAAATTTATTTGTGTGAGATATCCGTAGGTTTATTAAAAATTGTTACATTGTCATCAAATCCACGCTTCTATACATTTAATATAAATACATAATCGTGTCTCAGCATACTGATCATAGTTTCAAAGTTACACGGTTGCAATACTATGTTCACAAATAACAAAGCATTACATAACAACAAATGTTCTCATAAGAATCAATCACGACTGGAATAGATTCTACCCAAATTCCCTGCTGTCGGATAAATGTTCTTCCAAGCAGATATGACTCGAATAATATTACATTTACTGAAAGTCAAAGCTTTACTTCAAATAAATGGTCAGTTGTATCAACTCCTGAATGTATCTCCATTCTACACAAATAATGTCCATGAGTACATAACTTTAATTCATAATCACGTCGAATATTTCTTGCTAGATCGACAAAATGTTCATAGTAATGGGTGATATTTCACAATATACTACACGTAGATCTCTTCCCCTATATAAATATTCTTCTTACAGAAAGATGTCCAATTCATTTTACTCATAATGAATTTACTAGATATCTAGGACAAACAGACTGATATCCTATATCAAAAATCAAAAACGTATAATATTAACTTCTTAAAATTTTCCAAAGTGGATAATAAATTCTTAAACAGAATAAAACTTCAGTTCAGAAACTGAATTGGTGAACTTTCATGTATGGATGACTAGAGATAATCATCCTATAAGGTCTTGTAGAATAAATCTTATTAAATATCGAAATGGAAATACAAAAATGAAATATGGAGAAATGTTGCTCACAAAATGCCATCTCAATACTCTTAACTTCAAATAATGCTGGACACTTTCTACCTGGTCTGAAGATTTCTGAAGTTCATGTCAGGTATTGGAAGATACCTAGATGTTCCGTCTTCCAATAATACATCATTGGAACCATCTCTGTCCACACCAGCGAAAGAACTGTGACCTCGGATAAGGACAGAATTTCCTCTCCGGAAAACCCCTGTCTCCGCCGGACAACGAACTGCGTCCTCTCGAACGTGGATTCCAAGATTCAGTCGGTTGCTGGGCCTAGTCCCTAGCATCTTCTCTCTTCCCGATGATGACTCTTCAGTCGTCGACTCCATTCGAAGTTCCCACATTATTATCGAGCAATAGTGACGATATAGTTTCATGGTTACAAATAAAATTTGTAAGATGTAGATCGAATGACATTCGTGGTTATTAATGTTCATGTAGATGGTCAATGAACTATAGTTGTTGCTCGAAGTCAGAAGTACAAGTACATGAAAAATACATTAATGTACTGGATGGTAATGTATATAATGATTCATGTATACTTGACATTGTAGATATTCTTGTTGTTGTACATTGTCCTGTAGTTATTAACGTTGCTCCATGTTGTCTAATCGCAACCCTCCATTAACATACCCCAATAGCATAAAATTTTTAGTCCATCATCTCAAACATCTTCAGTACCGGTATGTTAAATGATAATTCTTCTCGATATATATTAGTAGCCATTATAGTGTTGAAGTAATAAAAAGTATTAATGTTCATATACAGGATGTCCTTTTTGTACATTTGGAGAATGATAGGTCGTATAGGGGACGGGTATAGATGTAATTTGAGATACGGAACTTGGGGTCGGAGTGGCCTCCTTAACCGCTAAAATAAGGGTTGATTCAGGCCCTCCACCCTGTAAGTTATGCAACCGACCCAAGCCTCTATTACCTTTCTCAATCTTTCAACTCTTGGCAAGATTTATTTCACAATGTGGCGCTAAACAAAGATGTAAAGCCCGACCCAGGAATGTCTGCCGCGACGCAGTTACGCACTTCAGTTCGTTCACACCTCCTCTGGCACACGTGACACGTCCTGACTCCCCGAGTCCCGATGTAGCAACATCGTTCATTCTTCTCTGCTTGGATTTGGCCGTGATAACGTAATGCTGCGCAATGTAGACGAGAGCTTCGCTCACCCGCTCGTCATTGTGCAACGACTTGGCAACATTACATTGGTTACCCAAATCAGCAACGGCTAGTATCGAAGCAGTTTGCTCTTTATTTTTAAAATAACATAAAAAGTAAACTACTGGGCGTAGAATTGTGATTCAAGTTTCTATATATTCAGTAAAATGCTGCCTTTCGTCTTACTTTTATGTAGAAACCGTATCGGTCAAACTTGACCCCTCGGTGCGCGTGATATTTCGTTTCGGTGACGCGTGACGCGAGCCGTCAGCCTCCCACTGTTCTGAAGCCACGCCTGTCCGGTCATGTCGCGGCAGAAACCGCTGGGTCGGGCTATACCACGTTTCATCGCGCTCAGATGGTAAATCGCGGCCAAAGTCTATTTACAAGTTTCAAATTTGCCTGGCCGCCATGCTCGTTTTGTACTTAACAGGTTTTTGAAAGTCACATACGTGAAATTTTAGATGTGCCTTTTATCAGCGTACAAAACTTCAGGGTGATATCAGTAATGGTTTCGGAGATATAGAACGCCGGTGAAATACTTCGCACAGACACATGTTGGATTGGTGAGACGTAATAAATTTTGAAGGGCACGGTCGGTGTCGGACAAAATAGGCTTATGAGATCACCTTTTGTCCGTGTGTGTGTGTGTGCGTATGCATGAGTCTGCCCCCCTAATGAGTGATTTCAATGAAACTCGGTAGGGCCATAGCACTATTTCGTCCTACCCCGACTATGTCTCTCAAATTGTATTACGTCTTACCAATCCAACATGGCGGCTGCGCAAAAAATTTCACCGGAATTCTATAACTCCGAAACTATTACTGATATCTCCCTGATATTTTGTACGGCGATAAAGGTCGCTACTGAAAGTTCGCCTATGTGACATTAAAAAAACTGTTAAAAACAAAACGAAGATGGCGGCCAAGCGAAATTGAATCTTTTAAATAGACTTCGGCCGTTTTTTAACCATCCGAACGCAGTGAAACATGGTACAGCAAATGTTTATACACATTGTAACGCAACTGACTTATAATTTAATTCAATTGTTTGCATCACCTCAAGATGGCGGCTGTACGAAATTTCAAAATTTAGTTTCTATTTGTTGTATCCTAATCATTTGATCGAATTTAACGGTTGAATAATGAATCTACACAAAAATCGTCATCAAATAGTAGCCTACATAACTATGGCCTACATATACAAGAATCCAACATGGCGACCATACGAAATATTTAGACGGATCTATCTATGACAGCAATCAACCTGAAATTTTGTGTGTTGATAAAGGCTATTAGCACGTAAGTTCATCTATGGTATTTTCAATAACCTGGTGGGCACAAATCACACATGGCGGCGACGCGAAATTTTAATAATTAAATGACGTTTCTCGCGATGTATCCATTCGAACGCAGTGAAACTTGGTACGGTAAATGCTTATAAAAATGTTAACCCTTTGACATCGAATTTATTTCAATTGTTGTCATAACCCCAAATTGGCAGCCGTGCGAAATTTTAAAATCTAGTTTTTATTTCTTGTTTCCTAATCATGCGATTGAAGTTTGAATAATAAACCTATGCATTAGTCTTCATCTAGTCTATTAGTACATGGCCTACGTACTGTAGACTATATAAAAATCCACCATGGTGACCTTTCGAAATCTGTAGGCGGTTCTCAATATCTACAAATATAGTCCTAGCCCTATTACAGCAATCAAAGTGAAATTTTGTATGTTGATAGAGGAAATTAAAATAGGCCTAAGTAGGATACATGAATATAGTCTATTGAGTTCTTCACGAACTACTTATTCCATTGGTCTGACACTGCATAGTTTCCTCCTTTCCTATGTGAACCCCTGGGGAGAAAGGTCATCATCATGATCATTAACTTTCACGTATTAGGCCTTGTGGCCTTTTATGATCTCTTGCCAGCATTTCTTTGGTCTTCGCAGATTTCTTCGATCACGTGGAGTATATGAAAGAATCTGTTTAGGAACACGGCTTGAACCTATCCTGTCCACATGTTCTTTCCATTTTTCCCTATGCTGTTTGATATGCTGTAGGCCTACAACTGGGGTGATTTTTAGTTCCCGCAGGATGTCTTCATTCCTCCGTTGATCGAGTAAGTTCCAATCATTTACTAATGTGTTACAAATTTCGGAACCTCTCCAATAGTAGTGAATGAAAATCCTAGTAATTTGGACAAAGTTCAAGCACTAATAAAACAGGAAAAGAAGACGGAAACCTGGTAACTTATTAATAGGGAAACATAGCCTACTGAGGGTCATGACTTGTTTCGATATTTTTACATGAATATGAATGTTAACATGTTTAAATAAAAAATCGACGTAAATGTGATAACTACGTTATTGGTAGTTAGCACAGTCTCCTTAAACAATGAGGAAACCGTAAATACACCTGGTGCCAAGGAAAAGGAAGCCGATACGGAACCTCATTAATCACATGGTCGGGACTCGTGCGGCAGCAGTTTGGGAATCATTTGACGCTTGCTAGCGACATCAGTTAGCCTGTGCATATGTTTGCAAGGCTGTCCTACTGCGAGCATAGTTTAACAGGGCTATCTCAGTTACCGAATAATATTTTCAAGAATATAGCACTAATCTGTAGGATGGGAGTTTTTAATTTGAACATCTCCATTTGATGAATGTAGACTACGGTGTTTATAAATTGAATATCAGTAGATTAGTTATCTGTTTTGGGAATTTTTCTAGGCTGCCTGGTTTCTTGAGGATAAATTCAGTAGAAGGCCTAAACAGCCATTGCGTTTTATCACATCTGAAACCCGGTACAAATCCATCCTAACCTCATTAGCCTATTGTTATACAGCTGTCTTGTGCGCATGTAAAATAATGTGAGTAGGCCTATTCACAGGGCCGGTTTAAGGTTTTCTTGGGCTCACGCGCGATCTGGGTTTGGTACCCCTCTCTTAAAAAAATATTCGTCTTTTAATTAATGGGATGAAACGATTTTATTATTTATTAGGCTACAAATTAAAATAAATAATTGTGTTTTGTATTTACATTAAGCGACAAATCGACTAATAGAATTGACTAATAGAATCACAAATACTGAATCATAAAAGACTTCTTATGAACAAACTTTAAAAAACACACTTTTCTCGCCTTAAGCAAAGTCTTACAAAATTGAATCAGTATCAATAGTGTTTAAAATTTGGTTTTCAATTGCCATGTTGTCATTCCAATATTCCGAATGGTATTGAGATTGAATAGCCCTATCTCAATAAAATGTCGAGATTTAATGCTTAATATTTTTACATATTCAGGGGCGCCAAAGTTTATATTTCAGTTGTATAGCAACGCAAAGTCAAAATATGATTTTCGAACGAAAAATGAAATAAGGCACCGGCTTCACTGGGGCGGCATGTGTCGCATGGGATCTCGCGCCGGCCCTGGGTACTCATAAGCTTGTTCAATAAGCATACCCTGCGGCGTAGCCATGTGCGTTCAGTCGGCCACCACGACCGTGCTGGGGAGCAGCAGCAAGTCGAGAGATCGGGGTTTCGAATCCCGATGCCGACAGCGGCTATCCCGAGTGTGGTTTATCCCCAGGTTTTTCCACTCTTTCTCTAGGCAAATGCTGGTAAAGCCCATTGTAGTACATCACTTCAAGTTCTGGGGCACATTATACTACACTATCCCCGACCCTAACAAATCCAGCTTTACTACAGTCGCGACAGATTGAACACACCCCCAAGTACACGAGACTGATGACCAAACTATGTCTCTAAAACGAATTATCAACAAACGACAACAGACTTCCATTTCCTGTGACAGCAGGCACGCTGCTACGTCAGTAGAAGTATTAGGGAGTTAAAAGATGATAGGAGCAAGGAAAGGTACTCTTGACTGCTTATAGTTCCTGAATATAATATCTTCAGGAACTACTCGCTAGTGACTCGGAACCATTCGTCTTTTTTCGATGATACTCGGCATCGGGGCGGATGGAAGAGAGAGCACGTATCAATGACAGGGCAGTATGCACCACACGTGCCCTTTGTTGTTCAGCCTCCTGCAAACAGTAAGTTCCGATTGGATAATGGTGGAAACCGGGTTGCGTGCAGGCCATATTGTCAACACCACCTAGAGAGAAGGCCATGCAATACGGTTTGAATTTATGAGTGACGTCACAGCCCAACGGCTTTGTGGCCATGGAGACACAGGAATAATATTCGTGTGTATGGTGTGGTTTCCGCGTTATGTGTTTAGTGTTTACGGCTCTGGTACGGATTTTCTCGGAATTCATATTCGCTTATACTTCATGGTTATCAGTGCAGTGTTAAGTTATGCCTAATATGTGCAGTGTAACAAATTCTTTAAGGCAATTAAGCCAAGGGACCTTTTCCTTATTATGAAGGGAAGAATTCGAAATCGGTACCAGCTATTCACCGAAATATATTCCTACAAATCATTCCAAGGTATGTTTAAATCGAGACTGATTAAAGATTAGTAAACAGATAGTCAGGCTAGCTCCTCTGTTCGTGAAAATTCATTCAGTTGTAAAATTCAGAATTTTCTAACCTAAATGATGTGCTACCGTACAGGTTATGTCGTTAGGCCGTGGCAGGTTCTGATTAATCCGTTTTTCTATTCCACTAATCTCATTCATTACATTTATTATTGGGGCGGGGGAAGAGGGGTGTGTGAATCAGGTTTCCTAGGAGCAGTCCCTTCTCGGTTCCACAACTGCCCAGAGTATTTAACTGGCACTGCAATACTATCTGCCAAGTAGATCCAGATGATAGGAGGTGGAGGATTGAAAATGAAAGTTTATTATAGGCTCTTGCTGAATGTATGCAGACATTGGCGAAGAATCTGGGAGCAGTTTTATTTAGCAACTTTCAGGGACTGAAGGTGAAGTTAATCAGTGCGTGTTTCCATCCTGAGAGGAATTACTTTAAAGAGGAATCGTGCAGCCTATATATTTTATTTTAATTGACACTTGAATGAACTCTTGCGTTGCTGCATTAAGATAACAGAAGGTTTGAGTGCCTGTTTGTATGTATAAAATACAGAAGTGAAACATTGTAATAACATATCTTTACCAAGACAGTTAGGCTACGTCCTAGGTGCAAGCGTCCAGCGTGCACGCGCTTTCACGCGCTACCTGCTTGATGCGGACAAACACACACTATCGCATGTGTCTGTACGGCCTTGGAGCGTTCTCGCGCGCGTGCTTCCCAGGCAGCGCTACCAACGCTCTCGAGTAGGAAGCAGCTACCAAACAAGTTTGTCCGCGATTGTCCATTCGGCAGTGTGCTAGCAAAATGTCAACATCAGAGGCTGGTCAGAAATATATACGGTACACTAATATGTAGTAAAATGTACTAAGATGTGAGAGAAAACGTTAAGGTGAGTGGTCAAGATAAATTAAAACACTACAATTACATAGATTGGGGAAATTGGTCCCCCTGTTCAATACACTTTCCTCCAATCTATGTATTAAACATTCAAGACGGACCAAAAATGAGGTTATTAACAAATTATGAAAGGTATAAAAATTAATATAACATTTCTTTACAGAGGAGGTTAGCAAGTCCAAATGAAAATAACTTCAGAAAAGAATTTACGAAAACAGGAAAACCCAGAACGGGAGACCCTGCCCCAACTCCTACACCATGGTGGGTACATTTTAAGGCCCTGGAATTTCTTAAGGATATCATGGAACCGAAGAAAACATCTGGAAATATTCCAATTGAAGACAACCCACAAACTGAAGATGCGTCAGATGAGAACAGCCTAGACGATACCTCAGAGGTTGTTGATTCAGATCCTACAGTTGCACCTGAAGCTCCAAATCCTCCGATAAGGAATATACCAAAAACATTAGACTCTCAGCAGGAAATGGGACAATTAGAGAAGAAAAAATGGAGTGGATGTTGAACCATAGAGATAAAGAGAAAGAGGAGTATGATGATCTTAACTTCTTCAAATATTTGTTGCCATACATGAAAAAATCCCTCTTTTAAAGAAACTCAGTTTAAGATCACAGTTTCAGTATATGCTCTTCAACGAGTTAAACAATCTAGACATGCAAAGTAATTTTAGTCATCCTTCTCCTTCTTCACCCTCAGCCTTAACTTCAACCGAGAATGCAAGCTATCATCTGACATACACTGATGTTAATTGTTTGATTCAATAAGTGTAATGAACATTGTGAGAATATTATGTTACTCTACTGAATAATATTAATAAGTAATAAATAAATTCAGTCTTACGTTTCATAGGTAAATTATCTTACCTCAAAGTCACAAAAAGTCTTTCTTCCAGAGATATTGGTTTCTGAAAATTAGTAGTACTGTGAAAAGGTGTGGTCGAATAACCTCCACTATGTAATCGAACGTTGCAGGTAACATTCTGCAGTATTCAAAAAAATTATTGTGGTCAGATTTGAGCTCATTATAGAGGTGATGGAACTCCCCTAACTGATGCCGGCTTTTCAATATAAAATACTTGCTTTGCCGCGTATTCCCACTAACTCAATTTTCTGACGCATTGTTCTCCATGAAAAACATAAGGCTTGCTGTCCTAGCACTTGTCATCGTGCTATTAGCAGCTACGACAATGGACACATGGAAGCGCGTCAACTAGTAGCGCGTGGAAGCGCGTGCACGCTAGACGCTCGCACCTAGGACGTAGCCTTAGGTGCAATGCTAGAAATTGAGGAACTTATAAGGAATGCCCATTCAGTGCATGTACATCAGCATCAAAGTGTTGAGGATACTGTACCTGTTATACATGAATCAACAAGTTTGTTCTTTGGTAAATGTTCTGATGTCTCTTTAAGACTGCTGCTCTGTTTCATTTCAGGTAGCCTTTTCTGTGCCCAAGATCGCGGGTTCAAACCCGGCCGAAGTCGTCGGACTTTTAAGAGCGTTAAAAATCCCTCAGTATGCCTTCCTTTGGAGGGGCAGTAAAGCCGGCGGGCCCTTGTCATAGATTTATGGCATGCAAAAGAACTTTCCACTAAATACATTTGTGTGAAGCTGAATTTGTAGGTAAGATTTGATTATCGCTCTATTAGTCTCAACGTTCGCCGCCAGAAGCCAGTTGCGGTGGCATCTAGTAGCCAAGTTCATAGCTAGGTGTCGTTGACGGTAGCATTTGGTAGCAAAAATAGGAACTACTTGAAATTGATCGTCGGCAGTCCTTACCTGAATTACAGATAACACGCACTAATACAACCATCACAATTAACACCGGTTAGCAGACAGATTCTACACTCACCCGAGGTACACGGGGCTACATGACCGTGTTGTCACAGCCCCTAAACTGTGGAACCAATCAACCAACTTCTTCTGTCATAGGTATTATTATTATTACCAGCCTGGTTTATTATAATGGAGGAAAACTTTCTGTGTCTAATTGTTGTTGTTGTTGTTTCGTGAGTGGGTTAGGACATCACTGTCATCAGCCATGTGTACTCGGATACGGGTAGAATTTGTATGTGTATTGTCTGTAGTAGTGTGTGTATTGTGATGCTAGAATTGGGAAGGAAGTGACCATGGTCTTCTGTTAGGAACACTCCCAGCATATACCTGGAGGAGAAAGGAGAATCGAACCCACTTCTTCTCAGTTCAGTGAGGCTGAGTTAAGTTAGTTTCAAACCTCAAATCAGAATTACATTTCCCGGCAGAGGTGGGAATAAAACCTGAACCGTTGGGGCAGATGATTGACTATAGATATTAATTTCTGTTTTAACTGCTACAGATTAATTGGTTATTTGTGTATGTGTCTTTTCTTGTAGTCGACATTTCACGTTAATATGGAGTGAATATCTTTCAAAGTTTTTGATTGAATACTTCTATATATCGCATTTATTGCTGAGACAACAGTGTCTTCGGTCAAGTTCAAACTCGCAAGGTTCGAAATGCATACTTATCGAGTCAGATCGAAAGCGTCGATTTATTTGTGTAATGTACCGATCGCATCAACTTCTGACCATGTTTCATTTATGGGTTCGTTATTTATTTATTCGCGTCTGTAGAACGTAATTTTATAAGTAAACACTCCGTCTCGTTTCCTCACAGCTTGTTCATAGCTGGGTAACGCGCTCGCTGATGGCCGGAAGGCTATGACGTCATAAATCCTATTGCATGGCCTTCTCTCTCGGTGGCGTTGATACTGTCAACTACTTTGAAACTCATATGGATAGCGAGTTGGAGGAAACTTCTCCATATTCTACTAGAATGTTATGTATCAGGAATGTGTGTTGAACTCACGTGGTGCATAATAATATTATTTCTAAATCGACTTTACCCTCCAGGTTGGTGTTTCCCACAGACTCGGGGAGGGGACTCACCACTACCGCTTCTACGGGCAGTGTCCTAGAGCAGGGAAAACCTGGTCGGAGTGGATACAACTGAGGAGGTGCGATCAGCACCTCGCCCAGGCAGCCTCACATGAAAAGCGAACAGGTTCCTCATGAGGGATAGGAAGGGAGGGGAAGATTGGGATGGATAGGCGAGGAAGCGGGAAGGATGCGTCCGTGGCTTTACAATGGGTACTGTACCCGAATAAACTAAGGAAAGCCGCTCGCCGTATCCGAAGATCAGCTGGATTGTAGAATCTTTAGGTTCCCGGCTAGATAAACCTGAAAATCCTACCAACAAGAGCTACATGGAGATACATACCCTACGATTGTGATTTGTAAAATAAAAACTGGGCAAACCAACTAAATAAAGTGGAGAGTACGAGAAACCTACGGTTCTCGGGGCAAACGGGATATAGTAAGGGGCTAAACTAAACCTTAAACCACTCCCAAAATACAATCTCTCTCCATAATTCAAATAAACCGTTCAAGTCATGTTTATTAATACGAACGAAAATAAATTTATTCAAAACTGAACACACATTTGTTAAATAGAAATACGAAATATTAATAAATGTCCATCAGACATTAGAAATCTACTACGTCTTAAACGTAAACCTTGATCTGCTGTTTCTGCAAAGTAAACACTAATAAACTCTTTCTGAGTTTTAAAGAAATATTTCAGTTACAATTTTAAAATAATAACATCAAAATAAAATTCGTTTAACTTAGTCCTCTGTTACTCTATACATGACCTCTGAATAAATATACTCGTAAAAGACTATATTATTGCCGAAATTGACTAGGCTATTACTTGTCAAGCAATCAGCAGTTCCTGACATCTCTCTTACCTTGACTTTCATTCCGAAAATACAAATGTTTTAATAATTCCTCAGTTAATTTGACAAAAATCTTCCGATAATACATCTTTCTACTTCTCATTCTTCACCAATTCACAATATTTATACAAATTGTTAAAGGCCGATCTGTCATAAGACCACCTATCCGTATCGTTAAACACCCTTGATGTAAACGAAGAACATCGCCATGTTCCTCGAACATACTGTGCCCATTCAACAATGAAATATGCAAATCACAGTTTGCCAGCAATGCTCAATCGGGAGTATCGGGATTCATGGTTTGTTCTCCCACTCTGTGACTTACACACTTTGGATTAAGCAGAGGATACACTTCAAAAAAAAAAAAAAAAATCCTACTTTAAAACATTTAATTATCCTAAAATATGGCGCTACAAAAATTAAACAAATAAAAATACTGACACTCTACTTCACACTTGTCCAAAGTTGAACAAAGAATTCGTATTAAACAATTGCAAAATCATAATGACTGGTTTTCCAACAACCAACAAAACTTCCACTAAGTTTCACTTCCATATGGTGTCAATTCAAATTCTTTAAAATAACGAGCTCTAAACGGCTCGGTAATGTTTACATACACTGTGTTATCAATTTAATACATATCACTTACTATTTACATGAGTATATCTGGTTAATCATAATTATCAAAGTATGGTTAATCATCAATTACTTTTGGGCTTTCACAATTCTCATATGTTACCATCCCTCTCTCTCAAGCTAACAACTCACTACCGTGATTGGGAAAAAATTTGCGTACTCCCGAGCTACAGAAGACTACTGAACAAGTCAAACTTAAGATTACTCCCGGAATCTAATGTCTTCAATAGAACTCGTGAATCACTGAATCATTAAACAATAAAGTTAGGGATTTATCATTTTTGTCTTAAAAGACCATTATATTATAAGAAAGCAACGATCTGAACTCTGCAAGCGATAATAATGGATATAAAGGGACCTCGGTTCAAAGACCGGGTTGTTAAAACAATCTTTAAACACTTCTGTGTATTATGACTCAAACAGTCCGTCCTAACCTACCGCACTACCAGATGGTAAGGGTCTAATCTTAACTACTTGGCGTGATTTATTGCAGGGAGAGAAGAGAGCTCACAGTCTCGCTTTCACAAGGGACTGGCTACATCAGCTTTCCACACAGCTGTTTCAAATGCAATTCTCTGAATGACAAGGCTTCTAATACAAAATCATAAAACAACATATTTAGGTTCTACAGATATATTCTCTTAGCTTCGGTATATAATAATTATGAAGTGTCCTCATTAGCGGGTAAGAAAAATTCAATAATACAACCAATATTAAGGGGCTTCAACACGGACGACTCTGAGTTCGATCCTTTCAAATGCCTCGGGAGCAGTATCCCAATTTGGAGGACTTATAACATTAGCGACATAGGGTAGGCCTCGCCTTTTACCAGCGCTCATAATACAACATAAATAGCACCCTTTTAACATACAACACACATTGCCTCGTGATTACTATCACAACTTTGAGGACTTATACCGTTCATTCACCACGACTAACTGTCCCTCATAATTACTTTTACCGAGCATTTCAACGCATTCCTAGCGTGACAAATTACTTCAATGCGCTACCTGGCGCTCATATATTAATTAGCCAAGTTGCCTTCAAAGAACTAAATAAATTCAAAATCAACGTTTGATCTACATCTCAAAATATATTACTCTTCTTCCCTTAATAATAATCATTTTACCATAAAGAACATGTATTCATAACGTGTATTAATTCATCTAAAGGAGTATCTATGACTTTAGTCATTTTTTCATGTTTTTCCGTATTGATTTTGATAAGTTATGTACTTGTCCACTTTACAATACAAAATATCTTTGTATTGATACATTTTGATACATGTTTCGGCCCTGTGAGCCTTCAACAGTCAAAATCAATAAAATTCTCCTAGATCATTCTAACGGTTGGTCTCTCATAAAAAATTTTTGTAAATCAATTTTACATCGTCAGGATGCTTAAAATACATGAATATAAAATGCTTAAAGGAATTAAAAGATTTAAAAATGCACGAAATTTTGAAACCTGGGCTCCATTCTTGTTAATCTATTTTCAAAACGAGGGACCTGGAACAATAAAAAATTACCTAACAATCTATGGTTCCTACTTGGAAATATGAAGAAATGTTGACTTTAGTTATGTAGAAAACTTACCCCATTGTACAAGCATCTTGAAAAAGGAAAGTAGAAACAGGAATCGAACGTTGTTTATTTAGAGCTTTGCCAAAATGTTTATCAACAACCTGTAAAGCAAAAAACTAAATGAAAATGAAAAATTGAAAAAATTGAAATTATAACACAAACCCACGCATAAATGACCAATGTTTACATACCGCAGTTTGGAAACCATAAACTGTCACCTCACAACTTGAAAGAGCTACTACATATGTGTCCGTCTTGTTGTTCACCTTTGATCACATGTTGACTAGAATACTGCAAGTGTGAGGTCAACGGTCGCAGAAGGGGAGGTGTAGCATACGTCAGAACCTTCCTCCATAACGTAAGGTTCTGACGTATGCTACACCTCCCCTTCTGCGACCGTTGACCTCACACTTGCAGTATTCTAGTCAACATGTGATCAAAGGTGAACAACAAGACGGACACATATATAGTAGCTCTTTCAAGTTGTGAGGTGACAGTTTATGGTTTCCAAACTGCGGTATGTAAACATTGGTCATTTATGCGTGGGTTTGTGTTATAATTTCAATTTTTTCAATTTTTCATTTTCATTTAGTTTTTCGCTTTACAGGTTGTTGATAAATATTTTGGCAAAGCTCTAAATAAACAACGTTCGATTCCTATTTTTACTTTCCTTTTTCAAGATGCTTGTACAATGGGGTAAGTTTTCTACATAACTTAAGTCAACATTTCTTCATGTTTCCAAGTAGGAACCATAGATTGCTAGGTAATTTTTTATTGTTCCAGGTCCCTCGTTTTGAAAATAGAATAACAAGAATGGAGCCCATGTTTCAAAATTTCGTGCATTTTTAAATCTTTTAATTTATTTAAGCATTTTATATTCATGTATTTTAAGCATCCTGACGATGTAAAATTGATTTACATTTTTTTAATGAGAGACCAACCTTTAGAATGATCTAGGAGAATTTTATTGATTTTGACTGAAGAAGGCTCACAGGGCCGAAACATGTATCAAAATGTATAAATAAAAAGATATCTTGTATTGTAAAGTGGACAAGTACATAACTCATCTAAAGGAGCTCTGAAGCTACTACTTTCAATATAAAATTCATCACAATATTCATTCATGTATATAATGATTATTATTATTATTATTATTATTACTCTTGCTTTCTCATATTTATATCATTTATCAATTACACTGATATTTTAATGAATACATTCCACAAAGGATTCATTTATATTTCACATATTTATTATATTTCTCTCAAATTAATCGTTCAGATCGCGCAATCTTTCTTTCACCAGTTATTAACATCCCTACTCCCTCTCGTGAGGATTATACGCAAATCTTCCCAAACACATAATAATGAAATAGTTACTCACATCACGGTACGGTCAGCGACCGAATTCTCCAGCGATGGAACATTTTCGCCCACCAACTTTTCCTTAAGCCATTTTCATGGTTATATTTACACTCAATGACACGTCTTCAACAGCACATAAAATATATACCTTAATCACTGGTAATATAATGAATATCATTTTGTATTCGTTTTCACTTAACACAATACAATTTCACTAAAATATTACACTCAAAAATTTCACTATATTTACATTACATAAAAATTTTATCACTTGGGCGTTAATTATTCGCCTTACACACGTGATTTCTTTTCCTTTCCCGTTTCCAAGGGTTGCACGATAGCACGTCGGCTTCCTAATCTGACGAGATGATGTAAAGTCTCGATCGAACTAAACCTCACTGGAACGGCTGATCTTCTAATCCTGGGTTTGACTATCGGCTTCTATAACTTTACTGCACGATGTCGTATCTTGCTAGACGCTAACTTGTTCGTCTAAATAAAAGTTTGTCCTTGATGTATTACTATCTCGATCGCTCGAACTGTTTATCGGTGACCTAGTAATTTCCTTATATTTCTGTTACTTAGATTTGTAGCTTATTGGAGTACTCCCCAATGTTTACTGTCCATTTGTCTGCTTAGACAAATCCTGGAACTACAATTCCTAATTTTTATCGTCCTGCGCTCTAGTCCCTAAATTTCCGGAACACTAGACGTTACTATTTCGTTCTACCCTGCTTGGGTTCCTTAACGTAGATAGACTGTCTATTTCACTTTCCTTGGGTACTTCGAAACCTTATGATACGTCGGTTCTTTAACTGAACTATTATATTCGAGTACCTATCGCCTGTTATTTCTCAAGTCCACAGCCTAAACTTTGACTGTGCTGGTGAACTTGAACGATAATTGTTCCTGCGTGCAGCGTCTCTGCGCTCACGGAATTGAATTATTTGCGAAACAGTACGACGCTCTTCGGCGTCTCTGGTAAACTGACTTGTTACTGCGAGACAGTACCATGCGCTCCCGCGCCCTTGGTAAACTGAATTGTTGCTGTGAAACAGTACCATGCGCTCCCGCGCCCTTGGTAAACTGAATGTGTTGTGACACAGTGACGCCCCCTCGGGCTGTCTGAAACTGCATGTTCCTCCTGGCACGTCCAGGGTTTTTATCCAAATCTGCGGCAAAAAGATCAAATCCGCGTCTTCTCCAGCACTAACTTCTGAAGTAATTGTCGTATAATTTTGAAAAATATATCTCTCGAAAGCTCTTGTTTTAAACGTAAATTGGTTTCTTTGATCATGAAAATCGATCACACAATTCCAAGATATTAAATAATTTATCTCCTCAGATATGTGGGCGTTGAGGTTTATTTTTCCATCCCTACCAACTCTGGTCTCGGGGAATTACTAACGACGTCATGCTACGTCTGCAGTTCTTTCCTGTGCAAATATCATAAACTTTTTCCCCACACAAAAATCTCTATTCCAAAATGATCAACAATGATGTGTTTCTTTCGTTAATTAAATGCTTGCAAATGGCTTAATTCTAATTATTTCTCTTCATGCACCATTGCGAGGTTGCCATTTTCTAGCTGAGTGAGGTCTATTTCCGAAACTGCTTATCTCTTAATCGTCGTGGAAAGTTTTTCTCGTTCTATTTATAATCATGAGCCAGCTCCTATCGATGCGTCATCCATTCTTGCGCCACATTATAACAACCCACTTCTTAAAATCTTTTCAAATCTTTCTAAGGACTGTATTATTTCCTCTCTTCTTTTGCAAATAAATTATGGATTCGACGCTTGAACCAATTACCGATGGGTTCAAATCTCCCCAACTTAGATAAGTAAATTTTCGAAATTTTGAGGAAATTTATTTAAATATTTTTCATAAAAATCTTATTTTCTCTGTGTCGAAGCCATGATAACACTTCGCAGTACCTTCTGGTCTTCTTTTACAAGCGCTTCTTTTCTCTGGCTTCTTTTGGTCTCAACAGGGTTTCCCTCCATTCATTTCCTTTAAGCGGACGTCCACACTTAAGGTCATAAATTACTTGTCTCGTTCGGGTATTTCTCTGTCTCCTCATAGTCTGGCGTGCACTCCAAAACTTGTGTCAGACGGTTTCCTTTTTCTTTTCTTATTTCATGGGACTGGCGTTCTGCCTGTCTGTCTCTCTCTTCTCTGGTTATTCACTGTCAACCTATATATTTACAAACTGTTTAGACTCAACGGGTGCGGTCTGGCCCTACCCCGTTATTCCTTCCTTATTTCTATTTTCTACACTCAAAGTTTACAGAATTTCATTTTTCCTTACGGGTGAGGTCTATCCCTACCCGTCTCTTCTCTGTTTTCTTCCTTTTTCCTTTATCTCGTATCGAGATGGTATTTCTCCAAAATTTCTTTTTTTCTTTAATGGGTGAATCTAGGCTTAACCCGTTAGAATTCCTGTTCTGGGGTAACCTTTTTCTACCCTTTGTGCCTCCACCTTACATCTCCCACTGTTACTATTCCTCCTTGCTCTTCTTCTTCTTCATTCTCTTCCTCTTCTAAGTTTTCCTCATTATTTTCCTCGACCATGTTTCCAATTTCCATAACTTCTTCTCCTCCTGCCCTCAAATCTTCTATCATTTCGTATTCCCATTTTATGAGTAGCTCTTGAGCTCGTATATTCACGTCCCCTCCTTGTTCGTGAATGCCTTCAGCTGTCTCTACGACTTTAGTTTTTATCAACTGTCGAACTGTTATGGGTAAATGTCTATATATATTTATGCAATACAATAAAATATTTTTATTCCCCATACACCGTTCAATGGCTTTCTGGTAATAAATAAGGGTGTTCGTTAATTCAATACTTTCGTATCCCACCATCTCTTCTTCTTCGTCTTCTTCTTCTTCTACGCTTTCATTGCCTTCTATTTCCATATAACCTTCAAATTTTTCTTCTTCACTTTGGTCTTCCATTACCATTTCCTTCCAAAGTTTTACCAATGCTCTGGATACGTCTCCTACCAGACCTTCTCGTCTTCTCATTTCATTGACAACCCTGCCAATTCATGCTCTTTCCAGATGCTGAACAGTTATTGGTAAATTATATAACTGTTTTAAACAATGCATCGTTCTTTCTTCATCTCCTTCACATCCTTCTATGGCTCTTATGTAATGCTCTATTTTCTTTATGATCTTAGCATCCTTCTGGCTCTCTTCGTCCCTTACTCCTTCTTCCTCTTATCTTATTTCCTCGTGTTCAATATTCTCTCGTCTTCTTATTCCTATACGATAAGTTTTATTTCTTCTTTTCCACACCCTATATCTCTTTTGTTTTATGAAACAAATCCTTCTTCCTTTCATCCTTGCCCATAAACGTGCTCTCCTTCTATTTCCCTTTTTCCATTTTTTTCTTTCTAAGCTTCCAGCTGTAAATCGCTTGTGAATTATCTCTCTCCAGGGGAATTTGCATTATTTCTAGTCCTTTCCTAATTTCAATAGGGTTTTTATCATCCTGTAAACCTACTACAATTAGTGGTTTTCCTCCTCTTTCATCATTTCCTTCAAAGACATTTCCTCTCTTGTCTTCATTATTTCCAATGGTCTCATCCTTTTCTATGAGGTTTTCTTTACTCAGATTTGAGTCCATTTCAATGTTTCTTTGTTCGTCCGTTTTCCGTTGGCATCCCTGATATTTCATCATGAGTTCCAGAATTTGTGCCTTCAATTGTTCTTCTTCTAATTCCATTTTGTCTTCCTCCGATTTATGACTTTTTCTGGAAATTCACTTTCCTTTTCAATTCCTATTGGATCCTGAATTTCTACTTCCATTCGTGCCTCGACGACACTCTCTATTTGGGTTTCAGTTGTCCTATCCATTTCCCTAGGAACTATTATTTTAGTCTCCCCAACTTCCACTTCTTCTATTATCCCCACTTGATCTGGGTTTTTCTCTTTCTCTTCATGCTCAGTTTTGGCATAAGAATGGTCTTCTTTAAATTGCAACTCGTTTTCATTTCGGCATTCTTTCTGACATGGAATTATCGTTTCCTCTTGAACCTCCGTTATTTTTTCTTGAGGTAGCTCAATATTCTCCGTTTCCCTAGGGGTCACAACCATTTCTACTTCGTTTTCTTCTTTGGATTGTTTCAGGCAATTTTCGGGCTCTTCCGGCACCGTTATTTCCTTTTCCTTAATTTCTTCTGTATCACTTATGACTGGGATAGCCATTTCTTTTGCTTTGAGGTCCTGCGCTAATATATATTCATCATATATTTTCTGGGCGGCCTCTAATGTTTCTTTACATTCCTGAATTTTAACCTTCCTCACTTCGGCTAACTCCTGAATGCTTATTATTCCCTTGTTGTCATACATGCTCAGTATGAACTGATGCATCTTATTCTTTTCTTCTCCTATACAAGCCCTCTGTTCCTTCGGATATTTCCTCCTTTCATCATCAAAGCAACTGATCTTGCGTAAAACTATAGACCATTTATTATTCACTTCCGACCATTGTTCCCTTAGTTCACTAATTTCCTCAGTGAATGTCTCTATCTGTTCCCACGAAGCTAATTCTATTTTTACTTCTTTAACCATGCGTCTCACAAATACTTTTTTCGTTTCTCTTAATGACTTTTTAACCTTAGGGATTTCAGTATACAATTCTTCTAATTCTTGTTTGGGCATCGTAGACCAATTTTTACTTGCCCTATCACGAAGTTCGGATGTCTTATTAATTTCCTTAAAAATATCCCTTATATGTTCTTCAATTCCCTCTGTCTTGTTTAGATCTTCATACCACATTTTCCTAAGTTCAACACTCATCTTAGTGTACTCTTTTCGCATTTCTCTAATTATACCCAAGAATTCTTTTATTTCGTCCCAGGTCGCTATTTCTACTTTTTCCTGATCCTAAATGCTAAGACTATCATTCTTTTCCCCTTCGCTTTTCGATCCTACTTGGACTTGCCTTACTAAATGAGACTTTAAATCATCCTTATTATCCTCATTATTGCTTTTACTATGCACGCATTCCCTTGGAACTGGTTTACATATTTCATTCTCTACTTGGAGCTCTATAGGCTCAAACTTTACCCTGTTTTCTAAAGACATGTTACCTTCTCTTCGTGCAACTATGCCTCTAGATGCACGCATGCTTCCTAAGGAAATCTCTACATTTTCCTTGGTTGGGTACCCTTTTTCATTTTGTTGGAGGTTCACTTTACTGTTTATAGATTCATATCTATCTTTACTATCTACCTCCACGGCCTTCAAGAACCTCTGCCTTTCCTCACTCAATGACATCTTACTATCTTAGAGAATACAGTGGGCTACTCTGTCCCATCATCAGTTCATGCGTGAGAGATGGTACTCTGAACTCTTGTGTCCCAATTTCCAAAATTCAACCTCAGTACGGGTGTTTACTAAAATGTACCCGTCTGGTATACTCATCCTAATATCAACACCTTTATGGAAGTGATTTTAAAATTCAAAAAATTTTGAAAAACCATATCTTTCAAAAAATGAAAATTTTGATTTTTCAAGAAAAACTCGGGTTTTCCCTAGGAAAACTCATCCGTACGTACTGAGCGCCATTAAAGAGTGTTTTAGGGGTATGATATAATCATACAATCCCCACGTTCGAAATTAAACAAATAAAAATACTGACACTCTACTTCACACTTGTCCAAAGTTGAACAAGGAATTCGTATTAAACAATTGCAAAATCATAATGACTGGTTTTCCAACAACCAACAAAACTTCCACTAAGTTTCACTTCCATATGGTGTCAATTCAAATTCTTTAAAATAACGAGCTCTAAACGGCTCGGTATTACATACACTGTGTTAACAATTTAATACATATCACTTACTATTTACATGAGTATATCTTGTTAATCATAATTATCAAAGTATGGCTAATCATCAATTACTTTTGGGCTTTCACAATGCTCATATGTTACCATCCCTCTCTCTCAAGCTAACAACTCACTACCGTGATTGGGAAAAAATTTGCGTACTCCCGAGCTGCAGAAGACTACTGAACAAGTCAAACTTAAGATTACTCCCGGAATCTAATGTCTTCAATAGAACTCGTGAATCACTGAATCATTAAACAATAAAGTTAGGGATTTATCATTTTTGTCTTAAAAGACCATTATATTATAAGAAAGCAACGATCTGAACTCTGCAAGCGATAATAATGGATATAAAGGGACCTCGGTTCAAAGACCGGGTTGTTAAAACAATCTTTAAACACTTCTGTGTATTATGACTCAAACAGTCCGTCCTAACTTACCGCACTACCAGAGGGCAAGGGTCTAATCTTAACTACTTGGCGTGATTTAATGCAGGGAGAGAAGAGAGCTCACAGTCTCGCTTTCACAAGGGACTGGCTACATCAGCTTTCCACACAGCTGTTTCAAATGCAATTCTCTGAATGACAAGGCTTCTAATACAAAATCATAAAACAACATATTTGGGTTCTACAGATCTATTCTCTTAGCTTCGGTATATAATAATTATGAAGTGTCCTCATTAGCGGGTAAGAAAAATTCAATAATACAACCAATATTAAGGGGCTTCAACACGGACGACTCTGAGTTCGATCCTTTCAAATGCCTCGGGAGCAGTATCCCAATTTGGAGGACTTATAACATTAGCGACTTAGGGTAGGCCTCGCCTTTTACCAGCGCTCATAATACAACATAAATAGCACCCTTTTAACATACAACACACATTGCCTCGTGATTACTATCACAACTTTGAGGACTTATACCGTTCATTCACCACGACTAACTGTCCCTCATAATTACTTTTACCGAGCATTTCAACGCATTCCTAGCGTGACAAATTACTTCAATGCGCTACATGGCGCTCATACATTAATTAGCCAAGTTGCCTTCAAAGAACTAAATAAATTCAAAATCAACGTTTGATCTACATCTCAAAATATATTACTCTTCTTCCCTTAATAATAATCATTTTTACCATAAAGAACATGTATTCATAACATGTATTAATTCATCTAAAGGAGCTCTGAAGCTACTACTTTCAATATAAAATTCATCAAATATTCATTCATGTATATAATGATTATTATTATTATTATTATTACTCTTGCTTTCTCATATGTATATCATTTATCAATTACACTGATATTTTACTGAATACATTCCACAAGGGATTCGTTTATATTTCACATATTTATTATATTTCTCTCAAATTAATCGTTCAGATCGCGCAATCTTTCTTTCACCTGTTATTAACATCCCTACTCTCTCTCGTGAGGATTATACGCAAATCTTCCCAAACACATAATAATGAAATAGTTACTCACATGACGGTACGATCAGTGACCGAATTCTCCAGCGATGGAACATTTTCGCCCACTAACTTTTCCTTAAGCCATTTTCATGGTTATATTTACACTCAATGACACTTCTTCAACAGCACATAAAATATATACCTTAATCACTGGTAATATAATGAATATCATTTTGTATTCGTTTTCACTTAACACAATACAATTTCACTAAAATATTACACTAAAAAATTTCACTATATTTACATTACATAAAAATTTTATCACTTGGGCGTTAATTATTAGCCTTGCACACGTGATTTCTTTTCCTTTCCCGTTTCCAAGGGTTGCACGATAGCACGTCGGCTTCCTAATCTGACGGGATGATGGAAAGTCTCGATCGAACTAAACCTCACTGGAACGGCTAATCTTCTAATCCTGGGTTTGACTATCGGCTTCTATAACTTTACTGCACGATGTCGTATCTTGCTAGACGCTAACTTGTTCGTCTAAATAAAAGTTTGTCCTTGATGTATTACTATCTCGATCGCTCGAACTGTTTATCGGTGACCTAGTAATTTCCTTATATTTCTGTTACTTTGATTTGTAGCTTATTGGAGTACTCCCCAATGTTTACTGTCCATTTGTCTACCTAGACAAAGCCTGGAACTACAATTCCTAATTTTTATCGTCCTGCTCTCTAGTCCCTAAATTTCCGGAACACTAGGCGTTACTATTTCGTTCTACCCTGCTTGGGTTCCTTAACGTAGATAGACTGTCTATTTCACTTTCCTTGGGTACTTCTAAACCTTATGATACGTCGGTTCTTTAACTGAACTATTATATTCGAGTACCTATCGCCTGTTATTTCTCAAGTCCACAGCCTAAACTTTGACTGTACTGGTGAACTTGAACGATAATTGTTCCTGCGTGCAGCGTCTCTGCGCTCACGGAACTGAATTATTTGCGAAACAGTACGACGCTCTCCGGCGTCTCTGGTAAACTGACTTGTTGCTGCGAAGCGGTACCATGCGCTCCCGCGCCCTTGGTAAACTGAATTGTTGCTGTGAAACTGTACCATGCGCTCCCGCGCCCTTGGTAAACTGAATGTGTTGTGACACAGTGACGCCCCCTCGGGCTGTCTGAAACTGCATGTTCCTCCTGGCACGTCCAGGGTTTTTATCCAAATCTGCGGCAAAAAGATCAAATCCGCGTCTTCTCCAGCACTAACTTCTGAAGTAATTGTCGTATAATTTTGAAAAATATATCTCTGGAAAGCTCTTGTTTTAAACGTAAGTTGGTTTCTTTGATCATGAAAATCGATCACACAATTCCAATATATTAAATAATTTATCTCCTCAAATATGTGGGCGTTGAGGTTTATTTTTCCATCCCTACCAACTCTGGTCTCGGGGAATTACTAACGACGTCATGCTACGTCTGCAGTTCTTTCCTGTGCAAATATTATAAACTTTTTCCCCACACAAAAATCTCTATTCCAAAATGATCAACAATGATGTGTTTCTTTCGTTAATTAAATGCTTGCAAATGGCTTAATTCTAATTATTTCTCTTCTTGCATCATTGCGAGGTTGTCATTTTCTAGCTGAGTAAGGTCTATTTCTGAAACTGCTTCTCTTTTACTCGTCGTGGAGAGTTTTTCTCGTTCTATTTATAATCATGAGCCAGCTCCTATCGATGCGTCAAGCATGATCTCACGTCCGCATGACTCGTGGTCACCCATTCTTGCGCCACATTATAACAACCCTCTTCTTAAAATCGTTTCAAGTCATTCTAAGGACTGTATTATTTCCTCTCTTCTTTTGCAAATAAATTATGGATTCGACGCTTGAACCAATTACCGATGGGTTCAATACATCCCCAAATTGTTATTACATTGTTTAAATGCACATCAAATATCCAAATAAATATTTAATTGTTACAAGAAACTTCTTTAGTTACTAAATAATTATGGAAATTATTAATAACAGTTCAAATAATTATGAATATTAATATCAATTAATATTAAACCAGTTCACTATTTATTTATTGATGCAAATCAATATTTATTATTAAAATATTTAATTATGCATATTACCCAACAATATAAATAATATTAGCCTACAACTATTTATTAATATCTACCTGTCAGCTGTTTATAAGTTTAATTGTTTAATTAACTTTATCAACTTTCTAATTATTCTTAAGCATTGTTTACTTTCATTTAAATTGTTTATACTTATTAATTGTTGCAAGTATTGTTAAGTTTTAGTATGAGTATTGTTTACTTTTATTTACAACATCACCACACCACTTATCCATACTGTAGTTATCAATTTACGTAACTTCCTTTTCTATTCATCCCTCACATTGCTTTCTTTTATTATTTAGCGTCAACTTTATTTGTTTAAGTAAAATTACCACCATTACGTTCATAGGGTTCCATGTCGAATTCATGCTAATATGGCCGAACAATTATGTTTAGCTCATACGATAATATTCCTTATCCTTGATAGTTTCTATATAAATGACAAACCAGTTATCTTTTGACCCTTTCATGAGTATATTCTCATAATTAACCTTTGTCAATTCAACTGTAAGTCGATAAAAATATGATGTTATACATCAATGATCTTTCTTAGATCCACACTGCTTTTAAACACATTGTACTGCGCCCGAAACTCGCATTAGCCACCACCCATATCCGCTAAGATGGTAAAGGATTATAGGGAGTCGATACCCAGCTAGACACATCAACATTTCCCTATTGGGCAAATGACTAGGAAACTCTTGACGCATACAGACGTGCAATAACACTACTAATTAGTTAGAACCCCCCATTGGAAAATCGGCAGGTTGTGATTTGTGTCTGTGGTGATGTACTCTTGTCGCGTTTCGGCCCCGAGTCCCCATTTGTGGCTACACACGTCTTCATGACAACGTATAACCACAGTCTACCTACAGATTGCGAAGCTTGGCTCATATTTTTCTATCGCGAGACAATAATGCTTTCATGCAGCCAGCAAGAATGTGCCGACTGCGCTATGCTGGTGTACGTTATTGTTGCTGGATTTACTGTATGTGAGCATTGTGTAAAGTTATATCTTTAATTTAACATGTGCTTTACATGAGGAGATGTGCAGTTCAATAAACAGATCTAATGTTAGACGCAATATTTCAGTGTTGATAAGTAACCTATATGATCGCTTTTCAGTCGGTCAACACGAGTGTACGTTACCCAATTAGATTTGGTGGGCAGTGACAATTTATCTCCTAATGCCTGAAATAAAAATAAATGAATCGTTTATATACTTAATAAAACACTTCTCACATTAAGGGGAAAGGGGGGGGGGGGGGGGGGGAGAGTCGTATGAGAAGCATTTTATTAAATATATAAATAATTATTGTATTATGAATTACACAGGGAAATTAATTGTTACTCCTCGACCAATCTAATTGGGTGTATTCGTGTTGACAGACTGGGAAGTCAGACTGTTCAAATAGCAAGACGACACAAGAGTCTCCAAAGGGCCCTAAAAGGTAAGATTTGAGCTATAGAATTTAGGCTAGTATTATAAAGCTTTTCAAGGGAAGCGTGATGGTGCAGTGGCTTAGCTACTCGTCAATCACCCGGACGGCCGGAGTTCCAATCCTGGTGACAGTGGGGTGGAATTTCCACCTGAAAAATTACGTGGCGTCAGGAAGGACATCCGGCCATAAATCACCGGCCAAAACCAAAATGAGCCTGATTGGCTCCGGCGACTCCAATTAATTGGGGTACGCAGTAGAATGTATTATAAAGCTTTTCAATCAAACAACGGCACTAGGTCTTTAACTGGTTATAAATCAATAATAATGTTATTGGTTTTAGGTTCCTTTTAACTACTGTGGCTTTTAGAGACACCGGGGTGCCGGAATTTTGCCCTGAAGGGGATCTTTAACGTGCCAGTAAATCCACAGACTCGATTCCCTCGCATGTATGCACCCTTAAATGCCAGCTGACTGCACCGGGAATAGATCCTGCAACCTTGGGTACAGCAGGCGAGAACGTTACCGCTGAGCCATGGAGCCAGCCGGTTATAAATCAGAAGCATGTCTCGGCAGGGTTCAAACCCAATCGAAGTCGTCGGATCCATGTCATAGATTTATGGTACGTAAAAGAACTTACAACTACAATTGGTAGTGTGTAGCCAACATTTGTAGGCTATTGGTTTAGACACGCTCTATCAAGTTCAAACGTTCGCCGTTGGGTTTCAGTGGCATTGGAGTCTGGTAGCTTAATGTGGAACTACTCGACATTGTAATTGGGGAACCTACGGGCGTTCATGTGAAATGCCCTGCCATTGGCCATTTGCTGCAAATCAAATATAAATATCTATGCATTTTGAAAATTAAGACATACGGTAGGCTAAGTAAACGTAAAAGGTGTCATCTCAAACGCGTGCCGACATTTTAATTTTCAGATGTAGAAAATGGCTTTTTAATAGTCGGAGAGCTGATTTAATGAATAAAGATTTTGTACAATAATATAAACTTATTCTCGAATCCTTTGGAAGCAAGCCAATTTATGTCGTCTGGATAATGCTCACAAACTTGAATGTGGTACACTGTTTGTTAATTCTCTTATGAAATACCTGGTCTCCCATATGGCTGCTGTGAAGATACGGTACACAATTGTTATTGCCGATCTTTTGTAAAATTGGCATTGTATTATTTTGTCAAATTCAGGAATGAAAGGTTTCAAACCCACATAAAAGATACACAGTACCTACAATTGAGCCATTTAAGACCTTAAGATCTTTTTATACTTTTCGTCTCACAAATCACACTGGTAGTTTTACTAATTAACTATAATGTTACTCAATTTTACGGAATAACTAGCTTTTGATATGGTTAAGAATTTGATATTATATTATACCCATACTATCAACCCGCCTCGGCTTCGCCTGGTATCTTAAAGGGGTTACTCAGCGTAAGCTTAAAAGGCACACGGACGGTAGGTCTCAGACGCAATTCAGAAAAGCCGATGTGAACAGCGAAACTCCAAACACTTATAGTCTTCTCTTCTCTGAAGTCTTAACTCGACACGACTAGACAGTTAATGCTGGCCGAATCTGGGGTGATGGGCTCGCTCCGAAGCCAGCAATTTAAATTTCCACTGAATGTGGATCGTTGGAAGATATTAAAACGTAAAATCTCATATAGTTGGCGTTGTATTAAAGATAAAGATATGCTGTCTCGGACTTCATTGTAGAACTTTTCATGCTGACCAATTCTTACACTCATAGTATATGGATATTTTTAATGGTTTACCCAGTGTAAGCTTAAAAAGCGCACGGAAGGCAGGTTTTCCTTCGACACGATTCACTGAAATCGTTACTGCTCGGCTTCCTTTGGTCATAAAGGAATGTTTTCCTACAGAAACCCTCCTCGAGAAATTCTTTACTGAATGGTGAAAACCGCATCAAAATCCATCCAGTGAATTTAAAGATTACCCGTTACATCCAGGAATCATTGACTTGGTTTAATTTAGAGATGCCAGCGACTATCATTAAAACAAATACATGAATTTATAACTAGTATGGACTATGAATTCTACGTAAGACTCATTAAATATGTCATACAACTGTACCTAGGGATACTTATAGAGGACAGAATTAATAAAAACACAGCATTCCTTTTATGTTTCTATGAATTAAAAGTGTAGAGTATATCAACATTGTGGCTTTTTTCTGTGGTAATTGGTGATTTAACGTGACTTATGTTTACAATGTTTACTCACTCAGGTGAGTTAAAATTCAAAAAACCCTTGCAAAAGTGAAATCATCTGTTCCTCGAATATCGTACTCAAGGCAGTTGCCAGCTTGCTGGCCGCCGCGAGCGCTAGTGTGGCTTCACCTACATAGAGGATGCAATTTCGTAACGCAGCGAGCTTCGCGACTGTGTATTTTAGACTGTGGTAATACATCTCCGCCCTCCCAGAGTTGCCAATCTAACTTTTCCCCCGTGAAATAACTGATAGCTTATTTCAAACTGAGGCTAGCGCCAAATAATTTTGAATCCCACACAGCAGGGAAATATTAGACTTTTTCTTTTCTTGGCGGGAGAGAATTTATATGTAAATTAATCTAGTTTTTATTAAAAACAACGCGCTTTAATAAAGACTTAGAAAATTCTATGGGTACATTAGCACTAATTTTGGAATCATTATTAACATCTTGAACTTGAGATAACCGTCAGCCGAGTTGATTCATATAACGTAAATATATGTCCAGCAATTCCCCGAATTACAGTTATCTCCCAGTTACGAATGAGTGAAATTTGTCGCCTGAGTATTGTAAGCAATTAAAACTTTTTCCGGCTGCAGGTAGCATTTGTAAGGTAAGAAGGACCTTCGTAGGTGACAAAAATATTCGAAAATGATACTTTAGGCATTCAGAGCTAATTGCAATATAAAGCACAGGATGTTGCTGGAAAGACTGAATAAACATAAAATGAGTACCGTTATTGAATTACTCATAAATCAATATGATACTGAGCCCGAGAGAGCTCATGGCTCGGTGATATTTAATGGAAATAATAAAGAACATGTCATGCCATTGAAACCGAAGGCCCTGTAGCAGCGCAAAGCATGGAGGAAATATGGGAGATGTTTTGACTTTGGACACTCACCTGTATAAATAATTCTGAACACCAACTAACACATTTTTGCAACTTAAAAGTCTCAGAACATTCCATTACGTAGATCTGCTTAAAGGAAACATTGAGATGTTTACCGATTTATTATGTGAAGTAAAAGGTATCAATCCCGCAGATTGGCGGCAGGAAACGGACCGTCAATGACTCCACTTTTGACCTGCACGAGGCAGAGACTCCGTAGCACACTGCGCCTTCTTCTGTTCCGCAGCCGACCAAGGCTGACGTGATTATTCTGTTGTACAGCCGTCCATGGTAGACGTGCTTGTAAATTGTCCGTCCTGTGAGACGAAAAAAGTTTTAGAAGTCCACCTAGTGGTGAAGAATATTTTATTAAGTGCTTTCGACAAGTGAACAGTATTTTTGAGCACAAATGTGTGCAGTGCTTCACCACAACTTTCTATGAAAGCCAGGTAAGATTTCGTAAACGAGGCGATAACCATAATTTGTCACACACGAGGGGTACTGATAATATCTGTGAACATCTATAACAAGCCGCAGTGTTAATGCGAATCAATTATGTGAATTGTAATCAGTGACAAATGATCTACATGCACGTGCCAGATGCGCGATTTTTCACGCATTTTTGGTGATTATTCTCACATTTGTAACACCATATTTCGAATCTGTGATAGCCGACATTAAGTGTCGAGTAGATTCAGTGAAGCAGACAGTGCAAAAGCCATTTTATTGAGAGTCTGCAAATAAAGCCACTGTTTTATCATACAAAACTGTGCTAAGATTAAATTCTGTGGAAATCACGTGTGAGACCAGTGACATGTATAACCACGTTGACCACGCATACACCATGCTCTCTCTGCTGACCACAGCCAGTAGTATGGAGTGAGCACCTATAATGTGTGAAATATTCTACGAGGAGACAACTACACCATGGCAGGAGGATTATTCATCTATTCTCTGGGAATGGGAACCCAGGAGACCTTCAACCCAACATTTGTTCATGAGATCGAGATCTTTGCTCGACAAGCCACGTGTAAGAACAGGAAATGGGATGGTATAAGCTTGATGCCCAAGCTATTACATAGAACCTTGACCAACCATCCAAGTCTCTGTTATACCATGATAGGTGTGGATATGCCATAATGGTGAATACTATGTGAGTTTTTACTTTATCTCATTGTTCGGGTTGAGTTGGGGTGGAGTAATAATGTAGAGTAGTTTAACCGAACTCGTGACATCCAGTATAATCTATTTCTTTTCCTGAAGTTAGACACCTATGTTGGTGCGTTGTGATGGTGATCGCTGGACGTTATGTCCTAATTACAGGGATAGGAAGGACCACAAGTTACTTAGAGTTGCTTTGGCCAGCCCTTAACACGGGCCAGATTAAACTTTGAGTGATGGACAGCCACCTCTTTGTCACTCATTTATTTTGTGAACCCCTGTCAGCGATTCTCCAATTCACGCCCCTGTACAATTTATTTTTTTGGCTTTATCATGGGCCGTATCGGTCCATGACCGACAGAAGTCATGCCTTTTGTACAAGTTTAATTTATGCTTCATTGTGTACTTTGAAGCCACATTAGTTCAAGTTTGAATTTATTTGGGAACTTCAATAACGATGCAAAGCCAAGCATCGAACCCCAGATTGTTCCGTATCATTTTAGACATCCTGGCAGTTAGTAGGATTGTCACCTGTTAAACTAATTTCTTTGTGCCAAGTGTTGAGACACGTTAAAGTTATCTGAATGCCCAAATGTATATATTGTAGGAGTGGAGTATCTTCCACGAATTTCCAATGCCAACTATTCCTAATGGAATATCTGTCAGATATGATCTTTGCAATTTTTTAACATTGCCTATGACTTTAAATGATATTTTCATGTGGTAACTTAGCCACGCACCATTGGTTGCTACCTTGTATATTTTAGAATCCAGCGTTATCCACTAAAGACTTCTCTTATATGTTTTAAACGCCTGTGGAGTGTAGAATCGCCAGACGCGATAAGGTTATAGCGTGCTGTGTCACGCCAAGGTTGAATGTGAACCATATTTGGATCCGCGCACTCGATGCGAGACCAACTGTTTGACTGATAGACTGTCCGCGCATGCGCACGGACACATTTTGTGTGCGGAATGTATTGATCGATCCCCAGACCAAGGCATGTGAAGTATTTATTGCAATCATATGTTTGATTACGTCACTGGACGTCAAATGTAACTTTTTAACGCTTTATAAAGCGCATTGTTGAGCACTAGGAGTATGCTATTATGAGATGAGAAGCTATTGTCTGTAATATTAGGTATTTTTGTGACACTATTTTTGTAAGCTTCTACATTTGTAGAGCGCTTTTGACGCTCTGTCGTACAGATTTAATCTGCGACCATTTTTCCAGGATTTTACCTGAAGGACTGTTTAGGAGAGCTTCAGGCCCCTTCAGTGATATGTGAAAACCTTGTCTAGTAACTCGTGTTGTTATTGTGCCAGCCTGGTATGAGCCGATGTTGATGTTAGGTGATGATCTTTGTAGACTTCACATTAGTTACGCTTAGGTGTCCATTGAGAATAAGCCAGTATTCTAATAAACCTACGACAATAATAATAATGCTTCTAATAATCAAGAACTAATTATGTTAATTAAGACGACCATAATGATAGTAAGATTTCTGTGACTTGCAATTTTATGCGAACTGGCCTACTCTCTGGATTAATCACATTTCCACCGGGAAATGACATGTAGACTTTTCCTTACACATTCCTGAGACGACAGAGTCGCTGCGGACCATTAGTTCTCAACTAGTGGCACTCGACCCTGATGTAATGTAAGTCATGATGTTGATCATGCATTTGCCGACCTAATCAAACACCAGATGACCCAAGAATACAAAGAGTGTTCTTGCGTATACGCAGGCTGTTGAATAAGAAGCTTTTAAACGCTGTGTTTTATTTATTGATTTATTTATGTGAATTTGTATGTTTATCTGATGTACCTCTTAGTTAGTAAGAGTGTTTTTGATATTTTTTTCAACTGGTTGTCACATCGCTTTTGCATTAATTGTTTGTTTGCTACGGTAGTAAGTCACCGTATACTTTGTTGTAATTGTCAGGATTTAGCTAGATTTTAACTTATTTAAAAATAAATAAGGGAGTGGTACAACCATAAATTATTGATTATTGTTGTTAATTTAACTTCTTTCACAAGTAACCCGTTTCATCAGTCTAGGGTGTACTTTACGTGCCACTGCCCTAGCTTGCCAATATTGCTTTTCTTGTAATTAGATCTTTCGCGGGGGTTTTTCCACTTAAAATCAGTTTAGGATTTTCAATACTTTGATATTTTTTTATTTAGCTTGCGGGATTAGCCCGAAATAACCCCTCTGAACTAGGCTCGGTGTTTGTTAATTCCTTAATAAATTTTACCTGAGTTTTCATAAGTCTGGATGTTATTATTTTTTAATCTAAGTGTTTCTGCGGTGTACTTCTTGGGTCCTTTCAACGTATTCTCCGTGTCTGCCCGATCGCCCCGGGATGCTGCGTCTTCGTGCGCATTGACCTATAGGAAGTACATCCAGTCCCTTTTTGGCTTATGTGTCTTGACGGTGAGTCGCCTGGGGAGTCATCTCGGTTAATGGCAACCACAGCAGCCCTCGCGACCATGGTGCACGTTTGACGAGCGCGGCTACGCCGCGGGACGAAATGCTTGTAGAATTTGGCTTCAGTACTTATAACCCCTCCCATTGGTCGATCCTGGCTACGCTACTGAATTAGTTACACATTTACTAGCAAATCTAATTCTAGTATAGCATCAAAACTAATTTTGTTTAGAACAATGAATATCTGTTCGTAAACAGGACCATTAATTATAAATTTCATCAGTGCTTGGAACCTGCACTTCATTGTCTTGTCATTAAATACTCCTCGGACCTTTATTGATGACACTGGCATAGAGATCATAGACTTCCCATCCTTTAGTTTATTATAACAACTTTCAGATAGTATTGATGCATTAGCTCCCGTGTCTAACAGCGTTCTTAGACTTTCACCTTCAGTCATAATCTGTAAAATAGGCAATCTAGCAATTTTTCCTTTCTCTGGCGCCTCTCTTTCATAAAGTAAGTCATCGTCTGATACTTGATAGAACTCGTTTATGGCGATCTCATGCCCTTCGTTTGTGAACAGTGCTGTCTCCTCTACTTGCGTTTCCCAATCGGCGTTTTTTTTGTTGTCCGTAACTCAGGTTTTGTTGTTTCGCTAAACCTGATGTTGAGGGTTCAGGTTCAACTTCCTCATTTCGTTGGTTATTCCTACCTCTGTTTTCTCTTAAGCCTTCTCTGTACTCCTGGCTTTCTCTGTCTCTATCCTGGTAGTAACGCCTAACGTTTTCGTTATTCCGCCAGCCTCTGTTTTGTTGTTGCTGTTGTTGCTGTTGTTGCCTAGGCTGTTGTTGTTGTTGTTGTTGTTGTTGTTGCCTCTGGGCATAGTTATCGTCATTCCAATTACGATATCTGCGATAACCTCCTCCTGAGCCTCTGTTGTTACTATCATAGTAATCGTTTCTTCTACGGTCATTACTTCGATGGTAACCAGTCCTACACTGACCATTGTTCCAATATCTTGCCTGGTACGATCGTCCTTCTCTCCCTCGGCGATATGGTGGTTTGTAGCGGCTTCTCCCGTAGTCGTTTGTTCGAGTGAGACCTGGCCTACTTCTATTGTCATATGTTTGTTGTGTCTGGTCAACTAACACAGTATGCACGTCTCTGTGTTCCTGTCTCTGTTTAGTATGACTATTTGACACGATATTGGGTGTAGAACTTGTGTGGTCAAGTCTAAGCAAGATTTCTGCCATACCCTCTAGCGTTTTGACTTCAGCTGCTATCAGGTGTCTTCGGACATCATTAGGAAGCTGTCGTGATATTGCATGTATCAATTCACTTTCGGCTAACGGGGTTTGGAGATATTGCAACATTGCGAGCTGCGGGGTAAAGAAGGTAGCATATCACGTAAGGGTAGAGTGTGCATACCTCTTAGAATAGATCTCCGTTCGAATGTCCTGCTGTAGTTCCTTTGACCAAAACCTTCTTTGCAGGGCGTCTGCAAACTCCTCGATATTTGCGTATGTATAACGGAAGGCTCGATGCCATGTTAGGGCCTCAGACTCCAAAAACTTCACTACGACTCTCATCTCCATATCACGAGGTATCCGATTATCGTCTAGATAACAACGCATATTTCTTAAGAACTCCACAGCTGTAATATTGCCAACACCGCTGAAACGGGACGGCTTGTCGTCTATGTTCATAAGAACTATCACGCTTTGATTAGTATTTGGACCTCCCTGGCTATAGTATCCACCTACGCCTCCGTATTCTCTATTAATACGTTCAGTATCCTGAGTTAGGTGTTGTCTAACTGTTGTACGACTATACACGCTCTCTCCATCCTCTTCTATCCTGTCTTCTCTTACTTCAGGTCTTCCTAGCTCCTCCTTAAACCTTTCATCTCTCCTCTGATAGAATTCTGCTAGATTTCGTCTCATTCCTAGACGTATTTCTTCTCTAAGTTTGTCATGATCACATGGTTCAGTAATGGACAGTTCCTTGACCCTGTTCCTTATATCAAGTAGTTCCTCATCCTGACTAGACTTGACTTTAGCTAATTCTAAGTTAATTTAGTCAACAGTAGTTTCAATCGCATTTAATTCCTCACTTTGACCGGAATCTGCTCTATTTACAATTCCTTTAAGTTCGGTTATGCTCGATATTCTAGTCTCTTAGATATGTTTATATAGCTCTAATTTAAGGTTTGTGTTAAGCGATTTAGCTTCATTTTCTACTTTAATAACATCTTTTAGAATTTTCCTATGAAGTTCAAACATATACTCTTTGTTAGACTTAATTACATCCTCTTTCACGTCATTCACAGAATTACAAATTCATGTTTCAATATCAACATTGATACCTTCACTAATAAGTTTCTGCTGTTCATTTAACTTACCTTTCAGGTTGCCAACAATACTGTTTAGATTGTAGAGCTGTTCAGTGAGCTGCATTTGGGACCCTGTAATGCTTACATTATGTTTTCTTTGTTCTGTGGTGGCAGTGTGAATACTTTCCTGAGTTCTACCTTCTTGCTGAATAATATTCTCGCTACACTGTACTTTCGTTTCTACCACCTTCTTGGAATGTCTTCCCTTAATGAGCTCATCTCTGTTTTGGTAGAGGCCACATGTTCGTTCACTTGTTTGAAAGCAGATTTGGTCTCTTCCAGAGCTTTCTTACTTCAACTGAGAATCTACTATCTTCATGTGCTAACCTACTCTGTTCTTGAGCTAGTCTTCCCTCTTCCTGGGCTTTCTCTAAGGCTTTCTTGATCTGCTCCTGAGTTTTCTTAGCCTCTTCTTGTACTAGCCTAGCCCCTTCTTGGGCTTTCCTGGCCTCTTTTCTCGTTTCTTGTATTTTCATATCTTCCTCTCGTGACTTTCTATTTTCTTCTTGTATTTTCTCCTGCGCCTTTCTATTTTCTTCTTGTATTTTCTCCTGCGCCGTTCTACACTCTTCCTGAACTAGTGAGATGTTAGCTTTAGTGGCAGTTTGAGCTACAGCTAATTCCGCTTTCATCACGGATTTATCTGTCGCAGATGACTGTTTAATTTCCCTTTCTAGCTTTTTACTATTTTCGTGTGTGAGTTTGTGGAGGGCATCAACATCTCATGTTAGCTGACTCTGATTCTATCGAATCATTTCCAAGATTGACCTAATATGGGTCATATCTTCCGACGACATAATTATAACACAATTGAGAAATGAGTAGGATTCCTCTACACTATATTAAGGAAACCCCAGAGTGACCAACTCAAACTGTCTATAATAAAGGAATACTTCGATAACCCTAGTTTCGTAATAATAATAGACTGAAATCTTAATACTTACCTAACCGTAGTTTACTAAACTTATCTTCTCTCATTTAACAATCCCTAACTGAGTTTAATTAACATAACATGAATTTAATTATCTCTTAACTTAAATGACCAAAATATCATCAGCTGGTTTAACAAACATGCCTCAAACAATCGTACTCCTCAAATTTGTCAACGTTTATTCACTTAAACAATTTTCAAAATTTGGGATCCGCATTTTTATTAATTTTAAAAATCCACCATTATCTTCAAAAGTTTGTCGTTGAACACGTTAGTGTCTCAACACAATCGATGCCAAAACACATTTGGCGCCAAGTAAAAATACCCTAAATGCACCCGAATCTCGCATTAGCCACCACCCTTATCCGCTAGGGTGGTAAAGGATTGTAGGGACGTCGATACCCAGCTAGACACATCAACATTTCCCTACTGGGCGAATGACTAGGAAACCCTTGACGCATACGGACGTACAATAACACAACTAACTAGTTGCACATTTTTTAGCAAATCTAATTCCATAATAAGATGGTAGTACGAGAATCTCTGATCTCATACGTGAACGGTGAAAGTTGAGACTAAGTGAGTTCTAGTAACTAACTGATAGTATTATGGCACGGCGATTGCGAAATGAAAAGATGATCAGTTTCTTATAAAAACAAACAGGCAAACTAAAACAAGTGCCTGGGATTTATTCCCAAAAAATATACAACAAGGAAATCCCTATTACCAATAAAATTTATTTGTTAAGAGTAATAATGAAAATTATTATGTTGGTAGATAAAATATCTACTCCTTAGATTAGCATATTATGTAAGAATTGCGTTGCTAATACAAGAAATTTCGAATAAAGACATCGAATGGTAAAATTATTAGTCATACAGTAACTTGTTAAAAATATAGCTTGATCTGAGATCATCTGTTCAACTCAATGACGTATTACAATAATGAAAAACCCTAGAATATACCTCTATGTTAACACACGTGGATAAAAATCTAATGATAATAATAATTACGTTAATAACTTATTTACATTGTTGACATAACTACGTCCAGCGCGGTATTCAAATCAGAACTAGATTTGACGTGATGTGTCAACCTATTAGCGCCCTCGTTTCAAAACATTCCTACTTAAAAAACACTGGTTCACATAAAAGATACGTTCTTGTATCTTTAGGTTATTTGTCACAAACAATGAACTATATTTAAAGAACAATGATGCTAGCTATAGTTCTAAGAATTCAAATCCATTAATAAAAATAATTGTTACATTAAAGATCAAGACGGAACTACACAGTTACATATACGACGATGTGGATATAATATTAACGCTTACTGCCATGAACTACACATGAATACACTCCTAAATATCAATTACTTTCTCAACACACTGTGGAAGTAGTTTGCTCTCACGGCAATACTCATTTCATTTCAAATACGTGAACAATACCTTTTCATAGCGTCAACTTCGCTTCCAAATACGACACAATTCCTTTCTTCTCTTTACCACAATAACCTTCATAAAATTCTACACGGCATTCCTTCAAAATCAACGAAAACCCATCTTGCTACATACGTGTAGAAGAATTAGTGATCTTACTACGTAACACTGCTGTGTATACGGTTCATGAAACACTCCTAACCTTCTCCTTCTCTAATTTTAAAATCATCGTGCTCAATTTATCCACAATACTTTTGTTCATAACTGTATAATTTGTTTAACATTCCACGTAACTTTAAATAATGCATTTCAATAATAGACCATATCATTGTACTGTACTTCCACGCAATACATGATTGTAAGTTTCAAAATACTAGTTGTCCGCACATCTTTCTAAAGTTAATAACAATATCTTCCGTCATTCCGTTTCATATAAACATTAATGAATAAAATATTCATTTAAGAGCTTGTTTTACACATACTTGACTTCAGATAGACCTACAAGTCTTCTGGTCTTCATTTCGTATTAACACAATTGTTGCTAAGTAATTGTTGTTATTTATAGGCATCACCTGACTTCCATTGTCACAATAGTGATCCTTTCTGACATAAATATAGTTACAAAAATTATCCATGACTTGATTAAAGTAACATAGTGTTTATATTCCTTAATTGGAATTATACTCGGTCAATGTTATTGTTAATAACATTTAAGATGGTTGCAAATATGTTTATACATTATAAATTGTTAATAACAGCATAATAGTCTTTTACAATAAATCTTGATTTAAATAAAGATTTATTCTAGCGATCTTAACGCATTTACATTGCTTATCGCGTAAGTGTATCAATCGGAGCATTCCCTTATATAGAACTGTTTTCGCTTAAAGTGAGAATATTAAAAACGTTACTGAATATAAATTTAAACGGCATTCAAAGTTCAAATCTAATGAAATCACGTCTAAGACGACACAAGTTGACGTGTATAAAAGTTAACTAAAAATCTCTAAATAGACAGAATAATAACATGAGTTATACGAATGAATATCTAAAATATGAATTGGTCACCCTGCTAATTCCAACAAATACTACAACCAAAACTACTGAGATAGTAGAGCAGTCATTTCTGTACCTTGCCGACGGTCTGCGATAGAAATACCTCGTCCAATGGCTTCAATGTTCTGCTCCCTAGGTGGCTCGTGCTGGTCGCGTTTCTGGATCGAGCCATGCAAGCAACGTGGCTCGCAGCTGTTCAACTCGTTCCTGCTGGGCTAGTGACCACCTGGTCTCGGTCTTCCCGCACAGCAATCTTCTATTTTCTCGACTCTTGTTAGTCTGGTCGCAGGAACCCGGAACAATGAACACTGCATTCCATCTGCTTCTTTCTTCTTCACCTCGTCGTTAAAGTAGCTATGAGCGTCCATGGTTTATATCTCTCCAAGTTCTTACTGGATATTTGAGTAGAATTGTTGAAACTCAGCAAACTGCATGATGGTTAAGCAGTCGTGGTAACGTCGATTCAAGGAACTCATAATCAACTCTGAACTTCCCGCTCCATAGTGTAGAGTATCCTCCTTTCATGATTTAGTGAATCATAGTACTCATCTTAGTGAATGCAAAGTATATTCTTCCCCCCTGACTTGACGTTGTAAGCATGATGAATTGTAAGAACAAATCTGCTTGTATAATGTGGCAGTAATAGTGCTTCAATTATCTAGTAGCTTGTTATATGTGAAGCTACTTGCTGGATTGTAGAATAGAGTTCGTAATAATACAAACTTTCTCTTCGTGCGCTGTGGTTATAAAAGTTGCTTCTTTCAATGCTGAATATTAATTTTCGTTGCTTTCCCGGACTCTTCACCTCGTCCTCGGCTATCGATGCGTCTCCTGCAGGTCAATGAACTCTCCTGCTCGTACTTCTCGTTGCTATATGGTAATTTGCGGAGCACCTTACAACACAGGTCCGCCCTCTTCAATCGTTTCAGTAGAAGTCAACTCGCTGTGACCGCTGTTCGCGCGCGTGGCACCCTAGATCCAGTTCTAGCGTCGGGTACGGTCCATTTATAATAGAATTATGCTATTTTCTCTTCTCCTAGCCAATATTATATAATTCCATACTTCCGAATAAATATCATATACTGTTCTTGATCTGTGGAAATGCTAATTTCTCTTTATTAAAGCAAATATGGTTTAATAGCAGTTCCCACACAAATTTTGCGATCTGTTCTGATTGGCTGTAGGTTTATTGGCAAAAACTCTACCTGTCCTAGCCTCTTATAGTTGGGTCGTGTGAATAATTTGTTGTTGCCAACTTGGCTAACCAAAACCGGTCTTGAGAGTGCTAACTTGACACTTTTGACAATTTCTAGCTTCAAATGATCAGACTCTCGCTTGGTTATTCTTCATTCACCACAAAATTTCCAAACCCAAATATTTCAAAATAGTCAAAACTTCTCCAAAAACATTTCTGAATAATTCAATTCACTTCCCATAACATATTCATGAGTGAAATAAATTTTTATTTCCAATTTTCACAGTATAAATCGAAAAATTGACAGGTCGGTTCGATCCTCGGCTCTGTCCAAAACTAGAGCTTGGGTGAATTAGGGCTCAGTACGTTCCAGTTATACGTTCACAATACGTATAATAATCTTTACTTAACATCAATGCTCTATTATCTTCACCCTTATACTCCACATACGACTAATTTCCCAATAACCCGTGTAAAATGAGTATTAGAGCTTCATAAAACTTGCTATCACACAATATAGCTTCAATAATCCTTCACTTCGTGATATAAAAACGTATTTCTTGTTACCACTCGTCCTTGGAACTGTTACATAAGTTCTCAATTACAATAGATGTTTACTCGATATTGGCAGTGTATGAAAATCTCACGCTGTTAAGATAATTCATAGATATAGACTTTCATTAACAGGGATGACATATTGGTTTACTTAACTTGTCAATCCGACTTAAGATAATGGTTGTTAATATTTAATAACAATATAGTTTCATTACACCTCTCTTGTCGTTATCAATTTATTGATTTAATACAATATAAAGTCAGCACCTATTTATTAAAATTGTTTCAATAGATTTTAATAGAATACTCAACAATATATTAGCCTCCGTGGCTTAGGCGGCAGCACGCTGTCCTCTCACCGCTGGGTCCGTGGTTCAAATCCCGGTCACTCCATGTGAGATTTGTATTGGACAAAGAGGAGGCAGACAGGTTTTTCTCCGGGTACTCCGGTTTTCCCTGTCACAATTTCATTCCAGCATCACTCTCCACTATCATTTCATATCATCTGTCATCCATTTTATCATTGCCCCAGGGGAGTGCGACAGGTTTCGTCAGCCGGCACAGTTCATATCCTCGCCCCTAGATGGGAGCTTCATTCATTCCATTCCCTGATCCCGTCTGTCGACTGGAAGCAGGCTGTGGATTTTCATTCATTCACTCAACAATGTCAAAATGTTACGGAATTGTAGAATAAATTATTCTATTTTATCATTAATAGTGTTGATAAAGTATTTAAATAATTATGAACAATGTTCAAATGTCTAATAAAATATTTCATTCGTGAACAACGTTCAATAGTCCGAATGAATTTCATATCTAATATAGCTTCAAGTTTCAATTGAGTTATACCAGGTAAAACTATACTTTAATAATGCGTAAATATTCTTCAAAGATTGACGATAAAATACAATGAAACATCAACAAACTGTTTCATCTACGAAGAATCTTCCCCTAATGGAAAATTTCTTCTTACAATAAAATTCCCAACCACTTATCAAATCCGAAATAAATCCAAGAAATTTAAGAAAACGATCTTAAATTCGTTAAATATTGAATATCGAAATGCAAATGCAATAATCTCCAAATCATGGATTAAAATCTTCAAACGATGAAATTTATAAATAAATATCCATCATAGAAAAATATACTGAAGTTCCATAATACAAATTCACCGAAGATTTTTTTATAAAAACGTTAGAATTTAAAAATTCTCTATATTTTTCTAAATACAGCAAGCTATAACCAATGTCTACGAACGAAGATCACTCTCTACCTTGTGATAACTCTTTTAGATTAACTGTGGTGGAAAATACTGTAGGGAACAGTATCCCACACTCTGAATAGCCCATCTTCTTCCTACTTCTGGAAAACTGCATTGTCACGGCTCCAGTATCTATCTCCGACATTTGGTCTCGGATTCTAACATCTACTTCCTCACAGGGGCTGAACCAATTTTCAAGCAATGAAATGGGACACCCTATTTCTCTTCGGTTCTTGTAGAATGTCGAAACGACATGACTGCGTATTTCCGTAATGAACGCAAGGAGTATATAGTTGCGATAACTCTTCTTCATTGTGTTGGTATAATTTTATCGGTTGCTTGTTATTCCAGTTCGTCAGTATAGCCTACATCCCATTCCTAGCGCATATGTGGTTTAAAACTCCTTCACGATCATTTCATAAACGTCGATAAGCATTCCCCTCAACTTATGAGAATATAACATCGTTGAGATATTTTATATCGAATAGTATAGGCCTAAATGTCTATGTCCACGGCTAATGTCATCTGAATGCGCATGTACCACCCAAGTGCGTCTCTCACTCTCGTTGACTACATGTCAATAGCTCGCGTGTTTCACAAAGCATCGCGCACGAAATGTCTTGCTAGCTTCTCAGATAAGCACTTTCGTCGCCACTGGCTTTCTCCATCAAAATTACTATAAATCATCGGAGTTCAACTGAAATATTCATACAGAACGTGTATATAATGTTTATCGATAGTATTAATGTACTTTCGTAATGTTTGTTCACACAGAATCTGATATTCAAGGACATTTGTGCACTGTTCTTTCATTCACCGGACACGGCATTGAGGCTGGCCTGAGTTACCGGCTTCTCCACAGTCGGTGATACGAATCGCTCGCAGTCGCCTAATTTCCGGGATTCTTAGGACCTCACGTGACACACGTCTTACTCACCCGAGCGCTCTCCATACAAAGACAATCAGATCGATCGCGTCGTCTCCACATCGAAAGTAATGACATGGCGCCTTATGAATAATCTGCGCCAATTAACGTGACTGAATATTCACTTATAACTTCATACATGGTCTCCAAACTTCCTTCGAAGGTATTAAACATGATCCTTGTTAATTTAGACGTTTGTCCAAAGTATAGATTTAAGTTTTCTCTCTTCTTAACGAAATATCAGCATAATTCTCAGCTCAAGCTCTTCATTACGGGCGGTAAAAACCCTTCGTCCATCGCGCTTTGAGAACCTTGATTGAATAATCAGAATCATCTCTTCGCAACTCTGTCTGTTGCTATGCCATTTCCAGAAAATATACGGCACGAGGCAAGGTTAAATCCTGGCTTGAGGTAGCCATTTACCTCTCTTAGCTGCGATCTGAAGCCATTGTTCCCTCATCAAAATCTGATATTTTGCAATACTTCAAAATTCTCTAATCTTTACCAGAGTTTACGAACACAACCAAAATGCCATTACTTCATCCTGAGCATCTTAAAATTTGAGTTCATTTTCCTCTCAACTTTAAAATAAAAGCGTCACAGATGGTTTTATTCCAACAATACAAACAATCCTTTAAATAGAATTTTAAGATGAAATATAGCCAATTCTCTCATAGAATACCATCATATGCTTGGCATTGAATCTTCCAATAGACAATTCGCTATCTATTTCTGTGATGTCGTAACAATTGTTACCATAGGCAGTGTGTACTCTAAATGGCCCAAAATACAGGGTTGTGAATTTTGTATATACCTTCATGGCAACGTTGGCTTTGGTTGGCTTGCAATTTGAGACCAAATCTCCAACATTCAATGGTGCACTGAAGCATTTTCCTTGTATTCTCTTCAGGCGTTTATTTGCTGCTTTCTTCTCGTTATCCTTGGCCTTTTCAATTCCATTTCCTCTTGGAATTCTCCCGACGTTAACTGAGTTCCATGGTCCGTAAAAAGAAATTCCGGTTTTCCTGCTTCCGGAATTACTGTATGCTCTATTCGGCACAAGACTTACTTTGGCGTAGCTTTCTGAATCGGATCCAATGATACAAATATCGAAAATACGTCTGCTGTCACTAAAACGTATTGTTTACCTCTGTATCCTTTGGGACATAGCCGAATATGTCACAAGCAAATAACCCGCGACGTTGGGAAGGAATAATGGATCTAGGTCTTTCCTTAAGAAGTTCTGACGTATATTTTCCTTTCTGAAATTTCTCACAAGATCTAATAATCTTCTGAAATTCTCATCTTCTTCCATGTAAACATTTCCTGGAGTGTGTTTACAGTTTTATCGAGACCACCATGACCTATACTGTGGTGCGTCAACCAAACCAATGGGTTTAGTAAGTTGGGAGGATCCACAACTCTGACTATCGTCTTTTTCATATCGACGTACAGTACTTACAAACGATGTCTCCCGAAAAAACATAACGATCTGAGCGTTTTCGAAATTTCTCATAGTCAGGTTCGGCGTTGTCCGTAAGACCTTTCAAGAAACGATACATAATCCTAATTGGAGTACATCTTTTCTCTGATACATTAATCTTCTCGAGCTATACCAAGTCTCCTGATCTTGAGGCTCCAATTGTATCGCATTTATCCGGACATTTTCAATAGAATTACGCAATAATGCATACGCCAACAAGTTGTCTTTCCCAGGCTGGTGAACTATCGTAGCATTAAACTGCTGGACAAACAACGTCTATCTGGTCAGTCTATCACTAGACATATCTGACTGCATCAAGAACTGTAAAGCCTTATGATCTGTAATTATTAAGATCTAGTGTCCTATCAAAATCCTTTTCCACTGCTGCAATGCTGTTACAAGAGCCAATGCTTCCAATTAAGTAGTGAAGTAAATTTCCCCATGTTTCCTCAATTTTCTGCTACAAAATCCAATATAGTGCTTATCTCCCTCTTCATCCTGATATAATGCAGCACTAATTCCTATTCGTAATGCATCTGACTCCAGATAAAATATGCGGTCAAATTCAGGACACTCTAGCTTGATGTTATTTCTGAGCAACTCCTTAGCTCTCTCGAACGCCTCTTCTGTGACTGGACCCCATTTCCACCTATTGTTCTTCTTAAGAAGATCGTACAACGGTGCCATAATCTCTGAATATCGGCTACAATGGTTACTTAAGAACTGACACATACCGGCAAATTCTCTGACTTGCTTCACCTTCGTTGGTCTTGGAAACCTGACAATAGCGTCAACTTTCTTCTCTTTGGGATGATAACCAAATTGATCTATAGTATGTCCTAAAAAATGTATCCTCTCACGCATGAAGTGACACTTGTCAAAGTTAACTTTGATGTTTCCCTTCTGATAATTCCATCCATTTCCATTTTCTTTATTATACCTCGTACATCTTCATAATATTTTTCAGATATAGGGTACATCTTCTCCTGATAAGGGGAGTTTCGTTGATCAATCGAATACGATATAGGAAATCCCTGATTAGACCTGGTTTATTATCAAAAATGTGGTTAAATTCAATTATGAGATCTTCAAATTCCTCCTGGATTTCTTCGAATCCCTCAACTCTGAGAGCATAATGTTCTTTCTCTTCTTCCACTTCGTTAGCAACGTTTTCTAAAATAGCCTCTCAGTAGGATATAAAGGCCGATCCTGGCGCAGGGGCTAATGGGCAAAATGGCCGCCGCGCCCTGAGACTGTGCATGACGTTACATGTAGAAGTCGGCCGTGTAGTTGCTAAATGGAATATTTATTATTATTATTATTATTATTGTTAGTTAATTATTAATTGGCCATGTACAATTGAGACCAGCCTTATATTGTCCACTTTATGGTAAAGTGGCTAACATTCTTGGATGTCACCGCGGATCCCCGGGTTTGAGTCCTGGCTTAGTCAAGAAATTAAATTTCTGTTCTAATGGTAGATATGGGGTACACTCAGTCTCGTGAGACAAAAGTGAGAAAAGGCGGGCTTAATTCATACATCTGCCATTCAGCCTAACCCAACATCATCTAACCTCACATAACCTAACCTCACCTAACTTCACCTAACCTAACCTAACATGACTTCACCTAACCTAACTTGACCATATCTAACTTTACCTAACCTAACAATACCTAACCTAACTTAACATAACTTAAACTAATTTCACCCAACCTAAGTTTACCAAACCTACCTTTACCAAACCTAACTTTACCTAACCTAACCTAACTTTACCTAACCTAAAATTACCTAACCTAACCTAAACTAACGTAACCTAACGTCACCTAACCTAACTTTACCTAACGTAACATTACCTAACCTAACATAACCTAACCTTACTTTACCTAACATAACCAAACATAACCCACAGAAACCTCATTTTAAGATTTAAATTAATGCGTGTAAAATTTTAGAGTTTTACATTTTTTTAATTTTACATTTTAGATTTTTCATTTTAGATTTTTAGATTTTGATTTTTCATTTTACATTTTAGTTTAAGATTTTTTGATTTTAGATTTTACATTTTAGATTTCCCGAATGGAGTAAACTACAAGGTCACATACCTAACCTAACCTAGCCTCAGTTTACCTAACCAAACATGTCCGCACCTAACTCTACCTAACTTAACATTACCTAACCTAACCTTTAAAGCTAAGCCAAGGGCTAATCAACACACCCCAAGTATGTAAGGGCATTCTTTATGCTAGTCTTATAGAGAGTAAGGTAAAGCTAACACCTGCACTGTGGTTACTGGGTATGATGTTCACTACTCACAACCTGCTTACAATTACAAAGTCAGATAAGTTTTAAAAAGTAAAAGCTTTTATTTATTTATTTTTCTTTATTTTCATTTACATATTTCACACATTACCATTTTTCAATTTCCACTTTCCACTTTTTTAAAATGTTTGTTTAAGGTTTTCGAATTTCATGATATGGAAAACATGGATTTTCCTATTTTGTTGTATACATGTTTTTGATTTAGTCAATGTCCAAAGTTCATATTTGTGAACGACGATTTTTCATTACATATAACAAGGCTGCACACTTTATCCCAAAACCTGTAGGTTAATATATGGATTATACTAATCTTTTGGCAATCTAGTTTTAGCTTAACATTACTAGAGGTTAACAGTTGGATTAGGAGTAAGAGGTGGGTAGTAATTAAAATGTACAAGCAGTATCCATACAATATTTTTTATTTTATTTTAAATACATGTACAATATTTATACATAATATTTGTTCGGTCTTGTTTTTTTCATTCATTAGTACGAATACCAGTTTTTACTTTTTTGTTGCTTAATTGATGTTGTTTTCTATTTTTAGTGCTATTGTTTTATTTCCTAATTACTTTGGTTTATGTATTTGTTAGATGTAGGTAGAGGATTTTGATATTCATAACTTAACACTTTAAACATGGTCAACGATTGAGTAATGACCATAAGCATGTGTACCTATACTATTAGTGACAATTACTCTTTTATCATCACCTGGACACAAAGCAATTTTGTTCAGTCTCAGACATGATATGTCATGTTGCTTAGAAGCAATAACGTTCATTGCTATTCTTTTTACATCGAGTTTCATTACACAACCCTTATAATCATGAAAGCTTATACAATTTTTGACACCACCTCTGCTAATACCTTTAATCTTTTTGATTTCTTTACCATTTAAGTCTAAAGCATACATTTTAGCTCTAAGTCCGACAAATGTTTTAAAAAATTGTCCAAAAGCCTCGTCTCTAAATTTTCCCAACGTTTTCTTGTTTGATGTAGAGTAACACACATGATTAGTAGGATAATCTGATGTGTCCAGGTGTTGTAGGAAATCTTACTTGTCTTGATATACATCTTGGGTGATAACCAAATAAATAAACGAGTCGGTGTCCATATACATGAGTTTAAGATCCATACCCATGTAGGGCAACAGGACATCATAGTGGTGGGCATACATGAGAGATTTTGAAATATCCAGTATACACATTCCAATATACATAGGCTTATTGAACACAATGATACGTTTAGCCAAGTGGAAAGCAGCTTGGTAAGAACCATAAATTGTTCTGTCAATGAATGTTGGTTTAGCTATTAGCTTTTCAGGGTCGTCTTTCTTTAGTTTTCCTAGATTAACAGTATCTAGAGAAACCCACTGAAATACACCATAAGGAAGGGAGTGACACATGGCCCACCCATATTGGTTGTTGGCATCATCATAGGTAATAAACTGCGATGGTTTCTCAGAATCATATGTTTCGATGTATTTATTGTCAGCTTCAGCATACCGACGAGACACCTGGCATATGCCTCCACGTATTCCAGACTCTATTAAAAGAATCTAATCGTTAACATGCAGCAATTCCAGTTCAATTCCAGTGTAAAGGAGCATTGCCTCAAAACTTAAACCAGGTAAAGTAAGTAAGTGTTCAGCATCCACTTGGTGTGTTTCTAATGTTTTGTTTCTGAAACGTTTCAAAGCTGTCTGCAAGATGGAGTACATATGAAGTTAGGTAGAGGTCACTATATTCCCCTAGAGATTTAATTTTGAACTGATTCCATACATTTTTGGCATGTTCATAGTCTTCTTTGCTAACATCTTCTAGACTTAATTTGTTAAAGAATGCCTGTTTTGGAGGTAAACACGTTTCACATAACGTTTCCCATGTATCAATGTAATCATAACAAAATACCCCTGAACGAGCCATGAGCGTTGCATTTTCTTTTCCAAAGAACTTGACTTTTTCAGGGTATGATGTTAAGTTTGTAACTAGGTCTTCCAAACTACTTGGCATTAACCGAAACGTGTCCACAAATCGAAGCTTAACATTTCCTACATATTTGGTGAAGGAAATTTACTTTTCTTTGGAGTTAGCTATAACATCCACTCTCTCAGGAGTACATCCCAATTGCTTTACAATGAAATTTGCGTCGTAGCCACTCCTATTATGTAGAAATACGGGAACGGGGTTACGTGTTTTACACCTCAAATTACAGTTATGCGCACTTCCATGGTATTCCCCAGTAATATGACAATGGTCTCGAACTTTCCATTCCTCTTTAGTAAATGTTTTATGACACAAATAACAGGTTTCAGAACATTGGAACTGTGATTCTTGATCACACGTTAAGGCCTTTGGAACATTTAGGTTGTAAAGGCGATCAATTTCATTAGCTATCGAGATCAACGAGTACATAAAATGTTCAGCAGCGTCAGGTCTACGATAAATAATAGGATGGCTCGGAAGGTTTTCCTTTATATTGAGTCCATATTCGCTGGTGATAATTTGTATGCTAATGTTGAAATTGTGGAAGAATTTTTGAACGCGTCTAGGAAGATGCAGACGCACTTTTGACTTCGTCAAGAAGTGGCTAATATTTATTTCTCATGATTAAATAATGTATTCTTTAATGTGACTATTTGGATATATAATCTACAATATATCTGCTTAATTTGCTTGTTTGAAATGACATAATCATATATATTTTATTTTGAGACGACGGTATTACCCTGCGGATATGCAGAAGGAATGTCCAGAGTCACTCAACGACTTCACTTGTCACGAAGCCGGTACACCCGAATTCACTCCTCTACCTGTAGCGTGCGAGTGTAGCACGCCGAGGCCATTAAAAGTCCGGTTTAGTTGACCGATGTTAGAAGCAATTATGGATTACATCCTTGTGAAAATCGTAAGTACAGGTATATATTAAGCACGATGTGTGCTAGTGATTACCGTGTGGTATTTTACTTAAGTGAGTGAACTATTTCCCGAGGGAAATATTAAAATATCCACGATTGTGATCTTGCACATGGTCACATTTTTCCAGACCAAGCATGGCCGACTATTGTGCCATTTACTAAGTGTAAATTCTGTGAATCATCAATGTAGCGAAGTGCTTCATTTAATAACAGTGGGAATAACATGAGAAATATCTGAGCTGTGCAAAGCGGTGATTTATAAGCACAAGATGTCGCAGATGAAATGCGATTGCTATTTTCTCTAACAGTGATTGTCGAAGTGAGCAGACACGTGCTGTGCCTATTAAATCTGTGCCGCAGACAAGGCCATTTAATGAAATAGTCTGCAATTATAAGTGTAACAGCAGTGTTGTTTATTAAAACTACTATAGAAGCAGTGTTGCATCGTCGAAACTACGTAGCCAACAATATGTTAGAGTATCGCCACGTGCTGAGAACTTCATCAACGTTCACCATGCAGTCGATGTTGGCGTAAGCTACTTGATGGGACAGATACCGATCATCCGAGCAGCACGATAAAATGGAAGCCGAAGAGTGGATAAAGATGTCTGAGGACGAGCGATGGAAGTTTTCGCCCGAACACTTATGGAAGGAAATTACCCCTCAATGTATTCCTTTGTGGATGAGGTGATCAACAGACACCATGAGTCATGATCTAATGTCCATTTTAAGGTGATTGTTCTTGGTGGATTAGTTTAGCTATCATAACTCTGATTTTCAGTCATCTAGGTAGGGTACTTTAGTTGTTCTTCTCTTTAGTATCGTCTATGGTATTTTCACTTTTCACGAACGACGACATGTTTCGTATCCAAAGCATAGAGTTAGTCACCAGAACAGTGTATTTTCACATGGTGCACCATTGTAATAATGATGTCCACATCATGGAAAACTAATTGTGTCATTTTTTGAAGGAGCAGTAATTTATCTTTGAATCAGCTATTGCCTATATTTTTTACTTTTGAAGCTCCCAATTTTTGTATAATCTTAAAACGCCACTGACGGGCGTATCATTTGATGGGAGAGCTTACCCATTCACTTTATAGTTATTGTAAATACATTTTTGTAGTGGCAAGAAGACCACGTGGTTCGAGCTGAATCTAATATCAGTGTGAAGGAGTGGAATATCTTTGAAATACCACTCATAATCACTATTCCCACTCCACACGTATCATTTAAAGTTAACACCATAGGTTTAGATGGTGAGAATGTTTATTGACTTCTTTAACGTGCTTTGAGTGCACAAAATTATAATTTTCACAACCCACAGTGAGTGACATGTCGGCCAAATATATTATTAAGGGAGGAATATCTCTCGTTTAATCTTCTTTGCTTTGCTAAGGAAAGCCCATCTAGGTTGATATATTTTATATTCTATTGCAACGTTACTAGCATTATATAGTGTATTTATTATGAACTGCAAATGAAGGGTCACGTATAGGACAATATTATGTGAACCCAAATACGTCAAGAAGCGAATATTTTAGATTGTACTGCTTGCCCAAGAAACTCATTCAGTGAGGCTAGTGTGTGAAGGCAGTATACTAGTGGTACAGGTGTACCCAAGGTCACGCCACAGTGATGACAAACCAGATCTCAAATGAGAACATTAACACTTGACAAGCTGATTGCTAACAGTTCTGTAGAAGGGATTTTTCTGGACGAGATTGTAATTTGGTCAAAGTAACAGCAATTCTTTGAAGTATGAGGATACAATATGACAGCCTAGTCACCAGTTATATTTATGATATTCACAAATGTTGTAAGCGAGGAATGTTCTAATGATATTTTTGAAACAAACTCAAGTGCATTTAGACGCTATTGCCAGTTTTTTCTTGAGGCTATATTTTTCTCACATGATATGAATGTTTTGTTGCCGTGTTGTGACAGTCGAAGAGCACCTGCAAACTCTTTGTCTAGTGTTCGAGAATTTGAGGACTGTAAATTTCAAAGTAAATCTAGAAAAATATAAATTCTTCTGTAAAGAGATCAAGATTGTTGGCCAAATAATTAGTGGAGAAGGTTATCGACCAAACCCGGGAAAGATTGAGGCCATCTCAACATTTCCAATACCGACACGTGTTAAACACGTAAGGCAGGTCTTGGGGATAACCCAATTCATTGTAGCGCACTGCCCTAATTACTCTGAAACAGTAGCGCTACTTCAGAATCTTCTGAGGAAAAACACTGGCTGGTCGTGGACAGATGAGTGCACTGTAGCATTCCAAAATGCTAAGAAAATGTTGGTTGAAAGTATCACCTTGGAATATCTCGATTTTTCAAGGAATTCCATTCTGGAAACCGATGCTTCCAAATTTGGTATCAGTGCCATCTGATTACAAGAAGACGAGGCTACTTGATGGGAGAGATACTGTATATCCGAGCAGCACGATAAAATGGAAGCCGAAGAGTGGATAAAGATGTCTGAGGACGAGCGATGGAAGTTTTCGCCCGAACACTTATGGTTGGAAATTGCCCCTCAGATTTATTCCTTTGTGGTTGAGGTGATCAACAGACGCCGTGAGTCATGATCTAATGTCCATTTTAAGGTGATGGTTCTTGGTGGATTAATTTAGCGACCGCAATTCTGATTTTCAGTCAAATAGGTAGGGTACTTTAGTTGTTCTTCTTATTAGTACCGTGTATGGTATTTTCACTTTTCACGAACGACGACATGTTTCGTTTCCAAAGCATAGCGTTAGTCACCAGAACAGTGTGTTTACACACGGTGCACCATTATAAGAATGATGTCCACATCATGGAAAACTAATTGTGTCACATTTTGAAGGAGCAGTAATTTATCTCTGAATCAGCTGTTGCTGATATTTTTCACTTTTGAAGCTCCCAATTTCTGTGTAATGTTAGAACACCACTGACGGGTGTATCATTTGTTGGGAGAGCTAACCCGTTCACTTAATAGTTATTGTAAATACATTTTTGTAGTGGCACGAAGACCACGTGTTTCGAGCTAAAATTAATATCAGTGTGAAGGAGTCGAATATCTTTGAAATACTACTCATAATCCCGATTCACACTCAGCACGTATCATTTTGAGTTACCACCATAGGTTTAGATGGTGAGAATGTTTATTGACTTCTTTAACGTGCTTTGAGTGCACGAAAATATAATTTTCTCAACCCGCAGTGAATGACATGTCTGTCAAAGACATTATTAAGGGAGGACTATCTCTCGTTTAATCTTCTTTGCTTTGCTAAGGCAAGCCCATCTAGGTTGATATCTTTTTATATTCTATTGCAACATTACTAGCATTATATAGTATATTTATTATGAACAGCAAATGAAGGGTCACGTATAGGACAATATTATGTGAACCCAAATACATCAAGAAACGAACATTTTAGATTGTACTGCTTGCCAAAGAAACTCATTCAGTGAGGCTAGTGCGTGAAGGCAGTATGCTAGTGGCACAGGTGTACTCAAGGTCACGCCACAGTGATGACAAAGCAGATCTCAAATGAGGCCGTTGACACTTGACATGTTGATTGCTAACAGTTCTGTAGAAGGGATTTTTCTGGACGAGCCAGCTTTATAGGCTTGTATGGTAATTTGGTCAAAGTAACAGCAATTCTTTGAAATACGAGGATACAATGTGACCGCCTAGTCACCAGTTGTATTTATGATACTCGCAAATGTTGTAAGCGAGCAATATTCTAATGATATTTTTTTAAACAACCACAGTTGCATTTGGACGCTACTGACAGTTTTTTCATAAGGCTATATTTTCCTCACACGATGTGAATATTTTGTTGCCGTGTTGTTACACGATGTTAGGGGTGGTACCCATGTTTTGTGAAGGCCGGAAGACCTCTGTCATGTCACAAGTCTAGCCGAGGATGTTATTGCTAGAGCCATTGAACCAGGCAGGTTACTGATAGTATGGTTTCTTGAGCATTTGATCGCTCGGAGTAGTGAAGTTCGAGTGTACTTTGTTGTACACAAGTGGTTCTCCACTTATTTAGGAAGCCTTGCAATATGGTCAATCATCATAATTAATACACTCTTAAACCTACGATTATGAACTAATAATCAGAGATTATATCATGAAATCTAATTTATTTAAAACGACTGTTAAAATACTCGTTAGTTGTTTATCGACTGTTAAACTTTGATAGGCAATTGCAATCTTGCTGACCATTGCACTGTGCTTGCCAGGTGTATTCCTTGGAGGAATATTTTAGCATCTGACATTATCGACGGACAGAGATCACTGGTTACATACAGTTTTCAACTCGTGGGCCGTGAATCTTAGTGAGTTCAACTGTTATCGAACAGTACTTTAAGTTTCTTATGTGCAAATTCAGATGACCAATGGAAACAAAGAGTAACCATTGTGTTGTAGGCAGGATTAATAACAATGCTATTGTGTGTGTCATATTTATTCATTGTGATTTGTTAACCCAACTGTTACCCATGTTTCATCTACTTTGTAGATCTTGTTGTACAGTTGCTGAATATCTCTGTGTTGTTAATGATGACGGTTAATCACACTTAAACTTTTGATCAGTTTTGTTTTACCAAGGACGCTTCGGTCAGTTAAAATCAGGTTTAACTTCGATTATGTAAATTTAGATGTAAATACGGGGTGGTCACAGCTTATTTTAGATGTTTCTGTCATGAATTGACTGTTTGCTTACCTGATGTTTCACTTCGAAACATCATGCTTTTGCTATTGTTCATTAAGTTAGGGTTATTCTGTACCGCTTCCCAAACCTTGGTATTGTTTTGTTTATGTATTTAGGACCAGTCGAGAGGGTTAATTCATTAGAGTTAGGGGTTGTTTCTTTTGTTATGTTTTTTATTCATTCAGCGGATTAGCCGGTTATTACCCTCCGACGGTAGGCTAGGGGTTTGGCATTTGATTAAATCATTTCATGAATTTTACTTAAGCCTGGATTTTAATTTAGTAGTTTGTTTTTCTTTTGGGGGTGCATTTTCCTTGGGGTGTCTTTGACTTATGCTCTGATGGGATCCTGATCCCTATTGAGACGAGGAGTCTTGTGCCGGAATAGCCCCACAATGAGTGTACTCCGATCCTATTCGGCCATATGTGTTCGAGGAAGCGGTCATCTGGGAAGCCACAATCGGCCGGTGGTGGACCAGATAACCTCCTATAACGGGCACAATATGTTCCACAGCTGGTGGGGGTTTGACGTATATACCAAAGCTCATAGCAAAATGACTCTGGTATGGCACTGTATAACTTGCTTCATGATTGGGTAGACATGTTTGATATGGTAAGAGTATACTTTCGAAATCTGCATAGATAACGTAGGGTATTCTCAACATTTTTTCTACATTTAAGAATGTCACAATTGGGTTTTTAATAGGCATTTCAACCCTAGCAATGTCATGCAGGACACACAAAGCTCTATGTTCTTTCAATTTTTCAATTCCTTGTTGACCATATCGATTATCGAAGTGAGTAAAACACCGTTTACACGTATATATTGTGCCCGTTTAGACCGAAGTCCAACAACCACATATGCATTTCAACAAAAATCATTCAGCACGAGAATCAAAACATACAGGGCGCGATATGGGTTAAAGTGACAACAATAACACAATAAAAAAATGCTTTACTGATTTTCGGCTCGATGCAACAATAAGGATAGAAGGAGACTCTGAAAATAGCACAATTCCTAAAATAATTTCATTTTATTAAAATATTAAAATTGACTAGAAATAAATGCCAGAATAGCATTTAGAAATGCATGACGAATCATACATTTATGTACACAAAATATACAGGGTTATCAACACATGAACACTTAATATTTGAACTAAAGCCAGAATGTCAGTCATTTTGACTTTGTTCAAATTAAAATATTTACAGACGTAGGTTCTTGAGGGCAAATTAAATTGTCCAGCCTTATTCATAAATCATAAGCATTCACTGGTTCAAATTAAATGGTTTCATTCGATGCAGAAAAATCACTTTGTTTTTTGGCTTTGAATGTTGCAGAAAATAACTATCACTTCCCAATATGCCAAAAATTGGTTCATTTTTACAAGCCATAACAATAGGTATAACACAACATCAACTTATATGGACATCTGAGCATGGATTCGAAGAACTTTGATATTAAACAGACATTTTATTATACCATCTGTTCTCGATCCAAAATAATTATTCTGAGTGCATGACTCGACTCTCAACTTATGGTCAAAAATTATTATTAACAAAACATCAATTCTTTAAATATTGATTTAATCATTCAATCATTCAAAAATAATTTGAAAATATTATTTATAAAATTGTTACAAAAATAGTAACAAATACTATTATCAAAAGTTGCAATTCTTTGACAGAATATGGAAATGTTAATAAATTCATTATTTTACATAATATTTATATTTTTAATAGGATCACAAATATCCTTTAAATGGTAGAGGCTGTTCATGAAATGACAGTATTAATTTATTTATAGCATCGGCCCATTCTATTTAAATGTGTCCAAATCACATTATCATAATTAGCATTCGACAACGGTAAAGTCTCCTCACATTGAAAGGTTAATGTTAATAACAAAATCCGGGTCAACAAGTACTAGAAAACATTTATAGAACACGAGAATCTACTGTGAATTAACTATGATGGCTCCAAAAAATAACCCTTGGTTATAAATTCGTCGAAAGTTTGGCTTGTAACAATATTCTCAATTCCCAACATATTTATCAAAGTCATCCAACCTTCACAATGGTTGATGCTTCATTTTAACAACAACATCATTCCTGCGACTTAATTGCACAGTCAGAATGGCACATTCAACTATTTCCACACACAATAATTTCTTTCCAAATTATACATAATAATCAGGCCTTTGCTTGTTATCCAAACTGGAAGGTTTAGAAGTTAGTAAGCTCCTTCAAATGAGTTTACTGTAATTTTACCATCATATTAAACATTAATAATTTCACATCGTGTCTATTTCTGGTCAAAAGTTCTCTCAAAAGACGTACCCAAATGATTTATATTTATATAAACTCTGGTAAAACCGTGTTTTATACATTATATTTGTTTCCCGTATCATCACTTTCCGTGTCTTCTACATGATTTGATTGCATAATGCAAGTGTAAAATGCTGCCAGTGAATTACTCTGTTAGTAGAATGTGGGCGTGCGTTTAACCACTAAACTTCGGAAAAACAAGTATCCGATATAACAAACTGTTTTAAATATCCATTTTATAAATTCATACTACAAGATATGATTATTAGAAAATATAAATCATAATTATTATTATCTCAGAAAAATTGAACATCATTATTATTATTATTAAATCATCATTATTATAATTAGTAATTCCACAACTGGATTTAACTTCAATACCTATTCGAAAAAGATCATACTCGATTTCTTTAACATGAAAAATATCCATTCCTCAACTTAAAAACCTTTTTTAAATTTACAGTTACGACGGCTGATGACCGCGATTAGAAAAAAATCACAAAATCAAATATAATGCTCGTAATGCTCGTCCATTGATTCAAATCATTGAATCTTCATGTCTGAGTGTAGAAAATACTCAGAACAAGGCTTCCCATGCCTCGCATAAACATTTGCAACAGCAAATTATCAAAGGAAAATATTGTGTTGATAAGACTGTAGAAAAATGAGAATTCCAGCCAACTACGCATAAAAATAATGCAAATTGTAGCATACATCCTTGTAGATCTTGATGTCGAAGATAATCTGGTTAAAACCAGACAATTCCAGTCTTTAGTCCCCATTTGGACACGTACTTAAATTCGTGTATCGGCCTCACGCAATTTGTCTACCAAAACATAGTGGTAATCATATTCGTTGCCTGATAACCTTGATGAAAACTGCTCGTATTGGCTGCGTTAACAGCTGTAGTTAATTTATTGACAGGGGTAAGATCTTTTTGATCCATGATGAAAAATACCAGATGTAGCAAGCAAGACCCAACAGTGATGCATTCAGTACAGTTTAATACACTGACAATCTTATTCAGTTCTGATGTTCAAGTCCCTGAACTGAACCGTGCAAGAAAGGTATTTGAAAAAGTACTGACATAAAATCTTGGTTGGTCATTTAGTTACCAAGACAAAAGCTTGTTTCTGGCCATTGGATATAAAAATAATCCAATAAAGATATTTGTGGACTGTGGAAAATTTATAGACTAAGTCTATCATATGACCGTGAGCAGTTTTAAATTAACCAATGTTTCTGCCACAAAATGTCATCACCTGAGTGATAACTGACGAAAAATCCTAAGTTCACTGAAATAATTTCCAACACCTTTGAAGTTCCAGTAACCATGTACTGTCGCGTTGAATCGCAATAAGTCCTAGCAACCATGTGCTATTTCTAAGTATAACGTTGAATATAGCAACCATGTGCTTCACGAAGAAACATGCGATGACCTAGCGACTGAGCGCTGTGGCGAATTAACATAATGTGCCTTGGTCGTCGCTCGTTTTATACTCTCCAGGCGGACTCCTGACGTCACTGCGAGATATGTCCCCAATCCTTAAACTTCTCATATCTCAGCTTCCGCTGGTTCGATTTTCTTCCAAACATAGCACATCCTTCTTGCCTTTTCCGTGCCAGTAATATGGTATTAGTCCCATGTTTCCAATCAACCGGAAAATATTTTATCCAAAATATAGCCTCGCTTGTGACAACCAGCTACGTCACTTGCCGTTCTGTAGGCTGCATAAAGCTTCGAATTCCTTCTTAGAACATTCGCAGCGCGCTATTCAAATCCTCTGCTCGGAACTTAGCATATGGGGCCTGTGCTCTGAAATCTGAACAGCTGGATTTGGGCACAATATCTTATGTCCATGGTGAGTAACCTGATGTCCTACTTGTTTATCAAAATCTTTGATAAAGACGTATTGCTTCTTTCCGGATGATGAACTTAGCAGAAAGAGGTCGCGATGGTCTTGTAGCTCTCGATCCACAACCTTTAGAGGGAACAATTTGTTGTCTGCTTCTTCCAGTCCAAATACACTAATGGATATGTCGTTGGCTTTCTCAAATTTGAGAATGTCAGCTAGTGATGTAGGAAACGATATTACTGAAAAATCATACTTGTTTTCCAGGTCCTTGTATTTACTAATGCGTTCAGCATTCGTTTTAACCAGTTTTGCTAAAATCGCATACATAAAACACCTCTCGTCCTTAAAGTTTTGAGGATTAATGCAGGCTTTTCTTGCTTTTATAGCTGCTGGTAATGTAATATATGTGCTTCCACGCAAGGGACTGTACTTATTTATTTTCAATCGTACTCCTTCCACTGCTAACAAAGCCCAATTACTGCCTTTTAGCTCAGATTCTTCCGTTTCTGTAGTTAACTTTTTAAATTGTGTATCCAAGAAACTTCTTAAGTCTGTTTCCAAAATTAGGGCTTGATTTCGTGTTTTAAAAGCACGATCTGTAATTTCATTGGTAGATGTATGAATGAATCTACATTCAGCAACACGATTAACTTTTATCGACTTGTGTTTTGCTAGTTCTTTCTGCATAGCTTGTATTATTTGCTGTTTGGACTCTTTAAGGTATGAATTTAAATCATTACACGTATCATAACGTATAAAATAGGATTTGAGACGACCATTAAAACACGTTTCATATTCGCTAAGTCCATTTTTGTCAGGGACCATTGACAGCAGGTAGGCCTAATGTTTTGTCGGCTCAGATTTTTGTCTTTTAGCTATGACACAACATTACAACATTCTTCATGGCGACGTCCGTTGTAGGCATTGTTGAATTTACTGCCACAGGTCTTGCACTCATGGAATTCACCACACGATACTTCATGTCGCTTCCTATTATAAGGAATATTATCGTATGAGCTAAACATAATTGTTCGGCCATATTAGCATGAATTCGACATGGAACCCTATGAACGTAAAGGTGGTAATTTTACTTAAACAAATAAAGTTGACGCTAAATAATAAAAGAAAGCAATGTGATGGATGAATAGAATAGGAAGATACGTAAATTGATAACTACAGGTTGGATAAGTGGTGTGGTGATATCGTAAATAAAAGTAAACAATACTCATACTAAAACTTAACAATACTTGCAACAATTAATAAGTATAAACAATATAAATGAAAGTAAACAATGCTTAAGAAATTTAAAAAGTTGATAAAGTTAATTAAACAATGAAACTTATAAACAGCTGACAGGTAGAAATTAATAAATAGTTGTAGGCTAATATTATTTATATTGTCGGGTAATATGGATAATTAAATATTTTAATAATAAATATTGATTTGCATCAATAAATAAATAGTGAACTGGTTTAATATTAATTTATATTAATATTCATAATTATTTGAACTGTTATTAATAATTTCCATAATTATTTAATAACTAGAGAGGTTTCTTGTAACAATTAAACATTTATTTGGATATTTGAAGTGCATTTAAACAATGTAATAACAATTTGGGGATGTATGATCGAGGAACATGACGATGTTCTTTGTTTACATCAAGGGTGTTTAACGATACGGATAGGTGGTCTTATGACAGATCGGCCTTTAACAATTTGTGTAAATATTGTGAATTGGTGAAGAATGAGAAGTAGAAAGAAGTATTATCGGAAGATTTATGTCAAATTAACTGAGGAATTATTTAAAAAAATGTATTTTCGGAATGAAAGTAAAGTTAAGAGAGATGTCAGGAACAGCTGATTGCTTGACAAGTAATAGCCTAGTCAATTTCGGCAATAATATAGTCTTTTACGAGTATATATATTAAGAGGTCATGTATAGAGTAACAGAGGACTAAGTTAAACGAATTTTATTTTGATGTGATTATTTTAAAATTTTAACTGAAATATTTCTTTAAAACTCAGAAAGAGTTGATTAGTGTTTACTTTGCAGAAACAGCAGATCAAGGTTTACGTTTAAGACGTAGTATATTTCTAATGTCTGATGGACATTTATTAATATTTCGTATTTCTATTTAACAAATGTATGTTCAGTTTTGAATACATTTATTTTCGTTTGTTTTTATAAACATGATTTGAATGGTTTATTTGAATTATGGAGAGAGATTGTATTTTGGGAACGGTTTAAGGTTTAGTTTAGCCCCTTCCTATATCCCGTTTGCCCCGAGAACCGTAGGTTTCTCGTACTCTCCACTTTATTTAGTTGGTTTGCCCAGTTTTTATTTTTCAAATCACAATCGTAGGATATGTACCTCCATGTAGCTCTTGTTGGTAGAATTTTCAGGTTTATCTAGCCGGGAACCTAAAGATTCTACAATCTAGCTGATCTTCGGATACGACGAGCGGCTTTTCTTAGTTTATTCGGGTACAGTACCCATTGTAAGGCCACGGCCGCATCCTTCCCGCTTCCTCGCCTATCTATCCCAATCTTACCCTCCCCTCGCATCCCTCATGAGGAACATGTTCGCTTTTCAGGTGAGGCCGCCTGGGCGAGGTGCTGATCATACCTCCTCAGTTGTATACACTCCGACCAGGTGTTCCCTGCTCTAGGACACTGCCCGTAGAAGTGGTAGTGGTGAGTCCCCTCCCCGAGTCTGTGGGAAACACCCACCTGGAGGGTAAAATCGATTTAAAAATAATATTATTATGCACCACGTGAGTTCAACACATATTCCTGATACATAACATTCTAGTAGAATATGGAGAAGTTTCTCCAACTCTCTATCCATATGAGTTTCAAAGTAGTTGACAGTATGGCCTGCACGCAACCCGGTTTCCACCATTATCCAATCGGAACTTACTGTTTGCAGGAGGCTGTACAACAAAGGGCACGTGTGGTGCATACTTCCCTGTCATTGATACGTGCTCTCTCTTCACTCCGCCCCGATGCCGAGTATCATCGAAAAAAGACGAATGGTTCCGAGTCACTAGCGAGTAGTTCCTGAAGATATTATATTCAGGAACTATAAGCAGTCAAGAGTACTGTCCCCGTTTACCCGGATAGTAGGCTGTCAGATATCCGCCCCCTCAATCGGATTGCCAATAATCCACCGCGCCGGCTCAGCTACACCAATGAAAATGGCACTGACAGATACTACCGAGATTTGAGCACAGAAGTTAACAAGGAATATTGTGGAACACACCAAAATAGACGGGGGTCCATACTTACCTCTACTTACCTCTTATAAATATCTCGGGGATTGGGTTGACAACAGGATCTCTAATTGAGAAAAAACTCCTAACAAAAGTTCCTGACTTTAATGCATTCAATAATTCATAATTAAAGTTCATCTTTCACAAAATTGTCTATGATGCAATGGTCGTTCATAACTGACGATAAATGTCTGTGTTGCAATCAATTTCAAATAACGACTAGTATTTCCAAGATCGTCGACAACGCAAGAGATTTTAACGCTCTAAAATCATTTAAATGTTCTTCCTTCTTGATGATGACAGAAAATTGGTCAAAGTAATTAAACTGGGGTAGAAATTACTTTAATAAAGTGACACGCTGTCTGAAGTTAAATCTGCCATGAAAATCATTAACTTATAGTCAAATCGTGACTACCAAAAATAAGCAAATTACTGAAAAATCTAAATATCAGTCTCAACTGATCCAAAATCATTTAACTATGCCCATGGAATAACCATGTCTTAATAAATCGTCGAAAAAGGCATAACTCATCAAGGTGTACTGAGAATAGGAATCTCAAACAAGAATATAGGGCAAAATATATGAGGACAGAAAATATGGGAAAATGGTTGCTCAAATATTGCTAAGAAACTCAAATACAATAAACGTTCACGACTACCTTATCTGCCGATTGAAGTTCCAGAGGAAAATTCCCCAAAGAAGACTGCTGATGGATCCATTTCACCAAGTTAAAGCTGAGCTCCATCCTCGAAACAGGAAACAGCACCCTCAGAGAATCGAACTGCTTCCTTCTCCGGAAATTGCACTGCTCCATGAAGACGAAAGACATCCTTCCGGCAAAATTCTTCTTTGTGAGTCGGGACAACCCTGACCTCTCTTGAAAAATCCCTGAAGATCTTGTAGAAAATCGCCATGAAGTTTTTGTAGTAATTTCCATTGAAATATTCATATTCAGTGAGTATGAAATCGTTTTCATTGCTATTTGATAGTATTCAGCGTTGAGCCACGAAACATGGGTGTAGATGGTTGTTCACCACATGTCCGCTTGTATGGAATAGCAATTAGCGAAGTTCCATGTTGCTATCTTACTCCAACGATGTATGTCCCAATTGCATTAAAGTCCTTTAGCCTTCCATCTTCTCTTCGGTTATGGTAATCGAAGAACAAACTGCCTTATTAAACTGCTCCATAATACTGTAGCGTTGTGTCACAAAAGCAATCAGAAGTCTCCCTGTTATACTAGCAGTGTCAGCCGTAGCGTAGGATCTGGCGATACAGAGTGCTTCTCAGGAGGCGAGAAAATCACTTTTGTCAGTCGTCTAAAATTGCTAATATCTTCTAAAATAACTCCTCGAAATTGTTCAAATTTACTACACTGCTTAATGTAGCACTGCACAATAGAATTAGCTTATAGGCAAACGCTAACTGTTCATAGCTAACCTTGTAGACGCGTTATAATGTGCGTTTTAACTTCACCTAGTTTTACTCACAGTAAACTTGCACTGCTTGTCTGCTCGAATCTCGCTTAATGCGGTGGCTTCACCACGCGTTATAAAGACGACTCTCTCTACTAATATCACTCGACGTTTCACCAAAACGACTATATAAGCACTCAAGATCTGACGATTTGAGATATGCGATATGAGATCTGACGATTGAGACTCCTCTCTTCTGCGCAAGGCCTTTTATAAACTTCATAAGGGGCGTATCCATCCCTTCCATAGCGTGTTACTGCGTCATCGCTCGAAGTTCCAACTTCGTCAATACGTGACGGATTTTCAAAATTCAAAAACAGGAAATAAATTTCACCAAGATTCCAAATCAATGCCTCAACTGCAAATGGGTTTCCACAATTCTTCATTCCAAAAAGTATTAAAAATACCATAGTTTCAGCACTCTCCGTCTTCCTTCAAACAATCGTTGATTGGTTCGAGCCTCCCCTCCAATAGCATAATTTCTTCCTCAGCACAATTCCACGTTTCCTGCGACTGCGTCGTAAATCTCGGAACTTTCTCGAATAAATGCTGACGTCATTGAGAATCTCCGCTCAAGTAGCCTGCTGGTATAACGTCTGCGTCATCCGTGCTTACGTCATGACCATCCACGTCATAACTATGACAGCCATAACTTTCTTTATAATTTTCCAATATAGCCACCGTGGTCTCGCTATAATTCAATTTACGGGGGCAGTACCTTTCCTTGCTCCTATCATCTCTTAACTCCCTAATACTTCTACTGACGTAGCAGCGTGCATGCTGCCACAGGAAATGGAAGTTCTGTTGTTGTTGTTGTTAATTCGTTTTAGAGACATAGTTTGGTCATCAGTCTCGTGTACTTGGGGGTGTAATCAATCTGTCGCAACTGTAGTAAAGCTGGATTTGTTAGGGTCGGGGATAGTGTAGTCTAATGTGCCCCAGAACTTGAAGTGATGTACTACAATGGGCTTTACCAGCATTTGCCTAGAGAAAGAGTGGAAAAACCTGGGGATAAACCACACTCGGGATAGCCGCTGCCGGCATCGGGATTCGAAACCCCGATCTCTCGACTTAATGCTGCTCCACAGCACGGTCGTGGTGGGCGACTGAACGCCGCGGGGCATGCTTATTGAACAAGCCCATGAGTACCCAGGGCCGGCGCAAGATCCCATGCGACACATGCCGCCCCAGTGAAGCCGGCGCCTTATTTCATTTTTCGTTCGAAAATTATATTTTGATTTTGCGGTGCTGTACAACTGAGATATAAAATTTGGCGCCCCTGAATACGTAAAAATATTGCACCCTTCAACAAAGCAGTGTTTTATCAAGATTCTTTCAACGGGTTCGTGCTCAGTCCTGAATGCTTTTCAAAGAAAAGTTCGCAAAAAACAACATGCTCTAATGAATAGAAAGGTACATAACAGAGGCCATACTAGAAATAAAATGAATAACAAGTAGATTAAAAAGTAATTAATGACTGAAAAATATGTGCATAATAATAATAATAATAATAATAATAAAAAGAAGTCCTCCCTGACTTTCACTCCCATACGAAATAAATATATTACAGAGCGGTCAAAACTCGCTCCACCCAACAAAACAATGTGAACACAGCTTCACTCAAATGATTTATCATAACATAAAATTGTTCGATAAGAACCCGCTCCTCACAATTATTTGGATACAAGTCCATTTATCCTGGTCAAGAAGTTATATAATGCGTGGTGTACTGATCCTTAATAAGAAAATGAGTACTGATGCTAGTCCGTTTACAACTGAAACAGTCATATTGCTCACGGAGATGCATCTTTTAAATCACACTATGGCTATGGGACCCACCCTTAATTAACACACAATAATTTACTACTGACACATGCAAGATCTAAAATACTAAGATATGATGAATCTCCCCTAGATTCTAATTCGTGCCAGAGCACATAAAACACAAAAGAGCATGCCGAAATAGGCCAAAAGCTCGCATCACAAAAGGGAAACAGCTTCGCATACAAATGCCACACGGGGTCATTGAACGCGTAAAAATAACACACACAAGAAATCAAGCAACAACAACAAAATACAAGCCTAAACGGCTGAAAATTATATTTACATGAATAAAAGCCAGACAACAGATGTTTCGGAAGATACCAAAAAACATGGACAACACCCTTTTAAATCCATCTAATATACTTTATAACCGATCAGGGTTTTGTGAAGTTAAATAACATGTTAATTTTATCTACAGGGACCTGGGCCGCTTGCTAATGACCAACAGTCGTTATCTGATTTGAGCGCTCCCCTACTTGGATGAGTCATCGCTGCCTTTCACTCTGTCAGTTTCTCAAGCCTGGTGCTAATTATACATGGGACCACACTGATCCCGTTATCCATCTGGAAACGCGAAAAGACATATCTCACCCTTCCACTTTGATGGCAAGAAACACAAATATTTACCACAAGCTCAGCCTCGCAAGGTTATGAAATGGGCTGACGTGCGGCAAGTCGGAACAATCACAATGATATATTACCCGCAGGCAACTTCATAAAATCACACCATACACCATAAAGCTTGGACTGACTCACTCATAATCATACCATCTGGGTCGGCTCGAAACAGATTAACCTACTTTGCGTCCAGAGACACATCAAACAAATAAAACAACAAAAACTCGGGTGCTCGAGTGGCATCCCATACTGACTTGCTAGAGGAGCAATTATCAAAATAATCCTGATCCATCATAAAATCTGCACACAAATAAGTTTTACCCCCAAAATTCTATTTTTAATCTCAATTAATTCTGTTCCATTTTTGTTATAAGGCATACTTCCGAGTTACATTGCTTGTACGCGACTTACGCGAGCGAATGCGAGCACGGGCTGCGCGCATTGCCCCGTATATTTGAACCAAAACAAAATCACAATATCTACAAAATACAAAGCGCTAAGCTGTCCCCTACTTAATGTGTCAGTAAACAAGAACTAAGAATCTACATTACAAACAAGCAAACAAATATCTACAAAATTACGTCCCATAAAACCATAGCTGATTTAAAAATAAATTAATTAATTTTGTACTCATTCCTTTAGAACAGCGTCAGGGAAACATCTCCGGCCATCACTCCTTTAAATGCTTAGCTCGACATAGACATCTTCTGGCAAATGTCCTGCTGGTTCCAAGATCCGCCCTCGTTCCTTGATGTCATCTCTTGCTGAATTAAAATAATGTTTGTCAGATACACACACGATATATTTCCTATTAAATTCACCGATCAAGTACTAAATTCCTTGACTGTCTATTGGTGAATTAATTCGATGAACTGCCCCTATCTGGTAGTACTGGGACTACAAATAAAACACTGAAGTTACACTTATAACTTGTCGAAAATGTTCCATGTCCATACACATAAAAAATATGCAGAGTGTCCACGTCAATTAAATTAGAAGTTATGTCTCACGTCCTCAGATGCTCAAAAAAAGTCTTACGTCCTCAGACGCTGAAATAAAAGTCTTACGTCCTCAGAAGCTGAAATAAAAGTCTTACGTCCTCAGACGCTGAAATAAAAGTCACCTCTTGAAGCTTCCTGGGCCACTTATAAATGAAACTGGCCAGAGTAGGCATGGAAGGGGATTTATAGAAAAATATTCCATAATAATTATCAGACTAGCATGCGATCGGTATCATTGAGTTCGTAGAGATGTGGAGGTAAATATTATGCTGTAGCTAGCTTGAATCGATCGTGGAATTAATCCGTAGGTAACTCCCGCCTTAATTGACCAGGATATGTTATGACGCCGAGTTGCCGCTTAAAATGGGCGTCTTGATATTATTGGTTCGGACTCTTGTAGATCTTCGCGAGTTCCTACATATTTTCCTCCCACAAGGATTGGTTATCATGAAGATTGACCATTCACATCGTAGCATTCATTTTCTTCTTGGTTCCAACTCTCATAGTCACAAGCCGCTCTATGCGTACCCAAGCCTTCCTTCGCGCTAGAAGTTGCACCTGTCCTCTGCGTCACGATTCCCATGCTACTTTCTAAAATACCACAGGAGCTTAAACCTTTGTGTTCTCTCTGCCACTGATTTCTCAACATTTTCCCAACTCCGCCAGGCTCTCATATCTGCTGTCTGTAGAACTATATCAAATGATGAAGAAAAATTTATTAGAATCCTTTATACAGCCTGTGGATAAAGGGTTCACATTCCTCCTGCTTGGAAAAAATCGGACTTAGCATAACGTCGATTTTTTATTTTACATAACATCTGTAATCCATTTCAGCCAATCATAGACAAATCTCCCTCTCATAAGTCTAGTCTAGCCGCCACTGTCGTTGGAGTATCAACACGCACTCGTGTTTACTTCTTGCTCGTTCATTCATTCAGGCCTTCAAAGCTTGCCTTGCTTGTCTGACCGCCTCAGGCTAGTACCTCGCCTGCCAGTATCTTTATCTCTCTCGCTTGCTCGCTGTGTCATCATCGCCACTGCTCATTACTGTTTGACAACAACAGACTGCCTGCAACTTCCTTGTTCTACTGACGTACTCATTAACCCACGTACACTTGGATGTGCAAAAGTACTTCCATATATTCAATTTGCAGCATTATTTCTACGTTCCCAAGGTTCGTTAGTAAAATACACCTTTAAATTCGCTGCGTTGTAAACAGACATTGTACCTGTACTTAATTCTTCTACTCTGTATGCGTTGTTACCAAGATTACGCACAATACAGAAGGGTCCAATAAATTTGGGACTGAACATGTTGAATACCTTCTTCTCTGGATCAGATGTCGCTGGTTTCCGTACTAACACAAGCTCGTTTACTAAGAGTTCTCTGTGATACCTCTTATTTCTGCGATCCGCCTGGTTTCTCATATGGACTCTCGTTCTCTCAATTCTCAACTCATGACCAACCATGGGATCTTGTGGGCAATTGATGATGATGCTCCACGATCTTACTGGATACTCGTTCATGTGCAAAACCATGGGAATCTGGCCTGTCGACTCATGTCTAGTTGTATTCATACAGGTCTCTACGTTCTTGATCCTGTCTACCCACTTGTGATGTTCATTGGGAATAATGATTCTTAAGTATATTTTAACGCATTTTATCGCACGTTCGCTAGGATTAGCATGAGGGTGGCGAACGCTACTAAACTTGTGTTTTACACCCAAGTCCTCCATTCCTTTCTTGAATTCGGCGCTCGTAAAATAGCTTCCATGGTCTGACAATATAAATTCTGGTTTTCCAAGGATTGGGATAACTCTATTTCGAATGCGACTGAGTACTTGTTTCGATGTAGTTTTCTGAAAGGGGTACAACACAACAAACTTAGAAAACACATCAATACAAACTACTAACTGACGGCAACCTCACCTTCCTTTCGGGATCGGACCGAAGCAATCTAGTGCCACAAGCTCGCAGGGTTTCTGAGGTAGCAATGGTTTAGGATACTGCCTCATAAAGTAATTATTTGGCTTCGTCCTCTGACAACGATTGCAAGTCTTTTTTACGTCGCAGATGGTAGTCCTCATTCGCGGCCATGTAAACGTTTCTCCTATGGTCACTTGTGCCTTGTCGATTCCCTCGTAGCCGAAACTTTCATGTATGTGCAAAGTAAGTCCTCTTTGTAATGATGCAGGTACCATGATACGTAATTTGGTGTGTTCTTCATCTATCCATTTATGCAGAAAAATTGTTGAGGTAGACTTATCTTCCTTCTCTGGCTTTTGCTTCTCTGTACGCTGGTGTTCTTGCTGGTAATTCCTTCTTAAAATACTGGATCATTTGGTACATCCATGGTTCTGCTTCCTGCTCTCGTTGTATCTCCCGTAACTCCTCCAAGAATGCATGGTCCTTTGCTGTTAATTCAATATGCTGTACTATCGCTGTTTCTTCGGTATCAGGCTCTGGGTTCCTGATTAATACGTCCGGAATTACATTCATTTTTCCTGGGCAGTGTTCAATTTCGATGTTGAATTGTTGTATATAGATGGACCAACGTATCACACGCTCGCTATCCATAGATGTCTTGAACAAGAACGTTAGTGCTTTGTGGTCTGTTCTAATAACAATGGGGTAACCATACACAATTCATTTCCTCTGTTGCAAAGCATGAAGTATTGCCAACAATTCGAGTTCTGTGACCGTATAGTTACGCTCGTGTTAACGCAATCTGCGGCTTACAAATGCTAAATAATCATGATGTTGAAGGTTAGCTGGATCTTCTTGGTATAATATCGCTCCTATACGAACCGTGGAAGCATCCGCTTGGATAATAAATTTCCGTTGAAAGTCTGGGTAACCTAATTTGATACAATTTTCCAGTAGTAATTTACTCTCTTGGAATGACTTCTCACACTCAGCGTTCCAAAGCCATTTGGTGTTCTTCTTCAGCATCTCCTGCGTAGGTGCTACGGTTTCAGTATATCCTGGGCAGTTTTCCTTAAAGAAACCTGTCACGCCTAGGAAAGCTCTGATATGTTTCATTCTCGTTGGTGTAGGGAAATACTTTATTGCCTCTATCTTCGCAGGGTTTGGCCTCACTCCCTCCTGGTCAATGATGTGCCCTAAGTACAACATTCCTTCTTGAAGAAATGGGATTTCTTCAAGTTGACTTTAAAGTTTGCAGTTTTAAGGTTATCCAAAAGCTTATCCAAATTTTCCATATGTGTCTCGATGTTATCTGATGCCAAGAGTATATCGTCAATATATCGTACCGTCATTTCCTTCACTTCTTCAGTCAGGTTTCGATCCAAGGCTCGAATTAATGCGCATCCAGCTGTTCTAACGCCAAAGGGCATACGGACCAAGCAATATGTCTGATTGTCGAACAAGAAGCCAGTAAGAAGCTATGATTTCTCATCCAGTTCGATATGGTGAAACGAACTCGTCAGATCTACGAACGAGTAGATACCCTTGTTCTTAAATCCTTTTAAGACGTCTCTGATGTTTGGCGCTCTGTCGTACTCGGGAATAACAATGCGCATGTTTAGATTTCTGGCGTCTAAACAAAGTCTAATGGATCCATTGGGTTTTGTGACTGCCAAAATCGCATTTAAGTAAGGTGTGGGAGTTTTCTTAATCACTCCAGCTTGCAACATATCATCAATAATCATTTTGACCTGCTCACGATGGTTTTCTGGTATAGGGTATAATTTACTTCGAAATGGGGACCAATCCTCAACCTGCATAGAATACTGAAAATTTATTATCTTCCCTGGAACTGTGTCAAACACTGCCTTGTGTCTTCTTAAGATCTCCTCAAGTCTCTTCCTATGTTCAACCCCTAGTTGTATGTTATTGAGCCGCTCCTGTAATAGTTCTCCAAACTGAGTATCGCTGTCACCTCCTTCCGCTAGTAAAGCCCATATCTCCTGAGAGTCACTCTCTTCATTTAATTCCACAACAGCCACATCTATAAGGTCATCTTCCGCCTTTCGTACCTCCTCTTCTGTCTCCTCTGCTATTGCCTCCATTGCCCATGAATTCACGTCCATCCCTGTGGTGATTTCATCCATGTGTAAGCCCACATCCTTCATATTATCAAACTCCTTAAAACTGACTGTATTGTGGTGCAAATCTATGACTGCCTGGTAGTCACAAATAAAATTTGCACCCAGAATAATGTTAAAATTCATTTTGACCATAATGATAAAAGTCTGTCCAAATATATGGTCTAATATATCCAGGTCTATAAATGCTAGACGTTTGCAAGTGACGCGGTGCGTTCGGGAATAACGCCCCTCACCTTGAGGAATATTCTGACTCCGTCCCAACTCACGAACCAAAGCCTCCGATAAAAGACTAGTTTGTGAACCTGTATCAACTAGGCATCTCACGTTAATACCACCAATCCTGGCATAAATAATAAGTAGTTGTTTGATATCATCGTTCCGTGGTTTAACAAACTCCTCCAGGCAATCTACTGGCATAGCTATCCACTCCTGTATGTGCGCCACGACCCATCCTTCTTCACACTCCGTCTATTGCTCTCTCAGGCAGACTCCTTTTGCAATTATTGGGATTTTTTTACAACCCCCACGACTACCATCATCCTTCTGTCGCGTATTTCCCTGACGTTCTTCCTGCTTCAATAAGCTCTCGGCCCCCTCAATGTGAGTGTCTGGATTAGACCTCCTATTTATGGCACGTTCCCAATGTCCTTGTTCGTCCCCTTCATTAGCGTGTAATTCTTCCACGTACCGCTGCGATTCGGCGTGCCTGTCGTTCCATTCATTCCTATAATTTTGATGGTCCCCCAGGTTATGGTATCTTCTTTCACGCCACTGTCGATTCTCATCATTATTATTTTCATACCGTCTGTAGGGTCCCTCATTTCTCCTATTGTTGGTACCCTCGCTGTTGATACCTATTGTTGCCCTGGGTCTGCCTATCATTATTATTATCATGTCGCTGGTGTGACCTATTTTCTTAGCCCTCCTGACCTCGTCTTGGTGTTGTTGACACACATGTATTTGTGGCCTGCGATATGGTGTGTACTTGGGTGGCCTTAACTACCTCCGTCGTGTTTACAAGTTCCAGCTGTCGTCCCCCTCTGTGATGGATGTGAGATGTTGTCTCATCAATCTGACGTTAGATTTGTTCCGCTCCAACCGCTGTGTCCACGTTTGCCGCCACTAACACCTGCTTAACATTGACTGGCAACTGCCGTGCGATCGTCATAACCAGATCCGATTCTTCTAAAGGATGATCCAAATCTTTAAATTTTAACAATTGTAACGAAAAGAAATCTGAATATTTCGTCTGCTGAGTTGACTGATATTTTCTCGAATAAAGTTCCATTCTAAGGCTTTGTTGGAGAGAAGCCGACCAATATTTCCTAGGAAACGCTTCCTTAAAATCATCCATCCCTCCGAAAGTATACTTGAAGCTCAAGAACCACGTAAGCACATTTCCAGAATGAAATCGTTCCACCAGTCTTAAACGACGCGTGGGCGGTATGTTATTGTCATTAAAATAGTCCTCCATCTCCCTAAGATATGCCTTCGGTGTAACAGCAGAATTTTCTGTGAATTTATTTGGTTTAAATTCATTTGATCTAATAACTTGTATGACTTGAGGGTGCTGATGGCCATGTTGAGGAGTCGAAGTTCCCCCAATGTTGTTGTGAAATCCCTCTGTGTTAGTTGTTAATGGGCTGCCTACCAGTCCTTGGTTATTCGCTGCGCTAATTGCCCCCAGGCTTACTGAGTCAACTTCCTTATCTTTCATGCGCTCTGTCTGAAATAACGTGTTCTGTCCCATCGAACGCAGTTCTGCCTTTATAATTCTGTCCGTCTGTTGCTTCATTTTATTCTTGATTTCTTCCTCAAGTGCTTTAATGCGCGTATGGTTTTCGCCTACGGTCTTAATGATCGTTAACCGATCTTCTTTAGAGTCGCTGCTCATCTTACGCCAATCCTTTCTGATGCTACCTTAAATCGACCCAGTTTTTCTTCCATCTGCTCTTTCGAGTCCTCCTGATTCGATTCTATCTTCTCAAGCCTGTCTTCTAGACGTAGATTGTTCTCGTCTATCGTACTTTCAAATTATCCTGGTCCGATTCTAGGTTTCGCCATCGCTCTGCTGATTGCATTTCTAATTTAACCATATCCTTTATCAGGCCAGTAATACTTTCATTTACTGCTGACAATTGTCCCTGTCCTCTTCCATCTTATCAAACCGCTTTTCAAGACCATCCTGTGCCGTTTTAACCTCACCGTTATTTACCGTGCATGCTAATTCTATCTGAGCTAGTTTTGCCAATTCAGTCTCGTCCAAATCATTTAATTTACGGTTGAACGTGTCCTCTATTTTTTTTATCTGACGTAGCTGTTAGTCGTTGTTCTTACTTATATCAAGCGCGAATTGAACCATCTGCTGCGGAGTGTACTCTTTCATATCTGCAGATAATGTAGCTAACTGACTCGTATTCCTACTCTCTTGCGCTCCTAACTGTTGAGTTATAGTGTCATTCATTTGAGTCTGGAAAGACTCATTCTGTTCCGCTAACTTAATGTCTAATTTCGCACTCTGTTCAGATATTTTAGTGTCTATTTTTTCACTCTGTTCAGATAATTTTTTAATATAGTGTCATTCATTTTAGTCTGGAAAGACTCATTCTGTTCCGCTAACTTAATGTCTGATTTCGCAATCTGTTCAGATATTTTAGTGTCTAATTTTTCACTCTGTTCAGATAATTGTGTTTTAAACTCGCCTGACTGTTCGGATAACTTAATGTCTAACTTCACACTCTGTTCCTTTAATAGTTCCTGGGTTCGTGCCGTGGCACTTTCAATGATCGCCTGGATCTGCTCTATTGTTGCCATCTCACACACAAAAATATATATCACTGAGAAACTAGGAGGATGACATGGAAATGTCCCCCTGACACACAAATATATTATTCTTGACATACATTTACTTCATTTGACCATTTTCAGTTCATTTAATCTTATTACATTTACTCCCGCAAATCAGTCTGCATCACTGAATGGTTCTAATTTTACTTAATAAATTTTTAAACCCCAATCATATTCAGTCATAAAATTACTATCCAGATCTGACGTTACCACTGACGAATTAACAAAGTATTATTTGTCATTTAAGGCTACCAGCCTCCTAACATATACATGAGTTTGACTTTCTAAACGAATCTAATTTTACACTTAATCTTTGGGCGCCCGATTTCACGTACACTACTTTAAAAATTACATCAATAAACAAACGTGAATCGTATTTTAACTTGCAAACTCGTGATTCTACTGTATATTAAATTTTCATGACAGTATTTCTCTTCCCGTATTTACGTTGACAAAATATCACTTCCGGTGATTTCAAACAGTCCCATATAGCAATGAAACACCACATTTTCGTGACAGCTTGATCTACTAGATCTATGCTGACTATCCAACGTGTTCTAGCAGTAACTAGCAATGAACTAGACCCACCTTGGCGCGCCAGCTTGTCTATGCACCCTTCAATAAAGCAGTGTTTTATCAAGATTCTTTCTACGGGGTCGTGCTCAGTCCTGAATGCTTTTCAAAGCAAAGTTCGCAAAAAACAACATCCTCTAATGAATAGGAAGGTCCATAACAGAGGCAATACTGTGCCCAACTCTAGGAATGGGTATTCCAAGATTCAGACACCTAGATATCAAGGGAAAGGCTGTAGCCGCTTTTGAAAGTTCAGATATTTGAATATCGCGCTACATTGCTTCTCGAAGCATTTAGAAAGAATTTACCGATAGTTGGATATCAAGTGACGTAGCGAGTAATAGCAGAGGTGGAGGCTATTTATTGATTAAATAGTTAACTATGAAGTAGAGACTTGAGACTGGGATCAGATTACTGGCACGGCCAAATGAAAGAGAATGCAATTAGTATCAAGTAAATCGGACCAGGGATTCAAGAGATATGAGGATTTCTAGATATCAGGTGATGACGCGTGACCCTGACAGTTTTGAATAAAAGCCAGCTGGCCGAAGCAACTTCAGCTCATTCTAACACAAGCAGTTGCCTAGCAAGTTGCTACGACGCTGAGCCAAGGCACATGGTTGCCGGATCTACGCAGAAGTTCTTTTGAAAGTCGTGATAGTCACGAAAAGTGCTGCGCTACGAGTTGGAACTTAGTAAGTTTACGGCGAGGAGAATCACTGAGGTGATTGATTTTCTACAGACATTGGTGGAAATATTTATATTTCTACAAGGACATATGCTAGACTTTGTCTAGAAATAGTATTTTGTCACAGTCCAGTAATAACTTAATACTTGGATGTTTAAAACCATTTCAGTCAGTTTTCATTTTTGTAACTAGTTAACCACTTCGATCTGTCAGTACACTGAAGACTAGTCTATAACGGTGGCGTTCATTAGTCTACGCAAGGGAAACTACAAGTTGCTTAGCGCATGGTAGATGGTGATATAATAAACCATGCCCAGGGAACGATCTTCAGAACAGCCGTTAATTGCTTAGACTGTCAGTGTTTTTCTTGTACTGATAAGATTACAGTGAGTTATGTTACAACTGACATATCTAAGAAGAGATCACTTAGATCTGACCCTATTTAAACAAACTGTTATGGCTTTGATAGAAGCTCATATTAAAATGGAACAACAGTTAATTCAAACGTCGAAAGATACTACCACTATGTCTGACTAGACGGATTGTGGGTATATAATGGTTGCCAAACTTGGGCATTAACATCGAAACAAAGACAAATGATCCAGAGATGTCAACGGAAAATGGAAAGGAAGATACTTCATGTCTCATTGAGAGATAGAATACGGAACGAAGATTTAAGAAGGAGAACCGGCATGAAAGACGCTATGACATTAGCAGACCAGCTCAAATGGAGATGGGGTGGACATGTAGCGAGATTAGATCCTAACCGATGGACGTACAAAATGACGATGTGGGACCCAAGAACAGGAAGACGAAACGTTGGGAGACAAAGAATCAGATGGGCAGACTGGTTCGTAAAATGGGGAGGAAAACAATGGACAAGAACAGCGAAGATGAGGCAGGAGTGGAAAGACCTAGGGAGACTCGCATGCAGTGACCAATAAAACAATGCATCAACTAGAAAGACACCGTTCAGTGGGCATGCAGCAAAGCGGTACATATCTCTGGTGTGCAATAAAGGCTTCTCACAGAGCGGTGACCTCAAGAAGCACACAGTTGTTCATACTGGAGTGAAGTAATACACTTGTAGCACATGTGAGAAGTCATTTGCATGGCGGACAGAACTAATGGAACATTGTCTCGCACTCTAATTTGAGGAAGCATCATCGTGTTCGCTAGGGAAAATAATCTTACTGCATCACAAGGAATTCAAAAGGTTCAACTATCATGCGAAACACTTGTTAATTCGTTCCGGGACCACATGTGCACAACATAGTGAATGATTTGTGGGATGTTAAAGAACGTGTATAGGTATCTGCATCCAAACTAGATGTTAAAACTCCACCGGTAAGGTTTTGTATTGCATTTTAAAAAGACCTATTTGAAACGGTTCAATATACGTAGATTTTACTGAAGAGTGAAGACTTGGCAGTTTCTGTCATTGTTCAAGTGCTTAGACAGGGTAAGCTTTGTGCTTAGTGGCAATGGGAAGCTCCCAGATATTGGTTGATGGCTATTATGATTTCCGTAATACTAATGGATATTTGAGGCCTTGATATCGCCAGACTCAGAAATGAAGATTGTTGTAGCGAATGTTATGCCATCGTAATATAATTTACTTAATCTTTAATCAGCTGCACATCTATATAGAAGGCCCAATCAGAAAGAATAACCCTGAATGCTCCTCAGGACTTGCTCACCTGATGAGTTAAAACTGAGCAATTCCCTGCAAAGCAGGAGGCCATAGCCCTTATGGGATTTGTAAGGCTATTTATTTATTTATTTTATTTAATGGCGGCCGATACAAGGATTATACGTGCTTGTCCGCTAGGGCATGTCGATGGATAAATCTGGTACAGACCAGGTTTACTACGCTTCAAGACCATCAAGAAATGTAAGCCACATTTGAATTATATTATGCCTAGCTAATTGGAACAAACTATTTTTTCTGCAGATGACCAACACATTATTTTTCGTCGTATTTAAAGCTTGAAATGATTTACGCAAGACTTATTAGAGTTATTCTGAGCATTTTCAGCACTCAGAACAGTTTAGGATCGATGACCGAGCATTTCGAGCATTTATTTGAATATTTCATATTTTTGAGAAATCACGGTAATCAGCCGATGTAACTGTAAAAGTTAAATTTATTTTTGTTGAGGAATGGATATTTTGTCCTTATTCGAAGGTTCGAACATGTGGATTCTCACATAATGAGATGATAATTAAATATATTCAAAATGATATAACGAATAATAATAATAATAATCCACTAATAATAATAATAATAATTTTCATAATTTTTCTAAATAATTCTTTGATATTATATTTTATAATAATCATATGTATTGAGAGAGAGCCTATGAAGTAGTTTAATCATTTCTAGTTTGGAACAGAAGATTTTCCGAAGGAGAGTGGTTAGCGCAAGCCCGCATTCAACCAACATTTCAGTTCTGGTTGAACAGTTGATATTTGCATTGAGCAAAGTATATTTTTCAGATAACACGGAGAGGCATGAAACGGGAAGCAATTGATATTTGTATCAAATAGGATATTTTTGTATTTATATAAAATCATGACGTAAATACACTCCAAAGTGAAATAAAGCTTTTCATAAGTATGGTAAATTCACGGGTTGAACTGAATGGTAAAATAAAATAAACTTGTAAGTTTATTAATCTTCCAGTGTTGATAACAAGCAGAGGCTTGATTTATTGTACAGTATAAATTTTGGGAAGAAAATTTATATGTGTGGAGTAGTTGAAATGCCATTCCCAGGTGCGCATGTTTAAGTCGCAGGAATGAAGGTTTTTTCGAGCATCAATCAAATAGCAGGTTCGATGGCTCAGGTTTATAGTAGGAGTATTGGAACTACACATTTCGTTGTATGAATGACCCGAAGGTTATTTCTTAAAACCATCAGTTCTTATTTCAACCTTGTTTACGAATTCCATTTAGACTTTGATTTTGCTAGAACCCGGATTTGTCATGATAGTAGTTTATTCTTCTTCAGAGGAAGACCTTTGCCGTTGTTGTTGTAATATTGTGTTCTTACACAGATAATAGAATGGGCCACTGCCAATTTAAAAATAATTCTTTAACCACGAATAATTTGAAGGATATTTTCAATCCTAGTGCCATGAACTAAATGAATTTATAATGAAGTTACAATTCTTATTTCCGCATTCTGTCGAAGAATTGCAAGTTGTAAAAGTTACTAGAAATGGCCATGAATATAAATATTTTTTTTCATAATGATTCCAAGTGGGAAATCTAATAGTTGAATGGTTCAACAATTTATTGATCAAGTTGATGATTCAGAAATCATGTATTTTGTTAGGAACTTGAAGTTCATAATCGAGTCACTTCTCGAATGTTTAATGTCAGAAGAACAATTAATTGTTGTTGTGCTTCGCACAGTTCTTCGATGCTATGCTCAAGGTCAAATACTTTTCAGATGTTATTAATATGTGTAAATAATATGTGTTGATTCAATGATAATAATATTTTCGACGATATATTTTTGAAACTGGAAAAAAAACAAGTGAAAATTTAGAATTCTATGAACATTTATTCTACGAGTGTTAATATCATGTAAATATTCAAACAGTGATCTACGATATTTCCAGTATAGACAATTAACTTTGAACTGGAATTAAATATTAATAATTTTTGAACACAGTCTACAGGACTATTAATCGGACTTGTGTTTCCAAAAAGATTGTCAAATGTGTTTGGAAAATTTCTGTATATTGTGTAAGTAAGAGTGTGGATCGCCACACGTGGATGATGCTGCTTTGAGCATCTTTGCAGTCAATTTTAACTTCAAAATAAACTGAGATAATTTTACAGGATGTGTTACTCCCAATTAAATCTCCTTCTATCCTTATTGTTGCATTGAGCCAAAAATCAGTAAAGCATTTTTTTAATTTGATGTCGTTTTTGCGATTTGCTTTAACCCATCTGGCGCTCCGGGATATTTTGATTCTCGTGCTGACTGATTATTGGTAAAATGCATATGTGGTCGTGCGGACTCCGGTCTAAACGGGCACATAAAATAAGATAGAGAGAGAAATGGCTTCGAACGTGGGTCTCGATTTAGACATGGTCAATCGCATGCCGATTTGAAATTGTGATAATTTTTATAGAAATATTTTGGGAGTTGAGAGATGTCTGGTTTGGATGAATAAATTAGTAGGAAACCCAATTAGTGGGGAAAATTAAAAATTTAACTGGTTAATGATTAGAATGGGTTTGATTATTTTTGATAATGGCTTAACCATTAGGGCGTCAAGTAAATTCAGTAGTAAACGTTCGATGACTGGACATACACATTATTAGAATCCAGGTGGAGGATATTTGAGAACTTGCATATTTTCTTATGATATTGTGGTAAATGTAATTCGTAAAAGTAGAGAATTTTGTTTTTCCATCACGTCGACATTAGGATAAATCTCATTTTATTAGAGTGTTCCAATTAGCTATTAATATTTCTTGTTCTAGTTATAAGCTTGTGTTTGCCACTGTTGTATACCCCTAAGTTTTGAATAATAATTGAAATTATGGAAGAAATGATGAGGATGATTAGGAGTTTGGAGGAGAGTTCAAAAGAAGCTGGACTGCGTGTAGCAGCCATTATGAAAGAAAATACTGAGGCTTTGGAAAAGAAACTTAAAGAAAATTCTGATAAACTTAAAGAAAGTTTAAACGATAAACTTAAAGAAAATTCTGATTCTTTAGAAAATAAACTTAAAGAAAATTCTGATTCTTTAGAAAATAAACTTAATGAAAGTTTAAACGATAAACTTAAAGAAAATTCTGATTCTTTAGAAAATAAACTTAAAGAAAATTCTGATTCTTTAGAAAATAATTTTAAAGAAAGTTCTGATTCTTTAAAGGGTAATTTGAAAGAAAATTTAAATAGTAAATTTAATTCAATGGAAAGTAAATTTAAAGAGAATTCTGAAATTTTGAAAATGTCACTTGAGAGTAAAATGAATAAATTATGCGAAAAAACACATGAGCTCGAAACTTCATTAGCTACTAACGCAAGTTTAATGGACGAAAAATTTCGCGATGCCGATCTTCGATCCCAAAGCTTAGCTGATAGGATAGAACATGGTCTTAGGAAAGTTGGTGAAGGCATGATCGACCTAGAAGTCAGAGTGAAGAAGGAGAGTAACGAGATGGGAATTCTAGTTGTTCAACGTTTAACGGAACAATTCAAAGAACTTGTCATGGGAGAAATAAGAGAAGGTGTGATTAGTGAGTTGCAAACTGAAATCAAAACCACAGTTGTCAATGAAATTAAAGACACACTCAAGCTGGAGAATCAAGAGGGAATCAAGGAGATTAGGGAATCTTTGTCATCCCATATTGAAGTAATTGCCAAAGATATCCAAGCAACTCAGAAGGACATATCAGATATGACAGGGTCATTGAAAAGTCATGAAGCTGTTATGAACCAGATATCCATTGATGTTAAGGACAATTATAAAGAAACTGAAGCAATTAAGAAGATGGCAGAAGAAAACCAAAAGGAACTTGAGGCTATGAAAACTCAAATCAAGGATGAGAAACAGTCTGATCATCTGTCAAAAATGCAAAATGTAAGGGGAAAGGAACAGATACAGATAAATCTAGGAGGAGCTAGAGACACGGATAGTCAAAGACAGGATGAGGTCAGGACAGTATTTCAATCCAACCCCATAACTGTATTTAAGAATGTAGAAGATAAGCCTTCTAAATTTTCAGGGCGAGATTCTGTGACACCCGTGGAATTTTTGAGAGAAGCAGGTGATTACCTGAAAGATTCCAAGATCCCTAAAGAAAGACAGATCCGAGTGATAGGGAAGTTTTTGGAAGGTCCTGCACTTCTTTGGTTTAGAGCTTTTAGATCCACTCTAACCACTTTTGAGGAGTTTTCTCGCGGGCTATTGAAAAAGTTTTGGTCCCCGGAAACCCAACAGCAAGTCAGAGCAGAGTTATATTCGAAGAGATTCTCGACGTCACAACCTACTCGATACTCTACGTACTTTTCTGGACAGCTGTCTCAACTTCAACATTTAGATCCACCGATGCCAGATAACGAATTGATTACTGCATTGATACGTCAGTTTCCAGCAGACGTCCAGAGGACTTTGATCGCTGCTGATATCTATAATATGGAACAATTCGATGAAGTATTACAGAAGCTGGATCATATAAACGCTCAATTCTTCCATCAGAAGGGAGTAAAGAATAACAACGCTGTGTATGCTGTTATGGCTGATAGTTATTCTCAAACACCTCGAGAGATTCGAGAGGGGCGAGAAGAGAAAACGCCGAGGGAAGATCCAAATAAAGGAGGATGGAATCAATACCGTAACAGATACAGTTACAAGCCATGTGCGAGACCGGATGGTGGAAATCGATACAATACTCGATGGAGAAGACCACGAGATACTCAAGGAAGGTACCAGGAAAGAAGATACTATGGTAGAAACAACTACAATAACAGAGGGAATGTGGATACTCGTCAGTCCAATGAAGAGTTCAACAAGGAGACGAGGAAGAATTTGGAAGCAAGACACCAAGATAACTTGCAATTTTTGGAGCAGAGGCCCAATGATCCAGGTCCATCGGGAACACAACAATCCCGGGGGAATGGAAATGAAAAAAAAACTTCGAATTCACAGTAGAAGATAGAATTTTGAACACTTTCACTTCCAGAATTATTAAATGGCAAGCAGAGGATGATGACTTAATTCAACAGAATGACGAACGAAAAGAAATGGGTACGAGAATTTGAATGCCGATCATATCATGCGAAGTATTCGGTATGCCTGTCGATACTTTGATCGATACTGGGGCTATGCTTTGTCTTGTGAGTGAGAAGCTTTATATTCTGTGGAAGCTCAAAGAGAATTTAGAGGAGATTCCAGTATCAGGAATTAAGATCCAAGGAATAATACCCAATAAAATATCTCTGTGTAAAACACAATTATACTTATGTATTACGATTGGAGGACTTGATTTCCGACATGTATTTGTTGTAATGAAGGACATGGCTTTTGACATGATATTGGGAGCGGATTTCATACAGAAATATCAAGCAGTGATAGATATGAAGACAGAGACGATCAGATTCAAGAATACCGAGGAGATTAACTTCGAGGGAAAAGAAGAGGAAGACATCGAGGGAGATGCTCAATGGTCTCTGATTTTTCACGAAGCTGAAGGAAGAGAAGTCTACACTGAGAAGGAGTCCCCAGAGCTAGGGAAAATTTTGGAAGAGTATCACGATATTTTCGATATTAAACCTGGTGAAATTAAAGATTTTGAATATTGTGGAAGTAAACAATAATGGAAGCTATGAAGTAGCCAATATACGAACTGGTAACATCGTGGGAACTTATAATGCATCGAATTTGAAGATTTATTATTCAAGAACCAGATGATTTAATGTGTAGATAGGAAAAATAAAAATTTTTCAATTTTTAGTTTTTGCTAGGTGTGGGGTGGATGTGCCCAACTCTAGGAATGGGTATTCCAAGATTCAGACACCTAGATATCAAGGGAAAGGCTGTACCCGCTTTTGAAAATTCAGATATTTGAATATCGCGCTACATTGCTTCTCGAAGCATTCAGAAAGAATTTACCGATAGTTGGATGTCAAGTGACGTAGCGAAAAATAGCAGAGGTGGAGGCTATTTATTGATTAAATAGTTAACTATGGAGTAGAGACTTGAGACTGGGATCAGATTACTGGCACGGCCAAATGAAAGAGAATGCAATTAGTATCAAGTAAATCGGACCAGGGATTCAAGAGATATGAGGATTTCTAGATATCAGGTGATGACGCGTGACCCTGACAGTTTTGAATAAAAGCCAGCTGGCCGAAGCAACTTCAGCTCATTCTAACACAAGCAGTTGCCTAGCAAGTTGCTACGACGCTGAGCCAAGGCACATGGTTGCCGGATCTACGCAGAAGTTCTTTTGAAAGTCGTGATAGTCACGAAAAGTGCTGCGCTACGAGTTGGAACTTAGTAAGTTTACGGCGAGGAGAATCACTGAGGTGATTGATTTTCTACAGACATTGGTGGAGGTATTTATATTTCTACAAGGACATATGCTAGACTTTGTCTAGAAATAGTATTTTGTCACAGTCCAGTAATAACTTAATACTTGGATGTTTAAAACCATTTCAGTCAGTTTTCATATTTGTAACTAGTTAACCACTTCGATCTGTCAGTACACTGAAGACTAGTCTATAACGGTGGCGTTCATTAGTCTACGCAAGGGAAACTACAAGTTGCTTAGCGCATGGTAGATGGTGATATAATAAACCATGCCCAGGGAACGATCTTCAGAACAGCCGTTAATTGCTTAGACTGTCAGTGTTTTTCTTGTACTGATAAGATTACAGTGAGTTATGTTACAACTGACATATCTAAGAAGAGATCACTTAGATCTGACCCTATTTAAACAAACTGTTATGGCTTTGATAGAAGCTCATATTAAAATGGAACAACAGTTAATTCAAACGTCGAATGATACTACCACTATGTCTGACTAGACGGATTGTGGGTATATAATGGCGGCCGATACAAGGATTATACGTGCTTGTCCGCTAAGGCATGTCGATGGATAAATCTGGTACAGACCAGGTTTACTACGCTTCAAGACCATCAAGAAATGTAAGCCACATTTGAATTATATTATGCCTAGCTAATTGGAACAAACTATTTTTTCTGCAGATGACCAACACATTATTTTTCGTCGTATTTAAAGCTTGAAATGATTTACGCAAGACTTATTAGAGTTATTCTGAGCATTTTCAGCACTCAGAACAGTTTAGGATCGATGACCGAGCATTTCGAGCATTTATTTGAATATTTCATATTTTTGGGAAATCACGGTAATCAGCCGATGTAACTGTAAAAGTTAAATTTATTTTTGTTGAGGAATGGATATTTTTTCCATATTCGAAGGTTCGAACATGTGGATTCTCACATAATGAGATGATAATTAAATATATTCAAAATGATATAACGAATAATAATAATAATAATCCACTAATAATAATAATAATAATTTTCATAATTTTTCTAAATAATTCTTGGATATTATATTTTATAATAATCATATGTATTGAGAGAGAGCCTATGAAGTAGTTTAATCATTTCTAGTTTGGAACAGAAGATTTTCCGAAGGAGAGTGGTTAGCGCAAGCTCGCATTCAACCAACATTTCAGTTCTGGTTGAACAGTTGATATTTGCATTGAGCAAAGTATATTTTTCAGATAACACGGAGAGGCATGAAACGGAAAGCAATTGATATTTGTATCAAATAGGATATTTTTGTATTTATATAAAATCATGACGTAAATACACTCCAAAGTGAAATAAAGCTTTTCATAAGTATGGTAAATTCACGGGTTGAACTGAATGGTAAAATAAAATAAACTTGTAAGTTTATTAATCTTCCAGTGTTGATAACAAGCAGAGGCTTGATTTATTGTACAGTATAAATTTTGGGAAGAAAATTTATATGTGTGGAGTAGTTGAAATGCCATTCCCAGGTGCGCATGTTTAAGTCGCAGGAATGAAGGTTTTTTCGAGCATCAATCAAATAGCAGGTTCGATGGCTCAGGTTTATAGTAGGAGTATTGGAACTACACATTTCGTTGTATTAATGACCCGAAGGTTATTTCTTAAAACCATCAGTTCTTATTTCAACCTTGTTTACGAATTCCATTTAGACTTTGATTTTGCTAGAACCCGGATTTGTCATGATAGTAGTTTATTATTCTTCAGAGGAAGACCTTTGCCGTTGTTGTTGTAATATTGTGTTCTTACACAGATAATAGAATGGGCCACTGCCAATTTAAAAATAATTCTTTAACCACGAATAATTTGAAGGATATTTTCAATCCTAGTGCCATGAACTAAATGAATTTATAATGAAGTTACAATTCTTATTTCCGCATTCTGTCGAAGAATTGCAAGTTGTAAAAGTTACTAGAAATGGCCATGAATATAAATATTTTTTTTCATAATGATTCCAAGTGGGAAATCTAATAGTTGAATGGTTCAACAATTTATTGATCAAGTTGATGATTCAGAAATCATGTATTTTGTTAGGAACTTGAAGTTCATAATCGAGTCACTTCTCGAATGTTTAATGTCAGAAGAACAATTAATTGTTGTTGTGCTTCGCACAGTTCTTCGATGCTATGCTCAAGGTCAAATACTTTTCAGATGTTATTAATATGTGTAAATAATATGTGTTGATTCAATGATAATAATATTTTCGACGATATATTTTTGAAACTGGAAAAAAAAACAAGTGAAAGTTTAGAATTCTATGAACATTTATTCTACGAGTGTTAATATCATGTAAATATTCAAACAGTGATCTACGATATTTCCAGTATAGACAATTAACTTTGAACTGGAATTAAATATTAATAATTTTGGAACACAGTCTACAGGACTATTAATCGGACTTGTGTTTCCAAAAAGATTGTCAAATGTGTTTGGAAAATTTCTGTATATTGTGTAAATAAGAGTGTGGATCGCCACACGTTGATGATGCTGCTTTGAGCATCTTTGCAGTCAATTTTAACTTCAAAATAAACTGAGATAATTTTACAGGATGTGTTACTCCCAATTAAATCTCCTTCTATCCTTATTGTTGCATTGAGCCAAAAATCAGTAAAGCATTTTTTTAATTTGATGTCGTTTTTGCGATTTGCTTTAACCCATCTGGCGCTCCGGGATATTTTGATTCTCGTGCTGACTGATTATTGGTAAAATGCATATGAGGTCGTGCGGACTCCGGTCTAAAGGGGCACAATACTAGAAATAAAAAGAATAACAAGTAGAATAAAAATAATTTAACGACTGAAAAACATGTGCATAATAATAATAATAAAAAGAAGTCCTCCCTGACTTTCACTCAAATACGAAATAAATATATTACTGTGCGGTCAGAACTCGCTCCACCCAACAAAACAATGTGAATACAGCTTCACTCAAATGATTAATCATAACATAAAATTGAGCAGTAAGAACCCGCTCCTCACAATTATATGGATACAAGTCCATTTATCCTGGTCAAGAAGTTATATAATGCGTGGTGTACTGATCCTTAATAAGAAAATGAGTACTGATGCTAGTCCGTTTACAACTGAAACAGTCATATTGCTCACGGAATTGCATCTTTTAAATCACACTATGGCTATGGGACCCACCCTTAATTAACACACTATAATTTACTACTGACACATGCAATATCTAAAATACTAAGATATGATGAATCTCCTCGAGATTCTAATTTGTGCCAGAGCACATAAAACACAAAAGAGCATGCCGAAATAGGCCAAAAGCTCGCATCACAAATGGGAAACAGCTTCGCATACAAATGCCACACGGGGTCATTGAACGCGTAAAAATAAACACACAAGAAATCAAGCAACAACAACAAAATACAAGCCTAAACGGCTGAAAAAATATATTTACATGAATAAAAGCCAGACACACAGATGTTTCGGAAGATACCTTAAACATGGACAACACCCATTTAAATCCATCTAATATTTTTTATAACCGATCAGGGTTTTGTGAAGTTAAAATTACATCTTAATTTTATCTACAGGGACCTGGCCCGCTTGCTAATGACCAACAGTCGTTATCTGATTTGAGCGCTCCCCTACATGGATGAGTCATCGCTGCCTTTCACTCTGTCAGTTTCTCAAGCCTGGTGCTAATTATACATGGGACCACACTGACCCCGTTATCCATCTGGAAATGCGAATAGACATATCTCACTCATCCACTTTGATGGCAAGAAACACAAATATTTACCACAAGCTCAGCCTCGCAAGGTTATGAACTGGGCTGACGTGCGGCAAGTCGGAACAATCACAATGATATACTTACCGCAGGCAACTTCATAAAATCACACCATACACCATAAAGCTTGGACTGACTCACTCATAATCATACCATCTGGGTCGGCTCGAAACAGATTAACCTACCTTGCGTCCAGAGACACATCAAACAAATAAAACAACAAAAACTCGGGTGCTCGAGTGGCATCCCATACTGACTTGCTAGAGGAGCAATTATCAAAATAATCCTGATCCATCATAAAATCTGCACACAAATAAGTTTTACCCCCAAAATTCTATTTTTAATCTCAATTAATTCTGTTCCATTTTTGTTATAAGGCATACTTCCGAGTTACATTGCTTGTACGCGACTTACGCGAGCGAATGCGAGCACGGGCTGCGCGCATTGCCCCGTATATTTGAACCAAAACAAAATCACAATATCTACAAAATACAAAGCGCTAAGCTGTCCCCTACTTAATGTGTCAGTAAAAAAGTACTAAGAATCTACATTACAAACAAGCAAACAAATATCTACAAAATTACGTCCCATAAAACCATAGCTGATTCAATAAATAAATAAATTCATTTTGTACTCATTCCTTTAGAACAGCGTCAGGGAAACATCTCCGGCCATCACTCCTTTAAATGCTTAGCTCGACATAGACATATTCTGGCAAATGCCCTGCTGGTTCCAAGATCCGCCCTCGTTCCTTGATGTCATCTCTTGCTGAATTAAAATAATGTTTGTCAGATACACACACGATATATTTCCTATTAAATTCACCGATCAAGTACTAAATTCCCTGACTGTCTATTGGTGAATTAATACGATGAACTGCCCCTATCTGGTAGTACCGGGACTACAAGTAAAACACTGAAGTTACACTTATAACTTGTCGAAAACGTTCCATGTCCACACACATAAAAAATATGCAGAGTGCCCACGTCACTTAAATTAGAAGTTATGTCTCACGTCCTCAGACGCTCAAAAAAAGTCTTACGTCCTCAGACGCTGAAATAAAAGTGTTACGTCCTCAGACGCTGAAATAAAATTCTTGGTCCTCAGACGCTGAAATAAAGGTCACCTTTTGAAGTTTCCTGGGCCACTTATAAATGAAACTGGCTAGAGTAGGCATGGAAGGGGGTTTATAGAAAAATATTCCATAATGATTATCAGACTAGCATGCGATCAGTATCATTGAGTTCGTAGAGATGTGGAGGTAAAGATTATGCTATAGCTAGCTTGAATCGATCGTGGAATTAATCCGTAGATAACTCCCGCCTTAATTAACCAGGATGCGTTATGACGCCGAGTTGCCGCTTAAAAACGGCGTCTTGATATTATTGGTTCGGACTCTTGTAGATCTTCGCGAGCTCCTACATATTTTCCTCCCACAAGGAGTGCTTATTATGAAGATTGACCATTCACATCGTAGCATTCATTTTCTTCTTGGCGCCAACTCTCATAGTCACAAGCCGCTCTATGCGTACCCAAGCCTTCCTTCGCGCTAAAAGTTGCACCTGTCGTCTGCGTCACGATTCCCATGCTACTTCCTAAAATACCACAGGAGCTTAAACCTTTGTGTTCTCTCTGCCACTGATTTCTCAACATTTTCCCAACTCCGCCGGGCTCTTATATCTGCTGTCTGTAGAACTATATCTAATGATGATGAATAATTTATTAGAATCCTTTATACAGCCTGTGGATAAAGGGTTTAATATTAAGCATTAAATCTCGACATTTTATTGAGATAGGGCTATTCTATATCAATACCATTTGGAATATTGGAATGCCAACATGGCAATTGAAAACCAAATTTTAAACACTATTGATACTGATTCAATTTTGTAAGACTTTGCCAAGCTTAAGGCGAGAAAAGTGTGTTTTTTAAGTTTGTTCATAAGAAGTCTTTTATGATTCGGTATTTGTTATTCTATTAGTCAATTTGTCGTTTAATGTAAATACGAAACATATTTATTTATTTACTTATATATTTATTTATTTTAATTTGTAGCCTAATAAACAATAAAATTGTTTCATCCCATAAATTAAAAGACGAATATTTTTTTATGAGAGGGGTGCCAAACCCAGATCGCGCGTGTGACAAAGAAAACCTTAAACCGGCCCTGTGAGTAGGCCTACTCACATTATTTTACATGCGCACAAGACAGCTGTATAACAATAGGCTAATTAGGTTAGAATGGATTTGTACCGGGTTTCAGATTCGATAAAACGCAATGGCTGTTTAGGCCTAATACTGAATTTATCCTTAAGAAACCAGGCAGCCTAGAAAATTTACCCAAAACAGATAACTTATCTACTGATATTCAATTTATAAACACTGTAGTCTACATTCATCAAATGGAGATGATCAAATTAAAAACTCCCATCCTACAGATTAGTGCTATATTCATGAAACCATTATTCGGTAACTGAGATAGCCATGTTAAGCTATGCTCACAGTAGGACAGCCTTGCAAACATATGCACAGGCTAACTGATGTCGCTAGCAAGCGTCAAATGATTCCCAAACTGCTGCCGCACGAGTCCCGACCATGTGATTAATGAGGTTCCGTATCGGCTTCCTTTTCCTTGGCACCAGGTGTATTTACGGTTTCCTCATTGTTTAAGGAGACTGATCTAACTACCAACAACATAGTTTTCACATTTTGCGTCGATTTTTTATTTAAACATGTTAACATTCATATTCATGTAGGCTATGATTCCCTATTAATAAGTTATCAGCTTTCAGTCTTCTTTTCTTGTTTTATTAGTGCTTGAACTTTGTCCAAATTACTACTATTGGAGAGGTTCCGAAATTTGTAACACATTAGTTAATGATTGGAACTTACTCGATCACCGGAGGAATGAAGACTTCCTGCAAGAACTAAAAATCACCCCAGTTGTAGGCCTACAGCATATAAAACAGCATAGGGAAAAATGGAAAGAACATGTGGACAGGACAGGTTCTAGCCGAGTTCCTAAACAGATTCTTCCATATACTACACGTGATCGAAGAAATCTGGGAAGACCAAAGAAATGCTGGCAAGAGATCGTAAAAGGCCACAAGGCCTAATACGTGAACGTTAATGATCATGATGATGACCTTTCTCCCCAGGGGTTCACATAGGAAAGGAGGAAATTATGCATTGTCAGACCAATGGAATAAGTAGTTCGTGAAGGACTCAATAGACTATATTCATGTATCCTACTTAGGCCTATTTTAATTTCCTCTATCAACATACAAAATTTCACTTTGATTGCTGTAATAGGGCTAGGCCTATATTTGTATATATTGAGAACCGTCTACATATTTCGGAAGGTCACCCTGGTGGATTTTTATATAGTCTACAGTATGTAGGCCATGTACTAATAGACTAGATGCAGACTAATGCATAGCTTTATTATTCAAACTTCATTCGCATGATTAGGACACAAGAAATAAAAACTAGAATTTAAAATTTCGCACGGCTGCCAATTTGGGGTTATGACAACAATTGAAATAAATTCGATTACAAAGGGTTAACATTTTTATAAGCATTTACCGTCCCAAGTTTCACTGCGTTCGAATGGATACATCGCGAGAAACGTGCATTTAATTATTAAAATTTCGCGTCGCCGCCATGTTGGATTTGTGCCCACCAGGGTATTGAAAATACCATAGATGAACTTACGTGTTAATAGCCTTTATCAACATACAAAATTTCAGGTTGATTGCTGTCATAGATAGATCCGTCTAAATATTTCGGATGGTCGCCATGTTGGATTCTTGTATATGTAGGCCATAGTTATGTAGGCTACTATTTGATGACGATTTTTGTGTAGGTTCATTATTCAACCGTTGAATTCGATCACATGATTAGAACACAAGAAATAGAAACTAAATTTTGAAATTTCGTACAGCCGCCATCTTGAGGTGATGCAAACAATTGAATTAAATTATAAATCAGTTGCGTTACAATGTGTATAGACATTTGCTGTACCATGTTTCACTGCGTTCGGATGGTTAAAAAGCGGCCGAAGTCTATTTAAAAGTTTCAAATTCGCTCGGCCGCCATCTTCGTTTTGTTTGTAACAGGTTTTTTAATGTCATATAGGTGAACTTTTAGTAGCTACCTTTATCGCCGTACAAAATATCAGGGAGATATCAGTAATAGTTTCGGAGTTATAGAATTCCGGTGAATTTTTTTGCGAAGCTGCCATGTTGGATTGGTAAGACGTAATACAATTTGAGAGACATGGTCGGGGTAGGACGAAATAGTGCTATGTCCCTACCGAGTTTCATTGAAATCACTCAAGCCATTTATATTTCATTAGGGGGGCACACACATGCATACGCACACACACACACACACACACACACACACACACACACACGGACAAAAGGTGATCTCATAAGCCTATTTTGTCCGACACCGACCGTGCCCTTCAAAATTTATTACGTCTCAACAATCCAACACGCGTCTGTGCGAAATATTTCCCCGGCGTTCTATATCTCCGAAACTATTACTGATATCACCCTGAAATTTTGTACGCTGATAAATGGCACAACTAGAAGTTCACGTATGTGACTTTCAAAAACCGGTTAAGTACAAAACGAGCATGGCGGCCAGGCGAATTTGAAACTTGTAAATAGACTTTGGCCGCAATTTAGCCATCCGAGCGCGATGAAACATGGTATAGCCCGACCCAGCGGTTTCTGCCGCGACATGACCGGACAGGCGTGGCTTCAGAACAGTGGGAGGCTGACGGCTCGCGTCACGCGTCACCGAAACGAAATATCACGCGCACCGAGGGGTCAAGTTTGACCGATACGTTTTCTACATAAAAGTAGGACGAAAGGCAGCATTTTACTGAATATATATAAACTTGAATCACTATTCTACGCCCAGTAGTTTACTTTTATGTTATTTTAAAAATAAAGAGCAAACTGTTTCGATACTAGCCGCTCCTGATTTGGGTAGCCAATGTAATGTTGCCAAGTCGTTGCACAATGACGAGCGGGTGAGCGAAGCTCTCGTCTACATTGCGTAGCATTATATTATCACGGCCAAGTCCAAGCAGAGAAGAATGAACGATGTTGCTACATCGGGACTCCGGGAGTCAGGACGTGTCCCGTGTGCCAGAAGGGGTGTGAACGAATTGAAGTGCGTATCTGCGTCGCAGGAGACATTCCTGGGTCGGGCTTTACATCTTTTAGCGCCACATTGTGAAATGAATCTTGCCAAGAGTTGAAGGATTGAGTAATGTAATAGAGTCTTGGGTCGGTTGCATAACTTACAGGGTGGAGGGCCTGAATCAACCCTTATTTTAGCGGTTAAGGAGGCCGCTCCGACCCCAAGTTCCGTATCTCAAATTACATCTATACCCGTCCCCTACACGACCTATCATTCTCCAAAGGTACTTAAAGGACACCCTGTACATGAACATTAAAACTTTTTATTACTTCAACACTATAATGGCTACTAATATGTATCGAGAAGAATTATCATTTAACATACCAGTACTGAAGATGTTTGAGATGATGGACTAAAAACTTTATGCTATTGGGGTATGTTAATGGAGGGTTGTGATTAGTCAACATGGAGCAACGTTAGTAACTACAGGACAATGTACAACAACAAGAATATCTACAATGTCAAGTATACATGAATCATTATGTACATTGCCATCCAGTACATTAATGAATTTTTCATGTACTTGTACTTCTGACTTAGAGCAACAACTATAGTTCATTGACCATCTACAAGAACATTAATAACCACGAATGTCATTCGATCTACATCTTACAAATTTTATTTGTAACCATGAAACTATATCGTCACTATTGCTCGATAATAATGTGGGAACTTCGAATGGAGTCGACGACTGAAGAGTCATCATCGGGAAGAGAGAAGATGCTAGGGACTATGCCCAGCAACCGACTGAATCTTGGAATCCATGTTCGAGAGGACGCAGTTCGATGTCCGGTGGAGACGGGGGTTTTCTGGAGAGGAAATTCTGTCCTTATCCGAGGTCGCAGTTCTTTCGCTGGTGTGGACGGAGATGGTTCCAATGATGTATTCTTGGAAGACGGAACATCTAGGTATCTTCCAATACCTGACATGAACTTCAGAAATCTTCAGACCAGGTAGAAAGTGTCCAGCATTATTTGTAGTTAAGAGTATTGAGATGGCATTTTGTGAGCAACATTTCTCCATATTTCTTTTATGTATTTCCATTTCGATATTTAATAAGATTTATTCTACAAGACCTTGTAGGATGATTATCTTTAGTCATCCATACATGAAAGTTCACCAATTCAGTTTCTGAACTGAAGTTTTATTCTGTTTAAGAATTTACTATCCACTTTGGAAAATTTTAAGAAGCTAATATTCTACGTTTTCAATTTTTGAGATAGGATATCAGACTGTTTGTCCTAGATGTATAGTAAATTCATTTTGAGTAAAATGAATTGGGCGTCTATCTGTAAGAAGGATATTTATATACGGAAAGAGATCTACGTGTGGTATATTGTGAAATATCACCCATTACTATGAATATTTTGTCGATCTAGCCAGAAATATTCGACGTGATTATGAATTAAAGTTATGTACTCATGGACATGCTTTGTGTAGAACGGAGTTACATTCAGGGATTGATACAACTGACCATTTATTTGAAGGAAAGCTTTGACTTTCAGTAAATGTAATATTATTCGAGTCATATCTTCTTTGAAGATAATTTATCCGACACCAGGGAATTTAGGTAGAATCTATTTCAGTCGTGATTGATTTTTATGAGAACATTTGTTGTTATGTAATGCTTTGTTATTTGTGAACATAGTATTGCAACCGTGTAACTTTGAAGCTATGATCAGTATGGTGAGACACGATTATGTACTTATATTAAATGTATAGAAGCGTGGATTTGATGACAAAGTAACAATTTTTAGTAAACCTACGGATATCATACACAAGTAAATTTTATGATCATTTTGAGAACGAAAGTTAAGTCATTAGAACTGACTTTGTTGTGTAGAAGTCAAGACGTTGTATAGACAACGCTAAGAAATGCTAGTTGAAGTTAATGCAAGTACTACAGGAGTATTGATGGTAACAATAACACTATTGTTGTAATGATTGTTTGTTGAATATACGAGGGGTTCATTCCGTATAAAGTTTTAGTAAAACCTGCGAGGATATATATGAAATACGAAGGTGTTTGCCGTATTATTCCATTGTAGCATTGTTGTGTGGAGAGTCATAGCATTGTTGTATTTTAGTAGAGTTATTGAGAACTCCTATATATGTGTATAGATCCATGACTTAGTAGGAGAAATAGAGAAGTGTAGGCGTAACAATTTTGGGAAATGACATTGATCTTTGATATCTAAACCTTTATTTAAAACTTTATTAAACTTGAAACTATCAAATATTCATATGAATTTATTTTGTTGATTGATCATATTCGAACCGTAGATGACTTTAATCCTAATGATGACATCAGTGGTATAGTAGTATAGTAGTATAGTAATGCAGTGTGGATCTAAAAAAAGCACATTGATGTATAACATCATATTTTTATCGACTTACAGTTGAATTACCAAAGGTTAATTGGCAGAATATAGGCCTACTTATGAAAGGATCAAAAGATAAATGGTTTGATAATTTATATTGAAATTATTATCAAGGATAAGGAATAGTATCGTATGAGCTAAACTTAATTGTTCGGCCATATTAGCTTGAATTCGACATGAAGCCCTATGAACGTAATGGTGGTAATATTACATCAACAAATAAAGTTGACGCTAAATAATGAAAGAAAGCAATGTGATGGATGAATAGAAAAGGAAGTTGTGTAAATTGATAACCACAGTTTGGATAAGTGGTGTGGTGATGTTGTAAATAAAAGTAAACAATACTCATAATACAAGTAAACAATACTTGCAACAATTAATAAGTAAAAACAATTTAAATGAAAGTAAACAATGGTTAAGAATAGCTAAAAAGTTGATAAAGTTAATTAAACAATAAAACTTATAAACAGCTAATAGATAGGAATTAATAAATAGCAGTAATATTATTTATATTGTTGGATAATATGCTTAAATAAATATTTATAATAATAAATATGGATTTGCATCAATAAATAACTAGTGAAATTGTTTAATGAAAATGAATATACTCAGCCTGCTTCCAGTCGTCTGACCGGGTCAGGGAGTGGAATGAATGAAGCCCCCTTTTAGCGGCGAGGATATGAACTGTGCCAGGTGCCGAAGCCTGTCGCACTCTCATGGGGCAATGATTAATTGAATGACGGTTGAAGTGAAATGATAGTGGAGAGTGTTGCTGGAATGAAATTGTTAGAGGGAAAATCGGAGTACCCGGAGAATAACCTGTCTGCCCCCGCTTTGTCCAGTTCAAATCATACATGGAGTGACCGGGATTTGAACCACGGACCCAGCGGCGAGAGGCCGGCGTGTTGCCGCCTAAGCCACGAGGGTCGTGAACTTGTTTAATATTAATTGATATTAATATTCATAGTTATATGAACTTTTATTAATAATTTCCATAATTATTTAATAACTAGATAGGTTTCTTGTAACAATTAAACATTTATTTGGATATTTGAAGTGCAATTAAACAATTTAATAACAATTTGGGGATGGATGTTCGAGTAACATGACGATGTTCTTCGTTTACATCAAGGGTGTTTAACGATATGGATAGGTGGTCTTATGACAGATCAGCCTTTAACAATTTGTACAAATATTGTGAATCGGTGAAGAATGAGAAGTAGAAAGAGGTATTATCGGAAGATTTATGTCAAATTAACTGAGGAATTATCTACAAATTTGTATTTTCGGAAAGAAAGTAAAGTTAAGAGAGATGTCAGGAACAGCTGATTGCTTGACAATTTCGGCAATAATATAGTCTGGTACGAGTATATTTATTCAGAGGTCATTTATAGAGTAACAGAGGACTAAGTTAAACGAATTTCATTTTGATGTTATTATTTTAAAATTTTAACTGAATTATTTCTTTAAAACTCTGAAACAGTTGATTAGTGTTTACTTTGCAGAAACAACAGTTCAAGGTTTAGGCCTACGTTTAAGAAGTAGTAGATTTCTATACTATGACTAGGTAGAAAAGAATGTTTCAATGCGCAAGCGCACCAAAGTAGGGGAGAGTGTTTCCAGCTCCCTTGTCACTCAGCTGCTAGTATTTCTTCTGCGCATGTGCGTCAGGCAGGAGAAGTGCCTTTCTCTCTCTCTTTCTCGCTTCTACTGGTTTCCTTGTGTGAAGTCGTGTATGGAGGGGGACTCTTCAGCAGCAACGCACAATGAGTCCCGCCACCAACATTCTTTTCTACCTGGTACCCCTATAATGCCAGATATACATTTATTAATATTTCGTTTTTCTTATTAACAAGTGTGTGTTCAGAACACTTTTTGAAATTTTGAATAAATTTATTTTCGTTTGTTTTTATAAACATGACTTGAATGGATTATTTGAATTATGGAGATAGATTGTCTTTTGGGAGCTGTTTAAGGTTTAGTTTAGCCCCTTGCTATGCCCCATTTGCCCCGAGAACCGTAAGTTTCTCGCACTCTCCACTTTATTTAGTTTGTTTGCCCTGTTTTTATTTTTCAAAACACAATCGTAAGATATATGTATCCCCATGTAGCTCTTGTCGGTTGGATTTTCAGGTTTATCTAGCCGGGAAACTCTAGATTCTACAATCCAGCTGATCTTCGGATACGACGAGCGGCTTTTCTTGGTTTATTCCGGGACAGTAGGCCTACCTATTGTAAGGCCACGGCCGCCTCCTTCCCGCTTCCTCGCCTATCCATCGCAATCTTCCCCTCCCTTCCCATCTCTCAAGAGGACACTGTTCGCTATGCAGGTGAGGCCGCCTGGGCGAGGTGCTAATCACACCTCCTCAGTTGTATCCACTCCGACCAGATGTTCCCCGCTCTAGGACACTGCCCGTAGAGGTGGTTTTACCCTTTCACGAATTGATTGCCGGCGGTCGATATGGGAACTATTCTTTATTTACTTGTTTCACAAGTCAGCTTGTTTCGTTGACAGGTACAGTTGCGCGAGTAGGATATGACTCAGATCCAGTATCCTGGTCATCGTTTAACAACTGTCCGTGGTGACATGAGCTCCTGCGACGCTTATCTGACGCAATGCTGCTTGACGTATGTGCAAAACTCATTCTGTCATCACTGTGTCCGCTGTACCGCATTGGGCTCCTGCTACAGTAATCAACAAACACTGGCGCAGCCAAGCTCAGCGGCAATCAAATATTAAATGGGTAATAGTGTTGAGTTCCCTAACTGAGTCCGTGGGTAACACCAACCTGGAGGGTAAAATCGATTTAAAAATAATAATATTATTATTCTCCACGTGAGTTCAACACACATTCTTGATACATAACATTCTAGTAGAATATGGGAAAGTTTCCTCCAACTCGTTATCAATATGACTTTCAAAGAAGTTGACAGTATGGCCTGCACGCAACCCGGTTTCCACCATTATCCAATCGGAACTTACTGTTTGCAGGATGCTGTACAACAGAGGACACGTGCGGTGCATACTGCCTTGCCATTGGTACGTGCTCTCTCTTCACTCCACCCCGAAGCAGAGTTTCATTGAAAAAAGACGAATGGTTCCGAGTAACTAGCAAGTAGTTCCTGAACATGTTATATTCAGGAACTATAAGAAGTCAAGAGTACGTTTCCTTGCTCCTATCATCTCTTAACTCCCTAATACTTCTACCGACGTAACAGCGTGCATGCAGCCACAGAAAATGGAAGTTTGTTGTCGTTGTTGTTAATTCGTTTTTGAGACATACTGCTCGAGTCTAAGCTGCGTGAACCTGAGAGGAATATGCTCCGCGGACTATGAGAAATGGTGTTGACGAGTGATGAGGTTTCTCGGTCCGTGCATAGTACCGAACCAAATACATTGGTCGGTGACTCACTGACTTATTCGTAACACCACATTGGTTTCAGAAAAGACCGTATGTTAGCAGTATTGGAATAGAAGAGTCCGTGCATAGTACCGAACCAAATACATTGGTCGGTGACTCACTGACTTATTCGTAACACCACACTGGTTTCAGAAAAGACCGTATGTTAGCAGTATTGGAATAGAAGAGCATGTCAGATAACACGGCGGGCTGTCGACAGGCTTCTCAATTCTCGCCTGCTCCTACTCTGCCTCTGCCCTTCATCCCACAAGTTCACAGAGCTTGGAACCGAGCAGTAGTTTGGTCATCAGTCTCGTGTACTTGGGTGTGTGTTAAATCTGTCTGATATCCTGTGTATCTGTTGCGACTGTAGTAAAGTTGGAATTGTTAGGGTCGGGGATAATATAGCCTAATGTGCCCCAGAAATTGAAGTGATGTACTATAAATGCCTTTTCCAGCATTTGGCTAGAGGGAGAGTGGAAAAACCTGGGAATGAACCACACTCGGGATAGCCGCTGTCAGCATCGGGATTCGAATCCCCGATCTCTCGACTTGCTACTGCTCCCCAGCGCGGTCGTAGTGGGCGACTGAACGCACATGGCTACGCCGAGGGGTATGCTTCTTGAACAAGACCAGAGCCGGCGAAAGCTAGTAAGGGCTCAACCACTGTTTTGAAGTTTGGCTGAAGCCGCTGCTGCCGGTGAGGGGAGGAGGACGTTGGCCGTGTGACGTCATAGGGTTGTAAGCCGATCTTGCCCACTTGGCTTTTCCCAAAGAATCACCGGTTGTTTGCTTGATTCAGTGTGACAGAGAAGTTCATTGTGTGTGTTGTGCAAGAGTGTTGTCCATCGTCAGTGTTTAAGCAGGTTATTGTCTAATAATTCGTTACAGTTTTCGAGCTTTAATTATATACGTAAACGATTTAGTATTTTAGAATCGCAATGAAACGTGAGCTGTGCTATTTTTAAATGTGGAAATAGGCCTACCTACCGCAACACCAAGGACTGTGAGGAAGGCGTCATTTACCACCGATTCCCAACTGATAGGGATATTTCAAAGCAATGGGTTACTAAGTGCCGCAGGAAAGACAGTATTAACGTAAAAAAATGCACATATTCGTAGTAAGCATTTCTTGCCTACTGATTACCAAGATGATATGAAAACCCGCCTTTTAGGACTTCCATTGAAAAGAGTACTAAATAAATCTGCAGTCCCTTCTCAAAATCTGCCCAATGATAGTACACTAAGCCAAACCTCTCTATTACGCGAATTTATTGTAATATATTTCAAACGTTACAAAACAGTTTTTTACACATTTTACATAATTTGTACATTCATAGTTTCATCAAAATTATATTGAACAAGCTGTACCCGGCATGCGTTGCAATGCAAATCAAAGAAAGTGTTGGCGTTGAAATTCTGTTTCTTGAAGTGCTTTTGGATACACAACATGTTAACTGCCTCTAAGCTATCGTAAAATGGATTTTCTAATTTAGAACCATTCGTGGGAGCGTGCACAACAACTTTCAAAAGTTTCATCGCTGTCACTCATTTGTTGAATCTACTCGTACGCTACCTATTGTGAAATGGATTTACTAAGTCGAAACCCTTCCCTGGCGTGTACACAATAATTCATGAATGATTCATCGCAATCGGATGAATGGTATATGCACGTATAGGGTTTTTTGTTTAAACGATCCGTGCGCTGTCACTCATTTGTTGAATCTACTCGTGCGCTACCTATTGAGAAATGTATTACTAAGTCGAAGCCCTTCCCTGGCGTGTACACAATAACTCATCAAGGTTTCATCGCAATCGAAGAATGTTATATGAACGCAATAGGGGATTTTGTTGAAACGCTTCGCGCGTCGTCACCCATTTGTTGCATCTACTCTTGCGCTACTTGTTGTGAAATTGATGTACTAAGTCCCCTTCCCTGGCGGGTACACAATAACTGATCAATGTTTCATCGCAATCGGATGAATAGTATATGAACGCATACCTGATTTTGTTTAAACGATTCGCGCTCCGTCACTCATTTGTTGAATCTACTCGTGCGCTACCTACTGTAAAATGTATTTACTAAGTTAGAAACCGTCACGTAAGTGTCCACAACATCTCACCCAAGTTTCATCGCTATCGGACTAATGGGATATGAAGGCATAGGGGACTGTATTGAAACGCTCCGCGTGTCGTCGTTCATTTGTCGAATCTACTCGTGTGCTACCTACTGTGAAATGTATTTACAAAGCCAGAAACCTTCCTTGGAGTGTCCACCATATTTCACCCAAGTTTCACCACTAACGGCAGAATGGTATATGACCTTATACGGGACTTTGTTGAAACGCTTCGCGCGTCGTCCCTCATTTGTTGAATCAACTTGTGCACTGCATATTGTATAGGGGATTTACTAAGCCAGAAATTTTCCATGACGTGTACACAACATCTCACCCAAGTTTCATAGCTACGGACGAATGGTACATGTATGCATACGGGACTTGGTTGAAACGCTTCGCGTGTCGTCGCTCATTTGTTGATTCTACTCTTGTGCTACATATTGTAATATGGATGTACTCAGCCAGAAACCTTCCCTGGAGTGTACACAACATCTCACCCAAGTTTCATCGCAATCGGATGAATGGTATGTGAACGTATACGGGACGTTGTCGAAACGCTTCGCGCGTAGTCACTCATTTGTTGAACATAAACGTGTGCTTCGTATTGTAAAATGGATTTACTTAGCCAGAAACCTTTCCTGGAGTGTACACAACAATTCACCAAACATTTATCACTATCAGACGAATGGTATATGACTTTATACGGGACTTTGTTGAAACGCCTCGCGTGTCATCGCTCATTTGTTGAATCTACTGGTGCGCTACCTATTGTAAAATGTATGTACTAAGCCAGAAACCTTCCCTGGAGTGTACACAACATCTCACCCAAGTTTCATCGCTATCGGATGAATGGTATATGAAATTATATGGGACTTTGTTGAAACGCTTCGCGCGCCGTCGCTCATTTGTTGATTCTACTCGTGCTCTACCTATTTTTAAAGGGATTTACTAAGCTATAAACCTTCCCTGGAGTGCACACAAAATCTCAGCCTAGTTTCATCGCTATCGGACGAATGGTATATGAACGCAAACGTGACTTTGTTGAAATGCTTCGCGCGTCGTAGCTCATTTGTTGAATCTACTCGTGCGCTACCTATTGTAAAGTGGATGTACTAAGCCAGAAAATTTCCCTGCAGTGTACACAATATTTTACGCAAGTTTCATAGCTATCGGACGAATGGTATATGAATGCATACGGGACTTTGTTGAAACGCTTTGCGTGTCGTCGCTCATTTGTTGAATCTACTCGTGCGCTATCTACTGTGAAATGTATTCACTAATTTTGAAACCTTCACGTAAGTGTACACAACATCTCACCCAAGTTTCATCGCTATCGGACGAATGGTATATGAACACATACGGGACTTTGTTGAAATGCTTCGCGCATCGTCGCTCATTTGTTGAATCTACGCGCGCGCTACTTATTGTAAAATGGATTTGCTAAGTCAGAAACCTTCCTTGGAGTGTACTCAACATCTCACCCAAGTTTCATCGCAATCGGACGAGTGGTATATGAACGCATAGGAGACATACCCACAGACAAACTATCACGTTACATTGATTTATATATATATATAGATTGGTTTTTAATATTTTAAATTGTGATATTAAAGTATTTATAAAGCAATGTAATTGTTTATGATATATTTTTATGTATAAAAACATATTTGTGTAATGGTATGGTTTTATTACAGAAGATCAAGATGTCGAGGGCGCAATTACATGGACTGAGGACGAAGGAGTTATGTACATCGCTGGCTACGTTGCTTTCTGTGTTCGGGATATTGACCCTAGCCTTGAAAGAATTACAAAATTCGCTCCAAATCCGGAAGGGGGGCAGCCATCTTGGATACGAACTCTATCATACGGCTGCCTTACTGAACCAAGTGACCAGTGGTTTAGTTTAGTGAAAGAATTTGAAAAGGTGTTTTTAGAAATACATGGTCCTCTATTCGGGTTTAATCGACAATCGGGTATAGTGAAAGTGTTAAAAAATAGGCTGCATTCGATATTCCCGAGTGTATGTAAAGAAGCCATTAACGTGTATGCAAGACTCAGAACATATATTAGAATTAGAGAATTTAATAGAAACAAATTTAGTGAGAGAAAACAGATGAAAAAATCTATTAAATGAGTAAGATCCAAGAATTAAGCATATCTGTAACTGATTTGTTGTGATTTCGCTCATTTTACCATGTCTAGGTGCATTAGCCTTTAATTAAAGCATTATTTATTGACTGTTGAAAATGTATAACATCTAAGAGGGTGCCACTAGGGGCAGAATAGGATCATGCTGGTCATTGAGTACTGAATACCTGCTGCCGGCTAATGCAAAGCAGTGGTATTTGTATGGCAGTGTTGGCGCGAGTGACAACCCTGTGACGTCACAGTGTTGAACCGGCTGGCAGAACGTATCGAGGGGAAGTGGCTGAGTCCTGACTACCTCATTCTCGCCGGCCCTGGAACAAGCCTATGAGTACTCAAGGCCGGCACCAGGTCCCATGCGACACATGCCGCGCCGGTGAAGCCGGCGTCTTATTTCATTTTTCGTTCGAAATTCATATTGATTTTGCGGTGCTATACAACTGAAATATAATCTTTGGCGCCCCTGAATATATTAATATATTAAGCATTAAATCTCGGCATTTCATTGTTATATTAAATCTCAATACCATTTAGCATATTCGAATGACTACATTGGCAATTGAAAACCAAATTTTATACACTATAGATACTGATTCAATTTGATGAGTCTTTGCCAAGCTTAAGGCGAGAAAAGTATGTTTTTAAAAGTGTATTCATAAGAAGTCTTTTATGATTCAGTATTTGTTATTCTATTAGTCAATTTTACGTTTAATGTAAGTACAAAACACAATTATTTATTTTAATTTGTAGTCTAATCTATACTAATATAATAAAGCTGAAGGGTTTGCGTATTTATGTGTTTAAACGCGCTAATCTCTGGAACTACCAGTCCGATTCGAGAAATTGTCTTTTTATATGATAGCCAGATTCAAGAGGAATAGTTTAGGCTATGTATCATTAGTTTACACTTCTCAGGTAACCTTAAAGATTGATTTTTGATCTGTAAGCCGGTAGAACAAGCGCTCCCGAACAGCTCTATCCGCATGCACTGGCGTTATGATTAGTGATACGTACACCGTTTCACCTATCTGAACCAAAATATGTATACTTACCCTTAGGAACCCTGATGGTAACACTGTCTACGTGAAATTTATGACAGACCAGTCCATTTCCTGCATTTAGGCCCTTTGGTTCAAAACTACACCTTTTCCCCGATCTGAACCAAAATTTGTATACTTACCCTTTGTAACCGTGCGAGTAACACTGTTTACATGAAATTTCGGACAGAACACCCCATTCCTTGCATTTAGGCCCTTTGGCACAAATCTACACCGTTTCACCGATCAGAACCATACTTTGTATACGGTACAGCCCAGGGGCAGTACCCCTAGGACCCACCCCTTCATCTTTCACCATAAACCACCCTCATAAGCATGCCATAAGCCTTACACACTTCTTTGACACGAGCAGGCCCAGCAGTATTGCTGCCAGCCATGCTTGCACAACACACACACAAACAAACTATCTGGAACAGCAAGAGTGAGGAAACGCCGACTAAGCAGTGGGGGAAAGCCTTAAAAGCTAGACCCAGAAGAGCCCAATTATCTTTTCGTGGCCGGCGGCTCTGCTCCTCAAGGTCCGTTCCAGCTCTTCACTACGTCACCAGGTGAGAACTAGCCGTGTGCTCAGATTCCTAATTATTGTAACACCTAACCCAGGACACTTTTGTATTTCACACACTTTGTAATTTGTTTTATACTTGTCCACCACCTAAAGGGACAGTACTCCATCGCTACAGACCAATAAATACTTGGTCAGTAAACACATACATCTACTACTCATTTCACCCAGTTTTACATCCCTACACCCAACCTGACCTTAGTCCTAGTTGCCCCTGACCGTGAAGGCCAGGAACTGCACCGTCAGGAATCTCATTGTATTCGAGTAAGCAGCCAGACTGCAGCGTGCTGAGTTGTCGACTCTGCACATAAGCTCACTGAACGCTCGCTCATACTTAATTGGCAGACTGAGTTAATAGCTCAGTCTTAGACATTCATTCCCTAACAGGTAGACGCACCCTGTAGGAACGCACGACAACAGATCACATCCTCACACCAACATATTACACTAGTACTCTTCCCCAATTACGGGAAACTACCCCTTTTCGGAAACGTCCCCTAAATGAATACATCTACACTACCCTGTTTATCCCTTCCCCCAACACAGGGATAAAACAGATTGGTGGAGGCATCGCTACCACGCAAAATAAGGGTAAGGGACTCAAACAACGAGCTCTCGTGGTAGAGCGATCCATACTGAAAGTAGCCAAGCGAAACTAATTTTTTCCCCAGAATACGCTCCACATTTTTTTCCCCTTTATTATACGAGGATTTGTATTATTACACCCGCCCCCATCCACCCCATAGTGCAAGGTCGATAGAAATTAAATGACCACATTTAGAACCACACTAAGGGACTTCGCGCACCATTTGTCGGCTAGCACAACTCCACTCCCACCGAAGTTGAGAATCAATAATAGCGATTTAATATCCGAACACACTGCACCACGCCCCCTTCAGGAACTCGAATTAAAGGCATTAGAAATCCGCGCTCAATACCCTGCAGCGGCAGCACAAGTCACACATTTTACACGATCCCAGGCCCAGACCGGTTCGCAGGGACAACAGTCACCGGTATCCAGCACTAGTGAGGCAGATTGCTTACCAACACTCCATCCCCTATTGTTACTGCAGCTCCAAATTACAGAGCAAAAAACTGATAGTCTGATCGCGCGCATAACACAATTATTGGACACAGACACTGTTAAAGCAGACACCCACACGACAGAGGCGGTTCTAGATATAACACTATTCTAGAGACAGTAAAACAGGATTTATACAGGACAGTGGATGTAGTGAAGTCCACACAGTACGACATTACACCACCGATCAGTGACGACATATCAGGCGACGATCCCCCTGGCAACTTAACACACGTTTCATACACAGGGAGTGAGGATAATCCCCGTCAGAACAACACAAATTCAAACACCTCATCGCACGACAGAAGTGCAGACAGCATAAACGGACTAGAATCATTACATAGCCATGGAGATGTAAACGAGCAGGATATGAATAGGCACACGGAATATCCAATGATCCACCCCACAAAGTTCACGGGGGAGGGCCAGGATCCGCAGGAATACCTCAAGGCCTTCAATAGAACGGCTCGAATCAATGGCTGGAGCGACGAAGTCAGGAAACGGCTCCTAACTGCATACTTAACAAAATCGGCCATGACATGGTACGAGCTCCATGAGGACAATCTAGAAGACGCCACATGGGACGAAATCACTTTTTTTGCTGAAGAGTGAATTTCAGCTCATACCAGACGTTGAGGACCTGTATGATCGAATCAGTCAGAGGTCACAGAGGCCCACAGAGAGCGCACAGACGTATGTGAATGCGAAACTGCTGATGTGCGACAAATACAATGCAGCCATGCCTAATAAGCAGAAAGTTAAGCTGCTAATGCAGGGCCTTAGGCCATCAATCGTGGAAAAATTGTGCATAATGAATAATCCTACGGTTCAGCACATGCTAAACAACATAAAGACAATAGAGGCTGGGAGAAAGATCACGGAAAAAGCTACGGAGAAAGCCGTGAATCAGCATTTTCATCCAGAAAAGGGGGACACCAGCCAAAAGATGGATGAGTTAGTGGACAGGATGGAGAAGCTAACAATAGCTGCCATCCAGGCAGGCGGGGGACCACTCAGGAGAGAACACACTGATACAGAAGAACTATACTACCCCGAGAGGGAAAGGGGATACACGGAGGGGAGACACTACGAGCGGGAGAAAGCATACTAACCTCCACAGCAGCCGACAACACCATATGCGCAGGAAAGGCCACATTACCCTCCACGATATTCACCGGTCACATACACACATGTAGAGCCAACTTACCCCCCACGGCGACCGACATCCCCATCCACACCGGATTGCTACCCTTCGGAGTACGAGCACAGTATTCCCCAGCGAAGCAGCCCGCCACCGAGTAGACAGGCCTATGCTTCCCCACAATATAGGGGAAATGGGGACTCTCGGGAAAACCCACCCCCAAGCAGGCAAGGCTATGCTTCCCCACATTATAGAAGAAATGGGGACTATCGGGATAACCCACCCCGAAGCAGGCAAGGCTATGCTTTCCCACAGTACAGAAGAAACTGGGACTATCGGGAAAACCCACCCCCAGGCAGACAGGGGTATGCATCCCCGCAGTACAGGGGAAAAGGGAATCGTCGGGAAATCCCGGCCTCGCAGCAACAGACATACACTCCCTCCTATCGAAGACAAGAAAACGGGCCACAGAATAGAACACGCGGCAAAACAGCCCCTCATAAAGGGCGGGAGGCCCGTAATACATACACGAAGGGGCCGGAACACTATCCACTCCCCGACGAACACCCGAGGGAGTTCAGGGACGAGGCACCCCAGCGAACAGACAGGAGGGCAATGCTTCCCACACCCGGTTACCCACCGCAAGCGGGGAGTTGGCGCAGCCACCCCAAGGGGGGACAGGCATATAACACGGGGCGACGCACACCTACGTTTCCAAAAAACTCCTAGACGGGGAGGTTCGGCCAGCTAAAAGAGCGGCGGAGGTTCCTCCACTAACACAACACCAGATAGGCCCCTCACCTACACAGACTCGCAAAATCAGGGGGAAGGAGCAGCCAAATAAAAAAAAGGCTGACAATCCGCCCCAGAACCGTTTCCAAACACAACCCGTAAAAGGGGATGGCAACTGTCTGTTCAGAGCCATCAGCTTTTTAGTCCGCCATAGCGAAACCCACCACAGAGAGTACAGGTTGCAACCGGTCAATCACATCCTGGACAACTGGGAAGAGTACCGGGATTTCGTGGCGGACGAGCAGGAAAACCCATTCCAGACCAGGAAAAATTACGAACGATACATGAGTAGGGATGGTATCTATGCCAGCGCCGTAGAAGTGACCGCTCTCGGCAAGATACTTAAGGTCAACTTACATGTATACACTGACATACACTCACCGCCACTGTTCACCACCACGAGATTCGATAGGGACCTGCACATACTATTCGCAGGCAAAACGCAGACAATAAGCCCACAACATCGCCGGACATGAATATATCACCAGCAGGGAAACAGGGGGAAAGGCAAACCCACACCCTCCAGAAGGGAAAACATACCCCTACACCACAACACGGGGCGGGAAGTGACCCTACACAGGCGCAAGACGCGAACACAGTTGCCATAGGAGCGCCAGCGACAGGAATCGAACTCGCAACCACCTGGAACAAGAAACGGGGTGATACATGCAAACGAAGGGTTAGATTTGCAGACACACCCTTACAGGAGGGGGAGAGAAACAACACACCCAGACAGAAACTGGGAAGTGAAAACACATTAACCGCTCACAAGAATTCGAGTATTTTAACAGCACAGACAATGAAGAGAGCATGCAATGTACAAACTGGGCACATTTCGCTGAGCAAGGAAATGAGTCGCGCGGCCAAGCGTGTCAAGTACGACGAGCGGCAAGCGCCATGCCTCTTCAGCACAAATGTAACGCAGGGAGTAAACAGGGACGCACACAAGGACAAGGACACTAAGGCAGCAACAACAACAACATACACACTCTATAACACATCTCTACAGGGGGAAGGACAGAAATTAGCGGCATTGACAATATACGCCAGCATAAATGGGCACAGAGTGCAAGTCCTTATTGACACAGGTGCAGCGGTAAGCTGCATAAACAGCAAACACGTCACCGAAGGGCAGATACACGGTGTCACGGGTGACATCCGGCTGGTAGCGGCCAATGCTCAGACGCCAGAAAACTCGGGGGTGGCAAACATACACATAAGGCTAGACCATTTTGCAACAACACACCCCATGTTCGTGATAGAACATCTTTCTGCGTCAGCAATAATTGGCATGGATTTCCTCGCTAAATACGAAGCTAGCATAAATTTTGCTAGCGGCAAGATGCATTTAATGCATAACCAGAGGCTCACTACACATCCCATGGTATACACCAAGAACACAGATGGGATTCGAGCGGAGCGAGAAGCCCACGAGCACCAGGCCTCCACACTGAACACAATCGACAAACATACAGGCACACACACAGATAAGACCCTCAATCACACTCACAGACAGGACCTAACACCAGAACAAGATAGGAGGCTCACGGAGCTCCTAGAAAACAATAGAGATATCTTTGCCCACTCGCTAAGAGATCTCGCGGTGACAGATCTTATCGAGCGCCATGTCACACTCGCCAGTGACCGGCCAGTCCACCAGCCCCCCTTCTGGGTGAGTCAGAAGGAAAGACACGCTACCGACACTCAAATTAAAGAGATGCTCGAGGCGGGGGTAATCGAACCAGTGATTTCGAACTACAGTGCCCCGGTCTTGCTGACCAGGAAGAAAGACGGTTCCCATAGGTTATGTACAGATTACCGTAGGCTCAACAAATTAATAGAAAATGACAGCTATCCACTACCACGGGCCGACACCTATTTGGATGCCCTCGGTGGGGCCAACTGGTATAGCTCGATGGATTGTTACAGTGGCTTCTATGCAATCCCTATTTATGAGCCGGATAGGCACATGCTGGCGTTCGTTACAGAAAACAGCCTCTACTCCTATAAAGTGTTGCCCATGGGCCTCCGTAACGCCAGCCAGACCTTCCAAAAACTAGTGGATAAGGCATTTTCAGGGCTTAAGTGGCGGTCGGTACTCGTCTACGTGGACGACATAACAGTCTTCTCCCAGACCTTTGACGAGCATCTCGTACACTCGGAGGAGGCTTTCGCAAGGATTAGAGAGGCCAAATTAAGGCTTAAACCTGCGAAATGTCAATTTGCCAGACAGCAGATTAATATCCTGGGCCATATTGTTAACAGAGAAGGGATTAATCCCGACCCAGCGAAGACGGACGCAATAACGGGTATCCAGATGCCTACAAATCTGAAACAATTGCGTAGCTTCATGGGCCTGGCATCTTATTACTGGAAGTACATCTATAGGTTCGCACACATTGCCCACCCCCTAACAGAACTCACACGCGAAAAGGCGCCCTTCCACATCACACAAGAACACATAGATGCCTTCAACACACTTAAACAACTATTGACCACCCCGCCATTACTGCAACACTTCCGCAGTGATAGGCCCACATTTCTACACGTGGACGCAAGCCAGTATGGACTGGGAGCCGCCCTATTACAGGAAGACACTGAGGGGCGCAAACGGCCAGGGCTTATGCCAGCAGAAAATTAACGGCCGTTGAAACCATATACTCTGCCACAGAACGCGAAATCCTGGTATTTTCATGGGGAGTGAACTATTTCCGGGTATACCTCTAAGGTATCCAGTTCACGGTAATGACTGACCACGCGAGCCTGCTTTTTTGGGACAAATTCAAAAACTCAAATTCGCGCCTCAATAGGTTTATATTCCGTCTTTACGAATATAACTTCGTGGTCAAGCACAAGAAGGGTGCTACACACCTAGATGCAGATGGGTTGTCTAGGCTGCCAGTAGCCGACCCCCCAGATGACAGTAAGGACCACGAATGGGATGATATGCCGACTTTTGCCCTGGCACTGGTAAACATGAAGCAGGAGCAAGAGCGTGATCCATACCTGAAACAGATTCTAATGGCACTAGAAAACTTGGACAAGGTAGATTCCAAGACAGCACGGCTGTCTAGGCGATTTTTCCTAGACAAAGATGGGGTACTGAAATTTAAACCCACAGTCATACACGATAATGCACCTATAGCGGTTCCGGACCAATTGAAAGAAAATATCATGACCGGACACCATAATAGCCCAATGGCAGGTGCACATTTGGGTACGCATAAAACATACCATAGAATCCGAGACAAATATTACTGGGTAAACATGTAGGGTGACATAGACACCTTCGTAAAGACATGTAACACCTGCCAGAGATTTAAAACAAGCCCTGGCAAACCTCATGGATTACTAAACCCTATTCCGGTAGGAGAGCTATTCCACAGAATAGGGATAGATGTTAAAGGCCCCATCTCATCATCTGAAAAGGGTAATAAATACATACTTGTGGCTACAGAGTTTCTTACCCGGTACATGATTACGATGGCTATTCCCAAAGCAGACACGAATAGCATAGCGGAATTTCTATTCGAAATAGTCACGCGATATGGCCTATTCCAAACCCTATTATCCAACAGAGGGACTATTTTCACCTCGAGAGTACTCCAACAGTTTCTGGAGATACTAAGGATAAGGGCATACACAACTACGAGTTTTTCTCCACAGACCAATGGGCTCACAGAAAGCATGAATAAAATTATCGGGACAGCGCTAGGCAAGTTCACCGGGGACACAGGGACAGACTGGGATAATTATCTACAGCCTATCTCATTCAGTTACAATACTTCGATATCCACAGCCACAAAACACTCTCCACACTTCCTGTTGCATGGCTACACGCCCAGAAGTCCAATAGGCAATATATGCATCCCCAGGACACTCTCACAGACAACGCGGCCCGGTTAGAGTATTTGCAGATAGCTCGCATGAACGCAAGGAAGAACATAACCGCGGCACAAGAAAAACAAAAAGAACGGTACGATCGTCAACGGAAGAGCGTGGAATACACACCCGGGCAATTGGTTATGGTTTCCAATTCCGCCCGTAAAAAGAACGTGTCCGAGTTCCTCCTACCACGTTGGACAGGTCCCTTCAAAGTCTGCAGGAAGGTATCTGATCTAAACTATATAGTGAACGTGCGGCATGGACACAAACTCATTAATGACACTATACACGCCCACCGTATGAAGGCGTACCACACTCGAAAAACAATACTCACAAATAAGGACGCGGAATACAAAAGGGCTTTTAGCCTGGCGATTTTGGAAATAACCGGTGTTACCAAAACACGCACATGTGGTGCCCTGAGGGTGGCGACATGCCTCAGGCGATCGCGTCGATCAAAATTCTGGTATGTAAGGCAGTTGAATTTGAAAGGCAACTTAGATTTAAGCAAATTTAACAAGCACTGTTGTAAAACAGTAGCTACAACATATTTCGGCATTAGGTTAAGGACTATTTCGGCATGTATATACAAATATTTTTTTCTCATAGCATTAATTACTATAATCTAGGTTAAGCACACTTCACATATCATAATAGTTCGGCACCATATAGGGTAAGACCGACACCACATAGGTTTAATTAGTATTGATACGCGAACGCAGCACAGAGCGTTCGGCACCGTCTAGGGTAAGTCCGATAACATGTCAACAATAAACGGTGCAGCAACTGAGGCTGACCAACCGCAGTAATACACGAGACGTCCGAAGAGGTCTCAAGGGCGGTGGCACCATCCAAGCCGACCCTTAAAACAGCGCTGCGCGACATTGGCGCGTATTAGCAATATTTGGCCAAGGGCATATTTACCACATGTCTTTGTTTTTCAGCCAAGAGCTCCAACGCTGCACCAAGGAATGGAATTCAAATAATCATGATTTACCATGTAAAGGTAACGTCACACATACACACACACTCATACACCTGTATACACTGAGGAGACACACAAATACACAAAAGAACACAATAGACACACGTAAGCTAAGGTAAGGTTATAGCCGACATAGGCTAAGAATAGAATAAGGCGCACAAAGGGAGATTAGTATTTACATGCACCAATAGCAATCAAAAGGCATATGAATGTACGATGGCAACAATGTACCATCGATGTATTAATGACAATGCGTTCTCTTTCAGATTACGAAAATTCAACGGGGACATCAGCATACCCACTAACGAATTTTGTTCCACAGATGCAATCATATTGTACACATGTCTTTTGTATATATATTTTCCAACACAAATGTAACACACTCTCTCCTTCTAGCACAGAAATACACGATACTCATCAGCTTAGTCACACTAGTAAAGTGATGACGCCAGCGCCCAATGGCAGTCAGCAGCCGTGAGATGCTGAAAGCCGCTGACGCTAACACAAAAACGCTCGAGCAAAGGAGCGATAATTCGATAACCAGGGGCGGCACATATTTTGTAAGTGCCGTGCCTCATCATCAGGATGGAATTCCTAGTCACGGCAGGAAAACCATTAGAGTATAGACCAACAGAATAACCACTAAACCGCAGTGGAACAACGGCCGAAATAGTGCATAAGTAGATTATAGATCATAGCGGCCGCATTAGACAATATATGTAAATAGAATATAGATAAACAGAGAAAGGTATGGCAGATGAAGAACGCCAAGGGACAAGCCTATCTTGAATCCCGAAACATGGTTATATTTTATTATGTCTATGGTTATCACTATTATCACTAGCAGTATTATTCACATACCATAAGTGAAACGACCATTACTATGGGCATTTTTAATGAACACCACCACCATTGCTATCATTAACATTATTAATATCACTGTAATAATTCTGGGAAATGTCACTACAGCTCACATTGTAACTCCGCATTCACCAATGCATATCTATATATACACGCACACTGATTATGCTTTTGTTTCTCTCATTTTCTTTCTACTAACGTTAAAATTTGTGAAGGTGCCCTGTTTCATCCCGACAACAATAAACCATTCTGAAATATACCTTTAACTTACACCCTGGGGCACCTCTTTTTCTATTTTTCTTCCATCTTTTATACAATAACAATTTACCTATAGCTTATAAACACAAGGTAAATGCAGGGAGCATTTTTTTCCCCACACAACGACGGACGATACAATCACCCGTCCAACCATGGATTTTATCCTTCCTGCATGGCACCAATATGCATATATCTATGTTTTTTCTTCGCTTTTTCGTCAACAGCAACAACATCAAGATAATAATAATAATAAAAATCAACTATGTATATGTACATACCCAAAACCCACCCTCTCTGAGCACACGCTAAACTCACATCACCAGAAGGACAACACGACATCTACATATCCACACGACACCAAAGAAGAAGATTAAGAAGAAGAAGAAGAGGGCCAAGAAGGAGAAGAAGAACCACTACACCGACACGCCTACTCTATTTTCCGTTCGCGAGGCCGCGAACAAAGGCCGAGGAGGTCTTGTACAGCCCAGGGGCAGTACCTCTAGGACCCACCCCTTCATCTTTCACCATAAACCACCCTCATTGGCATGCCATAAGACTTACACACTTCCTTGACACGAGCAGGCCCAGCAGTATTGCTGCCAGCCATGCTTGCACAACACACACACAAACAAACTATCTGGATCAGCAACAGTGAGGAAACGCCGACTAAGCAGTGGGGGAAAGCCTTAAAAGCTAGACCCAGAAGAGCCCAATTATCTATTCGAGGCCGGCGGCTCTGCTCCTCAAGGTCCGTTCCAGCTCTTCACTGCGTCACCAGGTGAGAACTAGCCGTGTGATCAGATTCCTAATTATTGCAACACCTAACCCAGGACACTTTTGTATTTCACACACTTTGTACTTTGTTTTATACTTGTCCACCACCTAAAGGGACAGTACATCATCACCACTGACCAATAAATACTTGGTCAGTAAACACATACATCTACCACTCATTTCACCCAGTTTTACATCCCTACACCCAACCTGACCTTAGTCCTAATTGCCCCTGTCCGTGAAGGCCAGGAACTACACCATCAGGAATCTCATTGTATTCGAGTAAGCAGCCAGGCTGCAGCGTGCCGAGTTGTCGACTCTGCACATGAGCTCACTAAACGCTCGCTCATACTTGATTGGCAGACTGAGTTAATAGCTCAGTCTTAGACATTCATCCCCTAACAGGTAGACGCACCCTGTAGGAACGCACTCCAACATATCACATCCTCACACCAACACATTACACTAGTAGTCTTCCCCAATTACGGGAAACTACCCCTTTTCGGAAACATCACCTAAATTAATACATCCATACTACCCTGTTTATCCCATCCCTCAACACAGGGATAAAACAATACTTACCCTTTGGAACCCTGCGTGTAACACAGTCTGCATGAAATTTCCGATTGTCCACTCCATTACCTGCATTTAGGCCCTTTGGCACAAATCTAAACCGTTTCACCGATCTGAACCAACATTTGTATACTTACACTTTGGAACCCTGCGAGTAATACTGTGTACATGAAATATATGACAGGCCAGTCCATTCCCTGCATTTAGGCCCTTTGGCACAAATCTACACCCTTTCACCAATCTGTACCAAAAGTTGTATACTTACCCTTTGGAACCCTGCGAGTAACACTGTTTACATGAAATTTCGGACAGACCACTCCATTCCCTGCATTTAGGCCCTTTGGCACAAATCTACTCCGTTTCACAGATCTGAACCAAATTTTACATACTTACCCTTTGGAACCCGACAAGTAACACTGTCTGTTGACATTTCGGAGAGACCACTCCATTTCCTGCATGTAGGTCCTCTGGCACAAAACTACACCGTTTCACCGATCTGAAACACATTTTGTATACTTACCCTTTCGGTGACACTGTTCACCTTAAATTTGGACAGACCACTCCATTCCCTGCATTTAGGCCCTTCATGACAAATCTACACCGTTTCTCCTAATTGCACCAAATTTTACATACACTTTGAAACCCTGCTGGTAACACTGACCACTTGATATTTCGGACAACGCTATCCATTCCCTACATTTAGAATAACAGACAAAATGAACTTGAAAACCACTTATTAAGGCCCTAGAAACATTCATGTCCGTAGTAGTGTAACTGTAAGTCTATTGTTGACGGGCAGTTCGGGCTGCATCACGTCACCCCTACCAGTGTTCTGGTGCAGAATTGCTAAAATAGTTGCATCTTGCGCTGTTTATAAATTGCAGTCACGGGGGGGTAATTAGTGCAAAAAATTTCTAAGGCCCCTTTCAACAGTTATCATCATGAAAATATTATGCCTCTGTATAAGTGCAATGGTGTTGGTGCAGTACATTGAGGTTATCAGCTGCAATAAGTGTTGGTGCTTTCAAATGTACCTTCATTTATTCCAAAACCTATCGTTGAGCGCTATGTGGCGGTAAATGATACTATTTTCCTTCAGGAGCTCGGGACAGCCGAAGTTTTCCAAAGAGTTCTGATTATTTTCCTACGGCACTATGCGACAAAAGACGACACTATTGGTCTCTACATTGCTAACAGCCAATGAGATATAGGCCCTAGGCAGTGTCTTTTATTTCACTTACTCCTCTTTCTATTTTTTTGTTTTTGTAAATTTGTTTGTAAATTACATGTGTCAGTGCTGTAGCAAGTAAATAGCTGTTTCCCTATACATAATTATCATTACGGGAAAAAGACCTGAATGTTATGTCCACTATACTGTACTAGTTATCACCCCCCCCCCTAAAACCACCACCACCACCACCACCACCACCACCACCACCACCACCACAAAAGGATATATTTTTAAAATATTGTTTTCTGTTAGTTTAAGTATCATGTGCCAGTTCTGTAGAAGTATTCATTATCATCCATAAAACAAATTAATCCACCGGGCGAAGCCGGGCACTACTGCTAGTAAACAATAAAATTATTACTTCCCATTAATTAAAAGACGAATATGTTTTTAAAAGAGGGGCACCAAACCCAGATTTCGCATGTGCCAAAGAAAAACCTTAAACCGGCCCGGTGAGTAGGCCTACTCACATTATTTCACCTGCGCACAATACAGCTTTATAAAAGTAGGCTAATGAGGTTAGGATGGATCTGTACCGGGTTTGAGATGTGACAAAACGCAATAGCTGTTTAGGCCTGGAAAAATTACCCAAAACAGATAACCTATCTACTGATATTCAATTTATATACACAGTAGTCTATATTCATCAACCGGAGATGATCAAATTAAAAAATCCCATCATACAGATTAACGCTATATTCATGAAAACATTATTCGTTCGTACCTGATCTGAGACAGCCATGATAAAGTGTGCTCACAATAGGACAGCCTTGCGGACATATGCACAGGCTAACTCATGTCGCTAGCAAGCGTCAAATGATTCCCAAACTGCTGCCGCACGAGTCCCGACCATGTGATTAATGAGGTTCCGTATCGGCTTCCTTTTCCTTGGCACCAGATGTTGTAATGGTTTCTCTAGGTTGGGAGATAAGTGAAACGGTTTCTTTTGGCCTCACTGTTGCGTGACAAGTGTAACGCTTTTACTAGCCCTGCCTTGCACTTTGAAATATTTACTCTGACTAAGATATGTTGTATTAATGGGCGCCAAGACCTCAACGCTATGTTGAAATCTAAATTTATATTTAACAACACCTAGCTCTGGTAGAACACCTTCAAGAATCTTTTCACTCAGATCGTGGTATGATTTGATCATTAACCCAACTAACAATTGTATCAGGAGAAGGAATTTGGTCTATATCTAATGCTACCTATTGAAAGCAAAGATTGCATGGTTAAAAGAAATGAATTTATTATATAAAACAAGTATGGCAAAATTAATAATAATAATAATATATTTTACATTTAAATTGGAGCGTTGCGATTCGAATATTACCGCTAGAGAATTACGTGAAAACGGAGTCGGATGAATTACAGATTTTACTATTATTCCCAAGCTAAGAAGTTACTGAAATACTGAATATGAAACAAAGAGACGAGAGATTACGTAGTTCTGAGTCATTCGCGCTTACCATTGGAAATTGCCGTAGCATTTCCCTCGTACTGGATGTTGAAGAGAGCTTCCCACAGCCTTCTGGACGCCGTCATCTTCTTCGTTAGTTGAAGAAATACTTGTAGATGTGATAATTTATGGTCCGATCACCTCGGAACCAGCCACACGTGAAACCACAACGGTCAAGTTTTACAAAGATAATCGCCCAGCCTCCACGGCGCGCAAACCATATATGCACTCGTCGCCTCCCCTCTCTGGACCCGGCTTCTAGCCGCCCGCTCTCCACTGATTGGCTGAGCCACCACGCGATACTCCCCTCCTCAGGGTCAATACACTCGGCGCGACGAAGATGTCGATTACCGTTCCAGTCCATTTCGCATTTTCTTGATGCAGCAACCCCGCTTGCGTCACGCTTCTCGACAAGAATAAGCCTGTAGCCGAATTCCCAGTGACTCATCTCTCTCACAATACCCTAACTGACAAAACTCCGTAAAATTCCGTAATCATATAATTTTCCGCGATAATGTTGTTCACAATAATTCGTTTGATAGTGTTTCTTATAACATTGAAAACCTATCTGTAGACTTATAATCTTATAAAAAAACGCTCCAAAAATACCTTAATAATAATAATAAGTTAATAATAATAATAATAAGTTACATGAAAAATTCTCTTGGCTGAACAATTTTCCGCGTAAATAAATATAGAATGGCTTCCTACTGACTTATGTCAGTGGCGTAAAATACCCTCGAAAAACACGTTACAATGTATAGACCGTTTCCTCGTTGTTTAAGGAGACAGTGCTAACTACCAATAACGTAGTTTTCACATTTTGCGGCGATTTATTATTTACACATGTTAACATTCATATTCACGAGAAAATATCGGCCCAAGTCATGAATCTCAGTAGGCTATGAAACCCTATTAATAAGTTACCAGGTTTCCGTCTTCTTTTCTTGTTTTATTAGTGCTTGAACTTTGTTCTCAAAGGCTATAGCTTACATATAATTCCAAATCACTGCTATTGGAGAGGATCCGAAATTTGTAACACATTAGTTAATGATTGGATCTTACTCGATCACCGGAGGAATGAAGACATCCTAAGAACTAAAAATCACCCCAGTTGTAGGCCTACAGCATATAAAACAGCATAGGGAAAAATGGAAAGAACATGTGGACAGGATGGGTTCTAGCCGAGTTCCTAAACAGATTCTTCCGTATGCTCCGCGTGATCGAAGAAACCTGAGAAGACCAAAGAAACGCTGGCAAGGGACCATAAAAGGACGAAAGGCCTAATACGTGAAAGTTAATGATCATGATGATGACCTTTCTTCCCAGGGGTTCACATAGGAAAGGAGGAAACTATGCAGTGTCAGACCAATGGAACAAGTAGTTCCGTGAAGAACTCAATAGCCTATTTTCAAATTGAACCCTTGTAAAGAAGCATAATGAGCCTCTTTTTCAGGGAAGTGTTTTGGTCCATACCGTTGTTGTTAAAACATTTGCTTCTGATCATAACAAGGTAACATAGGTAATAATATCACAAAGGAAATCAAAGTTTAGCAAAGATTTAACTAAACAAATTTAATATCAGATCAAAACAATAAAATCATAAACTACTCCCAAAACTACACCCTCAATTAATTAATTAACAGATATCAAACAAAAATCTCTGTTATGAGATTGCATCAAAAATCAGACCATCAACGTTCCTGTCTCTCCTTCAACCCATGTGTGGCGATGTGACGAGCAAACAGAAAATGGAATAAGTACTATGTTATACGCGACCATAGGCAACAGCTGACAAGCTGCGTGTCCGTATATGAGAGGTAGACATTGTACTGGGAATACAAACTACAACTACACAAAATATTACAAATACCCGACACTCGCTAGCCTTACTAAACTACAACTGGGATTTCCGGATGAAATCTTTACCCAGTGTCAAAGACACGAACAACTGCCTAAACAGGACTTCATAACGCACGTGACTATGCTCCACTGACATCAACTGATGACCACCGTCACCTTTCACAAACACACCAACAAGGTGTCAAAACACAAATCAAACATTAAATAAGAATAACAAATCATACTGCCCAGTGTTAATGATATACAACAAAACAAGTTTATTTTAACGAGACATGAGAATACCGTCGGTGCGTGAGAATCTGGCCCTTTAAATCATCAAAGTTTCAACTAAACCGGCATTCAGAAATGTTACTAGGTCAGGACAAGCCAGCCCCTTCTACTCATTAGCGCGCCTTATCTATAGATCTGTGCTCGGTGAGTGTCTCGCCTGACAAATGTCAACAACCCAATGCGTAATCAAATAGCCCATTGCAGCGACTGAGGCATGCCACCAAGAACGAAGACTTCTTACTGTACTCCAGTAAAATAATGTGTGTGTCATATGTCTTAGGCTAGCCTAATGCATAGCTCCAAGATCCGAAGAATACCTAGTGTGTCACCAAATACAATTAGGTCCATTAATTCACAGAGAATTAAATAACCACGTCGGGGTCATAACAGAGTCTCCATAGAGCAACATCTGATGCCCATTCACTGCAGCAGACAAGGATGGTCAAGGCCATTTCCTCCGCGCAAAATACACACAATTGACACAAACACATAAATTGACACACAACGCATACATCAGGGTTGACAATACCTGAAAAAATACATAATAAATTCTCTCACACGCAGCGCATCAGGTCATAGACTCGACAAAAGCTTCACACAAATTTTAATTTAATTAACATCAAACTAGAAAACAGGCAGTTCCCTCAAAATTGATTGCAAAGGCAAACTCAAAATAATCAATGAACAATAAAGACTGTTTAATCCAAACGGCTACCAAAATATCTAATTTCCTCCCATCTATTTTTAAATCAAACTATCAACGTCTCACTTATCACACGATCCGTAACTCATGTTCGCAAAAACGAATTTTCACATTCAAGTACATGCGGTACTTGTATTAACATTACCCTGAAATATTTACAAATAAAACAAAAAATAGTCACGCGCCATCCTACATTTAAATATGAGTGTTGGAACAAACCTTATGAAAAGAAATCGAAACACAACATGAGCAAATTCTAAATTAAACTATATACAGTTCTCAGAAAAAAATCTAACTACATGATTGAAATTATTCAATTTTTAGTCTCACTCAGCGAACTGTGCCCGAATCTAACATAGCCACCATCTATATCCGCTGAGATGGAAAGTATTGTAAGAACGTCGATACCCAGCTAGATAAACCAACACATCCCTACTAGGTGTATGACTAGGAAACCCTCTGCGCATACCGGAAATGCAATAACGATACTAATCAGTTACACATTTACTAGCAAATAAACATCCATAATAAGATGGTAGAACGAGAATCTCGGATCTCGAGCGTGAACGGTGAAGTTGAGACTAAGTGAGTTCTGGTAACTAACTAGCAGTATTATCGCACGTCGATTGCGAAATGAAAAGATGATCAGTTTCTATAAAAATGGGCAGGCAAACCAAATAGTGCCTGTGAATTTATTAAATAATTACATGACATAAAATTTCCCTATCACCAAATAAAATAATTTAAGATCAAAAATAAAATATTAACATAAGTAGATATCCCTTCTATCTATTTATCAACTTTCCATGACAGTTCTCATTACACAAAAAAAATCGTGAATAAAAATTATTAAAGTTTCGCTTAATAGTCACCCTGTGACCCGGTTACAGTGAGCAGTCTGATAGAATAAGCTGTTCTCAAAAAGAATGTAATTTATAACAAACACTACCCTATATGATACACTTAACGTCTTAAAAATATTAACGTTATAAGAATAAGAAATATTAAATTATTAAATTATTTAAATATTTACATAAACTGAATTTCCATGTCCAGCACGGTATTCTATGAACATATATACAAGATCATTCGTGATCTGACAATCTTACAGCATTTTCGTTTCTTAAACATATTATTAGTACTGTGCCCGTCAGAGGTGGTTATCTTGTCCACCACCGACCGTGCGTGGCTTTCCAGATGACCACATCCTTGAACACATATGGCTTAAGAGGATCGGAGTACACTCCTTGTGGGGCTATTCCGGCTCAAGACTCCTCGTCACCATAGGGATCAGGTTCCCATCATAGCATTAGTCATAGACCTCCCAAGGAAATGCACCCCCAAAAGAAACAAACTACTAAATTAAAATCGAGGCTTATGTAATATTTCACAAAATGGGTTATTAAAATCTCAAACCCCTGTCCTACCATCGGGAGGTATTAGTGAGCTAATCCGTTAACAAACAAAAGTAATAAAACAAAAATAAACAATTATTAACTCTCAAAAATTAACCCCTCTCGATGGGTCCTAAATACAGTCGAAAACATTAGCAAACTTGGAAAATGGTACAAAGGATTTTAATTAAAGTTATATTGAACAAGGCATGATGTTTCCAAGTGAAACCATATGTTGGCAAATTGTGAAACATGACAGAAAAATCAACAAAGTAAACTGTGACCATCCCGTATTTTCATTTAATTTTCAATGACCTAAACTAATCCTCATTTAAATTAACCTACGGTGAGAAGCATGCGTAGTATCACAAACTAAACAAAAGATGTAGATTGATTTACACTCATCTTTTACAACACAAATAATTTTACAATCAAATGTACAACAAGAGATCTACAAGTAGTAGAAGAAAGATGGGAATATGGGTATACAAAACACTCAATAGTCTGTATCAGGTCACTTTCGGCTAAAGGAGGTTGAAGACATCTCAAGCGTGACAATTGCGACGAGAAGTAATTTGCATAGCGTGTGGGCAATGTCGAACTGTACTTTTTGTTGTACATCTCCGCTCTAATTCCCAATTGAATATCACTAGACCAGTACGTTCGAAGCAATGCTTCTCGAGAATCTCGGTAACCGCTGAATGAGTACCGGAATGCATGGGACCACGTACTTGCTTGGCCGTCAAGTAAGCGTTCAATTACCCTTAGTTCCCTCTCAGGTTTGACCATAGTATCTCTCAAATAACACTCCACATTGTTGAGAAACTCGACGGGTGTAAGACCTCAGCCTGTCCCTGAAAAATGAGCAGGTTGCTCTTCTCGAGATCTAATAATCATGACATTCTGGTTAGATGAACGTCGCAACGGAGTGACCGCAGGTGCGTTGAAATTAAGTGAAATAGGTTGTTCCACGCGTGTCGGGAAACATTGACCCATCATGGTGGTTACGTTTGGAGTGCTGGTCAGTGTTGACATACTTGTGATCTTCCGACCTGTCCAACTGTGGGGTTGTGGTTTTCCCACATGAGAATTGATAGTGTTCATAGGTTGCCAGTGGTGAGACATACTGGGCCGCTCATAGGTTGTGGCAAAGCTAAGCTCAGTAGTCGCAACATTACTGGTGTTGACATTAGTGGTCATAACATCATTACAGTTTGTATTAGAAGTTGTTCCAGTAACAACAGTGGGTGTTTGGAACGTTGGGTTATTTGCTAGATCTCCAACTCGATCTTTCAGTCGTTGTTCCAGCTCTTCCATGTCGACTGAGTTAAGTGGTTCGTTAGGTAACTTCAAGGAATTCAATTGCAACTCAATCGCTCTATTTTCCCTCGAAGACACTCGTCCGTTTCCTGGACAGTCTTCATAACCTCTCTTGAAGAATTCAATCTTTCTTGAATCGCAACCTCTTCAATTCGCTTTCTTAAGTAATCTACTTCTTACTTCCATGCGGCCTTATGGTCCGTCAGGTCCTTCTTGACGTTATTCACCTCCATGATTACTTCCTTGAGGTTCTCATGCACGTTGGGCTCTAAATCTTCTACATTTAAGGTTAATTCCGCAACGGTTCTGGTGCTATCAATGAATTCATCACGAAATTACATCATGTCCTTCTGAAGACCTTTGATGTTATTATGAACAGCTACTGCGACGTTTCTCTTAATCCGCATACTGGTACTAACAGTGCTGACTTCACGTCGATTCCGATCGTGAAAAGTAGAAGTCTCGTCTATTTTCCCCGCAACAGCTGAAACTCTAGATTCAAGTTGCTCTCTAACGCTCATAATACTTTCATCAATCGTGTTGAGCCGCGGCTGCATTTCAGATCGATTTGTTTTGATATCGGTTGATAGAGTAAAGAAACGCTCGTTAGCCTCCTCCTGATTCCTAGTCATATCAGCGCGAACAGCAAGTAAATTATTATTAGCCTCCGCACGGTTCGTTTCCAAACCATCTCGTACCTCGAGTAAAGTAGCATTAACAGTAGCAACATGGGTGGTTAAGTCACCTTGGACATTGTTTATACTAACATTTAAAGCAAGAACCTTATGGGCAATATACTGATTAACATTTTTGACATTAGTAGCCATGTCCGCTCGGACATTGTTTAAACTTTCATTTATTGTGGCAACATTGTTAGCTATGGTAGTGTTAAGATTAGCTACGTTTGTGGTCATGTCACCCCGAACATTTCCTATGTCCTCTCGGACATTCACTATACTTTCGTTAATGGTGGCAACATTATTAGTTATGGTAGTATTAATGGTGGCAACATTATTAGCTATGGTAGCGTTAAGATTAGCTACGTTTGTGGTCATGTCCCCTCGGACATCATCTAAACCGTCCCTGACAGTAGTGTTAGTACGTGCTAATGTTGCATTAACACCGTCAACAGTACCCCTCACAAGATTTAAATCCTCCCTTAAAGTGGCAGTGTTATCGTTAAAGTCTGCCCTTAATATTTTAATACTGGCTTCCATGCCAGCATTAAGTTGCTCCAACATCTGTCCCATCATGAGATGGAACCTCTCCTCATCCATATTACAAGTACAATCTAAGAATTAGGGAGAGAAAACCTTACACATAACTAAGCACAATAAACTAGGAAATGGCTTTGGTGGAAAGCTTGACCATTTCAACAAAACATTTGTGAATACTGCTGGATATAACACACAAAGAATTGACTGAACATTTACATTTAATCAACAGCAACGCAAAGGCAAAATTAACAATAATGATCCTCTTAAAAGTGACATGGTACTGATGGTTCCATATCTGCATTGGCCGACAACGTTGGGCGCCAAGAAATAGGTATGAGGGTATGTGCCCGTCGGAGGTGGTTATCTGGTCCACCACCGACCGTGCGTGGCTTTCCAGATGACCACATCCTTGAACACAAATCGTTTAAGAGGATCAGAGTACACTCCTTGTGGGGCTATTCTGGCACAAGACTCCTCGTCATCATAGGGATCAGGTTCCCATCATAGCATTAGTCCTAGACCTCCCAAAGATATGCACCCCCAAGAGAAACATACTACTAAATTAAAATCCAGGCTTAAGTAAATTTCACAAAATGGTTTATTAAAATCTCAAACCCCTGTCCTACCATTGGGGGGGTATTTGTCGGCTAATCCGTTAACTAACAAAAGTAAATAAACAATGATTAACTCTCAAAAATTAACCCCTCTCGATTGGTCCTAAATACAGTCAAAAACACTAGCAAAGCTTGGGATATGGTACAAAGGATTTTAATTAAAGTTATAATGAACAAGGCATGATGTTTCCAAGTGAAACCTCATGTTGGCAAATTGTCAAACATGACAGAAAAATCAACAAAGTAAACTGCGTCCATCCCGTATTTACATTTAATTTTCAATGACCTAAACTAATCCTCATTTAAATTAACCTACGGTGAGAAGCATCCGTAGTATCACAAACTAATCAAAAGATCTAAATTGATTTACAGTCATCTTTAACAACACAAATAATTTTACAATCAACTGTACAACAAGAGATCTACAAGTAGTAGAAGAAAGATGGGAATATGGGTATACAAAACAATCAATAAATAAATATCACACACAAGAGTATTCTTATTAATCCTGCCTACCGCTTGATGGTTACTGTTTGTTTCCATCGGTCATCTATAATATGTAAGGTAGAAACTGAAAATATTGTTCGTTAACAGTAGATCAAAATTACTTGGTTCACGACCCACGAGTTGAAAAACTCGGGGTAAACCATATCCCTATCAGTCGAACGTGTCAGCTGCTAAAAGCTTAAACTAACGAAGAAATAAATCTATACAGCTCAGTACAATTGTCAGCGAGTTATAAACCAAGATCAAAGTTAAACAAGCATTTAGTGATTAACGAGAATTATAGCATTCGTTTAAGTTCATTACTTCTTCTTATTTAATTGATGATTATTAGTTGTCGTTGGTTTAAGATTCATTAATTATACGGATTGACCATGTGTATGGCTTCCTAACTAGTGGATAACCACTTGTGTACACCCAAGTACACGCGAACATGCCTACTCCGAGTTGTCAAAAAGCTCAAAACCATTCTAAAGTAACCATGTGTGTCCATCTGGAACACATCAGAGACCTCGGTCTTTCAAGCTGTCAGCTTTGAAACAAGACCGGCAACCTCAAAAATATGGGCAACCACCCCATCATCGTGTATGAAAACACGGCAAAAAGTACACAAATTGCGAGCAAAAATTCACATAGCCTCAAAGTATGTCAATCAGTGTCACAAAACAACTGGAATATCTTAAACAACGAAAACTTTTCCAAATGTTCTCCGCTCACAACACATGAGAAGATCGAGAATTGAATGGGTGACCTACTGTCACACAGTATCATTGCATTAATAGACATAGCTGTCAACTTGACCTAGTTTTAACAAGCCTATAAAACTGGCTTATTCAGAATGAATCCTTTATAAAAGCATTAGCATTGTACCTGTCAAAATTCTTGTCTCATCTGGGATTATGGGTTGGCAATACTGCGCGTAAGCTTGAAGACACTTGTCCTCGCAAGTAAATGACATTTGTTCATTCTCAAACTGTTACGAGCTGCTTTGGCTAACAGTAAAATCTAAAGTGTTCGTTTCATTAGCATATTGGATCCACAAAAATGTTCAAAGAATGATCCTACACTTGCAGTTCATAATATAACACTCATTGTAATGTTCGTGATGTAGTAATAGTAGACAAAACATAATGGACAATGATATGCTTGCATGGGCAAAGCAAAGCATACAAGATGAGATCTATTCCACTCGTACTAAGGTGTTTGGAAGATATCACACTCACGGCAGGTTTATCAAAAATTAAACCTGTGCATTCTAGGCACTTCAAATGTATGAAATAAACATTCACACCATATAAACCAGTGGCGTTAATTGTAAATGATACGTTACTACTGTGAACGGGATTAGGAGTACTAACAGAAATATATTACACTCCATCACACTGACAATTGATTCATCTCGATTCTAGTGGTAAACATTCCACTCTCAAACAAAAATGTATTTACCCAAAGATAAGTAAAGGGGTAACCTCTCCCATTAGAGGATACGCCTGCTCAGTGGCGAGCTTCACATTTTACAAAATAAAGGAGCTTAAAATAAAGACTTCAGCAACAGCTGATTAATAAACCAAATTACTGCTCCGTTAAATTATTGACACAATTGGTTAGTTCGAAGTGAAATTCAAAATGACATTTTATCCACCGTGTGAGAAAACACACATTAATCAGGTGACTAACTCTTGGCTTGGAAACGTATTGGAAACGTACGCTGCGATGTGCATGGAAAAATGAAAAATTACCATAGAGGGTCAACTAAAAGAAACCCACTAAAATAAGTCCTACCTAGATGACTGTGAATCGAAGTACGATCGTTAAAACTACTCCACCAAAGACCATCACCTTACAGAGAGATATTAATTAAAACTCACGGCAAAAACATGGTAGCTCACCTCATTCCAACAAAAATAATTGAGGGGTAAATCCTTCCATTTTGAGCGTTGGCAAAACTTCCAGCACTCGTAGAGAGACATTATGCTGCGTTCTTCGGCTTCCATTTTATTGTGCTGTTATGGTGCTCGGTCTTTCTCTCATCAGGTGTTTAAGCCATTATCACCAGCATGGTGAACGGTGATGATATTCTTCTCTCTTGGTGGATCTCGTACATCGTGTAGGCGTTAGCAATTTCCACAAAATCACTACTTCTAGCGTGGTTTCACAAACAAACACAGCTGCTATACTGGATATTTTGCAGACGTTATTTTACAAAAGAATGGCCATGTCTGCTTCACAGGCTCTACTGGACACAAACACGTGTCGACTCATTTTCACTATCACTCGTTGTGAAAACTTTTATCAACTTATATCGTCGACAACTTTCGCTCAAGAAAATCGTGACTTCACCCAGCGTGGATTATTATCAGCAATTTCACTGGTGTGAAATATTACACTTGCCCTATTTAAAACACAGACACTCAAATTTATGGATGACACGAAGATCGACCATGTGTCTGGTTGGATTATCGTAGTTTTTCACAGTATTTGCATGCTCACTTAGCAATAACTTCACTCGATTTTCACTAGGCACATATCGTGCGATAAAATGAACTGGATGACGTTTCCAATGGATTGATTCCTTCACTTTTATGAATTCTCATCGGTCCCTTGACCGGACTGGTGCATCCCCCTGTTACACACGTGCGGTGCTAGACTTAGAAGATGAATACTTTCTTCCCGGAAGCGGGTTGACTGGCTTCAAGACTAGTCGAGTCGTTGAGTATCTCTCGACATTACTCGTGCATTTCCGCAGTGTCATACCATAGTCTCAAGTACAAAATTAATAATATTAGGCCATTTCTCCTCGGCAAATTATGCAGAAATACTGGATGTGGTAAATTCAAATATGCACATTAAAGAATACCTTCTTTAATCATGGTAAAACTAGTACTGATGATCTCCCAATTAGGTCAAAAGTACAACTGCATCTTCCTGGATGCATTCAGAGATTGTCTCACTCATGTTACCAACTCTAGCATAAAAATAATCACCAGCCTGAGCGAATACGGGCTCAATACTTTTTCACAAACAATGTCTTTACTTGCGTTTACTGGTTTCTGTCACAATCAAAGGAACCTTTGTAATGGACAACTAAATTAATTACGGCTCTGTAATGTCATATCACTTAATAAATTACGATATACCTGAAGAACGATGCGGGACTACTCTGTTACCTTTAATAAACTTCGTGGATTTCGGAATTACATTTTCTGACATGTACAACACAAATGAAAAATCTAATGTCAGTTATTTTCTTTGACATACTGTATCAAACATTTTTGCTCCAATCGGCAATACACTTATCAACCTTCCTATACGGTGAACAACTTCTTATAATAGCGTTAGCTACTCGCTTATATTTATCAACACATTCCTTTCCATTCAACAATAGTATTAATGCACGGTATTCTTTAAAACCCATCTTAATACATTCCAAACATGTATAAGAATTAGTGACCCTACTAAGTAAACACGAACCTGTGAAATACTGTTCATGGTGCACTCTCAACAAACTCCTCTCCATACTAATTAACTTTGTGCTCCTTAAAAATCACTAACATTTTTGTTCACTTCAATATATTCTTGTACAGTACTCCACTTGACTTTAATTAACGCATTTCGATAATAAACTTTCACAACATAATGCTTTCCACGTTACAATAAAAATATTAGTATTAATAGACTATAGTTCGCTCGTCTTCGCTTTTAATAATAATAATAATAATAATAATAATAATAATAATAATAATAATAATACATTTCCTTCCTTTCTGGTATTCCTTAATTAATCTATTTTTCATTTCAAACGTGTTTTATTTCAAATAAGCCCTAAGGTAGATCTGCAAATCACCTGGTCTGTGGTTTCGCAATTACCAATTATTTCAATACAATTGTTGCTAGGCATCATTTTGTCTCTGTCTGTCAACATTATGATCCTATTTCATTTATAACTCCGTTATAATTGTTTACCAATGAATATAATAATGTCATATTGCAATAACATTCCGATATTGGAATTGTTATTCTCCAAAATATTTTTATAAATGTTGCATTTACATTATGACACATTAAATTTTTATTACAAATGTTGTAGCATATTACACTAATGATTTCTCTATATAACGATGCGATCTAGCAATATTGACGCATTCTGTAAGTTGTTACGCATTTTTATCGAAGCATTCCAATTATAAAATAGATTCGTTTCAAAATGAGAATAACTAAAACGTTTCCTTAAAAATTAAAATACGGAATATTAAAAATCCAAATACAAATGAAAATACGTCAAAAACGACACACGCTGACGTATTATAAAATTTACAATAAATTTTCTTAAATTAACAACATAATAACATGGGTTATGAGTGAAGGAAAATCTACATATAAGTTGTTCACATCTGAAATACCCTCAAAAATACAACCAACTACTGAGATATTAGAACAATCATTCGTCTACCTTCGTGATGCGCTGCTGTCGTGATACCTGGCCTGATATTCAAGATGCTCCTTTCCTACGTTGGCACGCGTTCGTCGTGTGCCAGGAAACGGGTCCCTGCTTGCTGCCTGCGATTCAGCTGTGCGGCTCCCTCCACTGCTGTGTGAACAACTGGGCGTGCGTTCTCGCCTCTCGCTAAAGGGCCTTCTAGCTTCTCGATATAAAATCTGGAAACTCGTTCCCGGAACAAACGAACTCCTCTGTCGGCTGGCCACTTGTAGTATCTCGTCATCATTGTAGGTTGAAATTCTCTGGTTGACATCTCCCAAGTTGGTAGTGGATTGTAGGTAAATTCAGGTTACTGCGTGATGGAATAGCAGTCGTAGAATCATCGACTCATGGTTGTCTGGTCGACTCTGAATTTCCACTCCGTGAATGTAGATTAACCTCCCTCCATTGCTTAGTACTTCATTATAATCTTCTTAACAATTGTAAGCTGGGAACATCCCCCTGACTTGTAGACTGTATCATCGTAATTGCGTGATGAATATGCTGTAGAATTAATGCTTCTCTGTAGCAGTTGGTGTATACTGTGCTACTAATAATATTGTAGAAATATAATGCTTAAATATTGAAGACTTCTTCTGTTATGCGCTGAATTATGAAGTGTTGCTTCAAGTTGCAAATTAATACTTTTCGTTTAGAGCCGGCATCTCCTGTTCTTCCTCGGCAAGTGCGGTGTCTCCTCTCGGTCAAGTCTGAATCTCCTTGCCGTGCCTCGATTATTATGTGAGCTCCACTGGGACGCTCAGTGACACAGGTCCTCTCCGTAAACGTCGCTAAGAAGGAATGACTTCTGCACTCTAGACTGCCGCGCTCGTGCCTGACTGAAATGGCGGTCTAGCCTCACACGCAGTCCTAATAACTGTATTTCGCTCATATCTTCTCTTATGCCCATTAATATTTAATTCTGTTTTGATAATAAATATCATTTCGTCTTCTGCAACTGTAGAAATGCTAATATCGCTTTATATGTTAAAATTTAATATAATAGCGATTCCCTCAATAATTTTGTGGTTCATTCAGATTGGTTCCTGTGCTATCAAGAAAAGCTCATTGTTCTAGCCTCTTATCAAAATGTCGTGTGCACAATTTTGTTGTTGTCGAATCGGCCAACCAAAACCGGTCCTAGGCTTGCTAACTTGAAGCCTTGGTCATATTCCAGTGTCTGAAGATTGGACTTTCCCTTGGTTAAAATAATATTCACTGAAATATTCACAAATTTAATTCTTTCAAAATGCTCCAAAATTTTCCAAAAACTCATCAGTATATTTCATTCACCTCCTAAAATAGTTGTGTGAATAAAATTTTGTTCCATTCCTAAATTCCATTTCTTGCATCATTAGGCTCTGTCAATGCCTTAAACTAGGCTGAATTCGAGTTCAGAAGGTCACAAGACATGGCCCCAGCAGGATCTCTCTACTCTGCCATGACCATCTCGACAAAAGATTCCACATACACCATCCCGCTTCTAGACAACGTTGTCGACATCATGGATTTCTTAAAGATGAAAATGTCCATATAATATTTGTGAATGTACACTAAATAACCTGCTAAAATTACCACATGAGCTACTAGTTTCACTCACAGTACTGTGCAATTTATATAGTCGACTTTTCCTAATTATTGTATATGCCTAACTCCACACGCACTAACACCCGCAGAATTCATATTCACAAAACTTTAAACTGTTATAAAGTCAATGTCAATTAGACCCACGGTCTATCTTGAAAATTTATAAATTCACTCGACGTAATAAAGTTGCCTCCCTTGAGACTCAAACAAACATTACCTAAAAATTTAGAGTATCGTCGGGCAGCACCCTGTCTCCTCAAAGACTTCAGAAAATGTGTAATCAGACTAGCATCGTGGTCTCATTTATACAAAAACGGCACAAACTCAGGATTGGGGACAGTAAAAATATTTTATCGACGCAGATGAGCTGCAGACTCGTGCGTGGTCTCAATCGTCATCATTTTTCACGCAGGTTACATCCATGGTCAGCGGATCTCATTCCGTTCGGTCATTTAATCAAAACGCAGTTCCCGCATTTTTTTGATATCACGCTTCTTTGACGCGCTACGATGGCGTCCCCTCTGTGATTCGTTAGATTCAAGCCCCGGACGTTGGGTGACAGTCCATCCCCACGCCCTTCCTGACGTCACATATATCTCCATCTCTACGCATTACTGGTCTCCCTTCTCTGTCCTGACCTGCCTCAACAAAGGGACCAAGCAACGCTCGAAAGTTCATGCACCTGAGTTCCCAGAACTGGCTATTTATATCCCGCTTGCTCAATTGCCTCCCACACTGCAGACACCTTGCAGCACCATCCGGCTCCCTGCCTTCTCCACTGTACAATACATGTATTCCAATATGACGAATAAAATAAAACATGAATCATTATTATACAATATGTATAAAGGGTTCATTATATCCTACTTAGACCTATATTAATTGCCTCTATCAACATACAAAATTTCAGTTTGATTGCCTATATTCGTAGATATTGAGAACCGTCTACATATTTCGGTTGGTCACCATGTTGGATTTTAATATAGACCTGAGTATGTAGGCCATGTAGGACTACTATTAGACTAGATAAAGACTAATGCGTAGGTTTATTATTCAAACTTCAATCGCATGATTAGGACACAAGAAATAAAAACGAGATTTTAAAATTTCGCACGGCTGCCAACCTGGGGTTATGACAACAATTGAAATTAATTCGATGTCAAAGGGTTAATATTTTTATAAGCATTTAGCGTACCAAGTTTCACTGCACTCGAATGGTTAAATCGCGAGAAACGTCCATTTAAATATTAAAATTTCGAACGCTGCCATGTTGGATTTGTGCCCACCTGGTTATTGAAAGTTCCATAGGTGAACTTACGTTAATAGCCTTTATCAACATACAAAATTTCAGGTTGATTGCTGTCATAGATAGATCCGTTTAAACATTTCGGATGTTCGCCATGTTGGATTCTTGTATATGTAGGCCTTAGTTAGGCTATGCACTATTAGATGACGATATTTGTGTTGGTTCATTATTCAACCGTTGAATTCGATCACAGTCATGCTTAGGACACAAGAAATAGAAACTACATTTTGAAATTTCGTACAGCCGCCATCTTGAGGTTATGTAAACAATTGAATTAAATTATATGCCAGTTGCGTTACAATGTGTATAAACATTTTCTGTACCATGTTTCACTGTGTTCGGATGGTTATAAAACGGCCGAAGTCTATTTAAAAGTTTCAACTTCGCTTGGCCGTCTTGTTCGTTTTGTACTTAACAGGGTTTTGAATGTCACATAGGTGAACTTTTAGTAGCGACCTTTATCACCGTACAACATGTCAGGGTGATATCAGTAATGGTTTCGGAGATATAGAATGCCGGTGAAGTATTTTGCGCAGCCGCCATATTGGATTGGTGAGACGTAATACAATTTGAAGGACATGGACGGGGTGGGACGAAATAGTGCTATGTCCTTACCGAGTCTCATTGAAATCACTCAAGCCATTCACATTTCATTAGGGGGGCACACACACGCACACACACACACACGGAAAAAAAGGTGATCTCATAAGCCTATTTCGTCCGACAAGGACCGTGCCCTTCAAATTTTATTACGTCTCACCAATCCAACATGCGTCTGTGCGAAATATTTCACGGGCGTTCTATATCTCCGAAACTATTACTGATATCTCCCCGAATTTTTTTACGCTGATAAAAGGCACAACTACTGTCGGGGAAATAAGTATAGATACTCGAGTTTAGAGGTCAATAAAACCTTTACCCTTAGTCTTACATAAGAACAACCTACACCAAAATTTTCCTTTTTTTATTTGTCGTTTAACGATGTAGAGTAAATATTTGCATTGTATCTCGTTAAAATTTTATAGCAGATTGAACAAAAAAGTACCGGTTTTTCTTACCAAGTTTGCGGAGCGCTCACTTGGAAAGATCATTACGTTAAAAGTATTGATCGGATCGTAACGCAACTCTAATACCTCTTAAAGGAACTTATTGTTAACGCGTATATGAAGTTTTAATCTGATCTGACGTTTCTTTAAGTAGTTATGAATTTTGTAAAACAACTTTTTCTCGGGCCTGGGTGGTCATAGCACAGTAGAAGTTCACCTATGTGACTTTCAAAACCCTGTTAAGTATTAAACGAGCATGGCGGCCGGGCGAATTTGAAACTTGTAAGAAGACTTTGGCCGCGATTTAGCCATCCGAGCGTGATGAAACTTGGTACAGCAAATGTAATGCAATGACATCTAATTTAATTCAATTGTTTACATAACCTCAAAATGGTGGCTATGCGAAATTTCATTTTTTTTTATTTCTTGTGTCCTATTCACGTGATCAAAGTCAACGTTTGAATAATGAATCTACGCACAAATCGTCATCTAATAGTACATAGACCTACCTCTGTGGCCTACGTAGCCTATATAAAAATCCAACATGGCGACCACCCGATATAAAATATAATAAAATAATAATAAAATAAACATAAGAAATCAAAAGTACAGGAACTTAATCAATCAGTCAATCAAATTAGACACATAGTCAAACTCGTCTCCTTGTTTTTGATGGCCCTGGGCCGTCACTTTCGTTGCTCTCTTCAATAGGTAGGTCTTCCACTATTGGTGGCTCGTCGTCTTCGTCCTCTGTACGTAGGTACTCCAGTATTGGTGGATCGTCAAGGTTGTCTTTAGGCTCGTCGTCGTCGTCCTCTTCAATGATGATAAGTGCAGTGTTCTGGCACGTTTCCCCCGAGCAGGTAGCACACATCACAGAACATCTGAGCCCTGCTTTCTGGCAAGTGCAGCCACCACTGCACCCCTTCTTGCATTTGCAAGAGAGGAGTTTTAGGAGCTCTGCGGGGGCAAGAGCTTGCCAACTGGTAATGGTGATGAGTCCAGCCGAGGTCAATTCTGAACCTCAGTCGGTGGCCTCTTTCTCCACCCCAACCACTTTTGCTCCTGGTGGTATGTGCGGTAGTGGTGATACGACGCAGCCTCTGTGGTTGGGGGCAAATGGGCCAGATTCGCTTTGGCGTTGGCTGCTGTCTTCACAAAAGTATGGAAGCGTACATCGTTGAGGGTGTCTGTCGTTTGGTCTCCTCCATATAGGGCAATTAGGCACTTGTCACCCGCTGCTGCGACTTGTTGGTGTGTGGCATCTGTCTGGAGGAAAACTCTTGCTTGGTCCACTAGGGCTTGCTTTTGTCTGAAGTGGCCCCACATTTTCATCTTCCCCTGCCAGAAAGGGGCAGACGTTGTGTCGAACCCCGTGAATGCGTGAATGGAAAGTTCAAATCCAGGTGGTAGCTCCACTTCCCCTTGGTTGAATAAGCTGGTGGAGAATTGTACGCAACCCTCCTCACCTCTGTGCCACTCTTCTGGAAGTATACGTTTGTTTTAGTGGAACCTAGACCGCAGAGGAGCACAAGCAAATCGGCATCCTCTCCAAAGATGATGACGTGGTCATTGGAGGTACATTTTTGCAGAGCAGTCACGACGATATCGCGGTCTGCGTCTTCTTTTGATATTCTTGTCTCAATCCCCTCGAGAGCAAAAGCAGAACAGAGATGCTCAATGAGACGACCTTGTTTTTGTCATTCGGGAGCATCTTCTCTTGGGGGACTGTGATGATTGTCGATGCGTCAAACACAATTTCCGCGGATGCTGTAGAATACCGTCGTGATTGCTCTGTAAATTTGGTGCTCTTCTGGGCGCCATCCTCAGGATACCCGTCGAAGACTACACACACATTTCTCCCAAAGTGGTTAAATATGTAGTTTAAGTAGCTTGCTGTGATAGCCCGTACCGACTCATTCCGATGCCACACGACTTTATGGAGGAGGTATCCTCCATCGACGACAGCAAATGGTTTTGCCTGCACACTGACGTTCTCTGTGGCTTGAGTGAAGGCAGCGTAAAAAGATGATTTTGTGCCTTTACGCATCCCTTCGTCGGAAAATAGGGTCATTGGAAGTGGAGCGAGCTCATATGTGAAGTGGGCCTTCAACTGTAGGTCTGACTGTTTCATGATACACATGCGCTGGAAGATGGTGAGTGGCTCGACATCGACTCTCTTCTTGTGGATCTTGATAGAGGTGGTAGACGTTGCCAGAGAGGACTTTTATTTCCTAGAGAAACTAACATTCCCAAGCGTTTTTCCAATAATTCAGTTCACTCCTTTCAGTCCTTCTTCTCGGACAGTGTGGCAATTTATTAGGGGGCCACCAACAGTGCCACTGCTGTTGGATACGAGTTTATCCATTGATGGGAACGGTGGATGGTTATTGAAGCAGGCTTTCAGTTGTTTCACGTCAGAGGTATCTCGTGCAATTTGCGTAGGTCGCATATCGACATGCTGTTCACTTGTTGTTCTACCTCTTCACATATATTCAGCATATAGACCGTCCCGCCCGTCCAACGAGAGAGCACACTTGCAGAGATACCTCTGCAATGGGTTAGGCCACCCTAGCTCTTCATTGAACGCATCAATACCTGTTCAATTGTCAAGTCAGTCCACAGACCTGACCTGGACGATTATTTGCAGGTGAAGGTTCCAATCTCCCATCCTTTCGGCTTGAATGAATCGCTTCATGAGTAAGGTCATTCGATAGTAGAGTACCCAAAGTTTTGCGGTCTTCTTCTTCAAGTTTTTCAAGGGCGCTTTTGAATTTAGCAGTTACACTTTGTATATTTTCATTGTCTTCCGCCAACAGTATTTGTGACCTTTCAGTGCCAAGCAAGAGCCTCTCTTTCTCATGGGAGGTCATAGCTGCACTGAAGAAAGGAATATGAATTATACATTAGTTTGAAAAGTATAATTACATTATTAATTAAATTTAAAATAATCCATGGCATGAGCCCCCCTCCCGAACCGCGGGGCCCTGGGCGGTCGCCCTCCTCTCCCTCCCCTAGATTCATAACACGTTTTTCATGTTTAAATCTCACTTCATGCAACAAAAAGTGGTTAGGTACATTTCTGGAAAAATGCGATTTTTTTCTTATACGGGTTTTTTGAGATGTTGCGAGAACTACAAGGCATACCGACCCCGCTCTGCACTTAATTTAAAGCTAATTAAATTGACTACAAATTATATTCTACAAGTGCTACTCGTAGGATCAACGGTTTCGGCTCAGTTTCGGTCCAAAGAAGTCTAAAACTAAAATGTTCAATTTTTGGAAAACCTGGCCTATTTTCAAAGTGCCGTAATTCAGTAACCAATTGACCTACAGAGCTTGGGTTGGGCATACATTGTCACACATTTAATGCTCTTAACAAACGTATAGCTTTCGACGAAGAATGCATGGATTATGAGATATAGAGCAGAATCTGAAACAAGTCCAAAAATTTCGCGGTTTTTGGTGTGTAAAAATTATTCCACAGCTTTTTGAGAGTTGCAAACTTGGATATACATAGCCCTAACGGGTCCAAACAACATACTAAAAAATCACAGATATATCATGTTTTGCGAATTTAGCCATTTTTGTGTCACTTTTGACTGGCCTACTCGTGAAAATAGAAATAATAACAACAACAACAACAACCCAGATCCAAAACCGAGTACCAGTCAACAGGGGAGAACAGATGTAACAGCCCCTCTACAAAAAAAATATCTCCGATTACAAATCGCAAGTAAATGAAGATAATATGCCATCTTACAACGTGACCAATAATGAAATTTACCAGGTAACTGACGAAGATTTGTTTCTTGAGGAAGAGAACTTAAGAGAAGATAGACAAATGGAATTACCTACTATAAACACAAATGTAGAAGGGGAAGATTGCATATCATTGGTTGACACAGGCGCAGTTATATCAATCTTGTCAGAGGAATGCTATTTGAGGCTGTTAAGAGACCCCAGCATGACTATTTTGCCCGCTTCAACAGTGAAGGTTAGAGGTATTTTGCCCTTATACGACGGAGTGGATAATGGTGTAATTTGAATTGAGCGCGCTGAGACGACACCAAGGTTGCGACAAGCTGTTGACTCGCCATGGTTTGAAACAGGTGCGTGGTCTGATTACCGCCAGGAAATGACGGAGCACAATATACTTGTTTGTATTCAGATAAGGAAGAGGAACACATCAGCACTTCGGAATTCTATTTGGAATTATTCTCCCGTTTAATTCACGAAGTTTCAATTGATCTAAATAACCTTCTAGCATGTTTGATGGTGGGAACCAATAGAAGTGTAGGCATCGCATTACGTAATGCAACTACAGCTATCGATATTTGACTTTGTGGCAGTATATAAACTGACTCTTAGTAGGCCAGGCTATCTGTCTGTTTTGATCTGTCCGTGTTGATCAGCTGGTCACCTGTTGTTACGCTGTTACGCTACGCTGTGGTTATACTCCGCGAGGCTAGGCCTCTATAATAACATCTCTACGTTACTCTGCTAATGGGTCGGAAGACTTAGTCTCATTTTCATACCAGTGCGTGGTAAGTAAATTGCCGTTGAGCTCCACGAACTTAATATTATTATTGTGTTTGTGAAAATTCATCATTATTGGAACACTGGAAGAACTAAAGGTATGTGGATATGGGCTTGCTTCACGCAAGTGACTGATAATTGACTGTCTGTAAACTTCCACCCGGCGCTCAATATTTATAAACTGTAATTGTGTCCAATTTGAACTAGAATTATGACAAAATGCGAAGAGATGTTGAGCGACCATAAGAGCTTATGTAATCTCATGGAAATTTCGTGTTCTAATCAGATCAGGCTTATTTGAGACATTCTATCAAGTGGGGATTATTATTATTATTATTATTATTATCTCCCAGATCTTAATTGTGACAGTCAGAATATTTGGATATTTAAAACTGTGGGCTACAATATCGGAATGCCGAGTGTGCGTTTGAGGAGGAGTTCGGAACGACCCCATAGGATGGTGACGTCACTTCCCCACTGTTCCAACATGACGGTCGGCTAGAGAGGCACTATATGAGGCGAGCGATACCAGGATTGCCGAATGGGGACCCGAAGCAATGCCTGTTATGGGCATATTCTGTGGACGAGAAGGCAGCGTGAGGCAAATGCTGGGATACGACTCTTTCCTAGTGTGCAGCCATCACGGGTCCATGGTGCCATGGTTCGATCCGCACCGAGGGATGATCCACTGCCACAGACTTATTCTTGGGCTATGAATTTCCCATAATTTCCGCTAAATCTATTCACTTCCCTAGTCATTATTAATCTTCGTTCTTTTATAGTAAATAGCATATTATGCTAGGCGAACACTTTGATTTGTTGCTTAGACTTGTAGGTGACGTGGTTCCTCAACATGTTCACTCTTCATTATATAAATATAATCAGCGATGTCCGACCTATTTGCATAAAAGGCAGCAGGATTATGACACAATGGCAGCATTTGCAATAATTTTGAATACCATAAAATATTTTCTAACAATAATAATAAAATCTCTACAAATTTATATTGGAAGAACACTGAATTTTGATAACTAATAATGAATGTAATATTCCAAGAGGAAAATAATAGTTGATGAATATTGTGAATTATGATTATAAACAAATTGTTAAATTGTTTATAAGTATGGGATCTTATGATCTTCAGATAGTATTGGACATTCTTGAAACGAAGCCTAATGATTCTGTTTCCATCTGCAAAAGTGTCAATGCACTTATGTGTTTTCTGAAGTTAGTTCAGGTAATTTGAGGTTTTGATCCTCTGATGAATGGGATTCATGCGGGAGTGATATCCTGTCCCATAATGATACTAATTACTTCGATAATAAAGTGGGATATATGCGGGAGTGATATCCTATCCCATGGTGGTATTATTGCTTCGAATGTCAGTCCAATGACATAAAATTCCCATGAAATACACTAATATAGGGTCATTGAATTTTAAAGAATATAATGACGTCACGTCCACGGTTCTGCCGATTCTTGTGATGGCTGGTGTAGAATTAATGTTCAGTGTTACATGTCCTCTAAATAAATCAGTGGTCTTATGAGAATTATAACCAGATATCACAGGCCACATTAGGAGAAGCCTACAATTACTATTATTACAATTTCCATGTTGAGATAAATAAGTCCTTTAGTGTCAAGCTTATACAATGCTGTGCTATTAAGTACTCCTCTGAATTGTGTGTTACAATGCCACCATAATTTCGTCATAACTGAGTAGTGAAATGCGGATGTGAAATATCGACAGTATTTTTGTAAATAATTATTGTAAATAATGTGAATGAATATAGGACAATATTGTGAATTGAAACCAATTAAATTTGATATACGTATATTTTTGTCGTAAGTGACCATATAAGATTATGCATTCTTGCCTGTATAGGGTAAAAGAATAATGAGTATTTTGAATTAATCATAGTCAAACCCACGAACTATTACGAAGAGACTATGATTTTTCTAGATCTGAGATGCATAATCAAGTTCATTATTCTTGTTGTTGCCATCAGGCAAAGTCTTGTGAAATAAATGTTTGGTGCATTGGTTTTTATCTTAATATGTGTTCTCACTGTCTGTTGTGTTGTGAAGTCTTTCCTTATCCTTTACGGGGAGCATGGGTGCAGTGTGCAGTAATTACATAGTCCAGCCCAGGACGCCCTGAGATAAATCTCGTGCTGGCACTGTGCTCATATAGCCTCGCATGTGGTCGCCTGTCCATCGCAGGTGGACAGACGGGCACACTATCTTCCAAGACAAGACTGTCAAATATAACATTCAGGTTCTGTTGAATTTCAAGATAAACAACAGAGATTACGCACATGTATTTATAGTTGTTAATAAGATAAACTTCGATGAGATTTTGGGAAGAGACTTGATTGCAAAAGTAGGAGCAGTTATCGATATGAAGAATCGAGTCATCTAGTTTAATGACATTAGTTCGGAAACGAAAGATTGGGAAGAACAGGAAATCAATACAGATCTAGATAAAGATTATAGAGAGGATATTTTAGACAACGTTGTTAACGAAGTGGAAGGAGAGAAAGAGCATTACGCTCTCAGAGTTGAAGGATTCGAAGAAATCGACGAGGAATTTGAAGATCTCATAATTGAATTTAACGACATTTTTGATGAGAAACCAGGTCTAATCAAGGATTTCCAATATCGTATTCGATTGATGGACGAAACACCTTATCAGAAGATGATATACCCTATACCTGAAAAATAATACGAAGAAGTACGAGGGGTAATAAAGAAAATGGAAATGGATGGAATTATCAGAAAGGAAACATCAAAGATAACTTTGACAAGTGTCACTTCATGCGTGAGAGGATAAATTTTCTAGGGCATACCATAGGTCAATTTGGTTATTATCCCAATGAGAAGAAAGTTGAAGCTATTGTCAGGTTCCCAAGACCAACGAAGGTGAAGCAAGTCAGAGAATTTGTCGGTATGTACCATTTCTTGGGTAACCATTGTAGCCCTTATTCTGAGATTTTGGCACCGTTGTACGATCTTCTTAAGAAGAACAATAGGTGGTAAAGGGGTCCAGCCACAGAAGAGGCGTTCGAGAGAGCTAAGGAGATAATCAGAAATAATATCAAGCTAGAGTATCCTGAATTTGACCGCATATTTTATCTGGAGTCTGATGCATATCGAATAGAAATTAGTGCTGTATTATATCAGAAGGATGAAGAGCGAGACAAGCACTATATTGGATTTTGTAGCAGAAAATTGAGGACACATGAGGAAAATTTCTTCACTACTGAATTGGAAGCATTGGCTTTTGTAACAGCATTGTGGCAGTGGAAAAAGATCTTGATAGGACACCAGATCATAATAATTTCAAAACCATAAGGCTTTACAGTTCATGATGAAGTCAGATATGTCTAGTGATAGACTGACCAGATGGATGTTGTTTGTCCCGCAGTTTATTGCTACGATAGTTCACCAGCCTGGGAAAGACAACTTGTTGGCAGATGCATTATTGCATAATCCTATTGAAATGTCCGGATAAATGCGATACAATTGGAATCTCAAGATCAAGTGACTTTGGAAAAGCTCGTGAAGATTAATGTATCACAGAAAAGATGCACTCCAATTAGGATCATGTATCGTTTCTTGAAAGGTCTTATGGACAACACCGATCCTGAGTATGAGAAAAATAGAAAACGCTCAGATCGTTATGTTTTGTCGGGAGACATCGTTTGTAAGTACTTAGGTCGATATGAAAAAGACGATAGTCAGAGTTGTGGATCCTCCCAACTTACTAAACCCATTGGTTTGGTTGACGCACCACAGTATAGGTCATGGTGGTCTCGATAAAACTGTAAACTCACTCCAGGAAATGTTTACATGTAACAACATGAGAATTTCAGAAGATTATTAGATCTTGTGAGAAACGTCAGAAAGGAAAATATACGTCAGAACTTCTTAAGGAAAGACCTAGATCCATTATTCCTTCCCAACGTCGTGAGTTATTTGCTTGTGACATATTCGGTCCATGTCCCAAAGGATACAGAGCTAACCAATACGTTTTATTGACAGTAGTTGTATTTTCGAAATTTGTATCATTGGATCCGATTCAGAAAGCTACGACAATGCAAGTCTTGAGCCGAATAGAGCATGCAGTAATTCCGAAAGCAGGAAAACCGGAATTTCTTTTAACGGACCATGGACCTCAGTTTACGTCGGGGGAATTCCAGGAGGAAATAGTATTGAAAAGGCCAAGGATAACTTGAGGAAAGCGGCAAATAAAAGCCTGAAGAGTTTACAGGGAAAACGCTTCAGTGCACCATTGAATGTTGGAGATTTGGTCTTAATTCGAAAGCCAACCTGAGCCGACATTGCCACGAAGGTATATACAAAATTCTAGATACTGTATTTTGGGCCATTTAGAGTAGGCACTGCCTATGGCAACAATTGTTACGACATCACAGAAATAGATTGCAATTTGTCTATTGGAAGATTCAATGCCAAGAATCTGATGGTATTCTATGAGAGAATTGACTAATATTTCAACTTAAAATTCTATTTCAAGGATTGTTTTGTATTGTTGGAATAAAAGCATTAGCAACGCTTTTATTTTAAAGTTGAGAGGAAAATGAACTCAAATTTTATGATGCTCAGGATGAGGTAATGGCATTTTGGTTGTTTTGGTAAACTTTGGTAAAGATTGGAGCATTTTGAAGTATTGCACAATATCAGTTTTTGATGAAGGAACAATGGCTTCAAATTGCAGCTAAGAGAGGAAAATGGCTACCTCAAGCCATGGTTTAACCATGACTCGTGCCGTATATTTGCTAGAAATGGCATAGCAACAAACAGAGTTGAGGAGAGATGATTCTGATTATTCAATCAAGGTTCTCAAAGCACGATGGAAGAAGGGATTTTACCACCTGTAATGAAGAGCTTGAGCAGTAAATTATGCTGTTATTTAGTTAATAAGAGAGAAAACATACATCTATAACTTTGGAGAAACTTCTAAATTAACAAGGATCATGATTAATACCTTCGGAAGGAAGTTTGGAGACCATGTATGAAGATACATGTGAATATTCAGTCACGTTAATTGGCGCAGATTATTCATGAGGCGCCATGGCATTAGTTTCGATGTGGAGACGACACGATCGATCTGATTGTCTTTGTGCGGAGAGCGCTCGAGTGAGTAAGACGTGTGTCACGTGAGGTCCCAAGAAGCCCGGAAATTAGCCGAGTGCGAGCGCTCCGTATCACCTACCGTGAGGAAGCCGGTAACTCAGGCCAGCCTCAATGCCGTGTTCGGTGAATGAAAGAACAGTGCACAAAAAAGCTTGAATATCAGATTCTGTGTGATTAAACATAACGAAAGTACATTAATACTATTGAGAAACATTATACACACGTTCTGTATGAATACTTCAGTTGAACTCCGAAGATTTATAGTCATTTTGATAGAGAAAGCCAGTGGCGACAAAGGTGCTTATCTGAGAAGCTAGCAAGACATTTCGTGCGCGGTGCATTTTGAAGCAAGTGAGCTATGCACTTGCAGTCAACGAGAGTAAGTGACGCACTTGAGTGGTACATGCGCATTCAGATAACATAAGCCGTGGACATAGATATTTATGCTTATACTATTCGATATAAAATATTTCAACGATGTTATATTCTCATAAGTTGAGGGGAATGCTTATCTACGTTTGTGAAGTGACCGTGATGGAGTTTTAAACCACATATGCGCTAGGAATGTGATGTAGGCAATACTTAATAACTGGAATATCAAGCAACCGATACTAAATTATACCCTCACAATGAAGAATAGTTATCGTAACTACATACTCTTTGTCTACATTACGGAAATACGCAATCATGTCGTTTCGACATTCTACAAGATCCGAAGAGAAATAGGGTGTCCCATTTCATTGCCTGAACATTAGGTTCGCCCCACTGAAGAAGTAGATGTTAGAATCCGTGACCAGACGACGCAGTTCGATACTGCAGCCGTGACAATGCAGTTTTCCAGAAGTAGGAAGAAGGTGGGCTATTCAGAGTGTGGAATACAGTTCCCCACAGTATTTTCCACCACAGCTAGTCTACAAGAGTCATCACAATGTAGAGAGTGATCTTCGTTCGTAGATGTTGGTTGTAGTTTGCTGTATTTAGAATATTATAGAGAATTTTTACCATTTCAACGCTGTTATTAATTTTATTCTTCAGTGAATTTCTATTATGGAACTTCAGTATGTTTTTCTATGATGGATATTTATTTATACATTTTATCGTTTGAAGATTTTAATCCATGAATAGGAGATTAATGCATTTACATTTCGACATTCAACATTTAACGAATTTTAGAATTTTTTTCTTAAATTTCAAGGATTTAGTTTGGATTTGATAATTGATTGGGACTTTTATTGTAAAAAGAAATTTAGATTAGGGGAAGATTCTTCGTAGATGAAACAGTTGTTGACGTTTAATTGTATTTTATTATCGATCATTGAAGTATTGTTACGCATTATTTAAGTATATTTATACGTGGTATAACTCAAATGAAACTTGAAGCTACATTAAATATGAAATCCGTTCAGACTATTGAACGTTGTTCATGAATGAAATATTTTATTAGACATTTGAACATTGTTCATAATTATTCAAAATACTTTATCAACGCTATTAATGATTTAAAATAGAAGAATTTATTCTACTATTCCGTGACATATCAACATTGTTGAGTATTCAATTAAAATCTATTGAAATATTTTAATAAATATGTGCTGACTTTATATTGCATTAAAACAATAAATTGATAACGACAAGAGAGGTGTAATGAAACTTTATTGTTATTAAATATTAGCAACCATTATCTAAAGTCGGATTAACAAGGTAAGTAAACCAAAATGTCATCGCTGTTAATGAAAGTCTATATCTATGAATTATCTTAACAACATGAGATTTTTGTACACTGTCAATATCGAGTAAAGCATCTTTTGTAATTGAGAACTTATGTAACAGTTCCAAGGACGAGTGGTAACAATGAATACGTTCATATCACGAAGTGAAGGATTATTGGAGCTATATTGTGTGATAGCAAGTTTTATGAAGCTCTACTACACATTTTACACGTGTTATTGAGAAATATGTCGTATGTGGAGTATTAGAGTGAAAATAATAGAGCATTGATTTTAAGTGAAGATTATTATACTGTGCCCGTTTAGACCGAAGTCCAACGACCACATATGCACGTTACCCAAAATCAGCTAGCACGAGACTCAAAAATATATCAGGGCACCAAACTGTGTGAAATTAAAACATAAAACAAAATTTAACTTGCTTCACTGATTCTCGGTTCGATGCAGAAATAATGATAGAAGGGAGAAATGAAAATATCACAATTTGTAAAATAAATCTCATTTTATTACAATTAAAATATGGAGTTAAAAAATGCAAAAATATCCATCAAATGAGTGACGATGAATTTTCATGCACACACAAAATATAATATAGAAATATCAACACTTTAGAGGAAAAAGAACACTTGATAAATGATCGATGACCATAATTCATAGTCCATTGGCATCGTCACTAATTATGAAAATATTTACACTGTTAGGCTGCTCAGGTCAAAATGAATTGTCCATCCTCATGCCTATAGTCTACTGTTTACACTATTTATAATTCTTTCACTTTCCAAGAAAATAGAACACTGTCCAAAATCTGTATCTTGAATAATCGTTGCGTTGAGTAATTGAAAAAAAAAACATGAATATTTGTCAGGCATAAGAGCATATATTATTGTTTATCTGTATAATCATTAAGCAAGGATTTCTCACAACTTGATCATCTGGAGATTTATTTGATCATTTGTTCTAAATCTATAATTTACATTCATTTAATAACTGTTTCACTTGACTATGACGTCAAATTATTCTCATATTTCAAAAATATAATTAAATAATTAAATCATTTTATCTTGATTTTCCATTTCCATTTTTAGACAAGATCAATCTATTTATTTTCTCATATAACTATAGCAACAAAATTATCATAAATTCATAAAATCAGTAATTTATTCAAATCCAAAATTTTTATTTAATTTCACAAATTTCGAATTAATTATTTATGGAACTCATTCAGCATGATATACAAAACATAATAATTATCCGTGATATTAATGAATGGCTTCTCCTTAGTCACCAATTTTCAGTATTTATCTTTGGCACATACCCCTTCTACTGGTGCGTTATATTTTCTAATATTATATTCTTTTTTCTGACAAACGGTAAGGCATCGTCAAATCTAGGGTCTGTCATAGACAATATCGTATTGACAAATAAGTGGGTACTTGAAATATGACACGTTAAATGTTATTAAAATTTATATGTGATGATTGCAGATAATAACCAGCAGGTTTTTCACTTCAACAGATTGTTAATTCTTAATTATATATATTTGCAACATTTTTATTCATATATAAGCCGTCTAACCTTCCTTATGGCTGACGCTAACCATTATACCATATTCATTCGTGTGATTTCATCTCACTACTGAATGACAAGATTCATTCCTACCTTCAACATATATTTTTAATCTTTTTTTCTTATCATGCCACGTGCTTGTTCGTTACGAAGCTTACTTGCTCCTCCAATAAATTTGTACCAATTTAATCATCACAGAAATTTATATTATCCTTAAATCGTGTCTACCTCTGTCATATAGTGTCATTCCCAAAGGCTTTCCATTGTCTTCGGATGGCCTTCCATGTCATAAAATACACTAATTATTTAACGCAGCTGCGTAATGCTTAGTAAAATTCATGATATCTCTGTTAGATTTACAATCGGATAATAAAATCCCAAAAATGGACTAACCTGTTCCAAACAGTTATAAATCATTATTTAAACTGTCACAAAACATCACAAGTTTTTTTTTTTTTAGCGTATGGCTTTTAGTGCCGGGAGTGTCCGAGGACATGTTCGGTTCGCCAGTTTTGTAGCTGCTTCGAGACGGACACCCAATGGGTGAGCTACAAGTACCGTTGAGGAGGGAAGGCGGGAAGTTGGAATGTACGGACGAGGAGTTAGAAGGTAGCGGCTGTGGCCTATAGTTAGGGACCAACCCCGGCATTTGCCTGGAAGGAAGATGGGAAACCAGAGAAGACCATCTTCAAGGTTGCCGGCGGGGGGATTCGAACCTCCTCGCCTCCCGGATGTGAGCGACTGCCATCAGTCATGCCGTAACAACCACGGCTAACTCACCCGGTATCACAAGATATTATTATCATTATAAATCACAGAATATTATTATTATGAAAATTATTTATAATATCATTATCAGATTTCCAAAAAATGGAAATTGTGGACAAAAACTCCTTTAAATTTTCAAGCTGTAATTCCTGAATGGAGAAAAAAAATATCCATTCCTCAAAAATAACTGACTAAGATCTGCAGTCCTACGGCTGATGACAGTGATGAAAAATACAAAAATTTAACTAAACGGCGCATGATGCTGTCCATAGACTCAAAATCGAATAACAACGTGTTCTGAACACTCAAGCGATAATCTAGTTTTCCTCAGCAAACTGAAAGATGGTTGCGTGTTGATATTTCTTCAAAAAGAACATTTCCAAATACCATAAGCTATGAAATCCAAATTGTAGCTTACATTGCAGAATTTCTTGTAGAGGTGGGCCTCCTGGCCGGTTCCATTACAGTTTCCTTTCCAGAAGTGTCTCCATTCGTCCGTCCCATCGGACGCATACGTAAATGCTCGTATCCGCTTCCATCTCTACCCGCAATTTATTTAACAGCACATGACTGTTAGTCTTGAAGCTGATTCAAAAATAAGTTCTTCTCATACTGTCCATGTGGAATGTCATAATAGCTGGCGCTATTGTAAGAATATGGGTTAGATTCAACGGATCCATAATACTCAAATCAGTTGTAGTTTTGATGCAGCTGTCACCCATACAATTTTTTTATACACTTACAACCGTATGCAAATGGTTCATATCTGAAGTTCCCATTATAAATAACCTAACGGGTGAAATTATGCATCCCCCAGACACGCGCCAAGCACGGCTGGCCCCAACGCTGGGTAGTCCCTGTGTTCGGGTAATAGGTAGTGCCTAGCACACATCCGTAAGAATAGAGATTGGCTCCTCTAATCTCCTAATGGGTGAGATTATCCATCTCCCAAATCGCGCCAAACACAACTGGTCCCACTTGTCGTCTAATGATCTGACCATGCAAGACTGGTATCCGTAGAATATTGTATAAAGTCGTGGCTGATCTTACCAACTATCGAGATAACAGCTCGTCACTGACAACTTGGAAACAAATAAGTTCCATAATATTGAAAGGTACTAAGACAAAGTCTACCATTTGTCCATGTGACGAAAAACTGGCCACTAATAGCCTTAACTTCCGAATATTTCACTGAGTTCGAAGCCTAACTATCATGTCGCCTAGAAAGATTATAAGTTCCACACGTCGTGAAAAATTCTATCACTCGAAGATAGACCATAACTTGGTCCGGCGATATTCACTAAGTTCAGAACTTCCACGTAGATTAATATGCTCACTATCGCACAAAGTGCTTAACGAAGACTGACGCGTGACCATGCACAGAATTTGAGTGACCTCATGGTGCATCTCAGCTCCCTTATATACTCGCCTGGGCTTCGAGAAAGTTCCTTGTGGCTTCCACGTCACACCACTTGGAGTTGAGCTTTGGCTCATAGTAACGTCATAGCGACAAAGATCCTCAACAAATAATTGCTAATATTTCAGCTTCTGGCTAACCGATTTCCTTCCGAGATAATTCAATCTTCTTCTTTTTCCAGTGTCAGGAAGTGTAGTATTTGCCGTGTATATAAAACATCGGACAAGAATTTATAAATACCAGGCCTCAATGTTCTTGCTGTGCGCGCCACATACACGCGGTGATAGCTTCCATCCCCTTCTAGAACAATAGTCGCCTGGGATTTAAAATTAGCCATACCTTATAAATATGCTTTATACCCAAAATATCGACCAGTGGATCAGGGCACATCCACCCCACACACTGAAATAAAAAATTGATTTTATTTTTTATGCATCAATCTCCAATTCACATATGTTTTTCTGGCTCTTGAATAGTATACTTTTAAGCTGGTTGCATTAAAAGTCCCCACGATGTTACCAGTATTTATGTCTGTTATCTTGTAGCTTCCATTTTCATAACTTTTCTCCATTCGGAATGGTCCATAATATAGGCTGGCTAATTTTGAATACACTCGGTTGATGACATCCTTCAACAAGAGTGTTCCAATGTGCAAGGGTTGACGAAAATGTTTCCACATAACTCTTCATTCCCTCTTCATAGCCTGTAGTCGCAACTTCTCCAAGGCTTGGACTTCTTTTCCCTGTCGGTTGGGTTCCAATTCTGGAGGTAGGGTAACTACTTCTCTCCCAGGGTCTCGTTGGTTTGTTACCATGGTGTAGTAGCATTGGAATTTTTCCATTACTCGAGTGGATGGTAGAGTTGATAGACTCGGCAGAAATTTGAATAACATCCATCCTCTTCCAGTGTTCGTTCGGGCAAAACAAACGACAGAATTTGGAAAACCCCGCCATGACTCTTTCATCTGGATTGCTTTCGGGATGTCTTACAGAACAAAGAACCTGTCTTATCCCTAAATATTCCATTTCATTACTGAATTCTAATGATCTGAACAGGGATCCGTGATCAGACAGTAGAAATTCAGGTTTGCCTGCTTCCGGAATGACTCCATTCCTAATCCCATTTAAACAATACTTTGCATTAGCTTTCTGGATGGGATGCAGCATGGGGTACTTGCTGAACACATACATAGTCACAAAATTATACCTGTTCCCTCCTTTGGACTTGGGCAGAGGTCCATTAACATCGGTAGCAAAAAGTTCACAAGGCTTCGATGGTATGATGGGTCGTGGAGCTTCCTTCAAAAGATGCGTGTTGAACTTGCTTCGTTGACATAAATCACACCCTTGAAGTGTGTTTCTAACGGCGTTTCTCATGTCCTCCCACGAAAATGTCTCTTGAACCATATGTATTGTTTTATGGACACCCTCATGACCTGCAATGCGGTGTGCCATCCAAAGGATTGGATCCTGCAGGTACAACGATCCTCAACCGGGTATGGTCGGGATTAGCAAATTTGTAAATCAATCCATTAAGCACAGTGTAATCCATTGAAATTCTTTCAATTGCGGCACAATCATCATCAGCTGGATCCATGTCTCCATGTATGAATCTGTAATCATTCCTAAGCTGTCTATCTCTTCTCTGGGAGGAATGCAAAAGTCGTAACTTCCTCAATGTCTCAACATCCTCGGGTAGCAAGTTGATTTGTAGAACTTGAGAAAAAGGTTTTACAGATCTGCTTAACAAGTCAGCTCCCACATTCTTTTTCCCAGGAGTGTGCTCAAATGTTAAGTCAAACTGCTGGACAAAAAGTGACCATCTAGTGATCCTCTCACTAGCAAAGTTAGTCCTTAAGATGAATTCCACGGCATGGTGATCAATTCTCACAATAACTGCATGATCAATCAGTAGCTTTTTCCATGTTTCTAATGCGAAAATTATAGCATGGGCCTCAAGATCGGTTGTGTAATAATTCCTCTGGGATGGTCTTAATTTCTGGCTTATAAAAGCTAGATAATGCCTACGGTGGTCGTCATCTTCTTGAAGCAAGATGGCTCTTATTCCCACGGTGGGTGCATCTGACTCTATGATGGAATTCTTCTTGAAATCTGGATATTCAAGTTTTATACTGTTCACTAACAACTCCTTCGCTTCCTGGAAAGACTGCTCGCTGGTCTCATCCCATTTCCATTTGTTACCTTTTTAGCAGATCTTGCAAAGGTGCAACAATTTCAGTGTACCCTGGACAATTTCCCGCAAAAAACAGACATGATCCAAGAAAACTGCGGACCTGTTTCATCCTGGTAGGTCTAGGAAAATTTGCTATTACATGGATTTTTGCTTCAAACTTTATTTCCTTTTGGAAAAATTGGTATTTTCTATGGTTTACTTTGAAGTTTGATTTCCTTAGGTCTACAAACAGCATTCGGAGTTGTAGGATATGTTGTTCCTTGGTCTCAGAAGCTATTAAAATGTCATCAATATAGCAGATTGCTATGTCTCTGACCTCAGGACTAAGGTTCTGATCTAGAGCTCTTATTAGGACTGATCCGGACGTCTTCATCCCGAATGGCAAGCGTCGGAAAACGTAGGTTTGCTGTTCAAACATGAAACCATTTTATTTTGAATCTTCATCACTTAGCCAAATATGATAGTAGGACGAAGTGAGATCTATTGTAGAAAACCATAATTTCCCTTGGAATTTTCTAAGCTACCCTTTAATGACGGGTGGTCTGTCGCATTCAGGTAGGAGCCTCGAGTTAAAAATTCCTGTCGTCTAAACATGACCTCAAACTCCCATCTGGTTTAGACACCTCAGCCAGAGGATTCACATAAGAGATTGTGAACTTCTGTATGATGTTACTCTTCTCCATGTCCTGAATTATAAATTTCACCTGACTTCGATGCTTTTCTGCTACAGGGTACAGCTTAGCATGATATGGTGCATCATCAGTGACTTGTATATTGTATTCAAAGACTTTTATCTCTCCAGGTTGAGTGTCAAAAATGTCGTCATACTCTTTGAGTATACTTTCCAAATCTGGTGATGTTTCAGGGTTATTGACCTCATCCTTGATAGATTGATCACTCTTGAAGACTAGAGACCATCGAATTTCTCCCCCGATATCTTCTTCCTCTTCTTCATCTTCTTCATGTCCCTCGAAATTTATCTCTTCGGTGTGTTGGAACCTAATAGTCTCTGAACTCATATCCATTACGGCTTTGTACTTCTGTATAAAATCAGCACCCAAAATCAGGTCATGTACAATGTCCCTCAAGACTACGAATACATGTTGGAAATCACATCCACCAATCCTGATGCTCAAATTCAACTGTGTTTTGTATTTTAATACCAGATACATGCATTTCCTCTAATTTTCTGTTAGTTTCCACAGAGCGTATAACTTCTCGCTGACCAGACACAGCATAGCTCGGGTATCTATAATAGTATCTTTAGGTTTACCATATACCTCGGAAGAAATTATGGGCAACCTAACCCTAGGTCCCATCTCACTTCTTTCATCATATTTTTGAATCAGGTCCTTATCTTCTGCCTGCCATTTTATGATCTTCGAAGTGAAAGTTTTTATTGTTCGGTCTGTTCGTTTTGCTGAACAATCGAATTTTTTTCTTTGTTATGCTCTGTTGACTTTTGCAAACCAGATGCACTTGCTTCATTTTGCTTTAACTGCAAAATAAGTCGAATAATTTGTTGGGTTTGAAGTGGCGAAGCACTTCGAGTATAGTTCCGCTCTCACTTGTTGTTGCGTTTCAGGAAACCAGAACTTCCTAAGTAGAGCTTGAGCAAATTCTCCATAATTATTCAGGTTACATCTAAACGCTCTATAAACCAAATCAAAGCTGGCCCATCCAAAAATGTTCCTATTACTCAGATCTCCCGTTCTTTAGAAATCTTCGAGTCTTGGAGGTAATCCTTAACCTCCCTCAAAAATTCAAATGGTGTGACTGATCCTGATCCAGAAAATTTAGACGGTTTGTCCCCAACATTTTTGTACAAGATTATTTGTGTTGACTGAGCAAATTTTGGAACCTCTTCCTGTTTTTCGGAAAAAGTTGTTTTGAGAACAATCTCCGGTTTCTCAGAAGAAATATCCTTACTTGGAACTGAAGATCTATTCCGAACACTCTTCATGTCATTCGCCTTCGTTTTATACTCTGAAAATTTGTTAGACAATTTTCTCATAGTTTCCTTCAGCCCGGCATTTTCTTCTCCCACCAATTTCTTGAGTTCATCAGTAGTGTTCCTACTATGGTAATTTTCTGCCTGTTTCCTGACCTCTTCTATCTCCTTACGATTCTCCTCTGCTCGTTTCCTAATTTCATCAGTTAGATCGTGATTTTCCTTCATATCAGAAGATATCTTGGTATATTGGCTTTCACGGCCGGTGAATTAAAACTCAGCAATTCTTCTAGGTTTGTGCCGTGTCTTGTGTGGGGTTTCGCCTAGGACACCAAGCTAGGCTCATCGGCGGGCTCTTGTCCGGGCAGGGACACTAAGAGCCCGCCGATGAGCCTAGCTTGGTGTCCTAGGCGAAACCCCACACAAGACACGGCACAAACCTAGAAGAATTGCTGAGTTTTAATTCACCGGCCGTGAAAGCCAATATACCATCTTTTTGGAAGCCTTCATAGGGAGGTTAAGGCTACTTGAGCTTTTAGTTCTCGTAGTCAAGTGGTGCAGTTGCACCACATATAAAGGGAGGTGGCGCGCAGTTCGTCACTCCTGTGGGGGTCCGGGCAGGGACACCAAGAGCCCGCCGATGAGCCTAGCTTGGTGTCCTAGGCGAAACCCCACACAAGACACGGCACAAACCTAGAAGAATTGCTGAGAAGATATCTTGTTAATAATTTCTTCACGATTTTTCATGGAACCTGATATATCATTAATATCTTTATGTGCCGCCTGTATGTCTTTAGACATTACATGAACGTGTGATGACAAGGTATCCCGAATCTCCTTGATTCCTTCCTGGGTTTCCTGTTTCAGAGCCTCTTTTACTTGTTCGATAACAGTGGTTTTAATATCAGTCTTCAACCCCTGAATTACTCCTTCCTTTAGCTCTCCTACGATCATCTCATTGAATTCTCAAGATAGGCGTTGGACTACTTGCATTGTCATATCACTGCATTCTTTATTTACTCGAATTTCCAAACTCGCCATGTCGTCACCTACCTTTCAAATACCTCTTTCTAACTTATCAGCCAGAGATTGAACTTTATGATCAGCATCTAAAAATCTACTCTCCATCGAACTTGCGTTTACTGCTAATGTCGTTTCCAGCTCTTGAGATTTTTAAAATAGTTGAGCCATTTTAGTTTCTAAGCTTTCTTTTAAAGAATCTGAATTTTCTGATAATTGCTTTTCTAAAGTTCTAGAATTGTCAGTCATTTTAGCTTCTAATGAACTTGAATTTTCAGTTAACTTACATTGTAGTGTTTGTTTTAGTGACTCTGAATTTTCAAATATTTTGTTTTTTAAAGATTCCCTCAGAGCATCTGAAGTTTCAGTAAGTTTATCTACCAACCTAATGAAATTTTCCACTACTCCTGCTACCTGCAATTCAACACTTATGGATTGCTCCTCCAGTCGCGTGAGAATCCTCATCACCTCATCCATGATCAACAGTAAATTATAGTGTTAGGTGTAGAATGTCGGCTAATACGAAGACTTAAAACTATAGCATGAAATAGAGTATGGTATTTGGAATTTTCAAAATAAAATGAGATATGCCCTAATGTCGACGTGATGGAAAAAAAATTCTCTACAATTTTACTAATTAAATAGCAACAATTGAAAATACAAAATTCAAAATATCCTACATCTGGATGCTACGAAATTGTGTATTTTCAGACTTCCAAAAACAACAAAAACAGCATGACTTCCCAACGGATAAGCCGTCATACATCAAATTCAGATCAAAATAAACTCTAACTCAAGCTATTTTAAATTCCCCACTAACTGGGTCTCCTAACAGACTATTTGTCCATACCAGACATGAACCATTTTCCCATAAATTACTCAAAATCAAATTCTAATCGGTCCCCACGTTCGGTAAACCATTTTCTCCTTCTATCTTATTTTATGTGCCTGTTTAGACCGAACTCCAACGACCACATATGCACGTTACCGAAAATCAGCTAGCAAAAGACTAAAAAATATCTCAGGGCGCCTAACTGGGTGAAATTAAAACATAAAACAAAATCTAATTTGCTTCACTGATTCTCGGTTCGATGCAACAATAATGGTAGAAGGGAGAATCACAATTTCTAAAAAGAATCTCATTTTATTACAATTAAAACATGAAGTTAAAAATGCAAATATAGCCATCAAATGAGTGAAAGGGAATTTACACGCACACACAAAATATAATATAGAAATATCAACACTTTAGAGGAAGAAAAAACACTTGATAAATGATCGATGAACAAAATTCATAGTCCATTGGCATCGTCACTAATTATGACAATATTTACACTGTTAGGCTGCTCAGGTCAAAATGAATTGTCCATCCTCATGCCTATAGTCTATTGTTTACACTATTTATAATTATTTCACTTTCCATGAAAATAATTCACTGTCAAAAATCTGTATCTTGAATAATCGTTGCGTTGAGTAATTAAAAAAAAAAAGAATATTTGTCAGACATAAGATCAAATATTATTGTTTATCTGAATTTCATCTACCCCTGCTGATTTGTGACATTGTTGTTTATTTACCACCCTCTCTACTTCCTCAACCGTTTTCCTGTTCCCGTCCTCAAAATCTCAAAAACTGCCACATTGCCAGATAGGTCTCCATTAATATTTAGCAAGTATTCGAAGTATTTCTGCCATCTTCCTAGTACGTCATTGGTATCTACAATGCGTTTCCCAGAATTATCCAGAACACTGCTCATGTCTCTTTTTCCTCCATTTCTAATAATCTTTATAACATTCCAGGGAAGTATTCCTGCCGCTTGACCTAACTTTTCTAATTTATCTCCAAATTCCTCCCATTATTTCCTTTTGGACTCTACTTTTATTTATTTGGTTTTGTTCCTTTCCATTACATAGTAAGTTATAGCTCTCTTATCTGCCAGATTCCTTGTTTGGAGCCATTTTTTAAGCTTTCATTTTGCTTTTACAAGCAGACTTAACTATATAATTCCTCCAGGATGTGCGATCTCTCCTTTATTTACACACTGCTGTCCCAAGACTTGCCTTTTCTACTTCTAGTAGGCTACTGCATCACTGTATCCTGACCGCTCCGTTTCTGTGTCCTGCAATTCTTTACCATCTACTCTTTGGAATTTCTCATCAATCATTTCCATGTACTTCTGCCTAAGTTCCTAATTCTGTTGATTTTCACCCCTAATCCGTCTGCAAGCAGCCCTCACTTTCTGCACTTATAATCTAAATATGCTTAATTCACAGCAGATCAGTTTGTGATCTGCTTCATCAGTTTGGCGGCTTCGGTGGCGTAGTTGGTAGCATGCTGAGTTTCTATGCCCAAGGTCACGGGTTCAGACCCGGCCGAAGTCGTTGGATTTTTTAAGAGCGTTAAAATCCCTCAGTATGCCTTCCTTCGGAGGGGAAGTAAAGCCGGCAGACCCATGTCATAGATTTATGGCATGATATATAACCTTCCGCTAATTACACTTGTGTGAAGCTAAATTACAGGTTAGATTTGACTGACGCTCTTAGGTTCCAACGTTTGTCGTCAGGAGCTCACTGCGGTGGCATCTAGTAACCAAGTTCAGAACTGGTTGGTCGTTGACGGTGGCGTTTGGTAGCAAAAGTTGGGAACTATTTGAAAATCGAATGTCTGCAATCCTTACTTGAATTAAAAACAGATAACACACACTAATACAGCCATCACAATTAACACCGGTCATCAAACAGATTCTACACACACCCAAAGTACGCGTTGTCGCAGCCCCTAAAAATGAGGAACCAACCAACCTTCATCAGAAAAGTCCCTGAATACCCTATGATTCCTTATCAATTTACTAAATTCAAAGTTAGTAATGATATAGTATATTGTTGATATGGTTCCTCTACCCTCCCAAGTGTATCTATCAATGGATCTCCTTATGCTTCAAGAACGAGTTTGCTACAGATAACCCCATGCTGAAACATTTCCCATAGGTGTTCGCATCCCTTTTCTCACCCAACTTACCCATTATCTTATCATGCCCCTCAGTTCTATTTCCTATCCTAGCATTGGAATCCCACATCAGTTCTACAGTATCCCTATTGTTAACTCTCACTACCACATCACTCAGTGCCTTATAATTTCTGTCTACTTCGTCGTGATCCGCCCCTTCTCATGAGGCGTACACTGAAACAATCCTGACCCGATTTCCTGACATTTCCAATTCTATCCGCATTAATCGTTAATTTAAGTACCTCACACAATTTATGTTATGCTCTAATGTTCTCTTGACATACAGCCCTACTCCCCACTTTGCTCTGCCTCGTTTTACACCTGACATGTAGGCCTATAGACTACCTTGTAATCTCCTACTTCCTCCTCGTTTTCTCCCTTTATCTAAACTTCACTAATTCCAAATAAAACCAATCTCATCCTACTTGCTAAACCAGCTAGCTCTATTTTCTTCCTTCCATAACCACCATCGATATTAAATCCACCCCATCGAATAACAGTTCTATTGCCTGTTGGTTTCCAAGGAGTCCCTGATCTGTCAGATGGGAGTGGGACGCCATCACTCCCATAGGTCCGAGGCTATGTACAAAATACAAAGTACAAAGTACAAATGAAGCAGGTGCCTAGCCTTACTTACATAGGGCTCCATGAGTTTCACCTCAAGGAACAAACAAGTGAATTGGGTAGTCCTAGTCGCCTGAGCACAAGGAGGGCCACGACTCGGAATATGTCCTAGATGCCCACTCTTATTCCATAACTTAGTACCTGGTAGCCTCTCAGTAGCGTAGCCAGGATCGGCCGATGGGGGGGTTTATAGATACTCGAAGCCAAATTCTACAAGCATTTCGTCCAGTGGCGTAGCCGCGCTCGTCAAATGTGCACCATGGCCACGAGGGCAGCTGCAGTAAGTACGGATATCGTAGCTTCGAATCCCAGTGCTGACAGCGGTTATCTGAGTGTGTTTTTTCCCGTTTTTTTCCACACTCCTTACAGAAAATTGCCGGGATTGTGTCTTACTTCAAGTCCCGGAGCGTCTAACCCATCCCTGTCCCTGATACATTTACACACATTACTACAATCATAGCAGGAATACAGGTTGCCAGACAACTTCAATACACACCAGTAGGGGGATGATGGCGCTTCTGCCCCACTCCAGAACCCTCTTTGCCCCACTACTAAGCCTCAGCCATGTTAAATATCTCTAGAACGCATGGTCGGATGTTGACAAATGAGATGTCGTTGGACTTGAGCTGACGTCCTCTGTCCTATGGACCACTCGTTATATTTTTGAAAATTTTTTTGAAAATTTTTGTTTTCGAAATTAGGTGATAGTTTGAAAACCAAACATCATAGAATGTTATGCCATGGCTCAAACGAATGGTCTTTATGACTTTTATTTTCTATAATGAAACTTTTTTACTTTTTATGTTTTTTGAAAACACTCGAATTTTGAAAATCCTATATTTTGGAAACTAGGAATTCTACAAAACAATTTGTTTGACATAAATGAAAGGTCCCTATGCCCTCTACTCCCAAAATACATTTCAAGTCTCTAGAGCAAAAATTTGTGTTTTGTAAGTAGTTTGATGAGGGGGGAGCTGCTCCACTTTTTATGTAGCCACCCTCGTAGCGGCCCCGAACCTGATATCTTGCTAACCAATCATGGGATTTGAACATACAGGGTGTCCTAGCACTCGTAGTGATGCCCCCTACTTTCCTATAGGCTCTTTATTTATATAAAAGACCAAACTAAAAGGTCATCCGCTTTTAATATCTCGCGAACCAATCATGATAGAGGCGTGCACGAGGGGTCCAAGGACTCGGGATTACGTCCTCTTTGCTATGGACCACTCGTTATATTTAAAAAAAATGGAAACTCGATTTTGTGGTAAACACGTGTTTTCTGTGATTTTTGCATATATCTCACGGACCAATAACGCTAGAGACGTGTACGAGGTGTCCTAGGACTCGGGCTAACGCCCCCTTTCGAGTGTGGCAGATATGTTTTTCCAAAAAATAATAAATAGTTGAAAAAACTTTTTTTCTTTACCTGTTTATGGGTGTGTGTGTTTCAACGAACCTGTCGCTAACCACAAGTACCATGCTTAATAGAACAATCGCTATTTCGGCGGGTCGGTGTATGACAGAGCGAGGGTTCGTTTTCTGATATTTTACCTTTAACGTGTAATCGGTGATGAGAACTTGGTTCTATGTTGGTCGAACCGAGTAGAGAAAACAAACTTGCCAAGGAGCAGACGAACAGGAGGTGAATGTCATTTGAGCTTATTGGAATGCGCTGATCTGACTTGACAACAGGTGCAATGGAAAAATGACAATGACACTTGAATGTGAAATAATCCGACCACCGTGGTGGTGGGGAAGAGCGAAATGGATGTGAACACGTATGAGATGACATGTACGCTAAACAAGTTACATCCTGTTTGTTTCGTACGTGGCTTGTTACAAGTTCATGTGAAATTTGATCTGCCACAGGTGTTCACCTTGGGTGTTAGCTGTCCACGTGCACAATAAGAGAATGTTCAAAGCGTGAGAAAAAATGAGTATACATGCAACGTAACATATATATAAAGCCATGTCGTTATCATTTCCACTCTCACTTAGCTAACTACCTTTGAACACACTGTATTGCGTGAAACACTTGATCTTGATTAACAGTTTTGGTGTTGGTGGAAAATACTAACCTTGTTGTGAGGTAGGTGTTTATTCATTCATTTATATATTTATTGATTTATATATATATTTACATGCAATTATTTATTGATTACTAAAGTTATAATTAAATGTTTATTTATTTGTTTGCAGATAACGTGTATAGCCTACCTGTAGTGTGTCTGTGGGAAAGAGATTGAAAAAGAGAGAAAGACAGACAGCTAGAAAAGAAAACTATTTCCACACTAGCCCACGAGACGGAATAAAGCAAAGCATTACACGTCAAGGTGAGATTTGTTTTTTTTATATAACCTGTTTGATTTTGTTTTGTTTATGAAATGCATAAACTATATGGAATGGATATACTTATGGTGGTTTATTTTATTTCTTTTTAGAGTGTTGGAAAACGATTGACCTCTGTTGATAACCAGGAACGCGTGTGTTTGAGGCCATTGTCAAGTAGTCTACAGCTGAAAACTCAGGTGAGAGTGTTCTTTCAAAATAATGTATTTTGCCACTGCTACCGCTAGCCTAACTTGGGAACCCCTAAACAGTTGTTTCAAATCGCGTGTGTGCTCTGGTCGTGTGGTCAATGTTAGAAAAAGTTTATTCCCAAATAATTTTTACAATCTTGTTTTGAAATTTTTAAATTGGAATTTGTACAGTGCAAAGGTTGCATACGGCCTTAAAGGTGAATACAGAACTTGTGTGCGATTTCATATATAAAAAGAAGGACGTAGAGCATAAAGATAAAACTATATTTGCAGTAAAATGCAAGAGCTTTTGATAGCCGACAATCTGAACGAGTGGTATCCAAGTCATGTGGTGAATGCCTTGCTATCAAAATTTGATAAACTGCAACAAGGACCGAGTGGCCTCGCCTTAGAACAAATTCACCATCTACAAATCAACATTTGTCATTTCAACCCGTTGAATGCTGGGTCTAGCTATATTAAAACACCATCAGCAATAGCATTGATAAAGGCTGTGGTGAATATAAAGAATCGTGACAATGATTGCTTCCTGTGGTGTGTGGCCACGTATTTGCAGCCAGCACAAGACCGTCATGTTAACAGACCAGGAAAGTACAAGGCCAAGTTTGAAGAATTGAAACAAACATTAAATTTAACTCGAGTGTCGTTCCCTATGGACTTAACCGAGATCCATAGGTTTGAACAAGACAACCATGACTTTTCGTTCATGGTGTATTGTCATGATGGTGATGAGATTGTGGGTCCTCTTTATGCTACAAAAGAACCGAAACGACATCACATTTATCTTTTATATTTATCTGTAGGAGAGGTGAATCACTATTGCCTCATTAAAGGCCTGAGTAGATTGCTAGGCAGACAAGTGTCTAAGCACACTAGTGTAAAACATATTTGTGACCGTTGCTTGCAATATTTCACAACCCCTACGCTTTTAGAACGTCTTAGGGTAGATTGCGTTTCTCAGGAAGCGGTGAGACTGATATTGCCACAAGGGGACAAAGCTGTGTTAAAGTTTAAGGACATTCACAAGCGTGACACTGTCCCCTATGTGGTGTATGCAGATTTCGAAGCTCTCACTACACCCATGGCGGGATGTGAACCAGATCCCACCATCAGCTCAACCACACCCATTCAAAAACATCAGCCCTTTGCCATAGGATTTAATGTAGTGTGTGCGTATGACCCCACACTATCCGTTTACAAATACCGTGAGGGACCAGATTGTGCCAGATGGTTCTTGGATGAACTTGTCAAGTTGGCTCATGATGTACAGGAATTACTGGACCACCCAGTACCCATGAGCCTAACTCAAGAACAGCAGCAGTAGCAGTATGAGCATGCCACGACATGCCATATTTGCGAAAAGCCTATTTTAAGTGGAGAGGAAAAAGTCAGAGACCACTCGCACTTTACAGGGGAGTTTCGTGGAGCTGCGCATAGTAAATGCAACTTGAACTTTCCAGCTCCTCGTTTCATCAGTGTCTTTTTCCGCAATCTGGCTAATTATGTCATTCAGTTTTTGATTCGTGAATTGGGCCATGTCAACATGGGCTCGTTTACCATTATTCCTCAAAACCATGAGCGTTTTACAGCCCTGACATGGAGGTTGGGCGACTTTAGCATTCGATTTTTGGATTCCTTTAAGTTTATGGCATCCTCGCTAGACAGCCTTGTGAATGGCTTGAATGAGGAGGAATTAAAAAATACTAGAATGCATTTTAATGATCCTGAGCAATTTCAATTGTGCATTCGGAAAGGTATATTCCCGTATGATTTCTGCAACAGCTGGGACGTGTTAAAGCAAAGAAAACTCCCACCAAAAGAGAAATTTTTCTCGAAACTAACACGCAGTACCGTTTCCGAAGAAGACTATGCACATGCATGTCAAGTTTGGCGAGTGTTTGGCATGAAGACGCTAAGTGAATATGCTTTGCGTTACCTAAAACTGGATGTATTGCTGCTCACCGATGTGTTTCAAAAATTCCGTGAGTTGTGTCAACACATTTACGGTCTTGACCCGGCTCACTATTATACGAGTCCTGGGCTCTCGTTCGATGCCGCTTTGAAATACACTCAAGTGGAATTGGATTTACTCACTGATGTAGACATGGTTCTATTTTTTGACATGGGCATTCGTGGCGGCTTTGTGTCACTTAATCAACGCCATGCCGAAGCGAACAATGTCTACATGCCAGATTATTCACCAGACAAACCAGAATCGCACTTAATGTACTATGACGTGAATAATTTGTACGGTTACACCATGAGTCAGCCTTTGCCCTATGGGAAGTTTGCTTGGCTGACAGAGAAACAAGTGTCAGAATTTGATGTGAACATGGCTAGCCAAGAAACAGGCCGTGGATATGTGCTAGAAGTGGATATTGAATATCCCTCATCCTTGTATGATGAACATGCCGATTTCCCATTCTGCCTTGAACAAATGGTTCCCCCTGACAGTAAAGTGAAAATTGAAAAACTCATGGGCACACTTTACAACAAAAATCTGTATGTGCTACATATCCAAATGTTGGTGCAATGCCTCGCCCAAGGCTTGGTGTTGTAGAAAATCCGCAGGGGTATTTCTTTTGCTCAAAAACATGGCTTGAGCCATACATGCGACTCAACACAGAGCACCGACAAATGGCAACACAGCAGTTTGAAATTATGTTTTTAAAATTAATGAACAACTGCATCTATGGCAAGTCCATGGAGAATGTCCGCAAATACCGTGACATTAAATTAGTGAATGTCTGGGAGGGGCAGTGGGGTGCCCGGCGGTACATTGCCAAGACAAATTTCAAATCGATCAAAATTATCGATGAGGATTTGGCTACTATTGAAATGAGTAAGACCAGCGTGACCATGGATAAACCCATTTACTTGGGTCAAGTCATTTTTGACTTTTCTAAATCGGTCATGTATCGATTTCACTATGAGTTTGCCAAACGCCATTTTGAGAACGTCTCTCTTTTGTTTATGGATACGGACTCATTCATTTACCACATTCGCCACTGCAACCCCTATGGCATAATGAGGCAACATAGTGGCTGGTTCGACACCTCTTGCTCTAGCGCTGACAACGTGTTTCAGCTGCCCATAAAAAACAAGAAGGTAATGGGCGTTTTAAAAGATGAATGCGGTGATTCCATTATGACGGAATTCGTAGGTTTAGCCTCAAAAATGTATGCTTACCGCACACTAGACACTAAGGAAGCCAAAAGAGCAAAAGGTGTAGGTAGGGCAGTGGTAAAATCGCTACGTGTAGACGATTACATAGCGGTTTTACGCACTGGCAAAGCTATGTCTCATACACAGTGCAGGATACAATCCAGCAACCATCATTTGTATCTTGTGGAAGAGAGAAAACGCACCCTCGCCTCCATGGTTAACAAGCGTGTGTGGGCTAATGACCTGCTCACCAGCCTGCCCTGGGGTTATGATCACAAGGAGGAGGAGGTGTGATTTCATTGTTTAATCGTTTATGGGACATAGCTTTATGTAATTTGTAGATTTAGTATTTTGTAAATATTGGTTTTTTGTCATTGTAAATAGTAAATTTTGTAAATAGTGGCAACCCACTTCGACCTTTTGCTCTTTAAGAAAGTTCTATGCAACCTTCTTTTTTTTTTTAAATTGACTGGTAAATAGTTTGATTCTTTTAAAGCTGTACAAAGTTGTAGTTTTTTGTAAATATTTAATGAGTAATAGTATTTTTTAGTAACTTTAATAACTAGTATTTAATTATTTTTGTAATGTAAATGATAAACTAAAAAGTTTTTTTGAGATGAGTGTGCATGTTGACAATGTGCTTTTGGGAATAAATAAAGTGGTTGTGTTTGTCCCCAAACACATGTGTGAATGTATGAGTAGAGAGAGTGAGAGAAAGCTCGTGTGTATGTATGACCAGAGCAAACACGGTGGGGTAGTGTGGGTGGGAGGGGGTAAATGGTCACTTATATACTCAATTTGTTTTCAATAGTTTTGTTTTCAATAGTTTTGTTTTCTTTGAAGGTGGCAGACAATAGACATTATTTTTGTAAAAAACAGTCTTACCTGCGGTAGTCATAGACCTTGACGTTTCCGCAATCACATAAACTCACTGCAGCATTTCCATGGTCATGCACTTGCATCAACATCATTGTCAAATCTCAACTTTCAACATACACCAAATGGAAAAATGGAAAAACAGCAAAATGGAAAATCTATGTTTCCATATCACCAAAAACAGCAAAACCTAAAAACGGACATTTAAAAAAACTGGAAATGGCCATGTGTGAAATATGAAAATTCAAAAACTTCAAACGGACATTGTTTAAAAAGTGTCATCAGCAAAATGGAAAAATTCATATCATCAAAAAGGTTAAACTTGAAACGAACATTTTTAAAACTGTAAACTGCAAAATGACAAATGGCAGTGTGTGAATTCATCATGTGTGATATGTGAAAATGAAACATCAGCCATCAACATTATGATTTTTAAAAATAATAAAAACACAAAACATCGTGCTCTGGCAAACCTTTGTTTTTATTTCATAACCATAAGGGGATTGACAAATGAAAAATAGAATACAAACACATCCCAATTCCTCACTCCTCCATTCCTGAATGGTTATGTCCATGTATCTTCAACTTTCCTTTCATAGCACTCATGACAATTAGGGCTGCCATTCTTGCACCCACTGAGGCATCATTGGATGTGAAACGTTGTTTAGCTTTCTTCAATAACATTTTATCTGCCACATGTCTTAAACCAGGATGACTATGGCGATAAGAAAGGTCATGTTTTTTGCATGCTTGATCCAAAAGATTAATGGGTACATCACCACGTTGTAAACGTTTTTCGAGACGAGTTCCAGGGCCGCAAAAACGATAACCTGGAAGATGGATTTCGAAAGGTAAGTATTGAATCACTTTACTTTGATGGTAAAAAGGTTTGGTCTTCCTCCTCCTCTGTGGACGATGTTTGTGTTTGTTGTTGTTGTTGTTGTTGTTGTTGTTGTTGCTTTTTCTCGCCATGATACCCGTGGAATGATTCAACAAAGTCTTTACACGGACTTTTATGACCGTGATACAGTTTCACTAGCTGGCAATTCGCACACTGACGCATAGACGGTATTTTTGCCATGGCCACTTCCTTATGGTGATCGTAATCCGTACAGGGTTGCAATTCACTCAACACAGGGTCTTGAGTCCATGATTTTGGTACATGTTGCCAGATTTCTTTGACCGCGTTGGTGGCCACATAATAAATGAACGACTTGGGGAGCGCTAAGAGTTCCTCTTTGGTAAAACTGTCTAGTTTATTTTTGCACACAAAGAACTTGCCGATGGCTTTGTCCGTAGCATTGCCTTTCTCCATGGTATCACGTGCTGTAGATGTTTACACGTCGCTTGTAGAAATCTCACTGGCGTCATTCACAGGTAAATCTTGAGTTATAATTTTGTTCAACAACTCCCAGCAGGCATGGGTGGTTAACCAATGAAAGAGATGCCACGCATGCAATAGGGCTGTATGGGTAATGTTGCCACAGGAACAAGTATTCATGAGCGTTTGCAGGGAGGGGCAGCCCAACTCCATGAGGTCGATACATTGACAGTAAGACGCCAAAAATGGTTGCAACCATTGACGTTTTTCATTACCTTTCACAAATACCACATTGGCCGAGGACAGGTGTGCTTTCATGACCACGTCCAAATATTTATTGGAAAGGGTTCCCTGATTCCAGTCTAGTTGCCTATGATTTTCAATCCACTGGGTTTGTTTACGGTCTTTTTCACACAACAAATCAAAAGCATGGGGCGGTTTAAATAGCAAATGCGTAGCTTGCGATATCCAAAACGTGGTACAATCGATAATGGCCACTTGTTTAAATATAAATTTGTTGTAACCATTTTTAAACCCTTGGCAATCCACAAAGAGTGTGCGCAACATGTTGACGCTTGCCTGGACCAAGTTCAACTGACGACTGACTGACGATCAATGACTAAGGTGTGATCATGACATGGACTTACCTGCCATGCTAGTTTCAAATTGAGGTTAGGGTTGGGCAGGGGGACAAGCAAAAATAAGAATTTAAGAATTACATCATTTTATTATCATAACGCGTCTTACAGGCTTTTGCATTTTGGGATATGGACGATACCAACTGATACAACAATATAGTCTCTTGTGTTTGTAACGTCCATAACACCGATGATGTCCCAATGTCTCTAAACTAGGCGTTTTTGATGGTGAGATGCTCACCGAAGCACCTTGGATACCATACGGTCCACACGTATCGTAACTTGTTTTTTCATCACTCAGAGACACAAGTGAAGGATAGCTTGAATGACAGGGTATATTTCCCTCTTCCATTCTACACAGGTAGGGGCAGGTGGGTGACCAGCGCTGATGTTCCTGCATGGTTTCATCGCCCTCCTGCCATTGGTCTATGATGATGGGACAAAAGGCACATTTCGCTTCATCTCTTGTTTTTAAATAGTAGAATCCATCGGCCACCAAGGCTTGAGGGTTTATGAAAGGCACTGGCCATGATGCAAAAGTCTTGAAACGTCGTTCCTCAGAGTTTAAATTCATGGATGTGACTTCTCTTGAGGCTTTAAAGCAAGACATGACTGAGCGGCTTGACGTGGGTTGACCTGTTATTTATAGTCACTTGGTTGGATAGCGGATAATAGTTGACTTGTTTGTGATGAATAATCAAACAGTAGGCCGTGGTATTGGCTGGTACATTGTCATGCGTTTCAAAATCTAGTCGAATGTCAATATTGGATGGCTTGACAGACTCTTCCAGGTAAGAACAGTCAAAAACAATCAGTGGCGCCCTTGCCTTAAACGCTTGGGGTAGCAGCATGGGGCCGTTCTCTTTTTGATAATACGACCATCGAAATTTAGAAAACAAGTCGTACAGGGGGCCAAACTTATTTTTTGAAAAATCCAAATCCAGTCCTTCATAGGGAAACACAGCTCCGTTGAGGAATAACGTGCATTTCTCAGTTGCAGGTGATCAAATTGCGTGGCATCTTTGGTTTGTTGATACTTGCGATTCGTTTGAAAACCCACGATCAGGTAGAGAGGTCTCTCTGTATAGCGAGCTGTTTTTACAGACCAAATGTGTGTGTTAGTGGTGGGCAATAGCGGATACTCATGGAGTGCCCACCATCTAAATTCCATGGGTAGAGGCATATCTCTCTTTACCATTTTGAGTATGTCCAGTTTTTTGCTATCTTCAAGGGTCACATGGGGCACTTTCCATAGCAAGCGTTGTAGTTGAATTTTTGAATCTATGGGGGCATTGTCGGCTCCCTTGAGTGCATTATTATCACTCCTGTCTCTCACTAGATAAAGCACTTGCCTTGCGTTGACCACAATGCGTTGGTGATCTTCGGCAAAGCCTAAAATCAGTTTAAGAGGTAAATATCAAGTAATGGTCCCATCGGTGTGTACCATCGAGTCATTGGTCGAGTCAGGACACCAACCTGCCATGCAAAGTGTTTTACCTTCTTCCTCACTATAAGAGGGGTATAGTTTCATGACACTGGAAATGCCCACATTTCGAGTGCTATCCACCACGATATCGTTAATGACATACCGCACCTCAGAAAACAGAAAGGCCAAACCATGGTTGGCCAACATGGATGTGGTGGGTGTAGAGCCATCGGCTTTGGTGAGTCGACCTTCAATCTGAATGACACTTTCATGCGGTAGGGTGTAAATATCTTGGTTGTTGATAACAAATTGAATTTCATCATTGTTATTGAGTCCAGGTGTTTGAGCTTGATAGGAATGGAGATCAATTCTTACCACTCCTGGTTACTCCTCGATGCGGTTCGCTATCTCTAGGATAGAATTCATCATGAGGGTTGACGTGGTAACCCAAATGCTGTAAAATCTGCTTGTCTTGAGATGTTAACGTGTATTCACGTGGCAAACAACCAACACCATTCCTAGACGGTGTTGTTGCTTTATACACAAACTTCATTGTGGCTTTAGCACCAACTTGTAAGCCACTGGTGTGGTAGAATCTAGGTCAATGAGTTGTTGATCTCTATTGATCAGTTTTAATGTTATATTACTAATACTATCGACAGCCACAGAATGATAAAGCACCACTGGAGGGTTTTCACGAATAATATACCCATTGGGCTATGCCACAATAAAGTCATAAAGCGAATGCGATGGTTCTTGATTGGTGTACACTTGGCTAATAATATTACATGTCACCGACACATGATGGTCCTCAATGAATTTCACTTAATGGTCCGAATCATGTTTTTTTGTTGGGTTCCAACACACGTGGTTTAAATCCTAGTAATGGGCCAATGGAATCGGGGCGTGTTTTAAAGTCAATGTTGAATGTAGAGAAAATACTGCAGCGATGAATGTTGGTATTTCCTACAAGTTCAAATTTGCGCGTTCCATCGAGAAATGACTTTAAACCACATTGATTGATCAACACCACATAAATGTGTTCATAAATATCATCGATCGTGTATCCACCAGAGGTCAGGGTGAGCACAGAATCATCATAGTAAAACTTGTTGTTCACATTTTCTCGTATGTTGTATATTCGATTGTACGTTTCAAGAGAAACAAGTCCTAAACCATAGGGTTTTTCACTCAATTCGATAGGCGGGTAAAAGTCTAGGCTGACTTCAGGTCCACGTCCATGAAGTGTAAACGTTTTACTTTCTGCCGACATACTGGTGGCGTATTTGCTTTTGCTGCGTCTTATATAAAAAATTAAACACAAACGTCTACACTGTTGGCTGTGAAACGTTTGCTCACGTTTCACATTATAATATATCTTGATCTGGTTTCCAAAATAGGTCACTAGTTCCATGGACGGGGGCAAATTCCCAAAACTGTCAAAGTACCATACGATGGATCCCTCTTTGACATAAGCTACATAATGCGTTCCTGGTCCTCGGTGATCATCCAAATTGACAACAGCACATTCCTGTTTCCAGGGTCGTGGGGGTAATTCGTTTCGCATAAACACACCTCGAAAATGAGAAAGCTTTAGTTGTTTAGCATAGCTTTCCACTTGTTGATGCGTCAGGGCATGTCTCGCTATGGCTGAGTTTTTTTTTAATATTTCGAAATGGTGAAATCCCAAATCCTTGTTGATAAAAGTCTGGCTTTAAATTGGCATTTCTAGCCCCCATAGCAATCGCTTCCATCGTTTCATTGTGTCGCTGACTTTCTTTGAGTTGTTGCTTGCCCTGCTGCGCGGCTTTAATGGTTTTCGCCACTGCACTGGCACCGCCCAAAAGTGAACCTAGAGCAGCCAAACCAGCAAATAATGCAGATAAAAATCCCGCTCGTTTGGGGACGGGAATCACTCGCTCTTGTTTTGAACCCTGTCGCCGACGTTTTGGAATAACATGTCTTTGTGCTGCTCGAACAGCTTTCCTTATGTTCAATACATTATTTCTTCTTTTTTCCTTTCGCAACGGCTTGTCCACGAATGTCTTAAGCCCAGGCTTTGCCAAGGACAAAGTCCTTTTTTTTAGTCTTTCTCACCACATACCTTTGTTTCACAATGATGATAATGACCAACAACCTTTCACAAGAAAGTTTAAATCACAACTAACGTCAGATGGTTATTTCATGGCTGTATATTCCAATTCCACATAAAGTGGGAAATCGTTTATGGTTTTTCCCGTTTGCTTTTCATCCCATGTCAACATGAGATGAAAGGATAATTCGTCACCTGCATTGACCATTTCATGGTTATGAACCAACATCCTATGACCGTTTATCTGTATTTGTAAATGGTTCTCATCAGGTATGGCATATTTGATGTGAATGGTTCCATCATAGTGTAATCGATAGTGGCTTAATCCTGAAGCAAGCACATAGGTCAAGTGCTGCTCGAGGACTAGCGGTATATGGTTTCTCTCATTCACAGGTTTTTCATTTGTCAGATGCACTAAAAATACAGATGGGATAAATTTATAAAGCCTTTTCATTTCATAGGTCACGTTATGATCCTATGTTTTCGCGCACCATTCATTCCATTTTTATTTCTAGCCATCGTCCCTGTTTTAACATGTTTTCGCGCAATGGAGCTATTATTATGAATGTTGGGCCTGTCACTTTGCGGGCTGATGAAGAGATCATTTTATGTGGGATCTCGATACATGTACTTGTAATTATAAAATATGTGATCTATCATTGCATTTTAATGAAGGTATTGACTGGGCGGATCTGAATTGTAAGGATGATTATTTATCTATTCACATAATCTCGTCAATACGGAGCAATGTGAAATGTTAACGACTTTGAAGTTAACATTTCTGAAAATTTATCATTCAATGCATAATTAGGGAGATATTTATGACTACACTTTTGTAATTTATATCTAAGTCCTATTTTTTCATACGAAATGGGATAGATGGATTTTATGTTTCGTATTTGTGATAATTAATTCTCTTGAATTTTATATTGACGTTTGTGGACCAAATTTGTGATGTTATTTTGAGTCTGATTTTATACTCTCTGTGCGATCTTCTGCATGTGAGAGATGGATTTATATGTCATGAATAGAGGCGTAATGTTTAAATTCGTTTGTTAATGTAGTTATCTTTTAATTTTTAATCTTCAATAACAAAATGATTCATATTGCCAGTGTTGTTCTCTTTTTTGTCTTTATTTGTTTTCAAGGTGGTAATATCTGAGAACTTGTCCTATTCCTATTGGGTCTTCAGTCATGTTGGAATTTGACTATATTCATATACGCAAGACATAACAGTTCGCTTCATGTATAGTGTTTGGAAAAAGATTCCAGTTATGATCAGTGATATATTTTGAAGAGAGTATGACTCAATGAATTTTACCAACGTACATACTTATTAGTATCGATGTGATCATCTCAGGCAATGGTTTTATGGGTTTTGTTTCCCTAGAGCCACTAAATATGTGGCTTCTAGACATTTCTTAGTTGTTGATTTGGGAGAGGTAATATTGAAAGGAGGAGCGGAAGCCACTTGATACTAAAAATACATGCTTTAATAGAGACCTGTAGTTGAAATGAATCCTTTATGATGAGAAATGTAGTCAACAGAATCTACTTGGCATTTTAAAAATATCTTTACTTTCATGAGAATAAAAGATAATGACATTTTCAACTTTGATCATGTTTACAACAATATGAAAATACAATTCAGGCAAATTAACCAGAGCTATTCCAGGGTGTTGAACGATACGGGAAATACGGGATATGCTTGAAATATAGGGGAATTTTAGTGACCTGGGAAAATTGCAGGAAATGTATGGGAAATTCGCATTTGATACAGGAAATCTTGAAAAGTCTCATAATGCCCGACTTCTTAGCCTCCGAACGCTCGATAAAGTCCTTCCGCTCGGCCTTCTATTCCGCCTGCAGACCGCACTGCCACTCGCATTTTGCGCCACCACTAGAGCGTTAAGCGGGATGGGAACCTAGCCAACAGTGAAGCACATCATTCAAGACTGACCTCTAAGATCCTATGGTGGCAATATATTGGATTTTCTCTCAGCGACTCCAGCATCAGTGGACTACATTTTGAATTTAGATATGAAATTATTCAAGTGAAACACGCTGTTCATAGGGCAAACTGTACAGTCATTGGCACTCTGACAGTTATTGGCACTGCTTGCATTCATTTGAATATAATAGTATTTTTACAACAATAACATGCCACAGAGCGTTTTATCTTTTCGTTCTATTACTCTTTGGTCTCTATACTTCATCTTACTGCTACCAGGTGAACAGTTTTGAAGTGAATGTTGGAACAAGTTGGTGTTGTTCATCACTGCTGGTATTTTGTTGACATCTTACAGTTTTGTTAAGGTTACTAGTTCCAAACTTCGATGTTCGGAGCTCAGCATACAAACTGTATTTTAAGGGTAAGCGTGAAAACATGTTGAATACACCGTAATGTATTTGTTCTGTGTTTATGAAGCACTCTAACCTATAATTATTCTGTTTAATGGGGGTGCCAATTACTGTATTAAAAAAACGATAAAATGCAGTATTTGGCACCCTGTGCCAATAAATGTGATTTTGGTTTTCACAGTCTAGTTCCATGTCTAAGGTCTTGAGCAATGCGTTTCAAGTGGGAATGAATATTGTTCTATTATGTTTGTATTAAAACAGGAGGCACACCAAAGAAAAGAAAGGTGCAAAGAACTGTACCTGACCAAGGTGCCAACAACTAAATTTAGGTGCCAAGTACTGTCTGTTTGCTCACTTAATATTTCATAACAGATTTATAATATGTTAAGGCTCTATATTTGGTTTCTTAATATTTATAATCAATATTCATAATGTACTGAACATGAGACAAACAACAGCAGATTTTCTGTTCAAAATTATTAATTTAATTGCTTAGTGTCCTTAACGTGCCAATAACTGTACAGTTTACCCTACTAAGAAGTCCAGGAACTGGAATACAAGATTCCACAGGGCAGTTCACGAGTTGTAAATAAAAAATATCAAGTGAGGAGTTGCAACATTAAGAACGGTACTTGACTTTTTGCCCACCCTGTGCTCGTTGTTTTGCTAAGTGTGACACAGCACCTGTTTTCCTGTACCGATATTTTACAGATGGGCTCCCTTTGTTTATATACTGCACTGAAACCGGTCCAGCCACACTGCTTCATCTGGACCCACTGCCGCTGCAATGTACCGTACTTCAGAGATACTCGTCCATCATGGGAGTAGTTTGCCATTTATTTGTTGTTGAATTATTTTAGGGGCTATGGACATTTATGTCATCATTTCGATGTGTGTTGAATTTGTCTGATAACCTGTGATTACTACTTCTTCTTTCTTCGATTCGGCCAACTAGGGCCCACGTCAGTTCAACTGTCTCTTCTTCCGAGCTCTAACTACCGCCCAGTGTTCCCGCATTTGTCTCTGGTGTTGTTCTTTTCTCTCTTAGGACCACACCTTCCCTGTTTTCAGCTTCGGCTTTTACTGAAAACCTATTTGCGTGCTTAGTTTTTCCTGAAGTGGAACACGCTCCTCGATATCTTTAGGGAAAATTTCCATTTCACGTAGATCTATCTCAACTTCCGTGAACCATGCCACTTTGGTTTTATTGTCTTGAAAGTACGTCAATATCCGTTTTGATATCCTGCCTCGGCTCATTCGTGTCACGTGGCTATAAAAGGCAATCCTCCTTTTTCGAATCGTGTCACTGATCTTCTCCACGTGCTTGTACAATTCGTGGTTGTGACGCCTTCTATACTCGCTGTTTTCTTCGATGGGACCTAGGATTTTCCTCAAAATCCTTCTTTCTTTAGCCTCTAGTTTTTCCATTAGATCTATCTTGTTCATTATTAGAGTCTCTGCCGCATACAGAGCCTCTGGTTGAATAATAGTGCAGTAATGTCTAATTTTGGCGTTTAAGGATATCGATCTTTTATTGTAGATGTCTTTAGTCAGGTTGTATGCCATTTCCATTTTATTAATGCGCGACACGAAGGCTTGTCTCTGATAGGTTAGGCTCTATCCATTCACCAAGGTATTTAATCTTTTCTGCCTTCTGAACTTTTCCTAGTCCGACCTCCAGTTCTTTGGGCCCTGATTTTATGTTTGTCATGAATTGTGTCTTCTCAAAGGAGATTTATTATTATTGATTTAATCCCTAATGAAAAGACTTATGGCAAGTTCTCTTTGGGGGTTCACATTTACTCACAATATTTTGTTGAACCCGACTAACTTCTTTTTTTTTCTTTCTCTCTTGTTAGGTTGGTGTCCGAGACATAGTATTTTAGGGTGGAGGGGATCACAAAATTTAAAGCTACGTCATGGATGATTTTATTATTATTATTAATATTATTATTATCACTAAATCTAAGTCAGCTATAACCTTATCGCACCCTCTACATCTGGCTCCTGATGAAGTCATCTGTAAACAATGTCGTATTCAGACTCCCCGTACCTTTCTTAAGTGTCTCCGCTCGAACAAAGAGTGAGAAATGCAAGGACATTATATTCTCCACCCTTCTCTACGAGGGTGAGGGGATGAAGACCGATGTGTGGACTCCTTCACCGGAAGCTACGAAACGAAGCGAAAATCAACATTCTGTGAAAAGAAATCCACACTAGCGAGCTGAACGGAAGATGAAATTCTGGTAGTTCTTTGTTTCATTGTCAAGCAACGTTGAGATTTCTTTGTAGCTGTAGTATAATCTCATCCGCCCCGCATCCGCACAACTGTTATCCGCATCCACCACGCATCCGCACAACTGTTATCCACATCCGCCCCGCATTCGCACGTAATTTTTCCGCATCCGCCCCGCATCCACACGTCATTTTTCCGCATTCGCACGTTTGTCATCCGAATATACTGGCATTACAATAGTATTTATAATTAAATAAAGCATGAATTACTAAAGCAACATATTTAGACATTTGAGGAAAACGTCGTTCGCTTAAGCTTTGTATGTCAAGTGCTATGTTTAAAATGAATGTTATACATCCAGAATTGCAACCCATTGCTGCTCGGAGTGTTAATTATGCTTAATGACATAATTTGAATAAGATTAGCTTAAATCATAATCTGACATTTGTCAAGAAAAACATAACGGAAAAATATGTCATAAACATCCGGCTTCTAATAATGATATTAAACATGTTCGGATTATATTCTAAAAATTATCCGCAGGTTATCCGCTATTCGCACAGCCATGTGAACTATATCCGCAGGTTATCCGCAGGTTATCCGCTATTCGCACAGCCATGTGAACTATATCCGCAGGTTATCCGCAGGTTATCCGCTATTCGCACAGCCATGTGAACTATATCCGCATCCGCGCAGGGCTTTAATTATTGGAAGAGTGCAACAGTATACAGGCGGTAATGTTTACTACTGAAGAGAGAGTTTTTTTTTTAGATGGAATACGTTTTTCGCGAAGGCGATCGGTTTACAGAAAATGTAAAATTAAGATTTCAGGCGCGGTTTCCTAATTCAAAGTGTCCAAACCGTGATACCGTTCGGGATTTGGTAAGTAAATTTCGTGTGACTGGCTCAGTTCACGATGTACCGGGAACAAGCTGGCCTACGCTTTTAAGAGACGAAAATCTTTATGAAATCTCCGATATTATGCTGCGTAGTCCAAGTAAATCAACACGAAAATTAGGTCAACACACAGGAATCTCTAAGTCGACAGCACATAAAGCTGTAAGATACAAGCTTCAGTTGTTCCCTTATAAATATACCGTGGTTCATGAATTGAAACAAACTGATTACGGAAAAAGAGTGATGTACTGTGAATGGTTCCAGCATCTGTTATGAATGGCTGTGGTGAGTACAAAGTTTACTGTTTATTTGTTATGATGCAAGCGGCAGCCGTGCTACCAACGTAACTGCTGTAGCTAGCTCTCGCAGACGCATGTAGACGCTGCGTAGAACATTCCCGGAAACACTGTATTTTCGGTAAAGAACGGTAACTATAATTTCGTCCTTTTAAATGTTGAAAATATTTCTAAAATGGCACTAAGAGCACTCAGGGTCCAGTTCAGCAAAACCATAAAGTTAACCTATGTTGACAATTGTGCCAAAATTTGAAAACCCGTAGTAGTGTCAAAATGCGTGTTTTGAAAAGCTGTATCATATTTCAAATTTTAACAAGTAGTTCCATGACGAACTAAAGAGCCTACTTTTCTTAAACTTGATGAATTAATTCTAAAATATTATGATCTACTAGCATTACCCGTCGCGGCTTCGCCCACGAATATTCTAGTTGTAAAGAGTACACTTAGCAAAAACTCAATCATGAATGCTATGACTGATTTATCCTTGGTATGAATAATCAGACTTTATCAATTCAGCTACTGGTGCAGTGGTTAGGGGTTTGTCATTCCTTCATAGGTATATCAGAGTGAAGTTAGTTTTCTGGGAATATCACAGACACTGTTAATTTAAGGGCCTTTAAATGTGGTTTTCGGAGACCCTTTATAGTCGGTGAAAAAGACTTTCGTACCACACTCACACGTGAAAATTGCGTGAAAAATTCTAGAATGCCCCTTGACCGCCTTAAGTGCATTATACTGTATGTATTGATGAATTTTACAGCTTAATTTGGTTCAGTGATAACCTTATAACCGTCTGGAAACGTTCACAGTAATGTAATAATTGGAATTGCATTGCGTCTTACAGAAATAGATGGACCTGTGAGATTCTGTTACCATGGTTACCGTGTTGCATTCTTTCATTATTTCATTGCAACGCGCATGGACGCGCACTGTGGTTGCAGTTGGTTAGTTTCTCGTAGACGGCTGAGAGGCGCACCTTGCTGCTTGCACCTGGTATGCGCCCGGCCGTGTCCTGCACGTGTGCTGGAGATGGTTCGAATCGGTGACCCATACATCGTATTATTTCTTCTCCTATACGAAGGATAACCATTGGCATTATCTTTGCTCTCTTCCTGTAAGTATTTTCTATCTAAATTGCATTTTGTAAATATTGTCAATTCAAATAACAGTACAGTAAGTATGTAGTTAGTTGTAGTTGTAAGTAGGTAGTTAGTTTGTCTATTAGATATATGTCATTGTTCTATTAGACTGTGGTGTATGAGTGTGTCTGGTGACAGTTGCATTGTTTATTAGTTATAGTTCATTGTTTCAGTAGACTGTGATGTGTGATTGCATGTGAGTGTGTCTGGTGACAGACTGTTTTAGTGGTAGTATTTGTTGTTGGTGGAACTTTAGTATTTTTTCGTTAGTAGAATTTTGGTATTTAATTGTTAGTACAGTAGAAGGTTAGTATTTTTGTTAGTAGAATTGCTCTTTACTTATTCTGAAAGGGAGTAGCAGCCTTTCAGAATAAATCAATTCTTTACTAGTCTTATAGACGGTTAAGATATTGATAATATAAGCCAAATAATGGCTACACTGCGTCCTGCTGCACGGCTGAAAGCAAGGGGAAACTACAGCCGTTTGCTATTCCCGAGGATATGCACCTCTCTATGCATAAATACATGTGATGATGGCCTCCTCCCTGGTAAAATTTCAATCCGGAGGTAAACTAGTCCCCCGTTCGGATCTCCGGGTGGGGACCACTCGAGAGGGGGTTAACATCACAGAAGTGACAAAGAGGAACTCTGACATTCTACGGATCGGAGCGTGGAATGTTAGAAGTCTGCTAGGAAATGGAAGGTTAGAAAACTTAGAAAGGGAAATGGATAGGTCGAGGTTGGATTTGGTTGGGATTAGTGAAATGCGCTGGCAGGAAGAACAGGACTTTTGGTCAGGAGACTATAGGGTCATTAGCACTAAATCAAACAATGGCCAAGCAGGGGTTGGCCTCATATTGAGTAGGAAACTTGGACAGCGGGTGGAATATTATGAGCAATATAGTGAACGGATTATTGTAGCAAAAATAAATACTAAACCTACCTGCACCACAGTGGTACAAGTCTATATGCCTACCAGTCAAGCTGATGATGAGGATGTTGAAAAGGTCTACGAAGAAATAGACGAAATTCTGAGGTATATCAAGGGTGATGAAAATGTTATAGTAATGGGAGATTGGAATGCTGTGGTAGGAAAAGGGAGAGAAGGGAAGATAGTAGGAGATTTCGGATTAGGTGAAAGGAATGATCGAGGAAGCAGGCTGGTAGAATTCTGCACTGAGCATGAGTTGGTCATAGCTAACACCTTATTCAATAACCACAATAGAAGAATATACACATGGATGAGACCAGGAGATACAGGGCGTTACCAAATCGACTTCATTATGGTCAAGCAGAGGTTTCGAAACCAGATTTTGGATTGTAAAACATATCCTGGTGCTGACATAAACTCTGACCACAATCTGGTTGTAATGAAATGCAGATTAAAGTTGAAGAAACTGAAGAAAAGTCAAAAGCCAAAAAGGTGGGCAATAGACAGACTGAAAGAGAAGGATGTAAACGAAAGATTCAAGAAGAGTATAAAGGAAGGACTAATGAAAAACCCTAAACAAACTTCAATTGCAGACGAATGGGCACTTTTGAGGAATGAAATAACAAAATCCGCAGAAGAAAACATTGGTAGGAAAGAGAGAATAGGTAGAAAACCGTGGATCACTCAGGATATACTCGAATTGATGGATGAAAGGCGGAAGCACAAGAATGTAAGAGATGAAAAGGGGAAAGCAGAATACAGACGTCTGAGAAATGAGGTTAACAAGAAGTGCAAGGAAGCGAAAGAAGAATGGTTGAAAGAGAAATGTGCTGGTATAGAAAATTGTCTGAAATTAGGAAAAGTAGACACAGCTTATCGAAGGATTAAGAATATTTTTGGGGAAAAGAAGACTAAGTGCTGTAATATTAAGGACACAAATGGAAAGCCTCTAACAGATAGGGAAGAAAAGGTTGAGAGATGGAAAGCTTACATAGAGAGTTTGTATAAGGGAAAAGAGATTGAGAATCATGTAATGGAAAGGGAGGAGGAAATTGATGAGGATGCGAAAGGAGATTTAATATTGAGATCAGAATTTGATAGAGCTTTGGAAGACTTAAGCAGGAACAAAGCACCAGGCATAGATGATATACCGATTGAGTTGCTACGCTGCATAGGAGAGGAAGGTCTGATCAGGTTATTTCACTTGGTGTGTAGGATTTATGAGACAGGTGAGGTACCCCCTGATTTCAAGAAGAATGTAATCATCCCTATACCAAAGAAAGTGGGAGCTGACAGATGTGAAGATTACCGTACAATCAGCTTGATTACTCATGCTTCAAAGATCCTGTCTAGAATAATTTATAAGAGGATTGAGAGCCAGATAGAAACGGAGTTGGGTGAAGACCAGTTTGTTTTCAGGAGAAATGTAGGAACAAGGGAAGCTGTACTAAGTCTTAGGCTGATTTTGGAAGGTAGAACAAGGAAAGATAAGAGAACGTTCATGGCTTTTGTAGACTTAGAAAAGGCTTTTGATAACGTTGATTGGACTAAATTGTTTGACATTTTGAAATCGATTGGAATAAAGTACAGGGATAGGAGGGTGATATACAATCTATACAGAAACCAGACAGCAGTCATTCGAGTTGAAGGACATGAGAGAGAAGCTGGTATTCAGAATGGTGTAAGGCAAGGCTGCAACTTATCACCCATACTTTTCAATCTTTACATTGAACAAGCAATGAAGGAAATTAGAGAAAAATTTTAAGTGGGAGTGAAGATTCAAGGAGAAATAATTTCAACTCTGTGATTTGCTGATGACATCGTCATCTTGGCCAACAAGCCTGAGGATTTGAATGAGTTTTTGAATGGTATGGACTCCGTCTTACGGAAAGAATTCATGATGAAAATTAATAAATGTAAAACAAAAATACTGGAATGCAGCCGAAATAAATCAGAAACCTCTATGGAGATCAAATTGGCAGGTGAAAAGCTGAAGGAAGTAGGAGATTTCTGTTACTTAGGAAGCAGAATAACCAGTGATGGACGAAGCAAAGAGGATATAAAAAGTAGGTTGGCTCAGGCAAGAAAAGCATTTCTACAAAAAAGGAATCTGCTGACATCGAATATAGATTTAGGTATTAGGAAGTCATTTTTGAAAGCCTTTGTCTGGAGCGTGGCGCTCTATGGAAGTGAAACTTGGACTATTGGTGCAGCAGAAAAGAGGAGAATTGAAGCATTTGAAATGTGGTGCTACAGGAGAATGCTGAAGATCAGATGGGTAGATAGGGTTACAAACAAAGAGGTATTAAGACGAGTGGGAGAGGAGAGATGTTTCTGGCGACTGCTAATGAAGAGAAGAGATAGGTTGGTAGGACACATACTAAGACACCCAGGAATAGCAAGCTTAGTTATGGAAGGAAGGGTCGAGGACAAGAACTGTAGGGGTAGACCAAGGTTAGAATATGTTAAACAGATTGCCTCGGATGTAGGGTGTGGTAGCTATGTAGAGATGAAACGATTAGCTCAGGACAGGGAGGCATGGAGAGCTGCATCAAACCAGTCAAAAGACTGAAGACTCAAACAACAACAACGTAACGCTTGGTACAGACATCGTCTTCGTCTTGCGGGTCTTCCACGTGAATAATCCGTTGGTGATTAGCGCTATAGCCATTCACCGTAAGCTGGGGCACTTTGTCATAAAACTCATACACTTTGTTATCCACATACTTTTTCGTAGTAACGTCTGTAGACACTTGAGGATGTTTTACATGGGCTAACCACTTTCCCTTAAAGTCATAATCTCCCTGTTTTGTGCGTGGCACTACTGACCTATCCACATAGTGTTTATTAGCAGGATCTGTTTCTTGTTTAGGATCATGTATGGGGACAGACCTAGCTTTGGCCATCAATGCACGTCCATAGACATCCATCGTCAACCGGTAGTAAGAGTCTACTGTTTCTATGACAAGGCTCGGTGTCCTGTATATAGACAGCCTGCTAGCCTGGCTAAGCCTTAGTTGATATGAAGATTATTAAGCAGCAAGAGTCATTCCCCGTGGGGGACATGGTTTCCCATCTCTGTCCCACATCACGTGAACAACGCCATGGTTCACTGTTTCCATCTTCCATTCGCTGCATCAATGTGGGACCTTCCGGCTGTGGAAAGACCAATCTTTTGCTAACGCTTATCACAGCGCCCAATGGTCTGCGTTTTCAAAATATTCATATTTTTGCAAAATCTCTCTACCAACCCCTCTACGTGTTTCTGGATCAAGTCATGTCTGGATTACAAAAAGAGAATATGGGTTATTTCACATTTTCCATGCAAGAAAATGTGATTTCACCGGATGAGGTAAAGCCCGATTCACTCATGATTTTCGATGATGTATCCACTGAACGTCAAGGTATCAATCAAAGCTATTTCAGTATGGGTCGTCACAAATATATCGATTGCTTCTATCTTGGACAAACGTATTCAAAAATGTCCAAACAGTTGATTCGTGACAACGCCAATGTCTTTGTTTTATTTCGCCAGGACGAGAGGAACAGTCGTCATATTTATAATGAACATGTGAATCCGGATATGACCTTTCAAATGTTTACAGAATTGTGTGCAAGTGCTGGAACACTCAACGTCATGCCTGTTTAGTGATTGACAAACAAAGCGAACTCAACCAAGGACGGTATCGCTTAGGGTTTGATCCTTTTATTGCTATTTAAGGCCCTGTCTCATTCCCCGTCAAGTCATTTGTCAAGACACCATGGCGTTAGCAGAGAATCAATTGAAAAAGCATATTATTAGAGCAAAAAATACTATTCGTCAAAAGTTTCGTCAATTGAAACAATCACGTGCAAATCATGCTTTGTTTATTCAACAACATTTAGCACCTCCACTAAAAGCCATGTTGAAACCCTCTTTCAAGCCATCTGAAACGCTACCCACCATTTCACAAGCCACGCAGACGCTGCACGAGGACCCTGAGGAAGAGGAAGAGGAACAGGAAGATTTCACTAGTGTTAGCAAAGTTGAGGATGACGAGGAACATGTGTTTACGCCTCAAAAAAGGCCGCACCCCTTGCAGAGTTTTTGAGAAAAAAGAAATCATTGGCCATGGTCGATACACCTTGCCCTTCCAGAGCGTCTCCGTTTTCACAACTCTTGGCCACCCCTCAACATAAAGCTCAACTGAAAACCATTTTAATAAAATATTATGGATCAACATTGGAACCCTATTTCACCGATCTATTTATTGGAAACACAGATACCACGTATGGTGTTCGCTATGAGGATGATAGTTTTAAAATTGGCGATTCATCCATTAAATTTGCTCGAACTAATGCTGTCATTAAAAATATCAACTATAAATTAACGCCAGGACTGTTAAAGCTGCTCTTTTCTCGAACCCCCTCTTTCCATGATTATACGTCAGAGGATCTTGACAAATATAAATCCATTTTATTGGACACCCATGCCCACAAAAGACAGTATGATCCCACGCAACAAGTAAATGCCAATATATCTCAAAAATATAAAACCATCATTGCAAAAATGTTTCCCACTAGTCAAAGTACTCGCCGTAAAGCATCCGTTTCGGGAGTGACATTTAAACCATTAAAACCGCTTGTGGATTTTACCAACTGGCACAATCTCAATAAGCTGGTCCAGCGGCTACAGTTGTTGCATGCCTCACGTCAAGCTGGCCATACTGGTCACGATTGGGAAATTCAAGAAATTGAACAAGAACTTCGAAATGCCAAAATTAATGTTTAAGGCCTCACCCATTAAAACGGGTATTTCTCAAGAGTTGCATCGCCCAGCTAGGCGTCACTATCCGCGACTCAAGGTGATTTCACGAGGTGTGGATGAACTTTGGCAGGCTGACTTGGTTGAAATGATACCCTATGCTGGCGTTAACGACGGTGTACGCTATATGTTGACCGTCATTGATGTCTATTCCAAAATGGCCTTTGTTGAACCTGTGCGTCGCAAGTCTGGTCCACTAGTTACCAAGGCCTTTCAACATATTATTCAACACTCCAAACGTCAACCTCAGCTGCTACAAACTGACCAGGGGAAAGAATTTTTCAACAAGGATTTCTCCAGTTTTGTCAAATCTAAGGATATTCACCATTACACCACGTATAGCAATCTCAAAGCCAGTGTGGTCGAGCGGTTCAACCGAACATTGAAAACCCATATGTGGAAAGCGTTTACCGCTCAGGGCACGTATCGCTGGTTGGACATGTTACCAGAGCTAGTATCACGTTACAATGACACCAAACATAGAACGATTGGGACCAAGCCACGCCTCGTGACCAAAAATATTCAGCGATTGGATAAACTGTTTAACCCCATAAAAACAGCCGATCCCAAACGTCACCGACTGAAAATTGGCGATTTTGTTCCTGTGAGCAAATTTAAGTCTGCCTTCAGTAAGGGCTACACACCTCAGTGGGGAACTGAACTATTTCAAATTCGTCAAGTCAACTTGGACAGTCCAGTCACCTATTTACTCCAAGACCTCAGCCATCAACCCATAAAAGGTAGATTTTATCTCCATGAACTTCAGAAAACAGCATTTCCTCAGCATTATCTTGTGGAAAAAGTGTTGAAACAAAAAGGAAATAAACTATATGTCAAATGGTTAGGATTTAACCCTACGTTTAATTCCTGGATCAATAAGAAACATGTCGTGTGAACCTGTGTACTTTTTTTATTTATTTATTCACACATGTTGTACACCCCCTATAGCTCTGTATGTACAGCGCTCCGCGCTTCATGCATGTTCATACATGTTTGTCTTTCCCTTTCCACCTGTGTTCTCTCTTTCATTATCCCTTCCCCCTCCACCTCCCACCACTGCTGTTTGCAGCTCTTGTCTATCTACTGGTCGTGACATCATTCCCACAAGTTGCATCATACTTTTTACTGATTCAGCGATTCCCACGCTTTGAACAATCTCTTATCGTGCACGTGGACAGCTAACGTCCAAGGTGAACACCTGTGGCAGATAAAATTTCACGTCAACTTGCATTTTGTCACGTACGAAGCAAAACAGGATGTGACTTGTTACAAATTATCGTGCACGTGGACAGCTAACACCCAAGGTGAACACCTTTGGCAGATCAAATTTCACATGAACTTGTAACAAGTCACGTACGAAGCAAACAGGATGTAACTTGTTTAGCGTACATGTCATCTCACACGTGTTCACATGCATTTCGCTCTTCCCCACCACCACGGTGGTCGGATTATTTCACCTTCAAGTGTCATTGTCATTTTTACATTGCACCTGTTGTCAAGTCAGATCAGCGCATTCCAATAAGCTCAAATGACATTCACCTCCTGTTCGTCTGCTCCTTGGCAAGTTTGTTTTCTCTACTCGGTTCGACCAACATAGAACCAAGTTCTCATCACCGTTTACACGTTAAAGGTAAAATATCAGAAAACGAACCCTCGCTCTGTCATACACCGACCCGCCGAAATAGCGATTGTTCTATTAAGCATGGTACTTGTGGTTAGCGTCAGGTTCGTTGAAACACACACACCCAGCAGTATCGTCTCTCTCAACCACCATGCTCCATGAGCATTATAAACAGGTAAAGAAAAAAAAGTTTTTTCAACATATATGGCGTTAGGCCCTTTGTGAATTATTTCTTGGAAAAAAATATCTACCACACTCGAAAGGTGCGTTAGCCCGAGTCCTAGGACACCTCGTACACGTCTCTAGCGTTATTGGTCCGTGAGATATCGGCAAAAATCACAAAAAACACGTGTTTACCCCACAATCGAGTTTCCATTTTTTTTAATATAACGAGTGGTCCATAGCAAAGAGGACGTCACCCCGAGTCCTTGGACCCTCGTACACGCCTCTATCATGATTGGTTCGCGAGATATTAAAAGCGGATGACCTTTTAGTTTTGGTCTTTTAATTAAATAAAGAGCCTATAGGAAAGTAGGGGGCATCACTACGAGTGCTAGGACACCCTGTATGTTCAAATCCCATGATTGGTTAGCAAGATATCAGGTTCGGGGCCGCTACGAGGGTGGCTCAATAAAAAGAGGAGCAGCTCCCCCCTCATCCTACTACTTACAAAACACAAATTTTTGCTCTAGAGACTTGAAATTTATTTTGGAGGTAGAGGGCAAAGGGACCTTTCATTTATGTCAAACAAATTGTTTTGTAGAATTCCTAGTTTCCAAAATATAGGATTTTCAAAATTCGAGTGTTTTCAAAAAAACATAAAAAGTAAAAACGTTTCATTATAGATAATAAAGGTCATAAAGACCATTCGTTTGAGCCATGGCATAACGTTCTATCATGTTTGGTTTTCAAACTATCACCTACTTTCGAAAACAAATATTTTCTAATTTTATTTTTTTTTCAAAAATATAACGAGTGGTCCATAGGAAAGAGGACGTCAGCTCGAGTCCAACGACACCTCATTTGTCAACATCCGACCATGCGTTCGAAAGATATTTAACATGGCTGAGGCTTAGTAGTGGGGCAAAGAGGGTTCTGGAGTGGGGCAGAAGCGCCATCATCCCCTTACTCACACCCAACTATACGGGGATGATGACAAAGATTTCTCAAGCCCCTCAAATGAATTAACAACAACTCTACAAATATTTCCATTTCTCAATGAGATATTATTCCACAAGAAAAGTTTCATGTATTTTGCTCCATAGGTTTTCGAGTAATACAATATGCAAAACAACAACAACAACAAAAACAACAGTTCTGTAAAAATTAAGTTAATTTTTACTGAAATGGTAAATCTAGAACATTCCTGTTCCCCTGACAGGAACAAAATAAACTCGAATCTCTCTGTGCTACCAACATGAAGACTGCGCATCTCTCAACAAGAGAAAACATTTTCACAAGTCTCAGCAAAAGTGGGCATGTCCTCTCACAGTGTATCATGTTGATTTATGAGTTATACGATAGGCTACTCATTTTTAAGTTTATTCAGTTTTTTAACAAGATCCTGTGCTTTATGTTGCAATCAGCCCTGAACGCCTAGAATATCATTTTCGAAGAATTTTGTCACCTACTAAGTCCTTTTTACCTTGCAAATGCTACTTGCAGCCGGAAAAAAAGGTTCAGTTGCTCACACTATATATGCGACTAATTTCACTCATTCATAACCGGAATTGTTGAACATAGGCCTACAGTATACTGTATTAACATTATATGAAGCAACTCTGCTGACGGCGTTCTCATGCTCAATAAGTTAATAACGATCCCAGAAATAGTGTTAATGTACCCATAGAATTTTCTAAGTCCTTACTAAAACGCGTTATTTTTAATAAAAACTAGATTGATTTACATATAACTTATCTCCCGCCAAGAAAAGAAAAAGAAAGCTCATATTGTCCCGCTATGTGGGATTCAAAATAATTTGGCGCTAGCCTCAGTTTGAAATAAGCTATATTTTGCGGGGGGAAAAGTTAGTTTGGCAAACCTGGGAGGCTGGAGTTGTATTACCATAGTCTGAAATACAGTCACGAAGCTTGTTGCGTTACGAAATTGCATTCTTTTGGTAGATGGAGCGACGCTAGCGCTCGCAGCGGCCAGCAAGCTGGCAACTGCCTTCAGCGCGTTATTCCCGGAGCTGATGATTTCACTTTTGTAGGGGTTTTATGAATATGGGAACATAAAAAATGCTCTGTTTTTATTAGTTCAGTCCTCTACATGTATCCCTAGGTACAGTTGTATGACGTATTTAATGAGTCTTAGGTAGAATGAATAGCCCATACTAGTTCAAAATTCATGTATTTGTTTCGATGATAGTCGCGGGCATAAAACAGTTCCCCCGATTCTTGGATGTAACGCGTAATCTCGAGAACCCCTGGGTGGATTTTGATGCTGTTTTCACCATTCTGTAAAGGATTTCTCGTGGAAGGTTTCTGTAGAAAAACATTCATTTGTGACCACAGGAAGCCGAGCAGTAACGATTTTAGTGAATCTAGTCAAAGAAAAACCTGTCGTCCTTGCGCCATTTCATCTTACTCTGGATAGACCGTTAAAAATATCTATATAGGCCTACTATGAGTGTAAGAATTTGTCAGCATGAAAAGTTCTACAAAAAGGGTCGCGACAGCATATCTCTATCTTTAATACATCACCCGCTATAAGTGATTTTACGTTTTCATTTCTGCCAACAATCTCCAGTAGAAATATAAATTACTAGCATCGGAGCGAGTTTACGTCGTAGGGAGCGAGTCTATCACCCCAGCTTCGGCCAGCATCAACTTTCGAGTCGTGTCGAGTTAAGACTTCAGAGAAGAGTATATGTGTTTGGAGTATCGCTGTTTAGCTCGGCTTTTCTGCATTGCGTCTGGGACCTGCCGTCCGTACGCTTTTCAAGCTTACGCTGGGTAAACCGTTGAAGATACCGGGCGAAGCCGGGGCGGTTACTAGCATGGGTATAATTGTAAATAGCTATGCTATATCAAATTCTTAACTATATCAAAAGCTAGTTCTTCCGTAAAAGTGAGTAACATTATAATTAAATAAGAAAATACCAGTGTGATTTGTGAAACGAAAAGTATAAAAAGATCTTAAGGTCTTAAATGCCTCAATTGTAAGTACTTCGTATTTTTTCTGTAATTTTGAAAACTTTCATTCCTGAATTTGAGAATATAATACAATGTCAATTTTACAAATAATTTCAGCAATAACAATATGGTGTACCATACCTTCACAGCAGTCGTGTGGGAGACCGGGTATTTCATAAGAGAATTAACAAACAGTGTACCACATCTAAGTTTGTGAGCATTATCCTTACGACATAAATTGGCTTACTTCAAAACGATTCGAGAAAAAGTTTATATTATTGTACAAAATAGTCTACATATGTATTAATTAAATCAACTCTGATTATTTGAATGCCATTTTCTACACCTGAAAATTAATATATCGGCACGTGTTTGAGATGACATCATTTACGTTTAATTTTCTTAATTTTCAAAATGCATTGATATTATTTATATTTGAATTGCAGCCAATGGCCATAGCATGGCATTTCAATTGAACGCCCGTAGGCTCTCCAATTTCAATTAGTTCCAACTTTGGCTACCAGACGCCACTGTCACTGACACCCAGTGGCGAACCTTGGAACTTGATAGAGTGTTTCTAAACAAATAACCTACACATTTTGGGTACACACTACCATTGTAGTGGTAGGTTCTTTTACATGCCATAAAAATATGACACTGGCCCGCCGGTTTCACTTCTCCTCCAAAGGAAGGCATATTCAACTGAAGGATTTTAACGCTCTTAAAAATACGACGATTTCGGCCGGGTTTGATCCTACCGAGACATGCTTCTGATTTATAACCGAATGGCTGCGTGGCTCGCCTGCTGTGCCCAAGGTTGCAAGATCTAATCCTGGCGCAGTCAGCTGGCATTTGAGGGTGCGTAAATACAAGGGAGCCGTGTCTGTAGATTTACCGGCACGTTAAAGATCCCCTTCGGGGCAAAATTCCGGCACCGCGGTGTCTCAAAAAGCCACAGTAGTTAAAAGGGACGTAAAACCAATAACATTATTATTGATTTATAACCAGTTAAAGACCTAGTTCCATTGTTTGTTTGAAAAACATTAAAATTCTAGCCTAAAATCCACAGCTCAAGTCTTACCTTTTAGGGTCCATTTGAAACTCGGGTGTCTTCTTATTGTTATTTGGACAACCTATATTAATAGAATGACTTCCCAGTTGGTCAGCACGAATATACCCAATAGGTTGGGTGAGGAGTAGATAGATAGATAGCTTCATTTTGTCTGGCAAGATTAGGGCCATTGGGCCCTCTCTTCCATCTAACCAGATTTTACAATTAATACATTATTACATTATTTGCAGAACTTAACAATGGTACTTAAATCTAACAGGAATACATTTCAGATCCGATCACAATACATATAATGGCAGGTAGGCATGGCGTAGGAGAAATTATTGTAATTAGTTAATTATTGCTAAAGTAAGGAAACACAAACACGAATAAAACAGAACCTGATGATGATGTGATGATGTTGATGATGATAAGCATCATGGATGACTTATTACTATAGCCTAATATTGATTTTGCAATGCGCATTTAAAAGGATGTAAGAAAACAGTTAGGTAACTAAACAGAAAATAAATAAAATGTAAATTAGAAACACGAATATAACTCAGCATAAGGATTCAAATATTTGACGTTGTACCCGTTCGTCCTGGGGATGCGATGACCCATCTGCTATTACATCGCATTCCTGGATTTCCAGGACAGAGCGGAGTCAAATGAACACCTAGTCAAATAAGGAATGTGTCGGAAATTCAGTTGAAATATCTCAAATGCAGAGGGTAACACAAGATAAAGTATCTCCAGGGTCGTTACGGGTTTAAATTTAATAAAAAAAAGATACAAATATCAATGGGCGCCATCAACTGAATCCCTAGCAAACCACATCCTTCCCTGGTTAAGCCTTAATTAAGACAAGGAAAGGAAATAGGAAAATCACATCATCATCAGATCACAACTAAGATAAAAACAAATTTATTCAACATTGATAGTCAGACAGACATATTAAACACTCATCCTACCTAAGAGCATGGTTGAATGCCAACGTTAAATTGTCATTGTTCAGAAAATCGAACCATCTCTATTCTACTCAAAGTGTATTTAATCCACATAAAATAGGAAAAATTTCTAAAGTTCTCTTGGGTTCTCAGGATCACCGTAGCACTATGTCTTTGCGTCACTGACATTCGTGATAACTGAGACCTAATTTCTCTTTAAATTAACATCATGAATGTGGATGTAAAAAATATTATTAATCTGTCTAATCACACATATTATAATCACATATTTTAAATATCACATAATTTATGGCTTGCATGGCATTATTCAAATGCTGAATATGTTAGTAAAATGCTCCTAAACATCGAATAACTAATTTACATTATTTACACTGTCATTAATCATTGCCTGTTTGTGAATCACAGAAAATCCACTATTCATTGGTTGTAATCATCATCATCATCAAAATTAATTGTTTAATTCATCAACACAAGTTGCAATTCTTCAAATCATTTCTCAAATAAATTTATTTAAATTCATTTAAATTTATTAATCATCAGCTTCTTTATTTAATTATCACCTTCCAATTCAGTTATTCATCATCTATTTAATCATCTATTAATTTATTTAAATCAGCTTATTTATTCAATCTTTAATTCATCCATTTATTTAATTCATTGATCTATTCCAAAATTTAATTTATCAATTTATTTAAATTTTATTCATCTGGTTATTTGGATTTTTATTATTTCATCTAGTCATTCTGATTTTTATTTCATTAGGTCAGATCATTAATATGCTTAATTTTCAGATTATTATTTCATTAATTATTATTATCAGAAAATCTTGTATTATCAACATTATTTATTTGTTTAATTTCCTAACAAATTGTTTAATATGGTTTATAGAACGTTGTCTTACAGTTTTTATCACTTCCAAGTTATATCTAGTATTTAATTATCATGCCAAAAAATATTATTGCCTTCACAAATTCACGTTGGATCTCAATATCCATAACTACATTATATATTTTCACTTTATCAAATATCACATTTGAATACCACAATTATTCCACAAACTCCATAAATATTCAGCGCACAGCATGAATCTCAAAATCATGCTAGACTGGGTTCGACAACCTCATGTCTGCTTCAAAATACATTAGCAATATTGCAACTTCCACTTGGCAACTTCCACAAAATGCCTATCACAAACTTCACTTAATCACGTTGCATGATCTACAAAAATACATAACTGGCTTCAAATTATCAACGCACACAATCTCCAATAACTGTAATTAATTTGATCACATCTTGACAACTTCTTAAACAATTAGGAAAAATATATTACCTTAGTAATCGTAATCGAATTCAAAACATGCTTTCAAATAGCATAAATTCTCTTAAAATTCTCATAATTCACTTCAAAGAAAAACACCAATGTGCTATAATCTCTCACATCGAAATATGCAATACTGATCTGCCTTAAAATAAATCTGACCATTAATGATTCATCTTATAAGATTCAATTACTTTAAATCCTTCTCAAAGGTATCAAATTCAATCATAAAAATTATCAAAAGCATCAGCTGTAACAGCTGTTAAATTGAAAGAACTCTCAAAAGAGTATAGCAACAAAATATTGGATTGGCAAACAAGAATTACAAAATGTAACCCTGCTGATATGTATTTTTAATTTATTTAACAACAAAATTCGACTGATATGAGACTAGTAGTTCCTTGTTTGATCCTCTTACAATCTCAAGTACACTCGGATGATAAAAATGAGTTCCTCAATGGCAAGTAAGATGAGTAACCACCACACGATCGTATAAATACGAAAGGCCTTGCCCCGTCGTCTAACATGATAATGCCCTGAACGATGGGTAAAGATGTGTACCACCACGCAATCGTATAAATACGAAAGGCCCCATCTCGTCGTCTCATGAGTGAATGTACCAGATTGGAATCAACAAGTCTCTAGTTGTCACATAAAAGCGATATTCATTCACTTGAGTGAATAACATCTTAATATCTCCAAACAATCCAATGGAAAAAATCCCTACTGATGAATAATACACACTCGCTAGTATGCAATGAACTGACGAAGTGATTTAAATAATCCAATTGCAGATCACGAGTTCGAAATACTCGCCACAAAAATTAACTATCCAGGAAAACTATCCTTACTGGAAAATGTCTAAAAGACCAAACATCTGCTTAATAAAGCCAACCAATGGTGAGAATTTCGTATAATGGTGCCTGCCATATCATATGGTAACGCCATATTCTAGCAAATTTTGGACAAATAAGGTCTAAGCCATGTCTAAATAATCGTATAACTCCTACTAGAAAAATATATATACATGTATGCCCAGTGCTCATGAAAAATTCATATTATAAAGTCATAACTCTTACAGTACCTTCTCATATCAGCTGTCATATTTCAAAGATCGTCGATTATCTGTGTGTAATAAATTTCTCGAAAGATCGACGTGAATATCGTATCACCCACGCGATAACGATCGCCTTCATATCCCAAGTGAATCAGCTGTTAGACCTCCTCTTCTGGAATCGAATCCATCGCTCCGTGGTGCCATCGCGTCTCTGTCTTCGTTTACTCCGACATGATGAACTGCATGTTATCCATAAAGGATACTGTCCAAAATCTTACGTAAATGTTCATAAAAGCAGCGTACCCCATATTCTTCTTCTACGTTACGCCACTGTCCCATACAATGTTCGGTTTGCTTGTTAAAAGTTCAATCTCCACAGCGGTTAAGTCTCACTTGTAGAAAATAAATTTTATTTATGAGAGTGTATACGTTTTTTTGAAACACCCTGTAGCTGTGTTCGTACTCGGTATTTTGTGATAATTCATGAAAAAAGAATTCTTATTAATGCACATGCCAATGTTCATAAGTGCATATTATTGTAACAGTTCGTTTGCTTAAATGCGTTAATGTTGTTTGGACCCCATGGTCGCTCTACATATTCCGTTATGAAATGCATAGTCGTAATGTAAATTGAATATCTAAGTTCATAATAATTATGCAGGCAGATAATTACAATATACTGCAATTATTGCAGTATATTGTAATTATCTGCCTGCACAATTCTATTACTGAATACAAGTCCCAACTCAATGTTGTAACTGAATGTTGAAATGAAGTTCAGCTTCTTTAATGTTGCCTTCGTATAAAAGTCGGAACTAGCCCGCTCGGATCTTCTGCATTGTTCCAGAATGAACTATGCTTAAAGCCGGCCTCGCCATGCCGCTTTGCTATACTGTCCTGCGTTATAAAATGCAGCTCGAAATAAAGTTCTCAAACTCGTATTACAATGCTGTTCTGAACCCCGGCCTTTCTCCTCCGTACACGGCCCGTACAGCCTGCCTCTTAACCGGTCTTCTCGCCGTCCGCCCTGCGTTGCTCGCCTTGTCCCAATGACCTACTTCCTGCTGTCTGCTGGGTTAAGTAATACTGTGGCCTTCGCTTTACGTAACAAATGCTGTTCACCGCTCGACTTCACCGTACGCTCTGCTCATGTGTACCACTTCAGCTCGCTGGCTGAACTCGACTGATGTCTCTAAACTGCAATTACCAGCTCCTGCCTGGCGCGGTCACGTGACTCTCTCCCACTTTCTGCTGTCGTGCGTCACGAATATATTCTCGACCACCTTCATCTCGGCTATTAAGTTATACAATAACTTAAGGGATTATCTGTCTTTCTTCAAGTTATTATCATATATAATGCTTGTTATCTCTTCTCTTCTGAGATGATTAAATATACTGTTCCATAAAGATCTTACTAAAACTTTAAATTTCCTCCCATAATTCCATCTACCTGACTGGCAATGCCTTCTTGATCCTTGGCCTTCTACGTCATTTCCTAATATTCTCCTCTACTCGATGTGAGCGCTATCATTACAATTTTTCCCATAAATCTCAACTACGGCTTAATGTCAGCTGGCGTAGCCGATAGCCTCAACTAGGTAGCGGGTACATCTCTCCCGTACATCTCCTTTTTTTTTATCAGGCTTGAGAAAAAAATACACTCTCAGGCATTCTATACACTACATATGTACACGATAGCTCTATAATCCTCTTATTCAGCATAATGATACTTTCTAATGCTAGCTGCGTTAAAAGTCCCCACAACTTCATTAGTATCCATTCCCTCGATGTACTATATCTCCTTAAATTAGATCCTCTTCTTTGACTTGCTATGTTTCAACAATGATGATTGATTCCCAATGATTAGTATTCTGCTCTGAAATTAATTTGTCGTTTTTTTTCCTTCACCACTCGTGCTTGCTCGATTAACATCTCGAGTTATCTCTTCGGGTGGTGCACTAGGCTGTCTACTTTCTTGCCTTGATCTCCCATATTCTCGATTGTCTTGTCTTTCATTTGGATCATTTCTTCGGCTATCCTGCCTATCGTTCTGATTGGCAGGACCTTGCTGACCTTGGTTCCAGTTGTATCGACCTCGATATCTATTATTGAACCTATTCCTATTCTGGTATCTGGAATTCTGATCATAGTTCCTGTATCCACTGTTTCTTGCGTCCTGATCGTATGGCCTCTCGTATGGTCCTCGATATCGATCATTCCCGCGAACGTTTGAATATTACTTCTATTCCCTTCGTTCCTTCTGTTTCCCCAGGAATCTCTTCTGTCAGTCTGTGCTGCATTATCGACAACTACCGCATTCACCTCTTGCGTGTTTCGATTCTCGTTCCGTGCAGTTCTGGGTGTGATTTTAGCGCTTGTGTAGTCTAATCGGCGTAATATATCGTCATAGTGCTCAAGTGTGTTCGCTCCCGATGCTATGAGTGATCGTTGTACCTCAGTTGGCAACTGTCTTGCTATAGCTTGCAAGAGCTCTTCTTCTGGCAATGGAGGAATCAAAAACTGCAACTTAGCCAATTTCGAAGTAAAGTAATTAGCATAATGCGTTGGATGTGACGTAGAGTAACGTTTCGAATACATTTCTGCTCTTACATTCAGCTGATCCTCCGCACTCCAAAATCTCCTTAAGAATGCTATGGCAAATTGTTCCATATTCGCAAAATTGCTCCTGAATGCGCGAAACCTAGTTAACGCAGGCCCATCTAAGGCGCGTTCGACTTTCCTTAGTTCCCTTTTCTTGGCTACTCTATTTTCCGCCATATAATCGCGAATATCCCTCAGAAATTCGACTGGTGTGACTCCTGTGTTTCCTGAAAACTTCCTTGGTTTGTCGTCCAAATTTCTGATGATGGTCACTGGACCTGAGTATCGTTCACTCGTACCAAACGTACTCCTATTCGAATTCGGATTATCTTGAGGGGTTGAACTAGCCCTTTCGAATGTTACATTCTGTTGCGTTTGACGGTCTTCTCCCACGCTAACCTCTTGACTGTTCATACTGCGGTCTATCGGTGTCTGATTCATCGATACTTCCCCCGTTGTAACATTTTGACTTGTGAAACTCTCTATTATAGATTCTATTTTAGTCATCCTATCTTCTGTTCTTTTTTCTACGGTCTTGACCTGAGTTTCCAAATTATTTAACGACGTAACATTCTGCGTTCTGTTACTCTCTTCTAAATCGTTCTTTAATTTGTCTATCTTGTCTTCGCATGTAGTCTCTACTGACGCGACTTGTTCCTTTAACTGATCAACATCTGTCCTAAATTGAGTTGAATCTATCTTCATCGCTTCCTTATTCTCAGTAAATCTCGCTTCCAAGTTCGCCATACCTGCGATTAACTTCTCATCCAACCCTGCACGTTTTTCTTTTGCTTCGGCATCGACCTCACTATACCGTTCTTCCACTATTGCACCGACTCTATTTTTAAATAAAGCTAAGTTTTCATTAACCTTTTTGTCTACATCATCATCAATTTTCCTAATGTCTATCTGCAATTGGTTTTCTAAGGATTTTAAGTTAGAATTAACCTCTCCTAAGACTTCCTCTTGAACTGTCCCAATTACTGACTTTAAACCTTTGATTTCGTTACCTAGATTCATTTCTAGACCTTTGATTTTAGATTCGAAAGATACTTCGGTAGACCACTCTTGTATTTTGCCTACATCTGCCACTAAACCATCAATGTCGAATCTCAACTTCGATACATCCGATTTAATGTCTTTCTGAATAGACATAACATCTGCTCTTAAATTAAAAATGTTTTCTTCTTCTCTCATTTCTAAATCAATAATATTTTTTCTTAACATTTGCACATTTTTCTCTCCTTTCATTTCTACTGCTTTTATATCTAATTGTAAAGCCTTAAAAATTGCATCATTCTTTAACGTTAATCTATTCTCCAAACTAGTTAAATTGTTTTTCAACTCTGTGTTATTATCTTCACTACGAGCTTGTAATCTAGTTTCTAATAATTTAAAACTATCTCTCAAGTTGCCTTCAGTACTGGTCTGTAGTCTAGTTTCTAATGACTTTAAATTTTCCTTTAAATTGTCTTCACTATTTGACTGTAATCTAGTCTCTAATGACTTTAAATTATCTTCACTATTTGACTGTAATCTAGTCTCTAATGACTTTAAATTATCTTCACTATTTGACTGTAATAATTTCAATTCTTCCCTATTACTAGTCTGTAAAGCTTCCACATTTTCTTTACATCTAGCTTCTAACCTAGCTTCTGAATTATTTATCTGCTCTTTAACTTCTGTTTCCATTTTAGAAATAGTTACTGCAATACTAGACATGCCATTCTGTAACTCTCCTAACACCTTAGCTAAATCTTCCGGTAACATAATTATATTTTTCAATGAACGTTTTATTCAGAGACGTTAGACAACAACACATCACAATGTATCAATTCCTGCATTTACTTGGGTATAAGAAAAATGACTTATAACTAAACATGATATGATACTAATATGATTAACATGATCACTGGAATGGGCATACAAGTATATTGTCTGACTAAGTTTAATAAATTTTATAACACCATTAAATGAAATTGAGATCAATCTCTCCGTAATCTAAATTTGATGTGATTCCATAGAATAAACAAAATCGAAGCCCCACAGATGCGTAAAGCCAATTCTCCCTCTCTCTCTGTACCCGTTCGTCCTGGGGATGCGATGACCCATCTGCTATTACATCGCATTCCTGGATTTTCAGGACAGAGCGGAGTCAAATGAACACCTAGTCAAATAAGGAATGTGTCGGAAATTCAGTTGAAATATCTCAAAAGCAGAGGGTAACACAAGATAAAGTATCTCCAGGGTCGTTACGGGTTTAAATTTAATAAAAAAGATACAAATATCAATGGGCGCCATCAACTGAATCCCTAGCAAACCACATCCTTCCCTGGTTAAGCCTTAATTAAGACAAGGAAAGAAAATAGGAAAATCACATCATCATCAGATCACAACTAAGATAAAAACAAATTTATTCAACTTTGATAGTCAGACAGACATATTAAACACTCATCCTACCTAAGAGCATGGTCGAATGCCAACGTTAAATTGTCATTGTCCAGAAAATCGAACCATCTCTATTCTACTCAAAGTGTATTTAATCCACATAAAATAGGAAAAATTTCTAAAGTTCTCTTGGGTTCTCAGGATCACCGTAGCACTATGTCTTTGCGTCACTGACATTCGTGATAACTGAGACCTAATTTCTCATTAAATTAACATCATGAATGTGGATGTAAAAAATATTATTAATCTGTCTAAACACACATATTATAATGACATATTTTAAATATCACATAATTTATGGCTTGCATGGCATTATTCAAATGCTGAATATGTTAGTAAAATGCTCCTAAACATCGAATAACTAATTTACACTATTTACACTGTCATTAATCATTGCCTGTTTGTGAATCACAGAAAATCCACTATTCATTGTTTGTAATCATCATCATCATCAAAATTAATTGTTTAATTCATCAACACAAGTTGCAATTCTTCAAATCATTTCTCAAATAAATTTATTTAAATTCATTTAAATTTATTAATCATCAGCTTATTTATTTAATTATCACCTTCCAATTCAGTTATTCATCATCTATTTAATCATCTATTAATTTATTTAAATCAGCTTATTTATTCAATCTTTAATTCATCCATTTATTTAATTCATTGATCTATTCCAAAATTTAATTTATCAATTTATTTAAATTTTATTCATCTGGTTATTTGGATTTTTATTATTTCATCTAGTCATTCTGATTTTTATTTCATTAGGTCAGATCATTAATATGCTTAATTTTCAGATTATTATTTCATTAATTATTATTATCAGAAAATCTTGTATTATCAACATTATTTATTTGTTTAATTTCCTAACAAATTGTTTAATATCGTTTATAGAACGTTGTCTTACAGTTTTATCACTTCCAAGTTATATCTAGTATTTTTTTATCATGCCAAAAAATATTATTGCCTTCACAAATTCACGTTGGATCTCAATATCCATAACTACATTATATATTTTCACTTTATCAAATATCACATTTGAATACCACAATTATTCCACAAACTCCATAAATATTCAGCGCACAGCATGAATCTCAAAATCATGCTAGACTGGGTTCGACAACCTCATGTCTGCTTCAAAATACATTAGCAATATTGCAACTTCCACTTGGCAACTTCCACAAAATGCCTATCACAAACTTCACTTAATCACGTTGCATGATCTACAAAAATACATAACTGGCTTCAAATTATCAACGCACACAATCTCCAATAACTGTAATTAATTGATCACATCTTGACAACTTCTTAAACAATTAGGAAAAATATATTACCTTAGTAATCGTAATCGAATTCAAAACATGCTTTCAAATAGCATAAATTCTCTTAAAATTCTCATAATTCACTTCAAAGAAAAACACCAATGTGCTATAATCTCTCACATCGAAATATGCAATACTGATCTGCCTTAAAATAAATCTGACCATTAATGATTCATCTTATAAGATTCAATTACTTTAAATCCTTCTCAAAGGTATCAAATTCAATCATAAAAATTATCAAAAGCATCAGCTGTAACAGCTGTTAAATTGAAAGAACTCTCAAAAGAGTATAGCAACAAAATATTGGATTGGCAAACAAGAATTACAAAATGTAACCCTGCTGACATGTATTTTTAATTTATTTAACAACAAAATTCACTGATATGAGACTAGTAGTTCCTTGTTTGATCCTCTTACAATCTCAAGTACACTCGGATGATAAAAATGAGTTCCTCAATGGCAAGTAAGATGAGTAACCACCACACGATCGTATAAATACGAAAGGCCTTGCCCCGTCGTCTAACATGATAATGCCCTGAACGATGGGTAAAGATGTGTACCACCACGCAATCGTATACATACGAAAGGCCCCATCTCGTCGTCTCATGAGTGAATGTACCAGATTGGAATCAACAAGTCTCTAGTTGTCACATAAAAGCGATATTCATTCACTTGAGTGAATAACATCTTAATATCTCCAAACAATCCAATGGAAAAATCCCTACTGATGAATAATACACACTCGCTAGTATGCAATGAACTGACGAAGTGATTTAAATAATCCAATTGCAGATCACGAGTTCGAAATACTCGCCACAAAAATTAACTATCCAGGAAAACTATCCTTACTGGAAAATGTCTAAAAGACCAAACATCTGCTTAATAAAGCCAACCAATGGTGAGAATTTCGTATAATGGTGCCTGCCATATCATATGGTAACGCCATATTCTAGCAAATTTTGGACAAATAATGTCTAAGCCATGTGTAAATAATCGTATAACTCCTACTAGAAAATATATATATACATGTATGCCCAGTGCTCATGAAAAATTCACATTATAAAGTCATAACTCTTACAGTACCTTCTCATATCAGCTGTCATTATATTTCAAAGATCGTCGATTATCTGTGTGTAATAAATTTCTCGAAAGATCGACGTGAATTTCGTATCACCCACGCGATAACGATCGCCTTCATATCCCAAGTGAATCAGCTGTTAGACCTCCTCTTCTGGAATCGAATCCATCGCTCCGTGGTGCCATCGCGTCTCTGTCTTCGTTTACTCCGACATGATGAACTGCATGTTATCCATAATGGATACTGTCCAAAACCTTACGTAAATGTTCATAAAAGCAGCGTACCCCATATTCTTCTTCTACGTTACGCCACTGTCCCATACAATGTTCGGTTTGCTTGTTAAAAGTTCAATCTCCACAGCGGTTAAGTCTCACTTGTAGAAAATAAATTTTATTTATGAGAGTGTATAAGTTTTTTTGAAACACCCTGTAGCTGTGTTCGTACTCGGTATTTTGTGATAATTCATGAAAAAAGAATTCTTATTAATGCACATGCCAATGTTCATAAGTGCATATTATTGTAACAGTTCGTTTGCTTAAATGCGTTAATGTTGTTTGGACCCCATGGTCGCTCTACATATTCCGTTATGAAATGCATAGTCGTAATGTAAATTGAATATCTAAGTTCATAATAATTATGCAGGCAGATAATTACAATATACTGCAATTATTGCAGTATATTGTAATTATCTGCCTGCACAATTCTATTACTGAATACAAGTCCCAACTCAATGTTGTAACTGAATGTTGAAATGAAGTTCAGCTTCTTTAATGTTGCCTGCGTATAAAAGTAGGAACTAGCCCGCTCGGATCTACTGCATTGTTCCAGAATGAACTATGCTTAAAGCCGGCCTCCCCATGCCGCTTTGCTATACTGTCCTGCGTTATAAAATGCAGCTTGAAATAAAGTTCTCAAACTCGTATTACAATGCTGTTCTGAACCCCGGCCTTTCTCCTCCGTACACGGCCCGTACAGCCTGCCTCTTAACCGGTCTTCTCGCCGTCCGCCCTGCGTTGCTCGCCTTGTCCCAATGACCTACTTCCTGCTGTCTGCTGGGTTAAGTAATACTGTGGCCTTCGCTTTACGTAACAAATGCTGTTCACCGCTCGACTTCACCGTACGCTCTGCTCATGTGTACCACTTCAGCTCGCTGGCTGAACTCGACTGATGTCTCTAAACTGCAATGACCAGCTCCTGCCTGGCGCGGTCACGTGACTCTCTCCCACTTTCTGCTGTCGTGCGTCACGAATATAATCTCGACCACCTTCATTTCGGCTATTAAGTTATACAATAACTTAAGGGATTATCTGTCTTTCTTCAAGTTATTATCATATATAATGCTTGTTATCTCTTCTCTTCTGAGATGATTAAATATACTGTTCCATAAAGATCTTAATAAAACTTTAAATTTCCTCCCATAATTCCATCTACCTGACTGGCAATGCCTTCTTGATCCTTGGCCTTCTACGTCATTTCCTAATATTCTCCTCTACTCGATGTGAGCGCTATCTTTACAATTTTTCCCATAAATCTCAACTACGGCTTAATGTCAGCTGGCGTAGCCGATAGCCTCAACTAGGTATCGGGTACGACGTGTTGAGTTCAGTTTTCATTTCTTTTGTGATATGTGGGCTATAACTGACATTGCTGCCTGAAGCTAGACGGGGTTGCAATTACTTTGCCTGTGTAATTCATAGGCTACACATAATAAAACGTTTCTCACCCCCCCCCCCTCCCCCTCCCTTTATGCGAGAAATGTTTTAATAAGTGTATAAACAAGTCATGCATTTTTATTTCAGGCACTAGAAGATAAATTGTCACTCCCCGCCTAATCTAATTAGGTACCCTGCACTCGCGTTGACCGACTGAAAAGCGATATAGGTTACATAGTAACACTTTATTTTTATTTAGCGTATGGCTTTTAGTGCCCGGACTGTCGAGGACATGTTCGACTTGCCAGAGGCTGTGGCTGCTTCAAGCGGACACCCATGGGGAGAGCTACAAGTTCCATTCAATTTCAAGTAGTTCCAACTTTCGGTACCAGATGTCACTAACACCTGGTGGTGAGCGTTGGAATTTTGATAGAGCGTTTCAAGGAAATCTAACCTTGAAATTTAGCTTCACACAAGTTTAGTTAGTGGAAGGATCTTTTACATGCCATAGGCTAAATCTATGACATGGGACCGCGGTTTTCTTCCCCTCCGAAGGAAGGCATACTGAAGGATTTTAACGCTCTTAAAAATCCGACGACTTCGGCCGGGTTTGAACCCGCGATCTTGGGCACAGCAGTTCAGCATGCTACCAACTACGCCACCGAAGCCGCTACTTAGCAACACTGAAATGTGGCTGTTAATATTTGATCTGTTGATTGCACTGCACATCTCCTCTTGTAAGACACATGATTATGGATAGGCTATAACTGTTACACACTGCTAACATACAGTAAATCCAGCAACAATAACATTCACCTACACAGCGCAGTCGACACATGATTGCTGGCTGAGTGAGAGCATTGTTGACGCGCGACGCGCGTCGGTAGAAAATATGAGCGAAGCTTCTCGACTGTAGATATACTGTGGTTATAGGTTGTCATGAAGACGTGTCTAGCCTCAAATGTGGAGTCGGGCCGAAAGGCGACAACTGTACATCACGAGTAGCCGCGCGGTGGTGCAACAGACACAAATCACAACCATGCCGATTTTCCAATGGCGGGGTTCTAACCCCCAGTGACCCCTCCTGGCTACGCCACTGTAAGCCTCTCCAAACTGTCAGGACCACTTACTAGGCCACTCAGCCGTTACCATTGGTTCGTACCAATAATAATAATAATAATAATAATAATAATAATAATAATAATAATAATAATAATAATAATATAATAATAATAATAATAATAATAATAATATATAGATTTATTGAGCACACTGTGTACATAGCCTGGGTAAAACAGACTCATTGAAAGTTCTTATCGTTTGTATTTAAGTTTATGGGTTTTGTCCTCTCATTGCAGACTATTAGTGATACTGTGGGCATTGGAGACCACATAGCGCACAGATAGGCTACACTGAATCGAAGCGTGGTGGTATCCTCTTTGGTTACAGACTCTATGGTGGAAGCCGTGTGCTGCGGCCCTTGTGAAGACGTGCCGTAATTGGAAGCTAGGTACTTTCCATTCCTCCGAGTTCATTGCTGGAGTTTCGTGGAAGTCTGGGTCTATTGCTGCTGCCTTTTGTTCTCGTTCTTCGATATGGGCCTCGTACGCTGCCGTGTTTTCAAGCTTGTTGTTTGTCCTTAGCGCCCTGATGAAGAAGTCAGTGTCTACTAGTTTGTATTATTATTGAATCCCGGCGCAGTCAGTCGACATTTGAAGGTGCTTAAATCGCAGATTTCGGAGATTTGTGGATCATATCTTTGAAATTATTTTTCCAATATAGGCCCTACACTTGTCCTGTTGCCTTCCCTTGTTCAAAAGGCTGACTGACGATCTCACTTGGTGTGCCCAAGTTTGCAGGATTGGCACGCTTTGCGATACATGGTTTCCATCATCGTATTTGTTCCAGGAAATCCTTTCACCAGGCTAGCGAGGAGTGTACATGTGTTTTGTGTGGAGAACAGTGTCATACATAATCACGTAATTGAGTGCTAGAAGAGAGCGGACTGTCTGACTCAATTTTGTTGTGATTCTTGAGCCTGATGTAATGTACATATTTTGCACATTGTGCGTAGTAAATATGTTATTATTATTATTATTATTATTATTATTATTATTATTATTATAATTAAAGGCCATTCTCGCATCAGATACCACAGGAGCTTAATCTATTTTCTAGTAGCACCTGGAAAAGTAACACGACACTTTATTGCGCGTAAAAGTACGTTTCAAACCATTTACTACATAAAAATAGTTTATAAGAAGCCGAGCACTTGGGTCAATAATGGCAGCCGCTCGGGAAATGGCGCTACTTTGGTAATAAAGAGCTCTATCGTCATGTCTAACTCCTGACATCTAGTGGATATGCATCGAACTAGTTTAATGATCGTCCTCCACTCACATCCTCTTTGGTCATGAACCTCCTGCAACTTCATGTTGTCCTAATACAGCCCGCACTGAAAAATGACGTTGCACTACGGTCGTCCTCCATTTTCTTGGGGCGAACAAGGTGGGCCCAATTCTGTGGGGTGCAATTCTCCAAACCGTAGTTGATACTCGGAAGATCTTGCGTGAGGATGATTTATTTCGCATCATTGCACGCAGGGTGGGTGGGCGATTAGCCTCCTAGACATGTTTAAATACTGCGACGGAGATACATTTAGCCTACCACTTGTTACAATAATAGGTTTATCACGAATTTCGGCTCTTCTTACCTGGGCAATCGCAGGTTTCCGGCTGCTTACGATTAGTTACCTCACCCACCCTATGTATAGGCTACAGGTGATTAATCAAGTACGCATGCATAATGCTCGGCAAGTTCAAGTGAAGCCCTGAATGAGGAAGGTGCCGGCGCGAGCGAGCGAGGGAGGGAGAAGGGTAGAGCACGCGGCGGGCTGGGGGAGAGAATGACACCATTAGTATATAAATTATCCTCACGTGCGCGCTACCCAGCGACAGTTGGTTTCTGTGCAAGTCACGCTTTTCGCGTGCAGCAAATAGCAGTAGATCCAGCAACATAATGTCAGGAGGGGCAAGGGGAAGCCTAGTAGTACGCATTTTTTCCGGGGCTTCAGATGAACGTGTCACGCTGTACAAGTAATGTGGATAGGTATTAAACGGTACAACCACCATTCCTTTCTTTCTTTCTTTCTTTCTTTCTTTCTTTCTTTCTTTCTTTCTTTCTTTCTTTCTTTATTTCTTTCTTTCTTTCCTTCTTTCTTTCTTGCTTTCTTTCTTTAATTAAAAGGGATGAACGCCGCATGGTATCACTAAAAATCGGATTCTGAACATTCATGCATTGAAATATTTACTAGTCTATAATTTTTTCCAATAGGTTAATATGAGTAATTTATAGAGTTTTTAGTTTTTTCATTTCTTATACTTTCCAGCTGTGACAGCTCTTCAAGTTTCAAACCCGTTTCTCATTATCTCCAACATGAGCATGACAAGTTCAAACAGTGTTCTCATATCTACTGTATAATAATGACTACTAGAGTTGACATCTTTAGAAAAAGGTTTTGCCGTTAAAAAATTATAGATAAGTTGTCATAAGTTGACATAAAGAACGATGATGTTTTCAAAATCCACAATTAATTAATTTTTCCGTTTCGTCAATACATAAAATAGTTCATTGAAATTTAATTTAGTCATATTTTTCTCAGCTTTCTTACAGTACCATATCACACTGTTATTCCCTGCCAAACTTTTCCTTACGACCATCCTATGTACATAAACAGAGTGGTTCGGCAACCCCTTATTTTATTTGGAGGAAGGCAACCCAACTAACGCGTAGGCCTATATCATAGTCATCCTAAAAACATTAGTATTCTACCTGCTCCTTTATGGCCTTAATACAACTTTACCATTGAGTTCATGCTCGCGAATATACAGTATTAGAAATCATTAGCGGTCGTTTTATTTCAATGACCTCAACTATAATGCATGTTTTAATCGATCACAGCTCCGAATAACACCCCCTTACGTTAGGACAGGTGTCTATGCAGGCTACGTATAGATTCAATACGTGCCAGCAATTCGCTATGGCTATCGTTAGCTAAGGTGGCTAAGTCATGCATTCCTGCTGTTGCGTCAGGCAAGCTGCTGGGTAGCAGGTTCGATCCTCGGGCTGGTACATGCCGTTTAAATGTACTATGGCCGCTTATGTACCTATTCCAACGAGTGAATTTTATTTGTCCTGAAAAGGACCATTTTATCCGATGGTACGTAGTCAGGTTGGATGACGACATAATGATCTGTAAAACGAAAGCAAGGTGCCCTGCATATTCAGGGTAGCAAGTGTCAAAATTTTGACCACCTTGGTTTAAAGGAAAAATCTGACTCACTCAGGCCACCGCACGTGCGCGCCAAAACACTCTGTAACCTCGGGATATAAGCCATACCTCATTCTTACGTTCGACAAATATAAAACAGTGGTGTAGTGGTCAGCGTGCTTAGCTGCCACCCCGGAGGTCCGAGGTACGAAATTTGAAAAGTTGTATGAGGCCTGGAATGGGGTCTATTCAGACTCGGGTGGTCCAAATGAGTAGAGGGGCTTCAATTCCCACCTCAGCCACACTCGAAGTGGTTTTCTGTGGTTTCCCACTTCGTCTTCGGGCAAATGCCGAGATGATACCTACCGTTAGGCCACGGCCGCCTCCTTCCCTCTTCCTTGTCTATCTCTATCCGTCCCATTCTTCTCATCCTACCCCATCCCTCATGAGGCCCCCTCTTCGCTTTGCAGGTGAGGCCACCTGTGCGAGGCGCTAGTCCTGCCTCCCCCGACCCGATGTCAAGCTCCAGGACACTGCCCGTAGAGGCGGTAGAGGTTGGATCCCTCGCTGAGTCCGTGGGAAAAGCCTACCTGGAGGATAAACTGACTGCGAAAAAACGAATTAATTCATCCACTAATGAGGAAAACCGTATCTGAAATTATCAGAAACGAAAGCTGCTAACTGAATGAGCGTCTGCTGAATGAATTTTCAGGTAGGATTATTTTTATACAAGCAAAATAAAGTGTTTTGGCATGCATGTGGAATTGATTTTCAAATCTTTATCATCTACTCGAGACCAACCTTAGTCATCCTGGAAGTGGTTTTCCGTGGTATCCCACTTTTACTCCAGATAAAATGCTGGGATGGTTCGAAATTTAAGACCACTGCCACTTCCTTAACACTCCTACCTTCAGATACAAATATACAAACTACTACCGACACCGTAATAAGATAGGTTATTAGACAAATTTAAACACACGTAAGAACACAAGAATGTGATGATCACGATGTCCAAGCCCCTAAAGTTTGAAAAGAAACCTCAAATATTGACGCCGCTAAGAACAGCAAAATGAAGTCTCACGTGCATGGGATCAAGGCTCAGGAACTACTGTATTAGTTCTACTGACGCAGAATTTGAATTAAAGAGAACTTTGAACCTTCTTCTCCACCTTGTAACTCGTTGTTCTTTGAGGCAACTATTTTCCTAAAATTGGCTACGATGGTGAAAATACACTTGCGAAACATTCCACTGGGTAATTTCCAGCCAATGGTACCTACTTAAAACTCTGATTTTTAGCTTGAAAGTAATACCAATTTGTGGATGAGGGTATATTAATCATACCCTACCAGTGTAAACACCTCACTGATTAATCTACAAATGCCAATGATCGTATGACAGTTTGAGTGTTAAGAGTGCACGGCAGTTGCATTGAGAACAGCCCTTAACCGCGTGAACATTACACTAATTCTCATAGCTCCATAACGTAATGTTTTCGCTACCCACAATGCAGTGGAAACGCACGTGACTAGGTGATGCGATCGAGGTGCCTTATTGGATAAGCAAACACCTGCACATATAAAAGCCATCACAATAGAAGAAAAGAAAATGAATCTTATCCTTGAACGTGTACATTAATATTTCTAATGCTCGACGACTAAAATCGTATTCGAACCGGTAAGAACGTTTTAGATAAAGAAAGTCTTGTGTCCAATCCAAACGTTCTCACTATCTCTCTTCATAAATTTGCAAAATTCAACGTACTCTGCACAGGAATACATCGTAAGGGAATAAATGTGGTAATGTGACTTTGTAAGTGTAGCTTGATATTATATCCCCACTTAATTGGATCACGTGCTGTCGTTCAAAAAGGTTTGCCTACGGCTGGATTCAGAGCACTATTCTGCTCGGTTACGCATACCACGTCAGATCGGACGTTAACCACCTCAGCCACGGAGACAACGTACACATTGAACGCTACACGGGTACTAGTTAACTAGGCTGTTCCACCTCGAACGTTAGTGTGCGTGTCAAAGTCTTCAATCATGGTCTATAGTGTTCTTTTGACATTCTACTATTGCAGATCACGTGACGTAACCTATTAATTCGATTGTATTACAAGTAGATGTTTTCCTCAAGGAGCAATGAATCACATGTTCGTAGAACGGTCCTTAGTATTTGACGCGGAAGTGATTACGGTCGTTTTTCCTTTGCTAGGCCCATGGCTGATTTTACATTGCTGTCACACAGGTAGTGCGCAGAGCAATATCGACCATCAGGAGAATTGTAATGTTAGTTGGTTTTCATAAAACTAAATAATAAGGGGCTGGTGAACCACTCTGTAGAGCCCAGGTCAAAACTTTTGTAAGGATCAATTTCCTACTCTTCTACAGAGGAAAATAACGTTACGCGAGTTATGGTTTTGGACTGTATATCCAAGGAAGCTGGTGGGGTGTGACAGTCTTAAGCAATAGAATGGTAGAGGGCACCATTCTCAAATAGTGGATCTTGCAGGCACAGCTATGATAGAGTTCTTATTTAACGATACTAAATTTATATGAGTATATTTCATTGTCACACTTGATCTCGTCCATGTTTATGGTGTCCTCTTGCATAATTTCCATTATCTGATGATAACAGTCCTTTTTTCTACATGTTAAGTATGATCATCACATTTTAGATACCGCCCAGAGGCTCACGACTAATGAGACATGGGTTGGCGACCACCAGACCCCAGCTGAGTCCGGCATTGCCTTCACTTACCTGTGCCGGGCTCCTCACTGTCACCTTTTCTTTCGGCCTCCCTTTGTCATCTCTTGTTCTCTTCCGACCCCGACGGTATTAGGGTATCCGAGGTCTAGGGAGTCTTTCATTTTCCCGCCTTAACTGGCCTTTCTCTCATCTTTTTTGATCCCTCAATCTTCGAGGGGAGTGGCTTCGGTGGCGTAGTTGGTAGCATGCTGAGCTTCTATGCCCAAGATAGCGGGTTCAAACCTGGCCGAAGACGTCGCATTTTTTAAGAGCGTTAAAAATCCCTCAGTATGCCTTCCTTCGGAGGGGATTTATGGCCTGTTAAAGAACCTTCCACTAATTACACATGTGTGAAGCTAAATTGTATAGGTTAAGAATGTAAACAACGCTCTTAGGTTCCTACGTTCGTTGCCAAGAGCCGACTGCGGTGGCGTCTAGTAGTTAAGTTCTGAACTAGGCCTAGTTGTCGTTGACGGTGGCGTTTGGCGGCAAAAGTAGGAACTATTTGATCAATTCAAATTTGCAGTCCTTACTTGAATTAAAAGACAGATACACACAATAATACAGCCATCACAATTAACACCGGTTATCAGACAGATTCTACACACACCCAAAGTACACGGGGCTATATGATCGCGTTGTCGCAGCCCCTAAACTGAGGAACCAACCAACCAACCAACCAATCTTCGAGGGGTCAGAGCTCTTGTTTTTCTTTTCATGATATAGCCTATCCTGCCTTCTGCTCAAGGCCCTAAAGGAGGCAGGGTGTCTGTAGCCCCACCACTTCTGGTGCACTCTGGATAGTGCTACACCCTCAAGGGCTCACGACTAGTGAGCTTGGGATTTGGTGACCCCGAGGGATTCCTAACCTTGGTCCGGTTTTCCCCCTTTTTCCATTGCCTTTGGGGCTGACCCTCTCCTCTTTCCCCTTCCTTTCTGCCTTTCTTGGCTCTCCTTCCTTGCTTCCAAGTCCGTCAATTCTCATTATTCGAGGGTTGGGGGCATTTCCTTTCCTCATCTCTTTTATTTACATTCTATTTTTTTTCGTTTCCCTTTTCCTCTTCTAGTTTGTAAGTCAGTAGTTAGATTTGTTGTAGTTCTCATTTGATCATCTTCCATTTTCAATATCTCCCAAATCATTAGGGGCCGATAACCTAGATGTTAGGCCCCTTAAAACAACAACTATCATCATCATTTTAGATGATGATATAAAGGCCTAAGTTTGGCCCATACTATATATTAATGAACAATTGTATGTATTGAAGGGGCGTAGAATTGTAATTGAATAGGGCATTTCGAATATAATACAGATGTTGTTAACTACAATTCTTAAAATACTTCCTTAGAACCATTCATGGGTGGGGAGGTGACTCTCGTAGCGCAGCCATTTTAATGTGGACTTACTGTAGGACATCCTTGGTCGCTGTGTGCACGGAAACTTCCCCTCTTTAGTCTGCAGTCGAGGCACGGTGGGACGGTAGACCTATACAAGAGAGCAGTAAACTTGCAATTGTGAACATGAACATTGGAGATCGCAAACGTAGCCTATATGAATACCTTAAGCGAAATACCAAGTTGTCCGCATTTAACATGTAGCCTATCTGTTCGTTACGTAGTGCCTAACTACACGTAGGCCTACTTCCGACAATGCTCCTTTTCTTTGCGGTTTATAACTATCATTGTCCTTCTAGGCGGTTCTCGAGATACGCGGTTTCCTCTCTTATTGCCTTTCAGTTCTGTGTACCTCAACACAGGATTATTTTTTTAAGAGCGGCCCATCTTTTAGGCCTACTTATTGTGTCACTTATGTATCTCCTCCCTGTTCTTACTACTTCACAATTTTAACTCTATGACTTAGTTGATACTTATTTTATTACTGTAGTCACTAGACTGTCTTATATTGTCCACGAGATTGACTGTAGCCCAAATTAATCAAATTGGCAATGCTTTAATTGCTATAAGACCAAACTTCTTTGTATGTTTTTCCCATGTCGGATTGTCGCAAGCTTGCACCGCGAATTATTGATGGTAACCGGATGATGCGTGCTCTGACTGAGGTGGGGTGTCTTCATACTGATCTTCTGAAAATAGTTCCTTGCGTAGTCATATCTTGAACTGCCTTGCTTAATTTCACTGGCAGGCTCCCGATATTGGCATTTTTTAATGTCGACAATTCTTCTGATTTTAATGGTATTGAACCCTTGCAAAGAAGCTTATGAGACTCAGTTTCGGGGGATGTAACAGTCCATTTCGTAAGTTGTTGTAAAAGCGCTTCCGTAACATGCAGGGTAACATATAACAAAATAATATGCAGGAAAAAGTGAAGCCAGGGTTTAAACAAATGAATTTAATGACAGATCAGCTATTTACACAATGAAATAAACAAACAAAACTCCCGAAATGACTCCCACTGAATAAAATTAACTTGCCAAAACTAGGCCTAATCTCAGGAGAGATTATTAATCGGACCAAATGTCCCCAAAATCTACAATGACAATGTACACGTGTGTGCTGTTCTACATGCTTAACGATGAGTACAAATGAATGCATGATTCGTCATCATCCGGATAAACTTTCAGACGACGAATCCGCATTGCTTAGAGCTAGACAGACGCGGGGAACAACTATACACAACTTAAAACTAAACCGACACTTCCTATACTAAATAAACAACAAAATTTCCGCTTGAAATTGGAATCAAGAACTGCCGTAGCAAAACATTACTGCCTAAAATTAGGACTTCTCAAAAATCAACACAAGTAAGTTAACACGTGACCAACAAAAGAAACACATATGACCGCCTGTCATTTTTAGAAGTAAATACAACTACACCACACGGGTGTCACACACAGAAAAAAAACATGAACTGAGTCATAGAAAATCACTAGGCTCAAAGCCAACATTTACATCATTAACACAATATTCCATCCATACGACATGCAATAATTCGTAACAAACGTGGCGAACTCCCCAATTAATTATGGTCCAAATAACCATCACAAAAGAACAGGTTTGCTAATGATAGCTTAATAGGGGTCAGTCGGACAACAGGACTGTCTAACAAAAATAAGTCACCAAGGCTAGACGGGCGCTAATTGGAAATCTGCACATCTGTCAACCCACGTGTCAATAACCTCGACCTCCCAAGGCACGGGATCGAGTCTCGAAGAAGCGTGCCCCAAAGCACAATATATACGTGTGTGTGTGTCAGAACAAAATATATCTCAGCATTTCCCCTAGGAAATCCAAGAATCAGCATTGGACAAGGTACAGTAGCCTCCTCGGAGCGCACTGCCTTTCCATCAAAAATACAACAACAACAAATATGAGGGCGGTAGCACCATCTACCCCTCATCACGTAGAATCAAAACACACACTTGACACAAGAACACACACAGAATCACACGTGTGGGTTTGACAGAAACCTGAAATAAATGACATAAATATTTTTCCACCAGCACGCGCTTCCGTTCTAGGCTGTGACTAACGAACCTGAAAAGGACTCAAAAAAATCTAAAAAAATTAGAACTAAGGTGTTCTACAATTACATCTTAATTTGTTGCGCTCGGCAACCCTAGTATGAGCAATAACCGGTTCAGCAAACATCTTACATAAATTACCTCCCTTTCCTATCAAAAATATGAACTTTAATAAAGCACCACTTATCGAATGTAACGAGTTTCGCATCCGCATGGATAAAATCAAATATACGCGCCGTGTACACTAAATATGACTCCAAAGAAAAATATACAACAAACAACTTTGGCCACGCGCCAACGTACATTTAAAACACTAGTGTCGGTGCACAAAAAAAATCTAAACAAGAAAAAGAATAAATGAACTATTTACAACGTTCCCACGCCTTATCTAACTACATATTGAGTAAATCAATTTCTGTACATCACCGTATCAGCTTGCAGAACATATAACCTCCGTCCCGGCTCATTTCCCTACGGGAAATTAGACCTCCATCGTCGACGTCGTCGAAGAAGCGATGCACATCATTCCGTCTCCCGGCCAAACGTTGGACATCTTGGCGTAGTCTCTTGGACAGAAATGTTCAATGTTAATAAAAATAGCCTGGCTATAATCGCTGTGAGTTACTACTTTCACTCACGTATGTCCTATGCGATTAATGATCGAAGACTTTCCCTAGCTTAGCATTCGCTTACACACGCACAATTATCACTTGAAAAATACAATACAAAATTTACATAAATTATACACTTTAAACACATCGTCACTGGCTTGAAAAACAAGTCTTAAACATGACTGTCTCGCAGTCCTTATCTCGCTAGATATCTCCACTGCTCTACGTGAACCTTGCTCGCTTTGAGCACTAATTGGAATATTAGTCTTGCCCGTTAAGAGCTGAAAATCGTGACGCAGACTGGCGTGAACCTTGCTCACTAGAGCTCAATACAAAAGTTATCACTAGTATGATTAATAAGAGCGGTAAATCGCGACGCAGACTGGCGTGACCCTTGCTCACCAGAGCTCAAAACAGTTGTCTTCGAAACAGCTTCTCCTCGATCAATTTATTGCAAACTGACAGAATGAGGTGGAGTGGGGAGAATTAAGAAAAATATTCTAGAGTTTTCATCTTACAAACTTGGGACTAGTATCAATCTTCATCATTTTATTCAAACGTCTCAGCGCACTTATGCGGAATTATTTCGGATCGGCGGTTCTTTAGATAAGCGTTTCCGCGCCTTTTTTACAGGGTACGCCACACATTGCGTGTTTTTGGCGTGGTCTCATCTGATTGGGTGATTCAATCCTAGGTCGGTTGAAACTCACTCGTGACCATCCCCTAATGACTCCAATTTTGGTGCGCGTTGTTACACAATTTGTCCTTGAACTCGGCTTACCCGGTCGTCTTCAAGAATAACTACCAAGCCTGCCTCTGTGGTAATCATTGCAACACACTAATTTGGCTTCCCCTTTGTCAATTTCCATATGTACTGCCTGGGCATCAGTAATAATAATAATAAATCATGAATACTTATTCATCGCAAATTAATAAGGGTTCATTTATCCTCAGCAAGGTTTTGAAATTCGAAGCAAGTGATTGATTTGGATTTTAAAAACAATATCCACAGTAGTAACGACAACATCTCTTAAGTATCTCACTCGACTGCTTGAGTGTACATTTCACTGACCCCATTAGTGTGCGCACTCCATGCCGGATTCTCATTCATACGTCTCGGCAGACCTCCCCTCCTTCTCACATGATTACCACTCCTGCCGTATCAGCTGTCTTGTTTACAAACAAAGCACGCTCTCCCCAGGCGCTACACGGCCACGTACTTTTGTGTGTTGGCTCTCAAATAAAATTCTGCAGTAATGATTCTGCACTCATAATCCTGCTTATTCGTCAAATGGTTCTCTTCTGTAATACGGCTTGAGATTCGCGCTATTGAAGACAGATTTAGCGCAAGTGCTCAATTCTTCATGTCTGTAAGCATTGTTACCCAAATTCTTAGTGATGCGGAACGGGCCAATAAATTTTGGACAGAAATTTGCAAATACTTTATTTTTAGGGTCAGATATCGGAGGTCTTCGAACAAGCACTAGATCCTGTTCCTGTAATTCACGGTGAAATTTATTTCCCCTGTACCTCCTCAGTCTTCGGTCCGCTTGGTTCCTCATGTGCTCTCTTGTTCGCTGAATTCGTAACACATGTGCTAATAATGGATCCCTTGGGCATGGAATAATCTTGTCCCAAGATCTCTCAGGCAACCTGTTGTGGTGTACAACTAGTGGGACTTGACCCGTCGACTCGTGCTTAGTAGTGTTCATGCACATCTCAATATCTCCTACTTTGTCAACCCACTTATTATGATCATTAGGAATCATTACTCGGTAATACTTGGCAACACAGCGAATCGTTCTCTCGCTCGGATTCCCACAAGGATGGCGAATGCTCGACAAAACATGTTTTATCCCTAGGCTCTCTAGACCTTGCCTAAAAACATTGCTCGTAAAATAAGTACCATGGTCCGATAAAATGAATTCCGGCTTCCCAAGCATCGGAATGACTTTGTTCTGAATTCTGCTGAGGACTTTCTTTGATGTCGTCTTCTGGATTGGACATAACACTACCATCTTGGAAAACACATCGACACATACAAGAAGGTGTCGGCATCCTCGTTTTCCCTTAACCAGAGGGCCAAAGCAGTCAATAGCGACCAGCTCGCATGGTTTTTGAGGTAATAATGGTTTTGGAGGTTGTTTCATAATGAAGTTATTTGGTTTAGTGCGCTGACACGCGTCACAAGTTCTTATTACTTCCACAATGGTATATCGCATCTTAGGCCAAGTAAAAGTTTCCCCTATTGTCGCTTCTGTTTTGTCCGTGCCGATATGCGCTAGGCTCTCGTGGACATGCCACGTCAATCCTCTCTGTAATGATGCTGGAACTAGAATTCGCAGTTTGGTGTGATCCTCATCCACGTACTTATGCAAAAGGTTATTCAAGTAGTGAAATTTCGCTTCCTTGGCACGGGCTTCTCGATATTCAGGTGAATCTGGTTGTAGTTCCTTCCTGTAATACTTGATCATCATCATCATCATCATCCATGGGTCTTCTTCTTGTTCCTTCTGAATTTCCTTTAGTTTGTCCAAAAACTCACGAGCCTTAGGTGTTAGTGTTATATGGTGAACTTCCGCTGCTATCTCGTTCTCATCTTCAGGATTCCTGCTTAAAGCATCTGGTATGATGTTCATCCTTCCAGGGCAATGCTCTATAGTAATGTCGAACTGCTGCATGTAGATGGACCAACGCGTAACTCTCTCACTTGCCATCGTCGTCTTGAATTGGAATGTCAGTGCATGGTGGTCAGTTCTGACAACAATTGAATAACCGAAAATCATCTTGCGCCATTGTTGAAGTGAATAGAAAATCGCTAGCAACTCAAGCTCTGTCACAGTGTAGTTCCTCTCGTTATTCCTCAATTTACGACTCGTAAATGCCAAATATGATATTTTCTTGGGTTCATCAGCGTCCTCTTGGTACAGCATAGCACCGATCCCAATCAATGAAGCGTCTGCTTGAATTATAAATTTCTTCTCGAAGTCTGGATACCCTAGCTTCACACAATTCTCCAGTTAGTCTTTCGTAGCTCTAAAGGACCTGTCGCACTCCTCATTCCTCGACCATCGATTTGACTTCTTTAACATCTCTTGCATGGGTGCTACTTTTTCCGTGTATCCAGGACAATTCTCCTTAAAGAAACCTGTCACTCCCAAAAACACTCTTACATGTTTTACTTTAGTTGGTGTGGGGAATTTCTTGATTGCGTCAATTTTCGCCGGATTAGGCCTCACGCTTTCAACATCAATTATGTGACCCAAATACAGAATCTCGCTGTGGCAAAAGTGCGATTTCTTTAAATTAATTTTGAAATTCATGGTCCTCAAGTTATCCAGAAGTTTGTTTAGGTTTACCAAGTGTTCCTCCATTGTTTCTGATGCAATAAGTATGTCATCAACATATCTCGTAGTGAAGCTCTTGACCTCCTCAGTCAGATTCCTGTCTAGTGCTCTTATCAATGCACATCCAGCTATTTTTACACCAAAGGGCATGCGAGACCAGATATAACTTTGGTTATCGAATAAAAACCCCGTCAATAGTTGGGATTTTTCCTCAAGTTCAAGATGGTGGAAACTATTTGTTAAGTCGACGCTAGAATAAATCTTCTTCCCACGGAAGCCCTTCAATACATCCTTGATCCTTGGTGCTTGGTCATGCTCAACTAGCAGTTTACTGTTCAAAACTTGCGCGTCTAGGCATAATCTAATTGATCCATTTGGCTTGGCCACAGCCAATATTGCGTTTATGTACGGGGTTGCTGCTTCTCTTATCATGCCGGAATCTAATAAATTACTAATGATGTCCTTCACCTGAGCAAAATGTTTCTCTGGGATCGGGTACAATTTACTCTAAAATGGGGTCCAGTCGGTAACTTGCATGGCATACTGGAAATTTAAAACTTTTCCAGGGATGGTGTCGAAAGCTCCTTTATGGTGTCTCAAAATTTCTTCTAATTTTCTTCTATCAGGTTCCCCTACTATTGCCTCCTTAAGCCGCTCCTGAAGTAGAATTTCAAATTTGGATCCGCTAATTTCTTCTTCCGCCAAATGTACCCAAAGTTCCTGCGAAATATCTCGACTATCAATTTCAACCACTGCTGTCTGGCTTACTCGTTCCTCTGACAAGTTCTTATCTCCGATCGCCTCATTAGTGCATTCTTCAATGACCCAAGTATTCGCCTCTCTCTCTAGTGGACTCTCTTCCATGTTCAAACCCACGTGATTCAACCCCTCAACTTGTTTGAAACTCACAGTATTATTATGTAAGTCAATTACAGCATGAAAATCACAGATAAAGTTGTGTCCCAAAATGGCGTTATAATTCATCTTCGGTATCACGATGAATGTTTGCGAATATGTGTGGTTTAATATCTCCAGGTCTAAATATGCTTGGTGTTTGCAAACTATGGTCTTGTCAGGAATGACCCCTCTGACTTTCATTAATGGTACAGGCATAATTGGAACGGTTTGTTTACTTCCGATTTCCTTCAACAATACTTCCGTGACTAAGCTCACCTGGCTACCTGTGTCAATTAAGCATCTCACTCCAATAACTCCAATACGTGCATAAATAATCGGTAATTGTCTGATGACATTTTCTCGGTTCTTCACCACTTCCTCCAGGCAATCGTCCGGGAATGCTACCCACTCTTCTATGTTTGCAACAATCAACTCCTCCCGCTCCCTGGTGTCCACCATTCTCAGGCTATCTGGTTTTGGTTCATTCGAGCTTTTTTTATCCTGGGACCCATTCGTTGAGTTCCGCTGGTTGTCATCGCGCCTCTCCTGCTGTCGTAATAAGCTTTCCGCCCCCACTCCTTGGTGATTATCCGGGCTCTGCCTATTCGCCATCGCACGCCCCCACTTCTCTTTCTCCATCTCTTCGGCATTTAACTCATCCAAATACTTCTGTGATTCGACGTACCGCTCATTCCAATCATTGCGGTAGTCTCCCTGATTATCTAGGCGATAGTTCCTCGTATTGTTCCACCTGCCATCTCCGTTCCTTTGGTAAGGTCTACCCTGCCTTGGGTTTCCCCTCCAGTTGGTATACTCTCGCTGGTACGTCCACTGATTGTGCTGGTTCTGATTATTATGATTATAATTATCTCGGCGATTTTGGAAGTTCCTATTATTTTGATTGAATTGGTTTCGGCCATCATACTCTTGCTGTCTGGGTGTAAATTGCGTTCCGGTAGATTGCGTTTTTGTTTGGTTACTCTGGTTGTGATTGGTTTGGTATCCCTGAACCACTTCAGCTGTGTTTACACACTCCATGTTCCATCTCCCTGTCTGCGGACTAACCATACTCGTCTCATCTAGATGGCGGAGTAACTCTTCAGCCTGAACTGCGGTCTTAATATTACCGGCCACTAACAACTGCTGAATATTCATTGGAAGCTGCTTACCAATGGTTAAAACCATATTTTAATCAGTAGGGGGGTCGTCAAAATCCCGGAATTTAACCATCTGTTGGCTAAAGAATTCGGAAAATCTGGTGGGATGTGTGCTGTGATATTTCCTAGTGTATAAATCCATTCTCAACCCCTGCTGCAAAGAAGCACTCCAGAACTTTCTCAAGAACGCCTCTCTAAACTGTGCCATGTCGGTAAATGTGTATTTAAAACTCTGGAACCAGATTAAGCTTGGGCCCTCCAAAAACTTTTCCACAAGTCGCAACTGTTTTGCAGGACTGACATGTTGATCGTTAAAGTAGTCATCCAGCTAACGTAAAAATGCTTTGGGAGTGGATCCTGAGTTCACCCTGAATTTATCGGGTTTGAAATCATTCCCCCTAATTACCTGTATCACTTGGGCAGGTGCCAAGCCGGGTTGTGGCGTCGACGTCTCCCCTGTGTAATGTTGGAAAGTGTCGCTCGTTATCTTAGGACTTTGACTTCGGCTCGTATCCTCAGCCAACTTCAAGCCCACCGGACTTCCAATGCTTCCCTGTTTGCCTACTGTGTTTTCTGCAGAGAATAAAGTTGCGTTTCCTAATGACCTTATCTCATTTTAATTATGAGATCTGTGTGTTCTTGAAGTTTGGACTTCATGTTTTCCTCCAAAGCTTGCACTCTAGAATTGTATTCACCTAACCGCTTTAAAATCGTCAGCCTATCTTCTTTAGTCTCGTTCACCTGCTGCTCCCAATCTTTCCGGATCCTGTTCTTCAAACTGCTAATTTTTTCTTCGCTCCTTTCCTGATTCTTCTCTAGCTCCTCTCGTATTTCTTCTCGTATTACCTGCTGGGTTTTAATTAATTGGTCTTCCAAGTTTTCCTGATTTTTATTTAGCTGGTCTTCTAGGTTTTCACGCAAGTGCATACGTTCTTCCTCTGTTTGGATTTCGAGCTTATCGATTTCCTTTATTAATTCGAGTACGTTACTATCGACTGAATTAATCTGTTCCTGTAATTTATCCTGTGTGCTTTTTATTCCAGCCGTGTTGTTTACGCATGCTGCCTCAATTTGTTTTAATTTATCGGCTACCATTTCATCGAATTGTATAAGTTTATTGTCAAATTTGGATTCCAAGTTCTTAATTTCTCCTAATTGTTTTGCGTTATTTTCCGCTACCTCATCTGCCAGTTTCTCTAATTCTACCTTAGTACTTTGGTTTATGTCATGGGTGATACTTTCTAACTGCTCTGTGTGTGTTATTGCCTGTTCTGATAGTTTATGGTTTAGTTCATTTAATTGTTTATCGGTATTCTCCCACAACTCGTGTAGCTGTTTATCAGTATCCAATTTCTGAACCTGCAATTGCGTAGTTATGTTACCGCTCATGTCTTGTAACTGTCTTTCACTGTGCTCCCGTAATTCATATAATTGTTTGTCACTGTGTCCACGCTGAATTTCTAACTGTTTATTTAATTGTTTATCATTGTCTTCACTTTTTTCCTCCTTCATGTTCTTTAATTGTTCTTCCGTTTTCGCGGATATTTGTATAGACATCTGCTCTAACAATTCTTTGATTTCTTCGATGCTAGCCATCGCACAATACACAAATATAACCAGAGAAAAACAGGGTCATGCACCGGGATTTCAGTCATACACACGTACACATGTCTTGATAATTAAATACTACTGATTCTAATTTAATAAAATTTTCAGTAATCAAAATTTACTGAATAATGACTCTTATTTCCAAACAACAAAATAACTCCCTTGTGATCTGCTTTTAAATCCCTAACCAACAGAATTTATGAACAACACCAATTAACCGAAGTTAATTAAATGTAAAATATAAGGCAACACCTTCCTGCTTTGACTGAGTTCAATAATATGCAAATTTTCTAATTTTATGCCGGGCGCCAGAACAAGTTAATAACAAATACAATATCAACTTCTAACCTTGTTCAATATTTATAACTTTAGGAACTCAGTGATTTTACTAATGCACATGGCGGTACAATATCGCCTCAATTTACAGAATTAACTTTTGCCCGCTTGACCTGGCATCATTTCTCAGCGAAATAAATATGAGATCAGCAAAGCAACAACAACAACAATCCCCAATTGGGCAGCCATTTTTGTTTTATGAACCCTTGCAAAGAAGCTTATGAGACTCAGTTTCGGGGGGTGTAACAGTCCATTTCGTAAGTTGTTGTAAAAGCGCTTCCATAACATGCAGGGTAACATATAACAAAATAACATGCATGAAAAAGTGAAGCCAGGGTTTAAACAAATAAATTTAATGACAGATCAGCTATTTACACAATGAAATAAACAAACAAAACTCGCGAAATGACTCCCACTGAATAAAATTAACTTGCCAAAACTAGGCCTAATCTCAGGAGAGATTATTAATCGGACCAAATGTCCCCAAAATCTACAATGACAAAGTATACGTGTGTCTGTTCTATATGCTTAACGATGAGTACAAATGAATGCATGATTCGTCATCATCCGGATAAACTTTCAGACGACGAATCCGCATTGCTTAGAGCTAGACAGACGCGGGGAACAACTATACACAACTTAAAACTAAACCGACACTTCCTATACTAAATAAACAACAAAATTTCCGCTTGAAATTGGAATCAAGAACTGCCGTAGCAAAACATACTGTCTAAAATTAGGACTTCTCAAAAATCAACACATGTAAGTTAACACGTGACCAACAAAAGAAACACATATGACCGCCTGTCATTTTTAGAAGTAAATACAACTACACCACACGGGTGTCACACACAGAAAAAAAACATGAACTGAGTCATAGAAAATCACTAGGCTCAAAGCCAACATTTACATCATTAACACAATATTCCATCCATACGACATGCAATAATTCGTAACAAACGTGGCGAACTCCCCAATTAATTATGGTCCAAATAACCATCACAAAAGAACAGGTTTGCTAATGATAGCTTAATAGGGGTCAGTCGGACAACAGGACTGTCTAACAAAAGTAAGTCACCAAGGCTAGACGGGCGCTAAGTGGAAATCTGCACATCTGTCAACCCACGTGTCAATAACCTCGACCTCCCAAGGCACGGGATCGAGTCTCGAAGAAGCGTGTCCCAAAGCACAATATATACGTGTGTGTGTGTCAGAACAAAATATATCTCAGCATTTCCCCTAGGAAATCCAAGAATCAGCATTGGACAAGGTACAGTAGCCTCCTCGGAGCGCACTGCCTTTCCATCAAAAATACAACAACAACAAATATGAGGGCGGTAGCACCATCTACCCCTCATCACGTAGAATCAAAACACACACTTGACACAAGAACACACACAGAATCACACGTATGGGTTTGACAGAAACCTGAAATAAATGACATAAATATGTTTCCACCAGCACGCGCTTCCGTTCTAGGCTGTGACTAACGAACCTGAAAAGGACTCAAAAAAAATCTAAAAAAATTAGAACTAAGGTGTTCTACAATTACATCTTAATTTGTTGCGCTCGGCAACCCTAGTATGAGTAATAACCGGTTCAGCATACATCTTACATAAATTACCTCCCTTTCCTATCAAAAAATATGAACTTTAATAAAGCACCACTTATCGAATGTAACGAGTTTCGCATCCGCATGGATAAAATCAAATACACGCGCCGTGTACACTAAATATGACTCCAAAGAAAAATATACAACAAACAACTTTGGCCACTCGCCAACGTACATTTAAAACACTAGTGTCGGTGCACAAGAAAATCTATACAAGAAATAGAATAAATGAACTATTTACAACGTTCCCACGCCTTATCTAACTACATATTGAGTAAATCAATTTCTGTACATCAACGTATCAGCTTTCAGAACATATAACCTCCGTCCCCTGGCCAAACGTCGGACATCTTGGCGTAGTCTCTTGGACAGAAATGTTCAATGTTAATAAAAATTGCCTGGCTATAATCGCTGTGAGTTACTACTTTCACTCACGTATGTCCTATGCGATTAATGATCGAAGACTTTCCCTAGCTTAGCATTCGCTTACACACGCACAATTATCACTTGAAAAATACAATACAAAATTTACATAAATTATACACTTTAAACACATCGTCACTGGCTTGAAAAACAAGTCTTAAACATGACTGTCTCGCAGTACTTATCTCGCTAGATATCTCCACTGCTCTACGTGAACCTTGCTCGCTTTGAGCACTAATTGGAATATTAGTAAAGTCTTGCCCGTTAAGAGCTGAAAATCGTGACGCAGACTGGCGTGAACCTTGCTCACCAGAGCTCAATACAAAAGTTGACACAAGTATGATTAATAAGAGCGGTAAATCGCGACGCAGACTGGCGTGACCCTTGCTCACCAGAGCTCCAAACAGTTGTCTTCGAAACAGCTTCTCCTCGATCAATTTATTGCAAACTGACAGAATGAGGTGGAGTGGGGAGAATTAAGAAAAATATTCTCGAGTTTTCATCTCACAAACGTGGGACTAGTATCAATCTTCATCATTTTATTCAAACGTCTCAGCGCACTTATGCGGAATTATTTCGGATCGGCGGTTCTTTAGATAAGCGTTTCCGCGCCGTTTTTTACAGGGTACGCCACACATCGCGTGGTTTTGGCGTGGTCTCATCTGATTGGGTGATTCAATCCTAGGTCGGTTGTAACTCACTCGTGAACATCCCCTAATGACTCCAATTTTGGTGCGCGTTGTTACACAATTTGTCCTTGAACTCGGCTTACCCGGTCGTCTTCAAGAATAACTACCAAGCCTGCCTCTGTGGTAATCATTGCAACACACTAACTTGGCTTCTCCTTTGTCAATTTCCATAAGTACTGCCTGGGCATCAGTAATAATAATAATAAATCATGAATACTTATTCATCGCAGATTAATAAGGGTTCAGTATGTAAATTTTCAGGATCCAATTGTACTAATTAATGTGCGTCACCTTCCTCTTCTGGTCTAACACGGAGATTCACCACTATCCCCTTCGCTGATTGGATGATCTTCGGGCGTTTGATGCGTAACTACGTAATTTAATTGATTTAATTGTCATCATAATTTTGATTATAACACAATTATTTGCTGTTTTTTCTCTACTTCATCGTTAATTTCCATTAATTGGTGACAGATATATTAATAAAGTGGGGTGTGGCCTTCCCTCTCTACCGGACTTTCAGACTTTCTCTTGGTCTCTTAAAACATGTATTGCATTGTGTCCTAGCTGTAAGGGGATTCCTGCAACTTTCTGGCTGTTCTGACGGTCCATGTTATCGCTGCGCTTGTCACCACGACCACCTCCTCGTCTAGCTTACTTTCCGTATTAGTTCTGCGAGGCTTGCCTTTATTTTTTTGCATGTTTCATAATTTTATATTTATTATGATATTTTGTTGTTTCTATGTAGCCCTGGGCTCAAGCCCAGAAGGGTACAGTATCAGTGTTGCTAGAAGCAATATACGTACCGGTGCGTTTATAAGTTCCATGTTGAACTGCATGTAGACTAACTTCCATATCATTCAGTGGATTTCTACCTAATATTGTATGTGCAGTGTATGCCATAAGATAATTGGGCACATTCTCAGTCCTACCAAATGTCTAATATTTCTCCCTGGGCATTTCAGCCATAGATTCCGAATATCTCAGAATCCATACAAGGAAACAATTTCTAACATACTAAGCTTCTCTTTAAGGCCACAGTATTTCAGCTATATTTTGAGCAAATTTTATGATAATAATGAGCATAATTCCATAGATAAAGTCAATATTCTAAATAGGTCTATCTAGTGAATTGACTCTTACATGTTGTGAAATGTAGGCTCTTTATTTCGTCTGGGAACTACTTGTTCTTATACCGCTCTGGTCTTTACACATTCAATTACAGGCGATAGGAATATGAGTTAGGCCTACTAACAATTTAACTTGAAATAAATATTTTTTTGAGATTGGTTTATTTACATTTCGGTAACACCACTGCAAACAATGGAAGATGGTAAGTTATCGTGTGTTGACGGTCATTTCATCAACGCTACCAAAATAAGGGGGAAGATATACCTTTGATGGGAAAAAAGTTTTATGAAATGTTTTATTATACTATGTAGCCTATAGTAATTGGTAAAATAATCTTTGCGATATTTGTAACAGTTTCCGAGTTATATTCAAAAAGGTAAAGAGGTGTCAGCTGTTCTTTCCATTTTAAGTACGGCCACGCCCACGTTCTAGCGCCACTTTGCTTGAATTTCTTCGTTGCTGTTGCTCTTTGGTGTTATTAAGCATGGTTTTTATTACATTTCTCATTGTATCTTAGGAACAGGAAGTTAGTTTGTGCCTTTGTTTACCAATATAGCTTTGTTTCCACGGTAATTAATATACCTTGGTAGCCTATTTGTGGGCTTGGAGAAAAATTGATCGCTCACCTTGTTTCAGTGAAGTTGTCAAATATTGAGCTCCGAATTTTGAAATGGGTAAACGTAAGGCAGTATATTGGCCTAGGAAACCGTATTTTCCGCGTCATTAGGCATATTTGTGTTCAAAATAAAACACGCGATTCTCCTAACCTAGCAAGTAGCTGAGCCAGGATGCTCTTCAGCGACAACAACAGTAATATTTTAGATTATATAAATATGATCTTTAATATAAACATTATGTTTGGACAGTTGGGAAAGTGTCTTCGGTATGTATATGGAGAAACTATTAGTATCAGTGTACATAACATAGTGGGGTTAGGTCGTAATGTTACCACAGTGTGCAAGAAATGTGATGTAATTGGTTCGTTTGACAGTTACCATAAATTAGGGCTGATGCTGTTGTAAATATCATTATTGTCTATTATGGCAATCTTCTTCTTCTTCTTTACGTGCCGCCTCCGCGACGGAGATTGGCGATCACCACTGCTATCCTTGCCTTTGATGTTGGTGTTTGAAACAGAGATGCTGAGTCAAGGTCAAACCATTCTCGCAAATTTTTGAGCCAGGAGATCCTCCTCCTCCCTGGTCTGCGTCGTCCCTCTATTTTGCCTTCTATGATGAGCTGTTGGATGCGATACTTGGAGTAACGAGTTATATGACTAAAATACTTTAGATTCTGTTCCTTGATATTGTAGAGTATCTCCATCTTCTTGCCCACCCGATCCAGCACCTCGGTGTTTTTCACCTTATCGATCCACAGTATACGAAGCATCCGACGATACATCCACATTTCAAACGCTTCCAACCTCCTCTCTAAGGTTTTATTAACGTCCATCCCTCATGACCATACATTACAACGGGAATTACGTAGGCCTATCACCTGAGGACTCGCATTCTCGTTCTCAGACTAAAATCTCTTTGACTCAGCGGATTCTTCATTCTAATAAAGACACTCCTGGCTTGCTCAATGCGAGCTTTGATTTCCTGGCTAGATTCCCATTTATCATTCAGGTACACCCCAGACAGATATTTATAGTAATGGACCCGCACAATGTCTGCACCAGCAACCGATAATGTCGTATTAATAGCTTCCTTGCCGACAACCATGAATTTTGTTTTCCTAATGTTCATTCTCAAACCATAATTATTGCTTAGGGCTAATAATTATCTGTAGCCCTAGATAGCATAAAAACAGCAATCTGGGCCATTTGGTACCACATGGTTTCTAGTGATGATCAGAGCATTACGTTTGTCTAAAGGGTTTAGACTCCTGGAGTCCATACCAGCAAGCTGTGGCCCAGGCCACTGTAGACCCTATCCCCTGCCATCATGGAGGTAATCAAGCCAGTCTTCAACAATATTGGGAACACAAAAATGTTGGTATGATGTGTAGGTGGGAACACACAACATAATAATAATGAGCCTTTCAACTGAAAAATCTCGAAGATACGCCCCAAAACAGGGTTAGGTGGAAAAAGAACTGTTCAGATTAGTGCAAATGATGCCATCATGACTTTTAATGTAAGAATGAGAGCTAGAATGAAAGTACTGAACAGTTAGGGCTTGTGGTTGGACCTTATTGCTCCAGATTTCTTCACGGTGAGAACGAGAAACTCATACTTTCAGCAATTGTTTAGGACGTTCAGTAAATAAATATTTTTGGTAACAATGATGACGGAAGAGACTTGAAAGCTTGTTGTGATAGTTGTTGTTAATTCAATTTAGGGGCTTGGGACATTTGTTTATCAGCCCCGTGTAGTTGGGTGAGTGTTGGATTTGTCTGATAAACTGTGTTTCTTAGGTGACTGTAGTAGTATGTGTAGCTGTAGTTATTAGGGTCGTGAATGAGGTTGGTGCCCTGGGACTCCAAGTACCATATTATCCCGGCATTTGCTTGGAAAGCGCGTGGAAGAATCCAGGGAAATCCAAACTCAGGATAGCCACTGTCGGTGCTGAGTTTGGGCCTCCAATCACCGGACTTGCTGCGATCGTGGTGCACGATTAAATGCGCATGCCTACACCGAGGAGGTAGGAAAGAATGCAGCCAAGCCAAGCCTCTCAAACAAAACATCAAGTATTTTACATCCGTCTTAAATGCTAGTTCTGAACAGAATACGGGATGCCGGAATTCTGTCACACTGTATATCATTATCATGCCGGATGGTAATGACACACTAGGACTGATTATCAAAATGATGTTATACTTACACTTACAAAGTAGGCTACACAATACAACCGGTCCTAACGTCCCAAGCCATTGCGTGCAATTTCAACAACAACAACAACAACAACAACAACAACAGCAGCAATACAAATTTTCTTACGAGACGGGTATCGCTTGCTATCCCCTGCTGATACCACCCCTCAACCGGTAAGGTCAATGCTCCGATTACGTAACAACTTCCCCTTTGCGCATCGTCCCACATCGCGCTGCCTCGTTTCCCCCAGGCTGCTGCCTCACCTTCTGTTTGAAGAGTTTCTGAAAAACCTAAAAACATTGACTTTTTAATGATTAATTTTCAATTTATAGATAGGTGACAATTTTTTTTACATAGAAAGCTTAGAATAGTCTCTTCTATCACCAGTGTAACGGACTTCCATTATATCAAGTACACCCTGTATATTTCTTATCCGTCGACTTGAGCCTCTATGGAGTGCGTGTTAACAACCACTCTCATTTCAGTGGCTGCGTCTTGTTCGTTTGCCGGCTTTGACATCTTGCCAGCATCACTTGAGCCCATCTATCAGCTTATTCTTCCGCTCCTCTGTTAAAGGGCCTCTCCGTCTTCTGGGTTCTGCCTCCACCGTAAACCCTGATAGCTTTTCACCAACCTTCTGAAACTATTCCTGTCATTGATTTTATCCTCCGTAATGCCCACCTGTCTCATATCTTTCTCACACTCTTAGAACCATTTCAACTTGAATATCTTCGGTTTAAGAAAATTCCAGATTTTCTTTGTGAGCTGGTCATTATTCATTCATTCATTTATTTGCAATGGGGGGGGGGGGAGTGTCCCCCGGTGGCAAATTGGATATACATAACAAATAAATAATTATACATAACAATTCAATAACAATTATACAACAATTAAACTGGAGTATTTGCACAAATAATCAGTCTTTTCTTAAACACACCTATATGTTTGGGAAAAGGCTCTAAGACTGCGGCAGGTAGGGAGTTCCAGTTATCAATGGCACGGTTTACAAAAGAATATTTACCATAATTTGTTCGCTGTGGTCGGCCCTTAACTTTGAAAGGATGATCGCTCCTACCCATGCAAGTGGGCTTTCCCAATCGTTTGCTAAGCTCACCCCATGCTGGTTGATATGTATACGTGTTGTACATAGCGCAGAGTCTAGATTTCATCCTCCTAGCCTCATACGGAAGATGTGCCCATAAAACAGCAATCTTCGTTTTCTAATTGTTGTTGTTGTCGGTTCCATCTTGCTGTACCGGTATACTTCTGTATTTGATTTCTGTCGAACCTGTCCGTCAACCCATCTGTAACCCAAGATCTTATTATTATTATAACTATTATTTTTGTGAAGAATGAGGAAAATAAATTGTGCCCTGATGAGACGTAGCGAGGAGGCTGGCGTGATACGACATTTGAATTGAGCGCGTTGAGGCGAGGCCAAGGTCGCTACTCGTTGTCCCTCTACAATGTTTGAAATTAGCGCGTGGCTGGAGGGTTCGCCAGGAAATGCTTGAGTATAATATACTTGTTTTTATGGATACATGGAAGTTGAAGGAATAAGCACCTGTGAACGCTAATTTATGTCAATATTATATCTATTTTGTGAAGATTTATTGTACAGAAGACATATTCCAGAACCTTCAAACGCAGAAGCCAATAGTGAGAAGAGTGTTGCATTACGTAATGTCACCGCAAGAATCTATACTTGATCTTGGAAGCGTATATAGCCTATGCTGGAGCTCGGAGAGCCGAGGCATGCTTGTTCTGCTTTTGTCATCAGGCTTGTGTCATCGTGAGATTGCTTAGTCATCGTGTTGTTGACGTGCTACGTGTATCAGTCCGCGAGGTTGCGCCGCTGATATAATCTTCGAAGGTGAAAATACTACGTTAGTCTGCGCGTTTGTCTCTGCGGCAAAGTTACTACTTGCACTAGTGTGTGTCAAGTCAATAGTAACAAGCGATATTATGTCATACAGTGCTACTGTGCTTTGGAAAATACAGTAATGTCAAAGTGATTGTGAAAATCTACATATTACGTGAATATTGGAAACGCAAAGGTATGTGGATATGGACTTATTCTATACTAGCTGATTGATTATTTGACTGTCTATAAGCTTCACCCAAACACTCAATACTTTGTGGACTGGAAACATGTTGAAATATGAAGTGATTATAAGTGACCATGATGTTATGGACTTGTTAAATGTCACGATTCACTAATTATGAACTCAGTGCTTGAAGTAGGCCAGGCATATCTGGAAATACAGTATTACACGGATATTTGAAACGTTATAATTAGCAGTGAAATAATTCACCAATACTCGAGACAGTGTACTGTACTTTTCAGTCAGATAAATTTATATATAAAGACTGTGGACTACACCATTACAATGCCGAACGTGTATGACCATATTTGGACGAGTCAAGGACGATCGAGTAGGAGTGTGATGTCACCGCCCAGCTGTTTGAAGAAGACGTCCGGCTAAGAAGCCTAATGCCAAGGCGAGCGGTACCGAGATAACATAATGGATTACTGGGAACAATGTCAATCCCGAGCATATTACTGTTGACGTGGAGACAGCATTAGGCGAATCCTGGGATAAAGCCCTAGGATGGAGCCATTACGGAATCGTGGTGCATGGTTTCATTCCGCGCCGTGGGATCATCCACTTCAAAACATCTTTAAGGTAGAAACCTTCCAAACTGTTATGTGAATCTAATTTTTGCCATAAATTTCCTAATATTCCATAAATTTGCGTCTATAACGCCATGCGAACACTTTAAGTTATTTATATCGTTGCCTGAAGTTTACGCTTATACTTGTAGGTGAGGTGGATCCTCAAGTTATTCGTTTGAACTAATTTCATAGTATAGGATCCTACCCTATGTTATTAAGAGGCAGCAGGACTAGTGACACCTCAAAAGCTTTGACACTATTTAGAACACAAATTAAACAATACAATATTTTTGTTTAATCATAATAATAACTCTATATTTTTGTTGTTTAAACACTGGATTCCGGTGAACAGTGACTATCTTAGATAAGTCATTATGAAATGATAAATGATCCATGATAAAAGGTAATGATATGGTTATAAATAATTGTTTGTGAGTGAGGGATCTAACGATCCTTAAGCTAATATTGGATATGCGATAATTGAAGTATAATTGTTCTACTTATGAGTAGAATATGATGGTATAGGGATATGAGTGTAATCCCCGATTTATTAATGTTGTTTCCTGATTATCAGCTCAGATGATTTAGGGGTTAATCCTCTGGTAAATAGGACATGTTGCGGGAGTGTAAATCCTGCCCCATAGTATGTATTAAGTGCTTCGAATAATTAAAATGTCAGTCCAATAGCATAGACTTCCACATCAAATAAACTTTATAATAAACATCGAATCTATTTGGAAAGACGTGTAATGACGTCACGTCAAAATGTTGTGCCAATTCATGCGGTGGCTTGTTAATGAGTGTAATTAATCCACTAATTAAAGTGTCGCGTAGTAATGGAAAGTACAGCCATGTGTCACAAATTACATTAGGGAAAGTATAAACATATTTTATTATTATTTTTTCACTTTCGTCCAAAACTATTGTGTGTCAACCCATTGGTAGTGTTAAGTGTCAGGTATATGAATTTGAATATGCTGTGTCAATAAGTGACATTTCAAAGAAATATATCGTCTTTTCAAATTAAATATTGATCTAAGAACTCAAGGTAATTTACGTCATAAAACATTTGATCGAGTGGGAAATAACTTCGAGATTATATAACAAGTGTACATATTAGGATATATGACAGGGATAGGCAGCATTCCTTAGTTCAGTTTTCTATTTTTTGTTTGATGATTGTGAAATCTCTCATTTATAGAGTAAAGTAATTAATTCTAAAGCGTCGATCATAGTTGAAACAAACGAACTCTCTTTATGACGGACTAAGTTCAATTTTATAGTTGAGATGCACCAATCATAAGCTTCATTGCTGTCGCTGCTGCATATTTATTTATTAGCGCAAGGAAGTGCTTATGTTTGTTTTCGCTTGTTGCTGTCAGGCAGTTCTTTTGGAATAAATTGGATGAATTGATTTTCTTTTAAGTGTTTGTGTTCTCACTTCGTGTAGATGTTGTGTTTATGTATTCCTTACATCCTTTACGGGGAGCATGGGGTCAGTGTGCAGTAATCATTAGCTAGCATAACCCAGAACGCCCTGAGACCTGATCTCGTGCTCACACTGTACTTATGCTGCCTCGCATGTGTTCCCCTGTCCATCCCAGGCGGACGGACGGGCACAAAATATAGTTTTCAGTTGTATGTCAGAGATTTTAGTTTATGTTCTATATGTAGGTCTCACAGTGAACATAAAATAAGGATTATAAAATAAAATAAAATAATGACTGCTCAAATCACACCATAAGTATTAAAAGTGTACTAATGACTTAAGGTTAACTTTGCATTCAATAATTATTTGAGAATGTGTTACCATTATGGAAGTAATTGACACTAAAACTGCAAATTGACATGTAGATAGGACCTATGGTTGCTGAATTAAAAAATAACGAATGTCACTAATTTTATACCAGAGATTGGTGTACCTCCCCCCCCCCTCCCCCCCCCCCTATAAAAACTTGGAAGTATGAGCTAAATTTTTACTACCATGCTGCAATCCTTGTATAGATTGGAAGTATGAGCTAAATTTTTACTACCATGCTGCAATCCTTGAATAGATTTCTAGTACCTTATTTGATTTCGAATATACTTTAGATGAATGTCGTATGGGTACTGCTTATTGACAAAGGTCTACTACATTTCAACATTTGTAATAATTCAATGTTGCCAAGGAAACATATCCAATCACGGTGTGACAGTCGTCGTTGAAAGTGTGTTGAACAGTTGACCACATTTCGTACGTATTTTCATTTAACTTCTGCGCCGAATAAGTGCAGTCAGTATTACCAAGGCAAACAGACCGAAGGTCCGAAAGTAACTTGGTCCCTGTGACGAATCCCCCTCTCTCCACTGTTAAGTTGACTTTCTTGTTGGTATTTCAATACTTTGGAATGTAACTATTGAATGCCTTAGGCTACATAAATTCGATGGAACTTGGTACGGTACGTTCACATTTGCAGTCACACCCTTAGCTCTTACTCCTTGTTGACATTAGGGCAGTGTTATGTCAGTCACAGTCTCACCGCTATCTGTTAAACCTTGATGACATTAGGGCTGTCAATACCAGATAGAACAGGGCTGTATTATTGTTAGTACATGGCTCACTAAATATCAACCGATCTCTTGTGACGGATATTTTATAATATGAACTTTCCTCATTTTTTGATGCAAACCATAATGGTATGTGAGAGAAATTCGAGTGTCCTTTTGCCATATATTTTAAATGGCTCATTCAATTTAACCTATTTATTTACGATAGTTATGGGGCGTAAGTATAAGCGGCGTTTGAATGTAACGTTTATCAAGTGTTGCCAACGTAAATAAGGATATAGAATGTATTTTGACTTTCATGTCTACACGTATGAACAACTGGTTCAGTGCATGCAACTTATATTATGTAAGGGATGATTAACCAACTCCCGACCTTCTTCTTTCCGGTTTAATGTCGGTCATGTCATCGAATTTGATTAGGTCTATACGACCGATTATGGAATGAATAATTAAATAAATCACACCACCTTGGTAGGTATACTGAACGTGAGAGTTACGTCGGGGAATTAAACCAAACAAACCTGAGGGATAACTGCCGACTAGGCACCAAGGCAACCAGACCGAAGGTCCGAAAGTAACGTGGTCCCTGTGACGAATCCCCCTCTCTCCACTGTTAAGTTGACTTTCTTGTTGGTATTTCATTACAGTGGCTTGAACATCGTAGCCATTTCAGCCCCGTGTGCTTGAGTGTGGGTAGAATTTGTCTGATAACCGGTGTTTTTGTGGTGTCTGTAATAGTGTGTGTATTTTTAAATCAGGTGAGGATTGGAATGGAGGCGGCCGTGACCTTAATTTAGGAACCATCACGGCATTTTCCTGGAGTTGAAAAGGAAAACCATTTGTAGGTAGGGATGTGCACTGGAATGAAATTAAAATTAAAAGGGATGAAATTAAATGGTTTCAATACACAAAATTCTAGAATGAAATTATATGTGAAAAGCAATTAAAATAGAAGCATGCTAATTGAACGAAATTAAATGAGATTCCTAGAGCTGTAAAAAAGAGAAAATGGTTAAGTGAATTAAATTTGAAGAGGAATAAAATCTGGAATAAAATGTGGTACATGAAATGCAAATTGTGAAATGTTAGGAGCGAAACGGGTAAACAATTAAATGGAACGACATTCGGAAGTAAATTAAATCTGAAATTAAATGTATTCATGAAACTGGGAGTGAAATTGAATTCTGAGTGTAATTAAGGAATAAAATGCAAAGAGAGAAATGTGAAGAATAAAACTCTGTCATAATAAAAATTAACGAAATGCATGGAGTGAAACTTGAAGTGAATTAAATCTGAAACATGAAGTATAACATAAATTTCTCGCCAAATCAATACTTTTTACTTACATAAAAATTCTATAGGTACATGTTTCGAAAACACACAATGTTTTCTTCCTCAGCCCACTTATTGGTCAATACGGAACCTGGAATGAGTGCAATTAAATCTGAAATGAAAATAATTCTTCAACACGGAATGAAGTTAAATGGTGAATGACATTTAATGTTGAACATGAAATGTTATTAAATATGGAATGAAATTAAACCCGCAGGTTGGAATGATATTAGATGTGGAATAAGATTAATTCTTGGTTCGGAATGAACTGAAATGTGGAATGAAAATAAGTTCCCAGGTCAGAATGAAATTAAATAAGGAATCTTAGGGTCGGAATTAAATTAAATGTGGAATAAAATTTAATCCTCAGGTCGAAATGAAATTAAATGTCGAGTAAAATCAAATCTTGGAGTCGGAATGAAATTAAATGTGGAATGAAAGTAAATCCTCAGGTAAGATTGAAATTAAATGTGGAATACAATTAAATCATGGTGTCGAAATGAAATTAAATGTGGAATGAAAGTAAATCCTGAGGTCGGAATGTAATGAATTCCTCAGGGCGGAATGAAATTAAATGTGGAATAAAATTAAGTTTTGGTGTCGGAATGACATTAAATCTTCGACTCGGATCGGAGTGAAATTAAATGGGGAATGAAATTTAATCTTGAGGTCGGAGGGAATTTAAATCTTGTGGTCATATTGAAATTAAATGAAGAGTGTAACCCAAAAACCTGCTAATTGCCAAAAAGTTGTTTAGGAGATATAATGAAAAAATGTATCACAGTAGTCTCCGCTTTATATTTTACTATTTAACATACTGTACACTAAATAGAAGGACAATTGTAACTAGATTTTTATGTTTAATTAATGATATTGCATGACACATAAGCAGTATAACATTGTTAAAGTCAGAAATACTAGATACGTGCTTATACCCTTTTACTCAAAAATCTGCTAAGTGCCAAGGTAGTTTCAGTCTTAGAACTGTACGCGTTTGGGGAGATGAGACAGAAAATTAGCCCATGTTAAAATTTGTCGATGCTGGAAGCAAACACAAAACTGGTTTGGTTAGAGAGTGAATTAACTGAGTTAATTCGGCCGGCCAATAGCAAATTAGTAGTCGCAAGGGGACTCGGAACAAGCTTCGCTAGGATGACAAAGAACCCGAGCAGTCACGAGGACGCCCGAGTGAAAAAGAATGGGGAGAGGAACTAAGCGTGTGGCAAGAGAAAGAAGAGGGAGCCGACGCGAGACCGACACGCGACCATGACCAATGGGAAGCCGCCTATTAAACTTAACACCAACAGAGTAATTGACATATATAATTACTAGGACAAAGTTATTACATTAAACCATCATGAAGAGTGTTAAATGATAATTAAGAACGATTGAATATAATTACAGCCGAGTTCTTAAGTTATTAATGAAGAGTTTGATCAATTAATATAAGCAACCAATCAGAGCCATGGATTGAAAAGGACGCGGTTTTTGGAAAAGAGACGCGGAGAAAAGACGAGAGGAAGCCAGGCTCTTATCAACCACGACTTCGAAGTAGAAGGACGTTACAACGAACTAGTCTCCAAGTTGAACGAAAGAGATAGAATTATTCATCGAAGGCACTCAGTTATGTGCATGTAATATTAACATAGATATTCAGCGAGGAAAAAATTTTAAATTTATACGATAAAGCTACAGCTTCAAGATGATAAGGATTCAAAAGTTGAGGGAGGAATTTCATGAAGATTTTACAGGCGTCGTGATGAACGCTTAAACAATTATGGGAACAACGCTATGATGGCATCAAGAACATCCGAAATGACTTAACATCAACATCTGGGGGAGATTAACATCTCATCTCTCCCGTAATAGAAAGTCTACAATCATCAGTCATTTTACCATCTCAAATGACGATCTACAGGGAACTATGGGGGAAGAAGGCTGCAAGTTATTCATGTACGAGGGCGACCAGGGAATTACCCGGTGCCGAAGAGAGAAAGGGCTATCCCATCTCAATCAGAAGAGTCATCGACGGAAGGAGGAGACAGCACGATGATGATCGAGTTCGAATCCCAGTACCTGACCGCACGAGATATTCGGAGGGAGAATTGGGCAAGAATGCTGACCACCACGCAGTCATAAGCCGCTGGAAACATTCCGTTTCTAATGGGTAACCAAAGGGAGTCCACTTCATGTCAACTCTAACCCAGCACAAGGTAGTCCAAGGACCAACGCTAAATATCCCACTATGTAGAATTGTAGATCTTGAATATCCGACAACTATTGTTGAATGCCATTTTTCTATATTGTTTATTAGTTTATTGCAGTTTTTAATGTTATGCGGATGTTTGATAGTATTTTTCGACGACTTCGGAATTTTAGGGATTTTTCATTACGATGTTTCGATTTTTGCGATATTCGAAATTTGAAGGGAAATTTTATAGTTGAATTCAGATTTTATACTTTAGCTAAGGATTTTATAGTTTGTTCAGAATTGTTATTGTAAAGTTCAAACGTGTATTAAATCGAACGATATCTATGTTTTATCAATAAATGTAATAATGGAAATGTTTTCCAAGTATGTGAAAGGAAGTATATGTCAAGGAATGTAATTACGAAAGATCTATTGTAGAGATCTAGAGGAAGTCACGAACTGAGAAATAATGAAACTAATTTTGTGAAGAAAGTTTGTAAGTAATGGTTTTTTGAAAGTATTAGAATTTGTTGAACAGACAGTAAAGAAAGAATTTGTGAAGTACTATAATATGGAATTAACAGATGCGAACGAGAGTATATTTCGAAGTAAGAAATAACGTAATGATGAAATGGAAGAAATGTTACAGTTTGTTGAAAGAATTTTGAGAAACGTGAGTGAAGTAGAGAAATAAGATTTTATTTAAAGATTAACATTTTATCGCATTACCTATTAAATTGAGGCAGGGAGAGAACCAGTATTTTTATGATATGTTTATTAAGATTGTGATGACTGAAAGAAGAGTTTATTATTGGAAAGTATAGAGAAATGTTATGGAAGTTTGCGAAGTATCTCGATGGATGAAATTTATTATTCCCGTTGTAGACGGAGGTATTTGTTGTGAGACAATGAGCCAGTTTGTAGCCATTGATCTATTTTTGAGGAAATGTATGTAGTGACAGACGCATGTATTTCATGAAAGTAAGAAGTTATAAGAGAATTGTTACGGAAGTTTATTAATTGTGGATGTTATTGAAATAGTCTCAATAGAGTTGAAACTCCTTGAAATTCACAGGACAGCGGATCCTGGATGAAGTTAAATCTGATAGAAATTATAGGGTTTAATGGATCTTTGTTGAAGCTGAGAGTAAACTGATATCTATTAAATGGTTCTTATCCTAATGTTTGTCATTTATGGTAATTATTCAAAGAGTGGAAATGTGTATTTTTATTAAGTATTTTTATTACATGAACAGATAAGTTGTAGGAGGTTTTTGAACTAGTCTCTACTTAATTGTATGGATTATGGAATCCCAGATGTTAACGTAAAACTCGAATAAGACTAAGTAGAGTGAAGTAATTTTTTCTGAAGCCCGTTGAGATTTAGAAGTAATGTGGAAGGACAATTACATGTTGTATTGTCGGGCGAAAGGAACGAACGTGTTGTAAATATTTTATTTCTAAGTAAGTAATTGATGAACTACGACGTGATTATTTTCATTGTATAGAATGTTATATTAAATGTATTTGAGATAAATTCGTAAGTAGATTTAGGAGTGTTTTATATTTTAAATTTAAACCTTAAAACTTTGTGTAGAGATTTTGCGCTTCTTAGAGGAAGAAATATTAATATTAGGGTGCGGGAGATGAATTGTATAGAGTAATGATTAGTATTTGTTATGACGGAGATCTACGTCATGGGTAACGTCATTTCTTTTTGGGATTATTTAAATCTTTAACTTATAACATTTTTCTTGTTATAAACTCCTGTCACTTAGGGCACAGCAGTTGTTCGCTGTATAGAAGCTTATTTAAGCTTACACGTAACAATTTTTACGGTTTTTTAGCGAAACAATTGAGGACTTGGGTGCAATAACAGCGTAAGTAGATTTACGCTATTTTGAGAAACTGGCACGTAAAGTTTCAATTTATTGTAATTGAAGAGCAAATCGGTAAATACTGTTAAATGTTCATTCATTTACTTTTCAAATATAAGATGCAACATTCCTGGAGTATCTGATAAAATATTGTGATTTTCTAGGACGTTGGAATGAATTTAAATTCTTAAATATACGCTGTTATTGCTTAAAATATGGGAAAAATATATAAATATATAGTTTCACTTAAATATGAAAGAGATTAGGATCTGCTATGAAAAGGACATACGTCAGGAAGGCAGAAATGACTCACTACTGAATTTATATAAATGTATTTGTCACATACACTGGTACAGTATGGCACAAAACTTTCAATAGTCGGTAAACACAAATAATGTTTTCAATTATTTTATATGCTGCTCAACAAAATTAAAGCACCACTTTTTTCAAAGGCCACCGATTTTGAAAAGTTGACTGCATAAGCTCGAAATCTCAGTATGACGTTTGTCCTGACGCCTACCAAGCATATGCTTCAGCACAACTCCCCAACTTGAGTAGTTTCGGGGTAGCGCCCCGAAAACCAGCCCATTTTCAAAAACCGCAAATTGAAGTTTGTGAAAAGCGCTGTAGGACTTCTCGCAGGTTGCCAAAGCAGTCAAAAATGAATGAGACTTGCTCTTAAAGGTTCCACAAACCCGTTGAAATCGTTACATTCGACGTTTGAGTATTTTCAACCCCCTTATCATCCCCTAAACATGGACTACCATTGGGGTGTCTGAGAAGGTACCGGGTGTGTTTAACCACCTGAAAACCTGCACACCGTCCTCAGTTGCTGATTGCAGTAAGTTCTTAAGGCCTCCGGCAATGTTCACCCCCCCCCAACACCCTCAACTGGCATGGGACCAAACCACCCCCTCTCGATTCACCCCTAAGGAAGGTTTAAATCGAGATGTTTATCAGTGCTGCTAATGGGGAGGTCTTCCCCTAACGTTTCAAAAAAGGAGCTGTGCCTGTGCCACCACCCCTTCCCCTGCTACCCCCGTTTTTATGATTTTTCGAATCAGGCCCTTTTTAAGGGCTGAAACGAGGTCTTATTCGCTGAAAGGGCTGTAAAGGTCCTTAGAAGTAGTGGTGAAACGAAATCAACCCCTTCCGATCGTTGATTGACATTCCGTCCCCCAAACTTGAAATTTTTGCACCCCCAACCCTCCCTGTCTGGACGCTTAACGCGTCATGGCAGAGTTTTCAGAGTTGGATGAAAATGAAGCTTATGGCCTGCAATCAAGCCCAAATCAGCAGGTTGGATGGAATTTCATCGGTAGATTGGGAAACGGGACCAAAACGTTTTCAAAAAAGTATACAGCCTCTTTTAAGTACACCCATGCATAGGCAACCCACATCACGTCATTTTTCTCCCATTTCCAACCTTTGTAACCTATTGCCGATCACAGGCAACCCGCACGCAAGGACGTGATGTGGGTTGCCTATGCATGGGTGTACTTACTATAGAATGTTAACTTTTTTGAAAACGTTTTGGTCCCGTTTCCCACCCTACCGATGAATTTCCATCCAACCTGCTGTTTTGAGCTCGATTGCAGTCCATAAGCTTAATTTTCATCCAACTCTGAAAACTCTGCCATGACGCGGTACGCGTCCAGACAGGGAGGGTTGGGGGTGCAAAAATTTCAAGTTTGGGGGACGGAATGTCAATCAACGATCGGAAGGGGTTGATTTCGTGTCACCACTACTTCTAAGGAACTTTACAGCCCTTTCAGCGAATTAAGACCTCGTTTCAGCCCTTAAAAAGGGCCTGATTCGAAAAATCATACAAACGGGGTTAGCAGGGAAAGGGGTGGTGACACAGGCACAGCTCCTTTTTTGAAACGTTAGGGGAAGACCCCCCCATTCACAGCACTGATGAACATCTCGATTAAAACCTTCCTTAGCGGTGAATCGAGAGGGGGTGGTTTGGTCCCATGCCAGTTGAGGGTAATAGGGGGGGGGGGGATGAACATTGCCGGAGGCCTTAAGAACTTACTGCTATCAGCAACTGAGGACGGTGTGCAGGTTTTCAGGTGGTTAAAAACACCCGGTACCTTATCAGACACCCCAATGGTAGTCCATGTTTAGGGGATGATGAAGGTGGTTGAAATTACTCAAACGTCAAATGTAACGATTTCAACGTGTTTGTGGAACCTTTAAGAGCATGACTCATTCATTTTTGACTGCTTTGGCAACCTGCGAGAAGTCCTACAGCGTTTTTCGCAAACTTCAATTTGCGGTATTCGAAAATGGGCTGGTTTTGGGGGGCGCTACCCCGAAACTACTCAAGTTGCGGGAGTTGTGCTGAAGCATATGCTTGGTAGGCGTCAGGACAAACGTCATACTGAGATTTCGAGCTTGTGCGGTCTACCTTTCAAAATTTGGTGGCCTATTAAAAAAGTGGTGCTTTAATTTTTTGAGCAGTTTATTTCACAATATCAAATTTTAATATTGAGAATATCACACGGCTATTTGTGTGTGCTTGAATTCCCTTGGTTTTGTTAAGTTTTTGAAATTGAAACTATTTTGAACTTTGTACACATGTCTGAATTAATCAGTTTTGAAATCTGATTCGATATCGGATTCGATTTTGGAATTTTCAGGCTCCTGGGTTACAGATCAGGTGTTTTCGTACCACTCAACGTTTTCAGGTTTCAAGTACTTCATCAACGACAGTACATCAGCTCTTTTCTGGATCTTTACACCTGGTTTTATTACATTAGTCAAATTTAGATCACAGTAATAAAGAAATTCAGCCTTCTTATTTCTGTAAGTAAATGGCTGGAAACATGAAGTATATGTCTGGGATGCAGAAACAATACCATTCTTGTAGTGAAGTTTTACATATTTCTGAATAGTAAGCTCGTATCTTGTAACACTTAATCGCCAGTGTCCCAAAATAATTTGTGACATTCCTTTTGTTCTTCATAATTTACAGTCTCAAAGCACCTAAAAATATAATGATTAATCAATAAAAGGAATACAAGCCTAACAGTTAGTATGGTTTACTTTTAACACAACATTCAAAACACAAATACTTGGATGTATGTAGTACCTTTTTCTACAGCATTTATTCACTCTTCGGAATACCTTCTTCTTTACTTCCTTTCCAGTTACGACCGAAATGTAACTGTTGCCACTGTTTCGCGCCCGTTTTGCTACGTTTTTCTTCCAGTTCTTTGGGTTCCAGTTCCTCTTATTCTCTCTGCCTTAAGGTGTAAAACTATCATTCACACTTTCCGTACCTTTAGTTACATATGAATCACATTCACTTGACACAGAGCACTCATAATCTCTAGAATTGCACTCAGTTTGTGACTGTAATATCCCGCAAGTAGACGCCATGTTCACCTCTTCACGCTGTTCTTGCAGTGCAGTCTGGATCCCTGCAACAACAGCGTTGTGCACGGTGACACTTTCCGTCAGCTCCTGACCTCTAGGGGCATCAGACGGAACTAAGAGTTGGCTTGTCTGGTAGCACAGGGTTCAAGGAATTCAAAACTGGTGTTTATGCAATAACAGCCTAAGTAGACTAACGCTGTTATTGCACCCAAGTCCTCAATTTGTACTTGTATTTGGATTAATGACACTTAGTCATTCATATTCTATTTCATGGTTTATTTTCGAGAGCATTTAATCAAAGCTCGGTGACACGAGATGTGTATTGTCTTTTTTAATAAATAGATGGATTCGTGTGGACGATTTTCTGATTGTTTTATAGGAAACTGGCATTATACTTGTAGTTAGATGGTAGAGGAATATGCTGTAGGGTGGAAGTTCCCGAGGGACCTAATCCGTATCCTTACGCCCGAGATTTTTATAGAGTTTTTTTAATCCTAAGTAGTTAGATGACCCTACTGTTCTGTAGTTAGGTACTGCAGCACATTCCGTTTTGAGAAAATATCTGTCCCTTATTCTGAGTGTTTTCGCCAAGTGGCACCATGTCGTTTTTAGCCGGGGCGTCAAGATGCTACAATCCCAGATTATTTCCAGCCGGAGGATATTGGTGGATCATCCAGATATAAGGGTACAGTATCAATAGTCTATTTGCACATCTGAGATATATCCAGTACTTCTCTTTCTTCTTTTCTCCCCCATTTCAACATTATTTGCATGCAAAGCTCTTGAACTGTTTCCCTCCATGTCTGAAATCAGCTATTGATACTTAGCAGACTTTTGGGCAAACAAGTGAGCAACATGCAGGGCTTCCATCATGTGATGAATGTATGAACTAAGCAAACCATTGTGGCACATAGCCGTGTCTTGGGTGCATTGACAATGATACATAGATGGGTTGTTTGTTTCTCAAAATGGCACTTTTCTGGTTTTTGGGTTACACTCCTCAAATCGTTGACTCAGAGTGAAATTAAATATGGAAGGAAATTAAATCCTAATAGCGCAATAAAATTAAATTCTCAGGTCGGAATTAAATTCATTGTGGAATAAATTAAATATTGGTGACGGAATGACATTAAATCATCGCCTCGGAATGAAATTAAATCTTAAAGGCGCAGTGAAATAAAATCTTGGGGTCGGAATGAAATTAAACCGTCGATTTGGAGTGAAATTAAATGCGGAATGAAATTAAATCCTCAGGGTGAAATGAAATTACATGTGGAATAAAATTAAATCTTGGAGTCGGAATGAAATTAAATCTCCAACTCGGAGTGAAATTAAATCTTGAGGTCGGAATGAAATTAAATGTGGGGTAAAATTGAAACATTGAACTCAGAACGGAATTAAATTCGGAGGGATATGTGAGTAATAAAATGCGAAGAATTAAGTGTGCTCGTATGGAGCAAAAATTGGGAATAACATCTCTTGTGTAAAAGAAAAATGATTGAGACCACTTTGTTAAGAAGTGGGTAGCATTCTTGGCTGCCAGCCTGGAGGCCCGGGACCGATTCCCGGTCCTGGAAAAAAAATCTGGTCTGCAGGCTGCAACGGGGCACACTCAGCCTCGTCAGGCAAAACTGACAAGAGGCGGGGGGTTGAATTCCCACTTCAGGCATCGTAGAAGTGTTTTTCCGTGGTTTCCCATTCCTACTCCAGGCAAATGCCGAGATGGTTCTTAACTTAAGGTCACGGCCGCCTCATTCCTAATCCTCACCTCAATTATAAATTCACACTACTAGACTTACTACTACTACTACTCAGGGGCGGCTCGTCACTTTCTGGACTGGGGGTTCAATAGAAAAGAGCACTCACCTCAAATGGTGGACCCTTAATCTTCTACAAAAATAAACAGTATACATGTGGTACTGCACCATTATTCATAAAGGTCTTAAGTACAGACATGGTTACAGTATTTTGGGAACACCCTGTAACTTCCTAACTAGCCTCTGAAGTCTATTATTACAGCTGGTCTACAGCGAGCAAAAGCCATGCTATCAAGAAAGAGATCGGCAGAGATCGTGTTTCCGACGAGAAACCCGAAGGTCATCGATAATAACCATGTTGACTGTGTCTAACACTATATCGATCGATTCACCTGAGAGTGATTAATACAAATTAAAGCATATTTAGCGCTATATGTAAGCAGCTACATACGTCTGTGTGTATATTTCCATGGCAGAAAGCTATTATTAAGAAAGTATGAAGAACAGAAGATGATTTGTTAACTCACTGCTGATTACGTTTCGACTGCGATATATTTTGTATCGAGTCGTGACGTGTGAAGGAGTGGGGGGAGCGGATGTGAGACCGAGACGACCTCGTGGAAAGAGCAAGGAGTATAGATACTGACAGCGTACAGGTTTGAGCCTAAAAACAGTGAAAGTAAAGTCGCCAGCTAACGGGAGTTTTAAAAACGTGTGACCGTGCTGAAGTGTATACGCTAGTTCGTTCAGCATCCTACGTGAAGTAGAAACGTGTTTAATAGGGCTCAGACATGGTCTTAAACATGTAATAGTTTATCTTTGCGACCGTGTTTCTACAGCAACTAACGGGCCATGCGGATGGATACTTTTATAATCCCGACCGCGAGCTCAGCCGTAATGTGTCACGAAACTCTGCATATAAACCGTCGTGGAAATGCAGCCTAGACTTGATTCACTCTTTACAGTGATTATACTTTTTGAAAAGAGCACATTCTCAAGCAAGGTGTCAGAGGGAAGGAACAATATGAAGCTTATATCCATTACGATGGTAGGCTAAATTGATTTAAGAATACTGCATTAGCAGGGTGCAGCGGGGACATGTTGGCAGCAACTTTCATTTAGCATGAAGTGTGCAAGCGACTCTCGTGATGCAAGGGGCCGCGTCGACCCTCGTGAACTTGTACACACTCGCGTTCATATATTGGAACTTGTTAGTGACTGTTCGAGTTCACCCTCGCTTCGTGACGAGTTGATAAACTGTGTGCGGTCCGTCCGTTGGTATTCGAATATGTATGGGAAGATATCGCCAGGATATGTTGGAACTATTTCGACCGACCGGGTGTGGTTCGAGCCTAGGAGGACTTTGGTTCGTTCTGTGGAAACCCAGTTGGAGTCCAGCATGGCATTCTGTTGGTTTGGAGCTTGGTATGGCCAACGATATCCTTTTTTCCTCATCTAGATTCGCCAAAGGTACAGATCACTTCAACTTGTTACAGTAGCGTAGCGTGGACATTTAGAACTACCACACATTGCCATGTTTGATTTTGTAGTTTAAATGGTTGAGTAGAAAGTGCAGGTTCGATGTTTATTTCGAAACTGACCTTCTATGATGCCAGGATTTTGACTCATAAAAATTAGTGCATCCTTTGTGTAATTTTGATGAATAAATTAACAATTTCAGTAGTATTTTATAGTATTTAAACTAATATGCTCATTCTTATTTGTCGAGAAACAAATGTAGGAAGAAGATCTACAGTTTTTCTTGTGTAAGAACATTTTAGTAACACAATTTTCTTTTGAGAACTTTGGTTGAGTTTTTCATATTCTAGTGCATTGTTCTTTAAGCACTTTCGCTTGGATCATCGTATTCTTTGAGGGGAATTTTCCTTTTCGTATTCTTAATACGATATTAAGAAGTTTTCGGATCCTGTTATTCTAAATGTTACTTCGAGTCCTTCGACTATATTTTTTTTCTTTCTGCAATTTAATAACAGATTTAACTTGTATTTTCTGAGCGTGATTTTCGAAATGGATTGCCTAATGGGTCATTAGTCGCTTAGCCTTTGTTGCTAACCTAGATCTATGCTGTAGGTCTGATCCATCGACATTTTCGCGTTCGGGAAATTCAGGGAAGATCTTATTTTGAGATTGAATTTATCTTTATAGATCGCTTTACAACCTCAGTTTGTGTGGTTGGTGAGTGTTATATTTTTTATATGAAGTTAACACTGGATTAAATTGATATAATTGCCTTTAGTGCAATAGTTATTTGAACGACATCCAAATTTGCGAGGATAATCCCAGGGACGACTTACTATAAGTCATACGTTTAAGAATTATGGATCATGTAATACATCAATGTAAGGCAAGTTTTTAAAGTTAGGTGGAATATTTCTGAAATCCACTGGGCTTTATTCGTAATCTGTTACAGAATCATATTATTTTTTTTTCGCACATGAGTTCAGGATTTTTCTCTAAACAGCTGATTTTCATAATTGTGGATTTATAACAGTAAGGCTCCTATTATAGGTGCATGTTCGACTTTAGAGAGGCATGTACTATGAGTAATGTCTTTGTGTTTAAGTATATTGATGCAATGCTTTGTAAAGCATATTTTTCTTGTTGAGGATTGAGCCAGGTGTGCCAATCAGGATTAGATTGATTGGGGTTTTAACCCAGAGAGGTGTTGTTTTTAACCTAGTATGGTTAATATTTGGTCATTGTTGACTTTATCGCTGTTATCCTGAAAATGCCAGTGTGAAGATTAATATTTTTCTGAGCAGTATTATTGAGAATCTTGAGTGGATATCCGGTTAAATATTTCCAGTAAAACTAATATAACAATTTTGCCATAAGATGTATGTTTAATAAGGAAACCGATAACTATTTAGGGCTGAATTTATGATTAATTTTTGCTTAGCTTAACTGTTCGGCAGAATTACCCTAAAACTAGAAATGAAACAATATTAAGCAGAAAGGAATGTCGTGACATCAAGTCAGTGGGAAGAGAATAATTGAAATTATTCTGGAATTTTGTGTAAATTATATTCTGTAAATATGCCATATGAATTTCTTCGTTTAATAACAAGAACATATAATGTTACTGAAGATGTCGTGTAGGATTATTAATTATAATCAGGATATTTTTGTATAAGATGTTATTTCCGTTAAGGAACCGAAATTAATTTAATGTATTCAAGTCTTACAATATTTTCTTTTGTAAATGCTTACCATAGGGGATTGATTGATCATTATTATTATTAATATGCCTTAGTTGAGATAATGGGTAATTTTTTTTGAAAGACAATCCAGTATAATCAATGAGATTTTTTGATTGGTCGTGGTATCGACAAAATTGATATTTTTCTGTCTTGTTTATTCTTACAATAAACTTCTTCATTACTTGGTTTTAATTATTGCGTGATGCTTTATAGAGGTGATGGAAGGGTGTATTAAGGGGGCCATCGCTAGGTATTTTAGTGTTTTTCACACCTTTGAGATTCTTTCTTCATCTTGAAGAATTCTTGTGTTTTGAGCTAGTCTTTTTTTTTCTGAGCCTTGGTCAGTCTTAATACATCCTGTTAGGTATTCGAGTGGCCCTATTATCCCTGTGTCTGTTGGTAGAACTTGGGGGGGGGTCTTTAGAGCCGGGGCATTTTCAGGTTCTACGATCCAGCTGCTATCCAGGGATTCAACAGGTATTGGTAGGTAAAAGGGTACATTAGGTGGCGCCCAGCTCAGGGGCTTCGAAAAACTGGAATACCAGAGCGAATACCAGGGAGTTGAATGCCATAATTCCGCCAAAATTGAAACTGAAAGTACAAAGTGGAAATTAGTTTTATGATCATGTAACACAGATCGCGAATTGGAACACCGTGTTTCTTTTGTGACTATGAATCAAGGCGATAAAATAATGGTGAACCAACATTTTGGCACGAACTATTGGAATTCCTATGGAACAAAGCAATCACGAGGATACTCGAGCTACTTGACTTACAAGTGGTATTGCAACCATTATTAATTTTTAATTTATTTTATGTATTGGAGTGGTGCCACACGCTTTGTTAATAATTTGTTCTACTTTTTTCCGGCTGATGGTCATTGCAGACATCATTAAAAATAGAAGTATTTGTAATAAATTTAAAATTTAAGTAATGGTAGAATCATAGACCTTCACCGATATATACCAACACGCACTTGTATATGGTCGATCCCAAATCAAATGGGGCACTTTGTGTTTAGACATAAGCTTATTTTAAGGTAACGCCAGACAATAAGAATGAGCATGTATGGTAAATGGTGGTTGTTTGTAGATGTTCTCGCTGTGCTTTGTTGGTGTGGTATTCTTCTTTCTTGTGAAGTGTAGTGAAGCATGTCTGAAGGTAATATGGTGACTGTTGGTGACGTTAAGAAGATGTTTGAAATTATTCAACATAAAATGGACAATTTGAATCAGGACATAGAAAATATTAAGGTCCAAACTAAATCTGCATTAGACCATATGTCTGAAACTGTTATTCAAAATCAGGGTGCAGTTGCTGAAGGTATCAGGGGGGAAATTGATACTATGCAATCCTCCTTGAAGGCTATCAATGACAGTTCTAAAAGGGTAGAAAAGAAGGTTACCAGTGTAGAATCTAATATCGAAGATATCCAGGACGATAATAGAAAAACACAACTAGATATCAGTACACTACGGGCTAATGTTGGCTTGGTACAGGTTGCCCAAGAAAGAATCCAAACTAGTCAAACATCAATGCAAAATAGTCAAACATCAATGCAAAATAGTCAAACATCAATGCAAAATAGTCAAACTTCAATGCAAACAGATCTTAACAATATCCAAACTAGTCAAACTTCAATGCAAACAGATCTTAACAATGTTCAGACTAGTCAAAGGGGAATTGAGGAAACAGTAAAGGATGTAAACTCTAATGTAAGGATTATGCAATCCCAAATCAATGATTTAAGAACAGATGTGGGATTAATAGAATCCAGTCAAAATAAAATGGAGCTAGAGGTTCGAAAAATCGAATCTAGTCAAAATCAGACGGAGGTTAAGTTAATGGAGCTAGAAAAATCTAATAAAGAGTTTCAAGTTGAGATTAGACTAGACTTTGAAAAGAGTGTGAAGCTCAGTAAAAAAATTTAGAAACACTTCAGCTACAGTTTTCCCATGACACTAATCAGACCCAGAATAGCCTGGAGCAGTTGAAATGTGAAATGGGGACACTCCGAGCTCAAGTCACTGATCATACGAAACTTCTAAGGGATGATTTTGACATCGATTTGAAAGGGATCATAAGTGATAATATTGTAACATTTCGTCAAGATATCATGAAAATTAATGAGGAATGTTTTAAAGTTGAGAAATCTAATTTAGAATCTAAACTTGCCACTGGTCTTGCAACTAATAGCAAAGACATAATAAATGTTAGGGAAGATCTAAGCAAAAGAATGGATGGAATTCAAAATACACAGGTTAATAACATATCCGATTTAGAGAAACGTATTAACAGTGTTGAAACTAAAGTCGACCAAAGTAAGATAGAGTTAAATGAGGTCAGGGAGAAGAAAACTTCCGAGATTAATGAAATCAGAAAGGGTCTCGAGCAAATTAATCTAGAGGGGCATATCAATTTAGATACGCTAAAAGATCAATTGCGATCACTTTTACAGTCCGATTTTCGAGTTGTAGTTGAACAACCTGAAGTGATAGTACCTGATGATAGGGAAAGGATGATGCAGGAATCTTCCAACAACGAACCCAACGTTCGGCTCAGTCAAATGGAACATTCGAGTCCCATTCGAACAAGCAGGGAAACTTTTAGTTCGCCGAACCCCAACGTAGGCGTGGGTGATTATACTTCGAAATCATTGGAAAGGACACCGAATGTAACCATAATACGAAACTTTGATGACAAACCTAGGAAGTTTAGCAACTTGGATGGAATGACACCAATCGCATTTGTCAGGACATTAAGAGATTACTTTTTGGAGTCACATGTGCCACGTGAGCGTGAGCTACGTATGGTGGAAAGGTTTCTTACCGATGCTCCGTTACAATGGTTCAGGGCTTTTCGTTACACATTTGACAATTTTGAACAGTTTTCGGAAGCCTTCATACAAAGATTTTGGTCGATCGAGGTCCAACAAAATGTGAGATCGGAAGTCTATTCACGCAAGTACTCCAGTACAGGACCAACCAGCTATGCTGAGTACTTTGCGTGTCAGTTAGCAAAACTCCGTTTTCTTCAGCCGCCGTTAACCCAGGAAGAACTCCTTGAAGCTATTTCACGTCAATTGCCTGCGGAAGTAAGGAGATCAATTATTTCTTCCGGAGTATCGTCTTTAACGTCGTTAGATGACTTGTTACGTCGATTAGATCATATGAGTATGATGACGCAGCCTACCATAGTCAAAAATGCCAGGCAGGAATCGAAAGTTGTAAACGCGGTAATGATGAACCGTACACAGCAGACGGATCGTTTTGAGCAAAGAAGAGATGATAGAATGGGTCCTATTAGAAATACCCATCAGCAGGAGAGGAGATGGGAAAACCAACGTAGGGACGTCCAGGAGAGACCATGGCAACGTCGCTACGAGGAGAGAAATTTCTATCGAAGAGATAATGATCGAAACCGGAATGATTATCGAGAAACGACCTATAACAGGAATTACAGATATGATCAAAATAATCGAGATAATAGATATAATAGGAATGATAGGGATACCCGTGACAACAGAGATAAGAGACAAAATCAAGGGTACTCAAGATACAACAATTATCGGACGGAGGCATCCGATAAGAAAGTGCAACAGGAGAGGCTCAAGAGAGGGCGAGATAAGTCCACGGAGGTTGAAGGAAGAAAATCGAAGGAAAGAAAGGATGAACATCCGGATAAGTCACGACCCAGTACTAGCAAAGAAGGTCGGAGTTCAGAAAGAGCTCCGGATCTAGAAAAAAAACGCCAATTTCCGGGCGAAATTAATAACTGATGTTGCCACGCATTCCTCTGATATCACGATTTTTGAAATATTTGAAGCTACTGACGAAGACCTTCTATTTGAACCAGAAACGAAACCGAGAGGAAGGGTAGTTGAACTTCCCGTTATTGATATACTAATTGGTCTACAACATTGTAAAGCCTTGATGGACACAGGTGCTATGATCTCAATAGTTGACGAGGACTGTTTTGAAAGATTGAAACCAGAAAATCAATTTACCATTCTTCCAGCATCTCCAACAAAAATTCGTGGGATATTTAAGGATAAAACTATGAAATGCAAAGTGCAGATTCTAATGAAATTCTGGATCAATCAGAGAAGTTACGAACATATTTTCATAGTCGTTAAGAATATTAATTTTGACGTCATACTAGGGATCGATTTTATTACTCAAGCTAGGGCAATCATCGACATGGACAAAGGAATAATAAGATTCAAGGAAGAAAGTACAGAGGATGTAGTGATGGAAGAAATGGATGGAAACGAAATTAATAGAGATATCCCTAGAATGGAAATCCTGGATCACGTAGTTGAAGAAACTGAGCAAGTGAGGGAACAATATACCTTGAAAGCCGAGGGATTTAAAAACGTGAAAGAAGAATTTGACGACTTGATTTGTCAATTTGCGGACGTCTTCGATGATAAACCTGGTTTGATTAGAGACTTCAAGTACCAGATTAGGCTAATAGATGAATCCCCTTATCAAGCCAAGCTTTATCCTATCCCAGAAAAATACCATGATGAGGTCAAAGAGATCATAGATAAAATGGAGAGAGATGGTATAATAAAAAAACAGGCTTCTTCGTATTTGAATCCAATAACTGTGGTAAAGAAAGCGAACGGACAATTGAGGCTTTGTTTAGACGCCAGGAAGATCAATACGAGAATCATGTTAGAAACTGACCGTCCACCAAAAATTAGAGAACTTCTGAAAAAGTTCAAAGATAAAGCGCGTTTCAGCGTCTTAGACCTGACCGCTTCCTTCTATCAAGTAGAGCTGGAGGAAGATAGCCGGCAATACACCGGATTCTTATTCGATCAGACCACGTATGTTTTCTGTCGCGTTCCTTTTGGAATGGTGAATAGTGGTCCGGCCTTGATCAGAGCTCTAGATAGCAAATTAACGGAAAGCGTGAAACGTAACGTTATCTGCTATATCGATGACTTGATAATTTCTTCAACAAATGTCCAAGAACATCTTGTGCACTTGAAACAGCTATTCGAGAATTTAAGAGAGGCCAATATTAAGGTCAACATGCATAAGTGTCAATTCATGCATGAATCTATCAAGTTCCTTGGCCATACTATTGATCAGTTTGGGTATCACCCAAACTTGAAGAAGATAGACGCCATTTCAAGATTCCCTCGTCCCGCAAAAGTAAAGCAGCTCCGTGAGTTTCTGGGTATGTGCCAGTTCTTGAGTAGCCACTGTCCGGGATACTCAACTACTATGGCCCCTTTGTATGAGGCATTAAAGAAAAATAATAAATGGAAATGGACAGAGGATACGAATAGGGCATTTGAAGAGGCCAAGCTCATGCTCCAAAATTGTGTTAAGCTGGAATATCCTGAGTTTGATCGGATATTTTACATCGAGTCTGATGCTTCAAAAGTTGGTATTAGTGCTGTCCTCTATCAAAAGGACGAGGAGGGGAGGAAGCACTACTTGGACTTCCACAGCAGAAAGCTGCAGGAACACGAAAAGAATTATTTCACCTCAGAGCTCGAAGCTTTGGCATTCATATCTGCTCTTCAAAAGTGGAAGAAACTTCTGATAGGACATCGAGTGGTCATTATCACGGACCATAGAGCGCTTCAGTTTATGATGCAAACTGATCTTTCCAGTGACAGATTGACGAGGTGGACAGTGTTTCTCCAGCAGTTCAATGCCACCATCGTGCATCAGCCTGGAAAGGATAATCTGCTCGCGGATGCACTCTCAAGAAATCCAGTTAGTAAGATCGAGATTAACACTGTACAGTTGGAGAGGGAACACGAACTCACCCTGGAGAAGCTAAAGAAGATAGCGGTGTTACAGGAGAGACACACCCCAACTAGACATATGTACAGGTTTTTGAGAGGTGCAATGGACCATACCGATCTTGACTACGAGCAGACTAGGAAGCGATCTGAGAAATTCCTGGTGTGTGATGACGTCGTTTGTAAATACATTGACCGAGAGAGGACGAAAATTAGAATTGTAGTCCCTCCTAAACTGATAAATGGGTTGGTGTGGTTAGCTCACTGCACCATTGGCCATGGGGGTGTCGACAAAACGTTTAGAACGTTATTGGAAACATTCACCTGGACCAAGATGCGGGGCACTATAGCAGCCATTATCAGATCATGCCAGGAGTGCCAACGAGGGAAATACCCGTCGGCGTTATCAAAAGAGAGACCTCGAGCCATTATTCCAGAAAGGCCGAGAGAGCTAATGGCTTGCGATATCTTCGGTCCTTGCCCGAAGGGAGCTAGGGGAAACCAGTTTCTCCTAGTCACAATCGATGCATTCTCAAAATACGTGACCCTCGATCCTATGCAGAGGACCACTACAGCCCAAGTCCTTAGCCGTCTTGAAAACAGTGTGTTTTCTAAGGCGGGAAAACCTGTAACTCTCCTATCGGATCATGGAGTTCAATACACTTCGATGGAATTTGAGAATGCCATGATTAGGCTTGGTGTCAAGCACGTGTTTTCTAGCGTTAGATATCCGGAATCCAACGTCTCGGAACGTGTTATGGCAGAAATTAGCAAGTTCGCGAGAATTTACTGTCCTGAGGATCATGCGAGCTGGGTCAAGTTCATCCCACTCATGGAAAGATGCATGAATTCCACATTCCATGAGAGCTTATCAGACATACCTATGGTTGTTCACCATAATAAGAGGCCAGAAAGAGCCTGGACAGAGATCGTGAGATTTCTACCTAAGGACGGGGAGCCTACAGCCCAAGAAATAATTAATTCAGCTAGAGAAAGCTTGATGGATGCAGCCGAGAGGCGGCATAAACGAATCAGAAATAAAAGATATCGGCCACCGATGAGAGTAGGCGAGATGATTCTCGTCAAGAAACCGACGAAAGCAGATGTGGCTAAGAAGCAATTCACCAAGTTTTCCTATGTCTTCCACGGACCCTATAAGATTGCTAGGTCGTTCGAAAATAATTGTTATGAGGTAGTAAGCCTAAATGGAAGAGAAATGATAGGTCGTTTCAATGCAAAAAACCTGAAAAGATATGTGCAGAAGATAGTCTGAGTGTTGACTGAATAATGCTACATAGGCCGTGATTACCTGGAATGGTGTAAATAAAAGTTGAGGAGACTTTTATTTAAGGTATCAAAGGGAAAATGCACCATTATTCATAAAGGTCTTAAGTACAGACATGGTTACAGTATTTTGGGAACACCCTGTAACTTCCTAACTAGCCTCTGAAGTCTATTATTACAGCTGGTCTACAGCGAGCAAAAGCCATGCTATCAAGAAAGAGATCGGCAGAGCTCGTGTTTCCGACGAGAAACCCGAAGGTCATCGATAATAACCATGTTGACTGTGTCTAACACTATATCGATCGATTCACCTGAGAGTGATTAATACAAATTAAAGCATATTTGGCGCTATATGTAAGCAGCTACATACGTCTGTGTGTATATTTCCATGGCAGAAAGCTATTATTAAGAAAGTATGAAGAACAGAAGATGATTTGTTAACTCACTGCTGATTACGTTTCGACTGCGATATATTTTGTATCGAGTCGTGACGTGTGAAGGAGTGGGGGGAGCGGATGTGAGACCGAGACGACCTCGTGGAAAGAGCAAGGAGTATAGATACTGACAGCGTACAGGTTTGAGCCTAAAAACAGTGAAAGTAAAGTCGCCAGCTAACGGGAGTTTTAAAAACGTGTGACCGTGCTGAAGTGTATACGCTAGTTCGTTCAGCATCCTACGTGAAGTAGAAACGTGTTTAATAGGGCTCAGACATGGTCTTAAACATGTAATAGTTTATCTTTGCGACCGTGTTTCTACAGCAACTAACGGGCCATGCGGATGGATACTTTTATAATCCCGACCGCGAGCTCAGCCGTAATGTGTCACGAAACTCTGCATATAAACCGTCATGGAAATGCAGCCTAGACTTGATTCACTCTTTACAGTGATTATACTTTTTGAAAAGAGCACATTCTCAAGCAAGGTGTCAGAGGGAAGGAACAATATGAAGCTTATATCCATTACGATGGTAGGCTAAATTGATTTAAGAATACTGCATTAGCAGGGTGCAGCGGGGACATGTTGGCAGCAACTTTCATTTAGCATGAAGTGTGCAAGCGACTCTCGTGATGCAAGGGGCCGCGTCGACCCTCGTGAACTTGTACACACTCGCGTTCATATATTGGAACTTGTTAGTGACTGTTCGAGTTCACCCTCGCTTCGTGACGAGTTGATAAACTGTGTGCGGTCCGTCCGTTGGTATTCGAATATGTATGGGAAGATATCGCCAGGATATGTTGGAACTATTTCGACCGACCGGGTGTGGTTCGAGCCTAGGAGGACTTTGGTTCGTTCTGTGGAAACCCAGTTGGAGTCCAGCATGGCATTCTGTTGGTTTGGAGCTTGGTATGGCCAACGATATCCTTTTTTCCTCATCTAGATTCGCCAAAGGTACAGATCACTTCAACTTGTTACAGTAGCGTAGCGTGGACATTTAGAACTACCACACATTGCCATGTTTGATTTTGTGGATTAAATGGTTGAGTAGAAAGTGCAGGTTCGATGTTTATTTCGAAACTGACCTTCTATGATGCCAGGATTTTGACTCATAAAAATGAGTGCATCCTTTGTGTAATTTTGATGAATAAATTAACAATTTCAGTAGTATTTTATAGTATTTAAACTAATATGCTCATTCTTATTTGTCGAGAAACAAATGTAGGAAGAAGATCTACAGTTTTTCTTGTGTAAGAACATTTTAGTAACACAATTTTCTTTTGAGAACTTTGGTTGAGTTTTTCATATTCTAGTGCATTGTTCTTTAAGCACTTTCGCTTGGATCATCGTATTCTTTGAGGGGAATTTTCCTTTTCGTAATCATAATACGATATTAAGAAGTTTTCGGATCCTGTTATTCTAAATGTTACTTCGAGTCCTTCGACTATATTTTTTTTTCTTTCTGCAATTTAATAACAGATTTAACTTGTATTTTCTGAGCGTGATTTTCGAAATGGATTGCCTAATGGGTCATTAGTCGCTTAGCCTTTGTTGCTAACCTAGATCTATGCTGTAGGTCTGATCCATCGACATTTTCGCGTTCGGGAAATTCAGGGAAGATCTTATTTTGAGATTGAATTTATCTTTATAGATCGCTTTACAACCTCAGTTTGTGTGGTTGGTGAGTGTTATATTTTTTTTATGAAGTTAACACTGGATTAAATTGATATAATTGCCTTTAGTGCAATAGTTTTTCTCTATTAAGAGGGTATTTGAACGACATCCAAATTTGCGAGGATAATCCCAGGGACGACTTACTATAAGTCATACGTTTAAGAATTATGGATCATGTAATACATCAATGTAAGGCAAGTTTTTAAAGATAGGTGGAATATTTCTGAAATCCACTGGGCTTTATTCGTAATCTGTTACAGAATCATATTTTTTTTTTTTCGCACATGAGTTCAGGATTTTTCTCTAAACAGCTGATTTTCATAATTGTGGATTTATAACAGTAAGGCTCCTATTATAGGTGCATGTTCGACTTTAGAGAGGCATGTACTATGAGTAATGTCTTTGTGTTTAAGTATATTGATGCAATGCTTTGTAAAGCATATTTTTCTTGTTGAGGATTGAGCCAGGTGTGCCAATCAGGATTAGATTGATTGGGGTTTTAACCCAGAGAGGTGTTGTTTTTAACCTAGTATGGTTAATATTTGGTCATTGTTGACTTTATCGCTGTTATCCTGAAAATGCCTGTGTGAAGATTAATATTTTTCTGAGCAGTATTATTGAGAATCTTGAGTGGATATCCGGTTAAATATTTCCAGTAAAACTAATATAACAATTTTGCCATAAGATGTATGTTTAATAAGGAAACCGATAACTATTTAGGGCTGAATTTATGATTAATTTTTGCTTAGCTTAACTGTTCGGCAGAATTACCCTAAAACTAGAAATGAAACAATATTAAGCAGAAAGGAATGTCGTGACATCAAGTCAGTGGGAAGAGAATAATTGAAATTATTCTGGAATTTTGTGTAAATTATATTCTGTAAATATGCCATATGAATTTCTTCGTTTAATAACAAGAACATATAATGTTACTGAAGATGTCGTGTAGGATTATTAATTATAATCAGGATATTTTTGTATAAGATGTTATTTCCGTTAAGGAACCGAAATTAATTTAATGTATTCAAGTCTTACAATATTTTCTTTTGTAAATGCTTACCATAGGGGATTGATTGATCATTATTATTATTAATATGCCTTAGTTGAGATAATGGGTAATTTTTTTTGAAAGACAATCCAGTATAATCAATGAGATTTTTTGATTGGTCGTGGTATCGACAAAATTGATATTTTTCTGTCTTGTTTATTCTTACAATAAACTTCTTCATTACTTGGTTTTAATTATTGCGTGATGCTTTATAGAGGTGATGGAAGGGTGTATTAAGGGGGCCATCGCTAGGTATTTTAGTGTTTTTCACACCTTTGAGATTCTTTCTTCATCTTGAAGAATTCTTGTGTTTTGAGCTAGTCTTTTTTTTTCTGAGCCTTGGCCAGTCTTAATACATCCTGTTAGGTATTCGAGTGGCCCTATTATCCCTGTGTCTGTTGGTAGACCTTGGGGGGTCTTTAGAGCCGGGGCATTTTCAGGTTCTACGATCCAGCTGCTATCCAGGGATTCAACAGGTATTGGTAGGTAAAAGGGTACAATACCTCAAATTTCGTACAGATAGTTTTGAAAATTACAATGAGCGATTTCAAACACCGTGAGTTCAAAACATTCGCCTCAACCAGAACTTGAACCCTGGATCAGCATAATTAGTGAAAATCAAAGTTTTCTCACTCGATCTCTCTCTCAAACACACGCACAAACACGCACCTGTATGACAGGCTTCATCCGGTAATGAGCCTTGTTAAGAACATGCAACCCTTCAAATATTACAGCAATCTAAGGTGCAAGCACAGCATATAATGAGAGTATTAGAAATGTTAATAGATTTACTCACCCTATGCAGACTGCTTGTATGTAAAATCCATTCTACGCTCCTTAATAGAGGTAAACTTGTCAATCACTGCTTCATTGAAATCCACAATGTCCCTGACAAACTCTCTTTCTATGGATAGCATAGCCAGTGCTGTTAGTCTGTTCTCAGCCATCGAACTGCGTAAGAAAATCTTTATTCTCTTCAGAGTTGAGAAGCACCTTTCAGCTTCTGATGTTGTCATAGTAACGGTAACAATAATTTTCAAGTGTTTGACACATTCACTGAAGGTATTTGCTAACCTATTTTCTAGGAGAAACTGCAAGAGGTGAATAGCGCCTGAAGCAGCCCGGAAATCTTCTCGCATATACAGAATCTCTAATTCGGTTCTAAGTTTTGCTTTGTTGAGGAATGGATATGATTCACAGGCTTTGTGAAGAATAGAATGTGGAAACTGCTTCTCATACGTGGCAAAACTCTCTGATGAGAAAAGATTTCCTGCAAGAAGGTGATTAGTGAACTCGAACCGTTTTTGGCGTGCAATATTACTGTGTCACAAATCTCTTTTGCAGCAACACTTTTTGGGACTCGTGGCTGTATTCTTTGTAACTTGGCCAGTGGAGGTAAGGCGTCATGTTCATCAGCAATTTCATCAATTATACGGTCCCTAATCTTTTTAATAGCAGCCTCAAAATTCGAAATTGCATTCCTGGTCTCGAGAGGGTCTGATGTTCTCTTTTGCAGCTGATTACACAAGATGTCAACATGAGGCATGATTTGGTAAAATACGGCCAACCAGAATTGAAAAGTCAAGTGTTCTAATTTTAAACGCAATCCTCGTGCTTGCGTAATTGTAGATGGCTGTCGTGAAGTACTTTCGAGTTGTTCCAGACTCTCAATAAGGGCGCTTCTATTCTCGTACACTACTTCAACGGTCCTAGATTTAGAATTCCACCTTGTACTGGAAGCATGAGGAACCCTCCTGCCGACAACCTCATTCAGCACCACAAATCGTTGTGGGGACTTATGAAAGAAGCTGGGTATTGCATTCAGATCTGCGAAGAATATGCGTACTTCGGTATTCTGACTCGTAGCTTGTGCCATAATCAAGTTCAACATATGAGCGTAGCAGTGAACGTAGTGTGCATACTTAAAATATTTCCGAATTAGAGCTTGAACTCCTGAATGGCGTCCACTCATTAGGTTTGCTCCGTCATAACTCTGTGAAATTAATTTATCCGGATTGTCTAGTACGTTGTTTAAAGTAGATTTCAGGCATTCTGCTAATGTTTTAGCACTATGATCATCGGGTGAGAGAAAACTCCAGAATCGTTCAACTGGTTTGCCACTTGGAAGAACGTAACGCAACACGATGACCAACTGCGCAGCCGTTGAATACATCGGTCGTCTCGTCTGCTATTATCGAGATAAAGTCCGCTGTGAATATTTCTTTATTTTCTCATGAGAGATTTCAAGTATACAAGAGAGTAATTCATTCAGAATTTCTTTCGAGGTGCCCTTAAAAACTGTTGCTTTAGACATGTGATCTCTAAGCGCAACATCTAGCTCTGAGCTAAAATTGACGAGGCCCCTAAATATGCCTGGATTTGACGATTCATTTGTCTCATCATGCCCACGAAGTGCTAATTCGAAGGCATCACAGAATTTTACACAGTCAATGATTTTTGATAGTATATAACGATTCTTCCGCACTTGATCATTATGTCTTTCCACATATTGCCTGTAAGCACTGTGAAGCTGCTGTCGAATATCATGCTTACCCAGGAGATCAAATTCAAGCTGAGCAATCATGTGTGTTTTTGAACTTCCATGTTTCTTTATTTCCTCTGACAAATGGCCAAGGTCTGTGACACCTAATTTTGTCCAGTTTCCTTCTCCATCCCCATTTGAGAAACACAAACACGGGAAACAGAAAAATATATTAACAATATTACACCCACAAATCCATTCTGCTCTCTTGTATATGTCCGGTTTAAATTTCCGAACAATCCTCTTATCTTTATTTTTAGTCTGGTTGGTTAAATCAAGATCCGGCATTTGCCGCCCTACTGCTTTTATCTCTATTTTTTGCTCTAACGAAAGAGAGGAAAAGTTAGTTTTCATAAGCCTTTGGACACTATTTAAAGCCATATTGTTTCTCCCTACCTGTTGGGCTGTCACACACGCACACGGAAAAAATAATCGAATTACACAGTCACTAATTTCACGCAGTTAATAGGCACAAGGGAATACTGAAAGAAATTTACGTTCGCGCTCTTGACAGTGTAACTAACTTAAATCTGAGAAAATATTGGAACTACAGTAGCAGTTTGGGTTACTCCGGAGCGTAACAAGACACCTTTTTCTGCTATTTTATTGGTATTATTTCAATCTAACTGAATCGCTTATTTAATTAGCCTTCAAATACAACAAATAGCTAGGTAGTTTACTTTATATAGATAAATTCACGGATAAATTACGGGCGCAAATAAACAGTCTAATTTGGCAGCCATGATCCACCGATTCAAAAGCGCCCCTAGAGGCGACATTCGCTGTATATTCACATTGGCCGCATTATTTTACACACACGTCAAGAGACGGCAGAGTGTGCACCTTTCGCGCAACCTTGAAGAGCCTGAGCTGGGCTCACTGCCGGCAGTGGCTGGGCTATTGAAAGAATTCAGTACGGTACCAGTGCGCATGCGTGTAGGATATATACACGTTTTGCTTGTATCCACCGTTCTCTTTCCCTTCTACACCCCCCCCCCCCCCCCCCCGCTGCATGTCCCATGCCCACACTCTACGTTACTAGCCTATTCCCTGCAAGAAAGATTGACCAAGACTGGGGGTTCAAACGAGATCTTGCGCCGGCTCGACATCCTCGCGCTCGTTACCTGCATTTGAACTCCGCGCTCTTTTCTTACAAATATTTCTATTACGTAGAGGGATAAAATGCTAAATATATTGTCAAATTTAGTGGGGGTTCATTGCGCCATTGCGCTATAGCAAGAACCGCCACTGCACTACTACTACTACTACAGACACAACAATAACAAAATAATACAAATGCTACATACACACAATTAAGTTGCATGCGGCTGAAATGACCACGATGTCCAAATCCAAAAAATTAAATATAAAAATAAAACGGATTGAATGAAAGGTAGAAAGAAGACTTAGTCTGGATTGAAATGTTTGGAACGAACCTCATCCAGTACAAAAAAGATTCGAAGTAGATATTTCATGTAGCCTAACACGTTTAGAAAATCACTGGTGCAATAATATATGTACCGTACGAAACACGAGGTAGAAAGTACTGTCTTAAGATTAATGGTACAAAATGTAAGTTGTAAATAGAATTTTATCAGTCCTATGGGACATAAATAAAGCTGTTAAGTTTTGTAAAATCTTGGATGAATACTCTAGGTAATCGTATGTGTAGTTGTGTACATCGTAGCTGTATCTTACAAGAAGCATAACATTCCGACAATGCGTTTCATTATACTCAGAGACGGGATCCCATAGAATGTAGGCTACTTGGGGGTGTATTTATATACTAGCTGTAGTGCCCGGCTTCGCCCGGTGGATTTATTAGTTTTATGGATGATAGTGAATACTACTACAGAACTGGCACATGAAACTTAAACTGCCAGAAAAAATTTTATTTTTATTTTTTTGGTGGTGGTGGTGGTGGTGGTGGTGTTTGTAGTGAGGATGATAAGCAGTACAGTATAATGGACGTAACAATTAGGTAATTTTCCCCTAATGATAATAATGATAATAATGAACAGGGAAACGGCTATTTACTAACTACAGCACCGACATATGTAATTTACAAACAAATTTCTAAAAATTATTAGAAAGAGGAGTAAGTGAAATAAAAGACACTGCCTAGGGCTTATATCTCAATGTCTGTTAGAAATGTAGAGACCAATAGTGTCGTCTTTTGTCGCATAGCGCCGTAGGAAAATAATCAGAACAGTTCGGAAAACTTCGGCCGTCCCGAGCTCCTGAGGTAGCAATAGTATAATTTATGGCCACATAGAGCTCAACGATAAGTTTCGAGATAAATTAAGGTAAATTTGAAAGCACCAACGCTTATTGCAGCTGATAACCTCAATGTATTGCACCAACACCATTGCACTTATACAGATGCGGGCAAAAAAAAACTTTTTGCATGAATTAGTCCCCGTGGCTGCAATTTTTAAGCAGAGCAAGATTTAACTATTTTCGCAATTCTGCACCAGAACACTGGTAGGGGCGACATGTTGCAGCCCGAATTGCCAGTCAACAATAAACTTATTAAAATACTCTTACAGTTACACTACTACGGACATGAATGGTTCTAGGGCCTTAATACATGGTTTCCAAGTTTAGATTGTTTGTTATTCAATATGTAGGGAATGGAGAGCGTTGTCCAAAATATAAAGTGGACAGTATCACCAGCAGGGTTTCAAAGTGTATGTATAATTTGGTGCAATTAGGACGAACGGTGTAGATTTGTGATAAAGGGCCTAAATCCAGGAAATGGAGTGGTCTGTCCGAAATTTAAAGTGGACAATGTCACCCGCAGGGTTCCATAGGGTAAGTGTACAAAATATGGTTCAGATCGGTGAAACGGTGTTGTTTTGTGCCAATGGACCTAAATGCAGGGAATGGAGTGGTCTGTCCGAAATTTCAAGCAGACAGTGTTACTCGTCGGGTTCCAAAGTGTAGGTATTTGAAATTTGGTTCGGATCGGTGAAACGGTGTAGATTTGTGCCAAAGGGCCTAAATGCAGGTAATGGAGTGCTTTGTCCGAAATTTCATGCTGACAGTGTTACTCGCAGGGTTCCAAAGGGTAAGTATACAAATTTTAGTTCAGATTGGTGAAACGGTGTAGATTTGTGCCGAAGGGCATAAATGCAGGGAATGGAGTGGTCTGACCGGAATTTCATGTAGACAGTGTTACCCGCAGTGTTCCAAAGGGTGTGTATACACATTTTTTTTTCTGATCGGTGAAACGGTGTAGATTTGTGCCAAAGGGCCTAAATGCAGGGAATGGAGTGGTCTGTCTGAAATTTCATGCAGACTGTGTTACTCGCAGGGTTCCAAAGGGTAAGTATACAAATTTTGGTTCAGATCGGTGAAACGGTGTAGATTTGTGCCAAAGGGCCTAAATGCAGGGAATGGTGTGGTCTGTCATAAATTTCATGCAGACTGTGTTAATCGCAGGGTTCCAAATGTAAGTATACACATTTTGGTTCAGATCCGTGAAACGGTGTAGATTTGTGCCAAAGGACACAAATGCTGGGAATGGAGTGGTCTGTCATAAATTTAAGGTAGACAGTGTTATTCGCAGGGTTCCAAAGGGTAAGTATACACATTTTGTTTCAGATCGGTGAAACGGTGTAGATTTGTGCCAAAGGGCCTAAATGCAGGGAATGGTGTGGTCTGTCCGAAATTTAACATAGCCTAAACTATTCCTCTTGAATCTGGCTATCATATAAAAATAGAATTTTTCGAATCCGGCTGGTAATGCCAGAGATTAGCGCGTTTAATCACAAAAACACACAAACACACAAACTCTTCAGCTTTTTTTTATATACATCGAGTTGAGCCTCTATGGACTGCGTGGTAACAACCAACTTCACTTTAGTGTCTAGGTCTTGCTCTTGTTCCGGCTTTGACTTCCTGCCAGTATCTTCTGACCCCAGCGACGAGTGCCTGTTTATGTTCCTCGGACAAAGGTCCTCTCCGTCTTCCGGAAGTTGATGCCATTTTAAAACCTTGGTAGTTGTTCACCAATCTTCTAAATGTGTTCCTGTCACGAATTTCTCGGTCTAGAATACCAATTTGCCTGAGATCTTTTTCGCATTCCTCGAAACATCTCGGCCTTGTTGCCTTAGACTTGATGAAACGCCATATTCTTTTAGTTAATCGATCATCAGTCATCTTCACCAGCTGCTTTATTATTCTTTAAACTGTTGATAATTTGTTTGATCTCCTCTTTACACGGTGGGGATGAGTTGAGTAGTTTGTGGGTCGGATCGCACACAGTGAATCGTTCTTTCGGTTCATCACAATTAAGCAATTTTTCAAAGTAACGAGACATGATCGTACAGTTTTCTTTGTTGGTCAGGCCCAGCTTCCCATTTTCATCTCTAAAACAGAGGCTGGGGGCTTGATACCCTTCCAAATTGGACTTGAACGTTTGATAGAAGTCTCTGGTATTGTTTTTCCGAAAATCCTGATCGATTTCTTCTAACTGCTGTTTCTCATATAATCGCTTGACCCTTCGGAAAGTTCTGGCTACTTCTTTTCGAGCTTCACGGAACACATCGAAATCTTCAGGTCTTCGGGTCGAGTTCCACTTTTTCCAGGCATTTGTTCTTTGAGTCAGCACTTCATCACAATCCTCATTCCACCATCTATGCTGTCTCTTCTTAGCTGTGCGAATTGTAGTACTAGCTGCTTGTTGGATCTTGGAGGCAATGTCCGTCCATTTATGAGATTCAAAAGTCAGTTGCTGGTGGTATTGTTCTAATACATTTTGATCGATTTTCATATTTTCAAGGTCATATTTACGAATCGTATTTCCTTGTTTCTGGGTCATATTGAGAGGAATGAAATTTATTTTGATCTTAGAGAGGTAATGATCACTGTGTGCGATCCGATCCACAAACTACTCAACTCATCCCCCCCGGGAAAAGAGGAGATCAAAAAAATTATCAACAGTTTAAAGAATAATAAAGCATTTGGTGAAGATTTAATAGTGGCGGAACTACTGAAGCTGGCGAATGATGAAACTCTAGATGTACTAGTCAAACTTTTTGAAGAGATATGGAGAACCGGGATGTTACCAATTGAATGGCTGTCAGCACTAATCCATCCTCTACACAAAATAGGTGATAAAAAGAATGTCAACAACTATAGAGGCATCTCATTAGTATCTGTTCCGTATAAGATTTTCTCCAAAGCAGTTCAGAACAGAATAGAAGCGCATCTTGACCAACAGATCGGGGAATACCAGGCTGGCTTCAGAAAGGGTCGTTCATGCCCGGAACAGATCATTAACCTGAAGAACATCATCAGGTACAAGAAGACAGGAGGATATAGTTACGTGGTCGTGACTTTCAGAAAGCGTATGACTCCATCGACCGGGAGTCATTAATGAATATTTTGGAAGAGTTTGGAGTGGATGATACATCTAGAAATTTGATCAAACAAACTCTAACCAACACAGTGTCGAAAGTCAAATTTATGGGAGAGATATCAAAACCGTTTACAATTAGAACGGGCGTCAGACAGGGAGACGGACTATCTCCACTCCTCTTCAACTGTGTTTTGGAAAAAGTCATTCGAGAATGGAGGAAGATGTTACACCAAGAGGAAAGAAATGAAGATCGGTTCCGACTTGGTCCTAAGCACAAAGGGATATACGTTGACTGTCTGGCCTTTGCGGATGACCTGGCCATTTTTGCTAACGACATAGATTCAGCAGTCAACAAGATCAATAGGCTGTCAGAAATTGCTGAAAAGGTAGGACTCCAGATTTCTATTCAGAAGACAAAATATATGACAAACATCTGCGATGGACCTGAATGGATTATCACTAACCTTGGAAAAATCAGTCGAGTCACAAATTTCCGTTATCTCGGTGAAGTCATCCAGCAGAATGGATTAGAAGAGGAAGCAATTAATGTCAGGATGAGGAAGTTAGACCAGGCATACCACATTACAAAAAATATCTATAACAAAAAGTCTATGAGTATAGGGGCCAAGTTCCGACACTATACCACAGTTGTAAAACCTGAGGGATTATATGCATCCGAAACATTAACCATGAACACTAAAGGTCAAGCCGACCAACTGGAAAAAAGAGAGCGTAGGATATTAAGAAAAATCCTAGGTAATAGATGGGTTGATGGGCAGTGGCGAATGAGAGCAAATGAGGACTTGTACAACAACATCGACCCTATCACAGCATCAATACGAAGAGACGCCTACTATTTTACGGTCACCTTTTGAGGATGACTGATGATCGATTAACTAAAAGAATATGGAGTTTCATCAAGTCTAAGGCAACAAGGACGAGATGGTTCGAGGAATGCGAAAAAGATCTCAGGCAAATTGGTATTCTAGACCGAGAAATTCGTGACAGGAACACATTTAGAAGATTGGTGAACAACTACCAAGGTTTTAAAATGGCATAAACTTCCGGAAGACGGAGAGGACCTTTGTCCGAGGAACATAAACAGGCACTCGTCGCTGGGGTCAGAAGATACTGGCAGGAAGTCAAAGCCGGAACAAGAGCAAGACCTAGACACTAAAGTGAAGTTGGTTGTTACCACGCAGTCCATAGAGGCTCAACTCGATGTAAAAAAAAATATCTGAATCGAACTGGGTACCTCTCTGCACTTTAACATTCATTATTTCCTTAATCGCTCTCCTTGAGATTGCGACATGATCGATCTGTTTCTCTCCACACACATTGCCCGGTGATCGCCAAGTCTTTTGTTTGCTTGGTTTGTGTTTGTAGAACGTTGACATTATCTGAAGATTGAAGGTGCGACACAGATTGACGAGTTTTATACCATTTCTGTTCGTCATCTTGTGAGCAGGATAGGCTCCGATTGTTGATCTGAATTGCGGTTCTGTTCCCAGCTGAGCGTTTAAGTCACCTAGTAAGATCTTGATGTTCTTTGATGGTATTTTCTCCAACTGCTCTTCAAGGAGGTCCCAAAACTGTTCAACTTTCTCAGGATTACGTCTGTTGTCCTCATTGATCGGTGCATGAGCATTGATCAGCGTGTATCCTTTGTTACCGCAGCTGAGAGTTAGAATAGAAAGTCTCTCAGAAGGGCTAAGGAATTCCACTATTGAACTGACAACCTTCTTACGAACAACAAAAGCGGTGCCAAGTAAAGGCATGTTCTTACCTATTTTCACAGCCCTTTCTCCTTTATAAATCCTATACCCCTCAATATCCATTATATCCTCATCTAGGTATCTCGTTTCTTGGATGGCCAAGATGGTTATGTCATGTTTGTCCATAATCATTGTCAATTCTTTGTGTTTTCCAACTTTCAGTAGTGAATTGACGTTCAGCGTCCCAAAGTAGTATTTCTGTTTCGTCTTCAATTTTGTACTTGTAGTAATACCCTCAAAGCATCTAGGTTCAGGCTCCCCAGAATCCACAGGCCTGATTGCGCTCCTAAGAACGGTAGATTCCCCCAACGAGGTACTACCTGGGTTAGTGTCCTTTTTGGGACGACATTCCATGATGCTTGATTGTTCAAACCAGTGTGGGTCAGAAAGCTCCTTCCTAGTGATAGAACCGAGGTTGTAAGCCCCGGAGCTCAATAACAGGCCGCTCCTCTGGAGACAGACGCATTTCGCAGCCGCTTCACTGAAGAACAGACGCTGCTAAATGAAGATAGTTCTTCCGCTCTATCCACCGTTGAGACCCGAAGCCTTCTTCCGCTTTCAAAACCGTTGACCATCTTCACCGTAACCCTGGTAACGGGCCCTTACGACGTACTACCAGCCGGGGCAGCTGGACCAAGGTTTTTTACAGAGGTGTCACTCCTCTATCACTCACCACTCTGCCCTGGCTTGTGACAGGCATTGCCTGGCTTCCCATATGATGGGCCCAGGTTGTCGGGTTTCTCTTCAGCTTTATTATATTAGTATAGATATATTATTATTAGTCTATTATTATTATTATTATTAAGCCTTATAATGGTTCTTTGTTAATCTGTGTTATTGTGATGTCTGTAGGAGACCATAATTAATTAACTTTCTTAACTTCGGTCACAACTTTTTGCATCAGCTGTTTTCGTGAGGCGGATTTAACCCCCATTTTGAAGCAGGATATCGAACCCAGACTACCAGGCAAGACAACTATAACTATACCTCTACATCATGGTAGTATAGGAAGCTAGAGGCAATTTATTAACATGAAGGTTACCAAGCTAAAGAAGTGAGCACTTTAAGTTCAGGTGGTCAACAGAGGATAAGTTATGTTCGTCAAAGCAGTGTATTTGTAGCATTAAAGCGTAAGTAGCTCTGAACATTAATTCAATATGCCAGAATTTCCTTATGTGCATGTTGGTCGATCATAATGTGATTGTTCGCCACGTGGTAAGGCGGTTAGCATTCTTGGTTGTCATCCCGGAGGTATGGTTTCGATGCCCGGCTCTACCAAGAAATTTAACTCTGGTCTGAGGGCTGGACCGGGGTACATTCAGCCTCGTGAGGCAAACCTGAGAGAGGTGGGTTTGATTCCCACCTCAGTAATCCTAGATGTGATTTTTCGTGGTGTCCCATTTCTACATCAGGCAAATGCCGGTATGGTCCTAACTTAAGGCCATTCCCGGCTCCTTTCCAATCCAATCCAATAGTACCATAGGGCCACCTGACAGTCTGATTGATTACGCTTGACTGCTCAGTCATTCGTGGTGTGATTGCCTTCGTGCTAAGACGGCTAAACAGGTAAGTACTGAGTAGCGCTCTGCAGATATTTAAAACACGAATCTTCAAGAAGGGCTTTATAATATTTTTGCTTTTGTGAGACCATCCAATTTGATTTTGATTTATGGCGAAAGAGATATTATTGTTGTTAATTCGTATTAAAGGCTTGGTCCATCTTAAGTCATCCCAATGTATTTGGGGATGTGTTCAACTTGTCTGATAACCTGTGTTTCTGTTGTGACTGTAGTAGTGTGTGTTGTATTTATTAGGGTCGGGGATTGGGTAGGTGAAATAGGGAACTGTTCCGGCATTTGCCTGCAGAGAGTGTGGAGAAAACTGGGGAAAACCCCACTCAGGATAGCCGCTGTCAGGGGCGGGTTTCAAACCTCTGATCTCCGAACTAGCTGCAGCTTCCAGTCGAGGTCGTGGTTAGCTACACCGTGGGGTGGTCAAAGAGAACATGTGTTAATTTATATGAGCTCATTTGCTATGAACTACTGACTCACATGATCGCGATAAATAGTTTCAAGCATGAAATGAAAGCACATTTAATGCCAATACACTCACCCATACCCTTCATTTTCTCGAGCCAGCAGGAGATGTATTGCACAGTTCCACATTCACATACTCTGACTCTGGACTTCGTGGTGAATTTCGTATGCTACACTACAAATACTACAGTTAGCTGAACCTGAATGTGAGTTTATGTTGTCGATAATTATAATACATGTACTCTATGTTATGAAATGGTCTGCACGAATAGTGGTGTAGGCCTATTTGAGAAAATTTACGACATGAGAAGTCTGCATGAAAATATTGTGCTCAAGTTGGGAATTTTGAAAGATATTGGCGAACGGACCGCGCTTAAACATACCATTCGTGTATTCATTTTGCCAATAGTTACTGACCTCGAAAGAATACGGTATAAAAGGAAATTTGCCTTTGAGCGCCCTAACATTTCTTGAACGAGTCGATATTCGCATGTAACTTATATTTTATTCAATTTAATTATCTTAATTCAGCTAATTAATTCATATTTTAATCGAAATAATGTGTATGAGATATTATTTTATTCTCATACAAATTAATATTTTTGGTTGGTTCCTTAGTTTAGGGGCCGCGACAACGCGGTCATGTAGCCCCGTGTACTTTGGGTGTGTGTAGAATCTGTCTGATAACCGGTGTTAATTGTGATGACTGTATTAGTGTGTGTATCTGTTTTTGTAATTCAAGTAAGGACTGCAACTTTGAATTTATCAAATAGTTCCTACTTATGCCGCCAAACGCCACCGTCAACGACTACTAGGCCTAGTTCAGAACTTAGCTACTAGACGCCACCGCAGTCGGCTCTTGGCAACGAACGTAGCAACCTAAGAGCGTTGTTTACATTCTTAACCTATACAATTTAGTTTCACACAGGTGTAATTAGCGGAAAGTTCTTTAACATGCCATAAATCTATGACATGGGACCGCCGGCTTTACTTCCCCTCCGAAGGAATACTGAGGGATTTTTAACGCTCTTAAAAATCCGACGGCTTCGACCGGGGTTGAACCCGTGACCTTGGCCATAGAAGCTCAGCATGCTACCAACTACGCCACCGAAGCCGCCAAATTAATATTTATTAACATATTATATACTGCATATTATTTTGTAACTTGAAAAATGGAAATGCACTTTTGCTTGCGTTTTAATTATAGGACATTTTATTCTGAGACTTGTGCAACTACGGTATTGAGCCCTTCATTCGTGCTCCAGTGAGATGCGAACTGAGGCCTTCAAGTTGGAAAAATCAGATTTTGAGGATTCAAACCCCGAGCCTCAGCGTACCGAACATAATTCATTTTAAAGGTCAATGAAAATGATACAAAGATTGGACTAGTTTGGTTAAGAAACAAAAGCAAAATTACGAGAAATTACGGCATATCTTTAGTCGCATAGTACAGCATACAGAAGAAACTGATACTAGTTCGCAAAAGTAGAGCTGAAGTGACAGCCGACTAATAAGCCCAGTTGAGGGGGCGTATATCTGTGTCGCCAGCATTCATCTATGTCAGACGCGGATAACTATTTCTAGACCGAGAGGAATCACAGTCGTGACGTGTAACCTCGGTTAAACAATGGAGAAAGAGGAGTGGAAGTTTAACCACACCCAGATATTGGCCTAATTATATGATCGGAACGACCGAATTTTATATGAAAGACGGCGTTGAATAGATAAAATAACGGGCTAATTTACGTGTCATGAAACCCTGTAAGAAAGAAAGAATTCACGCCAGACGCGGAGACACACACATGTAATTCGGTCGGCTTAGGTTCACTGAGAGCTGAAAACCGCATATTTTGAAGCCCAGTTGGGATAGCGTCCGTTTTCAGAAGAGGCGCGAACCCCGTAATTAATTAACGGATGATCGGATATGACTCCGCAAGATATATGTGAATTCGGCAGGAAATTTCAAGCAAAATGAGCCCAGAATCGAGATGATAACTCATCTGGATCAGAAAAGAAGCTCCCAGAACAACAGCATCGGGGACTAGTTCCCGGGAATGATTTAAATAGGACCTGGAGCCTCAAACAAAACACAAGTTCTTATACTCTCAGACGTGAAGATCACGTCGCTCCTCGATCGTAACGGACCCTTCAAGTAGTCTAGTGATTAAATAACAGTGTGAACTATGATAATAGTGATTGTGTTGATATATCACGACTATCACCAAGTTATGAATACCCTAATAACACGATTTAAAACGAAGCAAAAACCTTCGAGAAGCAGTCTATAGTGACGTACATAAGTAGAGCGAGGACATTCATACGAGTGCAGTGAAATTCAAACCAGTGAAAATTCACGTACGGGGAAGCCATGTCCATACCCAATTGGATATCGTATGGACGTTAATAAACCAAGAGAGATGCATTGCTCCGGTGAAATTTATGTAGCCTACTGTGTATACTGAAATAAGTGCATAAGAACTTTTCACCAATTAAATAAGTGAACAAATCATCGATAATTGAATGCAAGTGGTAATAAATGCCCAGGCAACGTATGGTAGTCCAGGGAAGGACGCTGCGGGGCTTAATTGAACATTGAACTGCATAATTAAGGATAGTATCCAGCATCAGGGAGGATCCGTGGATAGAGAAGAGAACCTTCAATATTCATACCAGGTGTAAGACGAGTCGAATTCATGAGGTGTATCCAGAGGTTAAAGATTCGCAGTCGGGCAGGTGTAGGACTGACTTTCCAGGGCAACGCAAACTTACCTGTATTGAAGGAAGACGCAGGGAAATCTCGAAGAGGTCAAGGAATAATGTGCAGTGAAGTGTACAAAGAAATATCAAGACGTGTAATAATTTAAGCGAATAGAAATTATCAAGTGTTTAGATTGATAAGTATTTTTAATTGTGAAATATGTGTTTTTCAGAGCAAGTGTCTCAAGTGTGTAATATGGCTCTTGAAAAAAAGTGTAAGATGGTGAGATAAGAGAATCAAGATGGGTGGGTGAAATTTACCCTTACCAAAACAATGATGCAGCTCGCTGAAGTATGTAAGTACCAATTTTGGTAATGAGTAGTGTGTTTGTACGGGTTCTAGCGCCTCCACCTCCACACCCTCCACACGAGATGGCGGCGGTGCGATATCTCTCGAACCCCTGGTTGGATTTTAACAAATGAGGTGTTGTTGAACTCGGGCTGATACCCCCTTTCCAATGGACACCATATTTCCACCCCATAATAAAACCTACCCCTACTAGGGGGTGAAATTGTAATTTTTTTTTTGAAAATCTTGCTTTCGAAGTGCAACATGTGAGAGTTTGAATGCCAATACGGAATTAAATGTTGTTCTACACAAGAGACATGTATACGATGGATAGCCACTATGAATTAACATGCTTGTTGTTTGCTTTTACGCATGCCCACTCATAGCTTTTGTAAGAGGGCGGGCTTTTTAAAGATGGTGGCTGTAGTGTAACCTAACCTAACCCCACCCACGAGGGGTGATCAAAAAGTTTTTCCAAGTGGCGCATATCGATAGGCAAACCAATAATCAAAGAGGGGTATATTAGGTCTTGAGGCCAGAGCCCCTGACATTGTTGTCGAGTCCCTGTGGACTGGCCCCTATTGACTAGCCCCTTGGACGGGTCCTTGTTGACGGGTCATTGTTGGTGGATCCCTGTGGACTAGTCCTTTTTGACAGGTCATTGTTGATAGGTCATTGTTGACAGGTCCCCGTGGTCGGGTCCCTGTGGACGGGCCCCTTTGGACTGGTCATTGTTGACAGGTCCTTGTGGACGAGTCTTTGTGGACGAGCCCCTGTGGACGGGTCCCTGTTGACAGGCCCTTTATGACTAATCCCTTTAGACCGGTCCCTTTGGACTGGTCCCTATGGACTGGCCCATGGTCCCTAATGCTATGATGTAATTAAACGTTGTTCCACATGAAACGCTTGTGAAGTTCCGATTGTTATTATTAATTAACATGTTTGTTTTTTGATTTTACGCATGCGCACTTGGGGTTTTTGTAAGCGGGCGGGCTTTTTGAATAATAATTTATAGATGAGGTTTTTTTTTTATTACCAAAAGATCCAAAACTAATAGGTCATTAGCTTTTTAATATCTCATGAATCAATAAGGCTAGGGACCTGTATGAGAGGTCGTTGGACTTGAGGTGACATTCTGTTTTTGAATATATTATTTATTTATGTCAAAAGGGCCTAACTGCACTTTTGTTAATATATCGCTAACTAATAATCAGAAAGGGTCAAGTGAGGTGTCATGGGACTCAGGATGGTCAACCCTTTTCCATGACCAACGAATCTACCCAAAAGATCTAAAACAGCAAGGTCATTGACCTATGATTTTATAAACTAATAATCAGAGAGGCTCAAGTGAGGTGTCATGGGACTCAGGATGGTCAACCCTTTTCCATGACCAACGAATTTACCCAAAAGATTTAAAACAGCAAGGTCATTGACCTAATATTTTATAAACTAATAATCGAATATCAACATGTGAGGTGTCATAGGACTTAGAATGGTCAACCCTTTCCCATGGCCAATGAATTTACCCAAAATACCCAATACATCAATGTCATCGACCTGAGATTTTATAAACTAATAATCGGATGCGAACATGTGAGATATTTACCATGTGTGATGAAACATAGCTAGGTAGAGAAAGAATTAGTGTAGGCTACATGTATGGTGACTGACAAATCTTTTACCATTGAAACTTGTTTTTTCAGATCAAACTGCAGTATAGAGAGAGTATAGGTTGCAGGTATGGGTTAATAAATGACAAACGGTGTACACAAACTCTGATTTATCGATTCAAGAATTAAGAGTAGACTATCTTTAATTGATTGGTTAAAGAGGATAGCTAAAACACAAAAATGCTCAGTGGTTACCGGGACAAGATGGTCGCTACACACAAGAAGCTTTAAATACTTGAGGCTAATAATCTATACACACACACTCGCTTGTTCTAAACTAAACTGTGTTGCTGTCAGTGCTCATACAGTAGGCTGATGACAAAAAGCATTGCTAACAGAAATATAATCATTTCCGGTTGTATAATGTTACCAGCTATCCATTTTGTGTTGCAGTGGTAAGCACTTTTAGCTCTTGTACTGGTGGTCTTAACTCGATTTCCAGGTCTGAGGCCTAGAACGAGTCAAACTAAGAAACAAGGGCATGGTGGTGTAGTGGTTAAGCTGTTAGCCTTTTCAACAGGGTTCAATTTCAGGTTAATATGCAGGTCATAAACATATTAAACAAAACAAAACAGAGATAACGTTTAAAACTGATTACATTTGTGTCTTTTCAAATTATTACTTGGATTACATATACAAAGGTGAACTGGGTTTGATATACAGTTAATGCTGTCTATCACACACTAGACTGTAAGAAAACCAAAAGAGCAAAAGGTGTAGGTAGAGCAGTGGTAAAATTGCTATATGTAGAGAACTACCTAGCGGTTTTATGAACTGGCGAAGCTATATCGCATAAACAGTGCAGGATACAATCCAACAATCAAATTTGTATCTTGTGGAACAGAGAAAATGCACTTTTACCTTGATGGATAGCAAATGAGTGCAGATGAATGACCTATGCATTAGCCTACCATAGGGTTATAACCACGAGGTGGAGGTGTGACTTCTATATTTTATTGTTTAGAGACATGGCTTTTTTGTAACCAGTAGATTTAGTATTTTGCAAAAAATTCATTTTTTGTAATTGTAAATAGTGGAAACATTTTTTGCAATAGTAAATGTTAAATGTATAACTAAAAGTTATTTGGGATAAGTGTGCATGTCAAGGATAAATAGCATGGTTGTATTTGTTTTTCAAAGACAGGTATGGTTGTGTGTGAATGTATGACTATAGATAGAATGATAGAGAGAGAGAGAGAGAGAAAGCATGTCTGTGTGTGTCTGGGTAGAATTGATTGTTCAACCAAAGCAAACACGGCAAGGTAGGATGGTGGGGTAATTAATGTATATAGCAAATGGTAAATAGTATACTGTAGTTTTTTTAATACTTGTGTTTTTTAATGCAGCGGTAGATAGCTGTTATTTTGTAAAACAGTCTTACCTACAGTAGTAGTAGTAGTAATAGTAGTAGTAGGCCTATATGTTTTTGGAAACAAACAGAAATAGAATGCACTATTGCCATGGTCAAGCACTTCCATTAAGACGATTTCAAGAAAATTTAAATCAGCAAATGTGTGTTTTACAAAATTAAACTTTCAGCATGGACTAAATCATAAACGTGTCGTCAGTGATATGGAAAAATAATAAAAAGTCCATGTTTCCATATCAACACAATTTAAAAACTTAAAACTGACAGTTTAAAAAATGTAAATGGGAAATTGACAAATGTGTAAACAACAAAATGGAAAATTCTTGTTTCCATATCATGAAATCCAAAAACTTTAAACTGACATTTTCAAATTGTGTACATGGAAAATTGACAAATGGCAATGTGTCAAATGTGAAAATTAAAAAAATGAACAAATGGCTATCATTATTTTACAAAAAAAACCGTCGTGCTCTATCGTTAAAGTGTGAATCAAACCACATCTACTTATTTGGATCACCCGAGACTGAGTAGACCTGTTTTAGTCCTAATATACTTCTAAAATTTTATGTTAAAGCTGGAATTGAACTCAAGAGCTTTAGAGTGCCAGCTAACTCTGTTAACTGTTACGTCACAAAGACAAATTTACACTACTCTAATGAACAATATTAAGAAAAAGAATAATAAATGATGAATTTTTTTATGGATGAACATGGTGACTCTGTTTCTGTTGCATAGTCTGCTAGCCACTAGCCAGCTGCTGGGGTCTTAGAAAACGATACAGTTGACATTTTGTAATGAAATGTGACATGTTTCAAAGTACAGTATTATAGGTTGCTGTTGAGTAAAAACTAATCCTGTACAAGGAAGCAAGTGTTCGAACCCCTTACCTAACATTACTATTTCCTGAACATGGCTTGACGACACTATATTATTATGATACTCGGTACACAAACCATAGATAGAGTGTATTGTTTAAGATCAATTTCTTTCTGAACATAGGTGGAGACTGTTGATGGTTAACAATGGCATTAATATAGTAGGACGTGGGTATAGCAATTAAGAAAAAAAAAGACAATACCCATACAATATTTTTATTTATTTAATGTAAGTACTTGTACAATAGTTACATTCAAAATACATTTCTTTTTTCTCTATTACTATTTAGTCCTGTTTGCTTCTCTTGCATGTGAAGTTCAGCCCCTTAAAACAACAACAACACAACCTTTTGCATAGTCTGTGATGTTGATGACTCTTGAGATGTGGAAGATGGATTAAACATAACTTTTACAGCAGGGGTTACATGTTGATCAATAAACACTGCACTATTATGAGTAGCAACCTTTTTTTCTTGTACTAGTTTGTTTAGCATTGTCATGATTATTTGTTGACACCAACAGTGTATCATCTGGTACACCACATTGATGATCACTCACACTTAAAACCTTACCATTTCTACTTTTTAGATTGCCTCGACATCTTTTTGACCTCTCCTTTGAGCATCGCCAAAATATTATTCCTTTTACATTTTGACGATTATAGATATAAGAGTATTCTTTATAGAGTACACGTTGTTTACTTTTGTTAGTTAGTTGTAGTAAGTTCCATAGTAGCAACTAACCTGTTAGTGTGATTTGCTCACTACAAAGGTTATAACTGTTCTGATAATAAAATAATTTAGCGTTGGGTTTTATATTTAATATGTACAGTTTGAAGTGAGAGCAAAATGGTAGCAGAGTGGTAGAAAATATAACATGTATTGTTAAGAAATAGTTTAAGCGGTTATGTGGATCCATTACATAATCATTTTGGCACGACGAATCTCATTTTCTATATCCAATAGTTCTTCCTCATATTCAGTATAACCAGCCTGTTTATAGACATGCAGTTGCTGAAGCCGCTGGATTAGCTTACTTGGATTGTTCCAGTAGACAAATTTAACAAATGATTCTTTAGGTGTAAACAAAGCATTACCATTATCATTATTATCTTCATCATCAACATCATCATCATCATAACCATTATCATTATCATCATCATCACCATCTTCATCATCATCATTATAATCCTCATCACTATTACTATATAGTCCTTTTTGTTCCTTTTGCAATACCACATTTTGCACAGTCTGTGTTGCCTTTGATAATGTTGGGAGTTCTTCAGACATTGACAACTGTCCTAACACGACTTTCTGAGGAGATGATAAATGGTTTTTAACAAACAATGCACTATCTTGAGCTGCAATATTTTTTTCTGGGATTAGTGTTTTAGCATTTTGAAGAGTTTTCTTTAAACAGCAACGATGTTTTATCTGGTACACTACATTGATGATCACTCACACTTAAGACATCACTATTTTTACTTTTCAGCTCACCTCGACACTGTTTTGAACGATGTTTTGAACAACGCCAAATAACAGTTCCATTTTTATTTGTTCGTTTTACAATATATGTATATCCTTTACAGTATGCATATGGCTTACCATAGCTGTTCGTTGATACTTCCATGTCAATGATCAAGCATGAACTAATCTCTAGTCAAGTTCACTCGATAATATAAATAATAGTTTAAAGTGAGAGGAAAAGTGGGTGCAAAAGTGGGTGCAAGAGGGGATGCAAGAATGGGTGCAAAAGTGGGTGCAAAAGTTGGTGCAAAAGTGGGTGCAAAAGTGGGTTCAAAAGTGGGTGCAAAAGTCAGTGTAAACGTGAGTGCAAAAGTGGGTGCAAAAGTGGGTGCAAAAGTGGGTGCAAAAGTCAGTGTAAAAGGGATTGCAAAAGTCAGTGCAAAAGGGAGTGCAAAAGTGGGTGCAAAAAGGGAGTGCAAAAGTGGGTGCAAAAGTGTGTGCAAAAGTGGGTGCAAAAGTGAGTGCAAAAGTGGAAATAATGTGGGTGCAAAAGTGGGTGCCGTTTATAGTAGGCATGAATTTTACTAGAATGTGATTTGAGTAAATGTAATTTCTAAACCCAAGTAGTGAATAGTCAGTTGGTTTTGATCTATGCAAGCGTAAACATGTCACATACACTGATGATGGATACTCAAAGCTTTAAGGCAAACGAAAACAAGTATATATTTAAAGAGGTGGCTATTATTGATTGCACAACACGCGGGTTACCATATCTTTTTTCGGACTAGTGTTTTAACATTTGAAGAGTATTTAAACAGCAACGATGTTTTATCTGTTACACTACATTGATGATCACTCACACTTAAGACCTCACTATTTTTACTTTTTTGCTCACTTTGACACTGTATTGAACGATGTTTTTGAACAAATCCAAATAACAGTTCCATTTTCATTGGTTCGTTTTACAATATACGTATAACCTTTATAGTATGCATATGGCTTACTATAACTATTCGTTGATACTTCCATATCAAGTGTCAAGCATGAAATAATCTCCAATAAATTTCGCTCGATAATAGAAATAATAGTTTAAAGTGGGTGCAAAAGTGGGTGTCAAAGTGGGTGAAAACGTGGGTGCAAAAGTGAGTGCAAAGTGAATATAAAAGTGGGTGCAAAAGTAGGTGCAGTTTATAGTAGGCACGGTTTTTACTGGAATGTGATTTGAGTAAATGTAATTTCTAAACCCAAGCAGTGAGTAGTCAGTTGGTTTTGATCTATGCAAGCGTAAACATGTCACATACACTGATGATGGATACTCAAGGCTTTATGGTCAACAAAAACAAGTATATAGTTAAAGAGGTGGCTATTATTGATTGCACGACACTGAATCTATTTTTGGAATTTTGACAAAGGGCCTAAGTGCACTTTTGTTAATATCTCGCGAACCAAAAGACTAGGACATTGTATGAGGTATTGTTGGACTTTTTGCCGTAGAATGCTGGTAAACATCTATGTTCCCACGGCCTGTTTAATGATGGAGGCTGTAGTGTAAGCTAACCTAACCCAACCCACGAGGGGTGATTAAAAAGTATTCCAAGCGGCTCTTGTCGATAGGCAAACCAATAATCAAAGAGGGGTATGACAGACCTTGAGGCGATAACCCCTTTTGATTGATCCCTGTTGATTTGCCCCTTTGGACTGGTCCCTGTTGCCTAGCCTCTTTGGACGGGTCCTTTTTGAAGGGAGTCATTTTTGACGGGACCCTGCTGACGGGTCACTGTCGACGGATCCCTGTGGACGGTTCCCGGTTGACAGGCCATTTTGACTAATCCTTTTGGACCGGTCTCTTTGACATAATTTGGATAAATGCATGGGCCAACCCATAGGGTTCAGTCGTAGCCTATAAAGAAACAAAAAAATCTACTACAGTTTAGCTATAAGTGAACAGAACCACTATATATATATATCAATTTATTCTATGAGCTTTCCATAATGATAAGAAAAAGAGCTTACCATAATGATGGATTGTATGTAAGTAAACGTCTTTTGCTGCTTGATGCCACTACTATAGTGATACTCATACAACGGACAAGTGAGTTCATGTTTCGCTGACGTAATCGTATGTTTCCACGCACTTCCTTGTGTTGTGCGCGACATAGTGGCTTAATTTGAAACTCTAGATGAGAAATTTTGCTGACGTAATCGTATGTTCCCCCGCGCGACCCAGGCGCACACGCCAAAGGCCAAAGTCAAAATGACCTGTCAACAGGGAACCGTCCACAGGGATCCGTCGACAGTGACCCGTCAGCAGGGTCCCGTCAAAAATGACTCCCTTCAAAAAGGACCCGTTCAAAGAGGCTAGTCAACAGGGACCAGTCCAAAGGGGCTAATCAACAGGGATCAATCAAAAGGGGTTATCGCCTCAAGGTCTGTCATACCCCTCTTTGATTATTGGTTTGCCTATCGACAAGCGCCGCTTGGAATACTTTTTATCACCCCTCGTGGGTTGGGTTAGGTTAGGTTACACTACAGCCGCCATCTTTAAAAAGGCCGTGGGAACATAGGTGTTTACCAGCAGTCTTCGGCAAAAAGTCCAACAATACCTCATGCAATGCCCTAGTCTTTTGGTTCGCGAGATATTAACAAAAGTGCACTTAGACCCTTTGTCAAAATTTCTAAAAAAGATTCAGTGTCGTGCAATCAATAATAGCCTCCTCTTTAACTATATACTTGTTTTTGTTGACCATAAAGCCTTGAGTATCCATCATCAGTGTATGTGACATGTTTACGCTTGCATAGATCAAAATCAACTGACTACTCACTACTTGGGTTTAGAAATTACATTTACTCAAATCACATTCTAGTAAAAATCGTGCCTACTATAAACTGCACCCACTTTTGCACCCACTTTTATATTCACTTTTGCGTTCACTTTTGCACCCACTTTTACATTCACTTTTGCACACACTTTTTCACCCACTTTGACACCCACTTTTGCACCCGCTTTAAACTATTATTTCTATTATCGAGCGAAATTTATTGGAGATTATTTCATGCTTGACAACTGATATGGAAGTATCAACGAATAGTTAGAGTAAGCCATATGCATACTATAAAGGTTATACGTATATTGTAAAACGAACCAATAAAAATGGAACTGTTATTTGGCGTTGTTCAACAACATCGTTCAAAACAGTGTCAAAGTGAGCTAAAAAACTAAAAATAGAGAGGTCATAAGTGTGAGTGATCATCAATGTAGTGTAACAGATAAAACATCGTTGCTGTTTAAAAAAACTCTTCAAATGTTAAAACACTAGTCCGAAAAAAGATATGGTAACCCGCGTGTTGTGCAATCAATAATAGCCACCTCTTTAAATATATACTTGTTTTCGTTTACCTTAAAGCCTTGAGTATCCTTCACCAGTGTATGTGACATGTTTACGCTTGCATAGATCAAAACCAACTGACTATTCACTACTTGGGTTTAGAAATTAAATTTACGCAAATCACATTCTAGTAAAATACATGCCTACTATAAACGGCACCCACTTTTGCACCCACATTATTTCCACTTTTGCACTCACTTTTCCACCCATTTTGCAAACACTTTTGCACCCAATTTTGCACTCCCATTTGCACCCACTTTTGAAATCCCTTTTACACTGAATTTTGCACTCCCTTTTGCACCCACCTTTGCACCCACTTTTTCACTCACGTTTACACTGACTTTTGCACACACTTTTGCACCCACTTTTGCACCCATTCTTGCACCCACTTTTGCACCCACTTTTACTCTCACTTTAAACTATTATTTATATTATCGAGTGAACTTGACTAGAGATTAGTTCATGCTTGACCACTGACATGGAAGTATCAACGAACAGCTATGGTAAGCCATATGCATACTATAAAGGATATACATATATTGTAAAACGAACAAATAAAAATGGAACTGTTATTTGGCGTTGTTCAAAACATCGTTCAAAACAGTGTCGAGGTGAGCTGAGAAGTAAAAATAGTGATGTCTTAAGTGTGAGTGATCATCAATGTAGTGTACCAGATAAAACATCGTTGCTGTTTAAAAAAAACTCCTCAAAATGCTAAACACTAATCCCAGAAAAAGATATTGCAGCTCAAGATAGTGCATTGTTTGTTAAAAACCATTTATCATCTCCTCAGAAAGTCGTGTTAGGACAGTTGTCAATGTCTGAAAAACTCCCAACATTATCAAAAGCAACACAGACTGTGCAAAATATGGTATTGGAAAAGGAACAAAAAGGACTATATAGTAATAGTGATGAGGATTATAATGATGATGATGAAGATGGTGATGATGATGATAATGATAATGGTTATGATGATGATGATGTTGATGATGAAGATAATAATGATAATGGTAATGCTTTGTTTACACCTAAAAAATCATTTGTTAAATTTGTCTACTGGAACAATCCAAGTAAGCTAATCCAGCGGCTTCAGCAACTGCATGTCTATAAACAGGCTGGTTATACTGAATATGAGGAAGAACTATTGGATATAGAAAATGAGATTCGTCGTGCCAAAATGATTATGTAATGGATCCACATAACCGCTTAAACTATTTCTTAACAATACATGTTATATTTTCTACCACTCTGCTACCATTTTGCTCTCACCTCAAACTGTACATATTAAATATAAAACCCAACGCTAAATTATTTTATTATCAGAACAGTTATAACCTTTGTAGTGAGCAAATCACACTAACAGGTTAGTTGCTACTATGGAACTTACTACAACTAACTAACAAAAGTAAACAACGTGTACTCTATAAAGGCTACTCTTATATCTATAATCGTCAAAATGTAAAAGGAATAATATTTTGGCGATGCTCAAAAGAGAGGTCAAAAAGATGTCGAGGCAATCTAAAAAGTAGAAATGGTAAGGTTTTAAGTGTGAGTGATCATCAATGTGGTGTACCAGATGAAACACTGTTGGTGTCAACAAATAATCATGACAATGTTAAATAAACTAGTACAAGAAAAAAAGGTTGCTACTCATAATAGTGCAGTGTTTATTGATCAACATTTAACCCCTGCTGTAAAAGTTATGTTTAATCCATCTTCCACATCTCAAGAGTCATCAACATCACAGACTATGCAAAAGGTTGTGTTGTTGTTGTTGTTTTAAGGGGCTGAACTTCATATGCAAGAGAAGCAAAAAGGTCTAAATAGTAATAGAGAAAAAAGAAATGAATTTTGAATGTAACTATTGTACAAGTACTTACATTATATAAATAAAAATATTGTATGGGTATTGTCTGTTATTTCTTAATTGCTATACCCACGTCCTACTATATTAATGCCATTGTTAACCATCAACAGTCTCCACCTATGTTCAGAAAGAAACTGATCTTAAACAATTCACTCTAACTATGGTTTGTGAACCGAGTATCATAATAATATAGTGTCGTCAAGCCATGTACAGGCAATAGTAATGTTAGGTAAGGGGTTCGAACCCTTGCTTCCTTGTACAGGATTAGTTTTTACTCAACAGCAACCCATAATACTGTACTTTGAAACATGTCACATTTCATTACAAAATGTCAACTGTATCGTTTTCTAAGACCCCAGCTGCTGGCTAGTGGCTAGCAGACTACGCAACAGAAACAGTGTCGCCATGTTCGTCCATAAACAAATTCATCATTTATTATTCTTTTTCATATTACTGTTCATTAAGAGTAGTGTAAAGTTGCCTTTGTGACGTAACAGTTAGCAGAGTTAGCTGGCACTCTAAAGCTCTTGAGTTCAATTCCAGCTTTAACATAAAATTTTAAAAGTATGTTAGGACTAAAACATGTCTACTCAGTCTCGGGTGATCCAAATAAGTAGATATGGTTTGATTCACACTTTAACGATAGAGCACGACGGTTTTTTTAAAATAATGATAGCCATTTGTTCATTTTTTTTTTCATTTTCACATTTCACACATTGCCATTTGTCAATTTTCCATGTACACAATTTGAAAATGTTAGTTTAAAGTTTTTTGGATTTCATGAAATGGAAACAAGAATTTTCCATTTTGTTGTTTACACATTTGTCAATTTCCCATTTACATTTTTTAAATTGTCAGTTTTAAGTTTTTAAATTGTGTTGATATAGAAACATGGACTTTTTATTATTTTTCCATGTCACTGACGACACGTTTATGATTTAGTCCATGCTGAAAGTTTAGTTTTGTAAAACACACATTTGCTGATTTAAATTTTCTTGAAATCGTCTTAATGGAAATGCTTGACCATGGCAATAGTGCATTCTCTTTCTTTTTGTTTCCAAAAACATATTGGCCTACTACTACTACTACTACTACTACTGTAGGTAAGGCTGTTTTACAAAATAACAGCTATCTACCGCTGCATTAAAAAACACAAGTATTAAAAAAACTACAGTATACTATTTACCATTTGCTATATACATTAATTACCCCACCATCCTACCTTGCCGTGTTTGCTTTGGTTGAACAATCAATTCTACCCAGACACACACACACATGCTTTCTCTCTCTCTCTCTCTATCATTCTATCTATAGTCATACATTCACACACAACCATACCTGTCTTTGAAAAACAAATACAACCATGCTATTTATCCTTGACATGCACACTTATCTCAAATAACTTTTAGTTATACATTGAACATTTACTATTGCAAAAAAATGTTTCCACTATTTACAATTACAAAAAATGAATATTTACAAAATACTAAATCTACTAAATCTACTGGTTACAAAAAAGCCATGTCTCTAAACAATAAAATATAGAAGTCACACCTCCACCTCGTGGTTATAACCCTATGGTAGGCTAATGCATAGGTCATTCATCTGCACTCATTTGCTATCCATCAAAGTAAAAGTGCATTTTCTCTGTTCCACAAGATACAAATTTGATTGCTGGATTGTATCCTGCACTGCTTATGCGATATAGCTTTGCCAGTTCATAAAACCGCTAGGTAGTTCTTTACATATAGCAATTTTACCACTGCTCTACCTACACCTTTTGCTCTTTTGGCTTTCTTACAGTCTAGTGTGTGATAGACAGCATTAACTGTATATCAAACCCAGTTCACCTTTGTATATGTAATCCAAGTAATAATTTGAAAAGACACAAATGTAATCAGTTTTAAACGTTATGTCTGTTTTGTTTGTTTAATATATTTATGACATGCATATTAACCTGAAATTGAACCCTGGTGAAAAGGCTAACAGCTTAACCACTACACCACCATGCCCTTGTTTCTTAGTTTGACTCGTTCTAGGCCTCAGACCTGGAAATCGAGTTAAGACCACCAGTACAAGAGCTAAATTTCTTACCACTACAACACAAAATGGATAGCTGGTAACATTATACAACCGGAAATAATTATATTTCTGTTAGCAATGCATTTTGTCATCAGCCTACTGTCTGAGCACTGACAGCAACACAGATTAGTTTAGAACAAGCGAGTGTGTGTGTATAGATTTTTAGCCTCAAGTATTTAAAGCTTCTTGTGTGTAGCGACCATCTTGTCCCGGTAACCACTGAGCATTTTTGTGTTTTAGCTATCCTCTTTAACCAATCAATTAAATATAGTCTACTCTTAATTCTTGAATCGATAAATCAGAGTTTGTGTACACCGTTTGTCATTTATTAACCCATACCTGCAACCTATACTCTCTCTATACTGCAGTTTGATCTGAAAAAACAAGTTTCAATGGTAAAAGACTTGTCAGTCACCATACATGTAGCCTACAATAATTCTTTCTCTACCTAGCTATGTTTCATCACACATGGTAAACATCTCACATGTTCGTATCCGATTATTAGTTTATAAAATTTCAGGTCGATGACCTTGATGTATTGGGTATTTTGGGTAAATTCATTGGCCAAGGGAAAGGGTTGACGATTCTAAGTCCTATGACACCTCACATGTTGATATTCGATTATTAGTTTATAAAATATTAGGTCAATGACCTTGCTGTTTTGAATCATTTGGGTAAATTCGTGGGTCATGGAAAAGGGTTGACCATCCTGAGTCCCATGACACCTCACTTGAGCCTCTCTGATTATTAGTTCATAAAATCATAGGTCAATGACCTTGCTGTTTTAGATCTTTTGGGTAAATTCGTTGGTCATGGAAAAGGAAAGGAAGATTGTAGTTTTACGTGACCGTGAATCTAGTGATTATGAGCCACGGGACCTCCTTTTTACGTGGAATCCGAACCACAGGACATGGCATTTCACTTCGAAAATCTCACATGCATTGACCGGGAATCGTACCCGGGCCACCTTGGTGAGAGGCATACAGCTAGACCGCTGAGCCACCACGCCCCCCCTCATGGAAAAGGAAAAGGAAGCTTGTTGTTTAACGTGACCGTTAATCTCGCGATCATAAGCCACGGTACCTCCGTATTACGTGGAATCCAAACCACAGGACATGGCATTTCACATCGAAAATCTCACATGCATTGACCGGGAATCGAATCATGGAAAAGGGTTGACCATCTTGAGTCCTATGACACCTCATTTGACTCTCTCTGATTATTAGTTAGCGAGATATTAACAAAAGTGCAGTTAGGCCCTTTTGACATAAATAAATAATATATTCAAAAACAGAATGTCACCTCAAGTCCAACGACCTCTCATACAGGTCCCTAGCCTTATTGATTCATGAGATATTAAAAATCTAATGACCTATTAGTTTTGGATCTTTTGGTAATTTTAAAAAAATAACTCATCTATAAATCATTATTCAAAAAGCCCGCCCGCTTACAAAAAAAACAAGTGCGCATGCGTAAAAACAAAAAACATACAAGTTAATTCATAGTAGCAATCGGCTCCTCACATGCATTTCATGTGGAACAACGTTTAATTTCATCATAGCATTAGGGACCATGGGCCAGTCCATAGGGACCAGTCCAAAGGGATCGGTCTAAAGGGATTAGTCAAAAAGGACCTGTCAACAGGGACCCGTCCACAGGGGCTCGTCCACAAGGACTCGTCCACAAGGACCTGTCAACAATGACCAGTCCAAAGGGGCCCGTCCACAGGGAATCGACCACAGGGACCAGTCAACAATGACCTGTCAACAAGGACCTGTCAACAATGACTTGTCAAAAAGGACTAGTCCACAGAGATCCACCAACAATGACCCGTCAACAAAGACCCGTCTAAGGGGCTAGTCAATATGGGGCCAGTCCACAGGGACACGACAACAATGACAGGGGCTCTGGCCTCAAGACATAACATACCCCTCTTTGATTATTGGTTTGCCCATCGATAAGCGCCCCTTGGAAAAACTTTATGATCACCCCTCGTGGGTGGGGTTAAGGTAGGTTACACTACAGCCACCATCTTTAAAAAGCCCACCCTCTTACAAAAACTATGAGTGGGCATGCATAAAAGCAAACAACAAGCATGTTAATTCATCGTGGCCATCCACCGTATACATGTCTCTTGTGTAGAACAACGTTTAATTCCATATTGGCATTCAATCTCTCACATGTTGCACTTGGAAAGCAAGATTTTCTAAAAAAAATACAATTTCACCCCCTAGTAGGGGTAGGTTTTATTTTGGGGTGGAAATAAGTTGTCCATTGGAAAGGGGGTATCAGCCCGAGTTCAACAACACCTCATTTGTTAAAATCCAACCAGGGGTTCGAGAGATATCGCACCGCCGCCATCTCGTGTGGAGGGGGTGGAGGTGGAGGCGATAGAACCAGTACAAACACACTACTCTAATGTAAAATAGAAAGATGCACCAGGACGTGAATTCGAAAACGTAAATATTTTCTGACGTAAGTTTGTAGACGTGAAGTCATGAGGAATGGGGACCCGATTTTAGGAAATGACATTGTAATATTGTGATAAACTAAAGGGATAGGACCAGGACCGGCTACCATAGAAGAAAAATTAATGGCCAAAACATTTGTGAATGTAAAGTTAAAGATGGCTTGAGTGAATAACCTTGAAAGGTTTATGACCAGTAAATATTTGTTAAAGACCACATCAAGGAAGAGGATTAAATGTTACTGTAGGAATTGATAACGTGACAACCGAGGTTAGTTAAATCCGGTTGGGAATTCGTAAGACACAAATGTATGTGCAGTAAATGTATGAGTTTTATAGATGGATCGCAAGGTAGGCTAGAATTGTATTACGTGCTAAGAGCACTTAGGCAGAATAGTGGCTGAAAACGTATTTAGTGCGAGTGGAGCACACATATATTTCAGTTATGTCGAGTAGCGCCGTAACACGCCTGTAACGCAGTGTAAGCGTCCATTGAAGGTAAAGGTACTGAGCCCTAATTCAACCAAGCTCAAGTTATGGACAGAGCCGAGGATCGAACCGACCTGTCAACTCTTCGATTTATACTGTGAAAATTGGAAATAAAATTTATTTCACTCAAGGATATATTATGGGAAGTGAATTGAATTATTTAGAAATGCTTTTGGAGAAATTTGGACTATTTTGAAATATTTGGATTTGGAGATTTTTTGGTTAATGAAGATTAACCAAGGGAGAGTCTGATCATTTTAAGCAGGAAATTGTCAAAAGTTTCAAAATAGCACTCTCAAGACCGGTTTTGGTTAGCCGAGTTGGCAACATCAAATTATGCACACGACCCAACTATAAGAAGCTAGGACATGTAGAGTTTTTGACAATAAACCTACAGCCAATCAGAACAGATCGCAGAATTTCTGTGGGAATTGCTATTAAACCATAAACTAGCATTTCCACTGATTAAGAACAGTATATGATATTTATTCGGAAGTATGGAATTATATAATTGTGGCTAGGAGAAGAGAAAATAGCATGACTCTATTATAAATGGACCGGACGCGAGGCTAGAATTGGATCTAGGGTGCCACGCGTGCGAACCACGGTCACAGCGAGGTGACTCCTACGGAAACGATTGAAGAGAGCGGACCTGTGTTGTAAGGTGCTCCGCAAATTACCATATAGCAACGAGAAGTGCGAGCAGGAGACTTCACTGACCTGCAGGAGACGCATGGATAGCCGAGGAAGAGGTGAAGAGTCCGGCAAAACAGCGAAAAGTAATATTCAACATTGAAAGAAGCAACTTTCATAACCACAGCCCACGAAGAGAAAGATTGCATTATTACGAACTGTATTCTACAAACCAGCAAGTAGCTTCACTTATAACAAACTACCACATTATTGAAGCGCTATTACTGCCACATTATACAAGCAGATTTGTTCTTACAATTCATCATGCTTACAACATCAAGTCAGGGGGGAAGAATATACTCTGCATTCAATAAGAAGAGTACTATGTTTCACTAATAAATCATGAAAGGAGGATATTCTACACTATGGAGCGGGAAGTTCAGAGTTGATCATGAGGTCCTTGGATCGACGTTACCATGACTGCTTAACTATCATGCAGTTTGCTGAATTTCAACAATTCTACTCAAATATCCAGTAAGAACTTGGAGAGATATAAACCATGGACGCTCATAGCTACTTTAACGACGAGGTGAAGAAGAAAGAAGCAGATGGAATGCAGTGCTCATTGTTCAGGGTTCCTGCGACCAGACTACCAAGAGTCGAGAAAATAGAAGATTGCTGTGTGGGGAGACCGAGACTAGGTGGTCACTAGCCCAGCAGGAACGAGTTGATCAGCTACGAGCCACGTTGCTTGCATGGCTTGATCCAGAAACGCGACCAGCACGAGCCAACTAGGGAGCGGAACATTGAAGCCATTGAACGAGGTATTTCCATCGCTGACCGTCGGCAAGGTACAGACATGACTGCTCTACTATCTCAGTAGTTTTGGTTGTAGTAGCCTATTTGTTGGAATTAGCAGGGTGACCAATTCATATTTTAGATATTCTTTCGTATAACTCACGTTATTATTCTGTCTATTTAGAGATTTTTCAGTTCACTTTTATACACGTCAACGTGTGTCGTCTTAGACGTGATTTCATTAGATTTGAACTTAGAATACCGTTTAAATTTTTCTTTCAGTAACGTTTTTAATATTCTCACTTTAAGCGAAAACTGTTCTAGATAAGGGAATGCTCCGATTGATACACTTACGCTATAAGCAATGTAAATGCGTTAAGATCGCTAGAATACATCGTTATTCAAATCAAGATTTATTGTAAAAGACTATAATGCTGTTATTATCAATTTATATTGTATAAACATTTTTGCAACAATTTTAAATGTTATTAACAATAACATTGGCCAAGTATAATTCCAATTAAGGAATATAAACACTATGTGACGTTAATCAAGTCATGGATAACTTCTGTAACTATATTTATGTCAGATAGGATCACTATTGTGACAATGGAAGTCAGGTGATGCCTATAAATAGCAACAATTACTTAGCAACAACTTTGTTAATACGAAATGAAGACCAGAAGACTTTTAGGTCTGTCTGAAGTCAAGTATGTGTAAACAAGCTCTTAAATGAATATTTTATTCATTGCGTTTATAAGAAACGGAATGACGGAAGATATTGTTATTAACTTTAGAAAGATGAGCGGACTACTAGTATTTTGAAATTTACACTCATGTATTACGTGGAATTACAGTACAATGATATGGTCTATTATTGAAATGCATTATTTAAAGTTACGTGGAATTATAAACAAAGTATACAGTTGTGAACAAATGTATTGTGGAAAGATTGAGCACGATGATTTTAAAATTAGAGAAGGAGAAGGTTAGGAGTGTTTCATGAACCGTATACACAGTAGTGTTACATAGTAGGATCACTAATTCTTCTACACGTATGTAGCAAGGTGTTTTTTTTTTTGATTTTGAAGGAATGCCGTGCAGTATTTTATGAAGGCTATTGTGGTAAAGAGAAGAAAGTAATTGTGTCGTATTTGGAAGCGCAGTTGACGCTATGAAAAGGTATTGTTCACGTATTTGAAATGAAACAAGTATTGCCATGAGAGAAAACTACTACTACAGTGTTTTGAGAAAGTAATTGATATTTAGGAGTGTATTTATGTGTTATTCATGTCAGTAAGCGTTAATATTATATCCACATCGTCGTATATGTAACTGTGTAGTACCGTCTCGATCTTTAATGTAACTATTATTTTTATTAATGGATTTGAATTCTTATAACCGTAACTAGCTTCATTGTTCGTTAAATATAGTTCATTGTTTGTGACAAATAACCTAAAGATACAAGAACTTATCGTTTATGTGAACCAGTGTTTTTTGGAAGTAGGAATGTTTTGTAACGAGAGCGCTAATAGATTGACACTTCACGTCAAATCTATTTCTGATTTAAATACCGCGCTGGGCGTATACTAGGTATTTCAACAATGTAAATAAGTTATTAACGTAATTATTATTATTATTAGATTTTTAATCCACGTGTGTTAACATAGATGCATATTGTAGGGTTTTTCATTATTGTAATACGTCATTGAGTTGAACTTCTGATCTCAGATCAAGCTATACTTTTAACAAGTCACAGAAGGACTAATAATTTTTGCCATTAGATGTCTATATTAGAAATTTCTTGTTTTGGCAACGCAATTCTTACAGAATATGCTAATTTAAGGAGTAGATATTTTATCTACCATCATAATAATTTTTATTATTGCTCTTAACTAATTTTTTATTGGTAATAGGGATTTCCTTGTTGTATATTTGTTTGGAATAAATCCCAGGCACTTGTTTTAGTTTGCCTGTTTGTTTTTATAAGAAACTGATCATCTTTTCATTTCGCAATCGCCGTGCGATAATACTATCAGTTAGTTACTAGAACTCACTTAGTCTCAACTTTCACCGTTCACGTCCGAGATCCGAGATTCTCGTAATACCATCTTATTATGGAATTAGATTTGCTATTAAATGTGTAACTAATTAGTAGTGTTATTGTACGTCCGTATGCGTCAAGGGTTTCCTAGTCATTCGCCCAGTAGGGAAGTGTTGATGTATCTAGCTGGGTATCGACATCCCTACAATCCTTTACCATCTCAGCGGATATGGGTGGTGGCTAATGCGAGATTCGGGCACAGTACCCACATTTTAGGGTCAAAGGACACCCAAGTTATTAAACGCTGCCGGGACCGTTTCAAGTCCCGTCGCGAACAAGCGATTCGTCGATAGTGCATAGTGGCACTTGTAGCACAGTGCAGTGCCTTGTTTGTCGAGTAGCGCCGTAATGCGCCAGCCATCAGTAATGTAATGCCGCATGCAAGCTAGCCGGAGTGGGGTAATCTCTGCTTGCAATTCTGCTCGAGTCTAAGCTGCGTGAACCTGAGAGGAATGTGCATCGCGGACTATGAGAAACGGTGTTGACGAGTGATGAGGTTTCTCGGTCCGTGCATAGTACAGAACCAAATACATTGGTCGGTGACTCACTGACTCATTCGTAACACCACACTGGTATCAGAGAAGACCCTATGTTAGCAGTATTGGAATAGACGAGCATGTCAAATAACACTGCGGGCTGTTGACAGGCCCTTCTCTTCTCGCCTGACCCTTCCCTGCTCTTTCTCCTCATCCCGCAAGTTCATAGAGCTTGGACTCGCACAGTAAATCACTAGCCAGATCCATTTATAAAATTTCCAGTAGTAAGGTTGTTTGAGAACAAACCAATATTAATGAGATAATGAATCCAAATATGTGAAAACCTTCCCGTAATCAGATAAAGTAACCCGTGTAAAAGTGGTAAATTATGTCAAGGCAATTAAGCGGTCATTGGACCAGCTATCGAGTAGGTCATACAATAGAGAACACATGGTCTTTAGAATATTTGTAAGAGGGATAGCCCTCCGAGAGTAGCCATCATGGGTTGACGGCCGACCGTCGGTCGCATCACGAAATCACAGGTAAGGGTAGACCACTGGCAGAATGTACACACGGCCAGGTCAGGAAGCTGTGGCTCGGAAGTAAAGTTAGCAATGTTTTAATAATAATGTCTTGCATGACAGCTAGGTAAGACGTCAGTGTCGTTAGCAGATAACCGGTATGTCGGGTCCAAGTCAAGAATCCCATTTGAGTAAATCCTAAACCGAATAATGTGAATTCAATAATAATAATAACAATTACCACGAGGGATTATTACCATATAGGGTTAATGTGATTACTAGTACCCTCATATGAGTTAATTTGATAATAAATGAATGTCGGAAGTCCTAGTGCATGCATGAATGTTAAATGGTACTACAAAATGTGCATTATTATATGTGAAGTGAGTGAAACTAGCACTGTGACTGCATGTTGAGAATAGAGCACTGTGACTGCACATAAGAATGATAAAGATGTGACTTTTTAGATACAGTCAGTTCAATAATAGAGCTGTAAATTGAGATAAAGCTAGTTTGAGAAAAGCATTGTGAATGGTGAATAGAAATTAATATAGTTTGAAGGCAGAACTGAGAATAAATGTTGAGTTTAGACTCACAGATCAGAGCCATGAGTAAATGTCAGTATAGAGATCTGTAATCTGAGAAAAAGGCCAGAATAGTAATCTGAATATTAATGAGTAGATGATTGTATGAACTCAAGGGTTAGTAATCATGCTTAGGATTGAGCTGGAACAGTAGGACTGTAGATAGTGTATTGGTTGATATAGAGCTCAGTCAAGTAAAATTGTTTATGGAATTTTAGTAAGTGTTTGATGTTAGGAAAGAGAGTAGTTGTACTGTGATTGCAATGATTGTAAATTCATTGTTGAGAGTATGATCAACCATAAGCCTTTGTTAGTTAGTTAGTTAGTTAGTTATTGTTGTTTTAAGGGGAGAAACTATGAAGTCGTCTGCCCCTATAATCCTTTGTCTTAGTGAATAAATTATATTATTAGGATTTTGTTTTCCTTAGTTGCTAAATGTATTCCTTGCTTCGAGACCTCATACGTGCGTCACCAAAGGTGGGAGAATGACTACGCCCTGAGCGGTGCTACTCGGACAGGTGATTATACATATTCATGGTGTGAAATGGGTACAATATTTACACACAATAACTAATAACAGACGGAACCAGCTCACATCAGGAAGCCGATCCAATTCTGGAGCGTCATGCAGAGAGCAGGGGAGTCGATCGCCAGCTTCACTCTCAAATTAAGACAAGCAGCAACCCACTGTGAGTACGGAGAATTTGTAGACCACGTGCTAATGAGCAACTGCTTAAAGGTTTTGAATCGAGGGAGATGTGCGACAAAATTATTGCCAAGAAACCGGAGAGCTTCATCACTGCGTACGAGATATCCTGCTCACTCGAAGCCACCCGGAACACTTCTGACGAGGTTAAGAATCCGAATTCAACCTCAAAATCCGATTCAACCAATCGGATAGGCTACGAAAAGCCACAGTCGTGGAGCGGTGGCAAGCAATGGCAACACGGGAAATCAACCAATCGTCAACAGACATCCGACCAATCAAGGCCTCAACAAGGATCGCATCCAGCAAATCAGGGGACATCAAGTGACCAATCGTTGTGCGCTGGGTGTTGCAGGGAACATCAACGCAGTCAGTGCAGGTTCCTCAACGCTGAATGTCGGGCATGTGTCAAGAAAGGTCACATTGCTAAAGTTTGTAGGTCAAAGCCAAAGCAACGGAATACAAATCACGTGACCGAAGGAGAACAACCAGCTGAGAGCGTTCATGTCATACATCATTTCAGCAAAGTTGAGGTCATCGGAACAATACAGTCTCCAGGGAAGTAGTTGATAGATATCATCATAGAGGGAAACACCGTCAAGATGGAACTCGACAACGGCGCCCCCTGTTCGATGATGAGTAAATTGAGGTTAGGTGTGATCAGACCAAGTTGTGTTTTACAGAAGGTTCATCGTATTTTTGCGAGCTACTCTGGCCACCGTATCAACTGCATCGGCAAGACACCAGTCACCGCCACCATTGGCACCATGACCTCTACATCGTCGACGATGAATTCGAGATACTCCTTGGTTGAGAGTGGATCTCTGATTTTGTGCGAGAGATCAATTTTGAGCAGATTTTTGGAAAACCGGAACCGATCAACCAACTCTCCGTCAAGCAGTCTCTCTCCCTGGACCATCAAAATGAACTTGACGACACCATCAACCAGGACCAGGATGTCTTCAGCGATACCCCCGAGAAGCTGTCATGCCCACAGTGAACATGTACATGACGGATGGTGCCACCCTGATCTTCTCCCGAGCACGTGACATTTCTGCAGCCCTGTGAGATGCCTATGACAAAGAAATCGACGCAAGAATCGCATCCGGTTTCTACAAGAAGGTAGACTACAAAGAGTGGGCGTCAACAACTTATGTCGTCGTGAAGAAGTACGGCAAGTCAAGAATCACTGGCAACTACAAACCTACTCCCAACCCGCGGATCATCATCGATGAACACCCGATTCCGAAAGTGGAATTGCGTGGGCCCACCCTCTTCTGTCACCTGGACGTCACAGACTCGTACACTCATCCCGAGGTCGACGATGAGTTTAGCCAAGCCCTCACGCTCAACACTCCAATCCATGACGTGATCCGTCCAACTCGTTTTGTCTACGGAGCAGCCAACATCCCCACTATTTGGCAACGGCAAATGGACACGGTTTTGCAGAACCTCCCGAATGTCGTGAGTTTCTATGACGACACCGTTGTATTTGCTGATAGTTTTGACAATCTGATGGAGGCCCTCAACGTGGCACTGGAGCGCTTTCGTCAACACGGTCTTAATCTCAACCGAGCAAAGTGCAGTTTTGCAGAACCTGTCCTTGAAGCTCTTGGCCACAAGTTCGATGCTTCAGGCGTCCATAAGTCTGAAGCGCACATCCGAGCTGTAGGAGACTCACTGAAATCAACGACTCCAGAGAAGCTCCAGTGGTTTTTGGGTAAAGCGACATCCTACTGTGCCTTCATCCACAACTTGTCAACGAGACATCGACCGCTCAGAGACATGCCCTGTTGAAGGATCCTCTCGTATGGGCACCAGATGGCGACAGGGCCTACCAGGACATCAAGGACTCTCTAATCTCACCGCAGGTCCTTATGCAGTACGATACAACACTACCACATTTGCTGGCAACGGACGCCAGCAAAACCGGTCTCGGCGCAGTACTGTCACACCAGCTCAGCAAACGGACTAAAACGGCCTATCGCATATGCTAGTCGGACAAAGTCATGTACGGAGCAGAGGTACCCCCAGATCGACAAGGAAGTGCTCTCCATCGTTTGGGCAGTACAGAAGTGTTTCAACTATCTGTACACTCGACGCTTCACGCTGATCACGGATTACAAGTCCGGCTCCATGGCTAAAGATCGATGCTTCAGGCGTCCATAAGTCTGACGCGCACATCCGAGCTGTACGAGACTCACTGAAACCAACGACTCCAGAGAAACTCCAGCTGTTTTGGGTAAGCGACATCCAACAGTGCTTTCATCCACAACCTGTCAGCGCGCTAGACTTTTGCCCGACGTGTCCCGGGTTCGATTCGCGGCATGGCCATCAGGGATTTTAATCTCCTGGGGTTAATTCTCGTGGCTCGAAGACTGGGTGTATGTGATGTCTTCATCATCACTTCATTCTAACTACGGCGCGCAGGTAGCCTCAAACGTCAATTAGAAAGACCTGCACTTGGCCTCTCAGGATGCCACACGATTATTATTATTATTATAATTATTACGGATCACAAACCACTTACGCAGATCCTACATACAGAGAAGTCGCTACCAGTCCTGTGCATTAGTCGCATGGCCAATTATGCCGACTACCTCGCACACTTTAACTTCACCGTGGATTTTAAAATGTCGTATCAAAACGCCAACGCTGACTACTTCTCCAGAGCACCGTTACCATCGACCGTCAACAAGATCCGAAACTCAATCTCGTAACAGTGAGAAGAAAGAGAGGATTAAGACGACTTGGTTTTTTTTTTCAGTTCACCAGACGCAGCAGTTACCCGTCAAATCCGAAGCCATTGCACGAGAGACGAGGAAGGAACCTGACCTCGGCAGAATCGTCAAACTTCTGGAAGGCGGCCAAGATCTCACCAGCCATGACTTCAAGGCACCCGAGATGAAATACACACTCGCCGCGAACTGCTTGATGTTCGAGCACAGAGTAGTGGTTCCACCTGCACTGCGAGATGCCATCCTCAAAGACGTGCATGCAGCTCACCTGGTATCGTCAAAATTAAGAGAATGGCACGTTCCTTTGTGTTTTGGCCAGGCATTGACTCCGCCATCGAGAAGCTCGCGAAGTCCTGCACCACATGCGCAATCCATGCGCACGCTCCACCCAAGTTCCGCGAGCATCACTGGGAGTACCCAAAGACACCGTGGAGGCGCATTCACATCGACTACGCGGGCCCAGCAGCTGGCAACATGCTTGTTGTAGACGCCTACTAGAGGTCAAGACGACGACTTCGACGACAGCTGCAGCAACAATCGCCCATATGGATGACTTGTTCACAGCGCTCGGCACCCCAGTCACCATCGTTTCAGACAATGGAAGGCAGTTCATCGCAGAATAATTCAAGGCCTTCCTGCAGAAGAGTGGTATGAAGTACCACAAGCTTACAGCGCCGTACCATCCATCAACTAATGGTCAAGCAGAACGGTATGTCCAAACGGTGAAGGATGCCCTCTACGCGATGAAAATCACCAAAGGAACTCTGCAGACCAACGTTTGCACTAGAATCTGCGAAAAACAGAGAGCAGAATTGGATTCGACATTCCACACCTTCGAAGCGGGACAGTCAGTTTACTTCCTGTCTGGCAACACGAACCTGGACAAGTGGCTCCCCGGTGCCTTCGCAGCCCGCATCACAGATCTTCACTATGAGATCAACTGCCAGGAGAAACAAGCGCCACATCGACCAAATTAGGCCATTTCCAGGAATTCAGTACAGCCAAACACAGAGAACCAGAAACCGACCATCGATGAACCTGCCGAAAATCCACCTAGGCCTCGACATGTTAGGTTCTTCCAATCACCAGCTGCCGCAGCACCAGCCGAGAGGACGCCACAAGTCGTCCATGGAAACCGAACACCAACACCAGCTACTCCAGTTATATTGCGCAGGTCTACACGCAAACGCCGCCCACCAGTAAGATTTTCTCCATAGACATAACAAGTACAATTTTAAGGAGGGAGGAAATGTTGTGTATTCGAACTCACAGAAATATATTATGTTCCAAAGAAATTTCACCCTCAACAGTTGGTAACCCATAGACACCACCAGGTACTCAGTAATCAATTACTCGATCTCACCAGAGCCATATATACATAGTTGGGCACTGATCTGTATATTGTTTGGTTTTCTCATAATAAATTGGCATATGGTTGATCGGTTCGTGGAATTGTCAACCTTAGAAAATACAAAGCTTAGAAAACACAAAAAGGTTAACATAGGGTGTTCAAGAGGACTGTTTTCTTAAAAAAAAGATGTGCCTTAAGAGGGATACCTGATACTTAAGACAATACAATACTAATTAGAATATCTCAATTTCTTAATATACACATAACTGCATTTCTTGCATAAAATATACACCGGCATACATTTAATGAAGAATTTCAGATGCATTGGTATCTTTCGTTAGAGCCTCTCCTAAGTTGAGTATTCTTTGACAGTGAGACCATCATCGGTACTCAAATCCTAATTTCCTACATTCAGCCCAGGTAGGTGTTCCACACCCGAAGGTAGCTCACTTGTCAACCCTTGTAATAGGCTAATGGATGAAACTATGCTCACTGGTCAACAAATCTCTATAGCTCTCTGTCTGCCTTAAGAAGCTCCCTACTATTAAGTAGTTTCTATGAATCGAAAGTTTCCAATGCCCAATTTTGAATTTCCGGATATCATTGGTAATCGAAGACTTCATATAAAAATATAACTTAGAAGAAAGATGAGGATAACACGGCGCGGGTTTAAATCTCTGACAATCAAGGTGCAGTTTTTCTCCGGATTCTATTTCTCCACAATTTATTGTCGTCAGTTATTCCAGCAGCATTTTATACGGGCACCTTGTTAAACCACGATAAACGACTTGCATATTTCACTTGAGCCGTTAATCGAAAATATATACTGACCTATTACTCTTGAAAGGCTATTTACTTATCCTCAAGATCATAGGTAAAACATTGATCGAATTGTATCTTGGGCAATTTTACCATAAAGAGACTCATTTTATATAGGAGCGGATGGCATGAAACTTACATACTGCTCCTCTAATTATAAATATCGAATTGACTTTACTCAAGTGCACATATAGGAACAGCTATACAGCCCATATAAACAGTATGCACTAGCCGACAAATAATTCACGCATGAAGATGGAATTGTCGGTATATCACACACTTTGCCATACAGTTACATGTAATGCCGATAGTCGTGTGGTATTTGTAAGAACGTGTTTAGTAGAATGGTCTCGCCATCTGATGCCGTGCACGTACCCTCATCCGAGGCCCATAAATGTGCTCCAACAGGCTACTCAAACATTGTGGACTGATATTAGCGGTTGGGTAAACCTTGTCGACCATATGGCATGCCATAGCGACCTATTTGACGTGCATTTACCCACTTAACATAGATGGAGATGGGGCGCATTGTTTGGATGCGCGAGGCTGGATGGTCCTACCGTCAAATTGCCCGCCAGCGAGGTCGCTCTGATCAGACTGCATTGGCGTGTTCTGATCAGTATTTGCGTAAGGGCGACCACAAACGGCAGCAGAGCTCAGGACACACTCGACGGAGCACCAGGATTGATGATCGTAGGTTCGTCCGAAAACCACGTGCAGATCCAACTGATTCGGTGTCTACCATCCACAAGTGGGTGGTATGGATCTAACCTTAGTGATTGAGCAGTGCACATTTCAAACGGAAGGCAAAGAGTGAGTTACTTGCCCCGTTGGTGAGAGGAGCACCTCATGGGTTTGGCTACATGCTGGACCTGGTTGGGAAATTCCAAATGGTCTTCCGACCCCTACTTGTAAATACCTATCACTGCTTGCCACCCGGCTGACATAAACCTTCTGTCCTGTCCTCAGACTGTGGGGGGTGGGGATAGATCCGTCGACTACAACAACCCTAAACTAGCGCGCGATCTACACCACAGGTACCCACCTATGTGCCGACCTTCACTGTGCCCAGGCGCTTGGCCTGTGTTCTGTCGTCTCCGTTTGAATTGGTATCGTGACCGATACACTTGGACTGCTACAGACTAGAACTGGGTTGTTTTTATTGACAAATCCAGGTCCTGGTTTTGCTCCGTCAATGGCCTTGTTCGTGTCTGGAGACCTTGTGGTGCGCACCCCAATCCAGCGTTTACTTTGGCGCGTCAAACTAGCCCCATTGCTGGTGTGATGGTCTGGGGCTCATCACATACGACAGCCGGTCATTCCTAGTTGTGTTATGAGGATCGATAACGACGCAGATAACGGCCACATGTCTTGACACTCATTGCAGAATGTCCAGAATGTTCAGGATTAAACATAACTGCCTTCGCAACGTTGGCACACTACCATGACCCACCCGATCTACAGATTTGTCACCAATCGAACATGTCTGGGACTACCTGGTACACCAACTACAGGAGCCGAGGAGTGTACTAGATCTTGTAGGCCAGTTATACCAATTCTGGACACATATGGTGCAGGATACCATACGAACTATGTATGCCTTCATGCCTGCCCGTGTAGCAATCCGAGCAAGAGGTGGACCAACAGTGTACTAGAGCCTCCATGCAGATGATTAGTATTCTACGATACAAGTGATTGTCTGCACTGATGTTACATTATTTTACGTTCATCAACATTACAATCAACCATGCTATTGCCAAAATTCCTTCAATAAAGCGCTTGGAAATGCATCGAACATGCATCGTCAATGACAGTTGTATATAGCAATAAGTGTGCATTACTTCACGATCATTGTAACTCAATACACTAATTATCGTTATTTTGTTGGGAAAGTAATGGTAAATATAACTAAGCAACTAAAACGTAAATACTCACCTCTGCATATTCCTACTGTACCCTTAAATTAAGCGACGAGTATTTGGCAATATCCGAAGGTGGGCTGGATCACAGAAGATTCACGGTTCCCGGATAGAAAATCCTCTGCACAACGCTGACAAATAAAGCATAGGCTAATCAGGCACAAGAACTAATATTGTACCTAAGAACTATAGGCCTACTACATGGATTTGGTCTACTAACTAGTTTGTAGAGTGAGAAACTTGTGCTTCTCGGGTGTGACGGGTGAAGGTTTTGGATATTAGGTGCCTATAATTACCTCCGTAGTACAATATAACACTAAATCACGTAAATTACAATGAAAAAGTTATATAAAAAGTAGCGAGCAATGGTACACGATGTACCCGCTAGTTTATTCATAAAGAAACAATTTACTTTAAATAAATAAAATATCACTCGTTGAAATAAAAGGCTATCATAATAATCTCAAATAAAATTATCTTCTTCTCCCTAAATAAATCCTGAACTGATAACCATGCTACTTGCATTCTTTATAATAATAGTCTCCTCGACTAGTTATAGGAGTTCAAAACATAAAAACCCTACATCATTGACTAGCTTGAGTCACGTAAAAATATATTTCAGTAACCCCTCTAAATTCCTAATGATTTACATGTTAAAATATTACTCTATAGTCTATACAATACAACTCCCGTTCTCAAAATAGCATTGCTTATTTTTCCAAATCCTGATTTTATGTTCTTATATTAACTTTCCTATACTCAAATAATATTTACATTTATGTACAGCACTATACTGACTTTTGCCTAACTCATAAAAGTTCATAATTATCCCTCTTTCACTTCTCAATAATCCACTGTTGTTATTCGTAAACTTTACTAACTTTATTTTATCAAATTCTGGTGTCCTTAATCACAATACCTCTAAGGCCGTACAACTAAGTAAAGCTCATACGTCATTTGTCTAATCTGGTTTAACAAAATAATAACTCCAACAAATCGATATTACCTCAATAATACAATTATTTCCTGCACTAAATTGCTTCATCGAATCTTTTAATAGCCGCTATCAGCTGTTACCATGCATTGTTGTAAATTACATCACTTTGCGTTATAGTTTATTTACATTATTTTCATCTAAAATGAAAATCACACAAGCACAACCTTAATACATTTCAACTATATCCTCGAAGATACTATATTCCTTTACTTGTATTACCAACAGGTTACTTTACAATTTCTCAACGACGTCGACATGATTGATGAAGAACTTATTTGTACATCACATTACTGCAGACTCCAATATTTTCATAGGGTATACCACTATTAAATCTTAACCATATCTGCATTTATATCGTGCTATTCTTACTAATCTTGTGCGCCCTATTTTCAATAATGCTGGTTATCAAATTCCTTGTTAAATACAATTTTCATAATGTAGCCTTTCCATAACAATCACTATTTCAATAATATTTATTCATCAATTCTTACTAATTATAATAATAATAATAATAATAATAATAATAATAATAATAATAATAATAATAATAATTTAATTTAATTTAATTTATTTATTAAATACTATTTATGTTACATTATTGTGATATGTCTCACGAATCTGATGACAGTACAGATTATCTGTGAGACATATTAATTATTATTTACAACATATACATATAGATTATATTTCAGTACAAGAGTGCATGCATTTTTTTGTAATGTTAATGATAAAATATTAATGTAAATAATTAAAGATACAAAAAATTACACTATGGTAGTTATATTAATAAATTTATCTTATGAGTTAATGTTTGGTTAAGTAATATTTTTTAATGCGACTTATAGCTAGTTGTTTGCTGTTAATGTTTGTCAGTCCAGGTGGTAGTTTATTAAGTAATGATGGTATAATATAGCCTAATTTAGTCTCTTGAAACCATAGCTATTTATACATAAAGGTTTAACATTTTTAGTACTTGTTATGGCTCTTGTTTGTATATTGTGAGAGACCTTATGCCTGAATCTTGGATCATGGTAGTAGAGATTCAGTATAGTAATTTGAAATAACTCTTTAATATTAAAATAAGGGATATCAGTGAAATATTTAAAGAACCTGTTTTGGCTAGCTTGAAGATTATTAATTAAAGTTGTGTTTTGATTTCCCCAAGCTGCTATAGCATATCTTAATTTGCTTTCAATCAGAGCACTGTAAATTGTTTTGTAAGTTTTCCTATCTACATAAAATCGGAGATTGTAGAAGGTGTAGAGGTTTGCTCTTAGGTTTTTTATTATGTTTACTGTGTGTGTGTTCATTTTAAAGTGTTCATCAAGGGTAATTCCTAGGTATTTTTGTGTCGAAGTACTATTTATGAAGGTGTTACATTTGCAACCTGCCAGGATGTTTTGGTGTATGCATGATAAGCTGTGGTGCGTTAGTTTGTATTTTTCTTGTGTGAAGTGATCAACTCTGATGTGCATTATTTTAGATTTGGTTGTATTTATATACAAATTATTGTCATGACACCATCTTGTGATGTTATTGAAGTCTTCTTGAAGTCTATCAAGAGCTGTTTTAGAGTCTTTATGTATGGTATATATAGTGGTGTCATCAGCATAAATAAATATTTTACTGTGTTTAATGGCTTTATTCATGTCGTTTACGAACAGGTTATATAGTGTAGGTGAGATAATGCTGCCTTGAGGGTACCTTGTGTTCCTTCTACTGCGTCACTGATAGTGTTATTGACCATAACTGCCATTTCCCTGTTTTTCAGATAGCTTTCAAATAGTTTGTATGTCGTGCCTCTTATTCCAATATCGTGTAATTTTGCAAGTAGTTTATTGTGATTTATTGTGTCAAATGCTTTATAAAAGTCAAGAAAAAGTACCATTATGTGATTGTTCTTATTTAAGGCATTATTTATTACATTGGCAAATTCAGCCAGGAGTAGTTCAGTACTTTTCCCCTTCCTAAAACCGTACAGGTGTCCCTTTAAAATATCATATTTATTTAGGAAATTCTTCAATCTCTTATCCAAGCATTTTTCCATTATTTTGTGGAGGATTGATAAAATGCATATTGGTCTGTAGTTGCCAAAGTCTAAGTGATCGCCATTCTTATATATTGGTTTAATAATTGTGTATTTCAGATATTTTGGTATTATGCCTGATTCGAATATCTTGTTTATGAGATGTGTTATGATTGGTATAGTTTTTTTTGGATGTTGCCTTTATGTCTTTCAAGCGTATATTGTCTACCCCAGGCGATTTGTCTGTTTTTAATTCCTTAATTATGTTTTCTATTTCATATTCATCAGTTTCAAGTAATGTAAAGGAATTCATTAATGTGTTTCTATTTGATTGCCATATGTTGATACTACAGTTATGAGCTAGGCTGTTTATTTTTTCACTAAAGTTATTGATGAATTTATTGACTATCACTTCGTTAGTATAATGTAATATTAAATGTTTGTTTATGACTTCATTGACAGTTTGTGTTTTCCGATCTGTTATATCTTTAATGACTTTCCACATTCCTTTATTATCGTTTTTGGAACTATTTATCTTATTTTTATAATATTGATGTTTTGTTTTGTTTATTAGCTTATTTAATTTGTTTCTGAAAGCTTTGTATTCATTTTTTATTGTAATATTATCCTTGTTTCTGAGCATTGTTTTGTAAAGTCTGTCTCTTTCCCTACATTGTATTTTTAGGTCATAAGTGAACCATTGTTTGCTTTTTCTGTGTTTACGAGTTGTTATGTAAGATGCTTTTTGGTAGATTTCCTTAAATTTGGTTGTTATATTGTTATATATGTCATTAGGATTTTTTAATTCAAGGCAATCTGTCCAGTCTGTGTTGTTAAGGCTTGTGTGTATTATAGTATCGTTCATTAGCGTAATGTACGATTCATTATCTTGTAATTGTGTCTTATCATTTTTTGGCCAAATACCTGCATATGTTATGTAGTGGTCAGAGATATCTGATTGTATGACTGCAGAAGTATATTGATCTAGTCTGCTACGATAGTATATGTGATCAATACATGATCTCGAGTCTAAATTTGGATCATAACGAGTACATTGAGTGATAAGTGGTAGGAAACCATGAGTTGCCATAATATTTGTATATTTGATAGCTGATAGACTGATGTCATTAGATAAAGTATCAATGTTGATATCTCCTAAAATGGCGTATTTGCTGTACTTACTAGTGTGTTGTGTTATATGTGTCTCCAGTTCATCAAGAAAGTCATTTATGTTAGTGCTAGGTGGTCTGTAAATGCATGTTAATCCAATCGTTTTGTTCATGTGAAGTATTTCTATTACCATTGATACATGAGTATTGGAAATGTGTGAATTGTGTGTTCTAATAGCCATATTGTTCTTTACATATATGGCTATGCCTCCTCCTTTACGATTTGTTCTATTACAAAATACAACATTAAAATTATCCAAAGTAAATAGGTAATTATTAGATTCAATCACTATTTCAATAATATTTATTCATCAATTCTTACTAATTATAATAATAATAATAATAATAATAATAATAATAATAGAATTCCTTATCTCCTTCCTGGTCTATTCTCATTGTTTCATAAACAATTATAACAATTCGTCACAACTAATGATATAATTAATCCTTGTTTGGTTTTTCGTTCGTCGCTATCGTTGCTATTCCGTCAGAACTTAATAAAAAATCGTAACTTCTATATTAAATATTCATATTAGCAATTTCAGTCTGACTTTCATATAATAATAAAAGAAAAATCAAATTAAATGTAATATCAATTGACTGTTAATGATCTTATAGTACTCCACTGCTGGTCTTCAACTAAGATTTATTAACGATCTATAATGATCTACGCTTATCTAAAATCCTAAATAGCCTAAATGTATTCTGTTATTATAAAAATCTCCATTATATCAAAATTAGAATATCAACCAAAATATCAAAATATTAAATCCAAAATCAAGAATATTAAATTCAAAAATCTCAAAATTCGTAATTAAAATTCAAAAAACTCAGATACCATAATCTCGACCGTAAATGTTTCTTTCTTAGTCGTTTTACCCTCCAGGGTTGGTTTTTCTGTTACATCCAAGCAATCGCGCCAAAGTTACGGCACTTCTTTTCCAGAGAATATCAAGGAACACATGTATTTCAACCGAAATCAATCGAAAAAAAAAGGGTAGATTAAGAAATATTGCTGTAATTAAATAAAATGTAACACCTATAATTCGCACTTGAGACACACCTCCATGTTGGAACTAGTGCGCAGGACGGCAGTCATCTGTTCAATATATCAAGTCAAGGAACATGGCGAGGAAGACAAAACACTCACTCGCAGATGGCGAGGAAGACGAAACACTCACTTGCAGATGGACTTAGATTTTCGGCTAGAGCTGAGAGAGAGCTACCAGTTGACAGAGCAGGGAGAGTAATCCAACCCTTGACTTTCAGAGACGCTACTAATTTCTCGTTCCCAAACGGCGTTATGTGCGACTTTTCACACCGCAAATGTAAAAAACGTCTCCATACTATTTTTATGAACACAATACCGTAACTTTCTGGTTTACACGCCACAAATTCGAATTTATGAGTAAGTACTGGTGAGGGGAATCGAACCTTCGTTCCTTAAGGGCGTTAGGTGTGACTTTTTCACACAGCCAATGTAACAAACGTCTCCATACTGTTTTTATGAACACAATACCGTAACTTTCTGGTTTACACGCCACAAATTCGAATTTATGAGTAAGTACTGGTGAGGAGAATCGAACCTTCGTTCCTAAAGGGCGTTAGGTGTGCCTTTTCACACAGCCAATGTAACAAACGTCTCCATACTATTTTTATGAACACAATACCGTAACTTTCTGGTTTACACGCCACAAATTCGAATTTATGAGTAAGTACTGGTGAGGGGAATCGAACCTTCGTTCCTTAAGGGCGTTAGGTGTCACTATTCACACAGACAATGTAACAAACGTCTCCATACTATTTTTATGAACACAATACCGTAACTTTCTGGTTTACACGTCACAAATTCGAATTTATGAGTAAGTACTGGTGAGGGGAATCGAACCTTCGTTCCTTAAGGGCGTTAGGTGTGACTTTTCACACAGCCAATGTAACAAACGTCTCCATACTATTTTTATGAACACAATACCGTAACTTTCTGGTTTACACGCCACAAATTTGAATTTATGAGTAAGTACTGGTGAGGGGAATCGAACCTTCGTTCCTTAAGGGCGTTAAGTGTGACTTTTTCACACAGCCAATGTAACAAACGTCTCCATACTGTTTTTATGAACACAATACCGTAACTTTCTGGTTTACACGCCACAAATTCGAATTTATGAGTAAGTACTGGTGAGGAGAATCGAACCTTCGTTCCTAAAGGGCGTTAGGTGTGCCTTTTCACACAGCCAATGTAACAAACGTCTCCATACTATTTTTATGAACACAATACCGTAACTTTCTGGTTTACACGCCACAAATTCGAATTTATGAGTAAGTACTGGTGAGGGGAATCGAACCTTCGTTCCTTAAGGGCGTTAGGTGTCACTATTCACACAGACAATGTAACAAACGTCTCCATACTATTTTTATGAACACAATACCGTAACTTTCTGGTTTACACGTCACAAATTCGAATTTATGAGTAAGTACTGGTGAGGGGAATCGAACCTTCGTTCCTTAAGGGCGTTAGGTGTGACTTTTCACACAGCCAATGTAACAAACGTCTCCATACTATTTTTATGAACACAATACCGTAACTTTCTGGTTTACACGCCACAAATTCGAATTTATGAGTAAGTACTGGTGAGGAGAATCGAACCTTCGTTCCTAAAGGGCGTTAGGTGTGCCTTTTCACACAGCCAATGTAACAAACGTCTCCATACTATTTTTATGAACACAATACCGTAACTTTCTGGTTTACACGCCACAAATTCGAATTTATGAGTAAGTACTGGTGAGGGGAATCGAACCTTCGTTCCTTAAGGGCGTTAGGTGTGACTTTTCACACAGCCAATCTAACAAACGTCTCCATACTATTTTTATGAACACAATACCGTAATTTTCTGGTTTACACGCCACAAATTCGAATTTATGAGTAAGTACTGGTGAGGGGAATCGAATCTTCGTTCCTTAAGGGCGTTAGGTGTGACTTTTCACACAGCCAATGTAACAAACGTCTCCATACTATTTTTATGAACACAATACCGCAACTTTCTGGTTTACGCGCCACAAATTCGAATTTATGAGTAAGTACTGGTGAGGAGAATCGAACCTTCGTTCCTTAAGGGCGTTAGGTGTGACTTTTCACACAGCCAATGTAACAAACGTCTCCATACTATTTTTATGAACACAATACCGTAACTTTCTGGTTTACACGCCACAAATTCAAATTTATGAGTAAGTACTGGTGAGGGGAATCGAACCTTCGTTCCTTAAGGGCGTTAGGTGTGACTTTTCACACAGCAAATTTAACAAACGTCTCCATACAATTTTTATGAACACAATACCGTAACTTTCTGGTTTACACGCCACAAATTCGAATTTATGAGTAAGTACTGGTGAGGGGAATCGAACCTTCGTTCCTTAAGGGCGTTAGGTGTGACTTTTCACACAGCCAATGTAACAAATGTCTCCATACTATTTTTATGAACACAATACCGTAACTTTCTGGTTTACACGCCACAAATTCGAATTTATGAGTAAGTACTGGTGAGGGGAATCGAACCTTCGTTCCTTAAGGGCGTTAGGTTTGACTTTTCACACAGCCAATGTAACAAACGTCTCCATACTATTTTTATGAACACAATACCGTAATTTTCTGGTTTACACGCCACAAATTCTAATTTATGAGTAAGTACTGGTGAGGGGAATCGAACCTTCGTTCCTTAAGGGCGTTAGGTGTGACTTTTTCACACAGCCAATGTAACAAACGTCTCCATACTATTTTTATGAACACAATACCGTAACTTTCTGGTTTACACGCCACAAATTCGAATTTATGAGTAAGTACTGGTGAGGAGAATCGAACCTTCGTTCCTTAAGGGCGTTAGGTGTGACTTTTCACACAGCCAATGTAACAAACGTCTCCATACTATTTTTATATGAACACAATACCGTAACATTCTGGTTTACACGCCACAAATTCGAATTGATGAGTAAGTACTGGTGAGGGAAATCGAACCTTCGTTCCTTAAGGGCGTTAGGTGTGACTTTTCACACAGCCAATGTAACAAACGTCTCCATACTATTTTCATGAACACAATACCGTAACTTTCTGGTTTACACGCCACAAATTCGAATTTATGAGTAAGTACTGGTGAGGGGAATCGAACCTTCGTTCCTTAAGGTCGTTAGGTGTGACTTTTCACACAGCCAATGTAACAAACGTCTCCATACTATTTTTATGAACACAATACCGTAACTTTCTGGTTTACACGCCACAAATTCGAATTTATGAGTAAGTACTGGTGAGGGGAATCGAACCTTCGTTCCTTAAGGGCGTTAGGTGTGACTTTTCACACAGCCAATGTAACAAACGTCTCCATACTATTTTTATGAACACAATACCGTAACTTTCTGGTTTACACGCCACAAATTCGAATTTATGAGTAAGTACATGGCAGGGGAATCGAATCCCGAATTTTAAGGGAGCTACGTGTTACTTTTCTCATATCCAAACCAAGAAACGTGTTAATACTAATTAAATCAACACAATACCGTACGAATCCGTGTCATACATCGCAAATTCTATTATTCCTGTTAGTACAAGTGAGGGGAATCGAATCCCGAACTTCAAGGGCGGTACGTCTGACTTCTCGCATATCCACGGCATGAAACTTCATAATACTAATAAAATTAACACAACACCGTATGAATCCGATCACATATCGCAGATTCGAATGTACAAAATTCCACGTCATCGGTAATTTGAACCCTCGACCTACAGGGTCATAATACTGTGTCCGTTTCCTAGTCCCGCACAAAGACATTCTTGGCGTATATACCTCGCTTCTTCTCACGCGGTAAGCTGTGTCAGTGACCCGTGGGTATGGCGGCCCCTTCCGTCTCTGATCCGTCATAAAACCAAAACATTCGCCCTTCTTTGTTACCGAGCTCGTTTCTGTTATAATTTGGTAGCACTTTGGCGACTTGGGTGGGTTTTCGCTATCCGTGAGAAACTTTCAGAATATAAAATCTCCAGAAAATTCATGTCTGAAATTTCTATTGGTTAGGATGACATATTTTAAAAACTAAGAGTATTATCTACAAAATGGACCCCAAATGACAACATTACCGTCTATCAGTATTGAATTCACCATTTTGTCTCAACTGACCTACCGTCTACATTCGATTGAGTGTGCGAATCTCAGTGGCTTTGATAACGGCACAAAAACTCCGCAGAACAATTTAATAATAGTAATAATGTTATTGGTTTTACGTCCCTTTTAACTACACTGGCTTTTAGAGACGCCGGTGTGCCGGAATTTTGCCCCGAAGGGGATCTTTAACGTGCCAGTAAATCTACGGACACGGCTCCCTCGGATTTGCGCACCCTCAAATGCCAGCTGACTCCGCCAGGATACGAACAGAACAATTTAACTATAGCCTATAGAACTCAGCAATTCTTCTAGGTTTGTGCCGTGTCTTGTGTGGGGTTTCGCCTAGGACATCAAGCTGGCTCATCGGCGGGCTCTTGGTGTCCCCGCCCGGACCCCCACAGGAGTGACGAACTGCCGGCCACCTCCCTTTATATTAGGTGCAACTGCACCACTTGACGGCGAGAACTAAAATCTCAAGCAGCCTTAAGTTAACCTCCCTATGAAGGCTTCCATCTTTATTAGGATATAGATTGCTTCGACATTGATCCAATGGCTACAACAAGGACTACATACAGACAAAAGATCAACACCCACAAATTTGCACGCTAGAATCCATCCGAGAAAAGCTTGAAACTCCAAAACTCATGGACACAAGAAAGACGGCAGACCCAGAGTGGAAGAATGAAGAAATTTTGGGTGAATAAGAAGTTCAAAAAGATGAAGAATTCCAGTGCTATTCAATGGTTCCACGTGCTCCTTAGGGGGCTGAACGAATATAATAATAATAATAATAATAATAATAATAATAATAATAATAATAATAATAATAATAATAATAATAATAATATGGGACTGTTTCTTCAATGAGCGTGTATTTAACTATGAGTTGCAAACACTATAAATATGGTTATCATCTAGGCTTACAGGATGGAGCCGCGTCGTGTATTGTTTCCCGACGTTTCGGCTGTCATTGCAGCAGCCTTAATCATGGCTCCATCCTGTAAGCCTAGATGATAAACTAGACACGGCCGCGAATGCCTGCGATCTAACTATAAATATGTGTTTACTAAAATTACAAACAGGAAAAAAACTAATACACAGAATTAACATTTAAAATTTAAAAGATATCATACACCTCCAATGGCAAAAAACACCAATTATTTAAATAACAAGGGGCTTCCTTCTTGCCTTGTCATTTTCAAAGAAGATTATGATTTCATTAGTCCAATTTCACTTTCAAATCAGATTCAAAAGCAAGAACACCAAGATGACTAACACAATCCATTTTGTAGGAAATTTCTTCTAGTTTTAGAAAATGTATGGTTCATAAATATACCATCAATCTTTCATGTCGAAATAAATTATTTACTGTAAGAGGGCGCAACCGGTCTGACTGACAGCTGTCATGTCTGGCGTATCAGCAGATCTATAACATTCCTTTCGAGCCTAAATTGACTTTCTCTTTCTCTATCCCACTGGTTTCGCTCCTGGCCGTGGTAAGTGATTTTTGATAGGCGAGAAATATCACGGCACGCATGCCATTCGTTGTTGGCATGTTAATGAACCCATTTGAATTCAGTAGGCCGTGTTCATAGTGGCAAAATTATTCTCGGGATTTTCAGCCATCACAAAGTTCCTCCTTTTTCTACTAGAAAGCGCTATAGTGTCAGGGAGATTAGATATCTAACTTCCTTGACTTTCATTGCGTTCCAAGGAACGACAAGATTCGACATGCAAGCTGCCCTCTGGGTGCCAAATAACAAGATGAAGGAAGACCATACAGCTACCAAGGAAGGAACTGTTTGCAGGAATAACAGGAATAATACATAATTATCCCGTCAACAACTGAAGTAAAGATCCTTTCCTCTGTGTAGGAATGCCTCTAGGTTGTTCTTGCTGCCTGAATCTTCCCGGTTTTCATTATTAGCCTACTTTTCACATTTTGCAAAAATGAGGAAAAAGTAGACTTATGAGATCGGGCAAATGTATGTATGTCTGTCTGTCTGTCTGTCCTTCTGTCTGTCTGTCTGTCTGTCTGTCTGGCTGGCTGGCTGTGTGTGTGTCCCCCCCCCCTATCAACTCCTAAACGGCTGGAGCAATCGATACAAAATTTGGTAGGAGTCAAGATCTATACCTCAATATCTCACGGCCATATTTGAAAATGATGTCAGTGCTACCAACTGCTAAAAATCGCAATTGAAATTTGAGCTCCAAGTCTCCTTGGAAGGTATGAATGGGAGCTATTTCAAAATTGGCACACGTATAGATAATAATATTGCAGTTTGATTTCCAGGAGGCCATACATGGCAGTGTTGCCAAAATGATTATAAGCCTGCTGATAGATCCAATTTTTAAATGCATATAACTTCTACACTATCAATTGGAATTCAACCAAATTTCGTATGTTGTATGTGTACATAACCTGATATGGCTGAGCGTATTCTTAAGACCCACCAGGGCTGCCAACTGTTAATAAATGCTCCTAATTTATTTTATCCAAGTACCAATGTATCAGAAAGTATGCAAGCCGACAGATTTAAACTATGCACACGTATAGTACCTGACATTCTATATTAATTTGGAGTAACTTATATACGTCAGTGCTACCAACATGATTCTAAGCCTGCTGATAGGTCCAACTTTAAATACATGTAACTTCCATACTATCATTTGGATTTCAACCAAATTTCGTATGTGCTATGTGTACCATAACAGATATGACTATGCGTATTCTTAAGAGCAACCAGGCCTGCCAACTGTTAAAATGTGTTGTCCCTATTTTTGTTACCCTAATATCAATATATCAGAAAGTATGCAAGCCAATAGCTCTAAACTTTGCACACGTATAGTACCTGGCATTCTAGATGAATTTGGAGTAACTAATATACGTCAGTGCTGCCAACATGATTCTAAGCCTGCCGATAGGTCCAATTTTAAAATGTATGTAACTTCTATACTAACTAATGGATTTCATTCAAAATTGGCACAACAATAGATCATATTATTTCAGATTATTTCTGACCAATACATGCATGACATTGTTGCCAACATGATTTTACGCGCACTGTTAGATCCAATGTTTAACTGCATGTAACGTCCATGCTATTCATTGGACTTCAACCAAATTTTGTATTCTGTACCTTAAGAGATGGAACTAAGAATATGTTCAGTCATCAGGGCTGCCAACTGTAGTGCTCTATTAGGCTACATTATGCCAGGTATACAGTATTTCGAACTAATTAGAAATTTCGATATTAGCAACTTAATTTCGTCATTATTCTAGATAGGTTCATATACTGTAGAATAATCATTGGCATGAAAAGTAGGCTCTTTAGTTCGTCACGGAACTTCTTGCTTTCAGTTTAAGAAAATCTAATGTCTTCCAATCCTCCTGATACTCCTTTTTTTTACAAAAGAAGTAAATTGCCACGCTTTGCTTTGATTGTAATGTAACAATGTTGTGGAGATATCGCCGTTCAGATGAACTGCTTTTTTAAAATCTTTTTCAGCGATTTGAGATTTTTCCATTTATAAAGGCTTATAGGGACGTGAAAGGCTGATTGTGCGTTTAACTCTCGCAGTAAAGAAGCGCAAGTGCGCTTCATAATAAGGAAGTACAGCACAGTTCCCTACCCCTGTTGGGGTCCGGGCACGAATACCAAGGGCCTACTGATGAGACAGCTTGGTGTTCCTAGGCGAAACCCCATACAAGACATGGCATAAACCTAGGTTGGTTGGTTGGTTGGTTGGTTCCTTAGTTTAGGGGCCATACATCTATGACTTAGCTTTCCACGGTGGGTGAGTGGTTAACGTGTCGGTCTACTAACCCCAAGCTTGCAGGTTCGCTCCTGACCATGGTACGTGATGTTTGAAAGGCGGCAAAAATTACGACACCATGTCATACGATATTGGCATGTCAAAGAACCCATTTGAATTCAGTAGGCCGTGTTCATAATGGCAAAATTAATCTCGGGAGTTTCCGCCAACACAAAATTCCTCATTTCTCTACTAGAAAGCGGTATAGTATTCAAGGAGCTTAGATATCTAACCTCCTTGACTTTCATAGTGCTTGAAGGAACAACTAAATTCGACATGCAAGCTATTCTCTGGGTGTCAAATAACAAAGCTTGCACCCGGCACCCGAGGCCTATGACATGGGCCCACCGGCATTACTTCCCCTCCTATGGAAGGCATACTAAGGGATATTTAACGCTCTTCAAAATCCCACGACTATGGTGTACCACTCACATGAAAGGGGCTGACACTGGGTGATCAGAGGAAGGTCAGGGTAGTAATTTAGATATCAAGCAAGCAGGGGAATGTGACGCTTGGATCGTGGAGATAGATTTGCAACTTTGCTGCTAAGTTGGTATATAGTCCAGGAGAGGACGTGGGCTTATTATATCGGGGATGAAGTTGGAAGGGGTAAGCAATGTCTCCCAAGATGGTGGGCACACAGCTGGTAGAGAAGTTGTTGTTGTTGATGATGATGATGATGATGATGATGATAATTGTTGTTTTACGGGGCCTAACATCTAGGTTATCGACCTCTATTGGTCTGTTTGATAGCGAAAATGACAATGAAATGGAAGCCAAAACGAAAATTAAGTGCGACTGAAAATACTTACAAAATGTGACTCAGATTGAAACTACTCACAAATTGGAGAGCGGTAATACTTACAAAAGGGAATTTAGAACGAAAATACTCACGAAAGGAATAGATTTAAAAATACGCACAAAATGTAGGCTAGGTTCAAAATACGTACATCATGCAATGTAGAGTCGAAATACTTACAAAATGCAATTGAAATTCAAAATACTTACAAAATGAAAATGAGATGAAAAATACGTACAAAATGCAATTTAGGTTCTGCAATGGAAATTGAAAAGACACAATGCAATTTAGATTGAAAAAGGCCGGTTCAGATTCAGAATACTCACAAAGTGCAATTGAAGTTCAAAATACTTACAAAATGCAATTGAAATTGAAAATGCTTACAAAATGCACTGTAGATTCAAACTACTTATTTGGATTGACAATACTGACATACCGTAATGCAATTTAAATTGAAGATACTTACAAAATGTAATTTAGATTCAAAATACCCACAAAATGCAATTGAGAATCAAACTACTTGCAAAATGCCCACCATACAAAATGCAATTTATGTTTAAAATTCTTGCGAAATGCGGTTTGGGTTGCAAATACTTACAAAATGCAATTTAAATTCAAAATACTCACTAAAATGCACTGCTCCTACACTGAAAGACATGCTAAAAGGCAATTTAGATTGTCAATCTTTACAAAATTCAATTGAGGTTGAAAACACACGCAAAATGCATTTTAGATCGAAAATACTTACAAAATGCAACGTAGAACAAAAATACCTACAAAATGTAGTGTAGATGAAAAAAAAACGCCAAAGGGAATTTAGATGTCAAAATAAATTCGACTATTCGAACGTTCGAGTAATGGAGATATGTATGTAAAATCTTCAATTTGTCATATACTGGTCGCAAAATACAAAGTATTGTCTGTAATTAACCTGATGCGACGTGCTATCTATAACTGAACTGACATGACGTTTAAACGCGACAATGGGCTATCTGTAACTAAACTGACACGATGTTTAAAAGCGACAATGTGCGGTCTGCAACTAAACTGACGTGGCAATGTGTTATATGTAACTAAACTGATACGACGATTAAACGCAACAATGTGCTATCTGTAACAAAACTGACGTGACAATATGCTATCTGTAACACATCTGACACGATGTTTAAATGCGACAATGTGCTATCTGTAACAAAACTGACGCTACAATATGCTATCTGTAACACATCTGACACGATGTTTAAATGCGACAATGTGCTATGTGTAACTAACTGACGCGACAAGGTGCTATCTGTCAGGGGCGTAAAACACACGCGTACACCGCACATAGACGCCGCACTGTAATTGCAATTAATTAATTTCTCGGAAACGGCTGAGATCGCACCTTACCTCTTGCACCTGGTATACGCCTGGTCATGCCCTACACGTGTACTAAAGATGGTTCGAATCGGTGACACCTTGTAAGTAAGTAAGTAAGTAAGTAACTAAGAAACAAATAATAAATAATCACTAAAATGGATAAATAAATAAGTAAAGAAATAATAATGTATGTCTACCCCTTATTATTCCCGTTTTTCCAACGGGGTCGGGGATGAGATGCGATGGCAGTCATTGTGGCGATGGTTTTTACGGCCGGATGCCCTTCCTGACGCCAACCTCATGAGAGGAGTTAATGAGAGATGAAATGAATTATGGTGAATGAAACTGGGCAAGGATGTGGAAGGAAGCGGCCGTGGCCTGTCAGAAGGTACCGTCCCAGCATTTGCCTGGTGTTGAAAATGGGAAACCACGGAAAACCATTTCAAGGATGGCCGACGGTGGGGCTCGAACCCACGCGTCTACCGAGTCAGCAGAGAGCTTGGCCACATGACCTAATGCTGCGCTTTAGCCAGCGTAGCCACTACTGTCGGTAAGTAAAGAAATAATAATAATAATAATGTTATTGGTTTTACGTCCCTTTTTAACAATTGTGGCTTTTAGAGACGCCAGGTTGTCAAAATTTTACCCCGATGGCGATCTTTAACGTGCCAGTAGAGCTATTAACACGGCGTCGTTACATGTGTGCACTCTCAAAATCAAAATGACTGGAATATGATTTGATCTTGCAACCTTGGGGACAGCAGGCAAGACGTATTTCTATAGTAGATATGAGGTGTTCCTGACCAGAAAGGCAAACTCTACAATTGCACGTTTTGAGAAGAATGTTATTACAGTTTTCTAACAAGGGCGAACTCGACATACAGTATTATTCCTCCTGTGTGATTTCATCCAAAAATTTAGATGGTAATAAAACAAAACTGATACCTCATTATTCATTTAATATAATCAACACGCGGCATAAATGTAATAATAATAATAATACAAAGGATTGTATGCAATCAAACTCATTTGTCATGCTGGACAGAAGTATCGCCCTCATCAGATTTGACGTCATTTGTAATTATTGAGCAATTTGATTGAGCTTGGTTAAAAATTTGGTTCCATCGTAGGGTTACCAACTGTCCGGCTTTTGAAGGACATGTCCTGCTTTTCAATCATTTTGGTAATGTCCGGCCGACTTTTCAAATTTATCGAAAATGTCCGGCATTTTCCGTTACAAGATTGCTCATTTAGATGTTCCCCCTAAAGTCAGCCAGTCAAGTACACGGGGCTACCCGACCGCGTTGTCGCAGCCCTTAAACTAAGGAACCAACCAACCAACCGTATTTTCTTTCCAAATGTCTCATTTTAGATTCAATTGTCTCTGGACGTGGCACAGACAATAGACAATTTTGCTGTGTCCCTTCGTAAGGACGTAAGGTACTGCTCCTTCATTTACTGGCCTCAATTATGCCATATAGCTATCCCGGCCCTTGGTACAAAACCATTGTCACTAGTTGGCGGACGCTAGCACGTGCTCCGTGACGATAGAGCACGGATTTACTCCTCTCAATGTTTGTTGCGGAAACTCTGGCTTTATTTGCACTTTGCTGGTATCCATTATGGCCTTCATAAGATACGAATTCGGGGGCTACGTGTAATATTGTAATAAGACAATTTAATTACTTACTAGCGGACCCGTGCGAGAAATCTCGCATGTTCATAAACCACACTTTCCCCAATAGGTTTATAATGAGTGACTTAAGGAGGTTGTTATGTTTTCATTTCAACCAAATGATTATAGAACACTATTTACATTTCAGTTAGAATTCCAAGTTCTACGTTCCCTAACTTAAGAAGGCAATCACTGCAAATTGGACCATCATAACACTCACAGGTTATGCGATAATTATGGAATTATGTGATTTCAATACTAGTTCTTTTGATTTACTGTTTCTGGAATCCATGCTAAATGATAAAGGAAAGATCTCAAAATGTTAAAATGACAAGAAAGAGGCGTCACAGCGGCAAAAATATTAAGTGGACAGGAATTATGGAGCGTATTTTCCTACAGCAACAGTGTCTGCAAATCGCATACTCAGCACATTTTTTAAAGTTATTTTTTAAAGAAATTATAGATATTTATGAAATTAGAGTGCAATTTGTCACTGCTAATGTCTTTTTCTTTCAATTGAATACTCATTTATCACGATCGGTCGCTTGAGACCGCTGCAGGAGGGATCTACTCCACTGAAATACTGAAATATATAAGATGATACATAGACTAATAGTAACCAGCCACTGTGGCCGAGAGCTCTAACGCACTAGCTCGTGTCTCACTGGAATCGGGATAGCTTGGGTTCGCATCGCACTTCGGCCGTCCTGAAAATTATTTTCGTGCTTTCCCACTTGCAACACCAAGAAAATGCCAGGACCGTTTCTTTCAACAGGTCTACTGCCAACTTCCTTCCAAAATGCCTTCTCTGACCCTTCATTAACCCTTTTGATGCCAAAGAAATATGTATGAGTGGTTATGTTTATGATGCAAAGCCACATGTAGTGAAATACTAGATTTTGATGAACAAAATTATCTCCTACCTATATTTATAAGATGAAATATTAATATTTTTTTCCGCAGCGGGTAGATTTGTTTTAAACGGATGCTAAATATTTAAAACTTTATTTTAATTGTTTCATTTAAAACAAGAGCCTCCGTGGCTTAGTGGGCAGCACGCCGGCGTCTCACCCCCTAGGTCCGTGATTCAAATACCGGTCATTCCATGTGAGATTTGTGCTTTACAAAGCGGAGGCAGTCAGGGTTCTCTCCGGGTACTCCGGTTTTCCCTGTGGCAAATTTCATTCCAGCAACACTCTCCACTATCATTTCTTTCATCTGTCATTCATTTAATCATTGCCCCAGGGGAGTGCGATAGGCTTCGGCAGCCAGCACTGTTCATATTCTCGTCGCTAGATGGGGCTTCAATCATTCCATTCCCTGACCCGGTCGGTCAACTGGAAGCAGGCTGTGGATTTTCATTTTCACTTAAAACAATTTCAATGTTTTTATTTTTTAAATTGAATCGGAAATTTAAATATAATTCTGACAGCCTACACAACTTATTTCTTCTTCGTTCAAAGCACGGCTACATTTACCTTAATTAATTCTAAGGAAGAACGTAAAGATTCTGACTGCAGCATGTTTAAAGAATAATTATTTTGAATCCAACTATCCATGGAAGTTAATTCCAGTAAGAAAATTAATTCCGTGTTCAATTGGTTATAAGTAATGACCGGGTTGTTACTTTTTCCTTATTTCAAATTACAAATACTTTTTAATACTTATCGGAATCGCACTCAAAAGAGCCATAGGCGGCTTCAGTGGTGTAGTTGGTTGCATGCATAGCTTCTATGCCCAAGATCGCGGGTTCAAACCCGGCCGAAGTCGTCGGATTCCTTAAGAGCGTTAAAATACCCCAGTATGCCTTCCTTAGAAGGGGAAGTAATGCCGGCGGCCCCATGTCATAGATTTAAGGCATGTAAAAGATCCTTCCACTAACTACACTTGTGTGAAGCAAATATTTGTAGATTAGGTTTGATTAATGCTCTTAAGTTCCTACGTCCATCACCAGGCACTGGTTGCGATGCCATCTAGTAATTGCGAAGTTCAGAGCTAGGTGTCGTGGACGGTAGCAATTGGTAGCGAAAGTAGGAACTACTTGAAATTATCGTCTGCAGTCGTTACTTTAAGTAAAAACAGATAACACACACTAATACAGTCATCACAATTAAGGTGGCCATATACACTATTTTTCTGAAATTTCACTTTTTTTTTAATATCCATTTTGTAGGAAATTTCTTCTAGTTTTAGAAAATGTATGGTTCATAAATATACCAATAATCTTTCATGTCAAAATAAATTATTTACTGTAAGAGGGCGCAATCGTTCTGACCGACAGCTGTCATGTCTGTCGTATCAGCAGATCTATAAAACTCCTTTCGAGCCTAAATTGACTTTCTCTTAATCTATCCCACTGGTTCGCTCCTGGCCGTGGTAAGTGATTTTTGATAGGCGACAAAAATCACGGCACGCATGTGATTTGTTGTTGGCATGTTAATGAACCCATTTGAATTCAGTAGGCCGTGTACATAGTGACAAAATTGACTTTCACTTTCTCTATCCCACTGGTTTCATTCCTGGCCGTGGTAAGTGATTTTTGATAGGCAACAAAATTCACGGCACGCATGTGAACCGTTGTTGGCATGTTAATGAACCCATTTGAATTCAGTAGGCCGTGTTCATAGTGTAAAAATTGACTTTCTCTTTCTCTATCCCACTGGTTTCACTCCTGGCCGTGGTAAGTGATTTTGATAGGCGAAAAAAATCACGGCACGCATGTCATTCGTTGTTGTCATGTTAATGAACCCAATGAATTCAGTAGGCCGTGTTCATAGTGGTAAAATCAATCTCGGGATTTTCCGCCAACACAAAGTTCCTCCTTTCTCTATTAGAAAGCGCTATAGTGTCAAGGAGCTTAGATATCTAACTTCCTTGACTTTCATAGCGTTCCAAGGAACGACAAGATTCGACATGCAAGCTGCCCTCTGGGCGTCAAATAACAAGATGAAGGAGGACCATACAGCTTTCAAGGAAGGATCTGTGTATCTCCCAGGAGGTTTCTGATGTGATCTAAACAGAATGTGAGTGAAGACATACTAAGTAAACTTTAAATGCGATTTACTCATTAATTCGTTTCCTGACATTTGAAGTCGTTCAAAGTGCTTTAACTTTTGTCACAGAAATGGTATCTGCTTGGTTTTTATTTCAAATTAAAACTAATACATGTATCGATGTTCTCTACCACTAAGAAAATGATATTCATAAAAATGTAATTTTAACAACTTTTTAAACAATTTTGTTAAACAAAATTTCAAAAAACTTAAATTGTAATATAATTTTAAAACCCTTACTTGTGACTAATTCAGACAAGAGTGGTAGGGAACATTCCCCCATGTAAGTTAGATTATTTTTGTTCAAGGTTCATGGATTTTGGTTAAAATATGTGAGAGATAGAGGACATTAAGTACACCTGTGTAAATAGCAACAAATAATTTTTTCATAAACAATTAACATAAAATTTGTGTAAAAAAAAAACTCCAAAATCTCTTAGTTTGATCATGATAAAACAACAGAAAAATTTAACATTGCTAGAGATTATTCTTTTAAAAAATTATTCCTAGTGTATATGACCACCGTAACACCGGTTATCAGACAGATTCTACACACACCCAAAGTACACGGGGCTGCATGACCGCGTTGTCGCAGCCCTTCAACTAAGGAACCAGAAAAAAAGAAAAAAAGAGCCATATTCATGAATTCTGTAGTACCTAAAAATAAACACTGAATGATATGCGAGTAGGCCTCCCTAAAATTACCTAATTGCAGTTTTGTTCCATTTATTGTAGTATATTTGAATCTTTAGTCAATATTTTTAAATATATACTTGGCTATTAACTGTAATCAACAAAAGTGTGGCTAAATATCTTATCATATTGTTACTGTCAGGAAAGTGGGGACACATTGTTCCCAAGTTCCCTATATGCTAAATAAACAAAGTTAATTAGACGAGCTGGAATGTGAAAATCACCTCCGACATCCTTGGTGTTATTGAATTTGAATAGTTAACATATACCTAGGTATTAGGAGAGCAAATATTGCCTAAAAGTGTGAAGTTCTCGGTGATAACTTGATTAAAGATATATGTAAAATTATATTTACACTCCCGTTGCAATTAGATTTTTGGATTTTCTACTAACAATTCATTAAATTTAAGCTCTACGAAGTTTTTGTCAAATTTGCGGGTACGTCCAAGCAATCGCGCCAAGATATAGAAAAATGTCGAATAGGGCACTTTCCCACCTTTGATTTCGGTTGAAATACATGTGTTCCTTGATATTCTCTGGAAAAGAAGTGCCGTAACTTTGGCGCGATTGCTTCCCCATAACCGGCATTTGAAGGTGCGCAAATGCGAGGGAACCGTGTCAGTATATTTGCTGGCATGTTAAAGATCCAATTCGGGGCAAAATTCGGGCACATCGGCGTCTTTAAAAACGCAGTAATTAAACGGGACGTAAAGTCAATAACATTATTATGTCTGTGTCCGCAGAGTATGTGCCGACAGTTGGCAATTACCAGTGCTTTGGAACGATTACTTGGCGCGATTATCACTTGGAGAGATTCGAAATATGTTTATCATACAAAATTGTAATATTCGAGTTTAAAAAAACTTAATTTGGAAGTCACTTCATGCCCCCCCCCCCCCCCTTGATAAAGCCCCACGCCCCCCAGGTTGGGAACCCCTGGTATAGAGTATTAGGGGTAACTTGAAGAGTTATATTAGGGGGAGGGTAGGGGGGATGAGGGGGAACTAGGGGGCCAAAATGCTGGACTGTGCTGGTTGGAGGCTGTGGGATGAATGTCTCCTTATTTTGAGAGGCTAAGCTGGTTGAAGGCTGAGGAGAGGGTGCCTCCTTAGTTTGGATGTTGGATTTTGTTTTAGTTTTTCTTAATGGGGTAATCCAATCAATTAAAATAATTGATTGACAGTTACTTCATTAAATTTAGCCCTAATAATGCAGCATGAGGTCAGGCCTGCCCGAACGCGGCAGGTTTGAATCCCCCTACCAAACAGCCAATCGAGAAAGCTCCTCGTCAGCGATGGACCAATGGCAGTCCACCTGGGTGGAGCGATGGTGTATGTAACAGATCACCAGCGTGCCAGTTCGATTGTTGCACGGTCAAAACAGACAGTCTGCTTTCAGTGTTTGCACATCGTCGGAGTGGTATAAATTGTATTGTATTGTATTTCAGTTCTCATTCTACTAAGTTGACTGGTAGACTCCGCCATGGAGGTTGGGTGTATGATAGATATTGTTCATTATTTCGCGTGTGATGAAGCAACAACTGTAGAAAAATTGCAGAATTTAAGACTTTTGCCTACGAATCCTCGTTGCAAAGCGCAGAATTGCCGTGGTGATTGCACTTTTTACAGGAGACAAGGTACATTTCTAGGGACTTACTTAAATTGCGAAAGATGCAGGAAATATAGGAGTCTGGCTGAGGGCACTTTCCTTAAAGATACCAAATTATCTATGAGTGAATTTTTTTCTTTATTATGGCTTTTTGCTGCGAAGAGTAGTGTGTCGCTGGCAGCGAGTGCCACAGGGGTGTCCAAAAACACTGCCCTGCAACAATTTCGGTATTGCCGGGATATTTGTTCCTGGAAATTGACTAATAATAACCAGCTATTTCAGTTTGGTGGTCCTGGAACTATCGTCCAATTAGATGAAAGTGTCATCACGAAAAGAAAGCACAATGTAGGGAGAGCCGTCCCACAGCAGTGGATTTTCGGCATATACGATTGTTCCCTCAAAAGGGGTATGGTTATCTACTGTATGTGGCTAATAGAAGGGCCCGAACATTGGAATACCATATTCTGCGGCATGTTCTACCCGGAACGGAAATATGGACTGACTGTTGGGCAGGCTACAGTAACCTTGGGACTATGGGAGGAGCATCTCCATATGTTCACAAAACTGTAAATTACTCTAGGTACTTTGTGGACCCCGTAACTGGGACGTGCACAAATCAAGTTGAAGGTTACTGGTCGAAGTTAAAACGGTTCGCGAGGAAACTTGGGGTCATGAACTCCAGATTACTTCATGAGCACATAGACCAGCTTATGTGGATGGAAGTGTATGGAAAAACTGACAAGCAGGCTTATGATAATCTCCTAGAGCAGATTGCTGAACGATACCGTAAGTAGCGCTTATAAATTAAGGGTACCGAGTGATATTAATGAAGGAGTTTTCTCAATTCGGTTTGTTTTTCTTGTGCAGGGGTTCGGTAAACAAGAGGAAAAGACCTCCTTGCTTGCTGTACAAGCAGTAGTTTTCATCCAGACACTCTCCGGTATATAGGCTAGGCTATATTTTTGTGTTACCATACATTATAATTAATATTTGCCTGTTGCATGCTAAAATTTGTTATTTGATATATTATTATTATTATTTAAGTGTGATATTCTAAATTTTAGGTTAAGCTGTGAAAACAAAATATAAATATATCTAGGTCTAGCTGTAATTTGTAGCATTTCTGTGTTTAGCAAGTAAGCTGTGAATGTAAAGATTTTGTATTTGTATATTTAATTAGGCTAATTAGGTTTAACTTTAGGTTAGGTAACTCTACCTCTTGGTTGAACTCCGACAACTCCCGGAGTGCTCCCGAGTGCCGGTCCCAAGTCCGGAGAAAAGAGGAGGGCCTACATAAATTGTAAAATCGAATTTGCGATGTATGACCCGGATTCGAACGGTGTTATGTTGATTTTAATTAGCATTAAGACGTTTCTTGCATTGGATATGCGAAAAGTCACCGGTAGCTCCCTTGAAGATCGCGATTCGATTCCTCTCCCTTGTACTAAGTGGAATAATCGAATTTGCGATATATGAACCGGATTCCAACGGTGTTGTGTTGATTTAATTAGTATTCCCCTCTCAAGTACTTACTCATAAATTCGAATTTGCGGCGTGTAACCCAGAAAGTTACGGTATTGTGTTCATAAAAATAGTATGGAGACGTTTGTTACATTGGCTGTGTGAAAAAGTCACACCTAACGCCCTTAAGGAACGAAGGTTCGATTCCCCTCACCAATACTTACTCATAAATTCGAATTTGTGGCGTGTAAACCAGAAAGTTACGGTATTGCGTTCATAAAAATAGTATGGAGACGTTTGTTACATTGGCTGTGTGAAAAGTCACACCTAACGCCCTTAAGGAACGAAGGTTCGATTCCCCTCACCAGTACTTACTCATAAATTCGAATTTGTGGCGTGTAAACCAGAAAGTTACGGTATTGTGTTCATAAAAATAATATGGAGACGTTTGTTACATTGGCTGTGTGAAAAGTCACACCTAACGCCCCTAAGGAACGAAGGTTCGATTCCCCTCACCAGTACTTACTCATAAATTAGAATCTGTGGCGTGTAAACCAGAAGGTTACGGTATTGTGTTCATAAATATAGAATGGAGACGTTTGTTACATTGGCTGTGTGAAACGTCACACCTAACGCCCTTAAGGAACGAAGGATCGATTCCCCTCACCAGTACTTACTCATAAATTCGAATTTGTGGCGTGTAAACCAGAAAGTTACGGTATTGTGTTCATAAAAATAGTATGGAGACGTTTGTTACATTGGCTGTGTGAAAAGTCACACCTAACGCCCTTAAGGAACGAAGGTTCGATTCCCCTCACCAGTACTTACTCATAAATTCGAATTTGTGGCGTGTAAACCAGAAAGTTACGGTATTGTGTTCATAAAAATAGTATGGAGACGTTTGCTACATTGGCTGTGTGAAAAGTCACACCTAACGCTCTTAAGGAACGAAGGTTCGATTCCCCTCACCAGTACTTACTCATAAATTCGAATTTGTGGCGTGTAAACCAGAAAGTTACGGTATTGTGTTCATAAAAATAGTATGGAGACGTTTGTTACATTGGCTGTGTGAAAAGTCACACCTAACGCCCTTAAGGAACGAAGGTTCGATTCTCCTCACCAGTACTTACTCACAAATTCGAATTTGTGGCGTGTAAACCAGAAAGTTACGGTATTGTGTTCATAAAAATAGTATGGAGACGTTTGTTACATTGGCTGTGTGGAAAAAGTCACACCTAACGCCCTTAAGGAACGAAGGTTCGATTCCCCTCACCAGTACTTACTCATAAATTCGAATTTGTGGCGTGTAAACCAGAAAGTTACGGTATTGTGTTCATAAAAATAATATGGAGACGTTTGTTACATTGGCTGTGTGATAAGTCACACCTAACGCCCTTAAGGAACGAAGGTTCGATTCCCCTCACCAGTACTTACTCATAAATTAGAATTTGTGGCGTGTAAACCAGAAAGTTACGGTATTGTGTTCATAAAAATAGTATGGAGACGTTTGTTACATTGGCTGTGTGAAAAGTCACACCTAACGCCCTTAAGGAACGAAGGTTCGATTCCCCTCACCAGTACTTACTCATAAATTCGAATTTGTGGCGTGTAAACCAGAAAGTTACGGTATTGTGTTCATAAAAATAGTATGGAGACGTTTGTTATATTGGCTGTGTGAAAAGTCACACCTAACGCCCTTAAGGAACGAAGGTTCGATTCCCCTCACCAGTACTTACTCATAAATTCGAATTTGTGGCGTGTAAACCAGAAAGTTACTGTATTGTGTTCATAAAAATCACGAATAGCCTATAAGGTAAATGCACCAATGGTCGTCATGTTAAGACAGATTTAGTCAAGATAATTTAAACACCTTATACATTTTGGTAAATGTAATCAACAAGAGCACTGTACCTAACCTCATACTCTACTCAAACACTAGGAAACTCTCAATATCGAAAATATTCGTTTTAGAAAAAATTACATATTAAAAAATGTGTTTTTGCCCCAGTCCTCGGCACCATGTCTTAGGATTTTTCGTATATTCGTCGCCCGCTTGCACCAATTGCCGTCACATTGTTAGTTTTCTTTGTCTGCTGTTTAGAATGCATTTCTCGCAATTGTTGCGAATGACAGCGATTCATCGACTTGGGGGCTAATATTTACGAATAATACTGTACCAGTAATTATGTTTTTTAGTAAAAATAATAAATATTTCAAAAAAAGACGGAAGCGGGAATGGTGGGTAGAAGACATACGGGCAAGAAAATATCGTAATTCTGCTCTAAGCACATTTATTGTAGGTTATTTTCGTATTAATTTAAAGTGCATTAGAAATACAACAATAATAATTGAAATTCGAACAATATAACCACAAGAAAGTGTATTGATGTAGGCTTCCCCGACCGGTGTTCAATAGCGAATGGTCATTTTCCGGGCTGTTATGCCGTGATCTTTTTTTTTTCTACAGGTGATGGAGGCGTAGTCACATAAAAAGTGAGACAGACCATGGCATAAAATAACTTACGTCTGCGTTGAGCAATCGCCGAGGGTCTGTCAAGATAGAGTGTAAGTCGTTTTCCACCAAATAATAGTTTGCAGTACGGTTTACTGTCAAATTTATGAATAATAATCGAAATATCATTTTAATAATGTACTACTACCTTAGGCCTACTGCAGCTGTATGAATGAAACCCCCCAGAAAGAAATCCTACGTACGTACGTCACTGATCTTAATCACTCTCTACTACTCCCGCTTTTTAATCGCTCCATTCTAACGATTCTAACAACACTGTAGGCTATTAACGTAACGGGAGACTTCCAAACGCACCGACATACGACAACTTTATGAAACAGATTTCTGGCAATAAGTCACGACAATTTACAAAATTGTCACAACATATTTGTCGAATTGTCATGCTTTGAGAAACGGAAACTTGTCGAACTATCGAATTGTCAGACATTTTATGTCAGTCGACATATGTATCTGTCGCCTGTTTGGTCCGCTCTCTCAGCTCTAGCAGAAAATACACATTCGATCTGCGAGTGAGTGTTTCGTCTTTCTCGTTAAGTTCTTTGCCTCGTGGTGTTGAACACATGACTGCAGACCTGCGTTTTTCAAACATGGCGCTGCATTTTCATTGCATGTGACAAGTGGTACATTTCTTATAAATTACAGCAATATTTCTCCATTTACCGCAGATTTCTCAACGGATTTCATTTCAATACATATGTTTCTTGATATTCTGTGGTGGGAAAGTGCCCTATTCAAAATTTTTCTATATCTTGGCGCGATTGCTTGGACGTACCCGGTTTTTCCGTCAGACTCAGCGAGGGACCCCACCTTTACCGCCTCCAGGCCAGTATCCTGGAACTTGAATCTTCGGGTGGGTGATACAACTGGGGAAGGACGAGCACCTCGCCCTGGCGGCCTCACCTGCAAAGTGAACAGGGGCCCTATGAGGAATGGTAAGGGAAGATTGGGAGGGAATGGCAAGGAAGAGGGAAGGAGGTGGCCGTTGCGTTATGTTAGGTACTGTCCCCGTTTACCTGGATAGTAGGCTGTCAGATATCCGCCCCCTCAATCGGATTGCCAATTATCAATCGCACCGGCACAGTTACATCAATGAAAATGGCACTGACAGATACTATCGAGATAAGAGCACAGAAGTTCACAGGAAATCATTGTGGAACACACCAAAATAGACGGGGGTTCATACTTACCGTTACTTACCTCTTAATTATCTCGGGGTTTGAGTTGACAACAGGATCACTAAAAGTCTGTTCACACAATAACCTCCACCATGACATTTAAAAATGAACCAGAACGAAGACGAGAACTTTGAACTGTACAAAAGCTTTATTTCTAATAAAGGGTATGATTTTACTAACACAACAAAAACAACGTGGCTATCAGTAGCCCAAGTCAATCTGACTACGTCCACCAGTAGGACTTGCAAAAATTATCATACAACATGATGTAAAACATTTTAGCTCCCAAGAGCTCCAAATAACGTAATATTCATAACACTATTGGATTGGAAAAGGACGTCAAGGTGTGACATATATATATAGCATTTGGTTTCCTTTTAATAAACATGAGAATGGTATTTATAGTCGCAAGGCCAAAGTGTGTACGACCTCACTCTCTGAGAACCATATGTTGGCACAGCTGCGGGCTACCCTCAGCCTGTTGCATACTGGTCAAATGCACTCCCTTCTCACATGCTATGTTACGTAAGAATACAGCCTGCACTCTCAAGCTTTTAAATGTCCACAAGACAACTCACATTATTTACGCAAATCTTTCAAGTACTTTACTCACATCCTATTGGATCATTATGTTAATTTCTTAAACTTGTTAAGTTCAATCCAAATGTTTAATTAGCTCTTAAATGTTTATAACAAAATCACATAAATTATTTATAACAATTAGAAATTGTTTATAATATTTGTCAAAGACAATAAAAATATTATAAGCACGCCTTTAACATCACTCTTGTTCTACATTATTTTCAAAAATATTTACAGCAATTATTTACAATATTAACATTTAAATTGTTTAAATTATTAATTTAATAAATACATTAACCACATGTTCATTCGGTTGGTAATTTTATAATCCTGTTTAATATAATCGACCAATGAAGGTTAGTTATACATGTTAATGTCACAATCTGGTTTAATAAAGGTTTTAATAATAATTTGTGACGGCAACCTTCATTCAAAATCTTATCTCAAATTCTTTCAAAACTCGTGTTAATTCTAACAGTAAATCACTTGATTAATTTTCAACGAACTATGACAATCTTACTCCAGCGGAAAATCCTTCGCTAACAAGTTAATGCACAATCTGCATTAAAAATATGCCCAAAATCATCATATATTAATCTATATGGCATTAAAAACTTCCACATAACTTACAAAAACTTCCACAAATAATTCTTTAACATTTATTCCTGTGGGAACCTCCTTCATATTCAAGGGCATTATATCTCAGCGACTTTCAACACGCGCTGCACTAGCGATTATACATTCATAGTTCCACTTAAAAATTTTTATAATCATTAATTGTTTCAAAACTGTTTTTCTATTAACCTTCGTGGATTTCATTCATGAACCGAAATGAAGTCAAAACTTGCCAATCACAAACAAATTTAATAGTGAATACGCTTATATACGCCTGTCTGGTCTATCAAAATTTAAGATTAACATCTTAAAAAAAAATTGTAGTATAAAAATACTATCTTCGAATAAAGTGCGACTAAAATGCAAAGTAGTCGAATAGAATCCAATTAGACTGGGGAATGCAAACATCGTTATATAATTCTCTAATTGAGAAAAACTCCTAACAAAAGTTCTTGACTTTAATGCATTCAATAATTCATTATTAAAGTTACTCTTTCACAAAAGTGTCTATAATGCAATGTTCATTCATAACTGACGATAAATGTCTGTGTTGCAATCAATTCAAATAACGACTAGTATTTCCAAGATCGTCGACAACGTAAGAGATTTTAACGCTCTAAAATCATTAAAATGTTCTTCCTTCTTGATGATGACAGAAAATTGGTCAAAGTAATTAAACTGGGGTAGAATTACTTTAATAAAATGACACGCTGTCTGAATTTAAATCTGCCATAAAAATCATTAACATACAGTCAAATCGTGACTACAAAAAAAATATTAATTACTGAAAAATCCAAATATCAGTCTCAACTGATTCAAAATCATTTACTATGCCCATGACATAACAATGTCTTAATAAATCGTCGAAAAAAACAAAACTCATCAAGGTGTACTGAGAATAAAAATCTCAACAAGAAAATAGGGCAAAAAACATGAGGATAAAAATATGGGAAAAATGGTTGCTCAAACATTATTAGTAAACTCAAATACAATAAACGTTCACGACTACCTTATCTGCCGATTGACGTTCCAGAGGAAAATTCCCCAAAGAAGACTGCTGATGGATCCATTTCACCACGTTAAAGTTGAGCTCCATCCTCGAAATAGGAAATAGCACCCTCGGAGAATCGAACTGCTTCCTTCTCCGTGAATCGCTCTGCTCCTCGAAGACGAATAGACATCCTTCCGGCAATAATCTTCTTTGTGAGTCGGGATATCCCTGACCTCTCTTGAAAAATTCCCTGAAGTTCCAGTAGACAATCGCCATGAAGTTTTGTAGAAATTTCCGAAGAAATTATTCATATTCAGAGTATGAAATTGTTTCTATGGCTGTTCGATGGTATTCAGCCTTTAATTACGAAACATGGGTGTAGATGATATTCACCGCATGTTCGCTTGTGTGGAATAGCAATTAGCGAAGTTCCATGTCGCTATCTTACTCCATTGAAGTATGTCCCAATTGCAATAAGCCCTTTTAGCCTTCCATCTGCTCTTCGGTTGTAGTGTCAGAAGAACAAACTGCCGTATTCAATTGCTCCATTATACTGGTATCGTTGTGTAACCAAGCAATCTGAAGTCTTTCTATTCCACTCGCAGCGTCAGCCTTGCGTTGATTCTGGCTATACAAAAGTGCTTCTCTAGTGGCGAGATAATCACTTTTGCCAGTCGTATAAAACTGCTAATATCTTTTAAACTAATCGGTCGAAATTGTTCAGCTTTTCTCTATTACTTTATGAAGCACAGCACAATACAATTAGCTTATCGGTGACCGCTAACTGTTCGAAGCTAAACTTGTAGAAGCTTTCTAAGGTCCGTTTCAACTTCACCTAGTTTGACTTGGATCTCGTTAATATAGTGGCCTCGCCACGCGTTATAAAGACGATTCTTTTCACTGCTGTTCACTTCGACGTCTCACTATAATGAATGTATAAGAGAAGAACTTTCACAATAGACTTCGATGATCTGAGAATGAGATCTCAGAATGATCAGAGAACGAAAGAGACTCCTCTCTTCTGCGCAAGCCCTTTTATTAACTTCACGAGGGGCGTTTCCATCCCTTCCAAAGCGTGGTACTGCGTCATCGCTAGAAGTTCCAACTTCGTTAATACATGACGGATTTTCAAAATTCAAAAACTGAAAATAAATTTCACCAAAATTCCAAATCAATGCTTTTACTGCAAATGGATTTCCACAATTCTGCATTCCAAAAGTAATAACAATACCATAGTTTCAGCAATCTCCGTCTTCCTTTAAACTATCGTTCATTGGTTCAAGCCTCTCCTCCAATAGCATAGTTTCTTCCTCAGCAGAATTCCTCGTTTCCTGCGACTGCGTCGTAAATCTTGGAACATTCTGGACTAAATGCTGACGTCACTGAGAATCTCAGCTCAAGTAGCCTGCTGGCATAACATTTACGTCATCCGTGCTTACGTCATGACTACCCACGTCATAACTATGACAGCCATAACTTTCCATATAATTTCAAATATAGCCACCGTGGTCTCTATATAATTCAATTACGGGGGCAGTACTGACCCCGAATTTTGAATTTGATTGGTAAAATTATATCATTTTCCCAATTATAAATTTTAACATTCAGAAACGAGGTCTGGATTGGTGACAGAAAACCTGTTTGGTTACGGAGGCAAGACAGTTCCACGTTAGAATAGCGAAGGGGAAGTGACCTTGTTCGAATGCAGAGTACTAGCATGTAAGGACTAAGGAGGAGAGAGAGAAGTGGGGAAGTGTTGGCGAGCAATGAAGGTACTATCCTGCTTGAAGACCGCGAATCCCGCAATTCCAATGCGCACCAAATGTAGGGTGATTTGATAGTCACGTGGAAGATACTGACCAATCAGAGAAGAGCTGATTACTGAAAAAACTCCTCATTGTGTTATTAATTTAAGAAGATAATTACATCTACAACATTTATCCAGCATTATTACACATGGACAAATGCAGAATTGAACCAAGAATATTTGAGTATTTTCAGGTGCAAATTGGAATTGGTAGTGCGAGGATCAAAATTAATTTTGTGATGTACTGCCAAGAATTCTCGCAAAATACAAAATGACGCTTGAGTATGATGTTTAGGAGGGAGAAAAGCAAGGAGAATCGAGGCATCTTTTATGGTTGAACGTCGAGCTGATAAGAAGTGTAGCAGTTCGAAACCAGAGTAGGGTACTCGGGACTTAAAAGATATTTTAACCGTGATCGCGACGGGAGTGTCGGTCAAGAGTATTACGTTCGATCGGACTCCGAGGTGAATACAACATTGTGTAAAGTTTTGCAAGTAACATTATTGAGAAAATTAACGTGTTGAAAATAAAAGTGAACTTATGATACTGTATTTTAATTCGAATTGAATTATAGTCTGCTATTATACAGAATTTCGAAGGTGAAATTGAAATTGTGAAATATTAAAGGCAGAAACTTCAGACATTATTTTATGCCAGTATATGACGAATAACAAGCTTCAGTGTGATTGGAGAACATTGTGCTTTCAACCAAAATGCATTATTTCATAGTCACGATTGTTAACGACTGCAAAATACTACAGCAACATCACGAAATTGTAACGACCAGTGCGATACAATATTATAACATTATCTACGAGGAAAAATTATTAGTGAAATTATTTATTCAATTAATTTCCACTATGTTGAAAAATTCCAAGTTGAGAGGAACGATGCCTTACTACAATAACGAGGTCGTAATGGAGGTGTAAAACCATGTAAAAGGAACACAATGTATGAGGGAAAAGGGGAATGCTTGGAGTACCTAAACCTAAGATTCAAAATTATGGAGATATTAATACGAAACTATATGAGAATGATGATGAATTTTAAGAAGAGAAGAAGAGTTTTCCTAGATCCGCGCTTAGAAGAGAAGAAGACGTAGGAAGTCGGGCGATCCCAGTTCAATGCTTGAAGCTTGGTCCAAGTTCGAATCCAGAGCCGAGGAAATGCAGCACGAGATTCGAAGAGGCAATTCGTATGTCAAGAGGAGATCGGGGCTAGAAGACTCATCAGGAAGGAGAATGCAGTACAGCTGGGTATTCTCTATACCTAATGATCATCTAGAGTCAACATAAGGTAGAAGAAGTTTGCATTATCAGTAGTTTTGTAGTTTGAAATTATTTTGGAGTTCACCATTTCACCATGTTTTTTTTTTTAATTTAACAATTATTAGAATTTCGAGTGGAGTTGGATTTTCATAATCCATATTTTAAATATTTATAAACTTTCGATTACGAATTTGGACTGGGAGGATTTTGGTGAGGAATTTTAGAATTTAGATTTGAACTTAAGAATTATTTCTTAAATTTATTAAGATTTTCCTTTGGAAATAAATAAATTTCAAGAAGACTAAGAAGATTTCGAATAAACTTTGTTATCATGATTTCATGATAGATTTGACGATCTAAGTAAATATACAGTGTGGTCCACCAGCCCCTAATATTTTTGGAGGAAGGCAACCCAACTAAGGCGTATATCACAGTAATCCTAAAAACATTAGTACCTGCTCCTTTACGTCCATTGTACAACTTTACCGTTGAGTATATCCTCGCGAATATAGTAGAAATCAATAGTGGCAGTGTTCTTTCAATGATCTCAAATATAATGCATGATTGAAACGATCAGAGCTCCGAATAACACCTTCTTACGTTTGGACAGGAAGTGTCTACGAATAGATTCAATACGTGCCAGCAATACACCATGGTTCTCGGTAGCTATGGTGGCTAAATCAAGAATTGCTCGATTAGCGTCAACGAAGTCGCATTGTAGTAGGTTCGAACCTTGAACTAGCACTTTTTTTGTTCTTAATGTCGTTTATTGTGGATGTATTGAAAATGAAAATCCACAGCCTGCTTCCAGTCGACCGACTGGGTCAGGGAATGGAATGAATGAAGCCCCCATCTAGCAGCGAGCATATGAATTGTGCCGGCTGCCGAAGTCTGTCGCACTTCCACAGGGCAATGATTAAATGAATGACGGATGAAATGAAATGATAGTGGCGAGTGTTGCTGGAATTAAATTTGTGTCAGGGAAAACCGGAGTACCCGGAGAAAAACCTGTCTGCCTCCGCTTTGTCCAGCACAAATCTCATATGGAGTGACCGGGAATTGAACCACGGTCCCGGCGGTGATAGGCCGGCGTGCTGCCACCTAAGCCATGGAGGCTGGCATTGTGGATGTATTATGGACGCATATCTATCTGTTCAAACGAGTGATTTTTTATTTGGTCCTCAAACGGACCGTACTTATCCGATGGTACGCAGCCAGATTGGACGACGACATAATGATCTGTAGAACGAAAGCAAGGTATCCTGTATATTCAAGGTAGCAAGTGTTCGAAATTTTGACCACCTTTGTTTAAAGGAAAACTCCGACTCACTCAGACGACCCACATAACAAATAGATTTGTTATGTGGGTAGGCTCATGAATAAATTCATCAGACCGAAACTATAATTTCTTTCAACGGCGTCTGTGCGAAAAGCGCTCGCTATACACTTACAGTAATAGTTATTTGGTGAGGTTTTAAGGGTCGGAACTACGAGGTTATCTGCCCCAAACATATAGTAAATAAAGATAATTATAACATTATTGGTTTTACGTCCCTTTTAACTGCTCTGGCTTTTAGATACGCCGGGGTGCCGGAATTTTGCTCCGAAGGGGATCTTCAACGTGCCAGTAAATCTACTGACACGGCTCCCTCGCATTTCCGCACCCTCAAATGCCAGCTGACTGCGCCAGGATACGAACCTGCAACTTTGGCCACAGCAAGCGAGAACGTTACCGCTGAGCCTCGCAGCAAGGCAGAAATTACAGAACGTGTCATATTATTATTCTGGAATAAATATTGAACTATTAAAATTCTAATTATCACGAATAGAGTCACCTATGTTGCGTAGTGGTCAGCGTGATTAGCTGCCACCCCGGACGTCCTGGGTTCGATTCCTGGCTCTGCCACGAAATTTGAAAAGTGGTATGAGGACTGGGACGGGGTCTACTCAGCCTCGGGTGGTCCAAATGAGTAGAGGGGGTTCGATTCCCACCTCAACCATCCTCAAAGTGGTTTTCCGTGGTTTTCCACTTCGCCTTCGGGCAAATGCCGGGATGTTACCTACCGTAAGGCCACGGCCGCCTCCTTCCCTCTTCCTTGCCTATCCCACCCGATCTTCCCCTCCCTTCCCATCCCTCAAGAGGACCCTGTTCGCTTTGCAGGTAAGGCCGCCTGGGCAAGGTGCTGATCCCATCTCCCCAGTTGTATCCCCCAGTCGAGATATTTCAAGCTCCAGGACACTGCCCGTATAGGTGGTAATGATGGGATCCCTCGCTGAGTCCGTGGGAAAACCCAACCTGGAGGGTAAAATCGACTGTTGTTGTTTGAGCATTCAGTCTTTTGACTGGTTTGTTGCAGCTCTCCATGCCTCCCTGTCCTGAGCTAATCGTTTCATCTCTACATAGCTACCACACCCTACATCCGAGGCAATCTGTTTAACATATTCTAACCTTGGTCTACCCCTACAGTTCTTGTCCTCGACCCTTCCTTCCATAACTAAGCTTGCTATTCCTGGGTGTCTTAGTATGTGTCCTACCAACCTATCTCTTCTCTTCATTAGCAGTCGCCAGAAACATCTCTCCTCTCCCACTCGTCTTAATACCTCTTTGTTTGTAACCCTATCTACCCATCTGATCTTCATCATTCTCCTGTAACACCACATTTCAAATGCTTCAATTCTCCTCTTTTCTGCTGCATCAATAGTCCAAGTTTCACTTCCATAGAGCGCCACGCTCCAGACAAAGGCTTTCAAAAATGACTTCCTAATACCTAAATCTATATTCGATGTCAGCAGATTCCTTTTTTCTAGAAATGCTTTTCTTGCCTGAGCCAACCTACTTTTTATATCCTCTTTGCTTCGTCCATCACTGGTTATTCTGCTTCCTAAGTAACAGAAGTCTCCTACTTCCTTCAGCTTTTCACCTGCCAATTTGATCTCCATAGAGGTTTCTGATTTATTTCGGCTGCATTCCAGTATTTTTGTTTTACATTTATTAATTTTCATCATGAATTCTTTCCGTAAGACGGAGTCCATACCATTCAAAAACTCATTCAAATCCTCAGGATTGTCGGCCAAGATGACGATGTCATCAGCAAATCTCAGAGTTGAAATTATTTCTCCTTGAATCTTCACTCCCACTTTAAATTTTTCTCTAATTTCCTTCATTGCTTGTTCAATGTAAAGATTGAAAAGTATGGGTGATAAGTTGCAGCCTTGCCTTACACCTTTCTGAATACCAGCTTCTCTCTCATGTCCTTCAACTCGAATGACTGCTGTCTGGTTTCTGTATAGATTGTATATCACCCTCCTATCCCTGTACTTTATTCCAATCGATTTCAAAATGTCAAACAATTTAGTCCAATCAACGTTGTCAAAAGCCTTTTCTAAGTCTACAAAAGCCATGAACGTTCTCTTATCTTTCCTTATTCTACCTTCCAAAATCAGCCTAAGACTTAGTACAGCTTCCCTTGTTCCTACATTTCTCCTGAAACCAAACTGGTCTTCACCCAACTCCGTTTCTATCTGGCTCTCAATCCTCTTGTAAATTATTCTAGACAGGATCTTTGAAGCATGAGTAATCAAGCTGATTGTACGGTAATCTTCACATCTGTCAGCTCCCACTTTCTTTGGTATAGGGATGATTACATTCTTCTTGAAATCAGAGGGTACCTCACCTGTCTCATAAATCCTACACACCAAGTGAAATAACCTGATCAGACCTTCATCTCCTATGCAGCGTAGCAACTCAATCGGTATATCATCTATGCCTGGTGCTTTGTTCCTGCTTAAGTCTTTCAAAGCTCTATCAAATTCTGATCTCAATATTAAATCTCCTTTCGCATCCTCATCAATTTCCTCCTCCCTTTCCATTACATGATTCTCAATCTCCTTTTCCTTATACAAACTCTCTATGTAAGCTTTCCATCTCTCAACCTCTTCTTCCCTATCTGTTAGAGGCTTTCCATTTGTGTCCTTAATATTACAGCACTTAGTCTTCTTTTCCCCAAAAGTATTCTTAATCCTTCGATAAGCTGTGTCTACTTTTCCTAATTTCAGACAATTTTCTATACCAGCACATTTCTCTTTTAACCATTCTTCTTTCGCTTCCTTGCACTTCTTGTTAACCTCATTTCTCAGACGTCTGTATTCTGCTTTCCCCTTTTCATCTCTTACATTCTTGTGCTTCCGCCTTTCATCCATCAATTCGAGTATATCCTGAGTGACCCACGGTTTTCTACCTATTCTCTCTTTCCTACCAATGTTTTCTTCTGCGGATTTTGTTATTTCATTCTTCAAAAGTGCCCATTCGTCTGCAATTGAAGTTTGTTTAGGGTTTTTCATTAGTCTTTCCTTTATACTCTTCTTGAATCTTTCGTTTACATCCTTCTCTTTCAGTCTGTCTATTGCCCACCTTTTTGGCTTTTGACTTTTCTTCAGTTTCTTCAACTTTTATCTGCATTTCATTACAACCAGATTGTGGTCAGAGTTTATGTCAGCACCAGGATATGTTTTACAATCCAAAATCTGGTTTCGAAACCTCTGCTTGACCATAATGAAGTCGATTTGGTAACGCCCTGCATCTCCTGGTCTCATCCATGTGTATATTCTTCTACTGTGGTTATTGAATAAGGTGTTAGCTATGACCAACTCATGCTCAGTGCAGAATTCTACCAGCCTGCTTCCTCGATCATTCCTTTCACCTAATCCGAAATCTCCTACTATCTTCCCTTCTCTCCCTTTTCCTACCACAGCATTCCAATCTCCCATTACTATAACATTTTCATCACCCTTGATATACCTCAGAATTTCGTCTATTTCTTCGTAGACCTTTTCAACATCCTCATTATCAGCTTGACTGGTAGGCATATAGACTTGTACCACTGTGGTGCAGGTAGGTTTAGTATTTATTTTTGCTACAATAATCCGTTCACTATATTGCTCGTAATATTCCACCCGCTGTCCAAGTTTCCTACTCAATATGAGGCCAACCCCTGCTTGGCCATTGTTTGATTTAGTGCTAATGACCCTATTGTCTCCTGACCAAAAGTCCTGTTCTTCCTGCCAGCGCATTTCACTAATCCCAACCAAATCCAACCTCAACCTATCCATTTCCCTTTCTAAGTTTTCTAACCTTCCATTTCCTAGCAGACTTCTAACATTCCACGCTCCGATCCGTAGAATGTCAGATTTCCTCTTTGTCACTTCTGTGATGTTAACCCCCTCTCGAGTAGTCCCCTCCCGGAGATCCGAACGGGGGACTAGTTTACCTCCGGATTGAAATTTTACAAGGGAGGAGGCCATCATCACATGTATTTATGCATAGAGAGGTGCATATCCTCGGGAATAGCATACGGCTGTATTTTCCGTTGCTTTCAGCCGTGCAGCAGGACGCAGTGTAGCCATTATTTGGCTTATATTATCAATATCTTAACCGTCTATAAGACTAGTAAAGAATTGATTTATTCTGAAAGGCTGCTACTCCCTTTCAGAATAAGCAAAGAGCAATTCTACTAACAAAAATACTAACCTTCTACCGTACTAACAATTAAATACCAAAATTCTACTAACGAAAAATACTAAAGTTCCACCAACAGCAAATACTACCACTAAAACAGTCTGTCACCAGACACACTCACATGCACCCTCACACATCACAGTCTACTGAAACAATGAACTATAACTAATAAACAATGCAACTGCTACCAGACACACTCACACACCACAGTCTAATAGAACAATGACATATATCTAATTGACAAACTAACTACCTACTTACAACTACAACTCACTACATACTTACTGTACTGTTATTTGAATTGACAATATTTACCAAATGCAATTTAGGGTGGTCATAGCAGTATGAAACATGGCCCGTCATGAGGCTCACAGCAATGCAAGGCTCAACGCAAAACCACACTCCGTCCACCTGTGATTATCGATTTTATATGGATTGATATTTAATCGGACCATTGTGGGCGGCGATAGTACATTAGCAGCCCTGCAATGTTGCCAGTTGACTACCGTATTTCGAACTCGCTGCGCGCTCGTTCCTACGCACACCAAACTCTGACCTTTGTTCTTCGTTGAGTCATTAGCAACAAGCAGCAACTATCACTGTCTGTATTACCTACATCGATCAAGATGCCAGCTAAACCGCAGTTAACGAAGAGAGAATTTGCCATGATTATAAGTGCAATATGTTTTTTTTAGAAGCGAGAGAGAAAGTAATAATGATAAGAGGGTTTAGCAAAAAATATCCATTTGTATCTATTTTGTATAACCACAAAAAAACGTAATCCAGTTTAAATATAAGAAGTTATAGGAACTTCTCTTTTATTCTTCCTGCTTTTTATTATTGTTATTTCCGAAGTTGTTACTCTTTCTAGAATATTTTCTCAGAAATTTCTAGAAGTACACAACTTGTACTCGATTTACTGTCTAACTTTAATCACTTTAATTGACTTTAACTTTGGCATTTTATCTTCGCCATTTCAAAATCTTGCGACGATTTTAAAACATATAAAGGTTTGAAACCAAAAGAATTGTTAATTGCCTGGCGCAAAATCGACTAAAAAAATAATTATAACGAATAGTATCCATCCATGGTTTTGAACAGTATTTCGGGAAAATAACCATTTAAATGAGACAAGAAAATAACTTTCCCTATCGTCTTCGTAGATAATATGAACAAAACCAAGTTGAAATCTTGCTGTACGAGGTAGGGAGGGTATAATTAAATAGTTTAAAAAAATTAAAAATCTGCCGTTGGGTAGTCATGAGCGGGCGCAATACCACTTGCACACTTTTCCAACACACTCTGGAGGTTTTTGTTGCGCTTCTTATTAACGCGTATGGTAAATTATTCAATTATTACAGTAAGATCTTAAATATTGATTGGACTGCATTCATTCAGTATCTGGCATGTTTTCTAATTTACTTAAAGCAAGTTTCGCGACCGCTTTGCGTTAATAAGGCGAATGAACTTCAAATAATGCCCTCAAATGACAGCCCTTCGGTTTTGTTTCATACATCTTAGCGTACAAAATGCTAGCGTGTGATGCACTTCGGTCATACAAGCAGGCGTACTGACGAAGAGAACAGAATCACACAGGATTTTGTACCAGCGATCACAGCAGCTTCCTCGCCAGCGAGTGTCGTGTGATACGGGCCTAAAGATATGCTAAGACTTTTTGTTAAAATTTAAAAATAAAATAAGATGTTCAATAAAGAAACTATAGCCTACTTTCTATTAAAAAATGCATGGGTATTGTTATAACTCTTTGTCCTTTTCAAGGAGTATAATTGAATGTTGGTTGTAGTAGCTTCTTGAAATACATTCCGTTTCCGTCAAGATGGCAGCGATATAAAACATGACACTGAGGTGGCCTTTGCTATGTTACCTCTGTACCAAACTTCGTTCCATTCGGTTTCACCATGTTTGAAAAGATAGGGGGAGTCGATTTTCACACATATATGGCCGCCATCCGCACATTATTGACCTGATGACCTTGTAGTTTGGTCAAAAGATTCTCTATACCGGTACATATTGGTACGGTATGTTGTTGCAAAATTTGGTAGAGATCAGATTATTAAGTTGGTCGTAATTTTATTCAAGCTTTTAACATTAGGGTGGCCGCCATTATGTTTTCGTCAAGAGGGCGGCGATATAAAACATGACACTGGAGTGCCCTTTGATAGTGCTACCTCTGTACCAAACTTCGTTCAATTTGGTTTCACCGTGTTTGAATTGATTGGGGGAATTTGCACACATGCATGGCCACCATCTGCAAACTAATGGGCTGATGACCTTGTAGTTTAGTCAAACGACGCTCGCCGTATAAGTATATGTTGTTGCAAAATTTGGTAGAGATTGGATGATTAGGTTAGTCGTAATTTGATTTAAGCTATGAACATTTGGGTGGCCACCATTACGTGTCCGTCAAAATGGTGGCGATATAAAACATGACACTGAGGTGTTCTACGCTAGTGATACCAAATTTCGTTCAATTAGGTTTCACCGTTTTCGAATTGATAGGGGGGGGCAGACATTCAGAGTACACTCACACACACACAGACACACAGTCACACACACTCAGACAGATACAATGTTTGGCCCTGTGTAGATGTCATAAGTCTACTTTCATTTTTTGGAAAAATCGAAAGTAGGCTATTAATACCAAGGGAAATTCTGAGGAATACGTATACTTCGATGCAAGCACTGGCGATAAGAATATCCTTCGATATGTTGTTGTTTTGTTACATTTGAGGGGCTAGAACATCATGGTCATGTAGCCCCGTTTACTTGGGTGTGTTAGCAGAATTTGTCTGATAACCTGAGTTATTGCGGGCTTGTAATGATGGGTGTATTTGCAATTAAGGATTGGGAAGGAGGCGGCCGTGGCCTTTAGATAGAATCCGTCCCGGAATTTGGCCGGAGTAGAAGTGGGAAACCACGGAAAACCATTTCCAGGGTGGCTGAGGTGGGAAATGAACACACCTCTTCTCATATTTGCTTCACGAGGCTAAGTGTACCCACTTTCAGCCCTCAGGCTAGTATTACATTTCTTGGCAGAGCTGGCAATCGAACCCGGAACTCCGGAGCGACACTTCGATATGTTATGTTAATATTCATGCCAGTTTTTTTAATTTTCTGCCATTACAGGTCACGTGGCATAACGTACCAATTCGATCGTATTCTCTTTATAAATCAGCAAAATTCAACGTTCTCTTCACAAAAATACGTCGTAAGGCAATAAATGTGGCTATGTAGTTACATCCCCACTAAAATGGAATGTGGGCTTTCGTTCAAAAAAGGATACCTACCACTGGATTCGAAACAGCATTCTAGCCGTTCGCGCCCACCACGTACGGTCAGGCTTTAACTCTCTCAGCCACCAACACATGCTCTTTAACGCACGCTAAACGTGCTGTAGTTACTGTAGCCGTCCCACCTCAAACGTTTAAGTCCATGTCAAAGTTTTAAATCATGCTTTATGGTGTTGATTTAACTTTCTACTATTACAGATCACGTGGCGTAAGCTATTAATTCGATCGTATTACGTGTATGTGTGTTATTTCAAGGAGCAATAAGGCATATGTTAGTAGAATGGGCTGTAGTAATTGGCGGGGAAAAGTTTACGGTCGGTTTTTATTTGCTAGACCCATGACCCAATTACATTGCTGTCACACAATCAGAGCGCAGAGCAATATCGACCATCGGGAGGAATGTAATGTTAGTTGGGTTTCATAAAACTAAATAATGAAGGGCTGGTTGACCACACTGTATATGCGACGATAAACTTTGAGCTATCTGTGACTTAACGTCAGATAGGACTGGAAGAATATTCACATTTATAGTAATTTGGATATATTTGAATGTTTTAAATTATATTGTTCTTTTTAAGACTAGTCAAGTCTATGGTAATTATTCAATGTATGGAATAGACATTACAACTATCAGATATTACGCGAATTTCTAAAAACCCTAAAAATCGTGATATGTTTTTCACTGAAAGACTATTATACCTTTTGCAACATATTGTAAATGTTGGTGACTCATAAAGATTGCTACATAGCAATGTTACGAATTTATTATTGTTATTTAATATTAACCAGTCGCCTCCGTAGCGTAGCGGTCAGCATGGTTAGCTGCCGCCCCGGAGGTCCTGGGTTCGATTCCCGGCTCTGCCACGAAATTTGAAAAGTGGTATGAGGACTGGAACGGTGTCTACTCAGCCTCGGGAGGTCCAAATGTGTAGAGGGGGTTCGATTCCTACCTCAGCCATCCTCGAAGTGGTTTTCAGTGGTTTCCCACTTCGTCCTCGGGCAAATGCCGTGATGGTACCTACTGCAAGGCCACGCCCGCCTCCTTCCCTCTTCCCTGCCTATCCATCCTAACCTTCCAATCCCTCCCCTCATGAGGCCCCTGTTCGCTTTGCAGTTGAGGCCGCCTGGGTGACGTGCTGATCACACCTCCCCAGTTGTATCCATCCCGACCAGATGTTCCAAGCTCCAGGACACTGCCGGTAGAGGCGGTAGTGGTGAGTTCCCTCGCTGAGGCCGTGGGATCCACCAACCTAGAGGGTAAATCGACTAAATAAAAAATAAAAATAAAAAATATTAACGACTTCTGTAGAAGTAAATCGATTGGAGGCCATGCATTGACGCACATGGTCATTATTATAGGAGTATTAAACGCACGAATAATATGGAATTTTATAGTCGATGAATTGTTATTGGTGGTTTAAGTGGAGAACTATGAGAGAGTTCTAAAGTTGTTTTTATGATGGTATACAAGTATTGGTTTTGTTGAAAAAGGAATGCCGTGCATTGTTATTGTAAGAAGGTTCAGCGATGTTATTGAGGCTCTAATACGTAGTGTGGACGTATTATGAAGGATTAAGAAAATTTTGCGACGTTATTGAAGATCTAATATATAGTGTAGACGTATTGAACCCTTCAGAATAGCAGTGTTTATATGCAAGAATCTTGATCAAGGGGTCGCGCTCAGTTCTTAGTGTGATGTTTACGTTCGCCAAACAACATGCTCTACTGAGGTAAGGGTCATAGGATTAAAACTATAATTAAGAAAGAAAGGTGACAAGACGTAAAATAATAACATGATTTAATGACTAATAGTGCATAAAAAGAATATAAACAACAATAATAAAAAATATCCTCCCTGAATTTTCCCATGACAGGAATATCTATCAATGTTGAGGAGTCAGACGGATCTCCCCCTTATAAAAATGTGGATCCTAGTTCCACTAACTTGCATTTGGATTTTATGTACGCGTAATGACTAAATACGAGGAATGAGTACTTGGATGACTGTTCGTTTACAGCGGGTTAACAGCCACGATGCTTACGAACAATCATCTCGTAAATCAACGTTTACGGATATGGAACATGACACTAATAAAAACCCTTAAAAATGTAATGCTGACACACACACTAAAAATCTACTATTTACAGGAATCTCCCTCGAGACCCTCCATTAGCGCGATGACGCACTTGACAAAATGAGCTGCCAACTCCGGCCAATTGCTCAATACACAAACAAGGAAAATACAGCATCGCACGTGACTTCACGGGCCATTGATATGGAATAAAAACATGGAATTAAAACCAACAACAACAAAAGCCTGACCGGCTGAGGTTACATTATATGAACAAAAATGCACGTTAAGCTAACGCTTCGGAGATTATCGTGATTCGTAGGCAACTCCCATTTATTTAAACAATTTTTATCATTGATCAGTTCTTAATTCTGTATTTCAAGTAATTACGGAGTCAACAAGCACTCCCCACTAATGACCTCGCTTGCAACCTTCAGTCCGCCTTGTGAAACAGCTCCCCCTTCCTCAATACTTGTCATTGCCCCAACTTCAGTGTGTAAAAATAACTGACCAGCTGTGCCGTTATCTCAAAGAATCAACAGCAACAAATCTCAACCACCTAAACATATGGTCAGACATTAATCAAAATAGCCACAAATGCCCTCGCGAGGTAACAATATGGACTTGGCACCAAGCTGACAGAAATCAGTCTACGCTGAAATTCCCGCTTGTAATGACCACAAAATACACACACTCACACTGCTGGGAATGACATGACGTTTTTCACACAGGTCGGTTGAATAGATGCTCACAAACTATTTAAAAAAATATTAAAACCTACGATAGAGCTGACTGCTCTTCGTCACAAATCACATTGCTCCAAAGGCAATAATCTCACTGAATCTGATCAATAATAAACCTTAAAAAGATTAATTACCCTCCAATCTACTGTATAATTATATTACTTCAGTCCTACTTCTGAAACACAACATATCTCCGAGAGACGTTTGTAACCGCATTGCGTAACATATGCAGACACGGTCGTCCACATAGCTAAGTTAGTTTAAACAAAACAAAAACAAGAACCTTCTACTAATAACATTTATGCGAGCTGTTTCCATGGAAAAAGTGTGTCAGACCAAAACTAAATATACTACGTTAATCAACATAAGCACAATATTTACAAAACAAAATATTTCCCATATACCATAAGTTAATTTATCAGATAATAAGAATATTATTTTGTACTCATCCTCGGCCAGTCACCCGTCAAAGACATCAGATGCCATCTCCCAACTGAATGCTTCTTAGCTCATCTCAGCCATCTGGACGGAGTGTTGATGGTTCCAATCTTCCTCCAGGATAAGCGATGTCATCTCTCGTGCTGATTCAAAAAGTTAGATTATTATACACTCGATATCTGACTACTAAATTCGCCGTTTCAGGTACTACTTTCGCCGGAACAGTCTGTTGGCGAATTGTCGATGCTACTGTCCCTACAAATATAGTACTGTGACTATCTATCACTGAATTTAACACATTTATTAATAATTTCTGTGTCCTCATGACACGCAAAAGTATAAGTGTCTACGTCCTTAGACGCGAAAAATGTAAAGTAACCTGTGTCCTCGACACACAAAATGTAATGATAAACTTGTGTCTTCGAAACACCAAATATAATAAGCCTGTGTCCACCGACACACAAAATATAATAGGCAATGTCTTGGCTCTTCACGCCACTTATAAATGAACCGGCCCTAGGTATTGATAGAGGGGGAAATTATATAAAAATTTCTCAAAATAATAGTGGTACAGGAATGAAATAAATATCACTGAACTCGTAAAATTGCGCAGGTCAAGAATATGCCCATTAATCCTAGAATCGATCGTAGAGATGTTGTCTAGCCGATCTCCCGCATTAATGCTAGCCATCGCGTGCCCAAGCTAGACTTGCCGCGCTGGTAAGCATTCATCTCCCATTGGTTCCACATTTTCTGTAACTTGGCGGTTTTTATCAGACCTTGGCCTCGTAGGAGTGTCTAGTATTTTCATCAGCCACTCACGTTACTGCATCATATTTTTTCCAGGCGCGAATATTACAATGAACATACCATGAGCGTGTCTCACTGCGCGTCGCTTCTATTTTGAGGTAGCCACCACCTGTCCTTCTGAAACATTGCTAGGGTCTATCTTTTCACAATCCTAAGTATTTAGCCTTTTGTCAAACTGCTGCAGGTATGTCCCCATTGTCTCCAACAAATGCTTGAAATTTCCTCATCTCCGTCTGGCTATTTTCATGACGCTGGTGGAAATATTTATTAATTGAAGAAATAAAACATCGAATCATTTATCCATCAGAGGGTAAAGGGTTCACAACTCCTCCACTCACAAAATTTCGAACTTAGGAGAAAGTCGATAATTTTAAAAAAACTTCCGTAGGCCAATTTGTTTTATTTCAGAATCACCCCCTTTTCTATTACTTGGTCTAGCCGCTCCTGTCTTGAATGGCATTTACTCGTTTCATTTCCTGCTTGTAATGACCCTCTCAACTGCTTGCATGACGCGCTGGTGCCTTAGGCAACACTCTGCTCGTCTCGTTAATGTTTGTCAACACCAATTCCACTTCCTTCTTCACGTGCCGTACTCAACTGCTCCCCGTCCACTTGGTTGATATAGGACGTCCATTTATTTAAACTGCATCATTATTTTGGCGCTCTCATGGTTCACTTCTACGATACTTTTTTAAGTTGGCTGCATTGTAGACCGACATTGTTGCTGTGCTTAACTCTTTCACTCTGTATGCATTATTTCCTAAGTTTCTTACAATAGAATAGGGTCCTATGAACTTTTCACAGAATTTGCTGAAGATCTTCTTCTCTGGATCCGATGTAGCGGGTCGTTTCACCAAAACGAGCTGGTTGATTTCAAGATCACTGTGAAACCTCTTATTTCTCACTCGCCGTAATCTGCGGTCTGCTTGTTTTCTCATGTATGCTCTCGTTCTCTAAATTCGCAGGTCAGGTGCTATCATGGGATCTTGTGGGCAGTTCATGATGCTTTTCCACGTTCTCACTGGATACTCGTTTTTGTGTAGGACCATAGGGATCTGTCCTGTTGAATCGTGCCTGGTAGAATTCATGCATGTCTCTACATCCTTAATTTTATCCACCCATTTATGATGTTCTTTGGGAATGAAGATTCTCAAGTATGATGTTACACATTTTATTGCTCTCTCACTTGGATTAGCTTGGGCATGTCGGATACTGCTTAAAATGTGTTTTATACCCATGTCCTACATACCTTTCTTGAATTCGGCGCTTGTAAAATAACTGCCATGGTCTGACAATATAAATTCTGGTTTTCCAAGGATTGGAATAACTCTATTTCGAATACGACTGAGTACTTGTTTCGATGTAGTTTTCTGAATGGGGCATAATACGACAAACTTAGAAAATACATCAATGCACACTAGCAAGTGACGGCAACCTCGCCTTCCTTTCGGAATTGGACCGAAACAGTCTAGGGCCAGTAGCTCGCAGGGTTTCTGAGGTAGCAATGGTCTAGGATACTGCCTCATTAAATAGTTAATGGGCTTTGTCCTCTGACACGGATCACAAGTCGTAATGACGTCACATATAGTTGTTCTCATACGTGGCCATGTAAATGTCTCTCCTATTGTCGCTTCACACTTGGCTAATCCGATGTGTCCGTAACTTTCGTGAGTATGCCATGTCAATCCTCGCTGTAAGGATGCAGGTAATAATATGCGTAACTTGGTGTGGTCATTATCTACCCATTTGTGCAGCAAATTGTTGACATAAACATATCTTCCTTCTTTGGCTTTCGCTTCTCGAAATGCAGGTGTTCCTGTAGGTAGCTGCTTTCTGAAGTATTGAATTAATAGCATCATCCATGGTTCCGCTTCCTGTTCTCTCTGTATCTCACGTAACTCCTCCAAGAATTCCCGGTCCTTCGGTGTTAACTCCAAGTGTTGTACCATCGCTGTTTCTTCATTATCAGGCTCTGGGTTCCTGCTGAGTGAATCCGGAATCGCGTTCATCTTCCCTGGACAATGTCAATGCTAAACTGCTGAATATATATAGACCAACGTGTCACACGTTCGCTTGCCATCGACGTCTTAAACAAGAATGTTAGTGCCTTGTGATGAGTCCTGACAACAATGGGGTATCCATAAATTATTATTTTCCATTGTTGGAGCGCATGAAGTATGACCAACAACTCTAGTTCCGTTACAGTATAATTGCACTCGTGCTTACGCAATTTCGGCTGACAAATGCCAAATATGTTTTATGTTGCAGGTTAGCTGGATATTCTTGGTAGAGCATAGCACCTATACCAATTAGTGAAGCATCCGCTTGGATTATAAATTTGTGCTTGAAATCTGGATATCCTAACTTAATGCAGTTTTCCAATAGCTGTTTTGTTGCTTGGAACGCCTTCTCACACTCCGCATTCCATAACCATTTATTATTCTTTTTTAGCATTTCCTGCATTGGAGCTACAGTCTCCGTGTAACCTGGACAGTTTTCCTTAAAGAATCCCGTTACGCCTAAGAAAGCCCGAATGTGCTTGACTCTCGTTGGTGTAGGGAAATTCTTTATCGCTTCGATCTTAGCTGGATTTGGCTTCACTCCCTCCTTGTCAATGATGTGACCCAAATATAAGATCTCGCTCTTGAAGAAATGCGATTTCTTCAGGTTTATTTTGAAATTTGATGCATTCAGGTTGCCTAATACTTTATCTAAATTTTCCATGTGAGTTTCAATGTTGTCGGATGCCAGCAGAATGTCGTCAATGTAGCGTACCGTCATCTCCTTAACTTCCTCGGTTAGATTCCGGTCCAGGGCTCGGATTAAAGCACAGCCCGCTGTTTTGACTCCAAAGGGCATTCGGACGAAGCAAAACGTTTGGTTATCGAATAAGAAGCCAGTTAGAAGCTGTGACTTCTCATCCAATTCAATATGGTGGAAACTGGACGTCAAGTCAACTGATGAATAAATGCTTTTGTTTTTAAAGCCTTTTAATACGTCTCTGATAATTGGTGCTCTGTCATACTCAGGAAAAATGAGTCTCATGTTGAGATTTCTGGCATCTAAACAAAGTCTAATAGATCCATTTGGTTTTGTGACTGCCAAAATCGCATTTAGATAAGGTGTAGGTGTCTTCCTTATCACTCCAGCTTGTAACATCTCATCTATAATTACCTTAACTTGACCAAGATATATTTCCGGAATTGGGTACAATCTACTTTAGAATGGTGACCAATCCTCGACTTGCATTGAATATTTGAAATTTAATATTTTCCCAGGTACTGTATCAAATACTGTTTTGTGCTTCCTTAAAATTTCTTCCAATTGTTTTCTATGTTCACCCCCAAGTTCAATGTCATTGAGCCGCTCCTGTAGCAACTCTTCAAATTGTGCATCACTGTCGTCTCCGTCCGTTAATAAAGACCATATCTCCTGGGATTCACTCTCCTTATCTAGTTCCACAACAGCTCCTTCTATGATGTTATCTTCTGCCTTTCGTATCTCCTCTTCCGTCTCTTCCGATATTGCTTCCAATGCAAAAGAATTTACATCTCTTCCGGTAGTGATTTCATCCATATGCAATCCCACGTTCTTCAGCGGATCATACTCTCTAAAACTGACTGTATTCTTGTGCAAATCTATCACTGCTTGATAGTCACAAATGAAATTTGCACCAAGAATTATATTGAAATTCATCTTTGCCATGATAATGAATGTTTGCCCAAAAGTGTGTTCCAATATGTTCAGCTCTAAGTATGCGTGACGTTTACAAGTGACGGTGCGTTCAGGAATAACACCCCTCACTTTGAGTTGTGGTACGGGAATTACAGGAATATTCTGACTCCGTCCCAACTCTCGAACCAAGGCCTCCGATACCAGACTGATCTGCGACCCCGTATCCAATGAACATCTTATATTAATTCCACCAATCCTCGCGTAAATAATGGGTAACTGCCTAATTTCATCGTTCCGTGGTTTCACCGTCTCCTCCAGGCACCCTTCTGGCAAAGCAATCCATTCTTGTATGTTCGCTACTATCCATCCATCTTCAACTTCCGACTGTTGCGTTTGTAGACTGTCTTCTTTATCCAAATTTAGCATTTTTTTTAGCTCCGGTGCGACTCCCATCATCCTTTTGTCGCCCATGCCCTTGATATTCCTCTTGTCTCAGTAGACTTCCAGCTTCCTCAGTATGTGTGTCTGGATTCTTCATGTTCCCAATGGCTTTTTCCCATCTTCCTAGCTCTCCACCTTGACTAGCGTGTAATTCCTCTAGGTAATTTTGTGATTGAGCGTGCCTATCATCCCAGTCATTTCGATAATTACGTGGCTCTCCTTGATTTTGATCTCTCCTTCCTTTCCATCTTTGATTAGCATTGTAATCACCGTATCTTCCATAAGGCCTGTCATTTCTTCGATTTTCACGCCATTGCTGATACCCTCTATGTTGATATCTATTGTTGCCTTGGTATGACCTATTGTTATAGTTATTCTCGTTACGCTGGTATGGTCTGTTTTCTCCTTCTTCCTGGTTTCGCCTAGGTGTGGAGGTGCTTGTATTAGTACCCTGCGTTTTAGTGTTTGCCTGTTTTGGTTTTATGACCTCTGTCGTATTGACTAACTCCAGCTGTCTTCCTCCTCTATAATGATTATGAGATGTAGTCTCATCTATCTGGCGTAATATCTGCTCTGCATGTATGGCCGTACTAACGTTCGCTGCGACTAGTACTTGCTGCACGCTGACTGGTAATTGCCGCGCTATAGTCATCACCAGATCCGCTTCATTTAAAGGGTAATCAAGGTCGCGAAATTTTAGCATTTGCATGTTAAAGAAATCTGAGTATTTCGTTTGCTGGGTAGTTTGGTATTTTCTAGAGTAAAGCTCCATCCTTAGACTCTGTTGTACTGCTGGCGACCAGTACTTGCGCAGAAACGCTAATTTGAAATCTGACATAGTTCCAAATGTATATTTGAAGCTTAAAAACCATGTAAGGACATTTCCTGATAAAAATCTCTCCATCATCCTCAATCTACGTGCTTCAGGTACCCCAGTGTCATTGTAATGATCTTCAATTTCTTTAATAAAAGCTTTAGGTGTCACCCCTGAATTCTCCGTGTATTTCTGCGGTTTATAATCGTTCGAGCGAATTACTTGGATAAGTTGTGTGGGCTGATGACCGTCTTGTGGCGTGGAAATCCTTTCGATATTCTTGCGAAACCCTTCCGTGTTTGTTGTTAATGGGCTCTCTGTCTGAGCTTGACTCCCTGCTGTGCTTGCCTCCCCCGGGCTATTTGAGTCGTCCTGCCTATCTCTCATTGTTCCTGTTTTAAATATCGAGGATTTTTCTAACGACCTTAGTTCAGCTTTAATGATCCTGTCTGTTTGCTCTTTAAGTTTACTCTTAATGTCTTGCTCTAATGCTTGAATACGAGTATGATTTTCGCCTACTGTCTTAAGGATGGTTGATCTTTCCTCTTTAGAATCGATATTCATTTTTCGCCAATCTTTCCTTATTTGCTCCTTAATCGTGCTTACTTTCTCCTCAATCTGGCTTTTAGTGTCATCCTGATTGCTTTCTATCTGGCTCAGCCTTTCGTTGATGGTATTCTTTAATTGATTCTGATCCGCTTCTAGGCTTTTCCATTGCTCCGCTGATTTTATTTCGAGACGGTCCATATCTTTAATTATGCCAGATATATTTTCATCTACCGCTGATAATTGTTGTTGAATGACTTTGCCGCTCTTTTCCATTTCCTTAAATCGTCCTTCTAACTTATCCTGAGCTATCTTGACCTCGCTTGTATTCATAGTGCACGCTAGTTCAATTTGCTCTAATTTAGCTAACACCGTTTCATCCAGAATGCTAAGTTTTTGATCAAAAATACTTTCCATTTTCTTAATCTGATCTAATTGTTTTTCATTGTTTTTACTAACATCTAGGGCCAGCAATACCATCTGTTGATTAGTGTGATCTTTCATCTCTGCGGTTAACGAAGCTAATTGGTTCGTGTTTTTAACATTCTGCGCCTCTAACTGCGAATTTATAGTGTCATTGATTTCATTTTTAGTAATCTAGCTTGTTCCGCCTGATATTCATTTTGTTCAATCCTACTGTTATTTAATTGTGTCCGCAATGATTCACTTTGTTCGGATAATTTGTTTATAGGCTCACTTTGTTCTAACATAGTATTGTTTAGTGATTCACTTTGTTCGGATAACTTCGCGTTAAATGCTTCACTTTGTTCTAACAAACTATTGTTTAATGATTCACTTTTTTCTGATAGTTTAGTGTTTATTTGTTCAGATAATTTTGTGTTTAGTGATTCACTTTGTTCTGATAGTTTAGTGTTCATTTGTTCAGATAATTTTGTGTTTAGTGATTCACTTTGTTCTGCCAATTTAGTGTCCAACAATTCCTGTGTTCTCCTAGCCGCACTCTCAATGATTCCTTGAATCTGTTCCACCGTTGCCATGTTATATACTTTATATGAGACATTAGGGAAATGGCATAAAACAATGCCCCTTGACACATACATACAATCCAATGCACATTTAATTTCTTTACCCAACTCAGTTCATTTATTTTTACATTTAATCCCACTAGTCGATTGCATCTCTGAGTGGTTCTAATTTTACTCAATTTAATTTAAACCCAAACACATATTCAGTCATTAAATTGTTATCCTGATCTGATATTAACACTGACTAATTAACAAAATATTAATTGTCATTTAAGGCAACCAGCCTCCTAACATTTTCATGAGTTTGACTTTCTAAACAAATCTAGTTTTAACTTTAATCATTGGGCGCCCGGTATCACGTATATTAATTTATTTTAATTCAATAGACAAAAACGTGAACCGTATTTTACATTGCAAACTCCTGATTTTAATTTATATTTCACAGTTGGCGGTATCCTCATCGCCTCAATTACTTTTAATAAAATATCACTTTCCGGTGATTAAAATACTGTCATATCTGCCTCCACCTGTGGCCTGTCAGTTTTACTCAAATACGCCAACTTTGACATGTGCAATTTCTCTGCCGTTACACCACAGTGAACCGCCCCACGCTTGGCCGCCAGTTTACATCCTATGAACCCTTCAGAATAGCAGTGTTTATATGCAAGAATCTTGATCAAGGGGTCGCGCTCAGTTCTTAGTGTGATGTTTACGTTCGCCAAACAACATGCTCTACTGAGGTAAGGGTCATAGGATTAAAACTATAATTTAGAAAGAAAGGTGACAAGACGTAAAATAATAACATGATTTAATGACTAATAGTGCATAAAAAGAATATAAACAACAATAATAAAAAATATCCTCCCTGAATTTTCCCATGACAGGAATATCTATCAATGTTGAGGAGTCAGACGGATCTCCCCCTTATAAAAATGTGGATCCTAGTTCCACTAACTTGCAATTGGATTTTATGTACGCGTAATGACTAACTACGAGGAATGAGTACTTGGATGACTGATCGTTTACAGCGGGTTAACAGCCACGATGCTTACGAACAATCATCTCGTAAATCAACGTTTACGGATATGGAACATGACACTAATAAAAACCCTTAAAAATTTAATGCTGACACACACACTAAAAATCAACTATTTACAGGAATCTCCCTCGAGACCCTCCATTAGCGCGATGACGCACTTGACAAAATGAGCTGCCAACTCCGGCCAATTGCTCAATACACAAACAAGGAAAATACAGCATCGCACGTGACTTCACGGGTCATTGATATGGAATATAAACATGGAATTAAAACCAACAACAACAAAAGCCTGACCGGCTGAGGTTACATTATATGAACAAAAATGCACGTTAAGCTAACGCTTCGGAGATTATCGTGATTCGTAGGCAACTCCCATTTATTTAAACAATTTTTATCATTGATCTGTTCTTAATTCTGTATTTCAAGTAATTACGGAGTCAACAAGCACTCCCCACTAACGACCTCGCTTGCAACCTTCAGTCTGCCTTGTGAAACAGCTCCCCCTTCCTCAATACTTGTCATTGCCCCAACTTCAGTGTGTAAAAATAACTGACCAGCTGTGCCGTTATCTCAAAGAATCAACAGCAACAAATCTCAACCACCTAAACATATGGTCAGGCATTAATCAAAATAGCCACAATTGCCCTCGCGAGGTAACAATATGGACTTGGCACCAAGCTGACAGAAATCAGTCTACGCTGAAATTCCCGCTTGTAATGACCACAAAATACACACACTCACAATGCTGGGAATGACATGACGTTTTTCACACAGGTCGGTTGAATAGATGCTCACAAACTATTAAAAAAATATTAAAACCTACGATAGAGCTGACTGCTCTTCGTCACAAATCACATTGCTCCAAAGGCAATAATCTCACTGAATCTGATCAATAATAAACCTTAAAAAGATTAATTACCCTCCAATCTACTGTATAATTATATTACTTCAGTCCTACTTCTGAAACACAACATATCTCCGAGAGACGTTTTTAACCGCATTGCGTAACATATGCAGACACGGTCGTCCACAAAGCTACGTTAGTTTAAACAAAACAAAAACAAGAACCTTCTACTAATAACATTTATGCGAGCTGTTTCCATGCAAAAAGTGTGTCAGACCAAAACTAAATATACTACGTTAATCAACACAAGCAAAATATTTACAAAACAAAATATGTCCCATATACCATAAGTTAATTTATCAGATAATAAGAATATTATTTTGTACTCATCCTCGGCCAGTCACCCGTCAAAGGACATCAGATGCCATCTCCCAACTGAATGCTTCTTAGCTCATCTCAGCCATCTGGACGGAGTGTTGATGGTTCCAAACTTCCTCCAGGATAAGCGATGTCATCTCTCGTGCTGATTCAAAAAGTTAGATTATTATACACTCGATAACTGACCACTAAATTCGCCGTTTCAGGTACTACTTTCCCCGGAACAGTCTGTTGGCGAATTGTCGATGCTACTGTCCCTACAAATATAGTACTGTGACTATCTATCACTGAATTTAACACATTTATTAATAATTTCTGTGTCCTCATGACACGCAAAAGTATAAGTGTCTACGTCCTTAGACGCGCAAAATGTAAAGTAACCTGTGTCCTCGACACACAAAATGTAATGATAAACTTGTGTCTTCGACACACCAAATATAATAAGCCTGTGTCCACCGACACACAAAATATAATAGGCAATGTCTTGGCTCTTCACGCCCCTTATAAATGAACCGGCCCTAGGTATTGATAGAGGGGGAAATTATATAAAGATTTCTCAAAATAATAGTGGTACAGGAATGAAATAAATATCACTGAACTCGTAAAATTGCGCAGGTCAAGAATATGCCCATTAATCCTAGAATCGATCGTAGAGATGTTGTCTAGCCGATCTCCCGCGTTAATGCTAGCCATCGCGTGCCCAAGCTAGACTTGCCGCGCTGGTAAGCATTCATCTCCCATTGGTTCCACATTTTCTGTAACTTGGCGGTTTTTATCAGACCTTGGCCTCGTAGAAGTGTCTAGTATTTTCATCAGCCACTCACGTTACTGCATCATATTTTTTCTAGGCGCGAATATTACAATGAACATACCATGAGCGTGTCTCACTGTGCGTCGCTTCTATTTTGAGGTAGCCACCACCTGTCCTTCTGAAACATTGCTAGGGTCTATCTTTTCACAATCCTAAGTATTTAGCCTTTTGTCAAACTGCTGCAGGTATGTCCCCATTGTCTCCAGCAAATGCTTGAAATTTCCTCATCTCCGTCTGGCTATTTTCATGACGCTGGTGGAAATATTTATTAATTGAAGAAATAAAACATCGAATCATTTATCCATCAGAGGGTAAAGGGTTTAGTATTATGGAGGATTATGATGCTATTTGGAGAAAATTTATGTAAGAAAGCAGTAAGATAAATGTATCATTATTTTCGAATGACTTATTGGAGGCATGATAAGAGGGGTCGGTGGAAGAAGTTAGCGAGGTGTATATAACTATTGTTTGTTAATTCTATTAATCTATTATCATGATTTTGACAATGTAACATATGAGCTTGGCATAGTTGCATGGTCATATTTGCTCGGATTGGAAAGAAAATATTTAATATTGTGACGACGGAAATAAATTAAAGTAAGAGGTAAAATAAAAAGCTATGATGAAGGACAGAAGGAAAGTATAACAGCGAGAGTAATGAAATGGTTGATATGATATTATATTTTCAAGCCATATTCTTTGAAGTAACGAAGAAATAATATTTGGAGTGGTGATAAAATGCTTTGATGAAAGTACAAAAGGAAAGAAATGTAAAAGTAGATCATTCAATCGAAATTATATTATGATATTAAAGGAAGAAGGTTAGATAATACTTTGTAATGTAAATATATATATATATATGAAGTACACAAAAGATATGCATATGTGTATATATTGTAGCTATTTTATTCTTACGTGAATGAACAGCTGATCGGTAACGAGAGTAATCAAGCTGAGTTTCATTTTAGGTTAGGTGTAGTTGACGACGGAGTTTGTGTATGTATAGAGTAATAATAACTTATGCTATGAGGTTATTAAGCTGAATTTATTATATTTTAACTTTTATTCGTATTAATAAGAGGATATTTTATTGATAAAACTCTGAAACAGTTGATCAGTAGTTTATATTGAATGGAGACGTTTTGAATGTCGAGATGGACATATTATTTTATTATCATGACAGCCGTGATACTTATGGCAACAGTTTAATTATTTTATTACAGTGGATTTTAAATTTTTAATTGCAACTGTTTTACATTTTAATAAATTTATTTTCGTTCGGATTTATAAATGACTGGTCATGATTTATATTAGTTATAGGGAGAGATTGTGTTATGAAATTGGATTCAGGTATAAGACAGCCCATTCTTTCTACCCCGTTACGCCCCGGGAACCATAAGTTTCTCACTCTTCCACGTAGTTTGTGTGTTTTTCCCAGTAGTATTGTCCATAACACAATCGTAGGCCACTGTATCCTCATGTAGTACTTGTCGGTAGGATTCAAAGATTTTTCTAGCCGGGGACCTTGAAGATTCTACGACCCAGCTGATCTTCGGATTTCGACAAGTACATCCTCATGTCTTCTACACGGGTACAGTTCCATCCCGGCAATTGCCTGGAGACGAAGTGGGAAACCACGTAAAACCTCTTCGAGGATGAGTGGGGTGGGAATCGAACCCCCTCTTCTTATTTGGACCACCCGAGGCTGAGTAGACCCTGTTCCAGTCCTCATACCACTTTTCAAATATCGTTGCAGATCCGGGAATCAAACCTCGGACCTCCGGGTGGCAGCTAAGCACGCTGACCACTACACCACGGAGGTAACTACCGTAAATACAAATGTTAAAACTACCGAACATTCAAAAATCACCTAAATTGAAATTTAAAATTCCAAAAATATTAAAATAACTATCGAAACTTCAAAATCCAAAATTATTTGGACAATCTAGCCATCACCAAAATATCCTAAAAATTTAAATAACTTATTAAAAACTCGTCGAAAACTGTCATTCATAGTCTAGTACCTGCAAATGACTACTTATAATGGAATGCTCTCTGTACCTTTGCAGGGCACAGTGGTTCTGGGCAAATATATAAGTAGATATATTACTCTGCTCCAAGTTGATAGCCTACTGCAAATCAAATCACCTTCTCTGAATGCGTACTGCGTCGTAGGTAGTCGAACTCCATCCTCGCTGGAAACTCGTCCTCGGTCTCCTCTCGAACTGGGTTAGCCATCTGCTTAATTTTCTTTCTTCTAACTGAACCTAGAAGTTCTTTTCTTTCTTAATTCTTCGTTACGGTGGAATCTTGAATTTCTCTGCATGCATCTCATAATTTTGAAAAATGTTCGTAACATTTAAAATACTCCTGGAATTCTCATATTTCTCTCCTATTATGTTCCCCAATCTACTCCATCATCTCTGTTACCTTCTTAATTGTTGACAAAATCCCTCTCAACTTCAGATTCATATGCATGGTTGAACAATTTTAATAACTAATTATTCGAAAATGCCTGGTAATTCTCGTATAATATTGGTTTCTTTGCTTATATCAGCTTCACAATTATGTTCATAAGATAGTACAATGTCTTTTGCATTAGTAGAATATGCCATCATCTTCCTTCTTACTCGGGAATATTAGTTAAAAATCCCTCGTAATACATTTCATTAACAATTGTTCTTAAAGCAATGTTCACTGGCAAATGTTTAAGAATGCCACAATGTTCAAATATTATCACTCCTAGTTATTTTGTAGCTCAATATTGTCGAAAATTTTGTCGAAAATTTTCAGCGTTCAAAAATTCACTTTACTCAAGTAGTCAATAGCAACATTTTCACAAGTCCACTATTGTATTGTTGACTCTAGTGCGATTGTCCACTAAACGTTTGGCCGTCAATGCCGCCTTGATTGCCGCTAACTTTCACTCGCATTTACCGCACTCGGGTATTGAATTACCATAAGTCCTTCCTTTTCTGACGTTCAAACAATAAGGCCTTGGTCTCTTGATCACGTTCTCTCTCCTAGTCTAAATTTGCTGGTGTTCTTTCTGTAAAAAGCGGGAATATGTCGCGCTCAATTTCTAAAATAAAATTGCCTGAAGTACTGGAACTTTCATCGTTTCTTGAAAACATGGACATTTTCTTCTTAATTTTCTCCGTCTTTCAATGGATTAAAATCTCTTCTGTAATTACTTGAACTATTTATATGAAGTAATTAAACAATTACTCGCTTATCGATGCTCCCATTGGTTGGATTATTCTACGTGATTAAATATATTATTAACAGAAAAGCACACGAATGTGTATAACATAGATTTACATTAGTGAAACAAACATGTTACAAAAGAGTTAATTGATGTGAAAAACATCATGATCCAGTAATCAATCAGGAATGTGTGCATTAAAGCATTCATTCATGACCAGTCATTATATTGTGAATTGAATGTTATTTGTGAAATAGAGCAACACTGTGTGATGCTTTGTTCATTTTAAATGTTATTCCTTGCTATAAATACAGAGTGATTTCTGGTTATTTTTTTGCCTACATTTCACATTTTGCAAAAATGAGGAAAAAGTAGACTTATGAGATCGATCCGGGAAAATGTGTGTCTGTCTGTCTGTCTGGCTGTGTGTGTGTCCCCCCTATCAACTCCTAAACGGCTGCAGCAATCAAAACCAAATTTAGTATGATTAAAGATGTGCACCGGAATATCTCACGTCCATATTTGAAAATGATGTCAGTGCTACCAACTGCTGAAAAAACGCACTAGAAATTTGAGCTCCATGTTGGATATCTTGCAAGATATGCATGGGAGCTATTCCAAAATTGGCACACATGTAGATAATACTATTTCAGTTTAATTTCCAGGAGGCCAACCATGACAGCGTTGCCAAAATAATTTTAAGCCTTCTGATAGGTCCGATGTTTAAATGCATATAACTTCTACACTATCAATTGGATTTCAACCAAATTTTGTATGTAATATCTGTACATAAACATATATGGCTGAGCGTAGTCTTAAGAGCCACCAGGGCTGCCAACTGTTAATAATTGCTCTCTCTATATTTTATCCAAATACCAATATATCAGAAAGTATGCAAGCCAACAGCTTTAAACTATGCACACGTATATTCTGACATTTTAGATTAATTTGGAGTAACTTATATACGTCAGTTCTACCAACATGATTATAAGCCTGCTGATAGTACCAATTTTTAAATACATGTAACTTCTATACTATCAGTTGGATTTCGACCAAATTTCGTATGTGCTATGTGTACCATAACAGATATGACTATAAGTATTGTTAAGAGCAATCAGGGCTGCCAACTGTTAATAAATGCTGTCTATATTTTTTTAACCCTAATATCAATATATCAGAAAGTATGCAAGCCAACAGCTCTATACTTTGCACACGTATAGCACCTGCCATTCTAGATTAATTTGGAGTAATTAATACAAGGCAGTGCTGCCAACATGATTCTATGCCTGCTGATATGTCCAATTTTAAAATACATGTAACTTCTATACTAACAAATGGATTTCATCCAAAATTGGCACAACAAGATATCATAATATTTCAGATTATTTCTGACCAGCACTTCATGGTATTGTTGGCAACATGCTTTTACGCGTGCTGATAGATCCAGTGTCTAACTGCATGTAACGTCCATTGGACTTCAACCAAATTTTGTATTCTGTACATTAAGAGAAGGAACTAAGAATATATTCAGTCACCAGGGCTGCCAACTCTAGTGCTCTATTAGGCTACATTATACCAGGTATATTTTGAACTAATTAGATACACACATCAAAAAAAGTTTTGCATCACCTCGGTTCCAAGAGTTCCGGAACCGTTAAATACAAAGGGAATAGAGATCAACACAAACAACATTTCAGCTCGTTTTATTGCTCATGAGACCCACACATTGCATGTTGTACCATCATACAGCTAGACTTTCAGCATTTGTGGTCCAGATTGCAGTACACACCACTACCTCTAATACCCAGTAGCACGTCCTCTTGCATTGATGCATGCCTGTATTCGCCGTGGCATACTATCCACAAGTTCAACAAGACACTGTTGGTCCAAATTGTCCCACTCCTCAACGACAATTCGGCGTAAATCTCTCAGAGTGGTTGGTGGGTCAAGACGTCCATAAACAGCCCTTTTCAACATATCCCAGGCATGTTCGATAGGGTTCATGTCTGGCGAACATGCTGGCCACTGTAGTCGAGCGATGTCGTTATCTTGAAGGAACGCATTCACAAGATGTGCACGATGAGGTCGAGAATTGTCGTCCATGAAGACAAATGCCTCTCCAATATTCTGCCGATATGGTTGCACTATGGGTCGGAGGATGTCATTCAGGTATCGTAAAGCCGTTTCGGAGCCTTCCATGACCACCAGTGGCGTACGTCGGCCCCACATAATTCCACCCCAAAACATCAGGGAACCACCACCTTGCTGCACTCGCTGGACAGTGTGTCTAAGACGTTCAGCCTGACCAGGGTGCCTCCAAACACGTCTCCGACGATTGTCTGGTTGAAGGCATATGCGACACTCATCGGTGAAGAGAACGTGATGCCAATTCCGTGGGATCCATTCAGCATGTTGTTGGGCCCATCTGTACCGCGCTGCATGGTGTCGGGGTTGCAAAGCTGGACCTCGCCATGGACGTCGGGAGTGAAGTTGCGCATCATGCAGCCTATTGCGCACAGTTTGAGTTGAAACACGACGTCCTGTGGCTGAACGAAACGCATTATTCAACATGGTGGCATTGCTGTCAGGGTTCCTCCGAGCGGCAATCCGTAAGTAGCGGTCATCCACTACAGTAGTAGCCCTTGGGCGGCCTGAGCGAGGCCTGTCATCGACAGTTCCTGTATCTCTGTACCTCCTCCATGTCCGAACAACATCGCTTTGGTTCACTCTGAGACGCCTGGAAACTTCCCTTGTTGAGAGCCCTTCTTGACACAAAGTAACAATGCGGACGCGATCGAACTGCGGTATTGACCTTCTAGGCATGGTAGAACTACAGACAACATGAGCAGCGTACCTTCGTCCTGGTGGAATGACTGGAACTGATCGGTTGTCGTACCCCCTCCATCTAATAGGTCCTGCTCATGCATGGTTGTTTACATCTTTGAGCAGTTTTAGTGACATCTATGAACAGTCAAAGGGACTGTATCTTGGATACAATATACACAGTCAACGTCTATATGCCGGAGATCTGGGAACCGAGGTGATGCAAAACTTTTTTTGATGTGTGTATTTCGATATTACCAACTTAATTTCGGCATTATTCTAGATAGGTTCATATACTGTAGAATAATCATTGGCATGAAAAGTAGGCTGTATAGTCCTTCACGGAACTTCTTGTTACATCGTGTGATGTGATATGTGTCACAGAACTGGTCACATAACGAGCACACGCAGAGTTCATTTGGGGCGTGGTAGGACATGTTTTTACATATTTTTTGGTGGTACCCATGCACTGCTAACTTTATCACCACATGTCTTAGTTTCTGATTGGCGCTGGTCCAGTTCCGGTTGATCATGGCATCAGTGCTGTAAAATTCTAGCGGAATGTCTTCTCTCTTATCTCTTCTCTCTGCTAGGTGCGCTTCAGCATTCTTTGTTGATGGAAGCTGTAATTTTGTTCTTATTTCTTCGACGAGGAAGGGTTCCCGTGCTAATTCATATGTTAGGCGGGAGCGCGTGTACTTTGAGATGCCCATTAAGGTTTTCAGGAATTGGGCTTTAACTCTTTCGATGGTGGCCAGATCTCTCTTCGTTAGTCGGTCCCATATCAAGTGGATTCCGTACGTGAGAAATGGTAGGATCTTTGCGTCAAACCGATGCATAGCTGTTTTTAAGGATAGCTGCTGTAGATTGATAATGTCGTACATGGCTTTCAAGCAAGCCACTGCTCTGTCTTGGATGTGTAGTCTGAATGTTCCGGTAGTCTGTAAAGTGATCCCAAGGTATTTAACTGCATTCACTATTTCCACTTTGACCTCTTCATATTGAAAGTTGTCGTTTGCTGCTACACGCCCACCTTTCCGAAAAAGCATCTGTTGGGTTTTTGTCCAGTTTATTTTCAGACTGTTATTTCCTGCCCATTATACCAGTGCTGAGAAGGCGTGTTGGAGTTCTTCCTTATTTGGTGATCCTAGGACCATGTCGTCCGCATATATGTAGATCACTGCGTCCTTTGATTTCTCTCGGATTGCTGTTGTTACATCGGCTGTGGCAATATTGAACAGTATGGGACTGAGGGGGTCACCTTGCAACACTCCATTAGTTTGGGTGATTTCCTTTGTTTTGCATACTGCGTCATCTATGGTGATCTGGTTGTATGCCAGGATATTTTTTACTAAGATTGTTAAAGGATTGTGATTTCCGATGATATTTTGAAGTTTCGATGTGAGCTTTCTTCTGTCAATTAGGTCGATGGCCTTTGTATAGTCTATAAAGACTGCATAAAACTTTCCCTTTCGGAGTCGTTTTGCTTCCTCTATGTCATTTAACAGATTTTGAATTACGTGCAAGGTTCCTCTTCCTCGTCTAAAGCCGAATTGTTCCTCCGGTATCTTGGAGTCGACTTCGTATGCTATCCTGTTGGTTAGAATTCTTGTCAGTAACTTGAAGGTGTTGCTTTCCAGTGCAATTCCTCTGTACGAGTTGGGGTCGTTGGTTTCACCTTTTCCTTTATAGAGAGTTTTAATGGTCGATTTTCTCCATTCTTCGGGAATATTTCCTGTTTCTAGGCATTTGGTAAAGAGCTCGGACCATAGTTCTGATAGGTATTGTGCCGATTCCTTTAGATGTTCGTTGAAAAACCCGTCTGGTCCTGCGGCCTTGTTACATTTCGTAGCATTGATTATGTCCAATACCTCTGTTTTAGTGATGGGGAGTATTTCTTCGTGTTGATCTCTACATTCAATGTCATATGCCGCTTGTTGACCTGTACCGTTAAGGATGAGAGTGAAGTGCGATTCCCATATTCCTATTTCTACGTTGCTAGATCTTGACGATCTTCTTGGTCTGATGGATATGTATGGATCATTCATTGCTTCTTTGGCGATCCTATCACCTTCTTTTTCTATGTATTGAAAGCGTTTACGTTTTAGGAGATTCTTGTAATATCTCCGTGTTTCCCCATATACTCTTAGGTCCTCTGGTGTTGACGTGATCCTAGCTATATATAGCGCCTTTAGTGTAGTTTGTCTTTCTGCATAACATTCCTTATCACTGTCCATTAGCTCCGTCACAAGTCGACACGTGTCTTACCTGACTGGGTCGCACTTTTTGTTATTTGCTTGCCTAGCTCTCCTTTCTTTTATTTTATTCCTTTCAAAATAGCCTCCCCTGCTCACTCCTCGCTCGTGACAAAATAAGTCCTTGTAGATGCAACATCGCCACCTCTATTTAATATTAAATACGACTGCGTGTCGGTAATCGTTTTGACTGCCAGGTCTCCCCTCTCGTATTGTAAACTGTAGATTTTGAAGCTCGCATTGACCATTTAACTATTACAGTCACTCTGGGGGTATTTGTCCTACTGCCGATGGCTCCTTGGTGTTTTATTGTTGCAGACTGGCGGTCCACTATTCTTACTCCAGAGCGAACCATCTGGCGTACCTGAGCAACTGCCACTTGGATTGAGGATTGCATTACCTACCAACTACCTCAGTGCGTTGGTAAGTTCACTGATTTGTTGTTGATTGTGTTATTATGTAGGAATGACACTTGCAAACATTATGGAAAGTACGGTATCTGGATTGCATACAACATGTCATCAAATGTTTTGGATAAATCATACTAAACATCTTTCTTGAGCAACAGATCGAATTATTCAGAAGTAATATTTTTACTTTCGACATTCAATATAGGTAAAATTACATTGTCCATGGCAGGGGTGGCCATCTCTAATGCACCAGTGGGCCAGGGCCCCCCTTAGTAACTACATTAGTAACTCATTCTTTCGAGCCTCAATGATCGAAAATGGTAGCGTTGTACGCTCCTCAGTATGAAAATGCACCAGCATGTTTGAATAACGCACCGCATAGCCTATATAGTCACGTACTGTAATTTGCCTTGCTGAAGGCTCCTCTTGGTCCCGCCTTGTTGAGCCCAAGGCTGCACTTGCCTAAAATCCTCTTATCAGTTTCCAGTAGCTTATGAATCAGATATCCTGGATCCACCCAACCCTCACTTCCAGGCATCAAGGTCGACGTGAACACTGAGAACTGGAACAGTGTTCACTAAAACCAGCAAGACAGAACTGAGAAGAGGTGGGTTCGATTCCCATCACAGTCAATCAAGAAGTGGTTTTCCATGGATTCCCCACTTCTACTCCAAACACATGCTGGTATGGTTCCTAATTTAATGCCAAGGCCGTCTTCTTCCAAATCCTCATATGAATTACACATGCACACGCACTAATGCGGACACCACAAAACACAGGTTCAATCCCTACACACACCCAAGTACACTGGGCTAAATGATCACCATGTCCAAGCCTCTCAAGTGAAACAGCAACAACTAGATCAACACACAAATTGATTTTCATATTCATATATATTTATGACGGCGGATTTGCGTGATATTAAAACGGTCTACGTGCGCTGTAGGAAAACATGATTCTTGTGTGTTGTATTGTGACCTACCATCTACCTAAACGTCTCTAGCACTGGAAAACTTGTATTCCAAGTCACATGACGAAGCACTATCTACAAACCATGAATAAGGCACTAAAAATATATACAAGGTGAATCAGCTGCCCGTTATTTTAAGCCTATTTTCATTTATGAAAAAATCGGCTCATGAGATCAGCTTTTGTCCGCGTGAGTGCGTATGTGTGTGTGGTGTGTGTGTGTGTGTGTGTGTGTGTGTGTGTGTGTGTGTGTGTCCTAATAAAAACTAAACGCCTGGAACGATTTAATGAAACTCGGTAAGCACATAGTACTATTTTGTCCGACCCCGACCGTGCACTTCAAATTTTATTACGTCTGACCAATCCAGCATGGCGGCTGTGCGAAACATTGTACCGGCATTTCATATCCCCGATACTATTACTGATATGACCCTGAAATTTTGTTTGGAGATAAAAGGCACTAATATAAGTTTTCATATGTGACTTTCATAAATCCGGTAAGTACAAAACGAACATGGTGGCCAAGCGAAGTTGGAACATTTAAATAGACTATTCTTGCGATTTAACCATCCGATCACAGTGAAACATGGTACAGGAAACGTTTATACACATTGTAATGCACTGAAATCTAATTTAGTTCAATTGTTTACATAACCCCAAGATGGCGGCTGTGCCAATTTTTTAAATTAAGTTCTTCTCGTGTCCTAATCATGCGATTGAAGTCAATGTTTGAATTTTGAAGCTACGCAATAATCGTCATATAATAGTACATAACTCTATGGCCTACTTATATTAAATTCCAACATGGCGACCATCCGAAATATTTAGACGGTTAGCAATATCTACGAATAAATTACAGCAATCAAACTGAAATTTTCTATGTTGATAGGGGCAATTAACATAAGCAGGCTATATGAAAACAGGCTATTTAGTTCTTCACAGAACTCAGGCGCGGATTCCAGGGGGGGGGGGGGGTCACGAGGGTCATGACCCCCCCCCCTACAAACGGAGACCAAATATTTTTGCAAACTCAAGAAACGAAAACACAATAACCAGGCAAATAAAACTTAACAAATTTTAACTGAAAAACAGTTTTTTCATTTTATTCAATACTGAAAATATCTTTATTGCAATTATTATGTTTTCTGTTACAAATGTACATATTTACAACTTCATACCTGTTATATAAAAACGATTATTTATGTAACAAAATCAACTCGTCTATTTTGTTTAGCAAACCTTGTGATTACCGAATCGATGTTTAGTGATGTCACGATGAATGTGCAGCAATGCATGGATAGGAATTTGGGGCTTATTTCGCACCAAATTTTTTTTCCGACGTCCAAACTGCAAGCTTGGTTGGCAATTTAAGCTGTGACTTTCTCCCTTTGTCGGTAGCAACTCGACTTGCCGAAACTGTAACGTACCTTGATACTTTTCTCGAAGCTCGATATAAAAGTCGCAAATTTGTACGAATATGTTTGGTGCGCTAAACGCATCAAATTTCTATCCATGTAGCTTGCAATAAAATTGGTCTGGTTTTGTACGTTTGTTTATTTTGTGATTGCGTTTTTAGTGATACCATTTTTGTTAACATTTTCGATTCTCTGACCCCCCACCCCAAAGCCAAACTCTAGATCCGCGCCTGACGGAACTACTTGTTCAAGTTTTCGGCCACACTTCCAACGTCTGATGGCAGCTTGGGCGACAGTTCCCCGTCTAAAGCCAAGCCTCAATGACCCTTAATGACTTTGCAAGATTTATGACGACATGGAAGCAAGTCCTTCACATAAACATGTCTGCGACAAGTGATTATACAATGCATCAAACTGCCATACGGGCATGACGATTATACGGTTTCAGTTGGATACGAAATTAACGTTGGGTACGGTGCCATACTGATGAAAAAAACGAGAATGAACCTTCGATGGGGAAAGCAATATCACATCTCATACGCTTTCAGGCTAGGTAACGGGACTAGTAGACATGGAGCAATGGTCCAAGTGCGTAGAAAATAGCATACCTGAGTTGGAAGGTGGGTTCGGATCTCACCACCGATAAATATTTTTATGCATATTTTAAGCTTTGGGATCAAATACAAGGGCATTCGTGCCACATTCGACCAATATCATATTTTTAGTCGGTTTACCCTCCAGGGTTGGCTTTTCCTTCGGACTCAGAGAGGGATCCCCCCTTTACCGCCTCCAGGGTAGTGTCCTTGAGCTTGAAACATCGAGCTGGGGGATACAACTGGGGAGGTGGGACGAGCAGTATGCCACCGTACCCAGTGTTATTTTCGTATCCAACTGAAACCGTATAATCGGCATGTACAAAGTACATTCCCGTATGACAGTTTAATGCATTGTAGCCTATAAACACTTGTTGCACACATGTTTTTGTAAAGAACTTCCTTCTATGTCATCATACATCTTATAAAGTCGCTTAGGGTGATTGCGGCTTGGCTACAGACGGGTAACTGTCGACCTTGCTGCTATCGGACGTTAGAAACGTGGCCGAAAACTAGAACAATAAGACTCATCCGGTATACACCAGATTATTTAACTCGCTATACTTATTCATTTCATCGCAGACACCAGTACCTGCGCTCCCTAAGGCTCAGCGCTACACCATGGGGCCAAGCTATATGCAGACTCGGCAGGCGTCAGTTCGAACCCCGCCGTCGGACGTCCTTGAATTCCGTGGTTTCCCCTTTTCAACTCCAGGCAAATGCCAGGGCCTTCTAATAGACCACGGCCGCTTCCTTCCATGTCCTTGCCCAGTTACATTCATCTTCATTCATCTTTCAGTAACTCCTCTCATGAGATTGGCATCAGGAAGGGCATCCGGCCATAAAGACACCCACCACATAGACTTGCAACGCATCTCATCCCCGATCCCGTTGAAAACGGGAGAAAAAGTGGTAAACATACACTTGTACACTTTGATCGTTTCTCCAAGTTTGGTTATGCAGATGATTGGGCCATCGCTACTCAGAACGGTACGTCTGAAGTAACTGAACGAGTTCTGACTTCAGATTTGGATAAGTTAGGCAAGTACACACGCCAGTGGAGACTACAGACAAACCCAATTTAAACAGAAGTGTCCTCTTTCCACCTCTCAAATACATTTTCCAACAGAGTTCTCAATTTGTACTTTGAGGGAAATAGACTCAATCATAACATGTGCCCTAAATATCTAGGGCTTATTTTGGATCGGACACTTTCCTATAAGAAACATCTTACGAAGGTAGCTGCTAAGTTGAGGAGTAGGAACAACCTCTTGCATAAGTTGTGTGGTACTGGTTGGGGATCTTCAGCAGACATACTAGGAACTTCAGCTCTTGGGTTAGTTTATTCAGCTAAAGAATACTGCACACCAGTGTGGATAAACAGCTCTCCCACACAGAAAGTCGACACGCAGTTGAATGAGACCATGCGTATTATTTGTGGGACCATACGATCTACTCCCCCCTCTTTCCAACTCATCCCACAAGACCTGAGAGGAATTTTGAAAGTGATCTAGATTTCCCTCTCTTTACTGAAGATGAACTACGGGTTGCAGCGCATTCTTAACGGAACAACAAGGCTCCGGGGCCGGATGGGATTCCAAATGAGGTTCTCAAAATAATAGTTGATCAAGATCTGTCGATATTGTTGAGAATGTTCAATGTGTGCTTGAAGGCAGGAATCTTAAGCTTTCGCTGGGAGGTCTGTCACTTAGTGCTAATTAGTAAGGGCATGGGTGACCCTGAGTTATCATCATCGTCCCACCCACTTTGTATGCTCGATGCAACAGGCAAACTATTTGAGAAACTCATAAGACGGAGATTGCTTGAAGCAATAATCGCAGCCGGCGATTTATCACCAAGACAATTTGGATTCAGGATAGGCCAGTCGACACTGGATGCAGTGCAAGAAGTCAATGACGTAGTACGAAGAGCGGAGAATTATAACCATTACTCTCGCCGAGTTGTTCTCTTTGTTACACTGGATGTTAGAAACGCTTTCAACTCTGTCAAATGGATGCTGTGGAATTTTCATTTCATGTTCCAAGGTATCTCCTTCGGATCTTAGACTCTCACTTCAAGGATCGTGCTCTGCTTTATGATACTACAGAAGGGATCCGTAGAGTACAAGTCATGGCTGGGGCTGCCCAGGGTTCGATTTTGGGGCCTGATCTTTGGAATGTTACATACGACAGCTTGTTGAGGCTTGAAACGCCTGATGAAACTATTCTAGTAGGATATGCAGATAATGTTGCTGTTCTTGTAGCAGGAAGAAGTTTCGAGCAAGCACAGTTACGAATTAGCATGGTAATGCGCACAATCATTAGATGGATTGAGGAACATGGTCTGTCTCTAACACTTAATAAGACGGAAATTGTAATCTTAACAAAGAAGAGAATTCAGACAATACTCCCAATACAGGTAGGAGACATTCATGTAGAGAATTGGCCAGCAGAAAAATTCCTAGGCATCATGATTGACATTAAAATTAATTTTGGAGAACAAATTAGACGGACTGCAGATAAAGTGGCAGGAGGAGTGATGTCCCTCAGTCGGCTCATGGCCAATGTTGGTGGACCAAAATCTAGTAAGAGGAGACTACTGATTGCAGTCATCCATTCAGTTCTGCCGTATGGAGTGGAAATATGGGCGGCTACCCTGGATAAGGAAATTTATAGGAAGTCACTTGCAAAAGTGCAGAGGCGGGGTGCTTTTCGCGTGGCATCTGCATATCACACGGTCTCTGAAGAAGCAGTCCTTGTTATTTCCGGGATTATTCCAATTTTCTGTCTTGCAAAAAAACCGCATGAACATTTACTTGAGGAACGCCGATGTGGGTTTACAAAATGCAAGACGAACAGGAAGAGTACAAACCTTTCATAATTGGCAGATCAAATGGAAGCAAGGAGACCGAAGCCAGTGGACTAAGAGAATGATCCCTCAAGTGCAGGTTTGGGCAGAGAGGAAACATGGTGAGGTTGGTTATTATCTCACTCAGTTCTTGACTGGCCATGGGTTCATCTGTTCCTATCTTAAGAAGATGGGGAAGGTGGATTCATCAGATTGCATCTACAGTATTAACGAACTAGATAATGCTAATCACACCTTCTTCTCTCGTGGACGGTGGGTCCAAAACAGGCAGTTTCTTCAAGAGCACATTGATGTAGAGATATATCCTGACAATATTATTGCGGTGATGCTATAAAATGGATAAAATTGGAAGCTGGTAGCAAGTTCTGTTGAAGATATCCTCCGAACAAAGAAGACAGATCTGGATCACCACTGAAGATAATTCATTACGGAAGAGTGACCTACGGGCAAAGATAAAATGGCTCTAGCCTGAAGTAATGTGATAAACGGTTCCAGGCTAGTGTTCAGGAGTAACGGGGGGAGTATTAGTCGGCAGTCTGCCACTCATGAGCCCGACACTATGTGCGTAAATGCATTCCTTCCCCTAAAGAAAGAAAAAACTCCCACTTACTGGCTGCCAATTCTAAATCATATCCCACCGCCTGATGCTAGAAGGAAGAGTGCTCTCGTGCGCTAATATCATATGATAATGGATAATGCAGCCTATGTGGAGCGAAAACGGCTAAGATCAAGACACCCTGTTATTTCCACAGACAGAATTCTGTCAGACGAGAAGTTCGACATTCGACTCTCCTAGAGTCAAAATTGGCAACAACACTGCCCAGATCGATGTCGCAACATGCCCTGTATCCTGCGAAAACCGCCAGGTTTTGCTCAACCTTGCACTGTGTGGCCGGTCCTCAATAGTGGCCAGTGCGGCCATGGAAGATGTGCAAATGCGCTTCATAAGCGGGGAAAAGACAGTCTCTTATCCAAAATGTGACTGTGGTGCTGAGAAACAGACCATTGATCACTTAGTGATTGAGTGCCCAAACCATGCATATTGTGGAGACTTCAAGGACTTGTTAGCAGCAAAAATGGATACTGTATGCTACCGGTACGTGAATCGGCTATTTGAATATAGGTTTATGTAGGTGGTTGTACTTTAATAGCTGGAAGTTTTATCAAATTTCATGTATTTGATAATTTAATGTCTTAATGTGCCATGCACTAAATAAATAAATAAATAAATAAATACATATATAAATAAATAAATAATTTCTTCCTGAGATCTGATCAATAAAGAAAATGAATAAGAGCTGTTCATTTTGGAAATGAACACTCGTATTGAAACCAATCAGATGAGCCTGAATGGATGGTTTTATTACGAAAGAATTGCGGTGTACAAAACAGACCACATTAATATAGTCAGAATGAAACTGAGCGAGAATATTGTCTTCAGGGGAATCTTGCTAGCCCACGCTATCATGTTAAATAAATAAACATTACAGCGCTATCGCAAGTTACTACCCTACCAGGGAATTGATACCGCTAGAAGGAGAGTGCAGCTGTTGTGTATACAATACGTCATCTCGCCTCGTTATGGCTGCAGCGAGCGGCTTGCGGGGCAAGGGGGCGGGGGCTCATGTACAGTCATAGGCTACAATGAGAACACACAACACAGCGCACGGCCCAGCATGAATCAGGCACACAAATAACGTCTATCGCAGGCGTGTGGCTGGGCGGAGCGCATTAGTCCGATTTCCGCCACCGGTAACAATTCCCTGGTCGGGTAGTACTCAAGCCAGGGATTCATCCATGCGAGAGAGAAAAAAGGAAGGGGCGTGGCATATCAAGCAAGATACCACGTGATATTAAGCTCCCACAGAGTAACCAGCGATATTATACTCACATCAGAAAAAGAAAATCAGGAACATAAATCAAAATTCAATTCGATATTTTCCCTCTTTCTGAGCATAGAAAAAAAAATGACGCTCCCTGAATTACCAGAATTACGTGAAAACATACTATAGGATCTCGAATCCAAATACCTGTGAGTCATAAGCTTTCAGAAAATAAGGGCGGCTAATTTTTTAAACCCATTTTTACAGGAATTGAGATCACGTGATCAGAGCTTGGTTCCGGTCCGGCTCTAAAATATATAAATATCAGAACCGTAGTAGATTCACATACAGTCTAAGATCGCCTATGAGAGGCGTAAGCCTGTGTCCGTTGACCTAAGGTTTGGGTAACAAAGAAACCTTGAGTATACAGTATAAGTTCGAACTGTAAAAGTTCTTTAATTAAGTGTAAGCACACAAAATAAGTCGTAATCTTGTGGAATTATCTAAGATTGAGTAGGGATAAAAGCCACTGGGTTTCAACAGATAGCATAGAAGATTCAAGACTTCAACAAACAAAGAGACTTTGAACATCGCTCATAGCTAAGCCAGCTATTGAAATGAACTGTACGCGAATGAGCAGAAGTCGCTCGATATACATGTGAGCATTGTACTGTACCCGTTCGGCCGAGGTATGCGATGACCCATCTGCTATTACATCGCATTCCTGGATTTCCAGGGCAGAGTGGAGTTAAATGAACATGAAGTCAAATAAGGAATGTGTCGGAAATTCAGTTGAAATATCACAAAAGCAGAGGGTAACACGAGATAAAGTATCTCCAGGGTCGTTACGGGCTTAAATTTAATTTAAAAACTACAAATAGAAATGGGCGCCATCAACTGAATCCCTAGCAAACCACATCCTTCCTGGTTAAGCCTTAATTAAGACAAGGAAAGAATTAGGAAAACCACATCATCATCAGATCACAACTAAGATAAAAACAAATTTATTTAAAGTTTGGTAGTCAGACAGAAATATTAAACACACATCCTACCTAAGAGTATGGTCGAATGCCAACGTCATTGTCATTGTCCTGAAAATCGAACCATCTCCATGCTATTCAAAATGTACTTCATCCACATAAAATATGAAAATTTTCTAAAGTTCGCTTGGGTTCTCAGGTTCACCGTAGCACTATGTCTATGCGTCACTGACATTTGTTATTCCTGAGACCTAACTTCTCTTTAAGTTAACATCATGAATGTGGATGTCCAAAAAAATGAATCTGTCTGAACAAATTTTTCTAATAACACATATTTAAATATCAACTTATTTTATGGCTTGAATGGCATTATTCACATGCTGAAAATCTCAACAAATGCTCCAATAAATCTAACAATTAATTTACACTATATTTACACTGTCACTAATTATTGCTTGTTTGTGAATCAAAGAAACTTCACTATTCATTGGTTATCATCATCATCATCATATCAAAATAAAATATCTCTCACATTAGTTCTCATCTCTATATTCATTATATTCAAGTCAGAATAATTAATTCATTACTATCAAATCATTTAAATGAATATTATAATCATCAATTCATTATATTCTTCAATTATCCACACACTCTCATTTCAATATCTCATTCAGATTAAATCATCTCAATTCATCCATTTAAATTGTTTAATTCATTAATTCAAGTTGCAATTCATCAAATTATTTAAATCATATATCTTATTTAAATTTATTTAAATCCATTTAAATTTATTAATCATCAGCATCTTTAATTAATTATCACCTTTTAATTCAGTTATTCATCAGCTGTTTAATCACCTATTAATTTATTTAAATCAGTTAATTTATTCAATCTTTAATTCATCCATTTATTTAATTCACCGATTTATTCAAAATTTAATTTATCAATTTATTCAAATTTTATTTCATCCATTTATTTAGATTTTTATTTCATCGAGTCATTTAGATTTTTTTATTTTCATTGGGTCAGATCATTAATATGCTTAAACTTCAGATTTTTATTTTATAAATTATTATTATCAGAAAATCTTGTATTATCAAAATTATTTATTTAATTTCCTAACAAATTGTTTAATATTATCACTTCCAAGTTATATCTCGTATTTAATTATCATGCCAAAATAATATTATTGCCTTCACAAAATCACGTTGGATCTCACTATCCAAAACTTCATCATATACTCTCACTTTATCAAATACCATATTTGAATACCATAATTATTCCATATAACACCATAATTATTCCACATAACACCATAACTGGCAAGCCTCCGTGGCTTAGGCGGCAGCACGCCGGCCTCTCACCGCTGGGTCCGTGGTTCAAATCCCGGTCACTCAATGTGAGATCTGTGCTGGACAAAACGGAGGCAGACAGGTTTTTCTCCGGGTCCTCCGGTTTTCCTGTCAAAATTTCATTCCAGCAACACTCTCCACTATCATTTCATATCTGTCATTCATTTAATCATTGCCCCAGAGGAGTGCGTCAGGCCTCGGCAGCCGGCACAGTTCATATCCTCGCCGCTAGATGGGGGCTTCATTCATTCCATTCCTGACCCGGTCGGAGACTGGAAGCAGGCTGTGGATTTTCATTTCATTTCAACACCATAACTATTCAGCGCACAGCATGAATCTCAAAAATATGCTAGACTGGGTTCAACAACCTCATGTCTGCCTCAAAATACTCATCAGCAATATTGCAACTTCCAGTTGGCAACTTCCAAAAAATACCTATCACAAACTTCACTTAATCACGTTGCATGATCTACAAAAATATATAACTGGCTTCAAATTATTAACGCACACAATCTCCAAGAACTGTAATTAATCTGATCATATTTAGACAACTTCTTAAACAATAAGGACAAATTACCTTAGTAATCGTAATCCAATTCAAGATCTGCTTTTAAATAGAGCATACATTCTCTTAAAATTCTCAAAATTCACTTCAAAGAAAAACACCAATGTGTTATAATCTCTCACATCAAAAATATGTAATACTTATCTGCCTCAAAATAAATCTGACCATAAATGATTCATCTTACAAGATTCAATAACTTGAAATCCTTCTCAAAGGTATCAAACTCACTCACAAAAGAGTATCAAAAGTATCAAAAGTATCAGCTGTTAAATGAATGTACTCTCAAAAGAGTATAGCAACAAAATATTGGATTGGCAAACAAGAATTACAAAATGTAACCCTGCTGACATTTATTTTTAATTTATTTAACAAAATTCGACTGATGTGTGACTAATAGTTTCTTGTTTAATCCTCTTACGATCTTAAGTACACTCGGATGATAAAAATGAGGCCCTCGACTGGCAGGTAAGGTGTGTGCCACCACGCAATCGCCTAAAGCGAAAGGCCCTGCCCCGTAGACTACCATGATAATGCCCTGAACGATGGGTCAGGTGAGTGCCACCACGCAATCGCATAAAGCGACAGGCCCCATCTCGTAGACTGATGAGTGAGTGTACCTGATTGGAATCAAAAAGTCTCTAGTTGTCACATAAAAGCGATATTCATTCACTTGAGTGAATAAAATCTTAATATCACCAAACAATCCAATAAAAAATCCCTACTGATGAATTATACATACTCGCTAGTATGCAATGAACTGACGAAATAATTTATCCAATTGCAGATCACGAGTTCGAAACACTCGCCACAAAAAATATCTATCCAAGAAATACTATCCTTACTGAAAAATATCAAAAAAAAAACTTCTGCCTAATAAAGCCAACCAATGGTGAGAACGTCGTATAACGGTGCCTGCCATATCAGATGGTAACACCATATTCTAGCAAAAGGAGCAAAAAATATCTAAGCCATTTCAAAATAATCGTAGAACTCCTACTAGAAATATATACAAGTATGCCCAGTGTTCATGAAAAATCATATCAGGAAAGTCATAACTCTTACAATACCTTCTTATTTCAGCTGTTAATATAATTCAAAGATCGCCGATAATCCTCGTGTGTGCCACAAATTTCTCGAAAGATCGACGAAAACATTGTTTCACCCACTGAACTAATGATTGACTTCATATTCCAAGTGAATCTGATGTTGGATATCCTCTTCTTCAGGAACCGAATCCATCGCTCTGTGGTGCCATCACGTCTCCGTATTCGCCTAGCCCGACATGATGAACTGATTATTATCCATCACGGATATTGTCCAAACTCTTCCATAAAAGTTCAAAAAATGTAGAGTACCCCATACTCTTCGAATATGTCACGCCACTGTCCCATACAATGTTCGGTTTGCATATGACAAAGGTTAATCTCCACAGCGGCTGAATTTCACTAGTAGAAAATAAATTATTTAGAAAAGTGTATTGATTTCTTAAACACCCTGTATCTGTGTTCGTAACTGATATTTCATAATTGTTCATGAAAAACAACTATAATGTTGCACGTGCCACTGTTCACTGAGTGCATATTCTCGTAACTGTTCACTTGCCTAAAAGCATTAATATTGGACTGACCCCATGGTCGCCTTAAATATTCCGGTCTACAATGCATCATCTAATATGCCGTAATACCATAGAAATATGTCTAAGTCCATTTAAAGGTTCATAATAGCAGTGTATAATTCCTATCTGCTTGCACAATTGGACTGTCGAACACAAGTCCAAACTTATTAAGTTTGACAAAATGTCGAAATAATGTTCAGCTGCTTGCATGTCGCCTGCTTGTAAAATGTCGGCCACAGCACGACCTGTTCCGCCTCACTGTTCTCGTATAATGCGACGCTGAAAACTGGCCTCATTATATCACTTCGCTGTGCTGTTCGGTATTAAAAATGTAGCTCGAAATAATGTTTTCAATTCTATCACAAAGCTGCGTATTACTTTAATGAACTGTAACATTGGAAAAGCATTGCTGTTTCACATAACTATAGCCACGATGTTGAAAAGACATCTGCCCGAACACCGGCTCTCTTTCACTTCCACGGCTTGTGTAACCTGCCTTGCTAACTGATTCTCGCACTGCACACCGTGCTCCGCTCAGCTTGACTGACTGACCTACTTTCGTTCTCCTGGCGCACGTTGCTATCAGCTTGACTGGCTGGACTAATACTGCTGTCGTTTTCCTAGCGCACCATGTGCTCTGCTCAGCTTGACTGGCTGGACTCGTACTGCCGTTCTCAGACTGTGCGGTGAGCTCCGCTCGGCTCTATCACGTGACCTTCCCCTTCCTTCTGCGGTCATACGTCACAACTATAATCTCGACCACAATCATATCGGCAATTAAGTTATACCATAACTTAAGGAGTTATCTGCCTTTCTCCAAGTTATCACCATAAAGATTTCTTGATATTTCCTTCTCTTCTGAGATTATATAATATTATATTCCATATATATCTTTATAATACTCCAATATTCCTCCCATAATTCCATCTGCTTGACTGGTAGTGCCTCCTTCATCCTTGGCCTCCTACATCATTTCCTACCACTCTTCTCGACTCGATCTGAGCGCTATCTTTTCTTCTTTTCCCATAAATCTCAACTATGGCTCGATCTCAACTGGCGTAGCCGATAGCCTCAACTAGGTATCGGGTACAGTACGCAACCCAAGAGTTTTCTAGAAGTGGACCTGAGAACGTGTCCCAAAGTGTGATTTATTACAGTGTTAAAACAGCATAGTGCCATGTAGGTGACAAGCTTCGCGAGGACATTCTAGTGTTAATATTAAGCAAGTGTAAATGTATAATATTTGTACTGATAATTAACTATTATAATGTGTGTTCAAGTGAAAGGTGTTGTGATGAATATGTGTAAAGTGATGTCCAACCTTAAAATGGTGGGCTAAACGGAGATATGACCGGGGACGAAGAAAACCTGTTCTGGTATGCTACTTTCAAGTTCAAAGAGTGAGTACAAAAAATAAATTTTCATTATCAATTCTACTTTGAAGATGGAGGGAGACTGTTATATTTCAATTAATAATATATGTCAATCTCTTGGATTTAAGTTGACCATGTGACTGGGGGAATAAATAGTTGTACAGAGCGATTGGTCGTCAGGTATACACTAAGTCGGAATTGCCTATTTTTAATTGAAAGACAGGTTGATTAAGAATTAGATTTGTTTAGAGTGTTATTTTCCAGTGCCAGAAAATAATCACTCGAGATTTCAATAATAATAATAATAATATTTTCAATGATAATAATAATATTTTTAGAACTCAATTAACGATAAATGAACATGGATCACCAGATAATAATAAAAATAAAGATGTAATTAAAGCTGGACAAATCTGCGTAGTTGTGATTCTAAACACAGGGTGTTTGTATGTATAATTGTGATTGATAGTAGAACACATTCAGGTGAATAATGTGGTAATCCGGTAGTCGAGCGCAGCAAGAAAGTACTTTTGGTGAGTCAGTGTGTTGATGGGTGCAATAGCGACGAATTTATATAAAGGAGGCCAACGACAAGTCCTCATCAAATAGCGGAATAGATATGGTTCTGGTTAGAGAAGCGTGACCCCTACTCAGACATAGTTAATGATGCGGCATGTATATGTCCCATCCTGCGAGTACATTAGGATTAGGCATGTGATAAGCCCTAACGTTTTGTGATAGAAGAGAGATAGACAGCGAATTAAATAAGTGCACCTTAACACACTATATGTAAGTAGTATGCAGATGAAGAGTGAAGAAGCTACCATGGTAAGTGTCACAATTCATTATGTGTTGAGTGAATGGTTTTCCCATTAAGTCGATAGACACCGTTTGATGGTAGTTAGGTACGATCCATGTAGCATTTCTGTGTGTCCAAGTATAGGAATACCTGCAAGTTAATTTGATCAGAGGTATGGGCCCTGCATAACGTAAATTGTTGTTTATTCATGGATGTGACTTGTAGGGCAAATTCCCGACGTGTGAATTAGGAACTGTGTTTGAGTGTACTCCAATAATATGTCCTAGGGACGAATAAATATATTTTGTCTAACTAAACTGAATTTATTGTGAGGGGACGACGAATCGCTGATCCAGTTTAGATTTATTATGTAGCCTGGCTGCTAACGAGTCATTTTGAACTCACACCATAATAACGCTCTGTGAGCGATTGCCTTTCAAGGCACAGTTATGTTTGTATTTTTGTCAAGTGAGGGGCCCCAGTCACGGCTGTAAAATTGCTCCCTCATTCTTGGATGGTAGGAGTGGTAAATACTCACTTATCAAGTGACTTCATGTCATAAAATTTTGATGGATCTTGATTGATTTCTCCATCAACCACGTTAACCATGTTAACCATGTTATTAAATTAGGCCACTCTCTTACGCTAAAGGGCACATAAAATAGTGCACAAGTAAGCTCACGTAATAATTGATTTCTTTTGACTTTGGCACAAGTCAGTAATATGCTAGTTAATGCAATTTTAGGTTTATTCACCTAATGTTTATTATCTTCAATGTTTGAATGTACGTCAATAATTTAATAGATTGCCAGGAGAGATTTTTACCGCCAGAAATATTGTCAGGTTTTAGTGGCTTTATGTAAACTTTGATAGATTTATAGCTCATTGTAGATCATTTGGTAACTTGGTGAAGTTCTGGATCTTTGTGATCTTCGATTTTTTTATTCGAAGAAGGCGTGTGTGGTATGATTTGTGTTACAATTTCAGTAATGTAAATCAGGGTTAAATTCTTGTTTGATAATTCAGTTCATTTTTAATTGACGTAGACTACTTGACTCTCTTTTTAAATATTTTTGGATTTTTAAGAACCTGTATGTAGACCTCCCAATGTGCTGTAGTGTTTCTAATCCGAAAGAATCTGGTATGACCCCGAGGTCTGGCTGATATTGTTTAGAAATGGTCTACATTATTCACAAACTGTTACAGGTATATCATAATTTACGACAACTACACAACAAACTTTTGGCGGTGACCACAACTCCGATCTTCGTGTTTTCATTTCCCCAAGAAATACCTACATCATATACACCATATTATACGCATTCATTTATCTTTATATTTTATATATTTGATTAGGTATTATTCACGTAAGTAATTCTGTTTGTGAAATCATCCCTTGTGTGTAACTTGTTTCCCATCACTGCACTCACGAGTATTTCGATTTCCTACTTTGATGTATTTAATATAGTTTACACTTCAGGTATTCATTTTAATTGTTGAATATTTAGTCGCCACGTATTTAGTTCAGTCACGTCCGTTCTACGACTATCAACTTTTTAATATTTTCTCTTCTTATCCCCACTTTTGTTGTATCTTCTAGGCTAATCGGAATGCCGTACACTTATTTGTTGGAACTTTCTTGACTCTCTTGTCTAGTATTTTAATCTTTTATTTCCGAAATTATTTCTATGCAATATGTAGGCCTATTGCATCCCAATTTACTACCACTCTCGTTTATGTTTTTGACATAAGCCTTATGCACATTTTGTGCATATAGCCTACGGTATATCTCTTATTTTAAGATGTCTTAACTAAAACTAACCAGTTAGATTGTATTGCTTCCTCGTCAGCATGTTATTATTCCTTGAAGAATACATAGCTGTGATTCCTATTATATCTACGTGGCCTCAGTGTTCATTAATTCCTTAGATATTCTGCGTATTTACTTCCTTCTTCAACGTTGGTTCTAGGCGAAGCCCATGTTTCCGATCTCCCTTGAAAGTTCCGTATTGAACTTGCATTCACGTCCATGTGAATGTACGTTCAATTCACGCCCCTGGATAAGTTCCCTCCCTTTCGAATCTCTTGCCCTTTAGGTCTTCTTTATTCACCTTCTCCTAATCCTGTTAATATGGTCCCTGCGCAGGACTAAGCTACTCGCTTCCACTGCTATATCAACATCTGCATGGTTAAGCAGACTGAGAAGAGATGAAGTATACAGGCTCCTTATTACTGTGGAAATAAATTAAATTAAGTCATCAGGACCTAATACATCCAACATCGACTGATGAAAGAGCCCATGGAATCCAGAATGGAACGCCGAGAAAATTACTACTTGTGACATTCTCTGTCATTCCCAAGTTTTGATGGCTTACCACGCGTAATATTTACTTTATGCTGCTGGCTGAGGTATTCAATCATTATTTGGTTTATCATGAACAATGACGACCAAAACAGGTTAATGCTGTCAATATTATAAATAATCAACATACCTAATATTATTTGTAGATTGACTAAGTGTTGTTAGCTGGTAAGAAAGCCTAATACTTGCTAATGCATATAGGCTATAGGCTACCACATTGGGAAGTAAGGAGTAACTAACATCAAAGAGGATATTGTACAGCCCGGGGGCAGTACCCCCTGAGACCCACCCCGCCATCGTTCACCAAAACCACCCCAACTGGAAACACTATAGTTCCAGAACATATCTCTACACAGCAAGCGGCGACCACCTAAGCCTAGGAGGTTAGACAACGGCTTACAAAACTCACATAAACATTTACACTAAGAACTATCTGGGGCAGCTACACTGATGCAATGCTGACCAAGCAGCACCGAAACATATAAGAATGGAACCCGGAGTGGAGGGATTATCTGTTGTTCTGTTCTGTTCTTCGCCAGCGGCCCTGCCCGACGAGTTCCAGTTCTTCACCAGGTGAGGTCTAGTTGTGCTCAGAGTCCTTTATCTTTGTAAAACACCTACCCTGAACTACTGTACACATTACAAATTGTATCACATTTTATATTTGCTCAAACTCCCCAAGAGGGACATCACATCACATTTTACTGGCCAATAAATACATGGTCAGTAAGCATACACGTTTATCACTAATTACACTCCATCTTTACATCCTTATACCCCACCTGACCTTAGTCATAATTGCCCCTGACCGTAGAGGCCAGTAATCGCATTGTCAGGTTCTATTGTGCTCGAGCACGCGACTCGACTGCAGAGCGCCGAGTCACAGACTCTGCACATTTGCTGAATTGCTCAATCTACTTAATTGGCAGGCTAGTTTAGCAGCCTGCACTTAGACATTCATCCCCTGGCAGGTAATTGCATCTTGCAGGGACGCCCCCAATAGCTTAAGCACTCACACCAACACACTACACTGGTAGTCTCTCCTAACCACGGGAAACTACCCTCATTTCGGAAGCAATCCTCAAAATTAGCACAGATACAGTACCGTGATTTTCCCACCCCCCTACCAAGGAATAAAACATATTTGGTGGAGGCGCGACTACCACGCAAAATAAGGGTAAGGGACTCAAACAACGAGCCCTCGTGGTAGAACGATCCGTACCGCACGCAGCCAAGCAAAAGTGATTTTTTTTGGGAGAAAGCACTATTTTTTTTCTCCTCTTTAGAAAACGAGGGAATTTTTAACCCGACAACCCACCCCAGTATAGCGAGCCATTGCAAAACACAATACTTTTTATTTTTTCTTAACACATATATAAATATGAACACACCCGCACGACAGGCCATGCTGTGGAACATTGACTTGTACCAGGGGATTATAGCATCCCACAGCCGAATTAGGGCACAGCAGGACCACTTGCGAAAATTGCAAAAGCTCGTGCAGAGGCAATAGGGGCCGATCATGAGGGCACTTACCAACCCGCAGGGCATCAGCGGAAAATCCCGGAAAATCAGGGCTCGAATAGCCACAATTAGACTACAATTAAATCTTACACACTGGCGGCTACATAAAAGACACGATCGGCTGACTCAACAATACTACAGACTGAGGGAGCAATACCATAGGGCGCAAACATAGGACACAAAGATAGCCGACCAAGCCAAAGAGCTCACGAGCGATTACGCCAAGCTTTGGGATGAATTTGTAGAGCTCCAAACTACTAACATTCATTTTGAGCTGGGAACAGGAAACCTCACAAAGCACGGAGACGACATCCTAACAATGCAACTCACACGGATGTCCATCTCAGACACCAACAAAACAAAGGAAAAGGAGGCAGCCGTGGCCATACCACAGGAATCGGCCAGAGTAAGCTCCAAAACGCTGCAGAGGCAGGCGCACACACATAAACAATTGTCGGAACCAGCCCAGAAAACCATTAGGGCAGACCATAGGCGAAACCGGGGACATATCCCTCCAATACCAACACAGGGAAGAACGGGGCTCCCCACCCTGACGTTACATAAAAGGGCATCCGAACAAACACCTAGGGGGAACAGGGAAAGACACATTAGGGAAGAGCGGGAGAGGGCCTACAGACAGCCTCACTACCGGGACTATAGAGGCCCAACTAGAATGACAGCAGGGGCACATGCAACGATGAGGGATGAGACCCGCAATCGGCAGCGAAACGACCTGAGGGGGCGAACGGATGAGCGAGGGCCACACTCGCATGACATCTGGACATCCACAGTACAATACGACGATAGGGCATACATGTCCACCAGGCATACGGGCCTTACTACGTACGCAATGGCTAATTCGAAGCGAGGACCATGGGTGCAAGTGCAGACGTTGACACATACAGAGGTCCACACCCGGCACACATACATAACCACACACAGTTGGTAGAACATTAGCCCATCCACACGAAATCATGTTCCAGCAATGGGAGACACTCATCAAACAACACAAACGGATAGGGACTAGCGGTACCAAAGTTGCCGAGCAGGCCATATGCCTCAATAGGCAGTACGCCCAAATTTGGGGAGAATATCAGGAACGCCAAGCCAACAAGGCCATTTTTGAGTTCATGGCAGGGCCACCAGCCCAGCCTAGAGAGGACATAGGCGTAGATACTCTAATTCAGTAATTCGCGAGGATGTCCCTCTCGACACGTACCGCCACAAAAAGTAAGGAGTCTGCCGTGGCCATAGGCCAGATATCGGTCAGACTACCCTCCAACACATTGCAAGGGCAATCACAGACAATTACACGACCCTTACCGCCAGTTCAGAGGGCGATTTCGCCAGAATGGAAGCGGACACTAACATGTGCACCCCCAGTGCAAAGACATACAGGGGGATTGTTTACAGTTCACCAGGGTGTAACACACACGCCTGCACACACTATCCTGCATCCGCAACAAAATACACGGGGTTTAAGGGTAATTTTACTGCCTACCCCACGCGGCCAGGCAGACAGAAGGGCATACACGCTCACAGACACTAACAGGGCAGCAAAGAGCCAGCACAGCCCTTCAGGCGCAAGCATACCTACGCATATTAACAGGCACTACGGGGAACGTAGGCTTAGGCCTGCTTGACTTAAAACACCCCTGAAAGAGAGTAAAGAAGCGCCTCAATGGGATCCGGAAGCCTATGCCTTCATAACAGGGCGCAATAATTCACCCCGACGAGCGAGGGCGTGCGCACAATAGTGAAATTCACTGACCGCACAAGCCCATGGATAAATGATCCCAAGACCTTCACGGGGGCGCGTACACACAAGTAACACAAAAGACAGGTTCTACCCCTGTAGAGGGTAAACACACAAAAACTCATGCACAAAACTGTACAATTTACATGCATATACATATATTTGGTCCATAAGTGTACATTTTTCTCACACTGCCCATAGCAGGAATTTTTCTTGTCCCCATAACAGCGCTCAAACTAAGCATAAATACCATGGGATAACACTCACGGTTCAGGGGAAAATACTATAAATTATTTTTGAGGTCACACACTAAACGTAAATACCATACAAACAGTCAATAACACTGACATAACTGTCCCAGAGACACAGGCCCAAAAGGCAACAGGAATGAGTGTCCTGAGCAAAGACGGTCTCAAACCCGCGACCTTCTGAATACCAGGAATGCAAGGTCGGGTAGCTATCCAATTGGAGGATACAGCAATAAGGGACAGTCACGCTAACAGGGATTAATATGCATAAGATAATATAACCGCCTCCGACACCTAGACACCAAACACGCGACTAGAAGCCCGGGGACACTCGTGCATAAATACATCACCTACTCTCACAGTCATCTAACTACCACCGACCAACATATTCGCCCCAGGCCAACAATAACACAAAATTTGGGGTCACAATTATATATGAACAGAGGTAGGGTTTTTTACATAACGAGGAACCCAAGGCACACTGTATATGCTGACAATAGAAAGGCGTGTCAGCAAACCCACGCACATTGTCTCAACACATGTGATAAGCGGACCGCTGGACTAAGCGAGCAAGTACTTCCTACACAATTGAAAGTTGACACTATTGCCAGTCAGCGATAAGACATAAATGAACATGCGACTTTCGCAAGTACCACACAGGCTAGGAGCGCTATCGCCCTGGCAGTAATACACACAATCATTCACTAGAGAAGTCAAAGCCATATTACGCCCACAAAATAAATCCAGGGTCGACCAAAATTCATACAGTCAATAAACATGGGACATAGATACAGGGGCGCAGGTTCGTTCTAAGGTACTCGCTACAACAGCCTACTTAGGGCATCAGCGACCCCGGGACTGCCAATAGGGGACGTACCGGGAACGCCAGACCTCCACGGAGACCACAAGACCTTCCTTTTGAACCATAGCGCCCGACACCTGAATACGGGGACGCCACTCTCACAGACAAAACGGGTAACACCGCATTTTCTACGGCAAAAAAAAATCATGGCAATTTGGATTTCCCCGGACATACAATTTTTTTTTTTTTTTTTTTTTTTAGCGTATGGCTTTTAGTGCCGGGAGTGTCCGAGGACATGTTCGGCTCGCCAGTTTTGTAGCTGCTTCGAGACGGACACCCAATGGGTGAGCTACAAGTACCGTTGGGGAGGGAAGGAGGGAAGTTGGAATGTAAGGACGAGGAGTTGGAAGGTAGCGGCTGTGGCCTATAGTTAGGGACCAACCCCGGCATTTGCCTGGAAGGAAGATGGGAAACCACAGAAGACCATCTTCAAGGTTGCCGGCGGGGGGATTCGAACCTCCTCGCCTCCCGGATGTGAGCGACTGCCATCAGTCATGCCGTAGCCACCACGGCTAACTCACCCGGTGGACATACAATGATAAGGCAAGACACAATGGAGAACGAAAAACGATAACAAATTCCCAAACAAGCTTGTAAGCGGAAAAAAGGTGACAAGGTAGCACGTTGGCCTTACAAGAACGAAAACACATGTCAACATGCAGACAGTGGCGAAAGTCACGTTTCGTTAGCCTTCATACGTAACATTAGAAACTTCCTGTAAACAGGGATACAAAACAAATACACTCCAAAAAAGCGTTGCAAATAAGCGGATTCCAGCGCGTTGCAACACACTGTTGCCGGTAGACATTCTTGTCATAACAAGACGTGACAATGACATGCAGACATGATGACAATCGCACAAAAACAATAACAATAACGACATACAGTGACACGGACGTAGATACAGGAAGTGGGAGCGCCTTTATAATAGGCACCGCTGCCAATATTGCACAAATACTGTGGGCCGGATCAGGATCCCATAGGCCTACCATCACCGACACTAGGAACATGTCTACAAGGGTGATAACACTCAGCACGCGGCACCTGACAATTAGCCACGCGACACGAGATAAAGCCTTCTCCGATAACATCCCACGCGCCACCAGACATGAGCGATAGGCGACCTCACACATACAGCCGCGCTAATTACAGCCACGGCCACGTCCTTCCCACAAGCGCCCAACAATCAGGGGCGGATACAGACAGATTCCATGAGGGAACAAACCCCCCCACTAATAACTTCTTTTCTTAGTTTTTTTTCTATCCCTAAAAGTCATTATAGGCAATCAGGCCATGAGAATTTACACCTACGATCGCATGCTACCCCAACGTTATGAACAGGAGACCAGGTTATGCCGTGACGTCACAGCGTCACCGCACTTAAACATCCTAAGGGCAGCCCGAGGGCGGTGCCCACAGACACAAACATTCCCACACAACATAGGTCTCAAAGATCCACAGGCACTCCATAGACTGGCATTTTAGGAGAGAGCAGATGCTTTATGGCATCTCAACTTAGCCAGCGTACATCCCAAGGAGCGGGTAGAGAACATATAGTGAGTAAGAGAGGATGACACACCGCGGCAGGTGTAGAGAAGGATAGTGCCATCAGGATGGCCATGGTACCAACTACGGGCTACCATCCCAGTACCCTTCCTCCTACATATCCTGTCACCTACAACACCATCCAACACAGACACACAGACACATAAAAACAGCTACACTACATTCCTAAATATACATCGGGGTTGATAGACTTCATGCTTCTAAGAAATTAAGGTATGCTGCACCTTGGCCCCAAACGCCTACACCTGAGTATTAGGGGTGAGTCGGATATTAATATCGAGCGGCAATGCGCATCTCCATGTAGAGAGATGAGGCCACATTTATACTAACAAGAATTTTATTAAAAAATCCCGCATGCATGGGACATAAACTTATTGTATCCCAGCACAGACCTTATCCTCAAGTGAGAGCGGCCACGCCTCACATCCATCCCAATGCTTGAAATATCCTATCCACACACTAGGGATTGTATCATTATTACGCCCGCATGGCATTTTTAAATTTTGCACACCTGGGAAAAACCCACCCCATCCACTCACAGTAATTACCTCCTAACAGCATCATCGGCTCCCGGCCACCATAAGCATGGAGTTCAATGATGCACGACCCCTCCTACCACGCTTTGACTCCATTCAGCAAATAACACCCCTGGATCCTAATAACAAGGGACCCAACGCCCTACAAACCTACTAACTCCTCTAGGAAAATACCAAGGCATCACCGCTGGAGAGCCAACACGGCAATGACAAGCCTAAAATAGCCAATGCATTTCGAAGATTCAACAACCCCAGAACACTAAATTTTTTTTTACATAATTACATTGTACATACAAACATAGTTGCAAAGCACATTTATTACAAAAAGGAATCTGACACCACACTAGATGGTGATGACCAGGTAAACGGAGGGAGCAGAAGCTCCACGAAAGGGCAGGGACGGGGCCAGACGCCAACAGATCCTGACCCAGACTAAAGACGGAATAACGAAAGGTCGAAGACCTGCAGGGGAGACTTTTGACGGCTAGTAGGAGAATTAGCCAGCTCCACACTTGACTCAGGAGACGAACCTAGAGACGACCACATTAGGACTAGACTCTTAGCTAGTTGTAATATAAGTAGAGCTCCTATGGCGGGGAGCAAGCCATCCATTTCGAGGAAGTGAAGATAGTGTGCCAAGGGTCCAGCGGGACAACCCCTGGCCACGCAAGACCTCATCGGGATATGGGGCGAAGAGGATTCCCGGACGCTAAATTCCCGGATGATATTATTTTATCGGATGATTTTTTCCCGAACGATGTCCCGTGCCCACATAAATGGATGACAGCGAGTCTCCAGAGCTTAAATGGTAACGCACCGGGCGGCCAGAGATATTAAATAGGTATGCAACGGGCTGCCAAAAGGGGTTCTGTGTGCAACCCAGCAATAAATACAAATGAATGACAAATGGCGAATAATGCCAACACAGGCAGGTATAAGAACAACGGAAAGGATATCCGCGCGAGGCGTCTGCTCCTTCGCAACGCCGTCGCGCAGGCCTATATTAGTTATTAAGGGGAGAACCCCACGAAACACATGGGTGACAATGTGCAAGGGAAGTCACTAGGTAGGGGTAACTCCTTCTAGGCGAAAGGTAATTCCAAACTACTATACGTACGGGTCCATTGGAGGAGCCGTGTTGAGCACGAAACGTAGTGCCCAAACCACAATCTGCATGCGTAGTCACTCGGATTACCGATACCACAATGCAAATTGGACGAAGGTCCCTGGGTACTATACGCATGCTCGCGTATTTCGACAGTCAAAGGCGCAGTGTAAGCCCTAGTAGGCACCCGTAATCCCAATACCCTCCTACGCATTGCACGCCATCAAAATTCTAGTAGGTAAGGTAGTTGCATTTGGAACGCAACTTAGACTTAAGCAAATTTAATAAGCACTGTTGTAAAACAGTAGCTACAGCACATTTCCGCACTAGACTAAGGACCATTTCGACTCGTAAATACAAATTATTTTTTTCAGTATTAATTAATATAGCTTAGACTAAACACATTTTTCATTAACACAGAGCGTTCGGCACCTGGCAACTAAAATCGTTACCAGGGTAAGACCGACAACACATATCGGAACCACGCGTATGCGACGCGAACGCGACACATGGCGTTCGGCACCTTATAGGGTAAGTCCGAACAACATCAAACGGCACAGGTAATGTGAACGCGACATATATACGCGAGACGTCCGAAGCGATATCGCCGGTACAGCAACCGAAGCTTACCGACCACAGTGCTGCACAATGAACACAACAGATAGCACATATGGCCAAAGGTACTTACTTACTATGTATTGATTTCAGAGAAAGGGACCCACCACTGCAGCATCGTGGGAGCACAAATGATCATGACAAAATGTAAAGGTAAGGTGGACCACCAACGTCACATACACTACACGCAATTGGAGTACACTGAGGAGACATACAATTACACAGGTACATAAAAAAGTAGAATAAAGTAGGCTAAGATAAGACTCTAGCCGGCTTAGGTTAAGGTAGAATAATATAAGGTGCCAAAGGCAAACGATATCGGCACGCACCGATAAATGGTACATTTGAATGACATAACATTGTTCTGCTCTATTACAGATCACCCGAGCGGCAATACAATGCACGCAACCCCGTCTGGACAACTCTAATATATTTTTTCCACAGGTCCATGACGAAGTGCACATACCTTTTGTAAATATATCTTTCACACACACACATATGTAATACACTTTCTCGAGCATACACACGTACACACTGCAGCGATTTTAGTCGCGCCCATAAGGCGACGGCGCTGCGATCAGCATCGTCAAGTGACCGTGGGGCACCGAGCGATGCTGACGAAACCACACATATAGAAACGCTTCATTAATGAGCGACATACGGTAGACAGGGGCAGCGCAGAGGTTGTAAGCGCCCATCCTCGCTACCAAGGTGAATTTTTTCTACCCACAAGGAAAAACTCACGATAGGTAAATAGATGAATTAGCGGCATGACCACTAAACAGCGACTACAAAGGAAATAGCAAACGAAGGGAGAAGGAGTAGCCAAACGAGAGCGCTCAAAGAAGGCCTAGAGAGTGAAAAAGAAGGTATCAGGCTCATGAGCAGAACGGTATAGTAATAAGTAATTTATATTGTATCATAATTGTAGAAATATTGTAAATCCTAAACACACACAACAATATTAACGCACGAGTGTATACCTATGCATATGTAACACCATTCAACAGTGATTATACTGTTTTTCTTTCCTTTCTTTCTACTAACGATAAAACTTGTAAAGGTGTCCCGTATCATCCCAACAACAATAAATCATTCTGATATACCTTTAAACTTATACCCTGGGGCACCTGTTTTTCTATTTTCTTCCATCTTTTATACAATACCTTGCAGGGAGCAATTTTTTCCCCCACACAGCGTCGGACGGCACAACCACCCGTCCAACCATGTTTTTTTCCTTCCTGCATAGCACCAATACGCATATAACTTCAAGAACATGCATTTTTCTGTATTTTTATTTTTTATTATTTCAAAAGTCAAGTTTTATAGCGACTAATTTTAAATGAATAATGAACATGTATATACCCATAACCCACCCCCTCTGAGCACACACTAAACTCACATCATCGCCAGGACAACACGACATCAATACACCTACACCACACCGACACTGAAGAAGAAGAAGACAACGAGGAAAGACCATTACAACGACGCGCCCACTCTACTTCCCATTCGCGAGGACGCGAACAAACGACGAAGGGGACTTGTACAGCCCAGGGGCAGTACCCCCTGAGACCCACCCCGCCATCTTTCACCAAAACCACCCCAACTGGAAACACTATAATTCCAGAACATATCTCTACACAGCAAGCGGCGACCACCTAAGCCTAGGAGGTTAGACAACGGCTTGCAAAACTCACATAAACATTTACACTAAGAACTATCTGGGGCAGCTACACTGATGCAATGCTGACCAAGCAGCACCGAAACATATAAGAATGGAACCCGGAGAGGAGGGATTATCTGTTGTTCTGTTCTGTTCTTCGCCAGCGGCCCCGCCCGACGAGCTCCAGTTCTTCACCAGGTGAGGTCTAGTTGTGCTCAGAGTCCTTTATCTTTTCTAAAACACCTACCCTGAACTACTGTACACATAACAAATTGTATCACATTTTTTATATTTGCTCAAACTCCCCAAGAGGGACATCACATCACATTTTACTGGCCAATAAATACATGGTCAGTAAGCATACACGTTTATCACTAATTACACTCCATCTTTACATCCTTATACCCCACCTGACCTTAGTCATAATTGCCCCTGACCGTAGAGGCCAGTAATCGCATTGTCAGGTTCTATTGTGCTCGAGCACGCGACTCGACTGCAGAGCGCCGAGTCACAGACTCTGCACATTTGCTGAATTGCTCATCTACTTAATTGGCAGGCTAGTTTAGCAGCCTGCACTTAGACATTCATCCCCTGGCAGGTAATTGCATCTTGCAGGGACGCCCCCAATAGCTTAAGCACTCACACCAACACACTACACTGGTAGTCTCTCCTAACCACGGGAAACTACCCTCATTTCGGAAGCAATCCTCAAAATTAGCACAGATACACTACCGTGTTTTTCCCACCCCCAACCAAGGGATAAAACAATATAATACCAGAGGCCCGTGTTGAATAATTTTCATTATATCCGCCCCAATCTATCTTCCAAAAAAATAGCAAAGAAAACCCAATCATTTCTCTCCGGTAAGGGAAACCTAAGGAAGTAAATCCCTAACATATCAGCTTATTTTTATGAGTATTCCGCAGAGCTAGCCCCTTTGTGGACCAATTAACATTAATATATTTTACCTTTGACAACATTAGCTCTGACAAAATGTATCACAGGCAATCAACAATAGGCTATATTCGAGACATTTTGAAATTTGTTGTTCATTTTGCAATGTTGGCAGCGAACATACATATGTAGCTGCATTTTGATAATTATATTATAGTTCCTTTTGTATTGACGTTATTTCATAAAATAAAACTACTTAAAAATCTATTATCTAACACGATTTATTAGTTGATGCTATAATATGAAATATCGAGTCAGGTTTGCAGACATGACTTCTAAATTCCAGTGGAACTCTCTTGCCTGCCCCTATTTTTCGTTCTAACCTACATAACCTTCAAGTTTGACTATAGAATCAGTTACCTCTCTTCTATTATAAGCCCCAGCCCCTCCTCGCTATCCTACACTGGTTTAAAACTTTTGGTTGAATCCCATGACCCTCTTGAAATGTGTTATGTGAAGGAAGGAGAAAAATAGGCTAAATGAAAACCATAGGTAATTCAAAAGTTTATTTTTATTTTGTGGAGCCTCCGTGGCTGGCCGCTGGATCCGTGGTTCAAATCCCGGTCACTCCATGTGAGATTTGTGCTGGACAATGCGGAGGCAGACAGGTTTTTCTCCGGGTACTCCGGTTTTCCCTGTCACAATTTCATTCCAGCAACACTCTCCACTATCATTTCATTTCATCTGTCATTCATTTAATCATTGCCCCAGGGAAGTGCGACAGGCTTCGGCAGCCGGCACAGTTCATATCCTTGCCGCTAGATGGGGGCTTCATTCATTCCATTTCCCTGACCCGGTCGGTCGACTGGAAGCAGGATGTGGATTTTCATTTCAATTTTATTTTGTATTACACAATACAATAATTGTATATGTATTGTGCCCATTCGTGAAGTGATCGGGGGATCATCTGTCGCTAATGATCTTCCCGACCCCCTCAACCTTCAGGCCCACAAGCTGAGAGGATGGGATGTGTTCTCAGACCAGCTCCAGCACAAGACCGTTAACCTCAGTGATCTGGGCAAAGTCTGGATCAGTCATAGACAGGCCAAGGAAACACATCCCTCAACACAAAGCTAAAATGAATAGTCCAGGCTTAGGTAAAATTCGCTAAAACATTTATTCAAATCAATAAACCCCTAACCTACCTTGGAGGGTTTAAATTTCGGCCAGTCCGCCAGAAAAAATAAAAAATGAATATCAATGACGTTAAGTTCCCCTCTCAAAGGACCTAATACAACGAAAGTGAAAAATCAAACTAGGAATGTGACAGGGAAGAATGGACCCTGAGCAATTAGAGAAGAGCATTTATAATACTAATAGTTACATGCATTGAATCTACATCAAGGAAAGACATTTAACTTGCTTACAAGCCTGACATGAATTACATTTACAGTAATGCACCCATAAAGAATAATCTAAGCTATGATGATGGCACTTCCAGCATTCCCGTTATTGTTAATTTGATAGCTAAGTCCCAATTGAAATGAAACACACGATGAGAAGCATCTCTAACCTGAAGAATATAAAAAAATATTTTTTTATTTATCGTATGATGATACAGAGTTAACATAAAAGTTCATACACTACATATAAAGTTATATATACAGTTATATACATAGTCATAAACGCAAGTTCTTGGTTTAAACTTCCAAATCCAGGCCATCAATCCACTGAAGTGCCTCAGAAGATGCATGATGAATGTCACCTACTGACCCTTGGAACGCTCGTTGCGGACATTCACCAACAATATGTCCGATGGTTTACAGGGTAGCTCCACAATCGCAGATAGCAGAAGTAACCCAACCCCATTTGTGAAGCAGGAATCCACATTTGCCTTGTCCTGTACGGATCCGGTTAATGATTCTCCATTGGCGTCTGGGGAGTTTGAAACCTTATATCCAGTTGGAAGGGTTCTCAATCAGATGTGCATTGAATACTGATGATTCTTCCCACATAGTTTTCCATGCTTCTGAGATATTAAATGAAGAGTCTTCAAGAAGTACTGCAGAGCGCCAAGGTGGTTTTCTTGACTTCATCCGTTGATTACCTGCTTTTGCTACATCAGTATGTATGTGTAGCTGGGGGTTCTTCTGAATGGTTTTCCAGATCTTCAGGAGAGCCTCTGATCTTCGAAGAGCTGGAGGTTGGATGTTACTTAGAACAGGTAACCATATAGTGAGTGTGCTACTTATGCAGCCCGTAATCAGTCGCATTATCTGGTTAAGTTGCACATCTATCTTCTTGGAGTGGACAGCAGTATTCGGCAACGGAGTATGATAGTGCTAGAGCAGTTGATCGTAAAGTTTGAGCGCTGGAACCCCAGGAGGTACCAACAAGCTTCTGAATGATGCTATTGCGGGTCTTCACCTTTGCGGCCACGTTCGTGAGATGTTGTTTGAAGGTCAAGGACCTATCAAGTGTTATACCAAGGTACTTAGGCATGCTGCAGAACTGCAAAGTTTGTCCTCTGAATTTAACTTCTGGTTTGTAATTAGAGAACCTATTGCGTAAGTGAAATGCGGATACAACCGTTTTCTGATAATTAAGGTGGAGGCACCATTTCTTGAAATATGTGTCCAAGACTTCCATGTCGGCAGTTAGTGTATTTTCAGCATCGGTGAAGTTGGAGTTCTGGCTTACCAAACATATGTCATCAGCTGATAAAAAATATAAAAAATAACAACAAAGCCAACTTGATTACACACATGATACAATTTCATAAACGAAGCAGAGCTGTTCAACTGGATCCAGTGGACAGCTCTGTAAGAATACAAATATCAAGCTTCACATACAATAAATGTGAAATATAACTTATAAGACACTAAACATGGAATAATGCAGGCTAAGGAAATAGGCGTAGAGGATTTCGGTTATTAGGTCTTGGATTTTACAAAAGTTTACACACCATATTGACGGAGAGTAGAAAATTAAAATGTCAGACGCATACACGATACGAATTTGCAACCTCCAACTTAGGCTTCTGTTACTCTACCTCTGAGCTTATATCGAGACACTCGTAATTCTCTCATCAAGGGTTCATCTGTGTCATTGGTATATACATTAGCATGTCCAACATATTGACTCAGTGGCAGGGCAACGGCAGTCAGAGTTGGATGTCACAGGTTAGTGTCCCACATGGTTTGTACATTTTTACTTCATCTTCTATATATGTGGCTTGTAGGCTCACTCTTTGTACGATACACAGCCTATTAGTTGAAATTTCCTAACTCGTCAATGGGGTCGACTTTCACAAAATATGACATTACAGGGTTTTTCATATAAAGTATGAACGGCAAGTGGCGGTTTTGTTATCCGCTGCAGCGGCCTTGGCCAAGCTTGTAGCGAGCCACGGACCCCTGCTGTATTATTGAAAGCGCGCGTATAGTACATACTTGACCTTGCAATAAGCGTGCAGGTGTTCAGTCGCTAGTCTGAACCTCAGCTAACATGGTAAGATAGTTATCATTGCAACATCATATTCTTTTAAGTAAAACATATTTTAAGTACGAGTCGGCTCGGCGGGTACGTGATGCATTTGTTCATTAATTTCCTGATGAAGTGCCACCTTCACTAGCACAGATTCACGTAATTGTAAAGAAATTTGACACTACTGGCTTAGTGCTCAATAAAAACATGCGCGCACACGAACAGTTTTAACATAGGATAAGCTAGATGACATTGCCGAGAATTCTTAAGGTCTCCGAATAAATCACTTACAAAATTAGCACAGCAAGTGGGGGTTTCGGGTTTCATCTGCATACAGAGCTACAAAGTTGTTACATATCAAACCGTACAACTTTATACGGGCCCATTGTTTAAAACCTGCTGATCCAGCCACAAGAGTGAGATATTGTGAGTGGTATCTTGCATCATTGAATGATCGTTTATCAGCTTGTGTTCTGTTCGTATGAGGCCTGGTTTCACCTTAATGGTCGTGTGAACAGTCATAGCTCTCGCTATTGGTGTGCAGAACACCCTAATGGTGTTTATGAAGTCCCTCTTTATGATAAGAAGATCGGTGTTTGGTGTGCTGTTCGTGTCCGACGAATAATAGGGTCAATTTGTTTCGAGACGACAGTAAATGCAGAGAGGTACAAAGAGGATATTATGAAGACGTTATTCAATCAGTTAGCGGAAGAAGAAAAATCGCGAGGGTGGTTTCAACAAGATTCAGCCCCTGCTCATACAGCAGAAGATTCCCTTCGTACAATCTCGGAAGTGTTTGCAGACAGAGTGATCAGTGTTGGTCTGTTTCCCCCTCGTTCTCCAGATCAAACAGTGTGTGATTTTTACTTGTGGGGTAAACTGAAAGAACAAGTGTATCGAACAAATCCTCACACATTGGAGAAACTGAAATGAAACATTACGCATCCAATCAGAAACTCACTCGCGTCAGCCAGAATGTGGTTACCAGATACAATGCCTGTATAACACAGGAAGGACGACACTTCCAGCATCTTTTATTAGGTAAGATTTCATATAGGATTGTACACACGCGTAAAGCAGGGGGCCGCGGGGCGCTACAAGCTCAGCCAAGGCCGCTGCAGCAGCGGATAACAAAACAGCCTCTTGCCGTTCTTACTTTATATGAACGACCCTGTGTTTGGGTCTTTATCATATAAAATCAGAGAAATCAACTAAACTAGAAAACCATAACATAACAGAAATTTCTAATGCACAAAACAAGACTTCAACAACCCCCAGTGCAACAGTATAAACAGCAATAAATAGCTGCATATACTGAGGAACACGAAACGTGCTACACCTTAAAACAGTACTGGTATGGCACAGAATGGTAAAGTACGGTATATTGAAAGGAAACTGATTAGTCCCTTGTGCATAGAATTATATGAATAACATTGTTTGAGCATCCTTGAAACAGAGTCACTTTTAGTGATCTCAAGAGTAGCCCACATATTGAGACTCATGCCCTAAAGTTCCTGGGTTTGATTGCAAACAAAACAAAATATTCTGATCTGTTTTGAACATGCAAAACTGAGAAGAGATAACAAAAAATCAATCTAGTCTGTTTGGAACATGCAAAACTGAGAAGAGTTTGGCTTAGTTCGCACCACAGCGATCCACTCAAATGATGGTTCCTAAATTAAGGCCATGGCTGCCTCCTTCCGAATCCTAGTCTCACCAACAAATGCACTACAAACAACCTATACTTACAGTTACCGGGAATGTAGCTCTGCACTTCCCCATCCCACTCCCCCCGGTAAACTACTGCAGCGTGGCTGTGTCTGATTGTGAGAACCTGTTGTCACACGCGTCAATGTTCTCAGGTAGGGAAGTATTTGGCTTGCTCCCCACACCGCTCTACACCCCCTCCTGCCGCTGAGCTCTCAAGGTCAAGTGCAGATGAACGCCGGTATCCACACACAAGTTGATATGGCTAATGGCCACAACATTCAAGAAGCAACAACAACAACAGCAATCCTTGATAACATGGTTTTCCAGCAGACACCCATGACCTTCCAAGGTAAAACAGCTCACAGCGATGATTTGTTCTGAAACAGTTATTTCAATGCTCCCAATAATATGTATGTATGATGTTCTTGACTAATCTTGACATGAACATTGTCAGGAATATGCCAGCCATCCCAGTTTTTCATCCGGGTGGCAAATTGGTTATGGAGTTACAAGCAGAGGAATCTATGACATAAATGTCCAGAAATATGGGTCCATAGTAAGTTACAACTATTCTATTACGTAACATATCTACATTAATATGCAACGGTTGAGAATAAATATTTCGGTAATAAAAGAACAACTCCGTAGGCCACAATATATAGACTAAGCATCACATCTGCTACCTCTCCATACTTTGATCATACAAACATGTTGTTCTCATTTCAATAGCTTGGGACATAGTGTTCATCAGCCCCAGGTATTTATGAGTGTGTTGCACTTATCTGTATTTCTGTCATGGGTGTAGCAGTATGTGTAAATATATTAGGGACAAGGATGGAATAGGTGCCCCAGGATTTTAAATAAGGTACGGTACTATCACAGCATTTGTCGCAAGGGAGTGTCGAATAGCCTCTGTCAATGCCAGGATTCAAACCGTCAATCTCTCTACTTGTCGCAGCTGCCCAACACAGCCGTAATGCATGACTTAACGAGTATGGCTATGCTGCAGGATGTCATTCCAACTGACTGGTATCAGAACTTGAAAAAAAAAGTTTTTAAACGCTTCTAAAGGCTATCATCGGCTCTAAGACTCTGTCTCCAATAAACTTTATTATTAGAGTCGAAAACCCCATGGAAACAGACCCTAACTGAACCTGAAAGATTCATCACTACATGGAAGTGATCCCTATGCCTCACTGCCGCCTAGCAAAACCACATTGCTGCAAGTGTCTTGTAGCATTCCCTTGAACCCAGAGGAATAAGTGATCGCCAGCTTACTAAGGATGCAAGGGGAATATTTTCCTCTTCAGACTAAACAGAAGGAAAGCAAAGACAGTAGGCCTACATATAGGGATTTATTAGCATTATTAGTAAGAATCACGCAGGCTAATTCCTTAGGAAGCAACGAGGACAGGTAAATGGTTTACAGGTCCTCATTTTCTATCACAGTGAACCTTTTCCACACACAAATAAATATCAGTCATGTAGTACTTACTGCTCAAATAAGCACTATTACAAATTTACATGATAGAATGAGACCGGCTGAATTATATTATTGGTATAACACTCTCCAGAAAATTGGACCAAGAGCATTTGAAACCTACTGCTGGCGGCTTTCCAGATATGGGGATTATATGCTATGTTGATCAGTAGCCTTCCACATGACAGACACGCCACAGTTCATCACCGAACAACATGTATATTTCATTACAAATGACAGAATTGCTCATATTTTTCTCTTTTTTTTTTTTTGCTCACGAATCAACATTATTATAACATCCACATCATTTACAAATATCTTTAGTAGAAACAAATATCCTGCCTTAGCCTGCCATCTTGCAAAACAAGAAAATAAAAATCGGCAGGAAGGGTTGCCATCATATTATAAGTATCAACAGGTGCAATTCTTGAAATATAACTGAATCATTGCAGTTATATCAAACACTGTAACGATGTTTATGATTATATGCGATCAACTTATGAAATTCATAACAATAGATTTCGTTTTCAAAGAGTTTAATCTACGCCTAAAACATAATGCAGTTGTAATCCTGTTGGTGTCGGTGTAAGCCAATCACATTTAAGACTTAAACAGAGAGCTAGAGCTACCAACACACACGATCAGTTCGTGCTATTACGTTTCCAAAGTTGCATAACCGGAGCGTGATAAAATTACCAGAGCCAAAATAAGGTTTAGCCAATCCTGGTTAAGTTCCGATGGCCTAATTAACATAAGAAGCACAGGCGAAGCTCCTCTCCCTCCCCTCTCACTGTCGGTCAATAGAGGGCACAAACAATTGCAAGCAACGCACAGTTAGCTCAAGTACAGGCACATCTGACAAGCCTTGTGCTAGGCCGTGATTGCGAAAAAGATAAAGAATAATTATAAATTTTAAAAACGTTGCAATTCTACCATTTGCCATAGATTGCAACATGGACTGTTAGTCAGCTACATTGAGGCTGGCTGACAGTGGGATTTGTTGTTGGTATAGCTTTAATCAGGGGTCGGCTCATCAGCCCCATGTACTGTAATGTGTATTTTGTAAGTCTGGTAACCTGTGTTATACAGTGTGATCCTTTTGCTGGAGCGGGGCCAGCCGCCAGATAAAAGCCACGCGCACGCCCTCCGCCAGCCAACCGAACTTGGTCTGCAGATTGGGCAGAGGTAGAAAACGTAACTGAGTACATTATTAATGGTAAATTCACCAGCAAATCATGATTAAAGAACTTATCTTATCACAGAAGAAGCTGAAAATGTTCTCCTTAAGCTGACAGGCAGGCGTTGTATCGTGTAAATAAATTAAAGTTTATAAGTTGTAATTCTCCTTCCGTAATGAGGGATATCTGCTGCCGCATATTGTTCTCTAACTCCACTAGAGTATTTTAAATTACCCCACAATTAAACATCAAACGGGTTTAGCTCCATGCTTCGATTAATTATAGTAAACAGGCGGGGTGGTACAGGAGTAGCTACATAATGGAACGATGTAACTTCCAAAGATTTAAAGTTCAAGTATTGAGGAATGTTTGCTATTGTCGTTCGTCAGCTGAGATTCTAGGCCTTATTTTTATTTTCTGCATTTCGTTTGAGCCCACCCAATTAGTCCGGCTGTCTGGAGTGGCAAGCGACGACAGATACAGACCAGTAGGTGTGCTTGCTGCAACAGCTGGGAATGGTTAGTTGTTATCTAGCCCCACACAAGGCTGCGAGGTTTACCACAGAACAAAGAATTTTCATTTGCTGTTATTAAGAACGAGTCTGTTAGTGTTACTCACAGAGCATTCCACAGGAATTTCCTGGTGTTAAGGTGCCTTCGGAGACCGCAGTTCGGAAGGTTGTGACGAAGTTAAAGTCTACGGAGTCAGTTTTAAATATAACAAGAAGTTCCGTGAAGAACTATACAGCCTACTTTTCATGCCAATGATTAATCTACAGTAGGCTATATGAACCTATCTAGAATAATGACGAAATTAAGTTGGTAATATCGAAATATCTAATTAGTTCAAAATATACCTGGTATAATGTAGCCTAATAGAGCACTACAGTTGGCAGCCCTGGTGACTGAATATATTCTTAGTTCCATCTCTTAGGTACAGAATACAAAATTTGGTTGAAGTCCAAAGGACGTTACATGCAGTTAGACACTGGATCTATCAGCACGCGTAAAAGCATGTTGCCAACAATACCATGCGTGTGCTGGTCAGAAATAATCTGAAATATTATGATATCTTGTTGTGCCAATTTTGGATGAAATCCATTTGTTAGTATACAAGTTACATGTATTTTAAAATTGGACATATCAGCAGGCATAGAATCATGTTGGCAGCACTGCCTTGTATTAATTACTCCAAATTAATCTAGAATGTCAGGTGCTATACGTGTGCAAAGTATAGAGCTGTTGGCTTGCATACTTTCTGATATATTGTTATTAGGGTAAAAAATATAGACAGAATTTATTAACAGTTGGCAGCCCTGATTGCTCGTAAAAATACTTATAGTCATATCTGTTATGGTACACATAGCACATACGAAATTTGGTTGAAATCCAACTGATAGTATAGAAGTTACATGTATTTAAAAATTGGTACTATCAGCAGGCTTATAATCATGTTGGTAGATCTGACGTATATAAGTAACTCCAAATTAATCTAAAATGTCAGAATATACGTGTGCATAGTTTAAAGCTGTTGGCTTGAATACTTTCTGATATATTGGTATTTGGATAAAAAATAGAGAGAGCAATTATTAACAGTTGGCAGCCCTGGTGGCTCTTAAGAATACACTCAGCCATATCTGTTTATGTACAGATATTACATACAAAATTTGGTTGAAATACAATTGATAGTGTAGAAGTTATATGCATTTAAACATTGGACATATCAGAAGGCTTAAAATTATTTTGGCAACACTATCATGATTGGCCTCCTGGAAATTAAACTGAAATAGTATTATCTACATGTGTGCCAATTTTGGAATAGCTCCCATGCATACCTTGCAAGATATCCAACATGGAGATCAAATTTCTAGTGCGTTTTTTCAGCAGTTGGTTGCACTGACATCATTTTCAAATATGGACGTGAGATATTCCGGTGCACATCTTTACTCATACTAAATTTGGTTTTGATTGCTGCAGCCATTTAGGAGTTGATAGGGGGGGGACACACACAGCCAGACAGACAGACAGACACACTTTTTCCCGGATCGATCTCATAAGTCTACTTTTTCCTCAATTTTGCCAAATGTGAAAAATAGGCTAAAAATTAAGCGGAGACGTTGGGTAGATTATTGGCTGAGGAATAACCCACCCACCAAGGGAAGATGATTAAGAAAAGGAAGTGGGTTTCGGACTGGAGAAGAAGGATAGAGAAATAGGATGAGAGTTCCACAAAAGTTATAAATTTAACCTTTAATGCACTTAGAGGCGGTTTCCACTGAAAATCCGTTCTCTGATACCTAAAGTGGGTACGAGCTTGGTCGAAGCTGACGGGAACCGCAGCTAAGACTTGGGCGGTTTGCCAGAGAAAGGCTTTAGTGGATTTCCTCCCAAGCACGCATAAGACTACTATAGGGAAGGGTGATAGTCTGGCAATACAAATAGTAGCAGATTTGTTCTGTATTAACGATGGCATGAACTTGGGAAGAGTCAGGGAAGACAGGATCTCGCCTAACCGTTGCACTAGAAAAAATGAAAAGGCAAAAAGAAACGCTTAATTTATTTAACAATTCAAAAGAAGTTAATAACTTTAATAAATATATTTTCAATTTGGTTAACTATTTTGGGGTCACAGACCTCAGAAAACATTAAACGTTTGCTCCAGGCAATTGACAATTTATTAGGTTTCAAACCTTATATATGTTCTAAAATCTTTATAAGATTTTAAAAGACAAATGAACTAATTAAAGTTTAAACATTAAATTGAGTACAAGGAGTGTACTATAAGAAATTTCTGAGAGAATATTCTAGAGAGAGTGACAACTTCGAAAATAACAATAAGAAAAACATGAAGAATAAGATAGAAGTTCCTACAACTTCTTATATTTGTGCAGAATTACTTTATAACAATTATACAAAAGAGAGCAGGTCACTTACGGTGAAACCTGAAGAGAAAAGTCAAAAGGAAGGTTCTAGACTTCCTATGTTTAAGTAGGAATCACGAGCCAAATGGGGCAGTTTCCATTTCGTGAGACCCAGAAATAACTCACTCAAGAGTTGAAAGTATTGTTTTCCCTGCTTATAGGGAAGAAACAATGTAAGCTTAAACCGTGTATAAAACACGTAGTTATACAGAGGTTAATTAATGATAAACAAGCAAAAATGGAAGGGCACTTCGTTATAGTGACACCTTATAGAAAAGTTACAATTTTATTAATATGGTTTGTTAGTAGAAGGTTGAGGAAAGATCATTGGAATTTAGGATCAATGTTCATGGCCTTATTTAATGTAAACGGACGATCGCGACGCGGTAGAAAAGTGGGACAAGCACTAGTTATCACTATAGTCTTTTAAATAGATGAAAAGTTCACTGTAGAGACACGAAAGTTTATGAGAAAGAAAGTTATTGCAATGATGAAAAGAACTGGTTGCACTAGGTAGGCGAGAGTCTATTTCTTGAGAAAGTTGTGAATTACAATTAAATGCGCCATAGAACATTCCAACGGTGGAAGAAAGTTCGCTATTGCAGTAATTTATAAGGAAGATTCCTCATTTTAAATAGTATTCTCACAAGTGAGTGAAAAATACCTGACGGCAAGACTTGCAGATAGAGTACAGGATCTGGAAGGTTCCAGAACGATCTTAATAGAAAAATGGGGCCAAAGTTAATCCAGCGGAGGAACTTGCTTTGTAATTTATAGACAGCGGGTATTGGATAATATCCCACGTGGTGAGAAGATTTCTCATTTAAATAGCTTAAGAAAAGCTCCTTTCTAGTAAGGTTGGCTTATACAAACAAAAGCTCAACATGGCAAATCCCGCGAAGAATGATTTTTGCCCCAAAATAAGTAATCTCACGCTGTCTATAAAATATCGTTAAAAGCATGTAGAAGTTAAAACCATGAAGATGAGGTTAAAACTTGAAGTAGGTACTTATCTTTGTTTCATGTCGAAGGTGAAGTTTCCTTTGACGGATGCCTAATGTGCCAACATGGCGTAGAGCGTAGAGAGTGTCTCTTGGTTTGAGGAGAATGGCTCGGGTTGAGCCTTGACTGACCGAGTCAACTGCCGACTTAGAAGTGAGACCTGCTCAGCGAAGCACAGAGGGTCCTAGGAAGGGAAAAGAGTGGGGGTAGGAGACAAAAGGTATACATATCAGCATAACCAACTTAAGAAAATTAAATTCTCTTGAGGAGATGGTCTTCAAAGGGTTGATAGCAGGCGACAATAGCACAGCATGGTGAGTGAAAAAGTAAACGACGTCCTCTTGCTCATGGAGATAATAGCTGGCGATGGTAGCAAAATCTGGTGGCCAGATGGATAAGTAAATCCTCTTGCACCAGGAAGAATTGAGGAGCTTCAGAGATTCGCTGCTAGATGACGCTAGGAGGGTCATGGAAGATATATATCTAGAACAGACTCACAGAAGATATAAGCGAAGTGATCACCAAAGAGAAAATAGAAGATCACTGTTGGTGTTTGATTAAGAGGAAGGAATGAACATGCAAAGAGCATTAAACTTTATATTCTCTCGTACCGTGTATTCCAAGAATACACCAGACGTCACGTTTTGACAGAAGGAAAATTACAGGACATTACTGCTCGATTATTACCGTCACCGAGAAAAACTTTGCGAATACTTTCTCAACAAGCCGGCGTGTCATATTCAACGGCTCCGAGGGCCACAAAACTAATCAAGTATCGACCGTACAAAACTACTCAGGTTCAAACCTTAAGTCCAAGAGACCCAGTGGCAAGAACCAACTACTGTAATTGGTTTTTCCAGTCCGCGCATGACGGAATTTTAGATCCACGGTTAGTGTTTTTCAGTGACGAGGCTTGGTTTTATTTACGTGGACGTGCGAATTCACAAAACAATCGATACTGGTCACCTGTAAACCCAAGAATCAACCAAAACCCCCTGCATGATCCAAGAATCGGTGTGTGGTGCGCAGTAACCGTAAACAGAATTATAGGCCCAATTCTTTTCCGTGAAACTATTAATTCTGCTGGATTCGTTCAGGTTATTTTGAATAATTTCTTAGTCCAGTTAACAGACAGGGAAAGATTTTACGTTTTTTATTCAGTAAGATGACGCAACTGCCCATATTGCGCACAATTAATTGAACGCAATACTGTAAGTGCTGTGTTTGGTGACAGGGTGATTACTGCAGGATTGTGGCTGCCTCGAAGCATGGACCTAAGCCAATTTGATGTTTAATTATGGGATAATTTAAAATACAAAGTGTACAGATCAATTGCACGTATTCTAGTGGAGGTGGATAGCAATATACGGCAGCATATATTCCTCATTACGGAAGAAGAATTACAACGTATAAACGCTAATTTATTTACACGATACAACGCCTGTCTGTCAGCTTAAGGAGAACATTTTCGGCATCTTCTGTGAAAAGGAAAGTTCTTTAATCATGATTTGCTGGTGAATTTACCATTAATTAATGTACTCTGTTACGGTTTCTACCTTCGCGCAATCTGTGAACCGAGTTTGGTTGGCTGGCGGAGGGCGTGCGCGCGCCTTGTAGTTGGCCGCTAGCCCCACTCCAGCAAAAAGATCAGCATGTACAAAAGGATTCACTCGAGTCCGTGGATAGTAGCTACCTTGATCAGTGCTATCCGAGGCAATATTTCCAATTCCTATGCAAGTTAATAAAATATCCACTGAGATCTTAATCCAGGAGAAAGTACAGCTGTTTTCCTGATTCCCTGCTCTGTCTCGGAGAATTTTAATTCCTGTATGGGGTTGACAGGTTGTGAACTCAATCTTCTGAAGACAGACAGATTCGGGCATTTTAAAAGTGGTGTTTCCTCATGGGCACCCCAGGATTTTTTCCAGGGGGGAGGGGGGGGAGGGAGGGGGGAGGGAGGGGGGGAGTAAGAATTTAAATTTCATTACTTACCTGTCACTAGGTCATGATTAGACGTACTTCCCCCCCCCCCCCTCGCAATTTGAGTTTCACTTCTACTTGCTTCGTGGTATTCATTATTTGGCTGCTCTGAAACCGTTGGGTACATTATCTTTATGGCATGACTTGCAGGAATAGTTTTCTTGGTTCAGAGTTTTTGTCCATAGAAGTTCTCTTTTCTTTGTCAATCATCGTCATAATGTCCATTTCTCAAAAACAGGTAAAAAGTAGTTGTGTCGACAAAAATACCATCAAGCAGTTAATTGAAATGGAACTGTTAATCCAGTTCGCCGATTTTCTAAATAATTGGAAATATTTTCAAATAATCCCAAAATACTAAGTTAAATAAAACTGTGGAATTATCCCTACATCTAAATCATTTAACTATCAGTAACTTCAATTTATGAAATAAACTGGTGTGACGATGAACAATCGAAATATTCTTGGGATTCCAGGGGGGAGGGCACGTCCCTTCCTTGCCGCCTCCGTGCGGGCGCCCATGTGTTTCCTCCTATATTCCAAATAAATGCTGGAGCGGTGCCAAAGATACTACCATAGCCGATTCCTTCACAATCTTAGCCCCAATTACAAGTAGTCTGTCATCCCAGTAATACAGATTACTATCGAGCAGGGGCGTAAAACTCCTCGCAAACTTGACGGGAGGGTTCAAAATTACAAACTGTGGTTGCCTACCTACCAGGGAGCACTTTTTTTCGTTTTAGGCTTTAAAGCTTGAAATAACACGGTAATATAGGCCTAACGCTACATTTAAAAACAACTTAATTTTATTCATTATTTCTAATTAACCCTTCGGAAGCCAAGCTTACTTTAATGAAATCACAAGTTTTTGATAAACATTATGTCCTATTATAATTTTTAATATGTTGATATTTGACTGCAGGAGGCAAATATAGTACCGGTATATGAGATGCTAAATAATTAAAACAGTGTTTCATTTGTTTCAGTAAAAGATACATTTTTCAAAGTCGTCGAAATGAGTCGAAAACGTACTCTCACACGCTTCACTCAGCGTTAAAACCTCATTTATTTCTCCATCGTTCAAAGAACTCGCCATATTTACCACCACGTATCTTAATTAGCTTCGAGTAAGAATGTAAACAGACATAGCTTCAAAAGATCACACGTGTGGGTAATCAGCTGACTACAGCATGTTCAAAGAATACTTATTATTAACCGAGTTATTCACGGAACACAAACATAGACTATCGATGTCCCGAGAGAGAATAATTCCTACGTTGTCTTGGTTACAACACTGATAGCACTGCTTGGCTAGAAGTAGTAATAATAACACATTTACAAAAACAGGGCCGATAGATCGGTCCGTGGCATTTTTATCAGAAGCACCCTTTGCCGATATATCAGCCCCTGGCACAATAAGGGTTAAAATACAAAATACAACCAGAATATGTATTGTCAAAGTCGAGCTAAGGACCCGAACATTGACTGCCAGCAGAGGCGTATATAGAGTTTTATTGTGTGTGTGTGTGTGTGTGGGGGGGGTGTTGATGGCATGGGATATCCCCCCAAAGAAATGGGGGTCAAACTTTTGTATAATTTGGTGCAAAATGATGAGTTTTAAGGATATCTGGCATTACCTTTTCAACCAATTTGTTGTGATGTTCTATGTTTGATTAATGTAAAACACAACTAAGACAGTTTTATGTTATTTTTATTAATACAGTTATCTTGCACACTTGATAGTTTTTAGATAGAAATAATGAACATTAATGTTTGGATTCGGGGCACATGACCTCGCTCTTCCGCCACTTAGAACCTCAATAACTAACTGATTTGATTTACAACTTACACTGTAATATTATAAAATCAAGGTTTCATGAAGCATTACCAAGTTGGTTTATAACTTCGTCGTCAGTGATTTGTATGTCTCTGATAATAGATAACAATGCTAGACCGTGAGCAATTTTTATGAGAACTACGATTTACTTCTTTGTGCCATTTTTTTTCTGATGTGATGAATCTACGCCTTTGTGGTGCGTGAAACCTTGGTCTGTGAAGCTATTAATAGCCCTCTGATGTCTTAATACCATATATGGACATATCTACATCTTGTCCCCTTATTGGCCAGTGATTTATATATTGGAAGGGGTCGTGACCAATCAAATTTTACCACGCAGTTACCTTTGTGTTGCTTTGTCTCGAGGCATTTCTTTCTTGCAGCCAAGTAGGCTAGACGTATTCCCATATTCTAGGGGAAGTGCCCGTGTTCAAGGTGAAACCATGGCGAGGTGTCTGTATGTCGTAATCAATATTGCTTTACTGTAGTTCAGTTTCATATTTCGGCAATTTAAAACTCTTATTCTGTGTTATTTTCTTTTGGTCGCGTGTACTTGCCCCCCTCCCGATATTTTCCCTCCGCCCTTCGTGTGCGTGTAATTGCTGGTGAGTTTTTGTTTTGTATGATAGTGTTATTTTCATTTATTTTGATAACGTTGTTTTTGTACTTTAAGGGTTGAAAGTTATGTATGTGGGCTGTCTTCGTTTTACTCTGGTGTGCGTGACGGTGGGGTTGCCTACCTTGTAAGGGGCACCTTTGGGTCTGCCATCACGAGTGTATCTTATCGTAGAACAACATAACGGGATTGGAGATTATTTTTCTTGCTTCCCGTAATGCTTTGTTCTTTATCTTAAAGAGTTCACAAAAGGTCTCACCATTGATATTTGCTGGTGACCTAACCTGTGATATTCTTGTGTATGTGCATGCCCATATTTTTGCGCATCACATATTTTTGTCGTCATTGTGTGCCCTTATCTCCTACGCATACTTTCAATTTTTAAAGTATATTTTTGGTTTTGCCGATAATTTAATGTAATTTTTCCTTTTGTCTAAATTCCTATTTTTCTCGTAACTCACTCGATCTTGCATGTGCCTCCGCGTCTTTTTTCCTCATGCCTCCCCTCCCTCTCAGCCCTCTCCGCCCTTTTTTCACGCGATAACACTCGCGGACGGTTAAGAGATACTGAAAACAATCATGGACACACTAAACTAAATCAACAGGCAAGGATCCTGTAAGAACATCAACACTGGGATCGCCGCGTCAAAACACTGAAAGGAATACATACTCGAGATAAACTAATAATTACACAGACACCACATCATTCATGGTATTTCTTAAGATTTGCTACATGAGAATCAGAAATTAGTTGAGAATCGTGATCAGAAATCATTTCCACAGTCACGTTGTTCAGGAACCTGGTTATGGTCCTTGGTTCGGACCACCGCAAACACAGTTTACTGGACATGCCGGAAGCTGCATTACTTATAGGGTGTAGTCGTACCAAAACTCTATCTCCTATCTGAAAATGAACAGGTTTTCTACGCTGGTTGTAACGTGCTGAGACCTTATGTCTAGCCCGCTTAAGGCTAGCGACGGCGGAATCCCATTTCTCTTGAGTAGAGATGGTTCGACACGGGATAGACAAATACTCGATATTCCAACGGAGCATCAGGAGATCAACAAGTTTACGGCCTATAAGCAATTCCGCTGGTGTGGTTTGAATAGACGAATGAAACGAGGTATTAAAACCTAAGGTAAAATAATGCAAGTTAACATCCCAATTGGATTGTTCCACATTATGGAAGGCGGTTAGACAAGCTTTTAGATTACGATGAAATCTCTCTACCTGATTGCCTTGTGGTCTGAATGGCGCCAATAGCACGTGATTAATGCCCCAACTGAAAGTCATAGCTTTGAAAGTTTTGGACTTGAAGACGGTAGCATTATCGGTAACAAGGAACTTGGGCGGGCCAAATATAGCAAAAATATGCTTACTTAATAAATGGACCGTCCCTTTTGCAGAAATGTCCTTAACGGGAAAAAGCCAGACAAACTTAGAAAAACCGTCGATCTCTGTCAAAATCGCCTGATGGCCAGACCTAGTACGTGTCATAGGTCCGAATATGTCAATAAATAACCGTTCTCCAGGACGAGTAACCACATGAGCACTATGCAAACCTACCTGCGTATTTTGCGCTGGCTTAGAGCGCTGACAGGTGTGACATTTTTTTACAAAATCAAACACATCTGGTTTGATTGTAGGCCAATAGAATTCAGAATCAATTTTGCGTAAAGTACGGTACATTCCAACGTGTAAGCCTATAGCCGAAGAATGATAGTATGTTAAGAGCATATTACGAACATTCTCAGGGGCGAAAATTCTGAAGGAGTTTGAACTAGGGAGGAGACGGCCAATTACATAATTACGGACACCAAATTCACTCACAGTGGGGTCCTTGTTGGTAATCTTCTCACGGAGTTCACGACAATAAAGATCATCTGCTTGAAACTTACGTATATCTACGAAGGACCACGGACTATACTGTAATAAAAACACATTTTCTGGCATTTCCTGAGGTGAAGTTTCGACAGAAGGGGGAACATTCTGACTAGCAGCGGAAATAGTGGAATCCTCGAACATGCGCGAGAGACAATCAGCCACAGAGTTTTCGCTGCCTTTCACGTGCACAATGTCGAACTTGAACGACGATAGTCTCAAAATCCACCGATTGATACGACCAAGTTTCTTTACATGCGACATGCTCCATTTCAGAGCTTCATTACCGGTGTAGACAGTGAAATGGCGATGTTCTAGGAAACTCCTCAATTTCTCGCAGCCAAAGACAACAGCAAGGGACTCTTTTTCAAAGATGGAATAGCGACGTTCATGTTCATTAAGCATGCGACTAGAAAATGCTACAGGCGCAAACTTCCCATCCACGCGTTGACTTAAAACGCTTGACACAGCTAGATCACTAGCGTCGCAATGGAGGAAGAACCTAGACTCGAAATCTGGAGCTTGCAACACAGGAGCAGATATAAGACTCTCTTTTACAGTGTTAAAAGCGTTATCTTCCTCTGGACCCCATATAAATTTAACGTTCTTTTTTTTAGGGCATTCAATGGAGCCGAAATATCTGAGTAATGTCTGATAAACCTGGAATAAAACCCAAACATGCCCATGGCACGGCGAAGAGCTTTCACAGAGGTAGGCACCGGTAGATTCTTAATACATTCAACTCTTTCAGGCATGACGCTAATACCGTTAGTCGTCAGAACATGTCCTAAAAACTTGATCTGCGTGCGGGCCAAGAGGTCTTTTCGGGATTGAAAATGAGTCCCGCTTTTCTGAGGCGAGAGAAAACTTCACGGAGATGAGTTACGTGCTCCTCGAAAGATTTGCTATAAACAACAAGGTCATCTAAATAATTGAAGACAAACTTAAATTTCAAGTCACCTAAGAGATCATCTAACACATGACTAAGAATTTGTGCTCCGACAGCGATACCCATAGGTAATCTATTGAAGTTGAATAACCCACAAGGTGTGGAAAAGGCGGTAAAATCACGGCTCTCGGCGTCCAACGGAATTTGATAATATGAGGAATTGAGATCAATAATAGAATAATAGTTAGCTCCATGAAAATGCTGAAAAGCGCTGTCGAGTGTAGGTAACGGAAAATTGTCAAAAACAACCTTCTTATTCAGCTTCCTCTAGTCGACAACTAATCTATATTCGCCATCTTTCTTGGGAATCAGAAAAGGTGGAGAACCATACGCAGAATTGGAAGGAACGACTACTCCTTTATCTTGTAGCTCTTTGACATATTTTCTCATAGCCAACAATTTTGGAGGTGAACATGCAAATGGCGGGGATCGAACCAGGACATTGTCTGTGAGATCGATATGACATTCGTGACCTACCTCTGAACCTAATTTATCTGTGAGGACATCCGAGAATTCGTTCACCAAATCACTCAGCACTTCACGCTCTTCCGAAAATAACGACAGAGGCAGCTGGACAGAATGCACAGTGGAAACTTCACTAACACGAGAGGTGCATTCTTCGAACGGGAATTGCTTTTTGGAATGAAACAGAAAGCTAAAGGAATTACTCACAAAATCTAATTGTAAACCTGTTTTGCGCATGAAATCTGTCCCTAATAGGACTTGGGTGGATAAATTACCAACTACGTGGAACTGGTGATCCCACGAAAAACCATGGATCTTGAGATGACATAAAACAGTAAAACGTTGATAGTAGACGAACCAGCTGACACGAACTTACGCTCACGTCCATCCTCGTGAGGACAGATGCGCAGCGCTGGAATTTGTTCCGCCACAGAGCGAAGGATAAAGCTCTCCGTGGCTCCAGAATCCAAAATGGCTTGAGTTGTGACATGATGAAAAGATAATGTGACCCAAGATTGCGATACCGAAGCAAAACAAAGATAAGGATCGCGATACCTTCTTTGAGGGCTGCCCGACAGGTCGAACTCAGGACAGCACTTCAACAGTTTTCCTGGTTGAAATTACAATTTGGACAGGTGAATTTAGACACATCTGACATCCCACAATCGTAGCAGAACTTACGGGATCTAGCGGCACATTCTCGGAAGTTATGACCGTGATTGTTGCAATTCCAACATAAGATATTTGCGGAGACTCGTTTGGTATCGGGAGGATTATTGTGGACACGGGAGGTAGAATGCGTTTGGCTGGCAGCGTGACTATCACTTTGGACGTGATTTATGGCAGGATGAGAGGGGAGATTAAAAGAGACAGTCTTGTTTGAGATAACGGGATGGGCCACAGAAGTATACGCATGTTGTGTGCTAGTCGCAGAAGCTAGTTCAGGAAACATGACTTCGTGAGAAATAGGGGGTGGAACATAACTCAAACTCGACCGAGAATTGTTCTCATATTCGCGTCCATGTAGAATTATGTCCTCAATACAGCGTACCGAAATGCGACGTATGCAGTACTTATATATAGGACTTAAATTCCTATAAATAATTTCGAAAAGTTCCTGTGGGTGTAATGGCTGAGGAAAATTGGCTGTGAGGAGGCGTACAGCCGTGACATAATCGTCAATCTTCTCGGAGGGGCCTTGAGTTCGAGCGTAGATTTCCTGTTTCAAAGCATACGCGAAATCTTGGGGAGTGAAACGGGCTTTTATGTTGCACACAAATTCGTTCCATGAAGTGTAATGGAATGGTGACACCCTGTACCACTGCAACGCTTTACCAGAAAGTAAAATCGGTTGGCAACGAACAAATCTTATCGGGACTTATATCATGGCACAGACACAGTTCCTCAATCCTCTGAATGAACCAAAAAACTGAAGATGTGTTATCTTCCCCGGAAAAAGTAAGATTCCACTTGCTCACAATGGATGCAACGTTGTCAGAATGACCAACACTAGTAGGATTAGAAACGTAGCCACTAGATAACGGGTCAAACATAAGTAAGTCTTTCAGTACACTAAAAAATAGGGGTTCTGGAATAGCCTTACTTGAAGAAATAGGTGCAGTCAACGACTCAAAATTAAAGGACGGCAAACGAATTTCCTGCTTAATAGATTTATCCATGACGAAAAATATTAAAACACAGCACGGTACACACCAGCGAGATAAGAAAAAGGACTACAAAGACTACTAATTTCAAACTACTTCAAAAATATAAAAGGTAGCTAAACAGTATTACGAGAAGAAATAATTAAGTACACATCACATTACCGTAAGATGTTGCTTTCCCACGTGGTAATTTACTCACGGGCACCAAGTCGTCGTCCTCACACGGAACATACGGTTTGCGGCTGTGTGATTTTCATATGTTGGTAGAACAATACCAGACCTTTTTCTTCTTTCATGAAATTTTCTTTCTTGCAGCCAAGTAGGCTAGACGTATTCCAATATTCTAGGGGAAGTGCCCGTGTTCAAGGTGAAACCATGGCGAGGTGTCTGTATGTCGTTATAAATATTGCTTTACTGTAGTTCAGTTTCATATTTCGGCAATTTAAAACTCTTATTCTGTGTTATTTTCTTTTGGTCGCGTGTACTTGCCCCCTCCCGATATTTTCCCTCCGCCCTTTGTGTGCGTGTAATTGCTGGTGAGTTTTGTTTTGTATGGTAGTGTTATTTTGATGGTGGGTTTGCCTACCTTGTAGGGGGCACCTTTGGGTCTGCCATCCAGAGTGTATCTTTTCGTAGAACAACATAACGGGATTGGAGATTATTTTTCTTGCTTCCCGTAATGCTTTGTTCTTTATCTTAAAGAGTTAAAAAAGGGCGGAGAGGGGTGAGAGGGAGGGGAGGCATGAGGAAAAAAGACGCGGAGGCACATGCAAGATCGAGTGAGTTACGAGAAAAATAGGAATTTAGACAAAAGGAAAAATTACATTAAATTATCGGCAAAACCAAAAATATATTTTAAAAATTGAAAGTATGCGTAGGAGATAAGGGCACACAAAGACGACAAAAATATGTGATGCGCAAAAATATGGGCATGCACAGACACATTAATATCACGGGTTAGGTCACCAGCAAATAGCATTGGTGAGACTTTTTGTGAACTCTTTATCTTAAAGAGATGTACGCAACGTAAATGAAGTAATAGTAATAAACATATACTTACGTACGCAGCAGACGTCAGTGGAAACGTAGCTGAAGCTCTTCCCCTATCCCCGCAGAAATATAAAATAAAATAAAATAGAAGAAAGAAAAAAGGGGAGATCGCAGCCTTGTTTGACTTTCGCTGGGCCCAAATTTTAAAAGGCAAACCAGAAAGCAATCCCAAAAGGAGGGGGAAAGCTAAATAAAATTAAACTACCGTAAAATCCAAAGATGAACAAATTTAAATCAGAGGCCGTGTAGGTCGTATTAACGTCACAAGTACGCTAATAAGACAGACAAACCAAAATATAGCAAAAAACAGACAAAACTCGAAGAAGGTTACTAAAATTAAAATAAGGCGTGACGCAAAAGCAGAGATACTTAGGCAAAGATAAAATGTATTAAAATAACAACCACAATGTACAACGATCCCAGAGATATTAAAAGCAAGAAGAGAAATGACCAACAAATTAACCACAAAATTAGTTTGCAGCAAGAAAAATACAAATTAGGAATAAAATCGAAAATATACTAAATTAAATTATATTAAAATGAAATAAAATAAGATAAGTTAAGGTAACGTGTTCAAGGCAAGATGAAACGATGACTAAATGTAAGTATGTCACAATTAGATAAAAAGACAAGACTCAGAAACGACTACACTCAACTAAGTCAAGATACGTTCTAAAAATTTAGACTAAGCGTGTCAAAGGGATTAAAAAATTAGGAGGGGGTACGATGATGATGATGATAATTGTTGTTTTAAGGGGCCTAACATCTAGGTTATCGGCCCAGGAGGGGGTACAATGGTTCAGAACGGGGCGGAGAGGGGTGAGAGGGAAGGGAGGCATGAGGAAAAAAGACGCGGAGGCACATGCAAGATCGAGTGAGTTACGAGAAAAATAGGAATTTAGACAAAAGGAAAAATTACATTAAATTATCGGCAAAACCAAAAATATACTTTAAAAATTGAAAGTATGCGTAGGAGATAAGGGCACACAATGACGACAAAAATATGTGATGCGCAAAAATATGGGCATGCACAGACACAAGAATATCACAGGTTAGGTCACCAGCAAATAGCAATGGTGAGACCTTTTGTGAACTCTTTAAGATAAAGAACAAAGCATTACGGGAAGCAAGAAAAATAATCTCCAATCCCGTTATGTTGTTCTTCGATAAGATACACTCAGGATGGCAGACCCAAAGGTGCCCCCTACAAGGTAGGCAAACCCACCGTCACGCACACCAGTGTAAAACGAAGACAGCCCACATACATAATTTTCAACCCTTAAAGTACAAAAACTACGTTATCAAAATAAATGAAAATAACACTATCATACAAAACAAAAACTCACCAGCAATTACACGCACACGAAGGGCGGAGGGAAAATATCGGGAGGGGGGCAAGTACACGCGACCAAAAGAAAATAACACAGAATAAGAGTTTTAAATTGCCGAAATATGAAACTGAACTACAGTAAAGCAATATTGATTACGACATACAGACACCTCGCCATGGTTTCACCTTGAACACGGGCACTTTCCCTAGAATATGGGAATACGTCTAGCCTACTTGGCTGCAAGAAAGAAATGCCTCGAGACAAAGCAACACAAAGGTAACTGCGTGGTAAAATTTGATTGGTCACGACCCCTTCCAATGTATAAATCACTGGCCAATAAGGGGACAAGATGTAGATATGTCCATATATGGTATTAAGACATCAGAGGGCTATTAATAGCTTCACAGACCAAGGTTTCACGCACCACAAAGGCGTAGATTCATCACATCAGAAAAAAAATGGCACAAAGAAGTAAATCATAGTTCTCATAAAAATGGCTCAACCGTTGAGTCTGTTTTCGGAAGTAGAATTTCTTAAGTATGTTTTCTACCTACTCAAACTCAAAGTCTGTTCAGTGGCAACTACAGAGACAGGCAAACTTGTCAAAGTTTGATAAGGGTATAACAGTTATGGGAAAAAGACTTTTGTCACACGCTTCAAGGGCACTTATTGCTGTTCTTTGGAGGTTCTTAAGAGCGAAGACACTGGAGAGTAATAAGAGGTTATGTTATGAGATCAGAGCAAACTGATTGCCACACTATTTCGTACATCACGCTACTGTCGCCTCGCTTTGTAACGTTGCCATATGTTGCTTAGTATCAATAGTACGGTACATGTTAAGTATATTAGTTTTTAATGTTTTAATTTATAAACAAATATTATATGTGGCACATTTTCGGCGGGGGGGGGGGACTGCCGTCGATCTTTGTTTACAAACTCTCGAGCAAGACGCGTGTCATCGAGCTTGTCAACCATTTCAGAGTAGGTGGCCAGTAGACAGCAATGATTCCGTGTTCCGTCTAATTTGTCCCATCGTAGATCATAGGTGGCCTTTAACCCTTTTCATCACCGAAAACTTCTCTCTGCAGAATAGCTTGAAGCAGTTAAGACGAGCAGATTCACGGTCATCACAGTGACAAAGTACAAATTTCACAAATTTATTCGAAGTAATCAACAAAGTCTGGACAGAAACTGATGATATGCTGGAGCTCCACCGATTTGGGTAGACCCGGCACAAGCGTAGCACCAAATGTCAAACTTCTAACGTCACGTGCATCATTGCTTTTCGAACCTTGTCGGCGCAACGCAGGGCGCGTGCGTAGGGTAGGCTATGCTTAAAACGCGAGATGCGTGAGGGAAGAGTCATGTTATTTTACCTTGTTTATTTCAAAAAACAACGCGCGCGCTCTTTTCCCGGTCAGCAGTAATAACTGGAGGGGAATCACCTTGCTGTCCATTCCAAGCAAAGTACTGGCGAGAGTCATCCTGAATCGTATAAAAGACTGCGTAGAAAAAAGGCTTCGGAAGGAACAGGCTGGATTTCGACAACATCGCAGCTGTGTGGATCTCATCAACAACCTCCGAATCATCCTGGAGCAGAGTGTGGAGTGGCGGAATACCCTTTACCTCACATTTGTTGACTTCGAGAAAGCTTTCGACTCCGTAAATCAAAGAATCATGTGGAAGACCCTCGAGGAATATAAAATTCCAACAAAGATCATCAGAATCATGGAAGAGATGTACGAAGGGTATGAGTGCCAGGTTCTACACGAAGGCAAATTAACAGAAAAGATAAAGGTCAGTTCCGGAGTGAGACAGGGGTGTGTCCTTTCCCCCACTTTGTTCCTGTTGGTCCTGGATAGTGTGATGAAGAAGGTAATGGGAGGACGGAAGAGGGGTATTCAATGGGGTATAAATGACAGGCTTGAAGATCTGGATTTCGCGGACGACATTTGTCTTATGGCACAACGGTACCGAGACATAGAAGATAAGCTGGGGAGGTTGCAGAGAGAAGCAGAACGTGCAGGACTGATGATTAACACCAACAAGACCAAAGAGATGAGGATAAATTCTGACGTCACGACTAGCTTGACAGTCAACGGAAAGGAAATTGAGCGAGTTGAGTCCTTCCTCTACCTTGGGAGTATAGTCACAAATGATGGGGGAGCAGAGGAAGATGTTCGAAGTCGTATCAGGAAGGCAAATGGTGCCTTTGTCCAGCTCTACCCCATCTGGAGAAATAGAAACATTTCCAGGAAGACCAAGCTCCGCCTTTTCAATAGCAACGTAAAGTCGATTCTTCTCTATGGCTGTGAAACATGGAAAGTCACAAAACCGATCAACAACCAGCTACAGGTGTTCATTAACAGATGTCTGCGTCGCATCATGAATGTGAGGTGGCCGGACTTAATCTCAAACGAAGATCTTTGGACCATCACCAATCAACAACCGATTAGCATCTAGATCAAGGAGAGGAAATGGCGCTGGATCGGTCACACACTAAGGAAGCCGGACGGAGCTGTTGAGAGGGCGGCGCTAGACTGGAATCCTCAAGGTGCCAGGAAGCGAGGTCGACCTAAGAAGACCTGGAAGAGGACGATCGAAAATGAAATTGCAGAGGAGGACAAGAACTGGAGTCAAGTGAAGAGAATAGCCAGGAACCGTACTGCGTGGAGAAATTTCGCCAAGGCCCTATGCTCCGGAAGGAGCGGCAGGAATTAAGAAGTAATGATTTGGTGTGTCCCAGTAGCTTACCTCAGTTTTAAACCAGGGCTCAGAAATAATAGTTCGAAAATGTACCTTTTCGGATCGTCGTGGTAAGTGAACAAACCTCAAAGCACCTCGGCCCTCGGCTCAGTTATCGCCTCGGCGGGAAACGTCAGAGGGGGCAAAAACAGTCTGTTTGTTCGGTAGATCAAAGAAATCACGACTAAAGAAGGCAAGATGGCTTTTCCCAATTTCCGCCTAACATAGTATCAAATCGTTTATGGGATACTTTCTGGTTACTTTTATTTTTTTTAAGGGTAGGCTACTTATAAACTTTGCCTTGCACCTAAAACTTAGGAGGTTGGGGGGTGGGGTGGGGGGGCATTGACCCTGCTATAGAGATTCCACTGACATTTTAGTTTTCCATTTCAAGTAGCCTACTCACAGGTGATGTCTATAATGAAACAACAACAACAACGATAAAACACAACATTATTATGACTAATATTGTTCCATTCTATTCCAATCACTAGGTCTCCGTGCGATGTTTACTGTTAGTGGCACGTCAGTTTGAACCCTGAGGTATATACAATAGTCATACAGGCAATACAAGTGCTGGAGGAATGAGATTATGATTGTGACTCGAACCAACAGGTACTGTATGAGCTATTGTCACGATAATTTACCGCGTATTGATATGGTGTGGACAATACACTGTGCGTTCCTCACTTGAAGCCCCGCTTACTTCCACAGCGGTAAGTACACACATTCATCGCTTTGATCCAAGGAATGTGGTCGTGTAGCCTATGGTCCATTTGTGGACCGGCAGAGCGAAATGACAGTAACATCTTCGAACTATTTTTATAATAATAATAATTATCATAATAATAATATTTTTTTTAATCGCTTATCCTCCAAGCTCGGCTTCATCCACGGACTCTGCGAGGGATCATTCCTCTACCAACATAAGAAGAGTGTCTTGGAGATGGACACGGGTTTAATGAAGGAAAGGTCGGGAAAGTGAGTGGGATGGAAGTCGGTCGTGGACCTGTTTAAATGAACCGCCCCGGCATTTCCCTAGGGGTGAAAATGGGAAACTACGGGAAAGCATTTTCAGGATGGCAGAGGTAGGATTCGAACCAACGCTATCCCGATACCAGTGAGACACGAGGAAGTGCGTTAACCACCGCGGCCGGTTAATGATAATAACAATAATAGTCAAATAACTGTAATCTTATATATTAAAATAATAGGAAAGACATTTCACCTTTCACTAAAACTAAAATATCTTTACCAGTAATTGTGCTACGGCAACGTTTTGTTGGCTAGGGGACACGATGCACGTTACGCATTATCCATTGAGTCCCAATTACTTGATTATGCTATCTGTGAATTAGAATAATTGCGAATATATCATTACATCGAGGTCACATTTCACCTTTTACTAATACCGTACTGAATATCTCGACAAATAATTGTGCTACGATGACGTTTGTTTGTTTCAGACATAATGCATGTTACGCATGATCCATTTAGCCCCGACTTCCTCGATTCTTTCATCCATGCATTGAATTAGATGAGAATATTTATTTTACCAAGTTCACTCTTCTGGTCAATCTGAAGTAATGAAAGTTCGCGAAGTTCCACATTCAACCACCAGTGATATAATGGCTGACTATCTCCTGATTCCAGCCAACTACTCATAAATACACCTAAAAATGCATTATTTTATTAGCAGCACAGCTAGTACAGACAGATTTTGTACGAAATTATCACGGGCAAATGTTTGGCGACATTGCATACTGTATCTGAAACTTGCACGTGCTGTAAGTTACGTTACATGGGTGAAAGAATAATGTGTAATGGTGGTGTAGGGGATAGAATGCTTCGTCTTCGTAGGGAGATTCGAATCCCACCTCAGCAGACTATTTTTGTCTGCCAATTTTTGTTTCATTACTATGCTTGGTGTTTCATTACTTCCTATTTAATTATAATATACCAATTTCTGTACGTGTTTTTTTTTATTGGAAATCATTTATGTACCAAATCCTTGGTTCACTACAGAAAAGTGTTGTTTGGATTAGGGACTTGGACATTGGCATTTCAACCTCGTAGAAGTTCCACTTTCATCCGCCTACTATGCTCTGGGAAATAAAGGCCTTACTTGTAGTCTATATTAAAATGATTGGGAAGAAATTTCACCTTTCACTAAAACTGAAATATCGTCCGAAGTGACGTAAATCCAAAATTGACGGTGTTTCAGTGTTTTCTTTCATAAGCAAGTTTATAGGTTCTCTCAACGTATAGCAAAGGTTTTAAGTCGCAATGCGTCGTAGCCTACATCCCAATTAACAGAGATCTACAATCTAAGTTTATTTGCAAAGTGAGGTAACTCCAACGTGTATTTATTTCCAATGTGTCTTATTTCCATGTTGACCAATCCGATGGCTCTCTGGACATCACGTGATATCGTGTGATAGGTCAAGGCCATGGATAACTTTGAAGAATGTGTAGAGCACCAGTTTGTGTTTGTTGTGATCAAACCATTTAAATGTTCATAAATGTTACGCAAAGCGTATGTCAATATTTCCAGTATGATTTATTTTCGAAACGTACTAACTCCAACTTACAGGAGACGATTACCACCATTTCCATTGATAGGAGATCTTTTAAACACAGTGTCAGGATGTGCATAAAAGTAATGAATGAAATTACATTATATTTATAATCATCTGAATTTAATTATACGAAGAAACAAAAACGTGATTTCTGAAGTTTTGCATTTCATGGATTTACGTCACTTTGGAAATAAGCTCTTCAATTATTGTGCTACGTCGATATTTGTTGGCTTGAGACACTACCGCACGTCACGCATTAGACTATTCATCGAGCTCCAACATACCTGATTCTGTCATTCGTGTATTAAAGTAATTGCGAATATTAATTTCACCCAGGGCATTCTCCTGGCCAAGCTGTGTGCCGGCGTAGTGAGGGGAGGGGCGAGTCTAGTGTTCTATAGCACACAAGCGCCCAGGAGCCAGATGGCCTGTCCCGCTGCAAGCGCTGGCTGGTTGGCATTTTGTTTCCGCATTTTTAGAGGTTGTGTGTGTTCTCAACACGATGATTCATATGACGAGTCAGAGGCGAACCTCATTTACAGATGTTATAAGAATGGAAGACGACGATAACTGTCTGTTCAGGTCATTAGCATAAAGGCGTGCGAACAGCAAATGCCGTATGGAAAGATGTGCTATAGAATTGTTGAAATCAATACTGTGGAGCAGTACTAGCAATAATAATAATAATAATAATAATAATAATAATAATAATAATAATAATAATAATAATATGGCTTAACGGTCCATTTTAACTGATGTGGCTTTAGATGTTGTGGTGACGGAATATTGTTCTGAAGATATTCTTTAACGCTCTTATGAAGCAATCGACATGCAGTTACCAAATTTAAACACCATTTTATGGAACCAGTTTTCTTAAGTTTGGAAGGCCAACGCTTAACCAAAACTGCAACACCTTGAAGGAATCGGTCATTTGTGTTGTGTTTCATCATTTAGGATCTGGGCAATATACCTCAGCCACTCGTAACTATGGAACAACTGACCCGTGCGCTGCACTAAGTATGGACCACAATTCTTCAGGATGTGATCCAGGACCTTATTGACTCCATGTTTCATAGAATTTAGCAGTGTATTGCAATTCATGCTGGGCACATCCTGCACTGACATGTGAGGACAAAAGGACCTGAAAGTGTTATCCTACATAACTGCAGTTTTATCCAATTATTATACAGGGTGTTTCTAAATTTCTATTACAGACTTTGAGGGCTTGTATTGGGGACCAAGACAGTTGTTAAGTTTAGAATAGGAACTTGTGTTCGGAAACGTACCGTCTTCCGCTACCCACTTAAAATCACCACAGCACATGTTCAAATCTCCCGCATTTTTTACACCACTGACAAGAGTACGTACGTCATTGAACGATCACCTGATGTTCCATATCCGCTACAGGTTTTTGACATCCCATGCCATACAGTTGAGTGTGTGATCTGCACGAAGACGTGTTGTACCTATTGTGCTTGTGACCTTCATTCATACTACAATACAGCAGTAAGTTGTACGTACTTAGTTGCTGTTGACGATGGCGTACACGTTTGCGGAATACGCCGACATGTAGATATTTTACGGCGAATCGTGGTGCAATGGGAGAGCTGCTCGGCAGTTGTATGGGGAGCGTTTTCCACACAGCTGGACACCTTCACTCACCCTCTTTGCTAAGGTGTATCAGCGAGTCTCGGAGATGGGTAGATTCACTGCCAACAGAGACGACTGTGGAGCACGGCGGCGCCGCACACCCGAGTATGAAGAGGCTGTACTCCACGCAGTGGAAGAGGAGGAGACTACGAGTACCAGAAACATAGCAAGGACTCTGAATGTGGATCACACAACTGTCTGGCGTGTTCTGCATGAGCAGCAGCTACACCCGTACCACCCCCAGAGCCAGAGTGTACAGCCAATGCGGCCACAGGATTTTGCGTCAAGAGCCCACTTCTGCAGGTGGTTCTTGCACCGTTGTGTGGATGATCCCCACTTCCCTCCGTGGATCCTCTTCACTGATGAAGCAAAGTTCACCAGGGAAGGTGTTTTTAATACCCGCAACATTCATGTGTGGGCTAATAAAAACCCGCATGCTGTGCGCCCCCATGGGTTTCAGCAACGATGTGGTGTGAACATTTGGACAGGGTTCCTGAATGGATGGTGACCGTGTGTACCGGAACATGGTACTGAGATATCCTGTCTGTGTTGACGTCGGTGGTCGTCACATCGAGCCTCACCTGTAATTGGACCCAGACGACAAGCAGCGGGAGTCAGACAGAACGCTGAAAATGTGGGAGCTGTGAGCGTGTGCTGTGGTGGTTTTATGCGAGTAGTGGGAAGACGGCACGTTTCCGGACACAAGTTCCCATGCTGAAATTGGTCCCCACCACAAGCCCTCAAAATCTGTAGTGGGAATTTAGAAACGCCCTGTATATGACAACCGGGTGAGTTAGCCGTGGTCGTTACGGCATGACTGCTGGCAGTCGCTCACATCTGGGAGGCGAGGAGGTTCGAATCCCCCCGCCGGCAACCTTGAAGATGGTCTTCTGTGGTTTCCCATCTTCCTTCCAGCCAATGCCGGGGTTGGTCCCTAACTATAGGCCACAGCCGCTACCTTCCAACTCCTCGACCTTCCATTCCAACTTTCCTCCCCAACGGTACTTTTAGCTCACCCATTGGGTGTCCATCTCGAAGCAGCTACAAAAACTGGCGAGCCGAACATGTCCGGCACTAAAAGCCATACGCTAAAAAAAAACTCTATATGACCATAATTATCGAGTCATACAACTATGGACAGATTGCCCTGGACAACAATTTCTGTGACCTTTATAACCTCCTCTAGATGCAACGCAGTCCTGAAGTCATGCATAGAGACGATCATAGAGGTGTTGCAGTTGGTCAAGGGATGTTGCCGGTAATGCAGACTGGAACAGACGCCGTCCACCATGTCCCTTGCATGCTCACAGGTCTGGTGATCGTGCTAACCAGGGGATTTAACGAACATCTTGGTGAGCACGAGTGTGACGGGAAATGTTTGTGCACGGGCATTCCTGTTGGAATTGTCTTGACATTGTAGGAACGGCAATAGAAGGCGCTGGTTGATATTCTGGACCTATCCTGCACCGTTCAGTGTTCTCTCACAAACACCAGGGGTGTTGTGGCTACCCACACCAGTTGGCCCAGCATTTCACTGTCGTATGTACCTAGTACTTGACGCTTTCCTGACCAACCCCTCACTCAGAAACGAGAATCACTGGTGCCATGGCAGAATCTGCTTTTATCACTAAACCCAACTCTACGCCATTCTGCTTCCAGTCGCGTCTTTTACAACACAGTAGGCGGTGGGTTTCACTGTGACAAGGTGTAAAAGGGAACCTAGGGAGTGACCAGCAATATCGGTCCTAATTGGCATGGGATCGCCGTGTTACCTCACGTCGAACGTGTACGGAAATTCTTCAGAAGGACCAATGAGTCGTGATCGTTGACACGAATCTATTACATCAATTAAACTGAAATTGAGAACTTGAACATGAACTTGAGAAGCACTTAGCGATATTACAAGTGCAGGACTGGAAGTCCCGAATGCTAGCATTGTATTTATTACACACGCAGCTGGCAAAATACCTTAGTTGAGAGAGTTAAGACGTGTAGTGAAGTGCTGTAGTCTGTCGCGTATCCCGTGACGGCTCTTAGACATCTTTGATGACAGAATAATAAGCCGAGGACTATGGCCAGCCCGGTCCCCCGATTTTTCTGTGTGCGATTTTTACTTCTGGGGAACCTCAGTCAAAAGGTATACCGAAACGATCCGCGTACTCTGGAGGATCTCGGGAACTAAACAACTGCACTGGTACGAAATATCAGTGTGGATGAATTACAGCCAGTGTACCAGAACTTCCGACGTCCGCAACGTGTGTCTAGAAAAAGGAGGACAGCATTTCCAGCAACTACTGTGGAATTCATATAAGTGCATATGATTATTAAATACTGTAGCCTACGTTAAAAAGCGAAAATGTGTTGAAATAGCTGGGTCTACGCTGCTGCTAGCGGCTGCTACACACAATATAATATTGAGACTAGGGACGAGGGAGTTTTATAAACCAAATCGTTCCTCTCTTGTACTGATACTCGTGGTGTAGAGGTTAGCATTCCTGGCTGTCGTTCTGGTTCGATTCCTCGCTCTGCCAAGAAATTTAATTCTGGTCTAGAACGGGTTGCACTTAAGCCTTGCGAGGCTTCTGGGGAAGAATTGGGTACGATTCCCACCTCAGCCATCCTTGAAGTGGTTTGCTGTGATTTCCCACTTTTACACCAGGCAAATTCCAGATAGCTTCTAAATAAAGGCCACAGCCGCCTCCTTCCCAATCATCACCTGAATTACAAATAGACTTAGGGTACACACGCTTATACAGCCATCATAATAACACAGGTTATCATACAAAATTTCACATACACACAAATATACGGGGCTAAATGACCACGATGCCGGAGCCCCTCAAACTAAACATTGAAACAACTATATTCATAGTGTGCACGCGTCTTGAAGCAAAGGAAGGAAGCTTGTATTTTAACATGACCATTAATCTCGCGATCATGAGCCACGGAACCTCCTTTTTACGTGGAGTTAGAACGACTTGGTACGCCAATTTATTTTATAAATGTATCTACTTGCGATTTCAATAAAAATGGAATTGACGACTTCTCATTCATTTATTAACTTATATAGTGTGCAGTGTATTTAAGTTATAAAATAATTCACCTGATGAAAATTGTTAAACAAAGTACAGTTGGTACATGTGGTTTTCACAGGCCGTAAATGTACATTGAGATAGTTGCCGTGTGTTTCTTACAAAGCCCAGAATACTGTTCACTGTACAGTAGGTGTGGCAGTGAAGATAATTGAATCCTTTATTATTTAGCAGTACAGTTCGGGTAATGCGATTGAACAATATAATAATTTGTTATTCAATTATACTGAGTTTAACGTTGATTAATAGGAAGAATAGACATACTCGATCTATCAGTCTCTTCAAGTTTTGTTTACAGAAGTCCATTATTCGTGATTTCATATGCTTGCATTCCAGATAACATTTAACTGAACCCGTTTGTTTCAAATTCCATACTTGTGACTACTGAGTCGTCCAGTTGCAAAACTCATTTAATCCACTTGTGAATAAGGATCATTTTCATGAGAAACGGGGGATTGATGGCGCAGCGGTCGAGCTGTCGGCCTCTCACCACGGCGGACCGGGTTCGATTCCCGGTCAATGCATGTGAGATTTTCAAAGTGAAATGCCATGTCCTGTGGTTCGGATTCCACGTTAAAAGGACGTCCCGTGTCTCATGATCTCGAGATTAACGGTCACGTAAAACTACAATCTTTCTTCTTCATGAGAAACGTGAAGTAAATTCTAGTTTCAGAACTCGTTTACCCCACTTGTGAATAAGGATCTAGGCAATCCAAGTGCCAATAAGTAAAATAAAAATTGTTCCCTGATATCTGACGTTCACACATTAGATAAGAGTGATTCAGCAGAAGCTGCACTGTCAGAGGTCTGGTATTTTACTCAGGTCAGGATCACCAACATTCTTCCCTGACAACATCATTCTCATTGTTTTGTTATCAACATGTTACGTAGATAATGCGAACTACTCAGGTTCTCCTTGTAACAAAAATAACTTGTCGTCCGACTAAAAAAATAATCTATTCGACGCTTTGTTTTTGTTCAGTTCACAGAAGTAGTCTGAAGTAAACGGAAGTCAAGTCCAGTTCACCAAAGCCCATTCACTGCAGGCGAAACTCTGGCGCGGCTTGGGGTAAGCCTATTCGTTTTGACAGTGCGTCAAGTTACAAGGGACAGGAAATAATGGTAAAGTATCAGTCACCAGAGCGCGTCGATGCAGGATAATTCGAGGAGTGGAGTAGAGTCTAATTTGGATCGGGATCTGTTCAGTTCACCAAAGTGTTTGTCGCCTGGACACGTGAGTACAGGATGATACGAGGAGTAGGGTCCAATTTGGAATGGAACCATTTCAGTTCACTAACGTTCTTAATTAACCGCATTCTTCCACCCACAGATCTCGATGGTGGTATGTTAAATTCAGTAAGAAACTTCTCTTTGTCACGACAAAAGAGATTAATTATAATATGGGCACGTCAAATAAGTAGGCCTATATCATATGTACAGTACAGTAAATACGAATTGTTGTTAGTACCTTACATATGTTAAATTCATCAAATGGAATTACTGCACAACATTTAAATATTTATTTTCCCATTTTAGCCCATTTTCATCATACTGTATGTAACAAGTAGCTTCGTGAGCAACTAAATAGCCTATTTTCGTATATCCTACTGGTCTTACCTAGGACACGAGAATTGAAATCGAGATTTTTTAAAATTGCACAGCCGCCTTTTTAAATTTCTCATAAAATTCCATTAGATTAGACGTTAGTATACTATGTCACGTATGAAGATATACTGTGCCAAGTTTCACAGCACTCGTATGGAAATTGCGTGAAAAATCTATTTAAATACTCAAATTTCGCGTCGCCGCCATGTTGGTTTTGTGTTCAGCAAGTTATTGAATGGACCATAGGTGAACTTATCTTAATAGTCTCTGTCTACATACAAAATTTCAGTTTGATTGCAGTAATAGATTCGTAGATATTGAGAACCGTCTGAATATTTCAGATGGTCACCATGTTGGATTGCTATACGTGTAGGTAATACAGTTGTGTACCATTAGATGGAGATTATTGCTTTGGTTCATTATTCAAACTTTCACTTCGATCGCTAGATTAGGACACAAGAAATTAAAACTTAATTTTTAGCCTACTTTTCACATTTTGCAAAAATGAGGAAAAAGTAGACTTATGAGATCGATCCGGGAAAATGTGTGTCTGTCTGTCTGACTGGCTGTGTGTGTGTGTGTGTGTGTGTGTGTCCCTCCCCCCCCCCCCCCCATCAACTCCTAAACGGCTGCAGCAATCAAAACCAAATTTTGTATGAGTAAACATGTGCACCGGAATATCTCACGTCCATATTTGAAAATGATGTCAGTGCTACCAACTGCTGAAAAAACGCACTAGAAATTTGAGCTCCATGTTGGATATCTTGCAAGGTATGCATGGGAGCTATTCCAAAATTGGCACACATATAGATAAGACTATTTCAGTTTAATTTCCAGGAGGCCAATAATGACAGTGTTGCCAAAAAAAAATTATGTATTCTGATAGGTCCAATGTTTAAATGCATATAACTTCTACACTATCAATTGGATTTCAACCAAATGTTGTATGTAATATCGGTACATAAACAGATATGACTGAGCGTATTCTTAAGAGCCACCAGGGCTGCCAACTGTTAATAATTGCTCTCTCTATTTTTCTATCCACATACCAATATATCAGAAAGTATGCAAGCCAACAGCTTTAAACTATGCTCACGTATATTCTGACATTTTAGATTAATTTGGAGTAACTTATATACGTCAGTTCTACCAACATGTTTATAAGCTTGCTGATAGTACCAAATTTTAAATACATTTAACTTCTATACTATCAGTTGGATTTCAACCAAATTTCGTATGTGCTATGTGTACCATAACAGATATGACTAAGTATTGTTAAGAGCAATCAGGGCTGCCAACTGTTAATAAATGCTGTCTATATTTTTTACCCTAATATCAATATATCAGAAAGTATGCAAGCCAACAGCTCTATACTTTGCACACGTATAGCACCTGACATTGTAGATTAATTTGGAATAATTAATACAAGGCAGTGCTGCCAACATGATTCTATGCCTGCTGATATGACAAATTTTAAAATACATGTAACTTCTATACTAACAAATGGATTTCATCCAAAATTGGCACAACAAGATATCATAATATTTCAGATTATTTCTGACCAGCACACGCATGACATTGTTGGCAACATGCTTTTACGCGTGCTGATAGTTCCAGTGTCTAACTGCATGTAACGTACATTGGACTTCAACCAAATTTTGTATTTTGTACCTTAAGAGATGGAACTAAGAATATATTCAGTAACCAGGGCTGCCAACTGTAGTGCTCTATTAGGCCACATTATACCAGGTATATTTTGAACTAATTAGATATTTCGATATTACCAACTTAATTTCGTCATTATTCTAGTTAGGTTCATATTCTGTAGAATAATCATTGGCATGAAAAGTAGGCTGTATAGTTCTTCACGGAACTTCTTTTTAAATTTCTCATAGCTACCCTCTTGGGGTTATCAAAACAATTGAAATTAATTGGATTTCAGTAGATTAAATTTTATATGAACATTTACAGTACCAAGTTTCACCGCGCTCAGATGATTAAATCGCGAATATATTCCATTTAAATGATTAAAATTCGCTTGGCCGCCATGTTCGTTTTGTACTTAAGAGTTTTATGAAACTCACATAGATGAACTTCTAGTAGCACCCGTGATATCCGTACAAAATTTAAGGGTGATATATGTTACTGATGCGGTGATATAGAATGCCAGTTATATATTTCGCGCGGCCACCATGTTGGATTGGTGAAACGTATTAAAATTTGAAAGGCATGATCGAGGTCGGACAATGTAATAGTATGTACTCAATGAGATTCACTGAAATCGCTTTGGCCCTTTAGATTTTATAAGGGACACACACACACACACACATACACACACGGAAAAAAGATGAACTCATATGCTTATTTTATTCATAAATGAAAATAGGCTATAACTAGGCTCATGAGCTTGTCTTGTGTGTGTGTTTGTGCGTGTGTGGTATCCCCCCTAAGGAATTCTAAGCGGCTGGAGCGATTTCAATGAGGAACATAGTAATATTTTGTCCGAACCCTTCTGTGCCTTAAATTTTCAATACGTTTCACCAATCTAACATGGCGGCTGTGAGAAATATTTCACCAGCTTTCTATATCTCCGAAACTATTACTGATATCACCCTCAAATTTTGTATGGTGATACAGCATACTAAGGTAAGTTCCGGTATGTGACACTTTAAAACATGTTCAGTACAAAACCAACATGGTGGGCGAGCGAATTGTAGATATTTAAATGGCATGTTCTAGCTACTTAATCATCCGAGCGCAGTGAAACTTGGTGCGTTAAATGCTTAAGCAAGATTTTGTCTACTGGCAACTAATTTAACTCAATTGTTTTCATAAACGCAAAATGGCGACAGTGCGAATTAATATATATATATTTTATTTTTTTTACTTTTTGTGTCCTAATCATGCGATCAAAGTGAACGTTTATATAATGAACCTACGCTATAATCTTCATCTAATGGTGCATAACTCTGTGGCCTACATACAGAATACTCCAACATGACGATCATCCAAAATGCTTCGACGGTTCTCAATACGAATCTATTACAGCCAACGAAATCGAATTGTGTATGTTGATAGAGGCTATTAACATAAATTCACCCATGGGACTTTCAATAACCTGATGAGCACAAAACCAACTTGGCGGCGACGTGACTTAATTATCCCGGCGCAGTGAAATTTATAGCGTGGTAAATCTTCATACTAGGTTTAATATACTGTACTTGCGTCTATATTTAAAAAAAAATCATTAGAACATAAAAATGGTGGCTGTGCATTTATTTTCAAATTAGGTTTTTATTTCTCGTGTTCTAAACAAACAATAGAAATGTAACTTGATACAATGAGCCACGATTTTAATATTCATCTGCTGGCATATAACTTAATTCTATAGCATATCTATAAAACAATCCAACATAGCGCCCATGCCATATATTTCACCAGTTCTCAATATCTCCAAAACTAAGCATTTAAACTGGCATTTAGTATGGTGTTAGAGGACTGTTAAATACTGTAAGGAAATATGTACTTTCCAAGTCTCTAGAAACACAGAAACAACATGGAAGCCAAGTGATTTTCAGATATTTAAAAAAAATGTCTACCAATCTAATAACCCGAATGCATTGAAACATGGCATAACGAATCTTTATTTTGAGTTTAGTATAGAGACATCTAATGATGTTTAATTGTTTTCAAAAATTCAAGATGGAATTAGTTGAACAATTTAAAACTTTATTATTTTAAATTTCTCGCATCTTATTTAGGCTATATCCGAGAAGATACGTATGATGGGCTACACCAGTGCGCAATTCCTTAGCGTTAAAAGCCATATCGTGTATCTTTGGTCACATAATTTCCAGTGCTGGCGGTTCGCTGAAGTGAGTTATCGTGACGAATGATGAAAACTTTGACATATGACAGGTAGTATCATTGTAAGTCGATTATGCTTTGTTTATGTTTCTTTTCTATAATGACTACAATTATGAATATTGAGTTTTGATTTTCTTGCTGTATACTTTATCACATCGTAAGTCGTGCACTAAAATCGATTTGGTACATCACATGGAAAATGGAAAAGAAGAGTAGAATAGGCCTTCAAATGAAAATGGGCTATTTAGTTCTACACAGAGACACTCGTTAGTTATTGAGAAATGTTACGAGAGGCATATACAGCTTTGTTTTGTTTTGTAGATCTAGAGACGGTGTACAATAGATTACCCAGGGAGAAAATGATGAGCATCCTCAGGGATTGTGACATCGAGGGAATGCTGGTACAGGTGATCAAAATTATTTATGTTCATAATCAGTCTGCAGTATGATTAGTTCTTGGTTCAACGTTATGAATGGAGTGAGGCTAGGCTGTTACTTCTCAATACTACTGTTTATTTTATAAGAAGTAAAACAGCTGCCCCTAATAATATTGTTTTATGCAGCCCAACTAGCGTTTCTATCAGGGAGGTCGATATTCCTCTGCTTGCATCCTGTATGGTACTAATACACTGCAAGCATATCCTGCAAACGATACTGAACCCTATTATTTTCCCTCGGTTTGACTACAGACTAGTACGAGGGAAAAGTAATAGGGTTCAGTATCGTTTGCAGGATATGCTTGCAATGCATTAGTACCATACAGGATGCAAGCAGAGGAATATCGATCTTCCTGACAACATGCGTTAGTTGGGATGCATAAAACAATATTATTAGGGGCAGCTGATTCATCTAGTATATGGACCATTTGCTGAAGGACATAATCTGTCTGGGTGGGATTCAATTAGGTGGAAACCAGGTATGCAATCTGGCCTACGCTGATTACCGGGTTAAAATGGCGGACTCCGTCGACAGCTTGCAAGCCAACATGTAAGAATTTGAGTACAAATGTTACAAGTATGGTATGAAGATAAGCATTTTAAAGACGAAGGTTATGTCGGTAGGGAACAAACGCAAAATAAAATAAAAATAAAGAGAGTGTCAGTTGGGAGGAACTAAATTGGAGCAGGTGGAACATTTTAAGTACTTGGGCTGTGTATTCTCTCAGGATGGTAGTGTGGGGAAGTACATAGAGTTGAGGTGTAGAAAAGCCAAAGCAGTGAGTACTCAGTCACGATATACAGTATTCTGCAAGAAAGAAGTGAGTGTGGTGACGAAACTTTCCCTACGTTGTTCAGTATTTAGATCGACCTTGCTGTATGGAAGTGAGAGATGGGTAAATTCGGGATATCTGACCAGAAGTTAGAGGTAACTGACATGAGGGTAGCACGAATGATTGCTGGGAAAAATGGATGGGAGAAATGGCAGGGATGTACTCGCAATGAGGAGATAAAGGCTAACTTAGAACACGCTAGGAGAAGGTGTTCGTATTAACCACCTCAGATGGTGGGGTCATGTGAAGAGAATGGGGCAGGAGTGATTACCTAATAGATTAATGAGTTCGGCTGTAGAGGGTTCTAGCAAAGCTAGTTCTAGGGGGTGTTGGTTAGATTCAGTGTTGAGGGATTTCAAAGTGAGGAGTGGGGACCTAGATGATGATGACGATAATTGTAGTTTTAAGGGGCCTAACATCTAGGTTATCGGCCCTGCAGACCTAGAGGAGGCCGCAGTGCTAACTGCTAATAGGGGATTATGGAGGCGACTTGTTCGCAAACAGACGCTTGCAGACTAGACTGGAATAGGGCTACCGATGAGACACGGATTGACGTGTACCCGTGTAACCCGGGACCCGTGTACACGGGTAGGTACGCTATAAGAATCCGTGTAGCAGTAAGTACACGTGTACACGGGTACACGAGTAGTACCGCCCGTGTACCCGTGTATGAAGGTCCTCGTACACGGGTTTCACGGGTATATATGTCTTATCGTGTGCCCTTGTGGTGCTTGAAACGTTTTCTCAACTTCGGAAGAATGTTTTTGATATTATGTTGCACTAATGCCCCGTTTAATTGAAAACAAATATAGAATCAGGAACACGAACCCAACTAACATAGTTTTTGTATTACAAAGAATAAGTGAAACGACAACACTACGTATTTTGTAAAAGGATGTTTTCTAAATACTACAAACACGGCACCGGGTGATTCAAAGTTTCCGGCCCCGCTCATCCCTTATTCGTTAGAGCGCTTAGTGGGCAGAATTCTAACCTGATCGAAGAACACGCGTTCAGTTCAGTACGATCATAGTATTCAAACCACAGCTGACACGCACTGCGTAGTAGAGGATAAATGGGGATAACAAGCAGTTGGGTGTATAAGTACGTGGAAAGGAAAGGAGATAAGTCCTATTGCTCTCTATTTTCTCCTACGGAAAATAATTAATATTCCTGAGCTGGTGGGTCCATGGGAGCCATCGGACGCCACTTGAAAATGATACACCGGAAGATGGAAAATCAATAAGCAAACGCGGGTAAGTAACTATGTATGCAAATTGTATAACGCCACATGCGTAAGCGTACCGTGGTTACCACGACTTCCTACAGAAATGTATTTCTGATTTGACAATAAATAGTACTGTTTACGTTGGTGTTGTTTACATACGACCAACTTCTGTGAACAACACACTTTCACGACTAGACGCAAGCGCTTCCGCGACACTCCCACCGCCTTTGGTTAGTAGGCCATGCCGTAAGCGCCGAAGGCGAAGTGATATCGCGCCGGCGCCGCGGCGCCGCGGCGCTGCCTTCACCGAATGGAACTGGACATATGTTGAAAATAACCGCTTTCCCAGACATTTCACTCTAGTGCAGACTAATTGACTGATTCGCTAGGATCTGTATTATTTTCGGTTGATGCCACCGTCACACTCGCTTGTCCACTTACCGCGTCCCACCACGGCAGCACGCCGCCACTCGCTCTGACGCTCCATCACGCACCGATCTTTAGCGCACACGTTAACAAGGAATGAAATAAATAGCGATAGTTCTTCGCATAAGTCATACAACTCTTCCGATGGCGAATAGTATTTAGATGGTGGATTGTTAAAATGGGCCAACGGCCTAGCCGTGTTGAAACACCGGATCCCATGAGAACTCCGCAGTTAAGCAACATTGGGCGTAGTCGGAACTTGGATGGTGTGCCGGTTCTAGGCACTGCGCGCTGTTGGCCAACATAAGGAGGAGCGGAAAGGCCCTGGCCACCTTACCGCACGTAAACTCCGGCTGGGGGTAGCCTCTTCGGAGGCTCGGACCTGCCTTCGGGCAGAATACCGATTAAATTTAAAATTGTTAAAATGAGGGAAATTGTGTGCCGTAAATTATAAAAGATCCTAACACAATTAGACAGATGGGCTTATCGGGAACGCAACGGTGGCGGCCTGCGGTAGCTTCAGGACGGGCGTGCGCTGGCGCGGCGGCGCGGCGGCGTGGCGTGGGGTTGTGCCTGGAGGTGTGTGCTGTGTACATTGACAATTTTACAGATATTAGCGAATCAGTCGTGTCATCCTGCTCTTCGCGCAGAAATGGCCGAATAGGCGTGCATTTCAATCGCTGTCAAGTGCAATATTCGCGGTGGTGGCGCGTACCGGCGAAATGGAAAGGCGGTGATCTTGTTTATCTCCAATGCAACTTTCCACGATTTGCGCTTATAATGCACAGGACCTTCCTCGTTGTGAAGGCTTTCATTTCGCACGGAAATTAAAAATGATATGGTATTATTACAGGCATGAAGTGGAGGCCACAAATGAAGTCAATCAAGATGGTGACCATGTTGATAATGAGGAGCAGGAACAGGTATGGTCATCCTGAGCCAAGAGACGACGCAGGCGACATGTGGAAGGACACTGTCCGTGCGATACCATACGCTCAGAGGAAATACACCAGGCTCTTGCGAGGATGGTTGCTGATGCCCTTAAACGGAGACTGGCCCTACAAGCCGATGGTGTCAGAGAGAATGTGCGGGGTGAACTATCAACGGCATCAAGCGTTGCCCTTACATCTGACTGTTGGACATCTTGCTCACAAACGTCTTTCCTGACGGTAACGGCTCACACCATCGACTTCCAGTGGGTTCCAAAGGCGATCACGCTTACCACGCATGAAATGGAAGGCCGCCACACTGCAGAAAATCTGGCATCGGAATTGCAATTGCAATTGCAATTGATGTGCTGGAGAAGGATAAAGTGACTTGCTCTGCACATGCTGTAGAGCTTGCGGCAAACAAGGCTCTTGCTCATGAAAAGGCTGTTAATGTGTGTCTGAAAGCAAGCAAGATAGTTGGCCATTTTCGGCACTCTAACGTTGCCTCCAGTGCGCTGACAAAAAATGCAAGCACAACTTTCAATGCCCGAACAACCCCTGATTCAGAGCTGCAACACCCGCTGGAATTCAACTTTTGCCTTGATTGAGCGCCTTTTGAAAAACAGGAACCCCGTCAGCAACGTCCTAGGTGACCGGACATGAACGGCAAAGGCCACAGCACAGAAGCTGCAAGTAACTGAACAGGAGTGGCATTACATGGAAGTTTTAACCAAGCTCCTTAAACCTGTGGAAGTGGTAACCACTCTCTTGTGCGGTGACAATTCTCCCATATCGATGGTCCGGCCACTAATACAGATAATAATTAAAAACCACCTCAGCACCCAGGAGTTGTCGGACGACATCTTCCTAGAGGACGTCTGTGAATTGAACGATCGGTTCGGCCTCCTATGGATAAATGATAGTACTGTCATAGCCAGACAGATTACATCTTGTCTCGACCCGAGGTATGAGGATTTGTTAGATGAGACAGCAGAGATTCGACGAAGTATTCGCGACTGAGTGCTTCATAAGCTTCAGAGCGATGCACCTGCTGAATTTTTGGTTAGTCCCGATCAACCGTCTTCCAGTAGTGCCCTGGAGTTCTTGTATCAAATGCCACGTGGGAGAAGGGACAGCCCTGAATCTCACTTTGAAAATTTTCTTTTGGAGGCACAGATACGTTTTGACATGAACCCGTTCGAGTGGTGGAAACCAAGGGAACACAAATATCCTGCGGTTGCTGCTCTAGTAAAAAATACTTGTGTATTCCAGCAACATCCACAAGCTCCAAAAGGTACTTTTCCTCTGCTGGAAACATTGTCACAGCCAAACGGAATTGTCTTATGCCAGAAAATGTAAACCTGTTAGTATTCTTGTTCCAAAACAAAGTTTTCTTAAAGTAAATTGGTCAATGAGTCATAATTCTAGAAATTGTTGTTCTTATTATTCTGTTCTATTTTGTATTCATTCCTATACCCGATATTTTCATTTTGTTGTTTAGTTACATTCTGGTCAAATGACAGTGCAAATAATACATTATTAATCCGTTTCATATAGTTTTGTATCTACTCCGCTTTCATCCTCGGAACTGACCTTTATAATCAATCAAATAATTAATTAATTTCACACGGCTTCGAATAAACGCGCGCGGCCACATTGCACATGCAAACACGATTTCTAAATTCATGTATAAACTGCACGATATCGCCGTGAAGAGATGATCGAGCGAGGTTACCGGACACGGCACTCTTTCACAATATTCGGTGCGACCCGCGTACCCGATCGTAATTACACGGGTACACGGGTAAATAGTAGAACACGGATTCTTAGCACACGGATCTTAAAAACACGGTTGAGCGGGTACACAGGTAATAGGGAGCACTACTGGAAGCTGAAAGGCGAAACAGTCTCAAATGAAAATGTATCTATGTTTGTAGAGCCTATATGTAGGCCTATGTTATTTCGGAATAACCAGAAATTGGGATTACCGCGGCTCGGATTTCATCAAAGGGTTTAAAGGCTAAGATTTTCCTAGCCCAAAAATGAATTACAATCTCACAGCATTGTAGGGCAAAACGGACCAATTATAAAATATACAAGCTGTACCCGGCATGCGTTGCAATGCCAATCAAGGAAAGTGTTGGCGTTGTAATATTGTTTCTTGAAGTGCTTTTGGATACACAATATTTTGTTCAATTTCCGTTAACTGCCTCTAAGCTATCATAAAATGGATTTACTAATTTAGAACCATTTGTGGTAGCGTGCACAACAACTCACCAAAGTTTCATAACAATCGGATGAATGGTAGCCTATAGGAACGAAGATTGAACTTTGTTGAAACGCTTCACGCGTCGTCACCCATTCGTTGCATCTACTCGTGCGCTACCTAATGAAAAATGGATTTGCTAAGTCGAAAACCTTCCCTGTCGTGTACACAACAATTCATCAAAGTTTCAACGCAATCGAATGAATGGCATATGAACACATACGGGATTTTGTTTAAACGATTCGCGCGCCGTCATTCATTTATCGAATCAACTCGTGCACTACCTATTATACAATGGACTTACTGAATCATCAACGTTCCCTGCAGTGTACACAATAACTCACTCAAGTTTTATCGCAATCGGATGAATGGTATATGAACGCATACTGGATTTTATTTATACGATTCGCTCGCCGTCACTCATTTGTTGAATCTGCCCCTGCGCTACCTATGGTAAAATGGATTCACTAAGCCAGAAACCCTCCTTGAAGTGTACTCAACATCTCACCCAATTTCCATCGCTATCGGGCGAATGGTATTTTATGAACGCATACGGGACTTTGTTGAAACGCTTCGCGCGTCGTCATTCATTTGTTGCATCTAATCGTGCGCTACCTATTGTAAAATGGTTTTACTTAGCTAGAAACATTCCTTGGAGTGTACTCAACATCTCACCCAATTTTCATCGCTATCGGACGAATAGTATATGAACGCATACAGGAATTTGTTGAACGCTTCGCACGTCGTTGCTCATTTGTTGTAACTATTCATGCGCTACCTATTGTCAAGTGAATTTACTAAGCCAGAATCCTTCCTTGGAGTGTTCTCAATATCTCACCCAAGTTTCATCGCTATCGGACGAATGGTATATGAACGCATATGGGATTCTTTTGAAACGCTTCGCGCGTCGTCACTCATTTGTTGAATCTACTCATGCGCTACCCATTGTAAAGTGGATTTACTCAGCCAGAATCCTTCCTTGGGGTGCGCTCAATATCTCACCCATGATTCATTGCTATCGGACGAATGGTATATGAACGCATACGGGACTTTGTTGAAACGCTTCGCGCGTCGTCGCTCATTTGTTGAATCTACTCGTGCGCTACCTATTGTAAAATGGATTTACTAAGCCAGAAACCTTCCTTGGCGTGTACTCAACATCTCACCCAAGTTTCATCGCAATCGAATGAATGGTATATGAACGTATAGGGACTTTTTTAAAACGCTTCGCGTCGTCACTTATTTGTTGAATCTACTCGTGCGCTACCTATTGTAAAGTGGATTTACTAAGCCAGAATTCTTCCTTGGAGTGTGCTTAATATCTCACCCAAGTTTCATCGCTCTCGGAGGAATGGCATATGAACGCATATGGGACTTTGTTGAAACCCTTCGCGCGTCGTTGCTCATTTGTTGTATCGTTTCTTGCGCTACCAATTGTAAAGTGGATTTACTAAGTCAGAATCCTTCCTTGGAGTGTACTCAACATCTCACACAAGTTTCATCGCAATCGGATGAATGGTATATGAACGTATACGGGACATTTTTAAAACACTTCGCGCGTCGTCACTCATTTGTTGAATCAACTCGTGCGCCACCTATTGTAAAGTGGATTTACTAAGCCAGAAACCTTCCTTGGAGTGTGCTCAATATCTCACCCAAGTTTCATCGCTATCGGACGAATGGTATATGAACGCATACGGGAGTTTGTTGAAACGCTTTGCGCGTCGTCGCCCATTTGTTGAATCTACTCGTGCGCTACCTATTGTAAAATGGATTTACTAAGCCAGAAACCTTTCTTGGAGTGTACTCAATATCTCACCCAAGTTTCATCGCAATCGGATGAATGGTATAAGAACGCATAGGAGACATACACACCCACAGACAGACAGACAGACAGACAGACATACAAACTATCACGGAGCATTGATTTTTATATATTGAACCCTTGCAAAGAAGCTTATGAGACTCAGTTTCGGGGGGTGTAACAGTCCATTTCGTAAGTTGTTGTTAAAGCGCTTCTATAACATGCAGGGTAACACATAACAAAATAACATGCAGGAAGAAGTGAATACCAGGGTTAAAACAAATGAATTTAATAACAGATCAACTATTTACAGATAAAATAAAAAAACAAGATCTCCCAAATGACTCCCACTTGAATTAATTATTTGCCATAACTAGGCCTAATCTCAGGAGAGATTATAAACTGGACCAACATGTCCCAAATACTTCAATGACATTGTGTACGTGTGCGGCTGTTCTACATGCTTAACGATGAGTAAAAATAATTGCGAGATTCCTCACCATCCAGTAAACCTTCAGAGGACGAATCTGTATTTTCTAGAGCTAGACAGACGCGGGGAACCAACTATACACTACTTAAATTAATCCGACACTTCCTACATTAACTAAAACAACAAATAATTTCCGCATGAAATTGGAATCAAGGAACTTCCGTAGCAAAACATTAATGCCTAAAATTGGGACTTTTCAAAATCAACACAAGTAAATTAACACGTGACCAACAAAAGAAAACACATATGACCGCTTGTCATTTTTACAAGTAAATACAACTACACAAAACAGGTGTCACAACAGACAAACTAACATGAAATGAGTCATAGAAAATCACTAGGCTCAAAGCCAACATTTACATCATTAAAACAATATTCCATTCATACGATATGCGATAATTCGTAACAGACATGGCGAACTCCCCAATTAATTATGGTCCAATGACCATTACAAAAGAACAGGTTTGCTAATGATAGCTTATAAGGGTCAGTCGGTCAGCTGGACTGCCTAAAGATGAGTCACCCGACCTAGACGGGTGCTAAGTGGAAATCTGCACATCTGTCAACCCACGTGTCAATAACCTCGACCTGCCGTGGCATGGGTTCGAGTCTCGAAGAAGCGTGCTCCCAAAGCACATAATATACGTGTGTGTGTCAGAATAAAATATCTCAGCATTTCCCCTAGGAAATCCAAGAATCAGCACTGGACAAGGTACAGTAGCCTCCAAGAGCGCTCTGCCTTTCCATCAAAATACAACAACAACAACAATTGACGGCGGTAGCACCACCTACCCCTCATCACGAAGAATCAATACACACACCTGACACAAGAACACACACAGAATCACACGTATGGGTTTGCCAGAAACCTGAAATAAATGACATAAATATTTTCCACCAGCTTGCGCTTCCAATCTAGTCCGTGACTAAAGAACCTGAAAAGGACTCAAAAAAAAGCTAAAAAAATTTGAACTAAGGTGTTCTACAGTTACATCTTAATTTGTTGCGCTCGGCAACCCTAGTATGAATAAAAGCCTGTTCATAAAACATCTTAAAATAATTACCTCCCTTTCCCTATAAAAAATGAACTTTAATAAGGCACCACTTATCGAATGTAACGAGTTTCGTATTCGCATGGATAAAATCAAATACACACGCCGTGTACACTAAATATGACTCCAAAGAAAAATATACAACAAACAAATTTGGCCACGCGCCAACGTACATTTAAAGATAATAGTGTCGGCACACAAAAAAATCTAAACACAAGAAAACAAGAATAAAATATTTACAACGTTCCCGCGCCGTATCTAACTACATATTGAGTAAATCAATGTTTGTACATCACCATTTCAGCTTGCAGAACTTAACCTCCATCCCGGTGCATTTCCCTACGGGAAATCTAGCCTTCCATCGTCGACGTAGTTGTAGAGGCGATGCACATCATTCCCTCACACGACCATACATCCGACATCTTGGAGTAGCTTCTTGGACAGAAATGTTCAATGTTAATAATATGCCTAGCTAGAATCGCTGTGAGCTACTACTTTCACTCACAATAATGTCCTATGCGATTACTGATCGAAGACTTGCCCTAACTTAGCATTTGCTTAACACACGCACAAATATCACTAAAAAATATAATACCAAAATTTACATAAATTTACACACTTCAAACTCATCGCGACTGGCTTGAAAACAAGTCTTAAACATGTCTATCATGCAGGTATTATCTCGCCTAGAGATCTCCACTGCTAAACGTGAGCTCTGCTCCCTTGAGCACAAAATGAAATGTTAGTGAAGTATGCTCATTAGAGCTTGAAAAATCGTGACGCAGACTGTCGTGAACGTTGCTCACCAGAGCTCAATAAAGTTGTGTCCTAAACAGCTTATCACCGATCAATTTATTTGAAACTGACAGAATGAGGTAGGGTGGGGAGAATTTGTAAAAATAATCTGGAGTTTTCACCTCACAAACTTGGGACTAGTATCAATCTTCATCATTTATCCAAACGTCTCAATGCACTTATGTGGAATTAATTCGGATCGGCAGTTCTTTAGATATGCGTTTCCGCACCTTTTTCCAGGGTACGCAATTCACCGCGTGGCTTTGGCGAGGTCTCTTCTGATTGGCTGATTCAATCCTGGATCGGTTGAAACTTTACTCATGACACTCCCATAATGACTCCAATTTAGGTGCGCGTTGTTACAGAATTTGTCCTTGAACTCGGCTTAACCGGTCGTCTTCAGGAATAACTACCAAGCTGCTTCTGTTGTAATCATTGCAGCACACTACCTTGCCTTCTCTTTGTCAGTTTCAACATGTACTGCCAGGGCATCAGTAATAATAATAATAAAATCATGAAGACTTATTCATCGACAGATTAATAAGGGTTCAATATATATAGATATTATATATCATTATTATTTGAAAATGATCTGTTTTATGTAATTTTCGTTTTATTTCTTTAAGACAAAAGAAATGTTGTTGTTGCTTATTTAGTAGGATGGCAATCCGCCCCGTATAGCTGGGTGTAGTGTCAGAGTAGAAGGTAACATATTCGAACAGGGTACTGAGCACGTCAGATGAGCTGTCTGGGTTGCCAACAACCGAAGTGACTTCCCAGACACCTCACCTGCTGGACACATGTGCCGAGAGGATCGGATGTACTTCTTATAGGCCAGAGCGGCACGAGAAACTATGATCCTGGGGATCTGGGGTAACATGGTGGCTAAAGACATAGACGACCCAAGAATTACATCCCAAAACAACAAAACTAATAAATGAGAACATCCAGACTTAAGTAAAACTCGTGAACAATTTTATTTTAAAATAGACAAACCCCTATCCTAGCTCGGAGGGTTTGTATCGGCTAATCCACAAACTAATAAAAAAAAGAATAAAAGATCCAGGCCCTAACTGTAAACTAAGTTAAACCCTCACGAAAGATCTAAATACGAAAGGTTAAGCAACAACAACAAAGCTAGGAAAATGGCTCGTAAAGAAACCCTACTCAAGTTACAAAAGAACAGGTTAATAACAGAATTTACATTTAACAGTAGCGAAGCAAAACTAAGTTAGTATGGTACCATTTCCTTGCTTACATTTAACGTTAATCAATTTAGCTAAGTCCTAACAATGAATACAAAATTTACGGCGGTGACGTCCGTATGCAAAACCATTACAGTCAAATCTACATGACAGCAAAAAAAAACATGAATGTCACTCTTACAACTATGTGTTCATCAACACATAGAAAGGTACACACATAAGAAATAAATAAGACACTAAACCAGAGTTTCATATTATCAAACCCTGCCTACACGTTTTGGAATACTGTTTATACCCAAAGTCATCTACTCGCATGTTTGTTAGGTTGGTAGTTGCGTAGTTATAACCAATACTTACATTACTTGAGTGTCGTGCTCCACCTAATGGTTAAGCGCACACTGTCGTCTCAAGATTGTGTGTTCTGTCCTATGTCATTCCCGCTAGGAAATGGTTCACATCAAAGGCGTTGGTCAGCAAGCTCAAAATATAAATCCAAGATTATAAAAAACAATTAATTATATATCAGATTCAGTTAGAATAATTACTCTTGTGATTATTAAATCGTAGGTTTAAGTTTTATTGTAGGTTTATGACGATAGTGCTGACGATCCCAGACACCTGGGCTGAGCAGTAGCGTCTCCTGCGAGATCATTTACTTGCTATAACGTCGACATAAAAACTGGAATACCTTCCACGAGCTCCTAATGCTCGGACAATACAATAACACACGTTGTTAGTGGCGCTCGGCATATCTATACAACCTTCAGGTAGGCCTGAGAAACACATCAGTTACCACCCGGCAACAACAAGGTCTCCGAACTGAGTCTGGACATCAGTGCTCTACTACCACAAAATACCGTAAATATAGCCTCCAAACAGGGTGTCCTACACTAGTCAATAACAGAAAATAAACCTCATATAAATGTAAAACACTTTCAAAACAGTGTCTAACAGAGTCGCTATGCTGAGCGATCAAAACATATGAGTCTGGTGGTAATCCATTACAAGAGCATAAACATCTGATTTGGCAAAATGGCTTCCAAACTTGACCCAAATAATGAAAAGCAAATCATAGCAGTAACTCGATGCTGAAGAATCAGTCAAGGGTCTACATTTAGTCTGTCTCAATTCAGTGCACTGGTGGCTTCTGGGTAAGCTCACACCTGTACTGTCACTGAGCTCGCGCACACTACATTCAATGCGTCTGGCAATTTATAACAAACACTTGATCATTGTAGTCAGCAGTTCTCTCAAAAGAAAGTCCTAATATGAACTGGCCTGTGGCTTGTGCCAGTATAACAGTAAATAACAACTCATTTACTACGTAGAAATACGCAGTACAGAGAGACCTCATGTCTTCAATAACAAACCGTAGTAAAAGAAAGAGATGTCACTCCTCTGGAGTGCTTTGGCTTGACAGATATGTCACTTCAAGTAATATTTACACTTTCAAATAACAGAAATCCTGTGCCTAAAATCACTGGACACAAATTATAAAATAAATGAGCAAAATCTCACATCTGCTGAGTTTGCTAATGATACGTTATTAGTCCAGGGTTCGATGCTCTAGTAGCATGCTAGATAATCCCCGACTTTTGTTCTTCACCAAAAACTTGAGTTGCGTCAAAGCTCACTCTAATGAAAAATCACAGTATAATTACAAAACTGATGGCTTCTGTCGGTCATCAACCGATACGACCTGTATAAGCAAGTCAGTGGCGTGACGTGAAATTACCAAAATTGAGGCGTCAAAAAAAATAACCACAAAATGATGGCTGTCCATCATCTCAAAAGAAAAATACCAAATCCCATACTAGGGTTGACCAAAGTAGCTCAGCAGCCACAGTCACGTTTAGGTAGCAATAGACCTGAAGTCTCACGACGTTCAAAGGAATGCTCCGATTGAACCATGTCCAATCAAAAGGGTGGCTAACTATCACTGAAATTAATGACAAAGCATGAGTGCTAAACTACAAAATCCCTACCTATTTGGCTGTCAAGATGAGTTCGGTTGATTTAACTAACTACTTTACCACAATAAGATCCGTATATGAGAGAAGGAACAGACTCACAGACTACATCATCTTGACCTCATTCGCTCCGGAACTGAGGGGTAAAATATCCTCTGGATTTGAGATATGGGTTATCCAAACTAGGATTCCAATCCAAGCCTTATCCATTACCAGGTACTTGATGCGTCCTCGTGGTCGACTCAAAGATGTCTTCTTCTCCATGGTAGCGGCCCTTATCCAGGCACGAATACGTTCATCCTCTCCTCGTGGTCGGCTGGTTCATCCGTCATGTTGTAATTCCTCCTCTGAATGGCTCCTTGACATTATGGGGGTCTACTCCATAACTCCCATGGTTGAACTATTTCACTCACGTGGTCAGTTGAAATTTGCATGTTACACACAGCTTTTCAGATTGCACAAATAGTGGATATTGAATGATTCACTGAAGTCACACAATTGTGCAGACTTTATATCAAATTGGCCATTCACTGTCTGCTTTTCACAGATACTAAAGCACCTACTTGGTTTAATCTCACAGAATTTATAACTGTACAAATCACATTGAATCTTGGTAATCCAGGGTCGGAAAATATTCGCGCTACAGGCGATAATGATTTCTGAAGTAGTGGCGTTGAAATGAACCAAAGAAAATGATTTAGGTTCACAAACTTCGGATATTTTTGCGTCCCTTGCGGACATAGATTTTGTCGGACTAATGGTCTGAAATGTGGTGTTCCACGACGTCGAAAAATATGGTAAAGTGATATACAATTTTCACAATTTTCACAATGATGTCTGCAAGGCTGTCACTGGCGTTAAATATTCAATAGTTTCACTCAACTAGGTGCTCAAATAAATGGTGACGCACACCGATAATTAAACTTCCTCGCCTCGTGGGCGGACTATTTATCGTCTTTCAAGACGGACTGTAACACGCGTCCAGTATGGACGGACCCAATCACGGGTGTGTGTGAGTTGCTCTTGCCTGCTGGGTTGCATAACATACTTGAGTCGTTGAGCAACTAATTCCTTCGGCTTCGCACGTCTGCGACGCTAAATACCTTTACCTAAAGATTAAAATACATTCTCCAGAATGTTTAAAATATGCAGAATTACTTGATGATATAATCTGAGCCTTGTGAAGAGTAGAAACCTATTAATAAGTACTCAGATAAATAATTCGGAGATTTCTTCGAAGTCAAGATCACTTCCTTCATCATATCCGGCCATGTGCTGGTCTCCGGGTGCGTTCTTAGACAATGCATGATATCTGCAAATGTGTTCCAAAGAAAAATATCACTGAGCATGAGCTCAGCGTGCTCAGTACAGACACCACAAGCATACAGATGATCAGACAAATTCTCTCCACCCACACACCGGTGTCCAAGCCCCTCAATTGAAACACCAACTTCTGCGATGATGGCTACAGTGATGGGAACAGATCAGCGTGGGATCTGCTAGAACAAATACATTGCAGCTAATTAGCTACTGGCTGGAGGGAGAACTTGAAATTAGAAAGACGGCCAAATACGTGAGGATAATGATTTTTATTGGCTTCACTAGAAATGTTGTTCCTGTTGCTTCATTTGAGGGACTTGGCCATCGTGGTCATTCAGCCTCGTGCACTTGGATGTGTGTGTAGTTTTCTTCTGATATTGTATTATTTTGACTGCTGAATTAGTGTGTGTAATTGTAAATCAGGTGAGGATTGGGAAGGAGGTTAACGTGGCCTTAAGTTAAGAACCATTCCAACAGTTACTTGGAGTAGAAGCGGAGGGAACAACGGAAAACCACGTCCAAGTTGGCTGAATCGAACCCTTCCCTTCGTAGTTATTCCTCGCAAAGCTGAGTGTACCCCTTTCCAGCCATCACACCAGAATTAAAATGTCTTGGCAGAGTCAGGAATTGAACTCGGACCTCTGCGGCGACAGCCAAAAACGCTAGCAACTACACCACGAGGTGGCCTTCTTGTAAGTAGGCCTAACTCACTACTTAAAATATGAACTAAATTCACTTTAAGCATTCATTACGTATCCGACTCTATCCCTGTATTTTCCTGGAGTGAGAATGGAAATTTCCGGGAAATTGCCACAGTTAGGGTAACCGCTGTTTGTAGGATCATCGACGATGCAACTACCAAGTCCCCAAGGTGAATTGTTACTTAACGCACTCAGTTGCCAAGCAGGGTGTAGGAAGGGTTAAGAAATACAGTTTTAAATAACAGTAAGTACGCGTCACCTCACGGTCATTGTAAATCAACACGATAATTGCCGTTATTTTTTGTGGCAAGTAATGGTAAATATGACTAAGCAACGTTTAAAACTTAACTACCCACCTATGCATATTCCTACATTACTGCAAATGTGCCGTCCAACAGAACAATTCACGTAATGTTCATTTACCTGTGAAGGGGCATAAAGTAAAATGAGCTCTAAATTCATTGCACTGTTGAAAAGTACGGTATATTTCTGTGTAGTTATGCACTCCTACAGTACAGTATATTTAAGATACATTTTCCTTTGAATTTACACACAGGAAAATGATCCAAACGTGAATTGTTCTGATGAACGCGGCTGGGAGGTGTGATCAATCCTAAGGAAAACAATGGCAAAGAAGAGCATTGCAAGTGCAGCGACGATATAGTCTACTGCACATCGCTGTTTCACGCATGGCGAAGTAGTCTTGTGCTAGTACAAACAAATTGTTCTATAAATGTCAAAAAGGAACTTGTGAGCAGAAAAATATAGGAAATTTTGGATTTTGAAGCTAACATTAACCATTTAACTATTACAGCCATATTGCGGTATTTGTTCTACTTCCGATATCTCCTTGGCAACATAGGCTACTTGTTTTATTGTTGCAGACTGCCGATTGACTATACGTTCTCCAGCCCCAAACATCTGGCGTACCTGTGCAACAGCCCTTTGGATTGCAGATTGCAACAGCTCCCCAATACCCCTCTGGCTTGGTATGTTCACAAATTTGTTGATTGTGGTAGTATGTGCCAGGTATGTAGGTATAGTCCTTACATTTTAATCCTGCCCTTTCATAAATGAATCCTGGTTGCTGACTTCGTCATACTGCGGCTCGAGAGAGAGAATTCTCTGTGCTCTACCAAATAGCATTCTATTTTGTTCTCAAGCCATTAGCTTGGAACTGGCGCCCTCCCGGAAAGATCTCTTCTATTTTTATTATTAATCATATTGCTAAATTATGTTCAAATTATCAAACTATTATATTAGGTCGCCACAACGTGGAGATCTTACCTATAACATTACGTTTGTTCCAGCAACGTGCGGCAACCATTACAGTATTAAAATTTATTGTTTCTATGTTCTACATTCTAGGCCTTAGGCTATGTTCTAAGTTTATTTTTAGATGATAAACAACTTTACAGACCAAAATAACCAATTACTAATTATTCATAGGTTTATACGGCTCTTTAATGTTGTCAACTCTATACACGATAACTGGGTCCTATTTATTTGACACGCACACATGTATCTATTCTTACCATAAACATCGTCTCGCGTCTCTTTTACGAAGTGACAAGAGACACTGGGAGATATTTTGAAATCCCAATAATATGTGCTGCATGGATATACAATATAATGAGCAGAGGGCATTAATCATTGTTCTAAATAACCGTATTTTGCTGGCACGCATACCATTGCGGCCTCGTGTCAACTGAATTTTATTGCCCAACGTAAGTATAGGAATTACCGCCACTGTCTCCATAATGTTCATTCACTCATTCATGTATTAAGTTATATATTTATCATAAAGCCTTGATACAATTTATGGACGGCCTGGAGGGAAAGGCAAGCCCCATACACAGAGAGTCCCTTGGCGTTATGAGAATAAAAAGAAGTACAGTATACAGGTGAAGAAAAAATGCTACACTTGGAGGTTGGCATGTGACTCCTCATCCAAATGCAAGACAAGAGTTTCTACAGCAAAATCGGAGCAGGTGCAGTTTGAAAACTCAAGTATGAGAACGAGAAACTGGCAACACTGTCACATCCTGCAGTGCATCAGAAAGTACAGAGGAATGTGGATCACCCCGCACTACCGTACCAGCCTTCGTAGCTCACTGAGTAGAATGCTGGGTTACCAAACCCACATTCACCATGGAGCTAAAGGTTTGAATCTACTTACACTTCAGATCGTTCTCTTTGTGTGTGTGTGACGTCAGTTCCATAGTTCCCGTCGTTTGTCTCGTTTATAAGCAGGACATAATTTTGTCACGTGACAATAGCCTAACACATGACAGTGGTCGCTTTGAACACATTATATTGCATTGTGGAGGTGTATATCGGATACAATTTGATACATTAACAGCTGCTTTTTTTTTTTGGCGCGAACGCGACTCTTCCGTATAACAGACATTCAGGGCATTAACTCGACCTACTGAGCTAATTCCAAAATTCAGACACCTAGGTATCAAGGGAAAGGCTACAGCCGCTTTTGAAAGTTGAGATATTTGAATATTGCGCTCCTTTCCTTCTAGATTGAAATGGAAACTTTATGCAGCCAAGAAGATGTTAGGTGACGTGGCAAATAGTAGCAGAGGTCGAGACTATTTGGTGATTAAATACTTAGCCATGGAGTAGAGACTTGATACTTGGATCAGATTACTGGCACGGCCAAATGAAAGAGGATGCACTTAGTCTCAAGTGAATCAGACCAGAGACACCGGAGATACGAGGATTTACAGATTTCAGCGTGATCCAGCGTGGAGCCGACCGTTTTGTATAAAAGCCGCTCGGCCCAAGCATAAGCAGCTCACTTCAAACCAAGCTCTTGTAGGACAAGGTGCTGCTGCTACGTCGAGCCAAGGCACATGGTTGCCGAATCTACGCAGAAGATATCTTTGAATTGTGATAGTCACAAAAGTGCTACGATACGTGGGGAACGTAGTAAGTTTCCGGTAGAGGGAATCACTAAGGTGATTGTTATTTTCTACGGACATTGGTGAAACACTTTGTTTCTATATGGACATATGCTAGACTTTGTCTAGATATTATTCTGTCACAGTCCAGTAACAATAATTCAATACTTGGATATTTTAATCCATTTTGTCAGTTTCACAAATTGTAACTAAATAACCACGAATCTTTCAGTATATAGAAGGCCAGTCTATCACGGTGTTGTTCATTAGCCGACAAACGGAAACTATATGTTGCTTCGCGCATGATAGACGGTGTGAAGCCATGCCCAGGGAACGATCTTCAGAACAGCCGTTGATTGTTTTAGACTATCAGTGCTTTCCTGTACTGACAAGATTACCGTGAGTTATGTTACAACTGACGCTTTTGAGAAGAGATCATTTGGATCTGACCCGATTTAAGCAAACTGCTATGGATTTAATTGAAGTCAATATTAAAATGGATCAGCAGTTACTTCAAACTTCAAGAAATATTTCCACTCTGTCGTGCTAGACAGATTGTGGGTATATAATGGCGGCCGATACAAGGATTTAGACGTGCGTGTCCAATAGGGCATGTATCTGGATAAATCTGGTACAGACCAGGTTCACTACGCTTCAAGACCAACGAGAAATGTAAGCCACATTTTACTTTTATATTATGCCTAGCTAATTGGAACAAACTCATTTTCTGCAGATGACCAACACATTTATTTTTCTTCGTATTTAAATCTTGCATTGATTTACGCAAGACACATTAGGGTTATTCTGAGTATTTTCAGCACTCAGAACAGTTTAGGATCGATGACCGAGCATACCGAGCATTTATTTGAATGTTCATTTTGTTTGAGAATCACGGAAATCAGCCGATATAACTGTAGAAGTTAATATTTATTTTTGTTGAGGAATGGATATTTTGTCCATATTCGAAGAGTCGAGCATGTGGTTTTTTCACATAAGGAAATAATAATTAAACATATTTAAGGAAATAATAACAATAATAATCCAATAATAATAATTTTCATATTTTTTCTAAATAATTATTGGATCTTACATTTTCTAATAATCACATTCGTTGAGAGAGAGCTTAAGGATTAGTTTAATCATTCCTAGTTTGGAACAGGTGATTTTCCGAAAGCTAGTGGATAACGCAAGCCCGTATTCCACCAACATTATAGTTCTGGTTGAACAGTTAATATTTGCATTGAGCAAAGTATATTTTTCAGATAACACGGAAAGGCATGAAACAGGAAGCCAATGATATTTGTATCAATTAGGATTTTTTTTGTGTTTATATAAAATCATGACGTAGGCACACATTCGAAAGTGAAATAGAGAATATCACAAGTGTGGTAACTTCACGGTTTGAACTGAATGGTAAAATAAAATAAACTTGTAAGTTTATAGATCTTCCAGTTTTGATAACAAGCAGAGGCTTGATTTATTGTATACATTTTGGGAAGAAAATTTATGTGTGTGGAGTAGTTGAAATGCCATTCCCTGGTGCGCATGTTTAAGTCGCAGGAATGAGGAGGTTTTTTTTAGCATCAATCAAATAGCAGGTTCGATGGCTCAGGTTTATAGGAGGAGTATTGGAACCACACATTTCGTCGAATGAATGACCAAACCATCAGTAATTATTTCAAACTTGTTTACGTATTCCATTAATACTTTGGACTTGCTAGAACCCGGTTTTGTCATGATAAAATTGTATTCTTCTTCAGAGGAAGACCTTTGCCGTTGTTGTTAGGATATTGTGTTCTTAGACAAATAATTGAATGGGCCACTGCCAATTTAAAAAAAAATAATTCTGTATCCACGAATTACTTAAAGGATGTTTTCAATCATATTGTCATGAACTAAATGAATTTATTATAAATCTTCAATTCTTATTTCCGCATTCTGTTCAAGAATTGCAAGTTGTGAAAGTTACTAAAATAGCAACAAATATAAATATTTTTCTTAATAATAATTCCAAGTGGAAAATCGAATAGTTGAATGGTTCAACAATTTTTTATGATCAAGCTGATGATTCAGAAATCATATTTCTTTGGAATTTGAAGTTCATAATCGAGTCACTTCTCGAAATGTTTAATTTTGGAAGAATAATAAATTTTGTTGTGCTTCGCACAGTTCTTCGATGCTATGCTCAAGGGTCAAATACTTTTCAGATGTTGTTATTAATATGTGTACATAATTAGTGTTGGGTCAAAGATAATATTTTTGACAATATTTTTGAAACTGGAAAAATAAGTGGAAGTTAAAAAAATTCTATAAACAATTATAAACAGTGAGAATTTCTAAGAGTGTTAATATCATGTTAGAAATTCAACCAGTGAACTACAATATTTCCAGTAAAGACAATTAAATTTAAACTGGATTTCATCGTAAATAATTGATATAATTTTGGAACACAGTCTACAGGACTGATAATCAGACTTGTGTCTCCAAGGACAATTGTTCACTGTGTTGGAAAATTTCTGTGTGCCGTCGCACTGGAATGATGTTACCTTGAGCATCATTTTGCAGTCAATTTTAAAATTTAGAATAAACTGAGATAATTTCACATGTTGTGTTATGCCCAGGTGAATCTCCTTCTATCCTTATTGTTGCATTGATCCAAAAATCAGTAAAGCATTTATTTTTATTTTGATGTCTTTTTTTTGCGATTAGCTTTAACCCATCTGGCGCCCCGGGATATTTTGACTCTCGTACTGACTGATTCTTGGTAAAATGCATATGTGATCGTGCGGAATCCGGGCTAAACGGGCACATAAAATAAGATAGAGAGAGAAAATGGCGCCCAACGTGGGGACCGAGTTAGACACGGTCAATCGCATGCCGATTTAAATTGTGATAATTTTTATAGATATTTTGGGAGTTGAGAGATGTCTGGTTTGGATGAATAAATTAGTAGGAAACCCAATTAGTGGGGAAAATTAAAAATTAACTGGGTTAATAATTAGAATGGGTTTGATTATTTTGATAATGGCTTAACCATTAGGGCGTCAAGTAAATTCAGTAGTAAACGTTCGATGACTGGACATACGCATTAGTAGAATCCAGGTGGAGGATATTTGAGGACTTGCATATTTTTCTTGTGACATTGTGGTAAATTTAATTCGTAAAAGTAGAGAAGTTTTTTTCCATCGCGTCGACATTAGGACAAATCTCATTTTATTAGAGTGTTCCAATTAGCTATTCATATTTCTTGTTCTAGTTATAATCTTGTGTCTGCCAACATGTACACCCCTAAGTTTTGACTAATACTGAAAATTATGGAAGAGATGATGAGGATGATGAGGAGTTTGGAAGAGAGTTCCAAAGAAGCTGGACTGCGCGTAGCAGCCATCATCAAAGAAAATACAGAGTCTTTGGAAAAGAAACTTAAAGAAAATTCCGATATGTTAGAAAGCAGGTTAAAAGATAACTTAAAAGATAGTTTAAATAGTAAATTTAATTCTATGGAAAATAAATTTAAAGAGAATTCCGAAATCTTGAAAATGTCACTTGAGGGTAAAATGACTAAATTATGCGAAAAAACACATGAGCTCGAAACTTCATTAGCTACTAACGCAAGTTTAATGGACGATAAATTTCGCGATGCCGATCTAAGATCCCAAAGCTTAGCTGATAGGAAAGAAAGTGGTCTTAGGAAAGTTGGTGAAGACATGGTCAACCTAGAAGTCAGAGTGAAGAAGGAGAGCAATGAGATGGCAACTCTAGTTGTTCAACGTTTGACAGACAAATTCAAAGAACTCGTAGTGGGAGAAATAAGAGAAGGTGTGATTAATGAATTACAAACTGAAATTAAAACCACAGTTATCGATGGGATTAAAAACACACTCAAGCTGGAGAACCAAGATGGAGTCAAGGAGATTAGAGAATCTTTGTCATCCCATATTCAAGTAATTTCCAAAGATATTCAAGCGACTCAGAAGGACATATCAGATATGACAGGGTCATTGAGGAGTCACGAGGCTGTTATGAACCAGATATCCACTGATGTCAAGGAGAACTATAAGGAAACAGAAGAAATAAAGAAGGAAACCGAAGGAATTAAAAGAAAGGCCGAAGAAAACCATAAGGCAATTGAGGCTATGAAAACCCAAGTTAAGGACGAGAAACAGGCTGACCATCTGTTGAAAATGCCAAGTATAAGAGGAGAAGAACAGATACAGGTAAACCTAGGAGCAGCTAGAGGAAATGATATTCAAAGACAGGATGAGGCCAGGACAGTATTTCAATCCAACCCCATAACTGTATTCAAGAATGTGGAGGATAAGCCTTCTAAATTTTCAGGGCGAGATTCTGTGACACCCGTAGAATTCTTGAGAGAAGCAGGTGATTATCTTAAAGATTCCAAAATCCCTAAAGAAAGACAAATCCGAGTGATAGGGAAATTTTTGGAAGGGCCCGTACTTCTCTGGTTTAGAGCATTCAGGTCCACTCTCACCAATTTTGAGGAGTTTTCCCGTGGGTTATTGAAAAAGTTTTGGTCCCCGGAAACCCAACAGCAAGTCAGAGCAGAATTATATTCGAAGAGATTTTTGACGTCACAACCTACTCGATACTCTTCGTACTTTTCTGGACAGCTTTCTAAACTTCAACATTTAGATCCGCCGATGCCAGATAATGAATTAATTACTGCATTAATACGTCAGTTTCCAGCAGAAGTCCAAAGAACTTTGATCGCTGCTGACATTTATAATATGGAGCAATTTGACGAGGTATTGCAGAAACTTGATCACACGAACGCTCAATTCTTCCATCAGAAGGGAGGAAAGAATGGCAACGCTGTGTACACTGTTATGGCCGACAGTTATTCCCAAACACCTCGAGAGATTCGAAAGGGGCGAGAAGAGAAAACGCCGAGGGAAGAGCCTGATAAAAGAGGATGGAATCAGAACACTAATAGATACAGTTACAAGCCTTATGCGAGACTAAAGGGTGGATATCGATATGACAATCGATGGAGAGAGCCTAGGAATAATCAATGAAGATACCAGGAAAGAAGGCACTATGGTAGAAACAATAACTACAATAACAGAGGGAATGAGAACACTCGTCAGTCCAATGAAGAGTTCAATAAGGAGACGAGGAAGATCTTGGAAGAAAGACACCAAGAAAACTCGCAGTTCTTGGAACAGAAGTCCAATGAACCAGGTCCATCGGGAACACAGCAATCCCGGGGGAATGAAAAGAAACTTCGAATTCACAGTAGGAGATAGAATTTTAAACATTTTCACTTCCAGGATTATTAAATGGCAAACAGAGGATGATGACTTAATTCAACATAATGACGAACGGAAAGAAATGGGTACAAGAATTAAACTGCCAATCATATCATGCGAAGTATTCGGCATGCCTGTCGATACTTTAATTGATACTGGGGCTATGCTTTGTCTTGTGAGCGAGAAGCTTTATAGTCTGTGGAAGCTCAAAGAGAATTTAGAAGAGATTCCAGTATCAGGAATTAAAATCCAAGGAATAATACCCAACAAAATATCGCTGTGTAAAACACAATTATACTTATGTGTTACTATTGGAGGACATGATTTCCGACATGTGTTTGTAGTAATGAAGGACATGGCTTTTGTCATGATCTTGGGAGCGGATTTCATCCGGAAATATCGAGCCGTGATAGACATGAAGACAGAGACGGTCAGATTCCAGTTTACCGAAGAGATAAACTTCGAGGGAAAGGAAGAGGAAGACATCGAGGGAGACGCTCAATGGTCTCTGATTTTTCGGGAAGCTGAAGGAAAAGAAGTCTATACTGAGAAGGGGTCCCCAGAGCTAGGGAAAATTTTGGAAGAGTACCATGATATTTTTGATATTAAACCTGGTGAAGTTGAAGATTTTGAATATCGAATTCGTGTAACTGATGGTGCACCTTTCCATGCTAAATTGTATCCGGTAGCGGAAAAGCATCGAGAAAAGGTAAAAGTGCTTATCAAAGAGATGGAAGGTAACAATGTGATTGAAAAGTACACTACCTCTTATGTCAATCCATTAGCAGTAGTGTCTAAGCCGGATGAAAGTCTGAGACTGTGTTTAGACGCGCGAAATTTGAATTCAAGATTACTGCCAGAGTATGACAGACCACCAATCATTAGGGAACTGTTAAGAAAATTCCAGGGCAAGATCTGGTTCTCTAACATTGATCTCACTTCGTCCTACCACCACATTAGGCTTAGTGAAGATTCCAAAAAGTTTACAGGGTTTATGTTTGACCAACAGACATATGTATTCCGCCGTCTACCATTTGGGATCAAAACATCTGGATCTGTTTTGATCAGAGCACTGGAACAAAATTTGAGTCCTGAAGTAAAAGAGATAGCGATTCGTTACATAGACGATATCCTAATCGCATCTGAGACTAAGGAGGAACATTTGATACATCTTCAGATGTTATTCGCAGATTTAAGAAAAGCGAACTTTAAAGTAAACCTTCGAAAATGTCAGTTCTTTCAGACGGAAATAAAATTTTTGGGCCATATTTTAGATGGTGAAGGATACCGTCCCAATGAGACAAAGATACAAGCGATTGCGAATTTCCCTAGACCTACTAGGGTGAAGAATGTCCGCAGTTTTCTCGGAACATGCCAGTTCTTTGCCGGGCATTGTCCAAGCTTCACCAAGACAGTTGCTCCCTAGCAGGAATTATTAAAAAAGGGAAACAAATGGAAATGGAATGAAGATTGCGAAAAATCATTTCAAGATGCCAAGAGGTTATTGGTAAAGAGTGTGAAATTAGGGTATCCTGACTTCACCAAGAATTTCATCATAGAATCCGATGCATCCACCGTAGGGATTGGAGCTATTCTTCTTCAAGAAGATGACGATCACAGGAGATATTACCTGGCTTTCATAAGCAGGAAACTTCGTCCATCAGAAAGGAACTATTACACCACAGAGTTAGAAGCCCTTGCTGTAATCTTCGCGTTGGAGTCTTGGAAGAAAATGTTAATTGGACATTCAGTAATCGTGAGGACTGATCACCATGCATTGGAGTTTATCTTAAGAACAAACTTTGCCAGTGATAGAATAACTAGATGGTCACTTTTTATTCAACAATTCAACCTAGTTATCGAACACACTCCTGGAAAGTTGAACATTGGGGCCGATTTATTGAGTAGAGCAGTGGAGTCTACATCCAAGGTTTTTCAAGTTAACCTGACGCATGAGGATGAGGATACCTTAAGAAGGTTAAGATTGTTACATTTATCCCAGAGGAGAGACCGACGTCTTAGAAACATTTTTCGTTTTCTACAGGGAGTTATGGATACCAATGACGATGATTTTGTGGAAACTGAAAGAATTTCAAGAGATTATTTGATGTTAGATGGTCTAGTCTACAGGTTTGCAGACCCCGACCATGCGAAGCTGAGGGTAGTGGTACCTCCACGAATGCAAACACACATTATTTGGATGGCGCATCGAATTGCAGGTCATGCTGGAGTAGATAAGACAGTCAACTTGATACAAGAGAAATTTTCATGGGAGCGAATGCGACAAACTGTCAGGAACACTATTCGGGAGTGCGACTTATGCCAAAGGAGTAAATATAATTCTAAATTATTGAGAGAATTACAAAGGCCTATTATTCCTTCTGAGCCTTGGGAAATCTTTGCGACTGATCTTTATGGTCCACTCCCAAAGTCTAAAAGAGGTAACCGATATATTCTGGTGACCATAGATGTTTTCAGCAAATACACTATGCTACACCCAATTCAGAAGGCAAACGCAAATATTGTGCGAAGAGAATTAGAGACAGCGTAATTCCGGAAGCAGGCAAACCGGAATTCCTTTTATCAGATCACGGACCCCAATTTACATCTTTAGAATTCAGGGCCGTCATGAATAATCTTGGGATTAGACAATTGCTTTGTTCTATCAGACATCCTGAAAGCAATCCAGCAGAACGCGTGATGGCTGAAATATCTAAATTTTGCCGCCTCTATTGTCCAAATGAGCATTGGAAATGGATGGATGTTCTCTCTTTAGCATCCGAATCCATCAACTCTACGATTCATGAGAGTACTGGACAGATTCCCATGTTGCTTCATCATGGAATTAAACCAACAAGATTATGGGATCGAATCATCTCTATTCCACCCGAGATTGAAACTAGTCGTCAGAGGAGGGAGACTCTAGCTTTAGACAAGTTGAGGAGCCAAGCTGAGAAAAGAGAGCGCAGAGTGAGAGCAAAGCGTTTTCGCAGACCCTTGCGCGTAGGAACTCTTGTTTTAGTAAAAAAACCTACACCCTCCGACGTGCAAAATAGAGTGTACTCGAAGTTTGCAATCCTTTACGATGGACCCTATCGTGTTGTGGAAGTAAACAACAATGGAGGCCATAAAATTGCCAATACACGAACTGGTAACATCGTGGGAATTTATAATGCAGCGAATTTGAAGATTTATTAGTCAAGAACCAGATGATTTAATGAGTAGATAGGAAAAAAAATCGATTTTTATTTTTTTGCTAGGTGTGGGGTGGATGTGCCCAATTCTAGGAATGGGTATTCCAAGATACAGACACCTAGGTATCAAGGGAAAGGCTACAGCCGCGTTTGAAAGTTGAGATATTTGAATATCGCGCTCCTTTCCTTCTAGATTGAAATGGAAACTTTATGCAGCCAAGAAGATGTTAAGTGACGTGGCAAATAGTAGCAGAGGTCGAGACTATTTGGTGATTTAATACTTAGCCATGGAGTAGAGACTTGATACTTGGATCAGATTACTGGCACGGCCAAATGAAAGCGGATGCACTTAGTCTCAAGTGAATCAGACCAGAGACACCGGAGATACGAGGATTTACAGATTTCAGCGTGATCCAGCGTGGAGCCGACCGTTTTGTATAAAAGCCGCTCGGCCCAAGCATAAGCAGCTCACTTCAAACCAAGCTCTTGTGGGACAAGGTGCTGCTGCTACGTCGATCCAAGGCACATGGTTGCCGAATCTACGCAGAAGATATCTTTGAATTGTGATAGTCACAAAAGTGCTACGATACGTGGGGAACGTAGTAAGTTTCCGGTAGAGGGAATCACTAAGGTGATTGTTATTTTCTACGGACATTGGTGATACACTTTGTTTCTATATGGACATATGCTAGACTTTGTCTAGATATTATTCTGTCACAGTCCAGTAACAATAATTCAATACTTGGATATTTTAATCCAACTTGTCAGTTTCACAAATTGTAACTAAATAACCACTCAGATCTTTCAGTATATTGAAGGCCAGTCTATCACGGTGTTGTTCATTAGCCGACAAACGGAAACTATATGTTGCTTCGCGCATGATAGATGGTGTGAAGCCATGCCCAGGGAACGATCTTCAGAACAGCCGTTGATTGTTTTAGACTATCAGTGTTTTCCTGTACTGAAAAGATTACCGTGAGTTATGTTACAACTGACGCTTTTGAGAAGAGATCATTTGGATCTGACCCCATTTAAGCGAACTGCTATGGATTTAATTGAAGTCAATATTAAAATGGATCAGCAGTTACTTCAAACTTCAAGAAATATTTCCACTCTGTCGTGCTAGACAGATTGTGGGTATATAATGGCGGCCGATACAAGGATTTAGACGTGCGTGTCCAATAGGGCATGTATCTGGATAAATCTGGTACAGACCAGATTCACTACGCTTCAAGACCAACGAGAAATGTAAGCCACATTTTACTTTTATATTATGCCTAGCTAATTGGAACAAACTCATTTTCTGCAGATGACCAACACATTTATTTTTCTTCGTATCTAAATCTTGCATTGATTTACGCAAGACACATTAGGGTTATTCTGAGTATTTTCAGCACTCAGAACAGTTTAGGATCGATGACCGAGCATACCGAGCATTTATTTGAATGTTCATTTTGTTTGAGAATCACGGAAATCAGCCGATATAACTGTAGAAGTTAATATTTATTTTTGTTGAGGAATGGATATTTTGTCCATATTCGAAGAGTCGAGCATGTGGATTTTTCACATAAGGAAATAATAATTAAACATATTTAAGGAAATAATAACAATAATAATCCAATAATAATAATTTTCATATTTTTTCTAAATAATTATTGGATCTTACATTTTCTAATAATCACATTCGTTGAGAGAGAGCTTAAGGATTAGTTTAATCATTCCTAGTTTGGAACAGGTGATTTTCCGAAAGCTAGTGGATAGCGCAAGCCCGTATTCCACCAACATTATAGTTCTGGTTGAACAGTTAATATTTGCATTGAGCAAAGTATATTTTTCAGATAACACGGAAAGGCATGAAACAGGAAGCCAATGATATTTGTATCAATTAGGATTTTTTTGTGTTTATATAAAATCATGACGTAGGCACACATTCGAAAGTGAAATAGAGAATATCACAAGTGTGGTAACTTCACGGTTTGAACTGAATGGTAAAATAAAATAAACTTGTAAGTTTATAGATCTTCCAGTTTTGATAACAAGCAGAGGCTTGATTTATTGTATACATTTTGGGAAGAAAATTTATGTGTGTGGAGTAGTTGAAATGCCATTCCCAGGTGCGCATGTTTAAGTCGCAGGAATGAGGAGGTTTTCTTTTGAGCATCAATTAAATAGCAGGTTTGATGGCTCAGGTTTATAGGAGGAGTATTGGAACCACACATTTCGTCGAATGAATGACCAAACCATCAGTAATTATTTCAAACTTGTTTACGTATTCCATTAATACTTTGGATTTGCTAGAACCCGGTTTTGTCATGATAAAATTGTATTCTTCTTCAGAGGAAGACCTTTGCCGTTGTTGTTAGGATATTGTGTTCTTACACAAATAATTGAATGGGCCACTGCCAATTTTAAAAAAAAATCTGTATCCACGAATTACTTAAAGGATGTTTTCAATCCTATTGTCATGAACTAAATGAATTTATTATAAAGCTACAATTCTTATTTCCGCATTCTGTTCAAGAATTGCAAGTTGTGAAAGTTACTAAAATAGCAACAAATATAAATATTTTTCTTAATAATAATTCCAAGTGGAAAATCGAATAGTTGAATGGTTCAACAATTTTTTATGATCAAGCTGATGATTCAGAAATCATATTTCTTTGGAATTTGAAGTTCATAATCGAGTCACTTCTCGAAATGTTTAATTTTGGAAGAATAATAAATTTTGTTGTGCTTCGCACAGTTCTTCGATGCTATGCTCAAGGGTCAAATACTTTTCAGATGTTGTTATTAATATGTGTACATAATTAGTGTTGGGTCAAAGATAATATTTTTGACAATATTTTTGAAACTGGAAAAATAAGTGGAAGTTAAAAAAATTCTATAAACAATTATAAACAGTGAGAATTTCTACGAGTGTTAATATCATGTTAGAAATTCAACCAGTGAACTACAATATTTCCAGTAAAGACAATTAAATTTAAACTGGATTTCATCGTAAATAATTGATATAATTTTGGAACACAGTCTACAGGACTGATAATCAGACTTGTGTCTCCAAGGACAATTGTTCCATGTGTTGGAAAATTTCTGTACATTGTGTAAATAGTAGTGTGTGCCGTCCCACTGGAATGATGTTACCTTGAGCATCATTTTGCAGTCAATTTTAAAATTTAGAATAAAATGAGATAATTTTACATGTTGTGTTATGCCCAGGTGAATCTCCTTCTATCCTTATTGTTGCATTGAGCCAAAAATCAGTAAAGCATTTCTTTTTATTTTGATGTCGGTTTTTTTTTGCGATTAGCTTTAACCCATCTGGCGCCCCGGTATATTTTGACTCTCGTGCTGACTGATTCTTGGTAAAATGCATATGTGGTCGTGCGGACTCCGGGCTAAACGGGCACAATACAACTTACTTCTGTTTGTATGTTCCATTTGAGATTACCAAAAATTGTTACAATAACTAAATGTATCATCTTAACTTCCTCGATATAGCCTATGCATTATTAATTTTATATAGGCTACTCATTCTAGTGGATCACCGGCCATTGCGGCCGAGAGCACTAGCGCACTAGCTCGTGTCTCGCTGGCATCGGGAGAGTGTGGGTTCGAATCCCACCTTGGACATCCTGAAAATGGTTTTCTTGATTTACCATTTTCTCCACCAGGCAAATACCGGGACAGTTCCCTTCAACAGGTCCATGACCAAACTCCCTTCCGTGACCCTTCCTTAATTAGACCCAAGTTAGCGTTCGCCTGGGCGATCGGCCTGTCGCCATCCCCAGTTGTTTCATGTGACAAAGTGTGTTCAGCTTGCAGACAGCGTCCTTTCTCGTTGAGAATATGCGATGGAAACTTGTGTAAATATGTGGTAGAATGAATCAGTGAGTGAAGGATGACTGAATTAAAAATATGTAAATGCACACATGTGATAGATTGTATACGTTCTTGCTTTATTTGTTAATAGTGTTACGGCTGTGAGTTTGTGTCATCTTTCGCCGCATGAGTCACAACTGCCCCAGGGCTGGGCTGTGCCCTGCCTCAGTGTATTGCGTACGCCTTATGCAACAGGGCTACTAGGACAAAGGGATGGTCCAGAATATTCGTGACTCAACCAGTGAAGGAAACCTCGAGAAGCCGTGAACCCTGAATGGGTCTAGAAGCATTTATTGAGTCACCGACCTGCTATATAAGAGCGACCTGTCAAGCAGTGTTGTTGTGTTTTACGAGCTAGTGCGAGCGTTTATCGTGAGCGACAGAAGTGTGGCGACTTGCGAAACCCCTAGTGAAGCCGTTTCTCTTGACAGCGAGGAAGTGAGAAGCATACTGTGGACTGCCTGTGTTTTCGTAAGGAACTGTAATTTGTGTACATAGGGGAGAGTTGCATGTAGTTCTGTCAAGGCCACCAGACTCATTAGCGAGAAGATTAACTGTTGACAAGTGAAAGAGGGCGAGGGCGAGAAGATGGAAGACGGCCAGAAGAAATTAGCCAAGGACCCGAATGATGACCTGAAGAAGATGGAAGACGGCCAGAATAAGATGGAAGACGGCCAGAAGACGTTAGCTGAGGACCTAACTGCCAAACTAGAAGACGGCCAGAAGAATTTAGCCGAGGACCTAACTTCTAAATTAGAAGACGGTCAGAATAAGTTGGCAGAGGATCTAACCGCCAAATTTCTGGATGGCCAGAAAAATCTGGAAGAGTGTCTGCTGACAAAATTAGAGAAAAGCCAAAGGAAATTAGAACAGGGTTTGCGTGAGGAAATCACGGCAGTGGAAAAGAAGTTCGACGCCTTACAAGTGGAAGTTGCCGAGCTGCGCCAAGGCCCGCTGATGGGGGTGGAGGAGAAATTCAACGCCTTACAAAAGGAAGTTGTCGAGCTGCGCCAACGCCCACTGACGGGGTTGGAAGAGAAATTCAACGCTTTACAAAAGGAAATTGCTGAGCTGAGCCAACGCCCGCCGACGGGGATGGAAGCGAGATTCAACGCTGTACAAGAGGAAGTTGCCGAGCTGCGCCAACGCCCGCCCACCGTTACACCGGGAATATCAGGAACGGGACATAGCAGAGTGACGCCCCCAACCTTCGACGGAAAGATCCCGAGGAGCACCTACTTACGTCAGTTCGAGGCGGCCTGTTCCATAAATAACTGGAACAACACAGAAAAGGCTACAGCTCTCATTGTAGCGCTGAGAGGTGACGCCCTTAACGTCCTTCAGGCCATCCCGACTGGATCCCAGGACTACGCTTCACTGATCGCCCATATGGAGTCCCGATATGGAGATAACCATCTTCAGCAGGCCTACCAGATGCAGCTCCGGACCCGGGTACAGAAGAACGCGGAAACCCTGCAGGAGTTCGAGATGGACATCGCACGCCTCGTAAGGCTCGCCTATACAACAGCACCGGCCGACTTTCTGGAACAGATTGCGACGCAGACCTTCACCGACGGGCTACGGGACTCGGACACTCAACAGGCGCTGCGACTCGCGCGCAATAAGACCCTGGCAGATGCGCTGAGCCACGCACTTGAGTTCGAGACGGCAAAACAGGCATCTAGAATGCACGCGCGGGTGCGTCAAGTGGACGTCGACGAACCAGCAAAAACCAACGAGACCAAGCCCCTGGCCGACGAAATGATGGAGGCGTTAAGCCGTTTCTTCGATAGTCGCGGCACCACCAGCAACGACACAGCCGGAAGACAACCAGAGAGGCGGCCCGGAAGAGGACTACCGACCTGCTGGGCCTGCGGTAAGAAAGGCCACCTGAGCAAGGACTGCGGTGATCGCCGCCGCCGAGGGTATCCGACGGGAAATCAGTCATCTGAAAACCGCGCGGCCCAGGGAAACGAGTATTAGCCAGCCTTGGGGGGCAAAAGTTGGCTTGTGACAGTCGTCAAGCCCCGGCAGTCCAAGTTCGTGTGACGCAGTTACGGAGGGATAATAGCAGCCTGATGGTCGATGGAGTCGTCAACGGAGAGAGCTGGCCCATGCTAATCGACACGGGAGCATCGAGGACCATCGTCAGTCCCACCGTGATCCCGAAGTGGAGAGTGCAACCCACACAAAGGAAACTCCAGCTAATAACCGCGACCGGAGAGACCGCACCGGTACATGGCGAAGCATCACTGGAGTTCGTCATTGGTCGACGGGCGATAAAGCATCCAGTGCTTGTGGCTGACGTATCAAATGAAGTGATCATCGGACTGGACTTCCTGGACCAGAACAACATCATCTTGGATCTGAGTACCAACACTCTGCACTTCGGAAGTGAGTAACTTGCTTTGCAACCAGCACTCGAGGCCGTCACCACACGACGAGTAAGGCTGAGAGAGGACGTCATCGTTCCCGCCAGGACGGAGGTCAGCGCCGCCGTAATTGTCGACGGAACTGCTGAGGGAGTGGCGGCTGTCATCGAGCCAAAATATGAGGACGTCCAGACAAAAGGATTGCTAGTTCCCAAGACCCTCATCAACACAACGTCTCGGCCGTAGTCCGCATGTCCAACCTGAACGACTACGACATTACGGTTCACCGGGACACCAACTTAGGAGTCTGCGAGCCCGTTAACTGGATTGCCCGCTTCACAGATACGACGGACGGACACCTGCAGACGGACAACCGAAGAAGACGCGCCCTGCCAGAAGAACTACAGAAGCTGTACCAAGGATCCCAGGACCATTTAGACGAGGAGCAATCACGCCAACTTCAGGACCTGCTACGCGAATTCCAGGATGTCTTCTCCGTGGGGAGCAAAGACTTCGGTAGGACAACCTTGGTCCAGCACAGAATTGACGTTGGGGACAGCACACCGATTAGGGCCCCATTCCGACGTGTCCCGCTCGCCAAGCAAGCCAAAGTCGACCGGATGGTAGAAGAGATGAAGGAGCAAGAGCGATCGAGCCATCACATAGTCCTTGGAGTTCTCCGGTCGTGCTAGTGAAGAAGAAGGACGGTTCCACCAGGTTCTGCGTGGACTACAGGCGGGCGAACGACGTCACGAAGAAGGACAGCTACCCTCTACCCCGGATCGACGACTTGCTGGAAACCATATCAGGATCAAGATGGTTCTCCACCTTGGATTTGAAGAGTGGCTACTGGCAGGTGGAGGTCCGCCCTAAGGACCGCGACAAAACGGCGTTCTCTGTGGGCAGCGGGCTCTGGCAGTTCACCGCCATGCCATTCGGTCTGTGCAACGCCCCTGCGACCTTCGAAAGGCTAATGGAGTCCATTCTGAGGGGACTACACTGTAAGACCTGCCTGGTCTACCTAGACGACGTCATCGTTCTGGGAAAAAGCTTCGAGGAGCACTACAGCAACCTGAAGGAGATCTTGATGAAGCTACGGGATGCCCAGCTGAAGTTGAGCCCCAAGAAGTGTCAGCTCTTCCAGAAGCAGGTCCAGTCCCTTGGGCATATTGTCTCCGAGGAAGGGGTGCGCACCGACCCAGAAAAGACCGCAGCTGTGAGGGAGTGGCCAGTTCCGAAGGACAAGTCCCAACTACGAAGCTTCCTGGAACTCTGCACTTATTACCGTCGCTTCGTGTGAGGATTTGCCGACATCACCAAACCACTGCATCGACTGACTGAGAAGGACCAACTCTTCACATGGACAGCAGAATGCCACAGTGCCTTCGAACAACTCAAGCAGGCTCTGTGCACCGCGCCTATTCTGGCCTACCCCTGACCTGGAACAAGGTTCATCGTCGATACCGATGCCAGCGACTTTGGTATAGGGGGAATCCTGCCGCAAATAGTGGACGGCGAGGAGAGAGTAGTGGCCAACTTCAGCAAAGCCTTGTCAATGCCAGAGAGGAACTATTACGTCACCAGGAAGGAACTGCTCGCCATCGTGAAGACCATCGAACACTTCCACAAGTACCTGTACGGGCAAGAATTTCTCATCAGGACCGACCATGCATCCCTGCGGTGGCTCCTGAACTTCAAACAGCCCGAGGGTCAACTCCCGCGGTGGTTAGAGAGGCTTTAACAGTACAACTTCGAGATCCAGCACAGGAAAGGCCAACTGCATTCTAATGCCGACGCCCTGTCACGAAGACCGTGCCCCGAAGACTGCACCTTCTGTACTAGGAGGGAGGAAAACACCGGGATACAGTGGCGACGGACTACTGTGGAACTTCAAGGGAACTGGAGCCGCGAATCTTTCACGCGGGCACAAGCAGAAGATGATGACCTGGGACTGATAGCCGAACATTGTGAGTGACGGCAGCCCAAATTTAAGTCCTACTGGGCGCAGAGGGACTCGCTGGTTGTAAGGGATGGCCTCATCTGCCGCGCCCGGGAGAGCACCGACGGGAAGACATCTCGGGAACAAGTCATCGTTCCAAAGGCTATGACGGAGGAAGTCCTGAAGGATGTCCATGGAGGATCCTCTGGTGGACACCTAGGGATAAAGAAGACCCTGGAGAAGCTGAGAGAGCGGTTCTACTGGATCGGATGCCAAACCGACGTGGAGAACCACTGCGCGAGATGCCACGATTGCGCAGCCAGCAAGGACCCAGGACGAAGACGGTGGGGTCCACTGAAGACCTACAACGTGGGCGGCCCCATGGAGAGAGTGGTCATCGATGTTGCTGGGCCATTCCCGTTGAGCGAGGCAGGGAATCGCTACATATTGGTCGTCAGCGACTACTTTACCAAATCGCCGGAGGCGTATGCGCTCCCTAACCAGGAAGCCGCGACGATTGCAGTAGCCTGGTGAAGGAATTCTTCAGCCGGTACGGTGTACCCCTGGAGCTGCACTCCGACCAAGGGAGGAACTTTGAGTCGCAGGTGTTCCAGAACCTATGCCAGCTGCTGGGAATCCGGAAGACAAGGACAACGCCGCTACACCCTCAGTCCGACGGGATGGTAGAGCGATTCAATCGCACCATCGAGAACCATCTCCGAATAGTCGTCAGCGAGCACCAGAGGGATTGGGACAAACATCTTCCACTATTTCTCCTGGCCTACCGCGCCGCCGTGCATGAAGCTACCGGGTGCACACCAGCCCGGCCCATGTTTGGGAGGGTGCTTCGTCTACCTGTTGATCTTGCCTTCGGCCGACCTGGGAATGATCCGGTCCCGGTAAGCCAGTATTGTCAAGAACTGGTCGACCAACTGGAGGACGTGCACGCGTTCGCGAGGAGGAAACTGCGGATCGAGACCGACCGAATGAAGACTCGATATGACCAGCAGATGGATGCCGGCGGATTCCACGAGGACGACCTGGTCTGGCTCTTCAACCCATTACGGAAGAAAGGCCTGTCACCCAAACTGCAGAAGTCCTGGGAGGGCCCGTACCGAGTCGTGAAACGGATCAACGATGTCGTCTACAGGATCCAGCGGAGCCCGAGGGCGAAGATGAAGATCGTGCATCGAGATCGCCTGGCAGCCTACGGAGGGACTCAGACGGACCAATGATTGATCGGGACGATCAGCCTTTTAGGAAGGGGGTGGTGTTACGGCTGTGAGTTAGTGTCATCGCTCGCCGCATGAGTCACAACCCGCCCCAGGGCTGGGCTGTGCCCTGCCTCAGTGTATTGCGTACGCCTTATGCAACAGGACTACTAGGACAAAAGGATGGTCCAGAATATTCGTGACTCAACCAGTGAAGGAAACCTCGAGAAGCCGTGAACCTTGGATGGGTCTAGAAGCATTTATTGAGTCACCGGCCTGCTATATAAGAGCGACCTGTCAAGCAGTGTTGTTGTGTTTTACGAGCTAGTGAGAGCGTTTATCGTGAGCGACAGAAGTGTGGCGACTTGCGAAACCCCTAGTGAAGCCGTTTCTCTTGACAGCGAGGAAGTGAGAAGCATACAGGGGACTGCCTGTGTTTTCGTAAGGAACTGTAATTTGTGTACATAGGGGAGAGTTGCATGTAGTTCTGTCAAGGCCACCAGACTCATTAGCGAGAAGATTAACTGTTGACAAGTGAAAGAGGGCAAGGGCTCTCCATAAGCAAGAGACTTGAGGAAACTGGAGTAAGGTTCCAATTGCTTGTATTTCTGATGAGTAGTGTATCTTCCTGCAAGCAATAAAGCTAACTTCTCTTTAAAGCAGTAATTGGTGTTGTGCTTTCTACCCACCGTAATCCAGTTAACAAAAGTGCCACTAGGGGTGGCACGTAACAACAGGCCGCACTTGGAGTTCGGCATGCGGTTCCTCGTCTAAAATCACGACAAGGGTTTATCTAGCAAAACCTAGTCCCACCAATAGGTTTAATAGATATGCGAGTTTAGAAACGAGGCCCTGGCAACGCTGTAAATGTGTGCAGCGCGGCCAGGAACAGGTAGAGTTGAGCTGGGAGGGTAAGCGATAAAGATTAATTTAATAAATTCTGATGGATTACGAGATGTGTTTCTACAAATGTATTTACATTAGTGTTTAGACTGTTAAGGGAACATCATACAGCTTTCCTGGAGTGAGAGTGGGAAATCTCTGATAAGAGCCAAACTCAGGACGCCCGCTGTTAGCACTGGTATTCGAACATTGGATCTTCGAACATGAATCTACCCGGTCCTCAACGTGATTTGTTACTAAGTGCACTCAGCTACTGGGGAGGATAAAGGAAGTGACGAATTATAGAGATTCAATTTTATATCAGAGTAACTGTGCGTTACATTACGACAATTGTAACTGAAAATCGTGTATGATACTTAACACGCTAATTAATGTTGTTTTGATAAATGGCGGTAATTTTAAATTCTGTCACTAACTAACTACCCACCTCTGCATTTTCCTACATTACTATAATCGGGAAGGTGTAAGCTACTCGTCAACTGCATGCAAACTGCGGTAACTATTTAGAAGGAATGTACTCATAAGACGCAAATCCTAAGGTTGATTTCAATTATTCAACTACTGAACTAACTGACTCAATTTACACATTCTAGATCGATCCTCTGTATAGAAACTTTCTGTGTTCCATCACTAAGATGGACAGTGATATTGTGTTATCTTTTCTTTAGTATTCTCTCTGAATAGGGCCTAATTCACAGAAGGCTTGTGTTATTTGTGACCTATGAAATGTCATTATTGGAGTATGTGTTTCAGTTGCCGAACTGATAGCCAAATGTAGTAGTTGGTATGCAAATATCCTGCGGTACCACATCTGTGGAATTTGAAACTAAAATTATGAATAGATTGAGCACTAGTTTTTGACCGGTGCACATTTCAAACGGAAGGCTAAGAACGAGATACTTGCCCTGTTGGTGAGAGGGACGCCTCATGATTCTTGACATATGCTGCACCTGGCTGGAACATTCCTAATGGTCCTCCGCCCCCTACTTATAAACTCATATCGCTGCTTGCCACCCTACTGACATTAACCATCCTGTCCCGCCTTCAGACTGTGGAGGATGGGGATAGGGCCGCCGCGCCGACTAGAATAATTGCTGGCATACAGACCGGCCAAGAACTGGCGTTCGATCTATTCGTGTATATTGGTGGAGTTAAGAATAGCGTTGAGCCCCTTGGGGAAACACACATCATCCAAATAGTATGATAGTGTGAGTAACGGAAATATTCAGTTGTCGGGATCGAGATCTGAACTACAAAATTATAGTTACATGCATGGCGTAGCCTACCAGTGCAGTGCTAGTACAAACAAGTTCCATAAATGTCAAAAATGATTTTGAAGCTACTATTTACCATTTAACTATTACAGCCACTTATGGGTACTTGTACTTCCAAAGGCTCATCGATAACATACTGGTCTTATTGTCGCAGACTGGCAGTCCAATACTCTTACTTCTGAAGGAACCATCTGTCGAGCCTGGGCCATTACCTCCTTCATTGAAGATGGCACTGCCTCCCAAAGATGCCAGTGGTTTGGTAAGTTTGCCAAATTGTTGATTGTCTTATTATTATGTCGGTATGCCCTTGAAATGTTAACTTGGTTTTCAAATTCTACGGAAGGTAGCTGGATATAGTGTGACCTTAATGCTTTTGGCTAGCATGTAAGTCTCATGATATTTCTATTGTGGCAGAATTATGTACATTTTAATACATAAATTGTGGTAGGCCTACAAGCCTTGCATGCAGTGGAAATTTACAGAGCTTCTCAGATAAGAGTCTTATGAAACGGTTGTTGTCTTAAGATTGTCGCTATTGGAGACGAGGGACAATAGAATATCGCACAGTAATGGAATGCACCATTCGAGAGGGGTTCCCGGAGGTAATTCCCCGTTCTTGTCCTAATTGCTTGATGAAACGAAGACAGAAGTAGCAAATCTAAAGACAGAAGATATGGCCCCGCCCCTCTGTGACGTCAGAAAAACTCAAAATCTGATCCAGTCAAGATATATTAATCCGAAAAAGAAGCAGATCGCAGAGAGAAAATAACGGAAAATTTTAATGTGGAAATATGTTCTAATTAATTAAACGTTTAGGACTTGGCCTTTGTTTATGATCAGATATATCATCCGCACGTGAGCCAATGAAGTATGATAGTCATATCACGTAGGTAGGGGACGTCCTGATCCGAGAGAAGCACTATGTAGACACGCACGTTCTAGGAGTCAAACCTACGATCGATCTGGATCAGTGATAATATAATCATAACCTACGATTAGGTGGGATCATTTTAAGCTATTGCACATTCTCCTACGTGAACTTTAGGCCGAATTCGAAAACTTCCGCCTACGATTAGTAAAGAGGCTTCTGAAAAGGCATAGCCTATAGATATCCATCCGCGTGATGATAGGCACAGTACTCGTCAGATCAGGAGAGCTACAGCCAGCGTCAAATTGCGTTCTGCATTTTGAAAATTTATTTTTACAAGTCAGACGTTGAGCTACTGTAGGCGTTGAAGTGGTTAGCGCAGAGTGAGGAAGTTAATAGTCTACAGAACATGGCATATTGTATTATAACATCCAGTAGACGAGGTTTGTGGAAGACGGGAAGTTGTCTGCAATATTTACTTGAGGTTAGAAGTTGTACAAAAGTTATATTTGACAGAGACACGGATCAGGTGAATCGAAAAGCCTGGTTAATAGCGAACATAGATTTGCCAACCTACTACACATAGTTAGTTTGTCATAGTTGCGCGCTAGTGACTTAAGAGCTAATAAAGCACAGTGGTAGGACAGTCAAGTATATCTCACCAGTGTAGAATATTTTGACAAAGACACGGTTGTACAATACGGAGTCGTGTGCGATACGAAGTGGACGCAATAGGCTCACCAATAAGTAGTGGTCCTGTTTGCTAATTATACTCTTAGTATAACCGTCAGCTCTCCTATATCATCAAGAAGACGGGACATCGTGGAGACAAGACGATCAACGCCCAGGTGATGATGCAGATAGCCAAGATGGATAAGGGGTCGGAGATGGAGTAGAGCCATACCAGTGGGGTATACCTAGGTGACGATTCTTGTCGAATTGAGAATGATTACCCTATTTTAATCATTTGATTTTTGGTTGGGGTTGGATTGGCGACGGGAACGATTGATTTGTAAATATTTTGATAATTATTTTGATTTAAGTTACTTTCATCTTTTATGTTGGGTAAGAATAAATGATGACGTGCCGTAAGATTATGTAAATGATGACGCGTGATCACCTCTGCATACTTGAGTTTTACGTGTAGAGTAACCTTTATATTCAGGATGGGAGCAAAGGTCATCGACACTCATCAGTTGTTTGTAAGGGTAGTTTCAACTCAGAAAAGGAGTGTTGTATTCATTGTAGAAGTTTTAATGGACCAGGCGTGCTTTACTAAGTCAATTTAGCATTGGAATTGGAGGTCATCAGTACCTATCTCTTAACGTAAAGTTTAAGATATATTTTGAAAGATAATGGATGTGTATCCACATTTGGTGAATTGATTAAGGCAGACAGTGATTTCAAGTGTTTATTGACTTTTGTGAGCTCAGGTAAGAATGTTGATTGCTGATTTTTGGAAGGACCCGTTGGGATGTTGGATTTAGGTCTTTCCTGAACGTCATATGTGTGTAGTGTGGAGGCTTTGATTCCCACATGTGTCGTCGGAGGGTATTTGGTAACCCCAATTGTGATTTTGGTTGTGTCCGTCAGCCGGGACTTAGGCCTATATGCAAAGGCAATCCCGATCGTGACGTGTTTACAGGATATATCAAATGATCCCTGTTTATGTCTACGAATCTTGGAGAAAGGCTTTCTGTAGCTTTCTCGGAAGAAATGGTAATATTAATCAGCTTTGGTACTTGAAGTGTTAATTGCTCACGATGTTATAGAAGGGTGTCTGCGAATGATATTATTGTGTTGGCCGAGATTTATAAAGGATTTGATATTAACGTGACTAATCGCTGAGGTTATTTCAGCTGGATCTTTTTTAAATGAATGTTGTTTTCTTTTTTTAAGTTTTTAACCCTGGTCTGTTGAAAGTTCATGACAAGGTTAGCTAATTTCATGGAGGTGTGATCTTGAGTCTGAAGAAGTAAAGGTTACTCGGTGCTTTATTGGAGTATTTTGACTCAAGCACTAGATTTAGTAGTTTGTCATGCTATTTTGAAGCATGTTGTGTTTTTGTGTAAATATTTTATGTAGGATTTTATGTATGACTGCGGTCAATCGATAGTGCGTTTTATTGTGTAAAGGCAACTCATGATCAAGTGTTTTGTAGTGTTGGATAGGAACCCAGGAACTATACGGGTTGGTCACTGTTGATGACAGCACGTAGTGCTTTGGTGAGTTTGACGTAATGTATCCGCAAGTAAGGTATCCGCGTTATTGCAGAATGGGCATTACTTGTAATTTATAGATTCATGTAGATAAGGGTAGGGAACATCATGAGATTAAGTGTGTTAAGTAGTGTATTTTTTTGTTTCCCAGCGCCACTAATACCCGACACCAGATCATGATCTGGCAATTGCATTGGCGGGAAATGATCTTGGACAAATAGGTGATTATTCCTCATTCAATTATACCATACACCGACGATCACAAACCGACGATCGCTAACCGAATGTATCATGCGCGTGTTTTAGCATTGGTTTATGTTGACATTTTATTTAATGTATCTTATTTGGAAAAAAATAGAAACTTGTTCTTCACTTATGAGGTTGGACAGTGATTGATCTTAAATGTATGTGTTGTATGGCATGTTTTGAGCCATGGGCCCATGGATGCGTCCTTGTGAGGGTGTTGGGTCGATTTATTTTATTCAATTCAGGGGATGTTTCAGTTTTGTTTGTAATTCATTCAGTCAAGGGGGGTTGTTAGTTTTAAATTAATATATTTGTAGTAGTTAGTTTTAGTTAATAAATTCATGCTTTGTTAAGATACCTCGACGTGTGATTGTAGTTATATCCCTGTTATTTCATCTCCGCAGTCCTAGGAAGGTCATTAAATTTAAGCTAGTGGACTGAGCGTGGCCCCCAGAAAAGAGTCCAATCCTAGAAGACCCTTCTCAAGGGTACAATATATAAAATACCATCAAACCAAATTTATTTCATGTGCATCGGATTGCATTTTACAGAAGTTATATTTGTAGATTCGACATTCAATCTGGGTGAAAATAGGCGTTGAATTCATTGATCGGATACCTTGAATATCGCTGGAGATCAGTACCACTGGACCTCGCAATAATAATGTACTTCAGATTTGACCGTCTCAATTTTAGATTCACCTGGTGGATTAGAGAAGGATATAATTGGGAATTTGGCTATCCATGGTATGGTCTCCTGACAGTTCTTCACTCTCGTGTCCCTTTTGTCAATGGCAATGAAATTTTCATCTTCTTATTAAATATTCGGAATCCACTGAAACGTGATTTGTAGGCTTTTTGTGTTTTGGTTTTCAAATGGTACGGAAGTAGCTGGGCGTATATAAAATACCATAAAACTAAGCTTATATAATGTGCAGCGGAAATATTTTTTCATAAGTTATAAATGTAGATTATAACTGGGTGAAAAGAGGCGTTGCATTTAATGATCGGATACCTTGAATAACGCTGGAGATCAGTACCACTGGACCTCGCAATAATAATGTACTTCAGATTTGACCGTCTCAATTTTAGTTTCACCTGGTGGATTAGAGAAGGATATAATTGGGAATTTGGCTATCCATGGTATGGTCTCCTGACAGTTCTTCACTCTTGTGTCCCTTTTGTCAATGGCAATGATATTTTCATCTTCTTATTAAATATTCGGAATCCACTGAAACGTGAATTTGTAGGTTTTTATGATTCTGTGCCATGTCATGCCATGTTCTACCAAAAAGGACACATATGGTATTGCACTACACATAGCAAAGTAAATCATCTAATGGTGAGAAAAATGCTCACCTCATGTATCGTGATGCATATTGGCACAAAGCTTGACTGTAAATGGTAATTCACTTAATCTCAACAATCGATCAACTGTCAATCATGACATGTCAAGGCAAACCAACTTAACAGTTCAAAACAAATCTTCGCACCTTAACGATAAGACCTTGTGTTGCAGATTAAGCATTCTTAGCCTATTTTCCTAGATGTAAAAAGGCCTGCCTGAAGGTCTAAAAACCCAAATGGATTATATCTAGTGTGTAGAGGCTATATTCATGATGGGGAATGTACGTAATATTTAAAATGTTCTCGTGCAGTATGGAAAAACGACTATTTCTTGCGTGTTGTACAATTAATAAATTTCGTGTAATTACGAAAAATGGTTTCGCAGCTACCGAATCTTGTGTTAACATTAACAAATTGTTCCGGGAAGAACTAACATAGCCTATTTTTGCCGACTTTTGAATTTTGTAAAAGAAAAAATTAGACTTATGAGATGTGCACGGGACAAATGTCCATGTGTCCGTCTGTGTATGTATGTATTTTGCCTGCTAAACCGAAGACCTACGATCACATACTGTATGCATGAACCTCGTGAACAGTTTTATCGCGACACTCTGACACTACGGAAGAACTGGCTGATAAAAGATAATTGACTGTCCCACGAGGCCCATACGCGAATAGGAAGAAATAAATATCACGACTTTCACAGTTTTTTTTATAAAAACGCACATAAAATGAAATATTCGCTGCCTGGCTCCTCAGGGATATCGAAATGTACTCCAAAACTGGACTTGCTGGAAATAAATTAGTCTACATCCTAAACCTTCCCATCGGATGTCCTATTCGAAAAGAAAAACTAAGTGCTTGAACTTGTAGCATGGATTTATGCCATCCTTTTTCAAAACTGTTTTTCCTTATCAAACATGTTACTATCATATAATCTACATCATTCATTAGCTGTGGCAAATTTAAATCATTTAAGTTATCATAATAAATCCGACTTATCCTGTCAAAAATGGTCGGTCGTCAAATTAAAATACATTATCATTCAATTTAAAGAAGAAACTTCCCTCATTTCAGAGCTATACTCTTCCTGAATCAGATTAATTAGAATCATTCATTAACTAGGCCCATTAAAATATTTATCAAACTGGATACAAGGAATGCTTAACATTTTCTTGTCTAGGCTCATTAAACTATTTAACAACTGTTGAACCAATCCTATGAGGCATTCCATAACACAATCATAACATCTCTAGGCTTTCAATACTAACAATTTATGTAACAATACCCAACATACTCGTTGTTTTATTCATTGTTCAATTATTTAGTTATTTAGCGGAAGTGGAATTTCACTGATGTGGTTTGACATTCAAATATGGCGACTTATTTCACTGGTGTCCTGCCGGATGCGACCCGTGCCGCAAGCGACCCACCAATTTGTCATCGTGCCACTAGCGACCTAAGCTCAGATGTATCGGGGGAATCTGGAAATTTCTAACACATCTGTCTCTGCTAAAATTCCGCTTAGATGGTTAGGTTAGGTTATGTTAGGCACCGTAAAAATTGAAGAGCTAATTTCCAAAGTGACGTAAATTCAAAGTTGACCGTTTTTTCTTTTCTTTCATAAGCAAGTTTATAGGTTCTCTCAACGTATAGCAAAGGTTTTAAATCGCAATACGTCGTTTTTCCCATATTAACAGAGATCTAAGAACTAAGTTTATTTGCAAAGTGACGTAACTCCAACGTGTATTTATTTCCAATGTGTCATCCATGTTGACCAGTCGAATGGCTCTCTGGACATTATGCGATAAGATACGGAACACATTCAGCCGTGTGCGAACATATGTGTGACGCAGGGCATAGCTTTACCAACATAGAGTCGGACCTTAAAATAATCCATCACGAATCGAAAGGCAGAGCTCTTGACATAAAGGAAGCAATCGAGATACACCTAGCCAAACGAAACAATCCCAACAATCTAAATGAACACACGTTCATGGAGAGCTCACCCCTCTTCACGCTACTAAAAAACACACCCTGTCGGAAACAAAACTCAATTTAGCGACACAGCCAAGCTAGATAAAAAAAAGGGGGGAAATTAGGGGGTTTTTAATAGGTAAATGTTATCTGGATCAGGTGTACGATGTACTTTTTCTTCTGCAATAAACCAAGGCCCATATTAGAGGCAGTATTAAAGGTGCCGGGACGTCCTCATAAGACCGTCAACGCTTAGTTCGAATGGGTTATGCTCCACGCGTGGCGAGGACTAATCCACGGTCTTTAATAGTTGTAGATCCACCTCATTCAATAACATACATCGTATCTAGGTTGGCAACACCTCACATAAACACATCGCGATCACTCCCCACAGCACGTAGGGACAGGGGGGAAGGCAGGGAAAAACCAGTCGTTAAGATAACCACCGCAGTCGGCCGCACAGCGAGTTCAAGTGAGCACGGAAACTGCGAATAGCTGTAGTACGGAAGACAATCAGATAAGTAGTTAGCCTAAAATTGTATAGTTTAACCATAGTTTACAACCATATAATCTCTCTAAAGTACAATCTCCGGATAGCCATCACCATTTAGCATTTCACCTAACATATATACTGCATTTAGCATACACTGACAGTTGCAGTACCAATACTGCAACTAAATAATTGTACATATTGTAAATATTTTCACCTGTATTTCAAACATAGATTTTATAGCCTAAGTGTATTGGATCTGATGATGATCGCTTGACGATCGAAACTGGTCATCCTAGTGTTTTATTAATCTCATGTAATTTATTTCAGGATTAGGGCATAACCCATCTCTTTTGGGTACATTCGTGTTGACCGACTGAAAAGCACTAAACTCTTAATGAAAAGTGAGTACAAATTTAATATGTTGATATGATTAAATAGTTCACCATATAACGAAGCATCACTCTAAGACTAAGATTAACATTCATTATGTACGAGCTTACATCCCTCGTATTTTGGTAAAATATGGCTTGGAGGATGATTTGTTTACGGCCATTTAGGCCTAAGATATTGATGAAAGTAACGGTAACGTTAAATAATAATAATAATAACAATAATAATCTGGGGTCGGTAACAGTAATGAATAAATAAATAGGCATGTCAGGCCTAGAGTACGTGCAAAGTGTGTCATGTCTAACGTTAAAATACTGTATTATTGTAAACAGTAAGAAAGTAACGAAAAATATATCAAGATAATGAGACTTTTTCAGTGTCATTGAATTGTTGAATGAATATTTACTGTGGTAAATTCTACAGGGTTGTATTTGAGAACCATTAAGGTAGTTAATGTAAGTCAGTAAACTTATGCTTGTTTTGGTAGCTACGTAAAGCTTTGGCTTAAGAGTAATTGCAGAGAGGACGCGAGTGCTTTTATAATTGAGTCATCTATGAGAAGTATTGTTTGAGCCGCGTACAGCGAGCAAGTAACGTAGAATCAAGAGATTTACGTCAATAAGTTACGGGGATCATCCAAACATAGCTTGCACGTTAGGCGAAAAGTCGGCTAATCTACGAGATAGTATCGCCTTGGAGCATACTTGTATTATTCGCAGCGAGTGGGACGGAGACTGTATGTATCCACCGCTTGCAGAAGTGTTGCCCGCAGGGATAACTGTTCGAGACCCTGTGTGAGCCCATGTATTAATTGATCTGCCCTTAGAGGTAAGACTTATGGTTCGTCGTATATGAAACGCCGATTTCCTTATTATAGGCAGCTGCCCGGTGAGAGAACGTGGATACTCACTCGAGATGCGCGCCAGTAGCCACTAATATCGCCACAGAACGGCAAAGCTATACATGATCCATTCCCTGCCATGAATATTAATTAGGAGCCGAGTTGAGCCCATTATACTCTAAATGTAGGTGTTAAATAATTAGAATGACTTAATTACTAGGGACAACACTCAGGGCACCTCCAGTATAACTGCACCAGTAAACAAACTTGACCTTGTGAGAAGCCAGATGGGGTGGTAGGAGACTACTAGACCAGCGGCCATCTTTCTCAGTCAGCCGAAACTAATTTATTGTCCGCTTGGAAAGGAGGTCTGGTGACCTGATCCTTTTATTTTAAAAGCGTAGTGGGACACTGAAGGATCTCGATATTTCGAAAAGTAATTAAGATATGATTGATGTGATGATGCCAATTGTATTAAATGCTTTATTTCCACCCACATACCATGTTGGATCGCTGTGATCGGATAATATTTGGCCAAGATATTCTCTGAGGGGGAATACTGCATCAAATAAATATAGGCATCTTTGTAAAGTGTATTTTGCCCAGTTTACACTAATTTATTCATACGGGTAGAGTAATTTCAATGACATGACACGTTGGTAACGATAATGTTTTGACCAGAACCAGAAAATCGTTGTATGGTGAAGCTCTAAACATTTTTATCCATGTGTATTTTGGAAGGGAAAACGTACCACTTCAGCGTTTCGAATTGATGGGAAAGAGATTACGAGTTGCACGACACAACACTTATTAATTAAGGCATATGATAATGAATTAATATTACTGAAAGTAAATGCCCCGTTTAAAACGGATAAATGTTTAATAATTGCAGATTAATGTCATGTAAAGATAAATTGTGATTATTGTGTTGTGATATTCCAGTTTGTGTTAAATTGTGCCACGTGAAGAACTATGGACACTCGCAAATGTCAGAGAGTATCAATAATAGGATGTTTGGAATAGACTTGAGTGCGGTGAAGCACTAATTTTAAGGAGAGACTCACAGATAACTTTGATTTGTGTTGTGGGAAGTAAATGTAAACTATCCTTTGTTTGTGTTTTATGTTGTATAGCCATGATTTTCTATCATTAAATGTTATATTTAGAAATATGTTGTTTCTTTCAAGTAGAGTAGTCACCTGACAGACTCAAATCCTGAGCATGTGATCATATGGTGGGCATGAATGTCCCATACCTCGAAAAACCGTGAGTTAGCTGGGATACGAACACATGTTCCGTATGATGACGATTGGGTACAGTATATACTCGAAGAAATAATAGGCAATGCTGAATTAAATTTGCTTGGCTGCGCTAAAACAATCTAGGTTACTTATACAGTACATAGTTTTGATGCTCTACCTTGTCGCTTGCTGCTATCCAACTGCATTCCCTTATTTCTATCTGAAAAAATGACGTAAGTGGCTACTGGAATGCCCCACCTCAGCATTCGGCTGCATTGACGGGATAGAATTCCCTATCACAGCATTCACTTCAAATCGATGTGGTGGAATGCCCCATCACAGCATTCTACTGGATTGACGTGGTGGAATGCCCCATCACCGCATTCACTATGAATCGATGTCGGTTCTCCATACTGTTTCAGGCTGCTATCCATTCCTATCTAGTACAGTAGATTTAGTTATGCATGTTGCATGTAATAATTGTCATCGTTGTAAACTTGTCCACTGCACAATTGAACATTCGATAACCATGGTGTTCCTCATACTTCACTGTCAGAAATAAATTGTAATCGCTCCAAGTAAGAATATTATACTTTCACTCCACTGGTTGTAATGCGTCAACTAGGCTACACTAATAATTGCCTGCCTCGTATTCATTTTTGTGCAATACTGGTTTCAAACACGCACGTCTTTATACTCGGAACTTCACTTAGGGACAGCTGTCTTATCACTACCATTATCCTACCGAACAGCCGATTGAGTATGTGCGTCGAACCTGGCCTGTTTGACGCAAACACTGCATTTCTTTCCCTCAAACTGCGTTGATGTCCAAATTAGCACTATAACTGGACTCACAAGTATTCAAAGTAGAAATATATCATTGTCGTTCACTTGCCTGACATAGCGTTCGCAGTTCCGTAACTTTTATACAGTGCTCAAAAAAGGTTTTGCATATTGCGATTTAGTTACTTGTTTCTTTTGCTATGTGTTAATTAATTAATCAATTTAATAATTATTAGATACAACCATGGAAGGGTCATTTTACACTAATAGTTTAACAAATTTTAAATAATATTAACAAGTATCAAATGGCAGTGACGACAGCAAGGGTCAAATCTCGGGAAAGCTGCAGGGAATGATTGAGGTAGTGGGTGATCAGGAGGTGGAGGGGGTATGGATTGAGGATGAAAGGGATTTTCTAATGTTATGTTTGAATATGCTATAGGGAGAGAATGTCTCAATGTCTGGAAGGGAGTTGCTAAGGGTAGGTAGACGGTGGAAAATAGAGCGCTTCTGTAGTTCAAGACGTGGGCTAGATGGTGATAACGAGTTGAGCGGGAGAGAACGTGGAGTGGGAAGGAGGTGAGTAACATGTTACATTTATAATTTTATGTAGGAAACAGTAAATTGTAAACGACTTCTCAGGTTGAGTACATTGAGCTGATTTAGTATGTCGGATTTGGGAAAGAGCCTTAGTGAAGGATTGCGAGCTTTGACTATTGATATAAAAAATAAAGACAATGTTCAATTTAGAAATAATGGTTATAGTCACTGTAGACCAAATTGGGGAAGAAAAATCTAGGATAGGGAGAACATATGTGGTGAAGTATAATTTAAGTACAGTGAGGTCGTCAATTTCTGTGAATCTATACAGAATGCCGAGAATGCGCATTGCACGAGATTTGAGGAGAAAATGTCAGTTTATCATCATGAATCTATTTCCACATATTTTATATTCCGCCTGATTTCCAGATTTCAGTAGTGAAAAAGACAGTGAAGCACTTTTTAGGATTTGGAGATAACCTTCATTTGTTGAACCAATCAAAGCATGTGTTCACTGCTTCCTGGAGCTCAGCGCAGTCGTCAGAACTGGATATTTTTCTGAATATCTTGAGGTCATCATCGTACTGGAGAAGGGAACACGGAGAATTTTTCACACATAAGCTTATATCGTCCACAGCACGAATAGAAGGGGTCCCAGAATACTGCCCTGAGTTACTCCTGACAAGACTCGGAGCCAGGACGATACAGACCCTGGAAGCACTACCCGTTATTGTCTATTGGACGGAAAGCTCTGTTTTAGGGACAGGACGGATTCATGTATGTTGTATCGTGAAGAAAGTTTGTGGAGGAGAAGGAAATGGTTCGAGTCAAATGCTTTGGCTAGGTCAACGAAGATTACATCTAGCTGAGATTTGTGATCTATTGCAGAAATTAGTGGTTGAGAACAGTAAGATTCGTTACATGATTCTCCAGGGAAGAAGCCATGTTGTTCTTCTGACAGGTGTGGCGTGGTGAAAGCGAGGAGACGGTGATATACAAGTATTATTCTTTCGTAGACAGAAGAGAGCATAGGGACGATAGATATAGTAGGTCTGTATGAGGAAATTTAGTGCTTGCTGCCTGACAAGCGTGACATCAGCTCTTTTCCATGGGTCAGGAAAAGTGTCGAAAGTCATGCACCAGTTGAGTTATATGGACAAGGGGATGCTGAGAAATGCAGATGTGTTTGTTTAGGAATATGGTGCTTATGTTTGACGGTCGGGTGGATCGTTTTGCGGGCAGGCCTTTTAGAATGTTTTGAATTTCATCGGGGGTCGTTTACATTTGAGCCAGTGAATCAGAACAGACGCTAGTAAGTTGAGGGGGACTGGGGTTAAGTGGAATTCTAGGAGTCTTTCTACGGGATGATATAAGTGTCCAGAATTTCTTCGGGTTATTCTTGAGATTTCCTGCTATGGAAGAAATATAGTGTTGTAATCATCTTTCAGATGAACTCTTGTAGTTTTCCGTAGGCGAATAAATACATTGCGTGTATGAGGATTAGGAACTGATTACCACAGTGACCATGCTCGAGTTTTGTTTTGGAGAAGGAGTTTGGTGTTGTGACATAGTCAATGCGGGTACTTGTTAGATCTGGATACGGAGAAAGGCACTGAATGGCCGAGTAAAGGAAATCTTCGAATAAGGCCACAGCTCTATTTACGTCTCTCTCAGCTGTTAGTAGGCACCAGGGAAGAGATGATAAATCCTGATTGACAGCTTACCAGTCGACCTTCCTCCAAAGTTGGAAAGTTTTCTTCTCAGTGGTTGGGCTGTTTTATGCCTGCTGGCTGGGACAGGGAGGGTGGCTTCTATTGAACTGTGGCCGGCGTTCAAGATATTTCTTCCAACGGTCACGGTGATATTACGCAGTGTTGAAAATATGAGGCTCAGTGTTTGGGATTTCCTTGTAGGGTGTAGTGTTTCAGATGCAGACCGTTTATAAAATTTAATAAGATGAAAGTATCGAAAGGGGGAGAGTTTATGGTACCATTGTTTATTGATGTCCAGGAGATACATGCATGTGAGTTAAAATCACCTAGAAACACTATTTCATTTGCTTGGTTGAGGGCAAGAACAGTAGAATTGAAATTTTTTTTTAGGTGTCAATTTTGCTGGTAGGTGGGCGGTAGATGCAACCTACGAGTAGATTCTTCCTTTTATGGATATTAAACTCAACCCATATTTTTTCACAGAAACTCTCTAAGTCAGGCCGATGTTTTGCCTTCAGTTTGTTATGGACTGCGATTGCAACATCACCACCCCTGTAAACCTATCGCGCTGAAACACATTGAATTTGGATGGAAAAGGATGTTCCCCGTTTGCTACAATGTCTGACAACCATGTTTCTGAGAAGCAGAGGATATCGAATTGATTACTGTTACATTTGCTCAACAGTCGGTTAGTTTATGTTTGATGCTCGGTCCTAGGTTCAAATGAATGTCACCTGATAGTAGTCGTTGAATCAAGTACACTGCACTGTAGGAAGCACGGCAACCTTGTACTGATCCACGAGGTGTGGTGGAAACATGGCGGAGCACTGGGAGATTACACATTGCCGCGATCCAGAAAGTAAAATGTCTCTCTGCTCAGTATTGTACCCGTAAATCCGGAAAGTAGCCTGTCCGAATATTCATAGCCTCAGCTGGATTGCCTATTTCTAACAGAACCGGCTAAATTACATAATTAGAAATAGCTCCAACAAGGTCTTTAGGGATTTACATATAGCAGTTGCAAGAATATTGTGGATAACAACAAACTACACGGGGCTTACTTACCTTTAATTACCTGTCTCGGAGGTATGGGAACTCAGCTTCGCCTGAAATTGGATCCACAATACTTTGAACCTTTTATTTAGAATGAATCACTCGTCAACGACCAAGAACAACGAACTGTGAAAATTTATTTAACATATTGAACCCTTGCAAAGAAGCTTATGAGACTCAGTTTCGGGGAGTGTGACAGTCCATATCGTAAGTTGTTGTTAAAGCGCTTCATTAACATGCAGGGTAACATATAACAAAATAACATGCAGGAAAAAGTGAAGCCAGGGTTAAAACAAATGAATTTAATAACAAATCACCTAACTATACAAAAGAATTAACAAAACAAACTCCCAATACTCCCATTGAATAAAATAAAATATGCCGAAACTTGGCCAAAATCTCTGGAGAGATTAATACACGGACCAAGTGTCCCTAAGAAAAATCAACAAAAGTGACAATGTATGCGCGTGTGCTGTTCTGCATGCTTCACGATGTGTACAATCGAATGCATGATTCGTCATCATCCAGAATAAACATTCAGACAACGAATCCACATTGCTTAGAGCTAGACAGACGCGGGGAACAACTATACAACACTAAAAACTAAACCGACACTTCCTATACTTAAAATATACAACACAATAATTTCCGAATGAAATTAGAATCAAACTGCCGTAGCAAAAACATTACTGCCTAAAAACTTAGGACTTCTCACACAAATCAACACAAGTAAGTTAACACGTGACCAATAAAAGAAATACACATATGACCGCCGTCAAATTTACAAGTACACTACCACTACACCACACAGGTGTGACATACTAAATTACATGAATTGAGTCATAAACACTTCACTAGGCTCAAAGCCAACATTGACATTATTAACACAAGATTCTATCCATACAACATGCAATAATCCGTCACACACATGGCGAACTCCCCAATTAATTATGGTTCAAATAACCATCACAATGAACAGGTTTGCTACTTGAAAGCTTAAAGGGGCCAGTCGGAACATAGGACTGCCTATCAAAATAAGTCACCAGGCGAGACGGGCGATTTGTGGAAACCTGCATATCTGTCAACCCACGTGTCACAATAGCCTCAACCTCCCAAGGCCGGGATCGAATCTCGAAGAAGCGTGCAACAAAGCACAATAATACGTGTGTGTGTGTCAGAACAAAATATCCCGGCATTTCCACTAGGAAATCCAAGAATCAGCAATATGGACAAGGAACAGCGGTCTCCCTAGAGCACCCTGCCTTTCCATCAAAATACAACAACAACAAAAATATGAGGGCGGTAGGACCTCTACCCCTCTTCACGTAGAATCAACACACACACCTGACACAATAACACACACAGAATCACACGTATGGGTTTGACAGACCCTGAAATAAAAAGACATAAATATTCTCCACTTGCTAGCGCCACCGTTCTACGCCGTGACTAATTAACCTGAAAAGGACTCAAACAAAATCTATCAAATTTAGAACTAAGGTGTTCTACAATTACATCTTAAATTGTTGCACTTGGCAACCCTAATATGAATAATAACCTGTTCAGCAAACATCTTACAGTAATTACCCCCTTTCCTATCACAAATATGAACTTTAATAAAGCACCACTTATCGAATGTAACGGGTTTCGCATTTGCATGGATAAACATCACGTACATGCGCCGTACACATTAAATATGACTCCAAGAAAATAAATATACAACAAACACTTTGGCCACGTGCCAACGTACATTTAAAACAATTAGTGCCGGTACAAGAAAAACACTCTAAAACAAGAAAAAGAAAACTGAACTATTTACAAAAGTTCCCCCCGCCAATCTAACTACATAATTGAATAATCAATTGTTGTACATCACCGTCTCAGCTTGCAGAACATTATGACATCCATCTCAGCCCATTTCCCTATGGAAAAGTTAGCACTCCATAGTTGTCTTCGTTGAAACGTCGGACATCATCCCAGCTCCTGACCACACGTTGGACATCTTGATGTAGTCTCCTTGGAAGAAAAGTTCAATGATATTATAATTTGACCTGGCTATAATCGCTTGTGGGTTACTAAATTCGCCCACAAATAGTCCTATGCGATTAATTACGAAGACTTTCCCTAAATATCGCTCACACACGCGCAATACACACATGAAAAATACACTTAAAATTTACAGAAAATATACACTTCGAGTCCATCGCCACTGGCTCGACAATACAAGTTTTAAAGTCTGACTGACTCACAGTCGCTATCTCGCTCGGTAATCTCTACACTACTCTGCATGACCTTCGCTCGGGTGAGCGCTAATTAGAACGTTTACAAGTCTTGCCCCTAAGAGCTGAAATAGTTGTCTTTAAGATAATATTACAAGTTTCAAATCATCACGCACACAGGCATGAATTTAGCTCACAAAGCTCACAAAGTAATTGACTTCAAATAATTAAGAGCGTTAGAAAATTGCTACGCAAACTAGCGTGAATTGAGCTCATCAGAGCTCACAAATAAAATAACTTCAAATTATATCAGAGCGTTAAAATCGTGACACAAACGGGCGTGAAGTTAGCTCACAGAGCTCACGACCAGAAATGACCTCGAACAGCTTCTCGTCGACCAATTTATTAGAAACTGACAGGGTGCGGAAGAGTGGGGTGGATTTAGAAAAATTTTCCAGAGTTTTCATATCACACAGATGGGACTAGTGTCAATCTTCATCAAATAATTCAAACGTCTCATCGCACTCGTGCGGAGATAATTCCGATCGGCGGTTCTTTAGATAATCAATTCCGCGCGCTTTTTACCACTGACGCCTTCCATCGCGCGATATTGGCGTGGTCTCTCCTGATTGGGTGATTCAATCTTAGGTCGGTTGCAAGTAACTCGTGACCATCCCTTTATGATTCCAATTCTGGTGCAAGTTGCTACACAATTTGGCCTTGAACTCAGCTTACCAGGCCGTTCTTCAAGAATAGCTACAAGCTCAACTTATGTGGCAATCATTGCGACACGCTACCCTGCCTTTATCCTCGTCAACTTCCACAAGTACTGCCTGGGTTGCAGTAATAATAATAATAATGAATTATGAATACTTATTTGTCGTAGATAAATAAGGGTTCATTTATCCTCAGCAAGGTTTTGAAATTCGAAGCAAGTAATTGATTTGGATTTCAAAAACAATATCCACAGTAGTAACAACAACATCTCTTTAGTATCTCACTCAGCTGCTCGAGTATACACTCCAATGACCCAATTAGTGTGCGCGCTCCCGCGCCGGAATGTCATTCATACTTCATCGCTAGACCTCCCCCTTCTCCTCACGTGATTGCCACTCCTGTCGTCTCAGCTGCTCGTTGTTTACAAACAAAGCGCTCTCTCTCCGGCGCTCCACGTCCACGTACATTTGGGTGTTGGCTCTCAAAATAAAATTTTGCAATACAGATTTTGCACACATCATCTTTCTTATTTATCAAATGGTTCTCCCCTCCTTCTTCTTCTTCTCCCATCTTCTTCTTCTCCTGCTACCATATTTCCAGGCCCTTGCCCGAAACTTCGTCCCGCGAATTTCCTCTATTGTTTTTCTGTTTCGGCTTGTCGGCTGATCTCTTCTCCATGGTGATTGTCTGGGCTCTGTCTATTTGCCATTGCACGCGCCCACTTCTCTTTTTCCGTCTCTTCGGCATTTAATTGATCTAAGTATTTTTGTGACTCGACATATCGCTCATCCCAATTGTTGCGATAGTCTGCCCTATTTTCTTGGCGATAGTTCCTCGCGTTGTTCCACCTGCCATCTCCATTTCTTTGGTAAGGTCGACCCTGCCTTTGGTTTCCCCTCCAATTGGTGTATTCCCGCTGGTACGTCCATTGATTGTGCTGGTTTTGGTTGTTTTGGTTATATCTATCGCGGTTATTCTGAAAATTTCGATTGATTTGGTTGAACTGGTTCCAGCCATCGAAATCTTGCCTTCTTGGTGTAAACTGTGTTCCTGTGGATTGAGTTTTCGTTTGGTTCCCCTGGCTATGACTATTTTGGAGTCCCTGAACCACTTCTGCCGTGTTGACACATTCCATATTTCTTCTCCCCGTCTGTGGACTCACCATACTCGTCTCGTCGAGGTGTCGGAGTAATTCTTCGGCCTGCACTGCGGTCTGAATATTTCCGGCTACTAACAGCTGTTGAATGTGCATGGGAAGTTGTTTCCCGATGGTTAGAACCATATTTTGCTCGCTAGGGGGTCGTCAAAATCACGGAATTTTACCAGCTGTTGGCTAAAGAATTCCGAAAATCTGGTCGGATGCGTGCTGTGGTATTTTCGTGTATACAGGTCCATTCTTAACCCCTGCTGTAAAGAAGGGCTCCAGAACTTCTTTAAAAACGCTTCTCGGAATTGAGCCATGTCGGTGAAAGTATATTTAAAGCTTATAAACCAGGTTAAGCTTGGTCCCTCTAAAAATTTCTCCACGAGTCTAAACTGTTTTTCGGGGCCGATATGTTGATCATTAAATTAATCAGTAAACTGTCGTAAAAAGGCTTTGGGAGTGGTTCCTGAGTGCTCCTTGAATTTATCGGGCTTGAAATCATTTCCCCTAATGACTTGGATTACTTGGGCGGGTACCAAGTTTGGTTGTGGTGTGGAAGTCTCTCCCCTGTACTCTTGGAATGCGTTGCTCGTTAATTTGGGACTTTGACCCCGGCTGTTATCCTCAGCCAACTTCAAGCCTACCGGACTCCCAATGCTTCCCTGATTTTCTGGTATATTTTCAGCCGAAAATAATGTAGCATTCTCTAATGATCTAATTTCGTTTTTAATTATTAAATCTGAGTGCTCTTGTAATTTAGATTTTACGCCTTCCTCCAAAGCCTGCATCCGCTTTAAAATTGTCAGCCTGTCTTCTTTATTTGCGTTTGCCTGCTGTTCCCAATCTCTTCGGATCCTAATTTTCAAACTGTTAATTTTCTCTTCGTTCCTTTCCTGACTCTTCTCTAGCTGCTCTTGTATCTGCTGCTGCGTTTTGCCTAATTGTTCTCCAACCTCTTCTCTTATAACCTCTTGTGTTTTCACTAATTGGTCTTCCAGATTATCCCGATTTTTAATGAGCTGTTCTCCTACCTCTTCTCGTATAACCTCTTGTGTTTTAACCAATTGTTCTCCGACTTCATGTATCTGCTGCTGTGTTTTACTTAATTGTTCCTCTAAGTTTTCACCCAAGTGCCTACGCTCTGTTTCGGCCTTGACCTCAAGTTTATCCATTTCTTTGATTAATTCAAGTACGTTGCTGTCGACTGAATTAATTTGTTGCTGCAATTTATCTTGTGTGTTCTTTATTCCTGCTGTATTGTTGACACATGCTGCCTCGATTTGCTTTAGTTTATCGGCCACCATTTCGTCAAATTGTACGAGTTTATTGTCAAACTTCGCCTCCAACTTTTTAATTTCACCTAATTGCTTGACGTTATTCTCTGCGACCTCACCTGCCAGTTTCTCTACCTCCCTAACACTTTGATTGATGTCATTAGTGATCTTCTCTAATTGCTCTGTTTGTGTTACCGCCTGTTCTGATAATTTGTGATTTAATTCGTGAAATTGTTTATCAGTTTCCGATAGTTTGTGATTTAATTCGTGAAATTGTTTATCACTGTCCAGTTTCTGGACCTCTAATTGGACCGAAATATTACCGCTCATGTCGTGTAACTGTTTTTCACAATTCTCGCTCTGAATTTTAAATTGTTCCTCCGTTTTCGCGGGCATCTGCCCTAACTGTTCTTTTAATTGTTTATCATTATGCTCGCTCTGAATTTTCAACTGTTCTTCCGTTTTCGCGGACATTTGGATCGACATCTGTTCCAACAATCCCTTAATTTCATCAACACACGCCATTGCACAATACACAAATATATTCAGAGAAAACAGGGTCATGCACCAAGATTTCAGTCATACACACGCATACATGTCATAACATTTAAATATTACTGGCTCTAATTTAACAAAATTTTCAGTAGCAAAATTTACTGACTAACATTACTCTTATTCCCAAACAACAAAATAACTCCCTAGTGATCTGCTTTTAAATTCCTAACCAACAGAATTTACGAAGAACACCAATTAACCGAAGTTAATTAAATGTCAAATATAAGGCAACACCTTCCTGCTTTGACTGAGTTCAATAATATACAAATTTTCTAATTTTAATGCCGGGCGCCAGAACAGGTTTATAACAAATACAATATCATATTCTAACCTTGTTCAATATCTCTAACTTTAGGAACTCAGTGATTTTACTAATGCACATGACGGTACAACATCGCCTCAATTTACTGAATTTACTTTGCCCGCTTGACCTGGCATTATTTCTCAACGAAATAAATATGAGATCAGCGAAGCAACAACAACAACAGTCCCACTTGGGCAGCCATTTTTGTTTTATGAACCCTTGCAAAGAAGCTTATGAGACTCAGTTTCGGGGGGTGTGACAGTCCATATCGTAAGTTGTTGTTAAAGCGCTTCATTAACATGCAGGGTAACATATAACAAAATAACATGCAGGAAAAAGTGAAGCCAGGGTTAAAACAAATGAATTTAATAACAAATCACCTAACTATACAAAAGAATTAACAAAACAAACTCCCAATACTCCCATTGAATAAAATAAAATATGCCGAAACTAGGCCAAAATCTCTGGAGAGATTAATACACTGACCAAGTGTCCCTAAGAAAAATCAACGAAAGTGACAATGTATGCGCGTGTGCTGTTCTGCATGCTTCACGATGTGTACAATCGAATGCATGATTCGTTATCATCCAGAATAAACATTCAGACAACGAATCCACATTGCTTAGAGCTAGACAGACGCGGGGAACAACTATATAACACTAAAAACTAATCCGACACTTCATATACTTAAAATATACAACACAAAAATTTCCGAATGAAATTGGAATCAAACTGCCGTAGCAAAAACATTACTGCCTAAAAACTTAGGACTTCTCACACAAATCAACACAAGTAAGTTAACACGTGACCAATAAAAGAAATACACATATGACCGCCGTCAAATTTACAAGTACACTACCACTACACCACACAGATGTGTGACATACTAAATTACATGAATTGAGTCATAAACACATCACTAGGCTCAAAGCCAACATTTACATTATTAACACAAGATTCTATCCATACAACATGCAATAATCCGTCACACACATGGCGAACTCCCCAATTAATTATGGTTCAAATAACCATCACAATGAACAGGTTTGCTACTTGAAAGCTTAAAAGGGCCAGTCGGAACATAGGACTGCCTATCAAAATAAGTCACCAGGCGAGACGGGCGATTTGTGGAAACCTGCATATCTGTCAACCCACGTGTCACAATAGCCTCGACCTCCCAAGGCCGGGATCGAATCTCGAAGAAGCGTGCCCCAAAGCACAATAATACGTGTGTGTGTGTCAGAACAAAATATCCCGGCATTTCCACTAGGTAATCCAAGAATCAGCAATATGGACAAGGAACAGCGGTCTCCCTAGAGCACCCTGCCTTTCCATCAAAATACAACAACAAAAATATGAGGGCGGTAGGACCTCTACCCCTCATCACGTAGAATCAACACACACACCTGACACAATAACACACACAGAATCACACGTATGGGTTTGACAAACCCTGAAATAAAAAGACATAAATATTCTCCACTTGCTGGCGCCACCGTTCTACGCCGTGACTAATTAACCTGAAAAGGACTCAAACAAAATCTATCAAATTTAGAACTAAGGTGTTCTACAATTACATCTTAAATTGTTGCACTTGGCAACCCTAATATGAATAATAACCTGTTCAGCAAACATCTTACAGTAATTACTCCCTTTCCTATCACAAATATGAACTTTAATAAAGCACCACTTATCGAACGTAACGGGTCTCGCATTTGCATGGATAAACATCACGTACACGCGCTGTGCACATTAAATATGACTCCAAGAAAATAAATATACAACAAACACTTTGGCCACGTGCCAACGTACATTTAAAACAATTAGTGCCGGTACAAGAAAAAAACTCTAAAAAATGAAAAAGAAAAATGAACTATTTACAAAAGTTCCCCCCGCCAATCTAACTACATAATTGAATAATCAATTGTTGTACATCACCGTCTCAGCTTGCAGAACATTATGACATCCATCTCAGCCCATTTCCCTATGGAAAAGTTAGCACTCCATAGTTGTCTTCGTTGAAACGTCGGACATCATCCCAGCTCCTGACCACACGTTGGACATCTTGATGTAGTCTCCTTGGAAGAAAAGTTCAATGATATTATAATTTGACCTGGCTATAATCGCTTGTGGGTTACTAAATTCGCCCACAAATAGTCCTATGCGATTAATTACGAAGACTTTCCCTAAATATCGCTCACACACGCGCAATACACACATGAAAAATACACTTAAAATTTACAGGAAATATACACTTCGAGTCCATCGCCACTGCCTCGACAATACAAGTTTTAAAGTCTGACTGACTCACAGTCGCTATCTCGCTCGGTAATCTCTACACTACTCTGCATGACCTTCGCTCGGGTGAGCGCTAATTAGAACGTTTACAAGTCTTGCCCCTAAGAGCTGAAATAGTTGTCTTTAAGATAATATTACAAGTTTCAAATCATCACGCACACAGGCATGAATTTAGCTCACAAAGCTCACAAAGTAATTGACTTCAAATAATTAAGAGCGTTAGAAAATTGCTACGCAAACTAGCGTGAATTGAGCTCATCAGAGCTCACAAATAAAATAACTTCAAATTATATCAGAGCGTTAAAATCGTGACACAAACGGGCGTGAAGTTAACTCACAGAGCTCACGACCAGAAAAGACCTCGAACAGCTTCTCGTCGACCAATTTATTAGAAACTGACAGGGTGCGGAAGAGTGGGGTGGATTTAGAAAAAAATTCCAGAGTTTTCATCTCACACAGATGGGACTAGTGTCAATCTTCATCAAATAATTCAAACGTCTCATCGCACTCGTGCGGAGATAATTCCGATCGGCGGTTCTTTAGATAATCAATTCCGCGCGCTTTTTACCACTGACGCCTTCCATCGCGTGATATTGGCGTGGTCTCTCCTGATTGGGTGATTCAATCTTAGGTCGGTTGCAAGTAACTCGTGACCATCCCTTTATGATTCCAATTCTGGTGCAAGTTGTTACACAATTTGGCCTTGAACTCAGCTTACCAGGCCGTTCTTCAAGAATAGCTACAAGCTCAACTTATGTGGCAATCATTGCGACACGCTACCCTGCCTTTATCCTCGTCAACTTCCACAAGTACTGCCTGGGCTGCAGTAATAATAATAATAAATTATGAATACTTATTTATCGTAGATCAATAAGGGTTCAATATGTAAACTAAATCTAATATAAACAATAAATAACAATGAACTATACTAATAAAAATACCCATACACTCATATACGCTTCTCCTCCACTACACATATTTTACTGCAGTTAATTGACTGGAAGTTAAAAGCACAAAAATTTTGAACTCTCTAGGCCTACTGTACGTATTTAAAAACGTTTAAGCCAAATACCACGTGCGCCACATTCTTTGAAACATTATATAATAGCTGGCATGCTTACTTGTATGACACCTGGCCATACGCGATCATTGACACGCTGACACACATTTGCGTCGGCCGCGAAACTCCTTAATTGTCAAGGCTGTGGCTGGACATCACACTTGTTATTTAATAATCTGGCCTTGAACGGGCTAGTGGAAATACAATTCCCAACATTTGCTTGCTGGCATACACATACAGTTCTGCAGTGCTTTTTAATAACCTCGTTTGAAAAGAGATTCTGACATTATAAAACTGCTTATAACTCTTGTAATTCTTTACCAATTTAACTGAAATTTAAATACACCATTCCTTTCACACTCCTAAATCGTTCTAGAACCGATTAGGTTGTTCAGTCAAACTTAACAACTGGCAATCATCCATTCTAAAAACATTCGCTCAGAAAATATGCACTATTTCAAAAACATCCTACTGATTAATCCTAACAAAAATTATTTAAATAATTAAATCATTACGGAAAAATATTTACAAGTAACCTGGTCGTTATAATGAACGATATTTAACGTTATCAACACGTGAGAATAGAGAATCTTAATTCTCTCACTTACTATACAACTTGAAATTAGTTATTTACAATGTTTCTCAACACAAAGATTTGCTAACACTCATTAGCGTTCATATACTGCACACACATCGTCTTAAATAAGTTTCTTTACATTATCGATCAAATACAATCAACTGGCAAAGGTCAACTGTACGTTTCTATACAACTCTGGATTTAATAATGGTGTCAATGACATGAGTAGACAATCGTTCTCCAATTGCCTTCCGCTCAAACCCTCCTGTCATCACATTTAAAACGTTACTTCACATGATATGGAATTCTTATATACAACGACTCTTATCATGATCTATGCCTAGTTCTTATCAAAGAACTATACTTCGTTGACTTCCTTTTAAAATGCGAAAACACATTCGCAAGAGCTCATCACAGCTCTACATCACTTCATATAACACTATATATGGCATAAACAATTATCATCCACTATGTTAAACAATAACCAAAACGGATTAATTGTTATTAACATTTCTTCTGTAGGAACCTCCTACAATTAATGGCATGACCATCAGTGTCGTCACACTCGACTACTGATCTAACATTTACATCCTTTAGTTCTTTAAATAAAACTTCCAACAATAACGAACGACTTTAGACTGTCGTGATTGACCTCCTAGAATTTACTAGACAATATGATAATTAATTGTTAACTCGTCTGTCACAAATACATGTAATAAAAATATTAATTCTGTTTCATCTCACTTGTCAAGCTTTAAATTGCACGTCGTTGCAATATCAGGTCTATATTATGACGTGATATTACACAAATAGTGTAGAAATAACCACATATGTTACTTATAGTGTCAAATAGAATTCAGTCTTGACCGGGATAAACTATCTTTGAATTCCTAGCCAAAGATTTAAATTATCTTCTATCAAGAGATATTTCCTCTAACAATTAATTGAATAAAGCGTTCAGCTTTACAAATAATGAAAGGGTTGTCAATTTCGTAATGTCTTTCCATTCTACACGAAGAATGTCTATGTATTTAAGACTTCAGTCTTATTAAACGACTAGTATTTGCTAGATCGCCGTAAAGTTTACATACTATATTGATATGACAATATTATTCGATGTTTCTTCTGCTCTTGAAGTTGATACATTAAAGTGCCCAAATTAAATTACTAAAAGAATTTAATTTGCAACTATGACACAATGTCTGAATCCTTGGTTCAAATAAAAATTAAAATTCGATAGTCAAAATGACTCGTCTTCTATAAGGAAATCTGATTCCTCAAACAAAATTTTTAATGTCAGTTCAACAACTGATCCGTAGAATAAAATTTAAAAATAGATGAAAGACAAATAATCTCTAATATTCTTGAAGCATAAAAATCTTCACACACATCTGAAGTGTAAATTACATGGGAACACTGAAATATATGAAATATGGGGTAAGGACGTCTGCTCAGAACGTCACTAATCAAGCTCTATACTACGAGTAAATGACACTGCTACCTTATTTGAACGATAACTAGAAGATCAGGGTAAGTATTTACACAATTCTTTAGGTGTTTCCTCAGTCCAATGTACTGAGATGGACCTCCGTTCAAACCCCGGAACAGCAACCTCGGATTAGGGAAGACGTTCCCTCTCCAGTATTCACCAACCTCCGTCTGGTATCGAACGACATCCTTCTTGCATATTCATCTGATTTTGCTGGGATTCCCTAGCATCTTGACCATCATCTTCTGTAGGATCTTCATTCTCCTTCGCAAATATATATCAGCATCATCGTTGAGGATTAATTTATAGAAATATTTATGTAGGTGGTGAATGAATTATTTCTATTGCTAATCGTTGTTACATTAGTGTTCGTAGACTGACGAAAATGTACAAGATGTAACGTACACTACGTCTGTATTCTGCAATACGTTGTCTATCGAAGCTCCATTGTTGTATCTTAACTCTGCATCAAATATGTCCCTGGCGCATGACTACTTATTCCATCATCTCAACAATGTTAATAAAGTTGAATGAAACAAATCGATGAATATTAATAGTCATTACAATAATGTTTGTTTGCTGCGCCAATGTTAAAATTATCCACTGCTGTTCACTTGAACTATGTTCGCTAACTTCACGTAGCAACAAAAGTGTTATTCAGCTTCTATTTCCAACACAATTGAAAAATTGTTTTTACAGGATTAATTCGTCGAAGTGGTTTGAAATAAAGCGCTCGACTTTTAATAGAATATAGTATTCGACCTGTACTATCTATTTATTCACTTGGCTGAAGTTTATTCTCAAATACAAATGAGATATCCTAATTTCAATACTCCTCACAACTTCGCCTATAATCCTAGCGCGGGAATCTCCACTGTTCCACCCTGCTAACGTATCGTCTCCACGAGTCGTATCTCACCGCACTCGGACTAAGGCTTTGGAATCTCCGTTCAGCCAAGAAACACTTTCTCTCTCTTCAAAGTCTGTCGGAATAAGAACCTCGATCCTTGGATCTCCCTCTCCTAGTCGAAATTTTTGGCGGCCATATCAATCTCCCACCATAATTTTAGCGCGTAGATTACCAATGCTTATTACTGCGTAGATTAACCGATCTGCGGCATTTAAAGTATCAGACTTATTTTCTTTTACTTTTCTCTTCATTACCAACTAAGAAAATCTCCTTCTAAGGGCCTAAATGCAATATTTCATCAAATTATGTAGTTGAAGTTAATCCCGTCTTCAATAAGACCTCTTCTCATTGGTTCTGGGCTGGTATCCAATAGCATAATTTATAACATTATTTATTATATTTTATGGCTAATTCACTGTTGCTATGCCGATTTCTACCTTACAGAAACTTCTGCTGCGCAACATATCACGTGATCGGGCTCTCCCACTGCCCCGAGCTTGTAACACGACTCACTTGTGTCACACTTCCAGGATTTATATTTGCTGGTTAAATTTTATCATGGGGATGGAAAATACTCTCATGTTGTCCCAAAATAATTCAATTTCCGGGGGCAGTACCACTGAATTTCTTGGTCACATGACACATCACTACGGCCGTAAATGTTTTCAGACATACCATATAGCACACTTTAACAAGCAAAATACCACTAAAATAAAGGAATATATCGGAGCTACTGAAACACGAGATTTGTCACTTGCCACCATCTTGCCTTCCATCAGATTATACACTATTTAGGGTAGTCCTACATACAAAGAAAAACAACACACATTCTGCTCTGCAAAAGAGACAGAAACACACAACGAATAACAAAAGTGATAATGTGGGACTGAGCTCACAAACGTCCTTTTCATGTTGGGGCATACCATGTATGTCCACCGCGAGATCTAAGCCATGCTTGCAGACGACGAGGCACACTGAGCACCAGCGAATCCAACGTGGTTTGGGGCTGATTTTCCCACTCTTGGACAGTATTTTCAATCAGTTGCTGTTTGTTTGTTAGAGGATTGGGACGGTGCGAAATTGCCCTCTTGAGCTCTTTCCATGCATGTTCAATACAGTTCATGTCCGCAGAATAGGCAGGCCACTCTATTCTCTGTATGCCATGCATCTGAAGGAACTGACTGACCACCCTAGTTCGATGGGCACGAGCATTACCGTCCACTACAGTAGTGTAAACCCACCCATTGTGGTAGCAAATCCTGTAACGACAGGTTCAAGGATGTTGTCTCTGTACACCAGACCAGTCATGTTACCGTGGAGAGGAATTAGAGGCGTACGTCGACCAAACATGATTCCACCCCAAAACATAACTGAACCTCCTTGCTGTTGGTAGAGGTCCTGTATGAAGGGCTCGTAAAATCTCTCACCCACTCGTCGCCACACTCGAATGCTCCTACTGTATGGGTGCAAGCCTCATCTGTAAAGAGAGTACGCTTCCAATATTCTTGCTGCCAAGTTCGATGAGTTGTTGCCACCTTACACGAGCTGCCTTATGTTGTAACTTCAGAGGAGGTTTTGGCGAAGGCACCCTTGACATCAGCCCTGCTTCATGCAGTCGATTGCGCACTCTGTGACCAGAAAAATTCACTTCAGTGGTCCTTCGAAGATCCTGGCGGAAGGACGTGGCAGTACTAATGGGCCTACGACGTGACGTGCTGAAAGCAACAGATACCGATCCTTCCTGCGAGTGATTTTGCGGGGGTGTCCAGTTCTTGGTCGATCAGCAACAGTTTGGGTCTCCCTGAACTTTTTCCACACCCTCGAGGCATCACTTTAACTCACTGCAACACGAGTAGCAATATCCACATGTCGGAATCCCTCCTGAAGCAATGTTATAATTCGAATGCGGTCTGACGTACGAATCCGAACTCTTGCCATGCATACAGTAGGCTGCAATACCTCTGTCTTCTCCGTGCGCTCGAAACCAACTGTACAAGTGGTGTTGTTAAACAGATGGACATGAGACGTGGCTACTAGTGGGAAAATATTGAATGATTCGTACGGTGCATAGTCATTGTGTGACTCTAAACATGGCGTACAGTGCGTAGTGTAAACGTGTTTGCAGCATCGTCCCATCATCCATGTGTAATCGTCATATGCAAAAGTTTTTTGGGAACTGTATTATCGCGCATTGATTCACGCAACGTGTATCGAGACGAGCCGTGACTTACTCCGACATGAACACCGATAAGAATAGTGGTCACTGAACTTCGATGTGTTGACTTGATTGATATGTGGCAAAAGACGAGCTGTCGCTCGAATAGAGACAAGCTGACCTGTCCTCTGGTCGACCCTTCATGTACCACATTGTCCACGTCACAACTGCCTGCGTCAGACGGGTGGTTAGTTGGTGGTGACAACAAATAATTCTTATATCTCGAAAAATATTTTATCTGGAGAGACAATTCCTTCACCTACTGCAGTTATTCAGAAAATTCAAAGCAATTTTTGAGCATACTTCCATGAAGTTACCGCCTCTGTTTTAACTACAGTACATTGAACGAGCTTTTAGTATGATTCATGGCTACTATTGGCTGTAACTTCAGGCGCTAGTTTACATTGGGCTCCATGAGTTTGCGCGTGTTTTTGTTCAAACAACATGCCCCGCTCTCGTCACGGGTACAGTATGCATGTATGTATGCGCCCCCCCCCCCCCCCCACCCTATCAATTCAAGTCCACCTTGTTGCGTAGTTGCTAGCTTTTTTGGCTGTTACCGCAGAGGCCCGGATTCAATTCCCGGCTCGGCCAAGACACTTGATTCTCGTCTGAGGGCTGAAACGGGGTTCACTCAACCTCGCAAGGGTGTCACCCCAGATGTCCGGGTTCGATTCCTGGCTCTGCCAAGAAAATTAATTCAGGTCTGAGGGCTGAAACGGGGTACACTCTGCCTCGTGAGGCAAAAATAAGGATGGGTGGGTTCTATTCCTACCTCAGCCATCTTGGAAGTGGTTTTCCGCGGTTTCCCACTTCTACTCCAGGCAAATGTCAGGATGGCACATAACTCAAGGCCACGGCTGCCTCCTTTTTAATCCTCACCTGAATTTCAAACGCACACATTAATACAGTCATCACAATGACACAGATTATCAAATGAACTACCTACTGTAAGTACACGGGGCTGAATGATCACGTTGTCCAAGCCCCTCAAATGAAAGAACAACAACATTAAGATGACCCCAATCCCCCGGAACCAGAAGAAACCAGATTTACTGCGTATTCGTGAATAGACGCTTCAGAAATATTATGAAATATATAGCATATCCATCGTAACATTACACCTCGTTTCTTTGAAGAAAGCAGCACAACAGGTAACAAATTCTAACGAAACTGCTGATGTTGGTTGTTGTTGCTTCATTTTAAGAGCTTTGCGACATCGTGATCATGTAGCCCCGTGTATTTGGGTGTGTGAAGTGTTTGTCTGGTAACCTGTGTTATTGTGATGGCTATGTTAGTGTGAGTAGCGAAACTGTTGAATCAGGATGTCCAAGAAGTTGTTGTTTCATATGAGGGACTTGAACATCATCGTCATCTGGCCCCATGTACCTGTATAGAATTTGTCTGATAACCTGTGATATTGTGAAGTCTGTAGTCTGTAGTTGTGATAAAAATAATCAACCATAGCCAATAAATATTTTAGGTTTACTCATCGATGATCTGGTCTTGAGAGGTGGAAGAGGTCCCATGTCCTTTCTTGGTAATCTTGATATCCTTCCATGTTTCCAGCTCGTTGAATGTTAGGCGTGCTCTTATGAAGGGCAAATCTGCCTTTCCTACACTAATCCAAGAGAGGGTGCTGATGTTTAGAGTGGTTGTAATCAGTTATTGGCCACTTGCCCTTGCCACATCATAAAAATCTTCAGGACCATGGAGATAACTTTGAATGGTTGCACATGCTTCGCAGATAATATTATATCCGGTGCCATTGTTTTGCAAACTTTCTTCCTTTCCTCAATAATTCCAAAGCCGCTGTCACAAGACATATGAGTGTGCAGGCACTAGAAATTTCAAGTCAACTGTTTTGAAGTAGTTATTAGCTGCAACTCAGGTAAGTGCCATACAATCAGTGTGGTTCTTGGTTGGTCCCACACAGTTATTACACAAAATCTCCAATGAATAAATCACGGTCATGTAGTAGACAAGAAGCGACCTCATTCCGGACTTAAAGCGGAGTTATTTCAGTCTCTGCACCAAAGCCCTCACAACACTAAAGCCATATTTGAGGAACTGGTGAAACTAAATGCTTTCTGTTAGCGACTAACTGGCTATAGCATGCCACGGCCATTGTTCTTATTACCCATTTAAGATTTGATTGCCGCTGAACGTGGCTGCGCCAGTGTTTGTTGTTGATTGTAGCAGCTGCCCCGCGGGACGAAGCGGGGAACACAGCGATGACAAGAGTGCATTCTGCACATAAGACAAGCAGCATTGAGCGTCACAGGAGCCCATGTCACCACGGACAGTCAAAGGATAACTGGGGCTATTGGAGGTGAGTCATATCCTACTCATGCAACTGTACCTGTCAACGAAGCAGGCTGACGTGTGACACAAGTAAACAAGGAATAGTTCCCATCTCGACCGCCGGCAATCAATTCGTGAAAGAGTAATACTATCTTATCCGTGAAAAAGTGAATTTTCGTCTTTTGGCGACTTTCTTACTTTTCCATGCCATAGCCTCAAATATGTTTCAATTACGGTACTTTATTTTTGTTTGTAGCTTTCTATTGTACTGATAAATAATAAATGTTTGAAACTTTAGGTATTACAAAGTAAAATTTATCATAGGCCTACATACATTTTCATGTGAGACTGTTTTGCCTTTCAGATTCCAGTCTAGTCTGCATGCCTCTGTTTGCGAACAAGTCGCCTCCATGATCCCCTATTAGCAGTTAGCACTGCGGCCTCCTCTGCTTCTACACCTCTCACTTTGTAATCGTTCGACACTGAATCTGAAATAGTCTATTGACATGCGTTGTCGCTTATGATCTCAGATCCCCAGAGGAACCTCTAGCAACCGACCATTACATACAACCCTCTCCCAGATGAGGCTGAGAGCCGAGCACAAAGGATCCATAATACTAACAAGGGAACTCTGATAGCGACCACCCGATCGGATTGTAATTAGCACAGGATATTGTTGGAAGATCACTCTATATGATGGTAGTAAATATATCAACTCAAATTAACAATAAGCCTCTATTTAAAGCGATTGAAAATTTGCGAAACAGGAAGTCTGCGCTTGGAAATAGAAGGCTGGCAGTTGCCAGGGGGGTGCCAATGTGGGTGGTCATCTGCTTAGCTGCTCTTGGGTCTCGTGAAGCCGTGACGTAGGTAGTATGGCAAGTGGTGTGGTTGATACAAGCTAGCCACAGTGAATGTCAGTAGCCGTAGCGAAACAAATGCTTTATTTCTTGTATGTGATCTTTGTCTTATTCCTAGTTTCATTTACGTGTTCTATAGGTGGTATATTGTGTATTAAATGTACTTCCCTTCAGTGTGTACAATCGTCTGTGCACTATTTGAAGCGGAATATACTCATGTACGTTCCCTTACAATGGAATGTGCTATTGCTACATGCCGGAACTATTGGAGGAAAACAAAAGACAACATTCATATTGTGTATCATAGTTTCCCCAAAGATACAACTCTTGTGAAAGTTTGGCTGGCAAAATGTAAACGAGGGGGTAAAGTGAATATAGTCAATGCAAAAGTCTGCTCCGTCCATTTTACGAGCGATGATTACTATCGTGATTTAGAGCATGAATTATTGGGCCTGCCACTGAGGAAAAAAAGACGTCTCAAGACGGATGCTGTGCCTTCTCTTCATCTTCCCTTCACCAGTGTTCAAGAGCCCTACTCGGACATTCAGAACAGCCCTGATAATTTGAATGATGAATGTCGACCACTTTTACAGGTAAGATTAAACATGAATATGAGCATGCAAATCTCTTCAACTCCTGAGCGTCTAGCGTAGGTCGTTATTTCTCAAGCCAGTAAAAACATATTAGTCTATGAGTTCTGAAATCAGTGGCGTAGCAAAATAATAGGTTGTTTGTTGTTGTTGATTCATTTAGGGGCTTTGCGACATCGTGGTCATGTGGTCCCATGTATTTGGGTGTGTGTGGAATTTGACTGATAACCTGTGTTATTGTGATGGCTGAATTAGTGTGTGTATTTGTAATTCAGATGAGGTATAGGAAAGAGACGGCCTTGGCCTTAATTTAGGAACAATCCCGGCATTCCCCTGGAGTAGAAGTGGGAAACCACGTAAAACCACTTCCAGGATGGTTGAGGTAAGAATCGAACCCGCCCCTTCTCAGTTTTGCCGCACGAGGCTGAATACACCCCGTTCCAGTCCTCGGACCAGAATTACATTTCTTGGCAGAACCAGGAAACGAACCCGGACCTCCGCGGTGACAGCCAAGAGTGCTAGCCACTACGTAACTTGTCGGTTCAAAATAAAAGGGGCCCCAGATTGTAGGTTGAAATCATATAAATTAATACCTGCTTTCCAACAACAACAACAACAACAACAACAACAAAGTGCATTAGGCTATAAGCAGTCATATGAACCCATAATTCTCTATTTAATTAGACTTTTGGTTTCATAGACCAATTCGCCAATAGCAAGAAAATATAGGGCGAGATGACTTCGATGTTCCACTTCTTAAAACAATCACCACGACCAACAACAAAACATGAATGAGGACCAATTTTTTCGATTGTAGGCTTCTTAGCAAATGTTCGATGTATTCTTTAGTTTAGAAACAATGATTGTGTTTTAAGTAGGTTATACAAGGGGAAAACGTATCTCACTTTACTGGTTATTAATTTTTAAAAGTAGGCTAGTCTACTTGCGTCGGAAATTTTTAAATACCAAATGTGATAGGCCTATACCTGTGAAACGTGCAGAGTGTGTGCGTTCCTAGAGAATCTCCTATAGTTGCCTAAGGGATGTTAACTATTTCGGGATTTTTGCGACAAAGATAATTTTTTGAAAATAAAGTAATGAGGGGTATTTTGTTTGCACCTAGTAACTGACCTCCACCCCACACACACAACTACGCCACTGTCTGGAATATTCCGAAATAAGGATGACGGAATTCGTTGGCTCAGTTCCATCCTATATATTGACATTGCCAGTGATGGTATTTTCTTTGTGCAATGAAATTATGTCATCTAGTTGTAGGCTTGCAATATAATATGGAAAACAGCGGCCTTCATTTAGTTGCACATGCTTTTCTTTTTCACCTAATTAGGAAGACGGGAATTTGATTCCACCTGAATAAACTTATTAAACAGATTATGATTCATTAACAAATATTTAAGAGTATGTTCGCTTTATCAATACACTAATACAATGGTTTTTTGGCAGGTGCTCTCATCTCCCAGAGACGAGAGAAACAAATCACGGATCTTACGGAAAAGGGCAATAGAGAACATAGAAAGCGTTTCTCCTAAAAAGCGCAGGAAGCTTACTGAAGATGACAGTACGACTACAGAAGGGCTCCAGTGCTGTGAAGAAAAAGTACTCCTAAAGAAAGAAATTCATGAACTAAAAGCAGAGAATGTGCGTTTAAGGAATCAAGTAATCTTTGTTCAGAATTCGAAGAGAACATGTGCACAAAATTTAAGGAAGAAATTTACAGCCTTACAGAGGAAGTCATGTTTAAGACAAAAATCACTTCATGGAGAAGTAGACTCTCGGCTGCAGGAAGTTCTCGGTAAACTTTTCACTCCTGCACAAATAAAATCGCTCAAATTAAGTAGACCTGTCAACTGGGATTCAGACACATTTTTTAAGGCAATTGCACTTAGAGCAGTTTCTCGTAAGGGCTACAGTTATTTGCGATATAAATTACATTTCCCTCTGCCGGGACTGTCCACTTTGAGGAGATGGACTAGTAATTTTAAATGTGACAGGGGGATTTTACATGATGTGTTGAAATTAATGGAACCACAGATTGAAAATTTCACCGACATGCAGAAATTCTGCGTGATTTCATTTGATGAAATGAATGTGGATAGCCGCATATGTTATGACCAAGGAACGGATGAAATTTTAGGCCCACATAAAAATGTACAGGTTCTAATGGTAAGATCTTTATGTGCTAAATGGAAGCAACCTGTGTATTATGACTTTGATGTGTCCATGTCAGCAGTTCATATTAAAGATATCATCATCAATCTAGAGAAGATATGTATTAAGGTTGTAGCTATTGTGTCTGACATGGGTGGTAAAAATCTCGCTCTTTGGCCGGAGTTAGGTATTTCTCACACCAAGACTTATTACAGTCATCCCTTGGATTGTGATAGACACATATGGGTATTTGCGGATTTCCCACATCTTCTGAAATTATTGCACAATCACTTCCTGGACAGTGGAATTATCTTGCCGAGTGGTAAAGTAATTCAGAAGAATATCATTGAACAAATAATTCAGGCTGATTCAAATGAACTCAAAATTGCACCTAAGTTAACGCAACTGCATGTAAATTGCCGAAGTCGTGATAGGCAGCGAGTAAGCTTAGCTGCAGAACTTTTCTCAAGGACTACTGCTAAGGCATTGAGTTTTGTTTCTCAAGACTTGAATGAGGCCCATGATTTCCTAGAAATAGTGAACGATTCTCTGGACATTTTTAACTCTCGCGTACCTGATAATCCTGGAGTAAAAGCAGCTTTTGGAGTGTGTTTGGAGCAACAGCTTCGGGTTTTGGATATATTTGAGATCCTCTGTGAAAATATGCGGGTGGTGGGTAAAAAGACAATGCTGCCAGTTCAGAAAGGCTTTCTCATGAGTGTAAGATCTCTGAAAGGACTTTATAATTATTTGCTTAAACAGGGATTTCGCTTCATCTTGACAGCGAAGCTGAATCAGGACTGTGTGGAAAATGTATTTTCTCAATTACGTGGGCTTGGACATTTCTATGACCACCCATTACCAGTAGAGGTTAAGAACAGAATTCATCTGTTATTAATAAGTGCGAATGCGGGAAATATTCCTGTTTCAAGTGCAAGTTCTGTTAAGAAACTAGACGATAATGATGAGTGCTTCCTTACACACCAGCTTCTAGAAGGAATGTCCGAGGAAATGGAACGTAACTCTGTTCTAGAAGAAGATGAATCAATTCGAGATTTATGCATTGAAAATCTCACCTTTCGAGGGGAAATCCAAGACTATTCGTCACATGTGGACTTGCCTTTTGAAGGCCTTAGGTATGTAGCTGGATACGTGGCTTTCAAGTGTAAGAAGCATCGCCAATTAGGCTTTCAATCTAAGTCGCTCTCAATATGTCAGAATGTACTGTCAACAATGAACTGGATACAGGTTCTTTCAAAAGTCGGTTTAATTGAGCCAAGTGACGAGTGGTTTGATGAGGTGAAAAAATTTGAAACAATTTTTCAAAATCTTCACGGAAATGAATTGAAAAGGGGTCGACGAATAATGCATGCGCTTGTATTAGTATTGCAACAGAAGTTCCCGCGCACTAATGAGAACGCTATTCGACTGTATATAAGAACGAGGACATTTATTAGAATGCGCTTCCTCAACGCCCTCAAGTCTCTCAGAGAGGCTGAAAGAAGGGCTGCAAGCAAACGCCTGAAATGGGCGAAATCAGCCTTGTAGAATCCGTGTGTTGGTGTTGCCATGTAAGTTACTAGGGTTGCCAGATTTCAAGAATGGAAAAACGGAACAAACGTCCCAAAATATGTTTTTTTTAATTTTTTTTAATCGAGGTTGTTAAATGTTGTAATAATTAATACACACACCTATTAAATAAGCATTGCATAATCAAATACACAAAATTAAAACTAGATATTGCTGACACGTCATATAGGCCTATGACACCAGCAACTTACAAATACTTTTCATTTGAACGACCCTTTGCAAGGATTTTTATTTGTAAGTACAGTACCTTCTCATAAAATTCACTACAATATTCGTCATAATTGTAATATGTGAACAATTCTTGTTTTATCAAACTAATGGAGCTTCTGTTTCTATCATCTCCCCATTTGATATTCATGGCAGGAAAAACTCTCTCCGTAAAAGCATTGGAGGGGAAAATGCTGAGTATTAACTTCCCAAGAACTAAGATATTCCTTAACTTAATTTTGTTGTCCCTAATAAACCTATAACAAGTACCCATCTATCTGACACGGACATAGAAATCACTTTCTCTTTCAAACTTGCGCCTGTACCACCAGCAATCAAGCTGGCTATTACAATTAATTCTGAAGCGGTACATTTGAGAATTGGTGCGAAATTGAATATACTGTATTATCAAATTAACCAAAAGAAACCGGAATATTTGGCGTTCCGTTAATGATGAAAACGGAACGCGGAACAAAACAAGAAAAAACGGAATAGTTCCGGGTAAAACGGAACGTCTGGCAACCCTATGTACTAGTGATATTGTATTATATTGTGTAAGAATTTCCTTGTGCTGTATGATTGTCATGTGATATATAAATAATTAAAATAGCCTCATGAGAATCTCTCATTTCATATACTGTTCCTTTCACCCGCTACCTCCCAAGCACTGCTTGGCATAGTAGCTACGTCACAGCCGCCAGCCAATTGCCGCGCGCTCCCTGACTTGGCCCAACCTTAGTATTTAAGTAACCTTGGGCAGTTGCTTGGTCGATTCGACAAGGTATACCTCATCCACGGAATCTGTGAAGTAGGTTTGCGCATGACGTCACACGGAGGAAGTGAATAGAGAATGCGATGGGTGGAACTTGACAGCCCAGCCATTGCGAGAGTTGGTTGAAGCCAAGGTCGCCCCACCCTCTGCGCTAATTATTCAGTGGCATCGCGCCTCTTTGGACCAGTCAGCCGAGTCACTCCTGTGGGCAGACTACGTGTTTCCACACTGGCACTTCGCAGATTTCTTGGACGGAATATAGCATGCGGACGGCTGTCGGTGAATGGCTCGACTAATCCTCCCCATTCCCAATGTTGCGCTCGCTCAAATCGAATGGTTCTAAAGTTCGTGCAGCAACCAGCACACACATTGAAACACGAATATCAGTCCAGATTTAATTCAATCGCTTTTTCGCAAATTTTGTGATTTTTCGTGAAACAATGCCATTTATCTTTTAAATTCCGATATCTACAAGATTGAAGTTTTAATGTTGAAAGATTAACTTTATTACCAGCATTAATGGCCCATCGTTTAATATTTCAACCATGGATTATTTTACGTGAAGTATTTACCAGTTTAAATTCTCTTATGGTTTGGGGGCGTGGTGGTACAGCGGTCAAGCTGTTGGCCTCTCACTAAGGTGGACCGGGTTCGATTCCCGGTCAATGCATGTGAGATTATCGAAGTGAAATGCCATGTCCTGTGGTTCGGATTCCACGTAAAAAGGAGGTCCCTTAGCTCATCATCGCAAGATTAACGGTCACGTAAAACTAAAATCTTCCTTCCTTTTTCCTTCTCTTAGACTATAGTTTCTTCATAAGTGTACTGAAGTTTTCGCGTTTAGAACTGTACCCTTCTAATGAAGGAAGATATATGGTCACAAGTCCACTAGCTCAATCGGTTCGAGGGGTGGTACGTTTATTCCCCCAAATTGTATCCACATATTCTAGAGTTAAGGAAAGGTAAAAAGAAACTACAAATAACAAAACACAAAACTCTCAAAAGATCTAAACTTTACTATGCAAAATACAGTATAACTCAAACTCTTGATCAGAAGGATCTTGCATTATTTTACACTATCAAAAATTATTGAACACTCAAATACAGCACAAATTAATACTCAATTCCATTAAACTGGGATGCCTAGGCCCTCTGTGACTCCGTGCACAATAGTCTTTCTTGCGATGGAATTTTTCTCCTAGGTCATCCATCGCCACAACGTGTATTTCCATTAAAATATTCACTTCATTAGCATCGTTAATTTCAATACATATTTCCTTGAATTTGGTCTTTACCTATATTTCTGATCCTTCCTTTTTGATCCAATAACCACATTTTCGTATCCCCCAATTTATTAAACTGAACTCAATTTACCAATTCTACATGGTCACCCATGTTGTTCATCAAGAGAAATCATCTTACATTCCCAAAAAGTTCACAAAATATATTTCAATTAATTCTCTCACAATTTCTTTAATTTTCTCATATGTTAAACCCATTTCCTAATCTACATTCATGCACCTAACAAAAGTACCATTCTTCAGGACAATATCATTCTGAGTAGTCAAATACTACCTCTCCGAGGGGTACCCATGTGCTATGTTTTTTCAGTAAATTCCAAAGATCGACGTTTAACATAAATAGCATTTATATTCGGCTGGAATATGAATTCAGACCTAATTCTTTCTTAATGAGAAGTGCCTTTATTCAACAATGTGTCCAACCCACATTTTATTCGAGAGAAATGCACTGTAATATACAAGAATAGGTATTAATGTGCCGGAAAGTTACAGTCAAGCCTGGGTCCAGAATTTACAAGCCTTCACGACGAGGACTGATTTATGGGGTGGCAGATACTCCACCCCCTCTCCATGATGGCTGCCAAGGGATCTTGTTGAGGATGAGGATCCCCTTCGTCAAACCGTAGACTACTTAATTTTAACTGCCAGACCTTTCCCATCGAAATACAAAGCTCTTATTCTTAATGTTGCCAATTAACCAATTTGTTAATAATTCATAATAAGGAAAATGACCCTATTATACACATCTTCATTTAATTAATTACCGAAAGATTTCGCAACTATTAATTCTTCATATTCTTTACTTTACTCCTGGTCTTGCCTGTTGACAGTATTAATTGGATGAACCCGTTAATTTCCTCGCCATGGATCATCCTTTCGGTAGGGACTGATGGTATATTACTAGCGGATGGGCAATGAACCTCATTCCCCGCTAATATCAGCATACAATTCGAGGTGGTGTATACCACATATGACATACCTCGAGACAGGAATCGAAACTCGTCCCGGGCAGTTATGGGACTTCCAAACATGTGGCGTAGGAACTAATACCTACGAGTAAGCCACTTGACAAAAAGATACCTGAAGTGAAGTGAAATACAGCCAAGAGTGAGCCATATATAACATTTGGGGGAAACTGGAGTAAAACAGATATGAAGTGCTAAGAAAACATGTGTTTAGTGTATTTGAGTTGCATGTAGTGCATAGTCAACAGCACACAACTAGGGCGCCAAACCGCGATCGTAGGGGCGTAAAGTGGAAAGTTTGGCGCTCCAAGTCGCTGCTTTATTTCCAGGCCTTGAGTATAACGTAGGCTACAGTATTGAGAGAGTTCGATAAAGCACAAGTGAGCTCTGTATTGAGAGAGTTCTTCAGATAATGTCGATTATTCTGGTCCGTATTGACGTAATTATAACTTTGAAAGAATAATAAAATTTCCGCCTTTCAATACTGTTTGTTGCATTACTTACAGGGACATGTTTCGGGGGCTAATACTCCTCCTTCATCAGCCTGTCCGGACAGCCTGATGAAGGGGGAGTATTAGCCCCCGAAACATGTCCCTGTAAGTAATGCAATAAACAGTATTGAAAGGCGGAAATTTAATTATTCCTTCTTCCGATAAAGCACAAGTGAGCTCTGTATTGGGAGAGTCATTCAGATAAAGCACAAGTGAGCTATGTATATAGAGAATCCTTCAGATAAAGCACAAGAGAGTTGTGTGCTGAGAGAGTTCTTCACATAAAGCACAAGTGAGCTCTGTATTGAGAGAGTTCTTCAGGTAAAGCACAAGTGAGCTATGTATTTAGAGACTTCTTCAGATAAAACTCAAGTGAGCTGTGTGTTGCGAGAGTTATTCACATAAAGCACAAGTGAGCTCTGTATTGAGAGAGTTCTTCAGGTAAAGCACAAGTGAGCTGTGTGTTGAGAGAGTTCTTCAGATAAAGCGCAAGTGAGCTATGTTTTGAGAGAGTTCTTCAGGTAAAGCACAAGTGAGCTCCGTATTAAGAGAGTTCTTCAGGTAAAGCACAAGTGAGCTGTGTGTTGAGAGAGTTCTTCAGATAAAGCACAAGTGAGCTGTGTGTTAAGAGAGTCCTTCAGATAAAGCACAAGTGAGCTGTGTGTTGAGGGAGTTCTTCAGGTAAAACACAAGTGAGCACTGTATTGAGAGAATTCTTCCGGTAAAGCACAAGTGAGCTGTGTGTTGAAAGAGTTCTTTAGGTAAAGCACAAGTGAGCTGTGTGTTGAGAGAGTTCTGCAGATAAAGCACAAGTGAGCTATGTATTGAGAGAATTCTTCAGGTAAAGCAGAAGTGAGCTGTGTGTTGCGAGAGTTCTGCACATAAAGCACAAGTGAGCTCTGTATTGAGAGAGTTCTCCAGGTAAAGCACAAGTGAGCTGCGTGTTGAGAGAGTTCTTCAGATAAAGCGCAAGTGAGGTATGTATTGAGAGAATTTTTCGGGTAAAGCACAAGTGAGCTGTGTGTTGAGAGAGTTCTTCAGGTAAAGCACAAGTGAGCTGTGTTTTGAGAGAGTTCTTCAGATAAAGAGCAAGTGAGCTATGTATTGAGAGAGTTCTTCATGTAAAGCTCAAGTGAGCTATGTGTTGAGAGAGTTCTTCAGGTCTAGCACAAGTGAGCTGTGTGTTGAGAGAGTTCTTCAGGTCTAGCACAAGTGAGCTGTGTGTTGAGAGAGTTCTCCAGGTAAAGCGCAAGCGAGCTGTGTGTTGATAGAGTTCTTCAGATAAAGCGCAAGTGAGCTATGCATTGAGAGATTTCTTCAGATAAAGCACAAGTGAGCTGTGTTCTGCGAGAGTTCTTCGCATAAAGCAAAAGTGAGCTATATGTTGAGAGAGTTCTTCAGGTAAAGCACAAGTGAGCTCTGTATTGAGAGAGTTCTTCAGGTGAAGCACAAGTGAGCTATGTCTTGAGAGTGTTCTTCAGGTAAAGCACAGGTGAGCTCTGAATTGAGAGAATTATCAGGTAAAGCACAAGTGAGCTGTGTGTTGAGAGAGTTCTTCAGGTAAAGCACAAGTGAGTTGTGTGTTGAGAGAGTTCTTCAGATAAAGCACAAGTGAGCTCTGTATTGAGAGAATTCTTCAGGTAAAGCACAAGTGAGCTGTGTGTTGCGAGAGTTCTGCACATAATGCACATGTGAGCTCTGTATTGAGAGAGTTCTTCAGATAAAGCACAAGTGAGCTGTGTGTTGAGAGAGGTCTTCACATAAAGCACAAGTGAGCTATGTATTGAGAGAGTTCTTTAGATAAAGCACAAGTGAGCTATGTATTGAGAGAGTTCTTCAGATAAAACACAAGTGAGCTATGTATTGAGAGAATTCTTCAGGTAAAGCACAAGTGAGATGTGTGTTGAGAGAGGTCTTCACATAAAGCACAAGTGAGCTATGTGTTGAGAGATTTCTTCAGGTAAAGCACAAGTGAGCTGGGTGTTGAGAGAGTTCTTCAGGTAAAGCACAGGTGAGCTGTGTGTTGAGAGAGTACTTCAGGTAAAGCACAAGTGAGCTGTGTGTTGAGAGAGGTCTTCACATAAAGCACAAGTGAGCTCTGTATTGAGAGAGTTCTTCAGATAAAGCACAAGTGAGCTCTGTATTGAGAGAGTTCTTCAGGTAAAGCACAAGTGAGCTGTGTGTTGAGAGAGTTCTTTAGATAAAGCGCAAGTGAGCTATGTATTGAGAGAGTTCTTCAGATAAAGCACAAGTGAGCTATGTATTGAGAGAGTTCTTCAGATAAAACACAAGTGAGCTATGTATTGAGAGAATTCTTCAGGTAAAGCACAAGTGAGATGTGTGTTGAGAGAGGTCTTCACATAAAGCACAAGTGAGCTATGTGTTGAGAGATTTCTTCAGGTAAAGCACAAGTGAGCTGGGTGTTGAGAGAGTTCTTCAGGTAAAGCACAAGTGAGCTGTGTGTTGAGAGAGTACTTCAGGTAAAGCACAAGTGAGCTGTGTGTTGAGAGAGGTCTTCACATAAAGCACAAGTGAGCTATGTATTGAGAGAGTTCTTCAGATAAAGCACAAGTGAGCTCTGTATTGAGAGAGTTCTTCAGGTAAAGCACAAGTGAGCTGTGTGTTGAGAGAGTTCTTTAGATAAAGCTCAAGTGAGCTATGTATTGAGAGAGTTCTTCAGATAAAACACAAGTGAGCTATGTATTTAGAGAATTCTTCAGGTAAAGCACAATTGAGCTGTGTGTTGCGAGAGTTCTTCACATAAAGCACAAGTGAGCCTTGTATTGAGAGAGTTCTTCAGATAAAGCACAAGTGAGCTGTGTGTTGAGAGAGTTCTTCAGATAAAGCGCAAGTTAACTATGTATTGAGAGAGTGCTTCAGATAATATGGTTAAATAGTGAAATCGTCATTTGTAATATTCGTAGTGTGTGTATGTGTATGTCTACCCCGTATAATTCCCGTTTCCAACGGGGTCGGGGATGAGATGCGATGAAATTTTATGTGGCGGATCGTTTTTATGGCCGGATGCCCTTCCTGACGCCAACCTCATGAGAGGAGTTAATGAGAGATGAAATAACGATGAATGAAACTGAGCAAGAGTCTGAAAGAAAGCGGCCGTGGCCTGTCAGAAGGTACCGTCCCAGCATTTGCCTTGTGTTGAAAATGGGAAACCACGTAAAACTATTTCAAGGACGGTCGATGGTGGGGCTCGAAGCCATGTCTACCGAGTCAGCAGAGAGCTTGGCCCCATTGCCGAACGCTGCGCTTTAGCGAGCGTAGCTGCTGCTGTCTTTTAATGTACGTAGTGAGTCGAGTTAATTGAAATTCGTGATTTCATTTGGTATCATGTTATATTTTAATCACCTGCATTTCTGATTAGGTCTGAGTTTACTTGACCCGTCCTAAATGAGACCGTAATACGAACTCTTTAACAGAACGAGTATATCATATGCAAACCAGTCACTAGTAAAATGGTTTCCCCACTGTCACAGCAGCTAATGAACTCAGGATATTAGCTTAAGTGCGCAGAGGACTGTGCAGTTCAGGTCACTGACCCCGCGTATTTCAGTTAGTTAAAGTTGTTTTAAGGAAAAAACAGCGAATTTGATCGGCTTCATTAGGCATAGGTGTAAATGTATGTAAAAATCACGGGATAAGGCGCTTTTACCGTATAATGAATGCATTAAACTCGAAAGGATTATGTACCGAAGTACTTAGTTCATCGGAGAAGTTCATTTTACACTGTGATCAGGATATTAAGGAAACATTTTTATTACCCCGGAGGTCCGAGTTTGATTCATAGCTCTGCCAAGAAATTTAATTCTGATCTGAGGGCTGGAACAGGATACAGTCAACCTCGACAGGCAAAACTGAGAGGAGGTGGGGTCGATTCCCATCTCAGCCATCCTGGAAGTGGTTTTCCGTGGTTTCTCACTTCTACTCCAGGCAAATGCCGTAATGGTACCTGACTTAAGGTTACGGACGCCTCCTTCTCAATCCTCACCTGAATTACAAATACACACACTACTACAATCGTAATTAAAGACGGGTACATTACATAGGGCTAAATGACCACGATGCCCTAGCCCCTCAAATGAAACAACAACAACAACAAAACATCGTTCATTGTTTACAAATTAACAAGCACAACACCTACAGTACGGTACTCATGACAGCTGCACTAGCAACTTACGTGAATGAATCTTTTAACTCCTAATATGTGCATTAATACGAATGTCATCTATATTTTAAAAGGCAATGCTAGAGTATTTCTGGCGACTGCTAATGAGAAGAAGAGATAGGTTTGTTAGGACACATACTAAGACACCCAGGAATAGCAAAGTTAGTTATGGAAGGAAGGGTCGAGGATAAGAAATGTAGGGGTAGACCAAGGTTAGAATATCTTAAACAGATTGCCTCGGATGTATGGTGTGGTAGCTATGTAGAGGTGGACCATTTAGGTGAGGACTGGGTAGCATGTAGGGCTGCATCAAACCTGTAAAAAGACTGAAGACTCAAACAACAGGAGTATTATGTGCAGTAGATTAAACATATAATTTATTTAAGTCACAAGAAGATCCACTACAATTGGCTCTATAATTGAGATTGCGACTGTAGCAGTGGTTTATTATACTAAGCTTCACTGCATTCGGGTCAATAATGCAACGTACACATGAATATTTTTGTTTATAAATTACCCATCTTTATCTCGCAAAATAAACATTAAAAAGCACGTGCTAGAATATTTGGATTACCTTATTGGTTCTTTTTATTAACCTTGGTTCTGATGGAATAAATCGACACTGTATAGGCCTAACATGCACGTATATTTAAAAATTACTGGCAGCGTGGCGCAGCGGTAACGTTCTCGTCTGCTGTTACCAAGGTTGCAGGATCGAATCCTGGCGCTTCAGTTCGCATTTGAGGGTGCGCAAATGTGAGGGAGCCATGTCATTAGATTTACTGGCACGTTAAATATGTTAGAAATATGTAACCCAACAACTGATCTCCTTTGGTTTGAATTAAGCACCAAGAAGCGAGACGCCCTTGGTGGCGGTTTTAGTAACTATATTGTTCTTGTTGATTCTTTTGTCTTACTTTTTATATTACGCCTGTATGTTACCTAGTAAGTTAGTTCGTAATAAAATTTTATTCTGCATATACGCCCAGTCGTCATTCTCCTGCCTTTAGCTGTTGGCCTCTCACCAAGGTGGACCGGGTTCGATTCCCGGTCAATGCATGAGAGATTTTTGGTGTGAAATGCCATGTCCTGTGGTTCTGATTCAACGTAAAGAGGAGGTCCCGTGGCTCATTTTCGCACGATTAACGATCACGTAAAACAACAAGCTTCATGTTTTCATTCTCCTGCCATTTACTCTAACAGGTTATGGGCCAAGGATCATTGACAAGTGTATAGTTTTATGACCAGTGTGATTCTACTGTATTTTAATGGACAAAACTGTGATCGCGTGCAATTAATCAAGGCGGAATCCAGCACCGGTTCTCATTAGGCTATAACTTCGAGAAGCTGAAGGGGAGAGAAAACTACCTTGATTGGCGTCTGGAGATGAGGAATTATCCTTCGCACGATGATCTTTGGAAGTGCATATCTGGTTGTGCAGAAGATGATAAAGCGGGCGCAGAGGTTAAGATACGGTGAGACGAACGTGCCTTGTGCAAGATTAACCTTATGGCGGAAAAGAGTGTTTTTCCGTACGTTATGGAAGCAAAAACGGCGAAAGCAGCATGGAATTCGTTCTAGATGGCATATGAAGATAAATGTGACAACAGGCACACAAGAATTCTTCGCCAACTGTGTTCCACCAAGCTTGAACAATTCAAGACTATGGACGAATATGTCACCACAGTTTTGGGGCTATCCCAGCGGCTAGCAGCAGTTATAAAACCACTTGATGATGAATTTCTAGGTGCCTTGCTCTTGCAGGGACTACCTCATGACTATGAATCTTTGATGATGGCATTAGAAAATTCAGGCGCAGAGTTGACTAGTGACATTGTGAGTTGTAAACTGCTACAGGAAGTCAAACGCAGCTCCAGCAAAGATACAGCACTCTACACTAACAGGAGTGGATTCAAGAATTATAAACCCAAGAAACCGTTCTGTTGGAACTGCCACAAACCTGTCCACTCGAGACAAGATTGCAAAAAACAAAACAAGACAGCAACACATCAAGCATATGCCGAGCCACTTGAGAAGAAAGAAGAAAAGAAGAAGGGTAGAACTTTGCTCACAGCACTTGGATTTAATAACCACTCAGCAGACAGCTGGTACATGGACTCCGCAGCCTCTAAACACATGACTGGTAGAGTAGATGGATGTCAAAGTTTGATGATAAAAGGGAGGTTGCATATGAAGTAACCTTAGTAAATGATTGAATACTGTATAGTGGCGGCATAGCTGATATTGCAGTACAAGCAAATGTTTTTACAAAGTTGTGCGATGTTATGTATGTACCCAACCTTACAGCAAACTTGCTCTCTGTGAACAGTATTGTTAAAAAGGGTCATGGTATTGTTTTTGATAAAGGAGGCTGCAACGTGTTTCAGGACAATGACTGTCAAGTCAAATGGACTTAATGTCTTAAATAACCCAGGTTCTGTGAGTGCAAATGCATCATCAGTGTCTTGTTTAAATGCTGCTAAAAGTGTTTGTCAAAAGTTCTAATTTTAGAGAATTGTGGCAGAGAAGGTTAGGCCATTTCAATCACGCGGGGATGAACTTTTTAAAAACGGTTTGGCTACTGGTGTTGATGTTTCGGGTGAAACACAGCTCTGTGTTCCAAGTATAGAAGGGAAACAAGCTCGATAGCCTTTCAATACCACCAAGCGTCGTGCCAAGAACCGACTGGACCTGATGCACAGTGACCTGTGTGGACCGATGCCTGAGGAATCCTTGGGAGGAGCCATATATTCTTTCACCTTCATCGATGACCATACGAGGAAGATTTTTGTCTTATTTCTAAAAAGGAAAAGTGAGGTAAGAGAAATCTTTGAACAATTTGCTACTTCTGTCGAAATTGATTGTGAAAGGAAAATCAAGGCCATACACTCTGACAATTAACCACTGCTTAAGAAAGATCTTAAACATCTACTGGCCGGAAGTAATCTCCAACCAAGAACTTTGGAGAAGGACGGGTGAAACTGAGATGGCCATACAAATTAAGGGACGGAAATGGAAATGGATCGGACATACCCTGAGGAAAGGAAATTAAGCCATTGAGAGAGAGGCACTGGATTTGAAACCACAGGTTACGAGGAGGAGAGCGATACCCAAGCAAAGTGGCGCCGATCTGTCCACTTGGAGGCTATAGAGGAGGGTAAGACCTGGAGCGATGTGAAGAGGTTGTCAGCAATCAGGACCAGATGGAGATGCTTCATTGATGCCCTATGTTCCACGAGGGACAAGAGGAACTAAGTCAAGTAAGTCACGCTCTGACAATGGTCGGGAGTATTGTAATAAAGCAATGGATGCGTTTTTCAAACAGCGTGGCATCACGCATCAGCAAACAGTAAGGTACACACCAGAGCAAAATAAATTGCATAACGCTTGAACAGGACTCTGAACGTGAGAGCACTCGCCAGGTTCCAAGGTGCAGCTTGTGGCAAACGGATATGGGGAGAAGCTGTCAATACAGCTTCATATCATGTCAACATGTCTCCTGCGCGTAAAACACCAAATCCAACACCAGAAGAAATGTGGACAGGAGAGAAAGTAGACCTGAAGCACTTAAAAGTGTTTGGTTGTAATGCCTACTTTCATGTTCCAGATCAGCTGAGAAGAAAATTTGATCCCAAGACTGAGAGAATGGTATTTGTTAGGTACTCGGATGAGAAAAGGGCATATCGGCTCCTGCATCAAGTAACCCATGAATTAATCACAGCGAGATGTGTGATTTTTGATTGGAAATCTTTCTCTTCTCTAACAGATCCTCCAGTGATACCAGTGGATACAATAATACCCCTAACCACTGAGGTCAGTAAGCCAATATTGACTGCATGTGATAAGGATGTTCCAGATCCAGGTCCACAGAGTGATGAACAGGTGGAAGTTGAGCCTGATCATCAAGACAAACCATCACAGCACAACGAGGAAGCGCGTCGCTACCCCCAGCGAGTAAGATGGCCAAAACAATATCCTGTTTACATTTTGCATTACACTCATACTTCTGATCCAAATGAGCCATGTACAGTACGTGAAGCCTTGTCATCACCTTACTCTAAGGAATGGCATAAAGCCATGAAGTGTGAAATGGATTCCATGATGGTTAATAAGGCCTGGGTTTTAGTTCCTAAGCCAGAAGGTAAAAACATTGTACATAATAAGCGGATGTTCAAAGCTAAGCGTAATACAAATGGTGATGTTGCTAAATATAAAGAAAGGTTGGTTGCAAAGGGCTTTACTCAGCAATTTGGCATTGCATTCTCACCATTTGTGCGGTATGGAACACTCAGAATGTTGTTTGCATTAGCGGTTGAATTAAATTTACAGATTCATCATATAGACATTGAGACTGCTTTTCTCAATGGAGAGTTACAGGAGGAAATATTTATGTGTAAGCCAGAGGGCTTCCAGGTGAAGGGAAAGGAAGACCAGGTTTGTTTGCTCAAAATGGCCAATTACGGACTAAAGCAGGCTGCACATATGTGGCACAAAAAGACTCATACACTCCTGTCTGCTTTGGGCTAAACAAACAGTCATAATGAAGAATGTGTTTATAGAAGGAGTATCGGCAATACTGTAAATCTTGTTGCTCAGTATGTTGATGATTTCCTTGTTTTCCACAATAATCCACAGGAAGTGCGCAAACTAAACATGTCTTGAAACAAACTTTCAAGATGAAAGATCTTGGACATGCTGCTTAGGTTCTTGGTATAAAAATAGAAAGGGACACGGATAACAGTATATTCAAAATTTCTCAGAAACAGTTTATAAAGAATTTGCTCAATACGTTTGAGATGTCTGATGTTAATCCCATCGGTACTCTTATCAGCAGCTATTAGGTTCACTTATGTACTTGAGTGTGTGTATTAGACCAGATATTGCCAATGCATTGTCATATTTAAGTCAGTTTAATTCTTGCCACAGTGAGGAGCATTGGCTTGCAGCCAAAATGGTACTTCGGTATCTTAAAGGTACGATAAACCAAGGGCTCATTTTTAAGAGCACTGGTTTAGATTTGGTAGGGTTTGCAGATGCCAGTTTTCCCACAGATAGTGGTAGTAAGTCATATACTGGTTATCTTTTCAAGCTTGCTAATGCTGCCATATCATGGGAAGCTCGCAAGCTGAGCTCAGTTGCTACCTCATCGTCAGAGGCTAAGTATGTAGCTTTGTCAGAGACTGCGAAGGAAGCAATTTATCTTAAGGGTCTGATGTTTGATTTCATTGGTTCTAATCAAGGTCCAATAAAAATTGAATTTCTTAACGGTGAACGTGATTTGTAGAGTGTGTTGATGGATTGCAATCAAGAAATTGATTGTATAAAGCCAGTCAAAGTGCACAGAAAATTGCAAAAATCCTGTTTTGATAGGCGCACTAAACACATCGACACCAAACATCATTTCATTTGGGAAAAGGTTCAAGAGAGAATCATTTCCTTGCACTATTTTTCCAAACAAGAAATGATTGCAGATATTCTCACCAAACCATTGACTAAAGCGAAACATGTGTATTGTACCCACGGAATAGGATTGAATTGTTAATTAGTACTTTACGTACACATTGTTTTCCAAAATATTTTCAGAAATTGTATTCTGTTTATGTAGGGTACAGTATGATTGAAGTGTGGTTGAGAAATGTCTATTACATTCTAGATCAGCTATTCATTTAAGTGGGTGTGTTAGAAATATGTAACCCAACAACTGATCTCCTTTGGTTTGAATTAAGCGCCAAGAAGCGCGACGCCCTTGGTGGCGGTTTAAGTAACAGTATTATTCTTGTTGATTCTTTTGTCTTCCTTTTTATATTACACCTGTATGTGACCTAGTAAGTTAGTTCGTATTAATAATGTATCCTGCATATACGCCCAGTCGTCATTCTCTTGCCATTTTCTCTAACAAAGAATCCCAGTCAGGGCAAAGTTTTCCAGCGTCTCTAAAAGCCGCAGTAGTTAATAGGGACGTAAAACCAATAACATACAGTTCTTTAAAATTGACACGAACACCATCTATTTAGGAGAGTCTGGCTTGTGGCGCAGTGGCTAGAATTATTGGCTGTTACCCCTGAGGTGCGGGTCTAATTGCCGACTCTGCCCAGAAATTGAATTCTGTTCTGAAGGCTGGAACGGTGTACAATCAGCCTCATGAGGGAAAACTGACAAGAAGTGGGTTCGATTTTTGGCTATGGTTTTCCACTACTAGCCCAGGAAAATGCCGGGACGGTTCCTAACTCCTTCCCAATGCCTACCTGAATTACAAATACACACACTACTACAGACACCTCAAAGCACGGACTATTAAGATATACAAATTCTACACACACTCAAGTGGGCTACACGGCGATAAATTACCACGATGTCAAAGCCCCTCAAATGAATCAACAACAACAATATATGAGTACTGCACTAGATTAGAAACTCTTCAATTACATGGTTCTACGATTTATTTACCTCAAAATACAGATTTGATATGCCAAGATTCACTGCTGTTGGATGATTATGGCACTAGAAAAGGCAATTCAGTGTTTGAGAGTCGCATTCCTGCCACGTTGGTTTTGTATTCATCATGTTTCTGGAGAGGATATATAGACTAGGCATTTGCTCAAAGTCTTCATCGCCATAAAATGATTAAATTGATTTATGAAATAGCTTATTTCTGAAATAGTTATATATTGAATATCGATGAAATATTTCGTGCGGCTACCAAGTGGGATTGCTGAAACGTATCGACAGCATTGACGAGGTCGTACTGAGTAATAATGAGTTCCTACCATGCTCCAGTAAATCACTCCAACCAAAAATAATGTGTAAGGGACAGGCCAACGATAGAGTATCAAGTGAAAGGATGCTGAGCATTCTGAGGGATTTTGGTATCGAGGGATTGCTGCTACAGTCATTTAAACAGGCTACAATGAGAGTTGATGGTAGGATGAGTTCTTGCTCTAAGTTTGTTACAAGTAAGAGGCAAGGCAGTAATCTTTCACCTCTACGGTATTGTTAATTTCATATATGGTGCATTAGCTGAAGGACATAAACTGACTGGGTGGGATTCCATTAGGTGGCAACCAGTTACGCTGATGACCTGGTTGTAATGACAAATTCTGTCGAGACCTTATAAACTAGCACGTTAAAATTTGAACAGAAAAGTAGGGAACATGGCGTGAAAGTCAGCATTTCGAAAACAAAGACGATAAAGGTAGGGAAGAAACACTAGAAAATAGAATGCCAGGTAGAAGGAAGTAACTTAGAGCGGGCGTGCCATTTTAAGGGCTTGGGCTGTGTATTCTCTCATGATAGTGATATAGGGAAAGAGATAGAGTTTAGGTACAGAAATGCCATTGCAGTGAGTTCTCACTTGCGATCTACTGTTTTCTGCGAGAAGGACGTTAGTGAAGCGAATTAACTCCCTCTACATCGCTCAATATTTAGACCGAACTTGCTTTATGGAAGTAAGAGCTGGGTAGATTCAGGATATCAGATACATAATCAAGAGGTAACTGAAATGTGGGTAGCACGAATGATTGCTGGGACAAAGACATGGGAGTAAAAGTAATGGCAGGAAGGTATTCAAAATAAGGAGATAAAGGCTAAATTAAGAATGAACACGCAAGATGAAGCTGTTCGTATGAGTCAACTCAGATGGTGGGATCATGTGTTGGGAATCCGGGAGGAGAGATTAATGAGCTTGGCTATAGAGGGTAAGAGAGAGGAGGGCCTAGGAGGCCGTGGTTATATTCAGTGTTCAACGATTTCGAAGTGGTAGCTGCAGAAGCAGATGAAATGCTGCTGTGTATGAATGACATACCTTAAAATGATAATAATAATAATAGCTCCGGGAATGAACCTGGGGGGAGTCCTTGTGGCTCCGGACAAAAGGGAGTGAAATGCGTCGTTGCCAGCCATCTGCAACATAACATATTGGATTCAGCAAGAGAATCCAACTAGCCTCTTTCACTCCAACTCCAGCACGTAACCTGCACGAGGTGTCCCTGCTAAACTGAGCAACCCAGTGGAAGTTTGGGTAACCAATCCCAGCGGGAAGCTGGGTCAGTGAACCGATCAGTGCTGGGGGCTTCAGGGCTTACAACCCTGATAGTTAACAACTCGTTACCTTCGGGTGACCTAACCTAATCACTTGTGTGATAGACTGTATCAAACATGAAGTACAAACTTAAAGAAACATAATACCTCAGGTGGTAGACAAACCACAAGTAGGTCATCGGAGCCTGGGGGACCTACACCTTCATGTGACCCAGTCGGATCTAAACGAAACATTAAAAGGAATATTACGTACCTAGCCACAATCAATATAAACTCCTTGATCAAGACAGGAAAGCTTAAGCACACGCTTGAAGTACTGAACGACAAGAACATCAGTATAGCAGCTCTCCAAGAGACTAGGTTTCCGGACGAAGAAGCCATAGAGTCTCAAGGATATAGAATATATAAAGGGAAACCTGGTAATAGAGTAATGGAAAATATACCATTCCTTGGGACTGGGTTTGCAGTACACCGTCGACTGGTTACAAGCATTCTTGGCTTTTCCACACCAAACGATAGAACATCGGTGCTTTCCTTCAGATGTAAGAATAGAGGATACTCTATGATTAACTTCCACGCTCCTACCAATGACTCTAACAGGAAAAACCCAGAAATGACAAACCATTACTGGGATGCCCTTGAGGAAACCCTAGACAAGGTCTCAGATCACCATACGACTATATTGTTAGGAGATTTCAATGCCCAGATAGGTAGAGAACAGAAACACCGGAAGATTGTAGGAAGATATCTTGCCCATAAGAGAACCAACACCAATGGGGAACGATTAATCAGTGTCTGCACCAAGTATGGACTACGTTTGATGTCTACAGCTTTCAAACACCTTCCCAGGAAGGCCATGACATGGCGATGCCCAAATAGCATGTTGGGTGAATTCCAAATCGACCACGTAGCAATAGACAAGCTGCACCATAGGGATATTATGAATGTTAAGGTGCTACGTGGAGCCAACATTGACTCTGATCACTACCTGTCTCTGGTTAAGACGAACCTGAAACCACTAATAAAGACCACTGGTATGCTAGCAAAGAACACGAAGATCCCTAGGTTTGATATCACCAAACTTAAAGAAGACAGCACTAGTTACCAAGAGAGGCTGATTCATAATACCAACAGGATTAACACATCTACAAAATGGGATCCGCTTAGGGATGCCATAACAGTAGCGGCTCAGGAAACAATCCCCAATAGACCTAAAGGGAACAAGCATCCGTGGTGGTCCAGCGAATGTGATAAAGCTATAGAAGCCAGGCGACTAGCGTGGATAAAATGGAATGTACATAAGAACGAAGCTAATTTTCAAGCCTTTATTGCACAAAGGAAAACTACGACGAGCATCATAAGAGGGGCCAAGAGGAAGCACAACCAGGAACTGATTAAGCAGGCAGAGGAGGATTTTGTAAGGAACAACTCTAGAGATCTATACAAAAGCCTCAAGCAACAAACAACCCAATTCGCGTCCCCTACCTTACACCTCCAGAGACCAGATGGATCCCTGTGTCTCAATGACAGCGATTGTACCAAGACCCTAGCTAACTACTTCAAAGGACTCTTAAATGCAGAAGAACCTATTGAGCGTCTCCAAGTTACAGAACCAGCTAACCCTAATACTGAGTGTATCGCTCCTCCAACCTATGAAGAAATCAGAGGTATAATTAAACTACTCAAGAATAATAAAGCTTCTGGGGAAGACGGGATAGTAGCAGAAATGCTAAAACATGCCGGAGAACACACCTTCAGGAGCATACGTTAAGTAATTCTGGACATATGGACTAGTGAGAGGCTCCCAGATGATTGGACGTCAGCCATTATCCATCCAATCCACAAGAAGGGAAGCAAAACAGATCCCAGTAACTACAGAGGAATATCACTCATTGCTGTTACCTATAAGATATTTTCCAAGATTCTGGAACGCCATGTAACGAGACAGCTGGATAAAGAGTTAGGAGAATATCAAGCAGGGTTCAGAGCATCGAGGTCCTGTACCGAGCAGATACACAATCTGAAGACCATCCTTCAATACAGCAAGTCAAGAGCCAGACAATGGGTAGCTATATTTGTCGACTTCCAGAAATCATACGACTCAGTGGACAGAATTACTCTTTTTAACACCTTGAGAGAACGAGGACTCAACGACAAGATCAATAGGCTGGTGCAAGCCACCCTGAACAACACCACAGCCAGAGTAAAGTTTAAAGGACAGCTCTCGGAGAGTTTCACCATTAAAACAGGGGTGAGACAAGGATACGGCATCTCATGCATATTATTTAATTGTGTTCTGGAAAAGATCATTAGAGAGTGGACGAGAATCCTACCAGAGAATACTGGATTACGGATGGGGATTAAAGCTGACAACCTAAGGATTCCATGCCTAGCCTTTGCAGACGATCTGACTTTATTGGCAAATTACATACAGGAGGCTACTACTCAGCTCCAAACACTGCACTCAATAGCGGCTAAAACGGTTCTTTTGATTAACATAGGAAAGACCGAGTTTGTTACTAACATCAAGGATGCCCCTAGAATGATGAGAGTCAGTGATAACATCTACATCAAGAGAGTCAAAAGTGTAAAATACCTTGGGGAATAGTTTTCAGAGGACCTCAGCGAAACAGTGGCTCTTGAACACAGGAGACTCAAACTAGATAAGGCTTACCATGCCTGTAGAAAACTATATGCTTCAAAAAATTTGTCGATGAATGTCAAACTAAGACACTACAATGCAGTAGTCAGACCTTCAGTCCTCTATGAAGCTGAGTGCCTATGTCTAACTAAGAAGACCCCATTAAGAGCCCTCGAGGTACAAGAAAGAAAGTTCCTGAGACGGATAGTAGGACCAAGAATTCTACCAGATGGAAGCCGATGGTATCAACCAAATCGTGAGCTATATAAACACCAAGAAAATCTCATAGATGCCATCAGAAGAAGCCGACTGGCTTTTTACGGACATCTATTCAGAATGGACTCAAACAGGTTATCCCATAGGATCTTCAAGGCTGCTAACAAGGGCAAAGCTACTGGATTCTTGTGGAAGAAGCAAGTGGAAAGGGATCTTTCGGAACTCCATATAAATGAAAATGACATAGCCGACCGGAGTAACTATCATACAGCTCTTAAAATTAAATCCTTCGTAACATCCCTCACAGAAGTTACCCACAGACCAAAAGACGAGACTAGGAAATGGTCTGAGGAACGTAAGACTCAATTTAGCCGGAAAATGAAGGACTACTGTACTGGGCCATCAGAAAAGGTCGAGGTACCAACATGAAAGCAGCTGCCAAACCCACCACTAAGAACACCAATCGTGGCAAGCCTGACGATGACATCAAGAAACAGCTAAAAAACAAGCACCGTGGTCCATAGATGGCCCTAACGAAATAAAAAATAAAATAATAATAATAATAATAATAATAATAATAATTATAATAACTAGCGGACCCGTGCGAGAACTCTCGCATAATGTGATGTGTGCGTCCCATGTGTAAAGACTACCCGCACGGCTCTAGTGCTATGCGGGCTGTACGCGATACAGCTCTCGCAGGGGCTATCGTCTTGTTTATTTGTTTAAAAGCACTTTATCAACAAATAAATATATTTCCGTTGACTTTCAAGAAATGCAAGATTTTTCCTGTACTATTGAGACGATTTGGAAGATTTTGGTACAAACCACACCTTCTAGCTCCCTCTGGTCTGGGAGCTTGAGTTTTGTGAAACATAACCCTTAGCGTATCTTTACGTTTTAATTTCTTCCAACCATGTCCATTCAACTACTGAGGCGACAGGTTACGAGCTGTCTAAGGGCGAGTCTATCATCCCTGTTACAGCCTAGCTAGCGGGCGAACCTATTGCCCCAGATACAGCCAGCAGCAACCCGTTGAGTCGTGTTGAGTTAAGACTTTTGAGAAGGGTGGTTGTGTTTGGATTTTCCCTGGAAGTGCAACTCGGGTTTTCTTCATTTCACCTGTGGAACACAGTCAAGTTAAGATTGGACGGAAGGGGGATTTGAGTTTCATTCACCTCGCCATTCCCTGGAAGTGCATATCTCATTTCGCCTGTGAACTTTTCGTTCCGCAAAATTCACAGTCAATTTAATATTGGACGGAAGGGGGATTACATTATATTAAATTATACTGATTGGCATATAATCTCTACTTAGTATAAAACAGCTCCCTCTTGGATGTAACGTGTAATCTCGAGAACCACTGAATGGATTTTGATGCGGGTTTCACCATTCTGTAAAGGATATCTCGAGAAAGGTTTCTATTGAAAATAATTTATTTATGACCAAAGGAAGTCAAGCACTAACGATTTCAGGGAAAAGGTCGAAAAAAAACTGGCGTCCGTGCGCTTTTTAAGCTTATGCTGGGCAAACCGTTAAAAATATCTATATACTATGACTGTAAAAATTGTTCAGCAGGAAAAGTTCTACAAAAAAGCCCGGGAGAGCATATCTCTGTCTTCAATACACCTACTATAAGTGTTTTTACGTTTCATTTCATCCAACAATCTCCATTCAGTTACTGAGGCGACAGTTTACGAGCTAGCTAGGGGCGAGTCTATCACTCCAGTTACAGCTTAATTAGCGGACGAGCTTATTGCCCCAGATACAGCTAGCAGCAAACTGTCGAGTCGTGTTGAGTTAAAAGCTTTAGAGAAGAGTGGTTGTGTTTGGAGTTTCCCTGGAAGTGCAACTCGGTTTTTCTTCATTTCGCCTGTGAACTTTTCGTTCCGCAAAATTCATAGTCAAGTTAAGATTGGACGGAAGGGGTATTTGCGTTTCATGCACCTCGCCATTCTTAAATTACGTCTGACAAGAATTTGTTGAAAATGCATCTCCATCATAATATAATTAATAGTCCAGTCAGTGATTTTAACCCATCATGCTGAGACGTAAAACGGATATTGGTCGTTGTTCATTGTCATTGGAAAAAAAAGTGCGTATCACGTAATGCATTCGTAACTGTTCCCGGGCGAAGCCGGGTCGGGTTGCTAGTTATATAATAAGATAGATAATATTGTTATTATTAATATTATTATGGAGGTGGCTTGTTCGCGAACAGAGGTTTGCAGACTAATCTGGACGCTGAACCACAAAACAGTCTCAAATGAAATGAATGAATGAATATATTCATTTTCTAGCTGTGTGACCATGTGGATAGCATGCATGAATTTGATAGGGAGGTTCGATTCTCGGCCAGGCCGGAGAATGTTAACTCTGTACGATTAGTTCCCTTATCTCTGTGTCTGGCTCTTTGTGTCGTCTTCATCCTTAATTACGGTATATCTCCATTATGACACGCAGGTCACACATGTGTGCCTGCCTTTCTGGATGCCATATATTATTATTACTAGCAGTAGTGCCCGACTTCGCCCGGTGGATTTATTTGTTTTATGGATGATAATGAATACTACTACAGAACTGGCACATGATACTTAAACTAACAGAAAAAAATATTTAAAAAAATAACTTTTTGTGGTGGTGGTGGCGGTGGGGGTGGTGGTGGTGGTGGTTGTAGTGGGGGTGATAAGTAGTACAGTATAATGGACGTAACATTCAGTTCATTTTCCCGTAATGATAATAATGAATAGGGAAACGGCTATTTTGTAACTACAGCACTGACACATGAAATTTACAAACAAAATTTAAAAAAATGATTAGAAGGAGTAGTAAGTGAAATAAAAGACACTGCCTTGGGCCTATATCACATTGGCTGTTAGAAATGTAGAGACCAATAGTGTCGTCTTTAGTCGCATAGCGCCGTAGGAAAATAATCAGAACACTTTGGAAAACTTCGGCTGTCCCAAGCTACTGAGGTAGCAATATTATCATGTATCGCCACATAGCGCTCAGCGATAAGGTTCGGAATAAATGAAGGTAAATTTGAAAGCACCAACACCATTTCACTTATACAGAGGCATAATATTTTCATGATGATAACTGTTTTAAGGGGCCTAAGAGATCCTTTTGCACTAATCACTCCCCGTGACTGCAATTTATAAACAGCGCAAGATGCAATTATTTTCGCAATTCTGCACCAGAACACTGGTAGAGGTGACGTGATGCAGCCCGAACTGCCTGTCAACAATAGACTTAATCAAATACTCTTACAGTAACACTACTACGGACATGACTACGGCCTTAATACGTGGTTTTCAAGTTTATTTTGTCTGTTACTCTAAATGTAGAGAATGGAGAGCCCAAAATATCAAGTGGACAGAGTTACCAGCAGGGTTTCAAAGTGTATGTTAAATTTGGTGCAATTAGGAGAAACGATGTATATTTGTGATAAAGGGCCTAAACGCAGGGAATGGAGTGGTCTGTCCAAAATTTAAAGTGGACAGTGTCACCCGCAGGGTTCCAAAGGGTAAGACATACAAAATGTGGTTCAGATCGGTGAAACGGTATAGATTTGTGCCAAAGGACTTAAATGAAGGGATTGGAGTGGTCAGTCGGAAATTTCAAGCATCAGTGTAACTCATCGGGTTCCAAAGGGTAAGTATGTAAAGTTTGGTTCAGATCGGTGAAATGGTGTATATTTGTGCCAAAGGGCCTAAATACAGGGAATGGAGTGGTCTGTCCCAAATTTCATGCAGACAGTGTTACTCGCAGGGTTCCAAAGGGTATGTATCCAAATTTTGGTTCAGATCGGTGAAACGGTGTAGATTTGTGCCAAAGGGCCAAAATGCAGGGAATGGAGTGGTATGTCCGAAATTTCAAGCAGACAGTGTTACTCTTGGGGTTCCAAAGGGTAATTTGGTTCAGATTGGTGAAAAGGTGTAGATTTGTGCCAAAGGACCTAAATTCAGGGAATGGAGTGGTCTGTCATAATTTTCATGTAGGCAGTGTTATTCGCAGGATTCCAAAGGGCAAGTATACAAATTTTGGTTCAGATCGGTGAAACGGTGTGGATTTGATCCAAAGAGCCTAAATGCAGGGAATGGAGTGGTCTGTCCGAAATTGCATGCAGGCTGTGTTACTCGCAGGGCTCGAAAGGGTAAGTATACAAATTTGGTTCAGATCGGTGAAACGGTGTAGATTTGTGCCAATGGGCCTAAATGCAGGGAATGGAGTGGTCTGTTGGAAATTTTATGTAAACAGTGTTATTCGCAGGGTTCCAAAGGGTAAGTATACAAATTATGGTTCAGATAGATGAAAAGTTGTAGATTTGTGCCAAAGGGCATAAATACAGGGAATGGACTGGTCTGAGATAAATTTCACGTAGACAGTGTTACTCGCAGGGTTCCAAAGGGTAAGTTTACAAATTTTGGTTCAGGTCGGTGAAACGGTGTACGTATCATTAACCATAACGCCAGCGCATGCTGATAGAGCAGTTCGGGAGCTCTTGTTCTACCGACTTACTGAACAAAAATCAATCTTTAAGGTCACCTGAGAGGTGTAGCCTAATACTACGTATCCTAAACTATTCCTCTTGAATGTGGCTATCATATCAAACAGAATTTTTCGAATCGGACTGGTAGTTCCAGAGATTAGCGCGTTTAAATACACAAACACACAGACAAACTCTTCAGCTTTATTATATTAGTATAGATTATTATTATTATTATTATTATTGTTATTATTCTTTCTTCGATTCGGCCAACTAGGGCCCACGTCAGTTCAACTGTCTCTTCTTCCGAGCTCTAACTACCGCCCAGTGTTCCATCATTCGTCTCCGGTGTTGTTCTTTTCTCTCTTGGGACCACGCCTTCCCTGTCCTCAGCTTCGGCTTTTCCTGGAAACCTTTGTGCGTACGTAGTTTTTCCTGAAGTGGAACACGCTCCTGGTTATCTTTAGGGGAAATTTCCATTTCACGTAGATCGTTCTCAACTTCCGTAAACCATGCCCCTTTATTATTATTATTATTATTATTATTATTATTATTATTAATAATAATAATAATATTATTACTACTGAGTCACTCTTGTTTCTCATGTAAATCTTAAGACACTCATTTTATTTCCTAGGTTTTAATGGACTGATGTTATTCAATTAAACTTTAACCTGTGCATCTTATTTCAATGATCTTCGATCATGGGGTCACAAATTCTTAAGAAGAGCCATAAATTTGCAGATAATGGATAACTCATAAGTAGACCTCAGAAGTTCATATACTCTACTTTATGATGGCTAAACTTGCTTATATCTATGCATACAAAACAGCTTATACTCTAAAATACTAAAAATATCCAGTATAAATTCGTCGTAAATCTCAGTGTATATTTCAGCATACATGACGATTGCTATAAATGGGTTGTAGGCTGTAGTGAATAGAAGCACCGATGTGGAAACATCATTAGGGTAAGGAATACGATTTTTATAATTTTTCACCACATAAATACGATGTTTATTCACAAAAATCTGCTTGTGTGCATATTATCCGTGCAAGTTTATACTCAAAGTGTAAGATGACTAACAGTTTTGATAACCTGTAAGACGTTGATGTTTGAAAACTGCGGCGATTTAAAATTAAACAGAGCTTTGTGTGATGAATTTTAAATTTGAAGTCACGTGGATTTCTTCGGATTCCACTACCAATCGATTTTGAAACAACGTAAAACTGTAAGACGTCAATTGAGCACTTTGCTTAAAAATTGCCATTCTATAGCTATCGGTATCATATATTTCTGCATGAAGGCACTCCATATTTTTTCTATGGAAATCAACGATGATTTTCAATTGGAAAAAGGAACCATTCAATTTAGCTAGTCTTAACGGATGTCCTTTTGTTTTTGTAGGTGCATTAGTAACACGAGCTGTGTTTTTCATTTTGTAGGATAGAATTCCAGCATCGTTTTCGATAAGAAAGAGACCCCAGAAGTCTTCACATCCACCCAATGCAGATGGCTCGGTAAGTACGCTTACTTGATGTTGGGAATCTGTTATCTACCATAGGGATGTCTACAAATCAACACAAATGGCTTATCTTTAACTAACAAATTTATTAACTGTACAAGATACAACACTAAAATAACAAGTAGCTCCGTGACGAACTAAATACCCACATTTCTTATAATTGAAGATTCAATCATAATTCCTCTAATTAGACCTGTTTAGAATGCTGGTAGCACCGGCATTATAAGATTTACTGAGGATTTGCATTATAAGATTTGCCTAATAGAGCAGTACAGCATGTTCGAAATTGTTTCCTTACATGGATTCTAAGATATTAAAAGTATATGGCTCAAATGCCCAGGGAGAGTTAATAGGTAGTTAGTTGGTAGGACTGAGGATGTGCACACTTATCTCTTATGGCATACACTCTATACAAAAAATTTGGTAGAAATCCACTGAATGTTATGGAAGTTACATGCAGTTCAACATGGAGTGCATAAATGTACCTAGAATTATTTTGGTAACACTGATATATATTGTACCCTTCAAACCTGGGTCTTCTAGGATGGGACTCTCTTCTTGGGGTCTCACCCTGTCCATATGCTTAACTTAAATTGCCAACAATGAATTTAGTCACTAAGACTTAACTACTACAAACAAATGAATTTAATTAACTAACGAACCCTCCCCCCTCCTTTTAAAATGAATGAAATAAAAATAAAATAATCCCTGAAGTTAAATAGAAACAAACTCGACCCGGTGCCCTCACAAAGATACGACCCTGAGTCCATAGCCCGTAATATGCCATACAAACTTTACAAACATAAAAACCAAGATGAAATCCAACGACATAAATTCAATATCCCAGCTGGATTTAATGTTCAACCACTGTCCTCAATATACAGAGTACACACATTGTACTCACTGTGTGATCATTGTGTGGTTGTATTTGGAGAGAGGAATGAATACCTATTATGTCAAGATCATTTCCTTCCAAATCAATTGTCGAGATTGGTGGCACCAAGCAGCACACAAAAATACGTTAGTAGTGAGCCAGGGGTGGGGGGAGGGGTTCTAAATGGTGTCGAGAATATACTGTATGTGCATTTTGTATCTCAAGAGATCGAACTATAAATATATTTAGAGTCGCCAAGGATGCCAACTGTTGATGAAAATTATCTATAATCTTGAATCCTAGTCTCAAAAGATTAGAAAGTACGCAGGCCAACATATCTAAATTGTGTGAACTTATGGAACATAATATTCCAGATTAACCTTTGAGTAAGTCATGTATGACAGTTCTGCCAACAAAACGCTACGCGTGCTGATAGGTTCATTGTTTAACTGCACGAAACTTCGATAGTAACGAATGGGTTTCATCCCTACTTTGTACGTACAATGTGTGCTATAGGACATATAAGTGTGCTTAATATAAGAGACAGCAGGGCTACCAACTGTGAAAAATAATGTCAAGTATTTTGAAATCCAGATTTAATATCACGGAATATGTGTACAGAATAAACTTCAATTTTAGCAAACTGTAAGTCCAAAATGTTTCAAACATTTAGAGTAAATTGTCAAATTTAGTGCTACCAACATAATTCTATTCTAGCGTATAAGATCAAAGTTCAACTCCATGTAACTTCAATAATAACAAGTGTGTTTCAACTGAATTTTATATGTGTAATGTATATCTCAATGTTTAGGTGTATAATTCGGCATATTTTTTGAGTCATCAGTGCTACCAACTGTTTGATAATTGCTCTTCATAATTTTGAACCCTAGTCTCAATATATGCAGGCAATCAGTTCAAGATTTGGCACATGTGTATAGACGATAATTTTGAGGATTCATTTCGTGACAGTGTTGCCAACATAATACTACGCGTGCTGATAGGTTCAATCATTAACTGCATCTAACTTCCATGACAATGAATGGATAGCCAACACATTGTTTATAGCCTATTGCATGTGTGCCATAAGGGATATGTGTGCATTTTCAGATGCACCAGACCTACCAACTACATACCCGTAATAGCTCCCTCTGAGGCTCTCAGTATATTTGATTCCATGGAGGGAAACTATTTCAAACAATCTGTTGTGCACTAATAGGCTTGAATATTTCAGGTATATTTCGAACAAATCATTTATTATCTACCTAATTACGTCATTATTCTAGATAGGTCTATATAGATCAGTCGTATGAGTCTTAAATAAAAAGAATAGTCGGATCTTTAGTTCGTCCAGGAACTACTTGTTTGTATCACATTAACAACACCTTCTGAGTTTTAAATGACGTTTAATTTTGTATTATTCGACAAATTCTGTTTTTATAATCTTGGAATGTGTGTGTTAATTTGAAAATGTGTGTAAGTATACCGCATTATGGCTCACGACTTCTGATAAATTAGGCCTGTATTTCTTTTATGTTAATATCGACTTAGTCTAAAAACTATCCGAAAAACCTTTTCTCTAATCGTCATTTTTTATATTTTTTAAATACAAACCGTATTTACATAACATATTAAATGTTATGCATAGTGAATTATTAATAATGAAATTTATAATTTATAGTACATTTATTTAATGAACGCATGAGTGTTACGACAATGTTAATTTGGGACAGTTAATTTTGATATTTTGCTCATTAGGAAAAGTTTCGCTGCCAAAGTGTCACCATCTAAGTTGCAAATAGGATGTTGCACATTATACAAATGAAAGCAAAGTCAATCTTCAGAAAAAGTTCGGTATCCCTGCTGAAGAGCAATATTCTATGCTAGGGAAGTAGGAAATGAATTGGCAAGCTCGAAATTCAAAAGGGTAAGACAGGTTTATTTGTTTAGTTTCTCTATGTGAAGCCACCTTCTGTGGTCTAGACTCCTAAACCAAAGGTCCCCTTTGGGCCGATAACCTAGACGTTAGGCCCCTTAAAACAATAATTATCATCATCATCATACCAAAGGTCCCAGCATCAACTCCCCGCGCTGTCAAGAAAATTAATTCTGATCTGGAGAATGGTTTTCTTGTTGTTTCAATTTGAGTGGCTTGGACATCGTGGTCATTTAGACCCGTGTACTTGGGTGTGTGCTAATGTATATACAATATATATAGGCTATATTTTTATTCCGATAACCTGTGTATTGTGGTATCTGTAGTAGTGTGTGTGTGTATGTGTAATTAAGGTCAGATTTGAGAAGGAAGCAGCTGTGGTTTTAAGTTATAAACCATCCCGGTATTTCCTTGGAGTAGAAGTGGGAAACTGCCGCACATCACTTTCAGGAAGGCTGAGGTGGGAATCGAACCCACCTCTACCCAGTTTTGTCTCACGAGGAGGAGAAAGGTTACTTAGCCTAACTAGAAATGGGAGAAAACATGGGTTCGATCACGACGAAGTTGTTTACCGTGGTTTCCTACTCCTCCAGGAAAATGCCAGGATAGTACATAAGGCCACGTACGGTTCCACAGACATCAAAATAACAAAGGTTATTAGCAAATTCCACACACACACCCAAGTACACCGGTCTGATGATCCCGATGTCACAAGCTCATAAATGAAGAAATCACATAAGTAATTGCGAAGAGTTGTTCCTGCTTCAGAAGAAACGCAAAGTCTTAACCCTCCTCCAAAAAAAAAAAAAAAAAAAAGAGAGAGAGATACAAAGGGGGTGCTAAGTTGCTGTATGGGATATGACTTAATCCTCCCCTACCTTTCACAACTTACCCTCCAAGAAATCCCACTACACGCCACTGCAGCATACATAACGAGGCAAAATAGCCATGTACAATGCCCGATCTGATCTAAATATGATATGGCTAGCGATCGACAATTACTTCATGGTGTTGCAATTTCCATTTTAATGAGTGTATTTTTATACGTTCCATGTTGTTGTTCCATCTTCTAATGAGTAGAACATTGTTCAAGAAAGGACCAAATGTCCCCAAAATAAATGGTAGTCTCTACGGCATAATCGTCCTTATGTTTCACTGTTTGTCTCACAACATAGGCTAGTACAAATATTTATCAGTTACAGCCTAGCATAAATACGATTTCTGAATGACTTCTAATATTGGCCTAATTACCTACTTATTTAAGTTTGCAACATGAATACAGTGATGAGCACAATTTCAAACCCCGATTAGCTCTTGAGATATGCTACTTGCAGTCATCCAGGGCTAGATCTACTTGACAAAACTTAATGTATTTGTGGGTTCCTAGAACATTGCCCACTCAAGGTCTTGTTTCCAACGTTTTTGCACATTTTATTCGTAATTTATCAACGTTAAATTTATTATTTTTTTACTATTATTATTATAATTATTATTATTTCTTAAGTAACATGTTTACACCCATTTCCAAAATCATTCCTTGCTCTTATTAGTATGTGAATGATTTGTCGTCATTAAAATAGTTTCCATACGAGTTGACATTGCTACTTGAAGGTGTTCCTTCTCACGAAAAAATTCTCAAAATTTGTTATCCTTAGTGGCGGAGAGTTGGTGCCGTAGTCAACGCTTCAGGAATATTTTCTATTAATATTGCCAAGCAATATAGAGCAGAGCAGATTGAGATGGTATGGACATGTGAAAAGGATGAACGATGAAAGAATGCCGAAACAAGTGATGGAGAGACGGATGACTGGAAAGGGAGGACGAGGAAGACCTGGAGTGCAGTGGATGAATTTGGTGAAGGACAGTGTGAGAGAACGGAACCTGGAGTGGAGTTCAGTGGTCGAGGAAGGATGATGTACAGACAGGGGAGGGAAGTCATATTTGCTCCAATCAGGCACAAGCTGGAATACGATGATGATGATTGCCGATCATCCCTGAGCTGAACATGTCTTTGTGAACGTGTATATTGATTGTATTAGTGACATTGATTCTGTTTTTCTTGTTTCAGGGCCCTTCTACAGAAGTGACAAAGAGACAAAAAAAATCCTCCCAACCAGGACGCTGGACATCTCAAGTTGACGCAACTGATCCAGTAAGTACTCATCTGACTGGTTGATTGATATTAATGTTACGCTGTTAGAACTGCTTTGGGTATATAGATGCTGGGGTGCATGAACGCATGCAGAGGATGTTTGAACAAAAATCAGGAAATGTTTGGGTTTGTGTTCTAAGGGTGTCTTGTATTTTGAATCATTCCCGTTGAACATATGCCATTCAATTTCAGCGACCAGGTTTGCCCATGCGCTGAAGCCTGTATTCTGAAAATATGTGGATTCAACTACTTCCATCGGCCAACAGTAGAATAATTATTTATTTCAACTACAGTCAAAATTTTAGGATGGAGACTTTTTCACAGACCTCTTCAGTTCTCTTCTATTATTCACACTCTCCTTTCTGATTAGAGCTGCTCCGAGTTCAACTGCCCTAGTTGCACCTCTGATCTCAAGTACAATGACCTCAGAATACTTCCATATAAGTTGGAGTCCGATATGATCCCACTAGAGACAAGAGAATGGCCCCGGAAAGATAAAATGTATACATGTCAATATGGCTAATAATTATGTTAGGAAGCGAATGTAATAAGATATTGTATTAATATGTGGAAGATTGAATCAGTGAGTAAATGTACGAGTGAATGAGAAATACCTAAATGCACATACTGTATGTAAATATGTTATACTTTCTAGCTTCGGTAAACAGTGCATATGTCTGTTTCTGTTGTAAACAGGTCAGGGGACTGGCCTCCCGTAAATTCTTTCAAGGTTTATGGTAAACAAATAAATAAATGAATAAATAACTAAATAAATAATTAATGAATGAGCAAATGCACAAATGGTATTTTTAATTACATCGAGTACCAGAATATGAATAACTATTTCCTTACAGTCGCATACTGGATTTATCACCTAAAACTAAGAGTCGTCAGATGCTTTCTATTATAGCCTATGTGTCTGAAGACAATATCGATGGAATTTGTATAATGTACAGGTAGCATCAGCATGCTTTACGCTTATGACCTGTGATGCCCATCTAAAAACCAAAGACCTCTTTGAATTTGCCATACTGTTTCAAGTTCTAACTTATTTGATAAATTGAGAGAACGACCTCAGTTTCGTATATAGACAAGTCAATTCGTTGACGCAGGACGTCCAAAGTAAAGTAAATCACACTCGTAACGAAAATAATTTGTGAAATAAGTTATAGGAGGAGGATGCACTCTGTTCTAATTCTCAAGAGACCGAGGACTCAAGGCAGGCAGTATTGTAGGGTCCTATCCTATCTTAAAGACCGGTTGAATGTATGGGCATTGCCTAGGCTGTGGAAGATTCTCTTCGCATACACGTACATTCTACGCTCTTATACGTGTGTAAATGATTTATCGTCATTAAGATAGTTCCCATAGGAGTTGGCATTGTTACTTGAATGCTTTCCTTCTCCCGGAAAAGTTCTCTATTTGTTGTCACTATTAGCCTCTCACCATTACTGCTTATTTTATACAAGGACCATTTGCTGACGGGCATAAACTGGCTGGATGGGATTCAAATACTTGAAAACCAGGTAAGCAGTCATGCCTATGCTGATGACCTGGTTGTAATGGTGGACTCCGTCGAAAGCTTGCAAGGCAAGCCAACATGTTAGAACTTAAACAGAAATATAGGGAATATGGTATGAGGATCAGCATTTCAAAGACGAAGGTTATGTCGGTAGGGAAGAAACACCAGAAAATAGAATGCCAGGTAGGAGGAACTGAACTGGAGCATGTGGAACATTTTAAGTACTTGGTCTGTGTATTCTCTCAGGATGGTAGTGTGGGGAAAGAAATAAGTCGAAGAGTAGAAATGCCAATGCAGTGAGTTCTCAGGTGCGATCTACAGTATTCTGCAAGAAAGAAGTTAGTGTTGCGTCGAAACTCTCCCTGCATCGCTCGGTACTTAGACCGACCTTGCTGTATGGAAGTGAGAGCTGGGTAGATTCATTATATCTGATACCTGAGCTAGAGGTAACTGATATGAGGGTAGCACGAATGATTGCTTGGACAAATAGATGAAAGCAATGGCAGGAAAGTACGAATAATGACGAGATAAGGGCTAAGTCAGTAGTGGCTTTTCGGGTGCATCAGGTACAGCCCGGCTGTACTAACATTTCTCAAACCAATTGTCTTATCATTTTCTGAATCCCTATAGTTTCTCTTTAAAACCTACCGTATTCGTTAATAAGAACGAAGAGTGCGATTTATATGTTGTGATTACACAACCGGCGTAGCGCTCATACTTACTAGTAAATTAAGCAAGCCCCGCAGTCGGTTTCCTTACGATTGCGCCTTGCGGGATGAGTGCAGCCCTGCTAATGGTCACAGCAGTATGGGCTGACTTGTGTCGTATAACTGAACGGTTGCCATGACAACGCGCCAAACCGCCTGCCGTATGTATGCGGAACTATTCCGCTTGGTGTGGCTTGGTGCAGTCGTTCGAGCAAGCGGTATATTGGGCTGCTTCACACGAGCTGTAACGATATTATCCGAACGCACCAGAATATAACTCTGGCTCCCCGCTGGTAGACTGTTTGGGAACCGTTGCAACAAGAAGCAACGTGTGGTGTACGAAGTATTCTTTTACAGTAAAAATTGTGCTGTTAAATTGTGATTCGTGGCCGTGTGGCGCATTAATTGTTAGTGAAGTGTAAATAGAACGAGCGCTTTTGAAGAGCATACAGTAGCAGTGGCGTTTTTATAGTTACCGTACTGTGCTAAGCTTAACATAATTATTGGTGTATGTTTGAAGAGGAAGTGCGTTTGAAATTCAGTTATGTTATAAATATAAGTACGAGTACCTATGTAGAGTGAGAGGTCGAATTTAAATCTTTTCTTATAATGTGAAATAATAGTGTTCCCTCCAAGGCGTGTTTTAACATGGAACCGTCCGTAGATATAGTTTGAATTTTAAGAGAAACTCTGTTTTCTAAATGGAAGGAGGAGGATAAAAAAGAAATTTTATCAAACAATCAACCCCAACCACTTTTGACATATCACAAAAAAACTGGTTCTGCCTCCGGAAAGGTGCACACGCGAAATTTCCAGGTATCTTTGTATAGTAGTTATCCGTGGTTATGCGGTAGTCAGTATTTGCAGAAACTCTTTTGTTGGCCTTGTCTTATTGTAGGAGTGAAACAGGGAGTCTGGAATCACACAGGATTTGAAAATTTGTCCTGTGCTACTAGGTCTTTCCAAAAGCACGAAGGTTCCTCGGAGCATATAAAAAGTGCCGTGGGATTTAAAGAACTTAAAAAGAATCAGAATCAAATTGCTGACGCTTTAAGAGAAAATGCTCGTCTTTACATCACAAAGTTTAATGAGAATGCGAGGCTTAACAGACTTTTCATGCGATTACCAATCGATGCAGTTTTATTTCTGTCTAAACAGGAAATGGCATTTAGAGGCCATGATGAGAGCGACTCCTCCTTAAAAAGAGGGAATTTCAAAGAACTGTTGAAACTTCTAGTCTGCAGCAGCTCATTAGAAATGCAACAGCATTATGCTTCGATAAAGAAAGTTTTCGCGGAGAATCGAAAACCATACAGTGTGAGCTAATTGACTGCATCTATACCTTCATTAGGGATGCTGTGAAAGAACAAATTTTAGAAACCCCTTTCTTTTCAGTTCAGGTCGACGATACAACTGACATCACAAAGAAATCGCAGTGTTCGGTGATACTTCGGTATATTACTTACAAAGGTGCGCTAGTTGAACGGTTTCTTGGCTTTTATGATGTTAGTTCGGACCGTACAGCGATTACTTTGTTCCACTTGCTTCAGACTGTTTTGAGTGAATTTTCTTACAAAACTAAATTGATTGCCCAGTGTTATGACGGAGCTAGTGTCATGGCAGGTCATCTAAACGGTCTTCAAACTAAGGTCAAGGAAGATGCCCCTCAAGCATTATTTGTACATTGTTTGGCACACCGATTAAATCTAGTAGTAAAGCAAAGTATTAGCAACATATCAGAGTGCCGTATTTTTTTGCGAGTCTGGGTGGTATACCCTCATTTTTTCATTCATCAGCCAAAAGAACTTTCGTCGCTGATTCAGTTATTGCGAAACGAATACCATCTGGTGTGGATACACGTTGGTCGTCACATGGAAAACTTTTAAACGTGGTTGTCGAGGAGTGGGAGGGATTGAAAGATATTTTTGAAAGACTTATGCACGACCCTCAGTCAGCCGAAAAGACCATTCGTCAATCAGAGGGGTTGTTTAAAAACTTTAATAGCTTCCAATTCACATTTTTATCAATAGTATTCAATGCCATTTTTGAGCTTGCTAATATATTATTTAACGTGCTCCAAAAGAAGTCTCTGGACATTTACTTCTGCATCTCAAAAATAAACACCACGCGGCAACTGATACTAGGTAAAAGGAATGAAGAAACGATTAAAACCTATTTTCAAATGGCTGAGAAGAAAACTAAAATTGAACTTAAAAGACATTTTGGTTTAAAAACAGAAAACGAGGTTTTCCTTAAGTATCGAGTGATGTATTTTGAGATATTGGATATAGTCTCCGTAGAAATTGATACAAAATTTCAAGATATGCAAAAGCTCCAGTTTCTTTGCTTAGGAGATAGCTCTAAGTTTGAAGAATATTCTAAAATCCTCCCTCTTGATGCTCTATAGAACTTAAAATCTATTATCCGACGATATTTGACACACACAGGTTAAAAAACGAACTTCAGTACATCTATTCTGATTCTACCTACAAAAATACCAGGTTGGAGGAAATAATTTTGTGGTGTTAGAAGCCATATTTTCAGTGTTGCCTTAGTAAACAAGAGATTAGTGCTTTTCAGTCGGTCAACACGAATGTACCCAAAAGAGATGGGTTATGCCCTAATCCTGAAATAAATTACATGAGATTAATAAAACACTAGGATGACCAGTTTCGATCGTCAAGCGATCATTATCAGATCCATTAAACTTAGGCTATAAAATCTATGTTTGAGATACAGTTGAAAATATTTACAATATGTACAATTATTTAGTTGCAGTATTGGTACTGCAACTGCCAGTGTATGCTAAATGCAGTATATATGATGTTAGGTGAAAATGCTAAATGTTGATAGCTATCCGGGGTTTGTACTTTGGAGAGATTATATGGTTGAAAAATCAACTATGGTTAAACTATAAAATTATAGGCTAACTACTTATCTGATTGTCTTCCTTACTACAGCTACTCGCAGTTTTGTGCTCACTGTAACTCACGGTGCGGTCGACTGCGGTGGTTATCTTAACGACTGGTTTTTCCCTGCCTTCTCCCCCCTGCCCACACGTGCTGTGCGGAGTCATAGCGCTGTGTTTATGTGAGGTGTTGCCAACCTAGATAAGATGTATGTTATTGAATGAGGTGGGTCTACAACTATTAAAGACCGTGGATTAGCCCTCGCCACGCGTGGACCATAAGCCATTCGAACTAAGCTTTGACGGTCTTATGAGGACGTCCGGCACCTTTAATACTGCCGCGAATATGGGCCTTGGTTTATTGCAGAAGAAAAGTACATCGTACACCTGATCCAGATAACATTTACCTATTAAAAAAACCCTAATTTCCCCCCTTTTTATCTAGCTTGGTATTGTCTTTAAATTGTGTCTTGTTTCCGACAGGGTGTGTTTCTTAGTAGCGTGAAGAGGGGTGAGCTCTCCATGAACGTGTGTTCATTTAGATTGTTGGGATTGTTTCGTTTGGCTAGGTGAATCTCGATTGCTTCTTTTATGTCAAGAGCTCTGCCTTTCGATTCGTGATGGATTATTTTAAGGTCCGACTCTATGTTGGTATAGCTGTACCCCACGTCACACATATGTTCGCACACGGCTGAATGTGTTCCGTATCTTATCGCATTCCTATGTTCATTATAACGCGTGTCTACTCGTCTTCCACTCTGCCAGATGTAATTAGCTTGACACCCGGTGTCTTGGCACGTTATAGAATATACCCCTGACCTAGAATACGGGTCACGTTTATTTAGATTAGTATTTAGGAGGTGCCTAGCTGTTGTGTTTTTCGTTGTGAAAGCTATCTTTATGCCTTGATTTTTGAAGAGGTTAGTGATTTTATATGTATTCGCATTCACATAGTTAAACGCGCAAATTTTTTCTCATTACTGTCCGGTTTGGGAATCGTTTTATCTTTATTTTTATGTTTGGCTATAATTTGGTTTATTTTGCTTGGCGGGAAGTTGTTTTCCTTTCGTATTAGCTTAATAGTTCTTATTTCCTTATTATAGCTGTCATTTGACATGGGTATGTTTAAAGCCCTGTTCACCATTGAATTGAAACCCGCTAGATTGTGCGTACTGGGATGATTAGACTGATTGTCGATTGCATGCGAGGTTTGTGTTGCTTTCCGGAATATGGAATATGAAAGGTCGTTGTCTTTACGTTCAATAGTTATATCGAGATAATTTATTTTCCGGTCTATTTCGGATTCCTTAGTGAATTTGATAGAGTGGTGTAGGCTATTAATGGATTGGAGAATTGTTTCTTCGCTTGTTAGTTCAGTATCATAGTTGCATATTACATCATCTACGTATCTTTTCCATATTACTATTCCCTTTGTTGAAGTCTTTTCTAAGAACGCATTTTCTAGTGCATTGATGAAGATGTCAACGAATAACCCACTTAGTGGCGATCCCATTGCTGGGACTTCTTTCTGTGTGTACATATTATTGTCGAATTGAAACACGTTTTGGGTGAGAACGACCCTCAGTAATCTCACAATCTCTTCAGTTTCTTTTACCGAATTGTTGGATTTTAAGTTGTTTTCGATAGTGTTGATTGCTTCAATAATCGGAATATTGGTGTACTTGTTAGTTACATCGAAGGATACTAGCCTGAAGCTAGGTTTCATTTGTAGGGTGTTTAATGCTGTTACTAGTTCTGTTGTGTTCTTTACAGAGTTGCTTTTTGTCGTTGGAAAGACGGCATTTTAGGATTTTTAGTAACTCTTTGCTGATTTTGTAATTAGGGGCAGTCCTACAATTGACTATTGGTCTCATTGGGCATTCCTTTCTGTGTATTTTTGGTTGTCCCCTCAATGACGGTATTTTCGGGTTCATGTTTATTAGTTTTGATTTTTCGGCTTTGGTCAGTATGTATTCTGTTTCTTTTAGCGCACTTTTTATTTGTTTTTGGAATTTGTTGGTGGGGTCTCTTGTTAATTCCTTGATTTCGTTGTTGTTTAGGAATTCGACTGTTTTTTCAATGTATTCTGTTTTGTTCAAAATTACTGTAGTGTTTCCCTTGTCTGCTTTTGTGATGATTAAGTCACGTTCTTTTATTTCTTGTTCCAATGACTTGATTTCTTTGAGTTGTTTGTTGTTTTGAATGTTATTGCTATCGCCCTCTTGTTTGAGGATTTTTTTGGCTTCGTTGGTGGCGAGATTTTTGGTTAATTCCCTGTCATCTGCTGGGAGCTTGTGACTGGCTATCTCAATATCTGTGATTAACTGTTTTATAATGTGGTTCGTGTGTGCGTCTGTGCAGTTGTATTTCAAACCTTTGTCTAACATATTCATTTCACCTTGAGAAAAGTTAACGTTCGTTCTGTTGTTTACTCTGCTGTGGAAATTGAATTCATTGTAATTCGTGTGTTGTTCATTAGATTGATTGTTATGTGTTTCTCCTAGTTTTCATAATTTATTTTCTAGCGTTTCATGCTTCCTCGTTGCTTTGATTTTGATGGTGTCATGTAGGTGCTCGGTGAACTTGTCCCATTGGGCTGCGTGCCAGAAATTACTTATTTGCAATTGAATGTCGTATAATTGTTGGTTAATTTTTGCTTTCTTATGTATGCAAATCCAAATTCGTTTTTTATCCAAAGCGCTTTGGCTTGTTTAGTTGAAATGATCGAGGCTGGTGTGTTCGGTACGGTTTTAATTGGTACGTATTTAGGGGTGAGGTTAGTTCTATACATTTTTTGTTGAACCAAATTGACTTGTCTAAATTCATGAGTTAAGCCTGAGTGATTTGAATTTCTTGGCTTCACGATTTGCCTGACTAGCCGTGAACATTGTGGTGTTTGAAGCCATATTTTCAGTGTTGCCTTAGTAAACAAGAGTTTAGTGCTTTTCAGTCGGTCAACATGAATGTACCCAAAAGAGATGGGTAATGCCCTAATCCTGAAATAAATTACATGAGTTTAATAAAACACTAGGATGACCAGTTTCGATCGTCAAGCGATCATCATCAGATCCATTATACTTAGGCTATAAAATCTATGTTTGAGATACAGGTGAAAATATTTACAATATGTACATTTATTTAGTTGCAGTATTGGTACTGCAACTGTCAGTGTATGCTAAATGCAGTATATATGATGTTAGGTGAAAATGCTAAATGTTGATAGCTATCCGGAGTTTGTACTTTGGAGAGATTATATGGTTGTAAAAATCAACTATGGTTAAACTATAAAATTATAGGCTAACTACTTATCTGATTGTCTTCCATACTACAGCTACTCGCGGTTTTTGTGCTCACTGTAACTCACGGTGCGGTCGACTGCGGTGGTTATCTTAACGACTGGTTTTTCCCTGCCCTCTCCCCCCTGCCCATACGTGCTGTGCGGAGTCATAGCGCTGTGTTTATGTGAGGTGTTGCCAACCTAGATAAGATGTATGTTATCGAATGAGGTGGGTCTACATCTATTAAAGACCGTGGATTAGCCCTCGCCACGCGTGGACCATAAGCCATTCGAACTAAGCGCTGCCCGGTCTTACGAGGACGTCCGGCACCTATAATACTGCCACGAATATGGGCCTTGGTTTATTGCAGAAGAAAAGTACATCGTACACCTGATCCAGATAACATTTACCTATTAAAACCCCCTAATTTCCCCCCTTTTTTATCTAGCTTGGCATTGTCTTTAAATTGTGTCTTGTTTCCGACAGGGTGTGTTTTTTATTAGCGTGAATTATTAATTATTAATCTCATGTAATTTATTTCAAGATTAGGGCATAACCCACCTCTTTTGGGTACATTCGTGTTGACCGACTGAAAAGCACTAAACTCTTGTTTACTAAGGCAACACTGAAAATATGGCTTCAAACACCACAATGTTCACGGCTAGTCAGGCAAATCGTGAAGCCAAGAAATTCAAATCACTCAGGCTTAAACTCATGAATTTAGACAAGTCAATTTGGTTCAACAAAAAATGTATAGAACTAAACCTCACCCATAAATACGTACCAATTAAAACCGTACCGAACACACCAGCCTCGATCATTTCAACTAAACAAGCCAAAGCGCTTTGGATAAAAAACGAATTTAGATTTGCATACATAAGAAAGCAAAAAATTAACCAAAAATTATACGACATTCAATTGCAACTAAGTAATTTCTGGCACGCAGCCCAATGGGACAGCTTCACCGAGCACCTACATGACATCATCAAAATCAGAGCAACGAGGAAGCATGAAACGCTAGAAAATAAATTAAGAAAACTAGGAGAAACACAGAACAATCAATCTAATGAACAACACACGAATAACAATGAATTCAATTTCCACAGCTGAGTAAACAACAGAACGAACGTAACCTTTTCTCAAGGTGAAATGAATATGTTAGACAAAGGTTTGAAATACAACAGCACAGACGCACACACGAACCACAATATAAAACAGTTAATCACAGATATTGAGATAGCCAGGCACAAGCTCCCAGCAGAAGACAGGGAATGAACCAAAAATCTAGCCACCAACGAAGCCAATGAAATCCTCAAACGAGAAGGCGATAGCAATAACATTAAAAACAACAAACAACTCAAAGAAATAAAGTCATTGAAACAAAAAATAAAAGAACATGACTTAATCATCACAAAAGCATATAAGGGAAACACTACAGTAATTTTGAACAAAACAGAATACATTGAAAAAACAGTCGAATTCCTAAACAACAACGAAATCAAGGAATTAACAAAAGACCCCACCAAAAAATTCCAAAAACAAATAAAAAGTGCGCTAAAAGAAACAGAATACATACTGACCAAAGCCGAAAAATCAAAACTAATAAACATGAACCCGAAAATACCGTCATTGAGGGGACAACCAAAAATACACAAGAAGGAATGCCCAATGAGACAAATAGTCAATTGTAGGAATGCCCCTAATTACAAAATCAGCAAAAAAATCCTAAAATGCCGTCTTTCCAACGACAAAAACAACTCTGAAAAGAACACAACAGAACTTGTAACAGCATTGAACACCCTACAAATGAAACCTAGCTTCAGGCTAGTATCCTTCGATGTAACTAACATGTACACCAATATTCCGATTATTGAAGCAATCAACACTATCGAAAACAACTTTAACTCCAACAATTCGGTAAAAGAAACTGAAGAGATTGTGAGATTACTGAGGGTCGTTCTCACCCAAAACGTGTTTCAATTCGACAATAAAATGTACACACAGAGAGAAGGCCTAGCAATGGGATCGCCACTAAGTGGGTTAATCGCTGACATCTTCATCAATGCACTAGAAAATGCGTTCTTAGAAAAGACTTCAACAAAGGGAATAGTAATATGGAAAAGATACGTAGATGATGTAATTTGCAACTATGATACTGAACTAACAAGCGAAGAAACAATTCTCCAATCCATTAATAGCCTACACCACTCTATCAAATTCACTAAGCAATCCGATATACACTGGAAAATAAATAATCTCGATATAACTATTGAACGTAAAGACAACGACCTTTCATATTCCATATTCCGGAAAGCAACACAAACCTCGCATGCAATCGACAATCAGTCTAATCATCCCAGTACGCACAAACTAGCGGGTTTAAATTCAATGGTGCACAGGTCTTTAAACATACCCATGTCAAAAGACAACTATAATAAGGAAATAAGAACTATTAAGCTAATAGCAAAGGAAAACAACTTCCCGCCAAGCAAAATAAACCAAATTATAGCCAAACATAAAAATGAAGATAAAACGATTCCCAAACCGGACAGTAGTGAGAAAAAATTTGCGCGTTTCAATTATATGAATGCGAATACATATAAAATCACTAACCTATTCAAAAAGCAAGGCATAAAGATAGCTTTCACAACGAAAAACACAACAGCTAGGCACCTCCTAAATACTAATCTAAATAAACGTGACCCGTATTCAAGGTCAGGGGTATATTCTATAAGGTGCCAAGACACCGGGTGTCAAGCTAATTACATCGGGCAGAGTGGAAGAAGAGTAGACACACGTTACAATGAACATAGGAATGCGATAAGATACGGAACACATTCAGCCGTGTGCGAACATATGTGTGACGCGGGGCACAGCTTTACCAACATAGAGTCGGACCTCAAAATAATCCATCACGAATCGAAAGGCAGAGCTCTTGACATAAAGGAAGCAATCGAGATACACCTAGCCAAACGAAACAATCCCAACAATCTAAATGAACACACGTTCATGGAGAGCTCACCCCTCTTCACGCTACTAAGAAACACACCCTGTCGGAAACAAGACACAATTTAAAGACAATGCCAAGCTAGATAAAAAAAGGGGGTAAATTAGGGGTTTTTAATAGGTAAATGTTATCTGGATCAGGTGTACGATGTACTTTTCTCTGCAATAAACCAAGGCCCATATTCGCGGTAGTATTAAAGGTGCCGGGACGTCCTCATAAGACCGTCAACGCATAGTTCGAATGGCTTATGGTCCACGCGTGGCGAGGGCTAATCCACGGTCTTTAATAGTTGTAGACCCATCTCCTTCAATAACACACATCTTATCTAGGTTGGCAACACCTCACATAAACACCGCGCTATGACTCCGCACAGCACGTGTGGGCAGGGGGGAGAAGGCAGGGAAAAACCAGTCGTTAAGATAACCACCGCAGTCGACCGCACCGTGAGTTATACTGAGCACAAAAACTGCGAGTAGCTGTAGTAAGGAAGACAATCAGAAAAGTAGTTAGCCTATAATTTTATAGTTTAACCATAGTTGATTTTTACAACCATATAATCACTCCAAAGTACAAACTCCGGATAGCTATCAACATTTAGCATTTTCACCTAACATCATATATACTGCATTTAGCATACACTGACAGTTGCAGTACCAATACTGCAACTAAATAATTGTACATATTGTAAATATTTTCACCTGTATCTCAAACATAGATTTTATAGCCTAAGTGTAATGGATCTGATGATGATCGTTTGACGATCGAACCTGGTCATCCTAGTGTTTTATTAATCTCATGTAATTTATTTCAGGATTAGGGCGTAACCCATCTCTTTTGGGTACATTCGTGTTGACCGACTGAAAAGCACTAAACTCTTGTTTACTAAGGCAACACTGAAAATATGGCTTCAAACACCACAATGTTCACGGCTAGTTAGGCAAATCGTGAAGCCAAGAAATTCAAATCACTCAGGTTTAAACTCATGAATTTAGACAAGTCAATTTGGTTCAACAAAAAAATGTATAGAAATAAACCTCACCCCTAAATACGTACCAATTAAAACCGTATCGAACACGCCAGCCTCGATCATTTCAACTAAACAAGCCAAAGCGCTTTGGATAAAAAACGAATTAAGATTTGCATACATAAGGAGGCAAAAAATTAACCAACAATTATACGACATTCAATTGCAACTAAGTAATTTCTGGCACGCAGCCCAGTGGAACAGCTTCACCGAGCACCTACATGACACCATCAAAATCAGAGCAACGAGGAAACATGAAACGCTAGAAAATGAATTAAGAAAACTAGGAGAAACACAGAACGATCAATCTAATGAACAACACACGAATAACAATGAATTCAATTTCCACAGCTGAGTAAACAACAGAACGAACGTAACCTTTTCTCAAGGTGAAATGAATATGTTAGACAAAGATTTGAAATACAACAGCACAGACGCACACACGAACCACAATATAAAACAGTTAATCACCGATATTGCGATAGCCAGTCACAAGCTCCCAGCAGAAGACAGGGAATTAACCTAAAATCTCGTCACCAACGAAGCCAAAAAAAATCTTCAAACGAGAGGGCGATGGCAATAACATTCAAAACAACAAACAACTCTTAGAAATAAAGTCGTTGAAACAAAAAATAAAAGAACATGACTTAATCATCACAAAAGCAGATAAGGGAAACACTACAGTAATTTTGAACAAAACAGAATACATTGAAAAAACAGTCGAATTCCTAAGCAACAACGAAATCAAGGAATTAACATAAGACCCCACCACCAAATTCCAAAAACAAATAAAAAGTGCGCTAAAAGAAACAGAATACATACTGACCAAAGCCGAAAAATCAAAACTAATAAACATGAACCAGAAAATACCGTCATTGAGGGGACAACCAAAAATACACAAAAAGGAATGCCCATTGAGACCAATAGTCAATTGTAGGACTGCCCCTAATTACAAAATCAGCAAAGAGTTACTAAAAATCCTAAAATGCCGTCTTTCCAACGACAAAAAGCAACTCTGTAAACAACACAACAGAACTAGTAACAGCATTGAACACCCTACAAATGAAACCTAGCTTCAGGCTAGTATCCTTCGATGTAACTAACATGTACACCAATATTCCGAATATTGAAGCAATCAACACTATCGAAAACAACTTAAAATCCAACAATTCGGTAAAAGAAACTGAAGAGATTGTGCGATTACTGAGGGTCGTTCTCACCCAAAACGTGTTTCAATTCGACAATAAAATGTACACACAGAGAGAAGGCCTAGCAATGGGATCGCCACTAAGTGGGTTAATCGCTGACATCTTCATCAATGCACTAGAAAATGCGTTCTTAGAAAAGACTTCAACAAAGGGAATAGTAATATGGATAAGATACGTAGATGATGTAATTTGCATCTATGATACTGAACTAACAAGCGAAGAAACAATTCTCCAATCCATTAATAGCCTACACCACTCTATCAAATTCACTAAGGAATCCGAAATAGACCGTAAAATAAATTATCTCGATATAACTATTGAACGTAAAGACAACGACCTTTCATATTCCATATTCCGGAAAGCAACACAAACCTCGCATGCAATCGACAATCAGTCTAATCATCCCAGTACGCACAATCTAGCGTGTTTCAATTCAATGGTGCACAGGGCTTTTAACATACCCATGTCAAAAGACAACTATAATAAGGAAATAAGAACTATTAAGCTAAAGCAAAGGAAAACAACTTCCCGCGAAGCAAAATAAACCAAATCATAGCTAAACATAAAAATAAAGATAAAACGATTCCCAAACCGGACAGTAATGAGTAGTGTGTTTTGGATGGTTCTACAGCCTCCTCCTCCTCACCCTCCTCACAAGATGGCGGAAGCCCGATATCTCTCGAACGCATGGTCGGATTTTGACAAATGAGGTGTCATTGAACTCGGGCTAACACCCCCTTTCCAATGGACAACATATTTCAACCCCAAAAGTAAAACCTACCCCTACTAGGGGTGAAATTGTAATTTTTTAGAGAATCTCTCTTTCCAATTGCAACATGTGAGAGTTTGAATGCTAATATGGAATGAAACGTTGTTCTACATAATGTGCATGTGTTCGGTGGAAAGCCAATATGAATTTACATGCTAGTTTTTGTTTGTTTTTACACATGTCCACTCATAGGTTTGGTAAGAGGGCGGGCTTTTTAAAAGATGGTGGCTGTAGTGTAACCTAACCCAACCTAACGGGTCCTTGTGGACAGGTCATTGTTGACAAGTCATTGTGGGCGGGTCCTTGTGGACGAATCCTTGTGGACAGGTCCCTGTGGACGAGTCCTTGTGGATGAGTCCCTTTGGACTGATCCCTTTGGACCGGTCCCTTTGGCCTGATCCCTATGGACTGACCCATGTATTTATTCAAATTATGTCAAAGGGCCTAACTACATTTGTGTGTGTTGAACTGACGTTGTTCACCAGTCCCCCACTAGTATAATGTGATAACGATATGAAAGGAAAGTGACGAAATACATGTGAATATACAAGGGATCTAACTTGGTGGATGGATGTGTTCTAACGAGTCATTTGTAGTTGAAAGAGAATAATACATGTTCTTAAGATGTTAAAACTGAGGAGATGGTACGTGCAGTAAACCGACTTGTTACTTCCTGTGTCATATTACAGACATGACAGAGAGCGCGCAGATCTGTTGCTATGACTAACGCAGCAGTAATTTGAAACCGCAAGTGTTCATGAAGACAATGGATGATGATCATGCAAAGTCAGCAGTCATTGGATACCACACAGGTGTTCCTAGTGTACTTTCGACTCTCAACTGTATTGGGAAAGGAATTGCAATGATCTGCAAAAAACTGCTGACACGAGCGATGAGAGTTTATATAAGAGGCGTGTCATATATCTCCCTACTGTCAGTCTTTATTACTCGCTTTGAGTGAACAGTGCTCTATTACTGCTCAAGAGTTGTAAAAAAAGCCGTTTTGGTAGAAAATCATTAAATTATTTTGCAAGGTAAGTACTTATTATTAATGGATTGTAGTCTTTTATTACTAATTGATGTTGAAGTTATTGATTGGAATGTATTTATTGATTGATTGATTGATTGATTGATTGATTGATTGATTGATTGATTTGTTTACAGATAATTGGGTACCTGTAGGTTACCAGATTCCTACAATCTGTTCATTCAGTGACAGCAGTTGATATATTATAAAAAGGTAAGTGCCCCCTCTAATAACTTTTAAACAGTTAGAGTGATATTTTCCAATGTTCACCCCTACATGTTAGTGAAAATGGTATATTTGGCAGTTAAAAGATGGAACTACTTGACCATGGTGTGTAAAGCTAATTTTGTAGGTTAGATTTTGATTACCGCTCTATTAAGACTGAATGTTCATTGCTAGGTGTCAGTGACAGAGGGAATATTTAAAGACTTAACCTCAGTTCACCTAACATAACCTAACTTTACCTAACTTAACCTTATCATGTGACATGTTTTACAATTTTAAACTTGTTTTAAGACTGGCTATGACGTTACACTTAGCTCACTTAACTGGCGATCGCTGGTTTCTATTACGTGACATGTTCTACAAGTTTAGATTTGTTTTAAGACTGGCTATGACGTCACACTTAGCTCACTTAACTGGCGATCGCTGGTTTCTATCACGTGACATGTTCTACAAGTTTAGACTTGCTTTAAGACTGGCTATGACACCACACTTAGCTCACTTAACTGGCGACCGCTGGTTTCTACCAAGCTATCAAGTTCCAATGTTCACCGCTAGGTGTCAGTGACAGTGGTATATAGTAACCCCCAGTTAGAACTACATGAAGTTAGACTTGCTAGGAGTTCACAGATGATCGATTTAAATACCCTGCTATAACCATTGACTGGAATGTAATTAAACTATTTATATTGTACTTTGCTTTATCATTTATTAACATTTTTGATTTCTTTCTTTTATAGGTAATTTCGAAAGTGATCATCATGTTCAAGTGTGGTGAATGTAAGAAAAAGTTCTCAAGACCTGACAACCTTCAACGACATGCAAATGCTAAACATGACATTAAAATTTTTGTGTGCAGTCATTGTGCTACCACATTCAACAGACAAGATAATCTTGCACGTCATGTAAATTTAATGCATGTTAGTTCAGCACCATTTTCGTGTTCAGTTTGCGAACTTGGGTTTTCTGCTGTAAAGCGATATCAATCCCACATGGTTGAAGTGCATGGAGAACAACAGGAATTGAAATCTGTAAAACCATCAACTAGCACGGAACCTTTAAATGAATGTGATGCTCAAAAGCGTAAACGTTCTCAAGATTGTAAAAATAGTTGTGCAACAAAAAGAAAGAAGAATGGTGAACCTTCGATAACACATTGTAATGTATGTAATATTGATATACCTTCTTCAATCATTCATGGACATTTACGCAGTATTCAACATAAAAATAACGCTTGCCATGAAAGAAATTCTGGGAATATTCAACAAATTGGTAGTGCGTTTAAAAGTCGAATTGCTAGTTACAGACTTCATAGTAAAGAAAAAACTCAAAGTATTGAAACATTTTTACATAATGTTCAACCTACTGCGTTTGGCTTAGTAGAAAATGTTTTAGTAGAGCATAAAACAATTAAAATGAATTTTGAACTTTTTGGCCTCTATGTAAAACCTGGGAGCGAAGGTGAAATTACGGATATCAAATCTTTTAATACAAAAAACGTAATTGTTAGTGAATCAACTAATATTAGTGATATATATCAAAATATTTCAAGTGCTATCATTGTGAAGAGTGAAGAGTTCCAGGAAAGGGAGTCGGGCTGGGCATTGGTTGAAGTACTTTATTTAGAAACCAACATGAATAAATATAATCCCCTTCGAGCATCATCATACATTGATTTACCTGCATGGATTAAACGGAAGAAAGCTTGTGTAAACGTTATGAATAGTGACCATGCATGTTTTGCATGGGCTGTAACCTCAGCTCTCCATCCAGCAGCGATGAATGAAAAGAGAACGTCATCTTATCCTCACTATTCTTTAGTGTTAGATTTAAAAGAAATAGAATTTCCTATGGCGATAAAAGACATTCAACGTTTTGAAGAGCTGAACAATGTAAGTATTAATGTTTATGAAATTGAAAACAAGAGAATAGTAGGTCCTCTATATTATACTCAGGAAAAAAAGGATGCTCATGTAAATTTACTATACATAACCGAAGGTGAAAATGCTCACTATTGCTGGATAAAACATTTCAGTAGACTTGTTGGTAGTCAACTATCAAAAAGAGAAAATAAGAAATGGTTGTGTGATGGCTGTTTGCTATATTTCAGGAAAGAGGACCAACTAACTCAACATCAAAAATGGGGGTGTAATCATGTGTGTACGGTATTACCGACTCCTGAAAATAACATTCTAAAATTTAAGGATTATGAGAAACAGCTTCGAGTACCATTTGTTATATATGCTGACTTTGAGGCTTTGCTAAAACCATTTAATACATGTTCATCGAATCCAGCCCAACCTTTCACTAACACTACTCACATTCATGAACCTTTTAGCTTTGCATATTATATTAAATGTAGTTATGATGACTCTTTAAATAAGTTTGAGCTCTATAGAGGACCTGATGCACCTGAAGTTTTTATGGAAAGGCTTGAGAAAGATGCCATCCGTATATCCTCTATTTTAAATACGATCATTCCAATGGAGCCACTAACTTCATCAGAGCAAATGAATTTTGAGACTGAAACTAATTGTTTTATATGTGGTGAATGTTTATATACAGACAGGGTTCGCGATCATGACCATTTAACAGGAAAATATCGTGGTGCTGCTCACCAAGAATGTAATTTAAATTATAGAGTAAGTAAATTCATTCCGGTCATTCTACACAACGGTAGCAAATACGATAACCACTTTATCGTTAAAGAATTTGGAGCTTCAGATGTGAAAATTGATGTGATTGCAAATAATAAGGAACAATACATATCGTTCACAAAATACATCAAAACTATCAATAAAAAAATTATAAAACTGCGATTTTTAGATTCATTCCGCTTTATGTCGAGTAGTCTTGATAAGCTGGCTAGTAATTTAAAATCAGATCAGTTTCAAGAAATTCAACGTGTCTTTCCTAAAGAAGATGATTTTAATTTGATTTTTCAAAAGGGTATATTCCCTTACGAATATATTAACTGTGTGGAACGTCTTGAGGAGTGTTCTTTACCACCGAAAGATGAATTTTACAGTTCCTTAAACACAAGTCATATCAGTGATCAGGAATATTTACATGCACAACGTGTATGGGCACAGTTTGACATTCAAACTTTAGGAGAATTTTCAGACCTATATTTGAAGACAGATGTGTTGTTATTAGCAGATGTTTTTGAAAATTTTCGGAATGTTTGTATGAAAACTTATGACCTTGATCCTTGTCAGTATTTCACTGCTCCTGGGTTAAGTTTCAGTTCAATGTTGAAAAAAACGAAAGTAAATTTAGAATTAATGACTGATATAGACATGATCAATTTTATAAAATCATCAATTCGAGGTGGATTAAGCCAATGTAGTGGACGGTACTCTAAAGCGAATAATAAATACATGCCTAGCTACAACCCTTGTGAAGAGTCAAAGTATATTGTCTACCTCGATGCAAATAACCAATATGGTTGGGCTATGAGTCAATATCTACCACTGAAAGATTTTCGCTGGCTGACACAACCTGAAATTGATGTCTTACATGTTGACACTCTTAATGATAACGATGATAAAGGATATATTTTAGAGGTAAATCTTGAGTACCCTAAAGAGTTACATGATGATCATAATGATTTACCATTTTGTCCTGAGAATATGAAATCTCCATACATCACATCACGAACAAAAATGTTAATTGCTAATGTAAATAATAAATGTAAATATTTAATACATTATCGAAACTTGAAACAGTGTCTACAGCATGGATTGAAATTAACTAAAATTCATCGCGTATTACAATTTCATCAGTCAGCATGGCTCAAACCGTATATTGATCTAAACAATAATTTAAGAACACAGTCAACAAACGCGTTTGATAAAGATTTTTATAAACTCATGAATAATAGTGTTTTTGGAAAGACTATGGAGAATGTTGATAAACGAGTTGATGTAAAGCTGATAACAAAGTGGGAGAATGATGGTAAAAGGTATGGTGCGAGCAACTTAATAAGCAAGCCTAACTTTCATAGCTGTTCAATTATTCATGAGGATTTAGTTGTAATACAAATGAATCGTCTTAAAGTAACTTACAACAAACCCATATATGTGGGTTACACCATTCTGGAATTATCAAAATCACTTATGTATGAATTTCACTATGATTATGTAAAGAAAAACTATCTTGATAATGCTAAATTACTCTACACAGACACAGATTCTTTTATTTATGAGTTTAAAACTGATGATTTTTATGAGGATATCAAAACTGAGCTAAATAGGTTTGATACAAGTGACTATCCCGAGGATAATATTTTCCATTTACCTCTAGTAAACAAAAAGGTTCTTGGGAAATTTAAGGATGAATGTGCTGGTGTTATTATAGACACCTTTGTAGGCACAAAATCTAAATCATACAGCTATATGACAATTGATGATGTAGTAGTAAAAAAATTAAAAGGAGTGAAAAAGAATGTTGTTAGTAAAGAGTTAGATATAAGTGATTATAGAAACTGTATAGTTAGTAACCCACCTGTATTATATAAGAAAATGAGTGTATTCAGAAGTAAAAATCATCAGCTACATACCAATTTGCTGAACAAAGTTGCTTTAAGTAATGAAGACAACAAACGATTCATTATACCCAACACATTTGATACTTTTGCTTGGGGAAACAGTCGCATTGACGACTATTACTTGACTTAAGTCTAATGATCACTATATTGTAATATTTGTAGTGTGTTTTATATTGTAATATTTTTTTGTAAAAAACTGTAAGTAGAATGTATAATGTTAGGCTACTGTAGTTTAGTAAAAATAAGATAAGTAATACATTTTAGTGTAAAATGTTTGCTTTTGTATATTACGAAAAAGATTTAAAAAAAATGTACAGAATGTGTGAACTAAACAAGGGAAATGTAAAAATGTAAAGTGGAAAATTGTAAATATCCATGTGTGAAAAAGTGAAATAGTTATCACCATTTTAAAATTAAAAGACATTGTGATCTGGTAAACCTTGTTTTTATTTCACAACAACAAAAATGTACAGAATGTGTAAACTAAACAAGAAGAATGTAAAAAATGAAAAGTGGAAATTGTAAATATTCATGTGTGAAAAAATTAAAATAAAGAAATGGCTATCACCATTTTAAAATTAAAAGACATTGTGATCTTGTAAACCTTGTTTTTATTTCACAACATATATGGCTTTACAAAATAGAATACAAAGGAATACCATTTCCTCAATCCTTTTCAATGTTCATTTCCACTCATCATTAACTTCCCTTTTATAGCAGTAATCACAATGAGGGCTGCCAACCTCTCCCCCACTGAGCCATTATAGGATGTCAAACGTTGCTTAGCTTTTCAACGATACTTTATCCACCACACGTATTAAAGCATAATGACTATGACGATAAGAAAGGTCGTGTTCTTTACATGCTTAATCCAAAGAAATAATAGGTATTTACTTAACACAGGGTCTTGAGTCCATGAGTTTGGTACATGTTGCAAGATTTCTTTCACGGCATTGACTGTCACAAAATAAATGAAAACTTGGAGAGCACCAATAATTCATCTTTGGTAAGACTATCCAGGATCTTGAGTCCATGATTTTGGTATAAGTTGCCAGATTTCTTTCACGGCATTGACTGTCACATAATAAATGAACAACTTGGAGAGCACCAATAATTCTTCTTTGCTAAAACTATCTGCATATCGATGACAGATAACCTTTTAGTCCCACCCTTAAAACAACAACACTACCTCTTGCATAATCTGCGATGTTGATGGCTCTTGAGACGTGAAAGATGGATTAAACATAACTTTTACATCAACAGGAGTTAGACTTTGCTCAGTAAACAATGCACTGTCATGAGCCACAGTATTTTTTTTCTTGGACTTGCTTTTTTTCTTTTCTTTATAAGTGTTTGAAACGGTGTATTAAAAGAGAATGATAAACATCCAAAGGGTAAATAGAGTAACAAATAAAGAGAAATGTAACTGATACTTCCATATCAATTGTCAAGCATGAACTAATCTCTAGCAAAGTTCACTCAATACTATAAATAATAGTTTAAAGTGGGTGCAAAAGTGGGTGCAAAAGTGGGTGCATAAGTGGGTGCAAATGTGGGTGCATAAGTGGGTGAAAAAGTGGGTGCATAAGTGGGTGCAAATGTGGGTGCATAAGTGGGTGAAAAAGTGGGTGCATAAGTAAATGCAATAGTGGGTGCAAAGGTAGGTACAAAAGTGGGTGAAAAATGCCCCCTTTTTGAATCTCGCTAACGCCCCCTTTTTAATCTATTTTTTGAAATTTTGACAAAGGGTCTAAGTGCACTTTTGTTAAATCTCGCGAACCAGTCTCTGTTGACGGGTCCTTGTTGACGGGTCCCTGTGGGCGGGTCCATTGGACTGATCCCTATGGACTGGTCCATGCATTTTATCCAAATTATTCCAAAGGGACCCGCCCAGAGGGACCCGTCAACAAGGACCCGTCAACAGAGACTGGTTCGCGAGAAATTAACAAGAGTGCACTTAGACCTTTTGTCAAAATTTCAAAAAATAGATTAAAAAGGGGGCGTTAGCGAGATTCAAAAAGGGGGGCATTTTTTCACCCACTTTTTTACCTACCTTTGAACCCACTATTGCATTCACTTATGCACCCACTTTTTCACCCACTTATGCACCCACATTTGCACCCACTTATGCACCCACTTTTTCACCCACTTATGCACCCACATTTGCACCCACTTATGCACCCACTTTTGCACCCACTTTTGCCCCCACTTTAAACTATTATTTATAGTATTGAGTGAACTTTGCTAGAGATTAGTTCATGCTTGACAATTGATATGGAAGTATCATTTTCATTTCTCTTTATTTGTTACTCTATTTACCCTTTGGATGTTTATCATTCTCTTTTAATACACCGTTTCAAACACTTATAAAGAAAAGAAAAAAAGCAAGTCCAAGAAAAAAAATACTGTGGCTCATGACAGTGCATTGTTTACTGAGCAAAGTCTAACTCCTGTTGATGTAAAAGTTATGTTTAATCCATCTTTCACATCTCAAGAGCCATCAACATCGCAGATTATGCAAGAGGTAGTGTTGTTGTTTTAAGGGTGGAACTAAAAGGTTATCTGTCATCGATATGCTGATAGTTTTACCAAAGAAGAATTATTGGTGGTCTCCAAGTTGTTCATTTATTATGTGACAGTCAATGCCGTGAAAGAAATCTGGCAACTTATATCAAAATCATGGACTCAAGATCCTGGATAGTCTTACCAAAGATGAATTATTGGTGCTCTCCAAGTTTTCATTTATTTTGTGACAGTCAATGCCGTGAAAGAAATCTTGCAACATGTACCAAACTCATGGACCCAAGACCCTGTGTTAAGTAAATACCTATTATTTTTTTGGATTAAGCATGTAAAGAACACGACCTTTCTTATCGTCATAGTCATTATGCTTTAATACGTGTGGTGGATAAAGTATCGTTGAAAAGCTAAGCAACGTTTGACATCCTATAATGGCTCAGTGGGGGAGAGGTTGGCAGCCCTCATTGTGATTACTGCTATAAAAGGGAAGTTAATGATGAGTGGACATGAACATTGAAAAGGATTGAGGAAATGGTATTTCTTTGTATTCTATTTGTAAAGCCATATATGTTGTGAAATAAAAACAAGGTTTACAAGATCACAATGTCTTTTAATTTTAAAATGGTGATAGCCATTTCTTTATTTTCATTTTTTCACACATGAATATTTACAATTTCCACTTTTCATTTTTTACATTCTTCTTGTTTAGTTTACACATTCTGTATATTTTTGTTGTTGTGAAATAAAAACAAGGTTTACCAGATCACAATGTCTTTTAATTTTAAAATGGTGATAACTATTTCACTTTTTCACACATGGATATTTACAATTTTCCACTTTACATTTTTACATTTCCCTTGTTTAGTTCACACATTCTGTACATTTTTTTTAAATCTTTTTCGTAATATACAAAAGCAAACATTTTACACTAAAATGTATTACTTATCTTATTTTTACTAAACTACAGTAGCCTAACATTATACATTCTACTTACAGTTTTTTACAAAAAAATATTACAATATAAAACACACTACAAATATTACAATATAGTGATCATTAGACTTAAGTCAAGTAATAGTCGTCAATGCGACTGTTTCCCCAAGCAAAAGTATCAAATGTGTTGGGTATAATGAATCGTTTGTTGTCTTCATTACTTAAAGCAACTTTGTTCAGCAAATTGGTATGTAGCTGATGATTTTTACTTCTAAATACACTCATTTTCTTATATAATACAGGTGGGTTACTAACTATACAGTTTTTATAATCACTTATATCTAACTCTTTACTAACAACATTCTTTTTCACTCCTTTTAATTTTTTTACTACTACATCATCAATTGTCATATAGCTGTATGATTTAGATTTTGTGCCTACAAAGGTGTCTATAATAACACCAGCACATTCATCCTTAAATTTCCCAAGAACCGTTTTGTTTACTAGAGGTAAATGGTAAATATTATCCTCGGGATAGTCACTTGTATCAAACCTATTTAGCTCAGTTTTGATATCCTCATAAAAATCATCAGTTTTAAACTCATAAATAAAAGAATCTGTGTCTGTGTAGAGTAATTTAGCATTATCAAGATAGTTTTTCTTTACATAATCATAGTGAAATTCATACATAAGTGTTTTTGATAATTCCAGAATGGTGTAACCCACATATATGGGTTTGTTGTAAGTTACTTTAAGACGATTCATTTGTATTACAACTAAATCCTCATGAATAATTGAACAGCTATGAAAGTTAGGCTTGCTTATTAAGTTGCTCACACCATACCTTTTACCATCATTCTCCCACTTTGTTATCAGCTTTACATCAACTCGTTTATCAACATTCTCCATAGTCTTTCCAAAAACACTATTATTCATGAGTTTATAAAAATCTTTTTCAAACGCGTTTTTTGACTGTGTTCTTAAATTATTGTTTAGATCAATATACGGTTTGAGCCATGCTGACTGATGAAATTGTAATACGCGATGAATTTTAGTTAATTTCAATCCATGCTGTAGACACTGTTTCAAGTTTCGATAATGTATTAAATATTTACATTTATTATTTACATTAGCAATTAACATTTTTGTTCGTGATGTGATGTATGGAGATTTCATATTCTCAGGACAAAATGGTAAATCATTATGATCATCATGTAACTCTTTAGGGTACTCAAGATTTACCTCTAAAATATATCCTTTATCATCGTTATCATTAAGAGTGTCAACATGTAAGACATCAATTTCAGGTTGTGTCAGCCAGCGAAAATCTTTCAGTGGTAGATATTGACTCATAGCCCAACCATATTGGTTATTTGCATCGAGGTAGACAATATACTTTGACTCTTCACAAGGGTTGTAGCTAGGCATGTATTTATTATTCGCTTTAGAGTACCGTCCACTACATTGGCTTAATCCACCTCGAATTGATGATTTTATAAAATTGATCATGTCTATATCAGTCATTAATTCTAAATTTACTTTCGTTTTTTTCAACATTGAACTGAAACTTAACCCAGGAGCAGTGAAATACTGACAAGGATCAAGGTCATAAGTTTTCATACAAACATTCCGAAAATTTTCAAAAACATCTGCTAATAACAACACATCTGTCTTCAAATATAGGTCTGAAAATTCTCCTAAAGTTTGAATGTCAAACTGTGCCCATACACGTTGTGCATGTAAATATTCCTGATCACTGATATGACTTGGGTTTAAGGAACTGTAAAATTCATCTTTCGGTGGTAAAGAACACTCCTCAAGACGTTCCACACAGTTAATATATTCGTAAGGGAATATACCCTTTTGACAAATCAAATTAAAATCATCTTCTTTAGGAAAGACACGTTGAATTTCTTGAAACTGATCTGATTTTAAATTACCAGCCAGCTTATCAAGACTACTCGACATAAAGCGGAATGAATCTAAAAATCGCAGTTTTATAATTTTTTTATTGATAGTTTTGATGTATTTTGTGAACGATATGTATTGTTCCTTATTATTTGCAATCACATCAATTTTCACATCTGAAGCTCCAAATTCTTTAACGATAAAGTGGTTATCGTATTTGCTACCGTTGTGTAGAATGACCGGAATGAATTTACTTACTCTATAATTTAAATTACATTCTTGGTGAGCAGCACCACGATATTTTCCTGTTAAATGGTCATGATCGCGAACCCTGTCTGTATATCAACATTCACCACATATAAAACAATTAGTTTCAGTCTCAAAATTCATTTGCTCTGATGAAGTTAGTGGCTCCATTGGAATGATCGTATTTAAAATAGAGGATATACGGATGGCATCTTTCTCAAGCCTTTCCATAAAAACTTCAGGTGCATCAGGTCCTCTATAGAGCTCAAACATATTTAAAGAGTCATCATAACTACATTTAATATAATATGCAAAGCTAAAAGGTTCATGAATGTGAGTAGTGTTAGTGAAAGGTTGGGCTGGATTCGATGAACATGTATTAAATGGTTTTAGCAAAGCCTCAAAGTCAGCATATATAACAAATGGTACTCGAAGCTGTTTCTCATAATCCTTAAATTTTAGAATGTTATTTTTAGGAGTCGGTAATACCGTACACACATGATTACACCCCCATTTTTGATGTTGAGTTAGTTGGTCCTCTTTCCTGAAATATAGCAAACAGCCATCACACAACCATTTCTTATTTTCTCTTTTTGATAGTTGACTACCAACAAGTCTACTGAAATGTTTTATCCAGCAATAGTGAGCATTTTCACCTTCGGTTATGTATAGTAAATTTACATGAGCATCCTTTTTTTCCTGAGTATAATATAGAGGACCTACTATTCCCTTGTTTTCAATTTCATAAACATTAATACTTACATTGTTCAGCTCTTCAAAACGTTGAATGTCTTTTATCGCCATAGGAAATTCTATTTCTTTTAAATCTAACACTAAAGAATAGTGAGGATAAGATGACGTTCTCTTTTCATTCATCGCTGCTGGATGGAGAGCTGAGGTTACAGCCCATGCAAAACATGCATGGTCACTATTCATAACGTTTACACAAGCTTTCTTCCGTTTAATCCATGCAGGTAAATCAATGTATGATGATGCTCGAAGGGGATTATATTTATTCATGTTGGTTTCTAAATAAAGTACTTCAACCAATGCCCAGCCCGACTCCCTTTCCTGGAACTCTTCACTCTTCACAATGATAGCACTTGAAATATTTTGATATATATCACTAATATTAGTTGATTCACTAACAATTACGTTTTTTGTATTAAAAGATTTGATATCCGTAATTTCACCTTCGCTCCCAGTTTTTACATAGAGGCCAAAAAGTTCAAAATTCATTTTAATTGTTTTATGCTCTACTAAAACATTTTCTACTAAGCCAAACACAGTAGGTTGAACATTCTGTAAAAATGTTTCAATACTTTGAGTTTTTTCTTTACTATGAAGTCTGTAACTAGCAATTCGACTTTTAAACGCACTACCAATTTGTTGAATATTCCCAGAATTTCTTTCATGGCAAGCGTTATTTTTATGTTGAATACTGAGTAAATGTCCATGAATGATTGAAGAAGGTATATCAATATTACATACATTACAATGTGTTATCTAAGGTTCACCATTCTTCTTTCTTTTTGTTGCACAACTATTTTCACAATCTTGAGAAAGTTTACGCTTTTGAGCATCACATTCATTTAAAGGTTCCGTGCTAGTTGATGGTTTTACAGATTTCAATTCCTGTTGTTCTCCATGCACTTCAACCATGTGGGATTGATATCGCTTTACAGCAGAAAACCCAAGTTCGCAAACTGAACACGAAAATGGTGCTGAACTAACATGCATTAAATTTACATGACGTGCAAGATTATCTTGTCTGTTAAATGTGGTAGCACAATGACTGCACACAAAAATTTTAATGTCATGTTTAGCATTTGCATGTCGTTGAAGGTTGTCAGGTCTTGAGAACTGTTTCTTACATTCACCACACTTGAACATGATGATCACTTTCGAAATTACCAATAAAAGAAAGAAATCAAAAATGTTAATAAATGATAAAGCAAAGTACAATATAAATAGTTTAATTACATTCCAGTCAACGGTTATAGCAGGGTATTTAAATCGATCATCTGTGAACTCCTAGCAAGTCTAACTTCATGTAGTTCTAACTGGGGGTTACTATATACCACTGTCACTGACACCTAGCGGTGAACATTGGAACTTGATAGCGTGGTAGAAACCAGCGGTCGCCAGTTAAGTGAGCTAAGTGTGGTGTCATAGCCAGTCTTAAAGCAAGTCTAAACTTGTAGAACATGTCACGTGATAGAAACCAGCGATCGCCAGTTACGTGAGCTAAGTGTGACGTCATAGCCAGTCTTAAAACAAGTCTAAACTTGTAGAACATGTCATGTAATAGAAACCAGCGATCGCCAGTTAAGTGAGCTAAGTGTAACGTCATAGCCAGTCTTAAAACAAGTTTAAAATTGTAAAACATGTCACATGATAAGGTTAAGTTAGGTAAAGTTAGGTTATGTTAGGTGAACTGAGGTTAAGTCTTTAAATATTCCCTCTGTCACTGACACCTAGCAATGAACATTCAGACTTAATAGAGCGGTAATCAAAATCTAACCTACAAAATTAGCTTTACACACCATGGTCAAGTAGTTCCATCTTTTAACTGCCAAATATACCATTTTCACTAACATGTAGGGGTGAACATTGGAAAATATCACTCTAACTGTTTAAAAGTTATTAGAGGGGGCACTTACCTTTTTATAATATATCAACTGCTGTCACTGAATGAACAGATTGTAGGAATCTGGTAACCTACAGGTACCCAATTATCTGTAAACAAATAAATCAATCAATCAATCAATCAATCAATAAATACATTCCAATCAATAACTTCAACATCAATTAGTAATAAAAGACTACAATCCATTAATAATAAGTACTTACCTTGCAAAATAATTTAATGATTTTCTACCAAAACGGCTTTTTTTACAACTCTTGAGCAGTAATAGAGCACTGTTCACTCAAAGCGAGTAATAAAGACTGACAGTAGGGAGATATATGACACCCCCTTATATAAACTCTCATCGCTCGTGTCAGCAGTTTTTTGCAGATCATTGCAATTCCTTTCCCAATAGAGTTGAGAGTCGAAAGTACACTAGGAACACCTGTGTGGTATCCAATGACTGCTGACTTTGCATGATCATCACCCATTGTCTTAATCAACATATGGTGTTTCAAATTACTGCAGCGTCAGTCATAGCAACAGCAGTGTGCACTCCCTGCCATGTCAGCAACATGACACCGGAAGGAACACCTGTGTAATATCCAATAACTGCTAACTTTGCATGATCATCATCCATTGTCTTCATGAACACTTGCGGTTTCAAATTACTGCTGCGTTAGTCATAGCAACAGATCTGCGCGCTCTCTGTCATGTCTGTAATATGACACAGGAAGTAACAAGTCGGTTTACTGCACGTACCATCTCCTCAGTTTTAACATCTTAAGAACATGTATTATTCTCTTTCAACTACAAATCACTCGTTAGAACACATCCATCCACCAAGTTAGATCCCTTGTATATTCACATGTATTTCGTCACTTTCCTTTCATATCGTTATCACATTATACTAGTGGGGGACTGGTGAACAACGTCAGTTCAACACACACAAATGTACTTAGGCCCTTTGACATAATTTGAATAAATACATGGGTCAGTCCATAGGGATCAGGCCAAAGGGACCGGTCCAAAGGGATCAGTCCAAAGGGACTCATCCACAAGGACTCGTCCACAGGGACCTGTCCACAAGGACTCGTCCACAAGGACCCGCCCACAATGACTCGTCAACAATGACCTGTCCACAAGGACCCGTTAGGTTGGGTTAGGTTACACTACAGCCACCATCTTTTAAAAAGCCCGCCCTCTTACCAAACCTATGAGTGGACATGTGTAAAAACAAACAAAAACTAGCATGTAAATTCATATTGGCTTTCCACCGAACACATGCACATTATGTAGAACAACGTTTCATTCCATATTAGCATTCAAACTCTCACATGTTGCAATTGGAAAGAGAGATTCTCTAAAAAATTACAATTTCACCCCTAGTAGGGGTAGGTTTTACTTTTGGGGTTGAAATATGTTGTCCATTGGAAAGGGGGTGTTAGCCCGAGTTCAATGACACCTCATTTGTCAAAATCCGACCATGCGTTCGAGAGATATCGGGCTGCCGCCATCTTGTGAGGAGGGTGAGGAGGAGGAGGCTGTAGAACCATCCAAAACACACTACTGTAATGAGAAAAAATTTGCGCGTTTGAACTATGTGAATGCGAATACATATAAAATCACTAACCTCTTCAAAAATCAAGGCATAAAGATAGCTTTCACAACGAAAAACACAACAGCAAGGCACCTCCTAAATACTAATCTAAATAAACGTGACCCGTATTCAAGGTCAGGGGTATATTCTATAACGTGCCAAGACACCTGGTATCAAGCTAATTACATCGGGCTGAGTGGAAGACGAGTAGACACACGTTATAATGAACATAGGAATGCGATAAGATAAGGAACACATTCAGCCGTGTGCGAACATATGTGTGACGTGGGGCACAGCTTTACCAACATAGAGTCGGACCTTAGCAATCGAGATACACCTAGCCAAACGAAACAATCCCAACAATCTAAATGAACACACGTTCATGGAGAGCTCACCAATCTTCACGCTACTAAAAAGCACACCCTGTCGCAAACAAGACACAATTTAAAGACAATGCCAAGCTAGATAAAAAAGGGGGAAATTAGGGGTTTTTTAATAGGTAAATGTTATCTGGATCAGGTGTACGATGTACTTTTCTTCTGCAATAAACCAAGGCCCATATTCGCGGTAGTATTAAAGGTGCTGGGACGTCCTCATAAGACCGTCAACGCTTAGTTCGAGTGGCTTATGGTCCACGCGTGGCGAGGGCTAATCCACGGTCTTTAATAGTTGTAGACCCACCTCATTCAATAACATACATCTTATCTAGGTTGGCAACACCTCACATAAACACAGCGCTATGACTCCGCACAGCACGTATGGGCAGGGGGGAGAAGGCAGGGAAAAACCAGTCGTTAAGATAACCACCGCAGTCGACCGCACCGTGAGTTACAGTGAGCACAAAAACTGTGAGTAGCTGTAGTAAGGAAGACAATCAGATAAGTAGTTAGCCTATAATTTTATAGTTTAACCATAGTTGATTTTTACAACCATATAATCTTTCCAAAGTACAAACTCCGGATAGCTATCAACATTTAGCATTTTCACCTAACATCATATATACTGCATTTAGCATACACTGACAGTTGCAGTACCAATACTGCAACTAAATAATTGTACATATTGTAAATATTTTCACCTGTATCTCAAACATAGATTTTATAGCCTAAGTGTAATGGATCTGATGATGATCGCTTGACGATCGAAACTGGTCATCCTAGTGTTTTATTAATCTCATGTAATTTATTTCAGGATTAGGGCATAACCCATCTCTTTTGGGTACATTCGTGTTGACCGACTGAAACGCACTAAACTCTTGTAGGAAATAATTTTGTCGCTCAATAAGAATGAACTTAACGATGTGTTCAAAGAAGCGTATAAATTATTTTGTTTAATACTTACTATACCGTCTACCAGTTCCTCAGTAGAAAGAAGCTTTTCATGCCTTAAGCGGATTAAAACATACTTAAGGAATTCAACATCCCAGGAGAGGCTGCCTGCGCTGGCAACCATATCCCTAGAGAAGTCACTGCTCAACGACTTGATGAATACAATGAATGCCCTTTTACGATGACATCATAGACAAGTTCGCTGCTTCAACGGACCGAAGAATAGATTTAACATACAAGCAATAGACGTGACTGAATGTGAGCAATATTTGCTCTTTTAGTTAATTTTATACTTATGTTGTGCTATTTAAAGTAAGTGCATGAAAATAATACAGCGGTTGATTTGTATGCCATTGTCTTCCCAATGCATCACCCCGATACCAGATTTCCTCCTAGCTAGATGACCCAAAACACCTATTCAAAATGTATGCGTTTACAGCACACGAGCGTGTGTTGGGCTGCACCGAACTTTTACCCCACGTGCCGCCGCTGGGCTAAGTTAGAAATGAACGCGCTAGATGAAGCTGTTCGTATTAGCCACCTCTGATGGTGGGGTCATGTGAAGAGAAGGGGGAGGAGAGATTACCTGATAGGTTAATTAGTTCGGCTGTAGAAAGTAAGAGAAGCAGAGGTAGACCTAGGAGGCGATGGTTAGATTCAGTGTTAAACGATTTCAAAGTTAGTGGTGTAAATATTGCACAGTGGTCCAATATTGCAACCTAGTGCGACAAAAGTATTTTATACAATGAAACACCAAAATGAGGCAATGAAATGATAACGAACCAGAAATTTATATAGGCCTATTATTTATCTTAGGAGCCGTTAAAACAGTACACACGCAGATTTGTATTGATAGTATCAAACAATGATGCCTTTAAGCATATGCCAACTTAATGCCAATATTCCAATGAACTACTTTAAGTCGTATGACAGATAAACTACTACGTCGTTGATGTTCGCTGTCTGCCATAAGTTTGTTTATTTCTACGGCCGCTAGTGTAGGCTAAGTGCTTACCAGTCAACTGAATTTAATTGTTATTAATGATTCATTAGGTTCTTTGCGACTTCGAGGTCATGTATCCCCGTATACGTGGGTGTGTGTAGAATTTGTCTGATTACATGTGTCACTGTGATGTTCTGTACTGGTGTGTGTGTTCGTAATTGAGTTTTGATTTGGGTAGGAAGCAGCCGTGGCTTTAAGTGAGGAATCATCCCGGCATTTGCCTGAACTAGAAGCTGGAAACCATGGAAAACCACATCCAGGATGGCTGAGGTAGGCTCAGTTTTGACTCAAGAGGCTGAATGTAACCCATTCCAGCCCTCAGACCAGAATTAAATTTCTTGGCAGAGCTGGGAATCGAACCCAGGCCTCCGTGGTGAAAGCCAAGAATGCTAGCCACTACGTGGATTTAATGGAAATGAGTGGTTGTCTTTAACAGATTCGACAGTGGATATCGCAGACTGTCAATGTTATCCTGTGTGTTTCTATGAGATACCGTACTTTCTTTTCTGCCAAACAGTGTGTAGGCTACTCCGTCCAAAGTATCCGATATGATTTCATCTGCTAGAAACGGCTACCCTCATGTATGTGTTATTTTGTTTCTCTAGGGAGAACTGTTAGAGCTACTGAATGCAGTACAGTACAGCGATACTTCGTCCAATACTTTTCTAATAGCGTATTTGAAGACTAACTGGTAAATAAAATAGTGTTCGGCTAATATGGAAGGGAAATTGAAGAGTATTGTAAAATGACTTCTCACTTCATTAAAATAATGACAGGTGGAACAAAGCCTCCAGTAAGAGGCATTTGTTTGAGTCGAGAATTTCGACTGGTTTAAGAGCAATATAATATTGAAAACTTGGATTTGCCAAGCTCAAGTTGCAGTACATCACAGACACAACATATCAGTTAAACGACCTGAACGTCCATTAAACGATTTCGAAGAATGTGGATCATAAGTCCAATTCAGGAAAGTAGAGAAGTTAGTTTCGAGAGGAAGTTTAAGTGAACTCATGCGTGAAGTGTGGCAAGAAAGCTGTGGCAAACTCCTTAGAATGTCTACTTTCTTCTCGAAAAGTGCAACACTAATTAGTAAAGCTTGCAATGTACAGTATATCTAAAACGTCAGCATCCTATACAGCTGGTGAAGTCTTAGATTTAGATTTAGCCTTAGATTATAGTCTTTGTATTAGTCTGTAGTCACATCGAGGGAACAATATTATAGTGTTCAGTATCGCTTGCGGGATATGTTTGCAGTGCATTAGTACCATACGGGATGCAAGCAAAGAAATATCGACCTTCTTGACAACACGCGCTAGTTGGTCTGAATAAAACAATATTATCAGGGGCAGCTAATTCACCTGGAATATAAAACCCAAGTCCTGAAAAATATGACATGTATTACTTATTATTCACATAAATAGGGAGCAAATTATTTGTCTTATTTACTTGCATAATAAGTAATACATGTATTTTCAACTAGTATATTTAAAAATACTTTTCAGGCGGTTTAATCATCTGAGAGCAATGAAATTTGAAACAGCGAATCTTTATTCAGAGCTTAGCATAAAGACAATGATGTTCATTGTTTCCTATAATTCAAGATGGCGTCTGTTTGTGATTTTAAAGCCTTTTTTAAATTTCTTGTATGCAATTCAAGTTATCGAAGAGAAGTTTCGTATAATGAACAATTATTTATTGGCAATGCAATCTGCAGATCCCAATTTTTTATTGCATATATCCTAAATTATAGCTTGGACAAATTTTCAGTTCTGAAAAGGAACGTATTTTACTGATGTTCTGTGGAGCCAGTCACTATGTAAGTTCATAAACCAGTACCATGAACTAAATATTCTGGTACACAATTACTTGGTCTTGCATTTATGTACAGTAGATAGGCCTACGCTTCATCGTGTAAATGTTCACACATATTTTTCAGTGCAGGAGGTGTATCGATGTGAGTTATCTTGAGTAACGATGATATGTTAGTTTTTAGACAGAGTATGCACTAGTACCATAGTAAGACCATTTTGTTTTCTTTAAATAATTTTGTTATGTTTTTTCATTGAAATTACTGCAACGTTTGGATATTGAGTCTCTAGTTTCAAATTGTTGTTCTGTATTTTTTTTTTTATCACAATGTAGGCCAAAAGCTATTTAGTACATCACGTGAAAAAAATCCCTTTAATAAGCGGGAGTGTTTTTAAATTGAAAATACCAGTAGGATGTAAGGTAATAGGCTATTTAGTTATTCAAGGAATTACTTTTTTCAATGATTCCATTCAACAAATTCCGAAGAAATTTCTGGTGTCTAAAGCCATTAGAAGATCGTTGTTCCTCAGTCCTCCATGCCCGTTGATTGAGAGAACGACTTTATTATCACACACGAGATTCAGCAAGTGTATTATTTTAACAAATTACGACCTCGACCGCCCTGGTGAAATGCATCGAGCATAACTAAATAACTCTCGTATTTAGTTAAATTGGAATGAATCGTTAATGAAGAGTAGATGAAAATGGCCCTATCATAAAATCCTCAGTGCAGGATTGCCGGAAATAAGGCATTAGTAAGGCAGTATTGTTATAAGCCTCCGTGGCTTAGGCGGCAGCACGCCGGCCTCTCACCGCTGGGTCCGTGGTTCAAATCCCGGTCACTCCTTGTGAGATCTGTGCTGGGCAAAACGGAGGAAGACAGGTTTTTCTCCGGGTACTCCGGTTTTCCCTGTAAAAAATGTCATTCCAGCAACACTCTCCACTATCATTTCATTTCATCTGTCACTCATTTAATCATTGCCCCAGAGGAGTGCGTCAGGCCTCGGCAGCCGGCACAGTTCATATCCTCGCCGCTAGATGGGGACTTCATTCATTCCATTCCTGACCCGGTCGGAGACTGGAAGCAGGCTGTGGATTTTCATTTTCATTTTCAAGGCAGTATTGTTGTATTTGTCTGCTGACACAGTCTAGCTTTTCATTGAAGCCACAACCTCATTGATGGCTATGGTAGCTACCGAGGTATGAGCGGTGCATTAGGGACACAGCCATTGACTGAGAATGTTGTGGAAGGTTCTGCTCATAAGGTCAATGCTGCTGCACTGCATCAATGAGGAAAGTAATTACAAACTACCTCCCTCTTCAACCTCAGTCTGTAGAGTTAGAAAAACCGGGGTGGATTCCATCCGACCATAGTGCTCTAATAAGGAACATAGATTTTCATGGCACTAGTTTATTTCAAAAACCACCTCGCAGGGAAATGTTTAACTGGAAGAAGGCAGACATGAACCACCTGAAATGTTTGCTGGATTATTGCCCCTGGTCCCTCCTTGATATCAGGAACGACATTAATGAGAATTGTGAGATATTTTATGATCTTTTGATGTCCACAGTTCGAGAAGCAGTTCCTCGTGTGAAGGTTAATCCGTACCGTTATCCCCCTTGGTTTGATGCAGGTGTAATCAGCGCACTACACTCAAAAATAGGGCTCATCGTCAATGGAAACGCTCTTCTTTGGAATGCCATAGAATTGAATTTGTGGTCAGGAGGACCGAATTCAAAGAAATTCAGAGCCGAAAGTATGACGCCTACCTGGAAGACATAGACTCCAGTGTGAAATCTAATCCGAACAGACTATGGTCCTTCATTAAGCAGAGATCTAGGAACACCAGATTACCGGTCTCGCTCGAGTACGACAGAAGTACCAGTACTGATGCAAACTCTGCCTGTGAGCTGTTTTCTGATTATTTCGAAACCATATTCCTTCCTGTAAATTCTATACCGCCACCCCTACCTGAACTGCCACCCTCCAGTAACGACAGCATTTCTTACTTCTATATTTCCGAAGACTGCAACAAGAATAAATTACATAATCTAACCTCTGGCAAGTCTCCCGGTCCTGATGCCATTCCTATAGAAATAATTAAATCTTTATGCCACCAGCTATCTCGTCCACTTTATATTCTTTTCAACCAAGCCATCAGTGAAGGAGTGTTTCCGGATTACTGGAAATCAGTTCATATCACCCCAGTGTTAAAGAAAGGCTCCAGGCAGAAAGTAGTAAATTACAGACCAGTATCACTAATGTCTATTTTTGCACGAGTCTTTGAATCAATTGTTCGGGACGAAGTGTACGCCCACGTGTCACCATTCATCACTGAATTTCAGCACGGCTTCCTTCCAAGGCGATCCACGGCTACCAACCTAGCAGTCTTCACTCATGATGTGTCCACCTTTATGAATAACCGTGGTAGTGCTGATGTTATCTATACCGATTTCTCTAGGGCTTTCGACAGCGTACATCACAACCTACTGCTTCATGAACTTTCAAATTTTGGTATAACTGGTAATCTTTTACGTTTCTTCAAAAGCTACCTCTCAAATAGAACCCAATCAGTTATAATTAGGGGTGGTGAATTTTCGCAAATGCGACAAAGCGCGAAATGCTCACAAACGCTCGTACTCTTGTACTTTCATTTTTCACGACCTGCAAACAACGTTTTAATGTGTTTTGAAAAAGCGACAAAATGCGAAATTGACACAAAATGCGAAAATCATCCTAAAACGCTATATAAATGCGAAATCCACGATTTTTCAAATAAAACGTGTTTCTTTCTTGTCTAAGTTCCTACTGAGGAGTTTGTACACCCTTGAAGTGTTTACGACAGCTTGACCACTGTCCTGTAATCCCTTCCGCAACTCGTTGCTCGACCGGCGGTTTCATAAGCTACACTTACCCGGAAAGATTTCTGAGACCCGGCCTGCTGTTCGCCATCAAGTGTGGCGCCAAGCCTGTCGGGTTCGCGTTCTTTCCGTTGAGGTGCTGACAAAGATGTCTCGTCTGCACCACATGGCGCCTCAAACTAGTCTTGCTCTTCAACGAACAGTCCTGTAGCCGGTTGAAACGCGTCGAGAAAGGCAAGGCCTTGCACTATCCCTTTCCGTGTATGACTATTCTCTTCGCGTAGGACAAGTTAACAAGTAAGATGGTGAGATCGAAAATATCTATAAAACAGCGGGCAGAAAATTATAAACAAGAACATTTTTATATCAGTGATAGTGACATTTTAATGTGTAAATTGTGTAATCAGCGCCTGGAATGGCAAAAGCAGGACGCTTTAGACAAGCACGTCAAAAGTCGGGGACATGTCAGTGCAAAACATCGTTTTAACAGTAAATCAGAGTTGGAGCAACGCGGAGTAAAATGGCAAGCCACGATCCAAATGATGCAAGATAAATTGAAAAGTGCAAAATCTGAAAAAAGTGCTTTTGTTGAAGATACAGTGAAGATGTTTTTGGAGACGAACATCCCTCTTCACAAAGTGGACCATCCAGCTTTTCGGGAGTAATTGTCCAAGTAAGAAAGCATACCTTATTTTAAGGTTGTATACCACGCATTTAATTTTGTCCGATTCTCAAAAACTAAGGGAGAGCCATGAATTTAACGAGGTCATTTCCGCGTTTACATTTCAGCGAAGACATAAAAAACATAAAGATAAAATGTCTGAAGACTAAAAATATCTATATTTAGGGGTGTGTTACAAAACCGTATTAAGTGCCCGATATTAGTTATTGTAGCATGGAAGAGATCTTCTGCTTAACTCGTTTTAGGTATTTTATTTCAATTCTGTGTTTAGGTACATGCCAGGATCGGGAGATCTACCAAAAGCAAGTACATTGCGACATGAATATGTACCTCGCTGTGGAGAAGCAATGAAAGCTGAGATTAAGGAGTGCCTAGAAGGAAAGCCAATTGTTATAGTTGCAGACGAGACTTCAGACAGGCTAGGAAGATGTGTTTTCGCGGTTTTATTCCGAACAATGTGTGACAAAGCAAACCAGGACGTATTTCTAGGCAGTTGAAGCTTTCTTGACGAAGCAAATGGTACTACTTGTAGCAGGGCAATCATTGACGCTTTGAAAGAATATGAAATCTCATATGAAAATGTACTTGGTTTGGTATCAGATTCAGCTCGGTACATGGGGACATGCTTTAAATCACTGGAGACAATAATTGATGACCATCTTTTGCACTTTCAATGTTTTGCGCACAAGGTAAACTTGGTTGGAGATGTGATTTTAAAAGAAATGTCACAACTAACCAAAATGAAAATGGCTTTCTTACATTCAAGGAGAATGAAAAGTGCTTATGTCAGTTTTCTCAAGGAAAGGTACCCAGATCTTCCAGCAGTAGTATTGCCTTTCCCCGTGATCACACGCTGGAATTCATGGTTTCAGTCTGTGGAATATGTTAACAAGTATTTAGATGCTTTATAAGATTTTTTTCAATCTTTGGATGAAAATTTGTTAAACAGCAGTTCTTCAGCTCTTCTAAATATTTTTAATGACGGATGTCATTATTTTGAATACAGTGTCAGGCTAAATTTGTGACTCAGGTCTCAGTCAAAATTAGTAAATTAATTACCCAGTTGGAAGGCTCTTCCTACCCTTTTGCACATAAGTTGTGGGATGAGTTGTTAACTTTAAGCACTATGTTGAAAAGGTGTGCTGGAGGATGGTTACCCACAGACATGTTGCAATTCATGGACTCATTTTCAAATGGGAATGTAAAAAGCGAAATGAAAAACATACTTATGGAGTGTATGTTTAAGTGCAACAAAAGGCTGAGCAGTCACATGGCAGAAAATGCGACAAATTGTTTTTTCCAAGAGATTGGCAAGCTTTTTAATCCTGTCACTGCTGGCCGGGTATTGTCAATCGACTTGAAGGATTTAATTGAAAGTAAAAGGAAGATCCCATTTTTTGGAGATGTTAATATGGATAGTTTTGTTGAGGGATATGAATATTTTCATTCCCAACTGGTACAAATCATGCAGAATAATGAAGACCTAAATTGCCTGCAAATGCTGTTGGCAGTTAAGCTCAAATACCCAGAGTATGCCAAAGCAGCTCTGCGGTGCATTTGGGCTCCTACCAACAGCGTAGATGCTGAATGATACTTCAGCAAATACAATATAATTGTAAGTGACAGGAGAACACGAAAGACAGAGCAAAATGTTGAGGTATGTTCAATGATTTCATTCAACAGTGTTACTGATGCATGAACCTGCAAGAGTTCAGTTAATTCTGTGTATTCTGTCTTTATTATTGTGGTTCTGCACCGGTATAAATTTATCTCCTTTTCTGTGTTATGCTTTAGGCTGTATCAATAATGAAGTTTTCTTCTCTGTTTACTTTAACCTATATTAATTTACAATAAATGTACGATTTACTTCATGCACTTTTATCTCAATATTAGCCTTTTACAAATGTGATTTTAATTTCGCATTAATGTGCTTTCAAAAGAGATTGCTCGTTTATCAGAATTAAACTAAATTACATGTATTTCTCCAAAGTGCTACAAAATGCTAAATTGCAGATGTGTAAATGCTACAAAATGCTAAATTTATGATTCCAAAATGCTTAAAATCACCACCCCTAGTTATAATTAATAATAATAATAAGTCTAAATCTGTAAACGTTACTTCCGGTGTCCCTCAGGGTTCTGTATTGGGCCCTCTGCTCTATATACTTTTTGTGAATTATATACTTCGTATAATTCATAATTCTAGGTGCCTGATGTACGCTGACGACCTTAAACTGTATATGCCCATCAGTACTATAAATGACTGTGAGTTGTTGCAAGAAGACCAACACCAACTCAGTGAATGGTGTGAAACATGGAAACTGAAACTGAATACTGAAAAGTGTAAAATTTTGTCAGTTTCATTGACAAGTAACCTCCTACCCAGGTTTAATTATTGTATTAATAATGAAACGCTAGGTAGAGTGTCAACCATTAAGGATCTAGGGGTGACAATCACAAATAATTTCTCGTTCGATGAACATATTTCAAAAATATGTCATGAAAGTTTCCGGATCCTGGGATTTTTAAAAAGAAATTGTTTAAATTATTTATCGGACATAACTCTATCATCATATATATTATTTCAGTAGTATGCATCCGTCCTGCGGCGCTCACAAGAGACCGATCGTGAAAAATGAGCATTCAAATGAAAGAGAATATACATTGCCAGTGACTCATTGCACTCTATTTTCATAAATATCTATAATTTCTTTAAAAAAATACTTTTAAAAAACTGTACGAAGTGTGCGGTTTGCAGTTACTGTTGCTGCAGGAAGATACGCTCCATAATTGGTGTCCACTTCACATTTTGACCGCTGTGACGCCTTTTATATGTCATTTTAACATTCTGAGGTTTTTCCTTTATCATTTTGCATCGATTTCAGAAACAGTAAATAAAGGAATGTGTACGTTTTCAGAATCAGTAGGCTAAATCAATGGATTGGGTACTCAAATCGTATAGGCCTATCCGACGAGTGTTAGTGCTAAGCATTCAATCAATGGACTCAGCACAAACATGATTTAGGCTAATCCGTCTAAACAATGGATTTATTATATTCCAGGTTTGTTAATATGCCGCGATACAGGATTTTCTTCTGCATTCTAATTCCATAAATATCGATTTTTGTAAGAATTGTGCTTTTTGGAAATACTGTTGCTCTAACATGATGCAATTCTGAGTTGTCGTCTAAAACCTTAAAACAGTGAACGTTAATTCTCTAACAGTTTTTCTTCTATCTGATTTTCAGAATCAGTAAATCAATGGATTGGTTACAGGTTTTTCTTCTGCATTCCAATTCCATAAATATCGATTTTTGTAAGAAGTGTGCTTTTTGCAAATACTGTTGCTGTATCATGCTTAAGTTGTCGTCTATCATCATCATCATATATATTATTTCAGTAGTATATATCACTCCTGCGGCGCTCACAAGCGACCGATCATGACAAATGAAAAAGAATAGACATTAGCAGTGACTTATTGCACTATAATTTCATAAATATCTATAATTACTTTAAAAAATGACTTTAAAAACTTGTACGAAGTGTGCGATTTGCAAACACCGTTGATGTAGGAAAATACGCTCCATAATTGCTGTCTACGGGCCGCTGTGACGCCTGTTTCATGTCATATTAACATTCTGAGGTCTTTCCTTTATCCTGAAATGTAAATAGTGTTCTATAATAATTTGGTTGAAATAAAAACATAACCTTTCTCCTTAAGTGTCTCATTATAAACCTATTGGGGAAAGTGTGGTTTATGAACATGCGAGATTTCTCGCACGGGTCCGCTAGTCCAAATTATTTAAGTCACTCATTCGGCCTAAATTGGAGTACTGCAGTGTGATCTGGAATCCTTTTCACGGTAATAAAATTGACGCCATCGAACGTGTGCAAAAGAGATTTGTCAAATGGCTCTGTTACAGGGGTGGACGATCGTACCATAGAGCTGAGTATGAGAGTTATTGCAACGTGTACGGTCTTCCTCCACTGAGCAGTCGGCGCACAGTGGGTGACGTGGGATTACTGTGGAAGCTGGTAAATGGCGGAATTGACTCTAATCAGTTGCTAGATGCTAGCTGACTTGGGTTTTCATGTACCTCAGAGAACCACCAGACGGAAGCACACGTTCGATGGGGGCAGATCTAGAATTAATATACAGAAAAATTCATGTCTGATCCGGTTGCAGTCAACATTCAGCTTGATGGACAGTAAAATGCTACTGATATTCACTTCGACTCTCTATCAACTGTTATGAGAAACATCTCAAGTGTTATTTTCTATTTGCGTTTATTGATTGATTGATTGATTGATTGATTGATTGATTGAACATGTGGTTGAATGAATGGTTGATTGATTTTTTGATTCAATCTACGAGCGACTGAAGTAATGTATTTTTTGTTTGCTGCTATCTAGATCCTCGAATGTCACTCTTGTATTTTTCCCAGTTTCTGAACTTTTTCTTCTTATCTTTCATTTTATGTTTTTGCCTTTTTCCGTTTACTGTAGATATTTTTTTTTGTAATCATTATTTCAATGTTTAGGAGCCTCCGTGGCTTAGGCGGCAGCACGCCGGCCTCTCACCGCTGGGTCCGTGGTTCAAATCCCGGTCACTCCATGTGAGATCTGTGCTGGACAAAACGGAGGCAGACAGGTTTTTCTCCGGGTACTCCGGTTTTCCCCGTCAACATTTCATTCCAGCAACACTCTCCACTATCATTTCATTTCATCTGTCATTCATTTAATCATTGCCCCAGAGGAGTGCGTCAGGCCTCGGCAGCCGGCACAGTTCCTATCCTCGCCGCTAGATGGGGGCTTCATTCATTCCATTCCTGACCCGGTCGGAGACTGAAAGCAGGCTGTGGATTTTCATTTTTCATTTCAATGTTTCTTGTACAAAGGGATTGTATGAATGAATGCTTGAAATAGGGTGTTTGAGTGCGTGTCTGTATGGTTGTGGTTGTTGATTTATAATAGACTAGTGTATTTCTAATTTTTGTTCGTGTTTGCTGTTTTTGTTTTGTTTACAATTGTAAATTTTATTGTTAATTATTATATTGTCACTAGTGGATTATATCTGTCTGACAATAAAGAATACATACATACATACATACTGCCTAGTGTGCTTCATTATAGCACTACTTTGGGTTTGGTGGCTATGTATTCACATAACCTATGGCCGTGTTTTTTGGAGATCCGGCTGACCTGAGAGCTGATAATATAACGTAGGCTAACGGTTTCATAATAGAAAATGTTTCCACACGTGTGTTTCATGTTGTAGGACTGGTCTCCAGGACAGGGACCGAAGCGGAAACGGCCAAAACGCTCGACAAATAAACGTAAAGCAAAAGTGGTGGTGGAACCCGTTCTTGATGACGAATTGGTAAGTATACTTCCTACAACCATTTGTTAACTTAGTTTCGTACTGCATTGCGGAATTGATCTGTCTGTGTTAAATTGTATGAAATATCGATGAATATGTTGTGAATCTGGGAAATGATCTATTGACCATCTAATAATGATGTTATTCATTAGTGGTTGGGACATCTCGATTGCGTGTTGATTTTTCTTAAAACCTGTGTTTTACGGTGTCTGTATGTGCAATAATCACGGTCGATGATTTGTTACGTACCAAGGAACCGAAAATAACGAACCTTTTCGACATTTGCCTAGAGGGACTGTGTAAAACCCTGGGTGAAATCCACACTCAGGACTTCCAGCACCACGTAGCAACCCTTGCTGGTGACTTAACTCTGGGTATTTTGATGAAGGGAATATACACCGTATCGAATGTGGAAGGAAATATCACACGAGAACCATATCAATTAAAAAATAAAGGAAGCCACTTAAAATAGCTAAATTATTCTGTGTTATAACCGGAATGTGTAGAAAAAAGAGAAATGAAGGGAAGTGAATCTCTTGAGATAACCCCTCAGAGTGTAATCGCAAGGGTTAAGGTCGGGCGACCTTGGTAGTCCATTGAATGAACCCTCACTGTGAGATCACTCAGACACTCTCTCCTAATTACGTAATTTATGCCCTTGCAGTGGGAACAGTTGATCCATCCTGCTGAAACCACGTGTCTTCCAATCTTATATGCCTTCGCTGTTGCCGTAATTCACGTTCGAATCGTGTTTACGTAACGTAAAATGCTTATGTATATTGTCATTCTGAAATAAAATAATGCATACAAAACATTCACCGGTCGTTATTTGAATATGAAAACCATCAGATTTCTCTGCTGGACCAAACAGAGGAGCGTAAAAGGATGGTACAATAAACAGTAAAAGTAACTTGAAATTTAAGATATCGTCGCTACGCCTACAAACTCCACTATGTGACAACGCAGCTCTCCTCCACGCTTTACCTTAAACCCGGTCACGCCCCAACCATATGTGTGTATATAGCCCCACATACTGTAACATTCTCTTAAGGTTCATTATACTCGTACTAATACTGATCCCCCGTAGAGAAAAAAAAGCCTGAAGTGAATTGTTCGGTTGGACTGTAGGCTATAACCACATAAGCCAGGGAGGCGTGACTAGCGTTAGGAGGAGCTCTTGACATACGGAAAGCAATCGAGGTACACTTAGCTAAAATAAACAACCCTAATAATTTAAACGAACTCACATTCATGGAGAACCCACCCCTCTTTGCACTACCACAAAACACCCCCGTTGGAAACGAGAAACAACACGACGTTGCAGCCAAGCTAGATAAGGCAGCAACATAGGGAAACATGTTGCTGGATCAGGATGTACTTTGTACCATATCTGCAATAAACCAAGGCCGGCATTAACGGCAGTATTAAAGGTTCTCATTAGACCAGGTAGCGCTTATAGGGCGGTTTTGAATGGTATGGACTCCGTCTTACAGAAGGAATTCATGATGAAAATTAATAAAAGTAAAACAAAAATACTGGAATGCAGCCGAAATAAATCAGAAACCTCTATGGAGATCAAATTGGCAGGTGAAAAGCTGAAGGAAGTAGGAGACTTCTGTTACTTAGGAAGCAGAATAACCAGTGATGGACGAAGCAAAGAGGATATAAAAAGTAGGTTGGCTCAGGCAAGGAAAGCATTTCTACAAAAAAGGAATGTGTTGACATCGAATATAAATTTAGGTATTAGGAAGTCATTTTTGAAAGCCTTTGTCTGGAGCGTGGCGCTCTATGGAAGTGAAACTTGGACTATTGGTGCGGCAGAAAAGAGGAGAATTGAAGCATTTGAAATGTGGTGTTACAGGAGAATGATGAAGATCAGATGGGTAGATAGGGTTACAAACGAAGAGGTATTAAGACGAGTGGGAGAGGAGTGATGTTTCTGGCGACTGCTAACGAAGAGAAGAGATAGGTTGGTAGGACACATAGTAAGACACCCAGGAATAGCAAGCTTAGTTATGGAAGGAAGGGTCGAGGACAAGAACTGTAGGGGTAGACCAAGGTTAGAATATGTTAAACAGATTGCCTCGGATGTAGGGTGTGGTAGCTATGTAGAGATGAAACGATTAAATCAGGACAGGGAGGCATGGAGAGCTGCATCAAACCAGTCAAAAGACTGAAGACTCGAACAACAACAAGCTTACGCTTGGCGAGAATGAAGAAACTGGCCTTTAATAGTTGAAGAAGTCCAGAATACAGTAGCATACATCATATTAGAATGTTCTAGACTTGGCACCAAACATATGCTACATTGCTCGACAAGCACAGGCAGTTAGGAATGCGGGGGGAAAGGCCAAGGAGGTTAAGAGATAACGTAATAAGACAGGAAATACAGTCCAGTTCAGTGCAGGCAGCGGGAAGTGGCAGCTGCGCGGAAACGGACCACACATCACTCTGACAGTAAGTGCACAATTCACAATAACCTGACTATTTAATAACAATCACATAATCACACTAAGAAAGCGAACTATCAGTACCTCAACAAAATATCACATATCCTGACTAGGTGTGTTAGTTTAATTACTTCTGCAATTACTGTAAATATCATAAGCCATACTTGAGGGCATAGATTCAATAGCCCAAGTGTAAAGGATCTGATGATGATCGCCTGACGATCGAAACTGGTCAACCAAGTGTATTTATTAATCTCATGTAAATTGTCTTCAGGATAAGGGAACCGCCCATTACAATTGGGTACAATCGTGTTGACCGACTGAAGAACATTACATTTCGATGAACTTATGATTACATTGGTCGCTCACGTAAGCATGTACTGGCATAAAAGTGGCTGCTTATAAGGAAATCCTTGCTTTGCTACACCTACTGCCATGACATGAATGGATATTCTGTTCGTGCCATCTTTTATAGTGGCTCACCGTATCCGCACATGCATTGAATGTGGATTGTTGCCCATTATCAATACAACCGTTTTGATTGTTTATTCATTCCATGTCATTAATTCACCCTCCCGTTAGATTTCAGCAGCGTTCTAACAGGCTCGTTGGGCTTCCTGCGATTATCGCTTGACAAATCCAAATTCGATGGGCTACCTCCAAGATTTGCTCCTAGAAGAGAAGAAGAGCTTTCTGTCTCATACACCATTTTTAAATCTCTGAGATGTCCCTGAGTCGTTATTTAATTGCGGTAGGGTGGCTAGTTCAATTTCGCTCCTCCACCTCTCAGAACTGGCTTCGACAAGTCCTAATGTTGCCTAACAATGGGTTTCTCATGGTATCTGGTGCTTCAACAAGGACCAGACTTTGGTGCTCTACCCCAAGGCGACAACAAAATAAACTTTGAAAATGTTTGAGGACAGCCATGCAAGCTTACGAATCTTTCCTTTTTTAATGAAAAATACGGTATTCATTATGGTGTTTGAAGCCATTTTCAGTGTTGCCTTGATATACGAAGTTTGATTTTTTTCAGTCGGTCAACACGAGTGTACCCAATTGTGATGGGTTATTCCCTAATCCTGATTTTTTCATGAGATTGATAAATACATTTATTAATTATTATTTATTATTATTTATTAAACGCATGTTAATGTTTTCAGGATTAGGGAATAACCCACCACAATTGGGTACAATCGTGTTGACCGACTGAAAACATCAAACTTAGTATGCGATATTCACCATTTACTGTATAGTGTGAGTGTGTGTGCTTCCGGCTAGCCTGTATACAGTACATTCGTAGTAGACACTGCCATACATCATTTTAAAAGTTCACCAGAATATTCAAACTTGGGTTCATATAAACAAATTCAGTGTATTAATCGTGATTACCTCGTTACAGGTTAATCCTGAGGAAGACTGGAATCGACTCAATATTTACGACCCGGTATGCTCTGTATGTTCGGTAAGTTGCCACCATATTTCACATCCATGTGTGGATTGTAACATCATCCTACTGCCTATTAAGATTGTCTTCTGCAGTGAAGTCTTAGCATGGTTCCAGACTTATGGTTATGTACGATTATTTCATAACTATTTTGTTGCTAATGAATGCACACATTCACTTCTCATCCACGGAGATAAAATACAATCACGAGGCATGATATTAATTGGCCTACCGCACTAGTGACATTATTTGCTACCAAACTTGATTGCAATGCATAAATATGTTTTTAAGAATATGTATTCCACTCCCGACGGTGTGCGGTGGTTTCAACAGGTCGTCGGTCATCCGTCCGACGCGGTTGGCTGGTGGCTGGGTGACAAATTAATTGTGATAGTCGTATGACTAGTGCCAATGAGGTATGTTTTATAATGCTTCTAGTTTGCATCCTGAGTAATTAATTTTTATGTCATACTAGCCATACCCACCATGCATTGCAATGCCAATGAAAGAAAATGCTGGCGTTGTAATTTTGATTGTTGATGTGCTATTCGATATATAATATTTTTTTGTTTTTCCATTAACTGCCTCTAAACTGTTGTAAAATGGATTTACTAAGTCAGAAACCTGCGCAGGAGTGTACACAACAACTCAACAAAGATTCATCGCATAAGGATATTATTTGAAACGATTCGCGTGCTGTCATTCATTTGTTGAATCTACTCATGCGCTACCAACTGCGAAAAGGATTTACTAAGTCAGAAACCTTCACGGGAGTGTTCACAACAACTCATCGAAGTTTCATCACAATCGGATGAATGGTATATGAACGCATACGGGACTTTGTTGAAACGATTCGCACGCCAGCACTCATTTGTTGAAACTACTCGTGCGATTAATATTGTAAAATAGATTTACTAAGTCAGAAACCTTCCCTGGAGTGTACACAACAACTCACCAAAATTTCATCGCAATCGGATGAATGATATATGAACGCATAAAGGACACTCACACGCACATACAAACTATAACGTAGAAATCATGTTCATATATAGGGCCTAGAGTTTGGAGCGCCTAGCCACCATCTTGAGTTCTTTAAGTCACTGACCTTATGCTTGATACAGGTAGCCTAAAATCACTTGTACAAGTCTACCCTTGTAATTGCAGTTCCAATAGATTTTGGGTTATGGATTTTAATTACTTATATAGCCCTATTCAAGATGGCGACTGCGCGCTATATGCAGAGTGATAGTCTTATGATGAATTCTAGCGAGGTCTGTTGTGTGGTACGACTCTTATTCGAATTTACGTATTAAATGCGCAATTAGCCTACATTTGGAATTATTGATTTGAATATTTTAATAATAGTCTACGCCCAGTCGTCATCTTCAGTGTATGGGGTCTATGTTCGTTTACTTCGGGCATACAAAGCCATTTATTTATTATTTATTTATTTTTATTTTTATATTTTAAAATTCAAGATATTGACTTCGGGAAAATACAATCTGATAAAGCTATCACTTTGCCAACAAAAGTGCTTCATATAGGCAAAACTCCCTGTAATAGGCCAAATACTACGAGCATTGTTTCATTAGAGCACGAGATACGGAATATAGCCTAATGTTTGAATTTTCGCACGGTCACCATTTAGGAATAATTAATTTGATGATCTTGTACTTTGGGTGCCTACGGCTTGCCATTATAGAGTTTTCCTTCTTTCCTTTTCTTTCTTTTTATTATGGTGTTCCGATGCGGCATTGAACACTCTCTTCGTTAATTATGGAGGTGGTGATATAAAATATCGGATTGAGGTGGCCTCTATTTGTGCTTATTCTGTAGCCTACCAAATTCAATGCGATTCGATTTCGTCATTAAAGAATTGATAGGAAGGGCAGACATAGCGTATAGGCTACGCTAGTCTACACACACAGACAGACATGTTGTTTATTGATTTAGGGACTTCGCCACATTGTGGTCATGAAGCCCCATGTACTTGGGTTTATATATGTGTGTGTGAGAGAGGAATTTGTCCGATAACCTGTGTTATTGAGATGTATGTATTAGTGTGTGTATTTAAAATTAAGATGAGGATTACGAAAGAAACGAACGTACCCTTAAGTTAGGAACCGTCCCGGCATTTGCCTGGAGTAGAAGTGGGGAAACCATGGAAAAACATTTCCGAGATGGCTGTTATGAGAATCGACCCCCCCCCCCCCTGAGAAGTTTGCCTCACGAGGCTGAGTGTACCCCATTCCAGCCCTCAGACCAGAAGTAAAATTTCTTGGCAAAAGCCAGAAATCGAACCCGGACCTCCGGCGTGACAGCCAAGAATGCAAGCCACTACACCACAAGGTGGTCAACAGACAGACATTCATTCTTTGCAAAATTCGCAAGTAAGTTAATAGCAGTAGAACTAATGAATGCTTAGAAATGTATGCCCTCTTTGTTTCAGTCTATCAAAACTGTATCCGAACATTCGGCTGGTGAATTTGGATGTCTCCTCAGCGCCTTTAACGAAGACATCTTGTGAAACGCTAAAGTAAGTGTCTGCTATTTAACTAATATAATTTTGTTGTGTTATGCTCTTGCAAGTTAGATATTCCTCATATTGCCTATTTGTTTGAACAACTAACGCATAAACTGAGCCATTTATTGAGAGTTGCTATGTAAGGTTAGATTCTTTGTAATGATTACTTTTCACGAAGATGGGGGGCCCAATTAGGTTTGGCAGTTAATAATAATACATGCACTAAAATATCCTTAAAATACGAAGCAGTCGTCGTTCGGCTTATCTGTTGGCTAGCCACAAACGCCATTTCGTAAGCATGTTCAGTGTGCGTGATATTCTATTTCTGTTTCTGTTTGGAGGCCGTCATTAAGTATCTAACGGTATTTTAAATACTATATACGTAGACCAACAATTATTGTATTGCAATATATATTTCGAGCATTATGAATACTCCTCGAGGGAGAGGGAGGCCCAGAACTCGTCCACCTCATGAAAAGTATACCGCCGGCCATGGTGTGACAATTCATCACCAAGGAAGAGAAATTACATGCGCCGAAAGGGAATTCTTTGAAGAGGAGGCTAAGAGTTTTTCGGAAAGGGATGATCCTTTAATTCCATTCCAGAGAGTTCAAGAACGCACTGCGAAAGCTCATAGAGTTAGCAAAACAACTGTGACAAGAGTTACGATGGAGAAATATAACAACTCAGAAGGGGGTTCATCTAAACTGTCCACGCCTGGAAAGAAGCGGCCTAGAACCTCCAGAATTACAAATCTGGATCCGTTTAAGGAGGATGCTATTCGCTGGCACATATATTCTCACTACACCAGGAGGGAACATCCAACAATTCAAAAACTGTTATTTACACTTCCGAACGACTTATTTAAAGGCAGTTATTCTTCCTTACTGAAAGTGGTTCATAAACTTGGTTTTGAATATAAAGTTATCGACAGTATGAAGCTGCTGTTGGAGAGAGGTGGCGTAGTAGCTCTAAGGATTACGTTCCTCCAGAAGATTCGAAGGCGGGACCTAATGTCTATTGTAAGGCTAGATGAGACATGGGTCAATGCTGGCCATACCAGAAAAAAGGGATGGACCGATGACTCACCCAAGGGGACGATCGCAGGACCAAGTGGACGAGGCGGACGACTGATTGTTTGCCACACAGAATCAGCGGATGGATTTGTGACTGACGCACTGCTGCTCTTCAGGTCCAGGTAGACGGGCGATGTATGGAGACAAAGTATAGGACAAAAGGTATGTTGAAGGATTTGACAGGCTATATGTACCACTGCTGTTAAAGAATATTAATGTTATTGATTATATGTCCTGTCAACTACTTTTACGGTTTTCGGAGACGAGGAGGTGCCAAAATTTAGTCCCGTGGACGTTTTTCTACGTGCCGGTAAATCTATCAACATAAGCTGACGTATTTGAGCACCTTCAAATATCACCGGACTGAGCCTGGATCGAACCTGCCAAGTTGAGCTCGGAAAGCCAGCGCTCTACTGTCTGAGCTTTTCAGCCCGACCTCTGTTAAAGAAAACCGAACATAAGACCAAGTCAGTCATGGTCTGGCCAGGTAGTCTACAAGGGAACACAGCGGTTAGAATAAACGAACGAACAAGCCAGCCGGAAGTGAGAAGGGTAGGGTATGGAATGAAGGAATGTGGCAACCCCGTGAAATGACACGTGCAATGCTCCTCCCTCCAGCACTAGCAGTCAGGCGTCAACTTTTTAAGTATTAGAACCATAGTAACCGGTTCGCAACAGCTCGTGTTGACACTTCTGGGCTCACGAACCCTCGTATCTGTGCTGTGGTAGCTGTACGATCTGCCACTGCTGCCCTTACGGCGGACGTCCGTGCTGCGTGAACGTCCAGAACCTTGTCTACGGGTGTGAGAATGTTCACGTGATCACTGATACCAGCATCGTTGCACAACGGACACAACACGTACAACTAGTGTGGCAATTCTCCGAAAGGACCATCCCGCCACTCGGAAGGCCACAATTATCAGTACATCTACTATCCCCCAGGTGGCATCTGCCGTCATCGGATCAAAATCGACGTCGTTTTCTTCAGGTGACCTAATTTTCTTTACGGCAGTGTATTTTGTGTAAGGGAATGCTGAGCGATGCTGCCGCAAAGCTTTTAAGTACCGTCCCGCTGTCTAACAATACTGTGCAAAGGCGAATTACAGATAGGGTATGTCAAGCAAAATTGAAGAGACGTTGTTGGCAAGACTCCACATGTGTTTTCTCTGCAGTTTGATGAGAGTGCCGACATATCAAAAAGGCTATAATGTTGGCTTTTGTACCGTTTTTTTAATTTCATGACAAAATATATGAAGATCTTCTTTTTTTCCTTTGAGCTAGTACACACAACAGCAGACGATATCTTCGCAGCTCTGAACGATTTTTGTAATAGACATGATATTGCCCGGATGAAATATGTGGGTCTGTCTACAAATGACGCGAAAGCTATGTCTGGATGCAAGAAGGGCCTTCAAGCTGAAGTGAAAAATGTAGCTCCAATTATGAAGTTAACACATTGCTGCATTCACGGGGAAGCATTAGTAGCCAAACGACTGCCTGAACTGCTACAGAGCACCCTTAATGAAGTGGTGAAAATAATAAACAATGTCAAAACCAGCTCCTTAAAATGCAGATTATTTGCATTGCTCTGCAAAGACATGGATAGCGAGCATGAGCTGTAATATTTGGGCCGCAAGGTTTCAAAATGGCTCACATGCCCATTTCCCCACACTAAAAACGTTTATGCAGTCATCTAACGAAGGTTGCGAGATAAAAGAAAATATAACCAAATATATTCGTAGTCTTGCAACTAATTCTCGGGATTATTTTCACGAGCCCGATGGCGATAACTGCTGGATTCGAGACCCATTCAGCTCCAATCTCAAAATTGAAAATATTCAGCTACTATCAGAGGAGGAACAGGACCAACTCCTTGAATTGAAAATGAAAATGAAAAGAAAGCTAGCAGACTTCTGGGTGACAGCTCGATAGGACTACATGGGAAGCATCGATATGCCAATAAAAATTATTATTCCGTTCGCAACAACTCACTTGTGCAAACAAGCTTTTTCAACAATGTGCGTAATGGAGAGCAAATATAGAAATAGACTAGATATGGAGCCTGATTTCAGGGTAAACATTTCAAAATTGCAACCAGGCCTTCGAGAAAGAATTGCGGGAAAGAATAGGTTACGTTCGTCTCATTGAACGTCGGCCCCTTTTACACATTAATACTGTTAACAAAATGGTAATAAATTTTTCTCAACCACTGCATTGTTATTTGTATGTCTGTAACACTACCTACACTTGTAACGTGTTTTTCGAGGGTATTTCACGCCACTGACATAAGTCAGTAGGAAGCCATTCTATATTTATTTACGCGGCAAATTGTTCAGCCAAGAGAAGTTTTCATGTAACTTATTATTATTATTAACTTATTATTATTATTAAGGTATTTTTCTGGAGCGTTTTTTTAATAAAATTATAAGCATACAGATAGGTTTTCGATGTTATAGAAAACACTATCAAGGAAATTATTACGAACAATATAATCGTAGAAAATTTTATGATTACGGAATTTTATGAAGTTTTGTCAGTTAGGGTATTGTGAGAGAGATGAGTCACTGGGAATTCGGCTACAGGCCTAAGCTTGTCGAGCAGCGTGACGCAAGCGGGGTTGCTGCTTCAAGAAAAGGCGAAATGGCCTGGACCGGTAATCGACATCATCCTCGCGCCGAGTGTATTGACCCTGAGGAGGGGAGTAGCGCGTGGTGGCTCAGCCAATCAGTGGAGAGCGGGCGAGAAGAAGACGGCTACAGAGAGGGGAGGCGATGAGTGCATATATGGTTTGCGCGCCGTGGAGGCAAGACGACTATCTTTGTAAAACTTGGCCAGTGTGGTTGCACGTGTGGTTGGTACCGATGTAATCGGACCATAAATTATCATATCTACAAGTATCTCATCAACTAACGAAGAAGATGACGACGTCCAGGAGGCTGTGGGAAGCTCTCTTCAACATCAAGTACGAGGGAAATGCTGCGGCAATTTCCAGTGGTAAGCGCGAATGACTCAGAACTACGTAATCTCTCGTCTCTTTGTTTCATATTTAGCATTTCAGTAACTTCATAGCTTGGGAATAAGAGTAAAATCAGTAATTTATCCGACTCCGTTTTCACGTAATTCTCTAGCGGTAATATTCAAACCGCAACGCTCCAATTTAAATTTAAAACTTCAGATTATTATTATTATTATTAATTTTGCTATACTTGTGTTATACAATAAATTCATTTCTTTTAACCATGCAATCTTTGCTTTCAGTAGCTAGCATTAGATATAGACCAAATTCCTTCTCCTGATACAATTGTTAGTTGGGTTAATGATCAAATCATACCACGATCTGAGTGAAAAGATTCATGAAGGTGTTCTACCAGAGCTAGGTGTTGTTAAATACAAATTTAGATTTCAACATTGCGTTGAGGTCTTGGCGCCCATTAAAACAACATATCTTATTCAGAGTAAATATTTCAAAGTGCAAGGCAGGGCTAGTAGAAAACATTACATTTGTCACGCAACAGTGAGGGCAATAGAAACTATTACAATTGTCGCTACCAATATGGGGCCGAAAACCTAATAACATTTGTGGAAGGAGAAGGGTATATATTTCTGTGCCTGTATTTTGGGGGTTTTTCATTTATCGGTGTGTATCAGCATGGGTAGTGCTGAGGAAGAGATGAAGTTGCGTAGTGGTCACCAGTTGGATAGTGAAGATACGAGCAGTATGGCTAGTCTTGGAAATGAAAGCAGTACAGGGATGTCGGAGGTAAATCCCGATACTGAGGGGGGTAATCATAAAGTCAAGCAGGATTAGAGAGTTTGCTTCTTCAGTTTATGCAACAAAATAAAATAAGTACAGACGCTTTAAATGCTAAACTTGAACAAAACAGTAGGGAAAATAAGGAGAGTACTGAAGCTTTAAACGCTAAACTTGAACAAAATAGTAGGGAAAATAAAGAGAGTAATAGGGAATTGAGCGATAGTTTAAATAATAAACTTGAACAAAACAGTAGGGAAATTAGTGATAAATTCGAACTGATTAGAGGTGAGATCAGAGGGGTGATGGAAGAGAAGTCTAAAGAGATTATTGCAGATGTAGACAGAAAATTAGGAAAAGTACAGGGGGAGTTAGAAATTAGAATCAGTACACAGGCTGAAAATTTAAAAGAACTAGTGCAACTTGAAACACAGCAGGTCAAAAAGCAATTGGGGGGGGGGGGGGGGAGAAATTGACAAAGTTCAGGTAGCAACTAAAGAGGTTAAAGAACAGCTGGGGGGAAGAATTGATAAATTTCATGCAGAAATAATCACTGAAGTTAATACTTTAAGGGAGAGGAATAAGGAAAGCATTAATGAGATTAGTGAGAAACAAGCTAAATTAAGTAGTAAAGTTGAAGCATCGGAAGGGAGCATTAGGTTAACTGTAACTAATATTGAAAGAAAAGCTGAGGAGAAAATTGCTGAATTAGAACAGAAGTTGAAAGCTAGAATTAGGCAGGAAAATAGTCAGAGTAGGCCAGTTTATGTGAATAGCACACACAGGGAAATAGAACTAGGCAAATTTAGTAATCGGCAGGGTTGTCCAATGGATTTCATGAATACAATAGAAAATAAATTCGGGGAGAGGTTGGAAGATGGTAGTATTGAGTGGTGCCAGGTAGTTGAAATTTTAGAGCAAGCGTTTGTAGGGGAGACAAGAAATTGGTTTGCTGTCTACAGAGACAATTTCGAGAATATTTCAGATTTTAAAGTTAAATTTTGTGAGAAATTTTGGAACGAGGTGATTCAGTCTCAGCATCGTGAGGGAATTGTGTGTGGGAAATATAACCCGAGAGGAAACTACACTATGACCGAGTACTTTTTAGGACAGGTATTGACGTGTAAATATCTGGATGGTTTGAAGGAGGAAAGTGATGTAGTCAGGCTATTACTAAGACATTTTCCATATAGAATCAAGGAAGCTGCCTGTATCCAAAATGTTAAATCTATTTCACAAGTGGAGAATTTATTAAGTACATTCGATGCTCTGGGAAGAGGTGGTTACGAGGAGAATTTCGGTAGGAACCAGGGTAACCATAATAACAGGCCTAATGAGAATAGGAATCAGGAAGTTCAAGGGAACAGTGGCGAAGGGGCCAGCGTCCAAAATAGGGGGAACCAAAATAATAATAATAGTAAACAGCAAAACCAATACAGAGGAAATGGGTATAGTACGAACTACCAAGGTAGGAATAATGATTTCAGGGGAAATCAAGGCCGAAATAATGATTATAGGGGGTAACCAAGGGAGGTATAATGAAAATGAAAATCCACAGCCTGCTTCCAGTCTCCGACCGGGTCAGGAATGGAATGAATGAAGCCCTCATCTAGCGGCGAGGATATGAACTGTGCCGGCTGCCGAGGCCTGACGCACTCCTCTGGGGCAATGATTAAATGAATGACAGATGAAATGAAATGATAGTGGAGAGTGTTGTTGGAATGAAATTTTGACAGGGAAAACCGGAGTAACCGGAGAAAAACCTGTCTGCCTCCGTTCTGTCCAACACAGATCTCACATGGAGTGACCAAGATTTGAACCACGGACCCAGCGGTGAGAGGCCGGCGTGCTGCCGCCTAAGCCACGGAGGCTTCAAGGGAGGTATAATAATAATAATTATTATTATAACCAGAACAGGGGTCAAGGAGGGAATCAGCCCAATGGTAATAACGGAAAAAGAGATACCGTTAACACAACCCAGAACAACCAGACCAGTTCAGTAGTGAGTAGTACTACACCAAGCGGTAGCAATGCTTTAAACACGAACCAGGCTGCGATGTAAGGTCAGAATCTCAGTCTGTAACATGCCCTGTCCATACACTTATACAGGAACCCTATGACCTAAATGTAAGAAATGAATTATTACGTGAACTAAATGATGAAGGTATTATTCAGGAGGTGGTTAGTAAGAGCCCCATAGTTAAATTTAACGTGTCCGAGGCGTACACAGATGTTTTAATATATAGTGGTTGTATGAAGAGTTGCATAAGTAGTGCATTTTATGATAAAATGAAAGGAGCTGGAGTAAATTTTGAGGAGATGCCAATTAAAAGTACTTTTGTTATCACAGCTGTTGGGAAGAGGTCTAAAGTAATTTCTAAGCAAGTTTTAGTAGACATTAAAATTAATAATCATGTAGAAAAGCAGATTTGTCTTGTAATTCCAAATTTAGTATTCAGTGTTATCTTGGGTTCAGAGTGGCTAAGTAGAGTGTCTGGTAACTTATGTTATGATGTAGGGAGTTTGAAATTTAAATGGGGTGATTCTGAAGTAGAAGTAGCGTTCAATGACCATATTCAGAGAAGTAGTGTTGTAGGTGTGATTTGTACTTTAAATGTGATATCGCCAGCCATAGAGCGGGGTTCTCCATGTTTTGTGGGCAGTGTGATTACGAACGGTAGTCTAGAGGACTCGTTACGTGATGCTGCATTTCAGGGAAATATAGAGGTGGAACAATGTGTTCGGCTCTATGATGTGTTATTGTGTAATAGGAGAGTTTATGAGGATCGCATTGGTATGGCCAATTGCTATACACAATCATTGAACGTTATTGATAGATCAGTATTCACAGGACATAGATATCCTGTACCTTTCGCTTATCAGAGTGCAGTTGAGGCACAAATTAACCAGATGCTTGAAGATGGGATTATTGAGCACTCTAACAGTCCATATGTTAATTCTTTGATCACGGTACCCAAGGCCGACGGCACAGTTCGTATTTGTTTAGACACTCGTTTGGTTAACAGTAGAATTAGTTCAGATCAGCTGAAATCTATGTCAATAGAGGAATTAATGCAAACATTTGAGGGGAAGAAGTATTTCACTTGTGTAGATTTGAGTTCCAGTTTTTGGCAAGTGCCACTTATGTACGAAGATAGACCATTTACAGCTTTTAGTCATAAATATAACCTTTATCAATTTTGTAGAACACCTTATGGGTTAAAGAGTAGTTCAGCAGCTTTAATTAGGGCTTTAAACATCGCATTAGGGGATGACACAGGAGAGTTTGTAACCATTTACATTGATGATATGGTAATTAGTTCACGTAGTTTTGAGGAGCATCTACGTCATTTAGATATAGTTTTTCAGAAGTTAGATCAGGCAGGGTTCACTTTGAAGCTGTCTAAGTCGTCATTCTGTCAGTCAGAAGTGACATTTTTAGGTCATAGAGTGTCGAGTAGAGGTGTGGCACCAGAGGAAAGTAGGGTTAATAAGATACTTAACGCAGAGGTGCCACAGAATGTTAAACAGTTAAAAACATACCTGGAAATTTGCAACTTTTTCAGGAGGTTCGTTCTTAAATACTCAGGGTTGGTAGAACCATTCAGGGAATTGCTTAAAAGTGGGACTCGGTGGAGATGGGAGTCCAAGCATGATCAGGCTTTTAGAGCGCTGAAGGAAGGTTTTGAGAAAGCTGTAGTGCTGAAATATCCTTTGAAAGATAAGGAATATGTGGTTATGACAGATGCTTCACATATAGGCATTGCTAAAGTATTATGTCAGAAAGATGATGAGGAAAATCTGTGCATTGTATCTTTAGCCTCGCGAGGACTGACAGCAGCAGAGAAAAGATACACGATTACTGAGTTAGAGCTTTTAGGTATTGTTTTCAGTTTAGGGAAATTTCGAATGTATTTAGTAGGGGAAATTTGAGATCCATACAGATCACCATGCATTACTGTATATGAGGACTTGTAAACTCAGTTCTAACTGAGTTAGTAGGTGGATTCTTGCTCTGCAGGAATATGAATTCACAGTAAAATATATTAAGGGTAAAGATAACATTCTTTCAGACATGCTATCAAGGGACACTAATTTATGTAGAGATTATCCTGTGGCTAAAGCAGAGGACGGTATTTTATTAAGTGCATGTGTGGACAGTAGCAACAGGGCATCGTTACAGACACTGAGAAATATGTTAGTGGAGCAACGTGATGACATTAAGTATGTGTCATAAAGTAAGTGTGTTTAGCTCGCGAGCCAGCCTATCAAATGAGTAAGTGTGGTATTTGGTGCGTGGAAGATCTGGACTTCCAGGCAGGCGTATCAGAAGTCACACAGGGGGGTAGTATGTAAGTAATTGAGAGTTTTTAAGGTACAGGGAAATATGACGGGATTGTCGGATGCTCTTGAGCACTAAAATGTCTCGATACACCAAGGCCAGAATTTGGTAGCGCTGGTGAATTCCCATTTGTCTCCAAGGGATGGGTGAGCGCTTGAACAGGGTATTTTTGCTTAAGGCGTCCACGAGCAAAAGATGGGCCACCAGAAGGCGAGACAGTCCTTCATGAAACTTATACATAACAGCACACGTGATTTCTGTTTACGGCCTCGCCATGTAAGATTTGTAAGTGTGTAATTTAAGGTAACTAGTACAAAGGTATTATTTGTGTGAGGAGAACTGGCCTGAGTTGAGAACTAGTATTATGTAGAATATGGTCTACGGGAACTTAAGAAGACAGGGCGATTACGGCACAGAAATATTTGGTGTTAAATGTAATGCGCACTTACTGTTTTTTCTTTCAGAAGTCAATATTAATTAAATCTATTTTAAAGAGAGATTAAGTATTATGGTCACGATGCGCTGCCACAATAGTGTGATCGTGTGTTCATCGAGATCAGTGAGATTAAGTTTCACCAGAACGAAGGAACCTCCAGTGAAATTAGGGAGTTCTGTGGTGATATAAATATATCAGAACACCTTTGATGTGTGTGATGTGACATCATAAATACACAGTGCTTACACATTATTCATGTCTATCTTTCCCTACATAGAGAAATTTGAGAGGCGGAAATATCCGTGGAACATTATTCTATATGAAAAACATTGGACTGGTTGCACAGAGCAATCCAAAATGACAACAAATTTTGACGCAAAGTCGGAATAGAAAATTATGAGTGTATTAGGGTGATTTCATTTATGTAATATGTATTTTGGATGGGGATTTTACTAACGTGTCAGGGATAATCGGATAATGGACCGTCGTCACGGTAAATCATCCGATGATCCGAGGCGAATATGTAACGTGTTTTTCGAGGGTATTTTACGCCACTGACATAAGTCAGTAGGAAGCAATTCTATATTTATTTACGCGGCAAATTGTTCAGCCAAGAGAAGTTTTCATGTAACTTATTATTTTTATTAACTTATTATTATTATTAAGGTATTTTTCTGGAGCGTTTTTTTATAAAATTATAAGAATACAGATTGGTTTTCGATGTTATAGAAAACACTATGAAGCAAATTATTACGAACAACATAATCGTAGAAAATTATATGATTACGGAATTTTACGGAGTTTTGTCAGTTAGGGTATTGTGAGCGAGATGAGTCACTGGGAATTCGGCTACAGGCTTAAGCTTGTCGAGCGGCGTGACGCAAGCGGGGTTGCTGCTTCAAGAAAAGGCCAAATGGCCTGGACCGGTAATCGAGATCATCCTCGCGCCGAGTGTATTAACCCTGAGGAGGGGAGTAGCGCGTGGTGGCTCAGCCAATCAGTGGAGAGCGGGCGAGAAGAAGACGGCTCCAGAGAGGGGAGGCGATGAGTGCATATATGGTTTGCGCGCCGTGGAGGCAAGACGACTATCTTTGTAAAACTTGGCCAGTGTGGTTGCACGTGTGGTTGGTACCGATGTAATCGGACCATAAATTATCATATCTACAAGTATCTCATCAACTAACGAAGAAGATGACGACGTCCAGGAGGCTGTGGGAAGCTCTCTTCAACATCCAGTACGAGGGAAATGCTGCGGCAATTTCCAGTGGTAAGCGCGAATGACTCAGAACTACGTAATCTCTCGTCTCTTTGTTTCATATTTAGCATTTCAGTAACTTCATAGCTTGGGAATAAGAGTAAAATCAGTAATTTATCCGACTCCGTTTTCACGTAATTCTCTAGCGGTAATATTCCAACCGCAACGCTCCAATTTAAATTTAAAACTTATCATTATTATTATTATTACTATTAATTTTGCTATACTTGTGTTATACAATAAATTCATTTCTTTTAACCATGCAATCTTTGCTTTCAGTAGGTAGCATTAGATATAGACCAAATTCCTTCTTCTGATACAATTGTTAGTTGGGATAATGATCAAATCATACCACGATCTGAGTGAAAAGATTCATGAAGGTGTTCTACCAGAGCTAGGTGTTGTTAAATACAAATTTAGATTTCAACATTGCGTTGAGGTCTTGGCGCCCACTAAAACAACATATCTTAGTCAGAGTAAATATTTCAAAGTGCAAGGCAGGGCTAGTAGAAAACATTACATTTGTCACGCAACAGTGAGGGCAATAGAAACTATTACACCTTTACGACTTAGAAATTGTATATGGTGTAATAGGATTAAATAAATAAATAAATAGTAACATACAAATAATACAGCACAGTACTCCAAAGCAGAGGTTCCCATTAGGAATTTAAATATTTTAAGTCTTGACTTAAAAGATTTTGGAGCAGGGAGTTCGTGCTTATATTGCGATCGCTTTAGGGGGTACGAGAAAAAATCCTAATGGGAACCCCTGTTGTAGGGTAATGGAAAGGTTTGTTAATACTGTACAATTAAGGTGGTGAAAACCATGGACAGCCAGAAATGCCTCAACTCTAAGTTGGATGTAGCCCACGTCCGGTCGATGATGTCTCCAGTTCCATAAAATTCTTGAGTTACACTATGTCTTCTCTTTTTTTTCTTCAATGACGGTAGTAGTTTTTCCGAGGCTCTGATGTTTGGTGGAGGTAAATAGTTTCTAAGGTCTTCAACCAAGAAATGATTATATTATACTCCTTCATAAAGACAAAGAGTTATAACTATACCCATACAGTACATTTAGGAGAAAGTAGGCTATATGTTCTTTACTGAACATCGTGTTGCCCATCAGATCAAGTGTCTACACAAATGAGGAAGTTACGTTTTCATGATTGTAACTAGTGCAAGCACAAATGAATTCAAATAACAAATTAACACTTGATCAATTTTTATTGCGAACACATTGCTAAACTACTGTAACTAACTGCCCTAATTTACTTTATTAATACCCTGTAACAAAACTGAAAGCAAACAGTGTCCCATTAAAATTAAACTTTCTCTTCTTTGACTTCCTTGTAGATCTGTCCCTCACTGTCCCTCCTCAACATACAACAGTAGTCGGCCTGCATAATTTAATTCCAGGTCCCCTGGTACCTCCTCCCTATCTTTTTATGTCTTGGTGAAAACGTTCACTTTGCTTTTCACTATAATTCCCCAGATCTTTCGGAACTTAATCGATATGGGAATGTAGAAAGGGGACTTTTGCATTCATGTTACAAATCAAGCTCTTGAAATTTACCAATATTGGTTCAACGATGGCCTTGCAGTTAGGATCTTTGTTATTCCCTAGAAGGTTTACAGTAACAGGTTGGTTTGAGGAGCAAGCGATTGAGATAAACAGCACCTCCAAGGTCACAAAATAACAACTAGAAGAAACAGTTGTGCCTCCCTAAAAGCTTCCATGTCTACCTTGAGAAATGTCCGTTCAACCTTACGCATTACCTTCTGGCACAGCAATGGCCTATGTCTTTGAAGTTGAATTGCGCTGTACGAGATAGAAGCAAACTAAGAACAGTTCTTGAATCAGAATGGGAAATTGAGATAGACAGCACTTATTAGATTTCAGTCATCTGATATCATGCAGACTAGAGCAATTAACGACCCCGCCTAGTGTGAAGTACGCACTGTGATGCGTTTTCTAAATGCAAAAGACGTGAGAGCTGTTGAAATTCATCGGCAGATTAGTGAAGCATATGAGAGCACACTATGAGTAAAGGAATGGTAGGAAAATGGGTTAGAGCATTTAAAGAAGGCCATACTATTATCTGTCATGACTGAAGACTTGGTGCAGAATGTTGATGCAAAGGTTCATGAGAGCTGACGCTTTGCGATTTCGTCATTATGTTCTGAGTTTCCTGAAATATCAAGCAGTGTTCTTTATGAAATCGTGGCAGGACGCTTAAATTATTGGAGGTTGTGTTCACGTTGGGTACCGAAGATGCTGCCAGAGGCGTAGAAAACAAACGGCATAGGTCATGAAGATGATGAGTTACTAAACCGAATTGTCACCGGCGACGAAACATGGGTGGCTTACGTTATGTCGGAAACAAAACAGCAATCCATGGAATGGAGACACTCAACATCACCAAAGAAAGGAATTTGAAGCAAGCAATTTCAGATCGCAAAATCATGTGCACTGTGTTTTAGGATAGGAAGGGTGTATTGCTTGAGGATTTTTTGCACCAGGGTGATACAATAAATGTCAAGACTTATTGCGAGACCTAACGTAAACTCCGTCCTGCAATCCAAAACAAAACGGCGTGGCATGCTCATAAAGGGGATTCTTTTCCTTCATTACAACGCCAGCCCTCATACGGCTTATCGAACCCGAGACCTCATTGCTTCATTTGGAATGGAACAATTTGGTCATCCTTCTTATAGCCCTAACCTAGCGCCTGGTGACTACCACTTGCTCCTGCACTTGGAAAAGAATTTAGGAGGTCAGCACCACGACGGTGAAGATGGCCTAAGAATGACCGTGCCGCAGTGTCTGGCACATCAGGCGCCAGATTTCTATGAGGACGGATTTCAGAAGTTGATTTCACGATATAAAAAATAAATGACCTCTAGCACTACATCCCATGAAGAGCCTAGGCCTTCCAAGCGACCGCTGCCCAGCCATTTGGACTGCAGATATTGGGGTGACGCGTGGTCAGCGCTTCCGGTCCCCTCGGCCGTTAATCTTGGTTTTTGAGCCCGGGGCGCTGCCTCATGTCAGACAGCTACTCAATTGTCCTCACGAGGCTGAGTGCACCCCGTTCCAACCCTCACGTCAGTATCTAAAATCTCTGACGGAGCCGGGATTCAAACCCGGAGCCTCCGGGTGACAAGTAGGCGCGCTACCCCAACACCACGGGGCCGGCGAATTCACGATATAAGAGTCTTAAGGCTGAGCGACTACATCTGGTGACAATCGCTGGACAAGAGATGGCAGCACTGCCGTCCCTTGCCAGCCACCGCAGTTGAATTGCGATTTCCCCTCGTCCCTTCCATTACTCCTCATTCGCACACAATCTTCCCCTCTCTCAGTTGTAAGCCTCGCACAGCGATCTGCTTTCCGAGCCGTAAGCATATTGCAACCTTGATCTCTGTCATCCAGCTGGATAAAATGTGGTCGGGGCGTTTGATTGATAGGCCTATGCATTTCAATTTTTTTCTGCTTTAAAAAAATTAATCGGTATTCTGCCCGAAGGCAGGTCCGAGCCTCCGAAGAGGCTTCCCCCAGCCGGAGTTTACGTGCGGTAGGGTGACCAGGGCTTTTCCGCTCCTCCTTAAGTTGGCCAACAGCGTGCAGTGCCTAGAACCGGCACACCATCCAAGTTCCGACTACGCCCAATGTTGCTTAACTGCGGAGTTATCATGGGATCCGGTGTTTCAACACGGCTAGGCCGTTCGCTTTTTTCTGCTACAAGGGAAAATATTAACTTACTGATTGTTAAGTGAAGTGCCATGTGTTCAGATTTTCTGCATCACGTCAGGTTTCCTTTCTTGTAATTTTGAAAAGAAATTCGAAAAAAAATTGGCAAAGTTTATAATTTAAAAATACATATAATATTAATAAGACAATATACCTGAAATGACTGCTTAGGTATTGAGGGATGTAGAATCCAAATCTGTATTCAGAGTTTCTCTATCGTGTCCCGTTTTTTGTAATTTTTAGAAATAAGTACGAAAACTTCAAAATTTGAACAAGAATTTCAATAAAGTACCATATTATTTTTTATGTTCGACCCTCACTATTATGTGTCAGAAAACTGTATCATAATGATGGTGATTATAACACTGTTTCTCATTACGATACAGTTTCTCCAGCCAATCAGAGCTCTTTCATTGACCAATTAGGTAACGATACCTTCGCACATGCGCTCAAAATCCAACATGTCGGACATAAACACAACATCGAACTATAATAAATTACCGACATGGAATACGCACCGTCCATATGTTCGCGTAAATAAACTGGCGAATATGAGACAAGAAATAGCACTGTACCTTAATATCATCAACCCTAATTTCTACACAGTCTTCAAACGACTCCGGTGACAATATTACTGAGGGACGGCAGATGTAAACATATGGCCTGCATATGGCATTGCAAGCACACAGAGCGCATGCGTCGGTCGTTCCGAGATCTTGAAAGACAGAGAGATGTCTCGCGCTCGCTCTCCGTTAACAAAATTCTTGTGGCTGACTCTCAACAGATATTTATGAATATTTATGTTAAAACATATAATAAAGTTATAATTATCGTCGAACATAAACAGTCGTATGCAACTCACCTATAATGTTAATTAAGACACTCGTATGGAAATTATAAAACTCGCATACGCTTGTTTTATAAAAATACTCGTGTCTTAATTATAGCCATTATAGGCTCGTTGCATAATGTACTATTAAAGTCGCCTGCGTTGCGTAGTGATCAGCGTGATTAGCTGCCACCCCGGAGGTCCTCGGTTCGATTCCCGGCTCTGCCACGAAATTTGAAAAGTGGTATGAGGACTGGAACGGGGTCTACTCAGCCTCGGGTGGTCCAAATGAGTAGAGGGGGTTCGATTCCCACCTCATCCATCCTCGAAGTGGTTTTCCGTGGTTTCCCACTTCGTCTTCGGGCAAATGCTGGGATGCTACCTACCGTAAGACCACGGCCGCCTCCTTCCCACTTCCTTGCCTAACCCTCCCACTCTTCCCATCCCTTCATTAGGCCCTGTTCGCTTTGCATGTGAGGCCGCCTGGGCGTAGTGCTGGTTACACACCCCAGTTGTATCCCCGACCCAATCTTTCAAGCTCCAGGACAATGCCCTCAGTGGCGGTAGAGGTGGGATCCCTCGCTTAGTCCGTGGAAAAGCCAACCCTGGAGGGTAAAACGATAGCGACAAATACAAAATATATTTTTAAAAAGTGTTTTAACACCGCAATATAAAGCTACTATAAAATCTTGAATTATATTAAAACAAAGTACTTCCAACCTTTTAGATGTTCAATTTGTCGTTTGAATTGTGCAGTTCTACAGGAAGTAATTTTATGATACCATTTAACCTCCTCAGATCCACTGCAAAAGAACAACATATTTTCAGAACACAGATTTACTGCGCTGGATATGGCACACAAAATGAAGACACAATTAAAGCTTACAGTATGCCTACCAGTTTCAAGGAATGGAATTAATACAAATGTAGAAATACATTGAGTTTTTTTAGTTTCTTTGTAATATTAACCAAGAAAAGAATATAGACTAGGGATACTTTGCTCATAATGTTCAATGCCAGTTATTTTATTAGATTTCAGGGATTTCATCTGTGTAAATTACCAGCCTTATCGCAATAATGATAGTAAAATTGATGTAAAGAATATATATATATATATATCAGTTTCAGTAGTTTGGCATTTTCATAATTTCCAAAAGAGTTCTTTCTTTAAAAAAATGCGCACGTTGAAACGAAACTACATATGGGCTTTGTAACTAACCATAGGGGGGAAGAGTTTCTCTGTAGCAAAGTGGTTGCATATCAGTGATATAACTATAAAATTAAAACACAAAAGAAGTGTTTGGATGGATCATAATCCTTTTTATTGAGCACTGACAAAACTGCAATGGAATGCAAAACATTATTAAAAAAAAACAAGAAGTTCCGTGAAGAACTATACAGCCTACTTTTCATGCCAATGATTATTCTACAGTATATGAACCTATCTAGAATAATGACAAAATTCAGTTGGTAATATCCAAATATCAAATTAGTTCAAAATATACCTGGTATAATTTAGCCTAATAGAGCACTACAGTTGGCAGCCCTGGTGACTGAATATATTCCTAGTTCCATCTCTTAAGGTACAGAATACAAAATTAGGTTGAAGTCCAATGGACGTTACATGCAGTTAGACACTGGATCTATCAGCACGCGTAAAAGCATGTTGCCAACAATACCATGCGTGTGCTGGTCAGAAATAATCTGAAATATTATGATATCTTGTTGTGCCAATTTTGGATGAAATCCATTTGTTAGTATAGGAGTTACATGTATTTTAAAATTGGACATATCAGCAGGCATAGAATCATGTTGGCAGCACTGCCTTGTATTAATTACTCCAAATTAATCTACAATGTCAGGTGCTATACGTGTGCAAAGTATAGAGCTGTTGGCTTGCATACTTTCTGATATATTGATATGAGGGTACAAAAAATATAGACAGCATTTATTAACAGTTGGCAGCCCTGATTGCTCTTAACAATACTTACAGATATTCTGTTATGGTACACATAGAACATACCTAATTTGGTTGTAATCCAACTGATAGTATGGAAGTTACATGTATTTAAAAATTGGTACTATCAGCAGGCTTATAATCATGTTGGTAGAACTGACGTATATAAGTTACTCAAAATTAATCTAAAATGTCGGAATATACGTGTGCATAGTTTAAAGCTGTTGGCTTGCATACTTTCTGATATATTGGTATTTGGATAAAAAAAAATAGAGAGAGCAATTATTAACAGTTGGCAGCCCTGGTGGCTCTTAAGAATACGCTCAATCATATCTGTTTATGTACAGATATTACATACAAAATTTGGTTGAAATACAATTGATAGCGTAGAAGTTATATGCATTTAAACATTGGACCTATCAGAAGGCTTAAAATTATTTTGGCAACACTGTCATTGTTGGCCTCCTGAAAATTAAACTGAAATAGTATTATCTGCATGTGTACCAATTTAGGAATAGCTTCATGCATACCTTGCGAGATATCCAACATGGAGCTCAAATTTCTAGTGCGTTTTTTCAGCAGTTGATAGCACTGACATCATTTTCAAATATGGACGTGAGATATTCCGGTGCACATCTTTACTCATACTAAATTTGGTTTTGATTGCTGCAGCCGTTTAGGAGTTGATAGGGGGACACACACACACAGACAGACAGACACACATTTTCCCGGATCGATCTCATAAGTCTACTTTTTCCTCATTTTTGCAAAATGTGAAAAGTAGGCTAATAATGCAGTAAACCACAAAAGGTGATTTATGCAAGGTGTCCAAGGTGTCCGGGGTAAAGATATAATAATATAAAATTTAATAACTTGAGAATTATTGGAGATATTTATTGGCGGTTTGTTTCTACAACTAGGGTAACTCAAATTGTTTTCTGAGTTCGCTTGCGGTTGTACCTCATGCGCATGCGCGTAACTTCATTGTTCACGAGAAGCGCAGCAGTAGCCATGTGGGCTCCACAGCAGAAAGTGTTCTGTGTTCTTCCGCTCGCGGAGTTAAAATCCGTTACACTCGTACAACGTAGAGTTCGGCGTGAGTATGGACTGTTACCATCTGATGATGTTCCCACTTACGTAACAATCAAGAAATGGGATTTCTTGAATCGTGAGTTCCCAGATCGCGGGATTGGTAGAGGTAGTCCATCAATTGTTTGGCCCCCTAGAAGCTCCGATATTACGCCACTTGATTTTTTCCTGTGGAGGTTTCTCAAGAATCAAGTGTACCAGGCACCAGTTCGTGATCTACCAGATCTGCGTCTTCGCATTCGTGCAGCTATTGCAAATGTTACGCCTACAATGCTGCAGAACACTTGGAGAGAAGTGGAATACAGATTAGATGTCTGTAGCGCCATTAATGGTCCGCATATCGAGATGTATTAGGTATGTAAAGAAACATTTTGAGTTTCCCTATTCGTAGAAACAAACCGCCAATAAATATTTCCACTACTTCTCAAGTTATTAAATTTTATATTATTATACCTTTAACCCAGACACCTTGTAGAAACAAAATGACTGCTCATTCAGCAATGAAATTCCAAGTTCACGTATGCAGAATTTTATGAAGTATAATACATATTTAAGATTCTGTGAACAAAACACATACTTTCACAATTAAGAGCCAAAACACTGAAAACACATAATTTTTTCTACGTATGTAAATGAACGTTAATCTACAAATTTTAACAACATTTCGAAATAAGAAACCATCTCGGGTATTTTTACAGAAAATACCCTTAAATTATGCACTATTAACCAACAAAAATTACTTTTTAAAAGTAAGCAGCAAGTTCAACGACAATCGGCTGCATAGATACACTAGCAAGAATATGAAAAACACAATAACACGCAGCTATTGATAATATTTAAGTAACTTATGTTTAAGTATGTTAAGTATGTTATTTATTATTTCATTTCAAATAATATATAATAATCTATTATTCACGTCCCAAATCGAAGAAACTTACAAGAAAACTGATAAAAGAAAGATATTTAGGCTACGTATTCTGAACAATTTACAGTACGTTCGAATATCATTCAACAGTATTAGCTTCTTGTTGTTGCTTATTTTAGGAGCTGACACATCATGTTGTGTGTAACCTGTGTTATTGTGATGGCTGTACCACTGTGTGTAGTTGTAAATTGGGGATAGAACATAAAGAGGCGGTCATGGACTTAAGTTAGGAACCACCCCGACCACGGAAAACCACTTCCAGGATGGCTGAGGTAGGAATTGAACCCTCCTCTTCTGAGTTTTATCTCACGAGGCTGAGTGTACCCCGTTCCAGCCCTCACACCAGAAATAAAATATCCTGGCAGTGCCGGGAATCGAACCCCGACCTCCAGGGCGACAGCCAAGAACACTAGCCGCTACACCACAAGGTGGTTTGTTTTTTTCTTGTCTGTGAATGTATCTGATGGTTTCCTCTTCTTGCGTTTGTTGGTATTAATTGTCGCCTGCTTTTTTGTTGTGCCTCTAGCACCAATGAGGGATCTTGGATTTTCATGCATGGAACAACTAGACTGTCTACAATTTCTGGCAAAATACACTCCTTATAAAATTGTACCTGGTTTGGAAGCATTTTTCTTTGCCATAATATCTCATCCTTTTCTATCCTTTCTTCTTCTTTCTTCGTAAAGAAACTACAATATCGCACCATTTTCTCCTGGTGATATTCAATTGACCTTGGACCTGGCGGAAGTAGCTGTGGCTTCGTTTCAATTGCATTTTCTGTCTGACAGTTCCAAGCATAAACCTTTTTTTTTTCTTCTTAGTCACCTCGTCTCTCAAATCTGATTCGGTGACGAAATTTGAAAAGTGGTATGAGGACTCGAACGCGGTCTACTCAGCCTCGGGTGGTCCAAATGAGTAGAGGGGGTTCGATTCCCACCTCAGCCATCTTCGAAGTGGTTTTCCGTGGTTTCCCACTTCGTCTTCGGGCATATGCTGGGATGCTACCTACCGTAAGGCCACGGCCTCCTCCTTCCCACTTCCTTGCCTAACCCTCGCACTCTTCCCACCCCTTCATCAGGCCCCTGTTTGCTTTGCAGGTGAGGCCGCCCCAGTTGTGTCTCGACCCAAACTATCAAGCTCCAGGACAATGCCCTCAGTGGCGGTAGAGGTGGGATCTCTCGCTTAGTCCATGGGAAAAGCCAATCCTGGAGGGTAAAACTATAGCGAAAAAAACAAACTATATTTTTGAAACGTGTTTTAACACCGCAATATAAAGCTACTATAAAATCTTGTATTTCGTGGCATTGTAGAATAAAGTGTGAGTGTTATAGGAATCACTCAATCACGAAATACAAACGCAGAATTAGGAAATGAAACGAGAAATGGGTGAGATATATTCTTCTGTTGCTTCCTCAAGACTCGGTCTAGTCAGACTGAAGAGTCAGCGACTCAGCGCGCAGGAAATGGTTTTGGAAGAAGGCGAGTTATTTTGCTTTCCTTGCACTACACGGTAAGTAGAATGGAATGCTGCGTAAGAAAAGGAATGACCCGAAACGGGCGGTGCGGTGCGGTGCGGTGCGGTGCGGTGCTAGGTAGTAGGGTGGGGGAATGTAGCTCGGTGCAAGTGCGTGCAAGCGTTAGTGCGGGTAGCCTATCGTGTAGCCTGTGTAGTTACCGTTTTGCCGAGTTGAAGACTAGTCAAAGGTACATACGTCACGGGTTTATCACTAAAACAGTTTCTTTCATCAAACATTCGAACTGCTCAGAATTACAGCCTCTACAAATTGAATGAGTTTGAAATTATTATAGCAATTTTTTTTTTCACAATAAAAAAGGTTATTAAAATATGATCCTTTTATAAAATATGATAAATTTTGAAATAAAAATTGTTCATAATGAAGCTACTATTACAAGGGTTATTACATAGGAATTTCGAAACTCTCCGGTTATTAAATTTGTCGTACCTTTAACCCTCAAAGTAGACATTTTGGAGCCATGCTCCGAACAAATGAGCAGTCTATATTTTACAAAAGTGGCATATAACAAGTCCCGAAGACCTATATACTAGATTAAGAAGAAAAAATAATAATAAAATATATATTTTTTGGTAGCACAGCCTTAATATGCGTGGAAAGTATCTTGAGAAGAGTTTAAGGTAGGCTACAGACTTACATGTGGAAATAAATTGCTTAAAATTTGCATAGTATTTACTTAAGAAAAACACGCTCGTATGCCCACTACTTATTATTCCCGTTTTCAACGGATTTGGGGATGAGATGCGATGAATCTCTATGTGGAGTGTGATTTTTACAACTAGATGCCCTCCCTGACGCCAACCTCATTAGAGGAATTTTTATGAGGGAAAATAATTGAAGATGAATGAAACTGGAAAAAGGAGATAAAACGAAACGGCCGTGGCCTATTAGAGAGGTAGTCTACCTTCTCAGCATTTGCCTGGAACTGGAAATGGCAAACAACGGATAACCATTTCAATGACGGCTGACTATGGGGTTATAAACCACGTCTACCCAGTTCCCAGTAAACTTCAAGTGTGGTAACTCAGCTATAGGCTATATTTGCTCGTGTACTAATGCTTTACCCCAATTCGCGGTGTTGTGGCTGTCAGCACAAAGGTCTGGGTTCAATTCCTGGCTCTACCAAGAGATCTAATTCTGTTCTGAGGGCTGATACGGAGGCAAACTGAGAAGAGGTGGATTCGATTCCCTCCTCAACCATTATGGAAGTGGTTTTCTGTGTTTCCCACTTCTACCCTAGGCGAATATACGGATGATTTCTAACTTAAAACCACGGCTGCCTCCGTCCCAACTCTCACCTGAATAACAAATACACAACTACGACAGTCATCATAATAACACAGATTATCAGACACTTTCTACACACACACACACACCCAAGTACCCGATGCTAAATGACCATGATGTCCAAGCCCCTCAAATGAAACAACAATAACAACAGTTTTTAAAAATGCATTTAACCTTCCCTTAAAGTTTCCTATTTTGTCCGATAATGTCCTACATTTCCGTGTACTTTCTTTCATATTTGGATCCTAGTGATCAACTGTTTATAAACGATTCACTACTGTAGAAATCCTTCTTACAGCGTAGTGATAACCCGCCTCTGATAATGCTCTAGATCACAGTTTCTCAAAGTGTGATCCGCGGGCCCCTATGGTTCCACGAGCCCATACCAGGGGTCCGCGACTAGCCTAAAAATATTCAAAATATTATTTTTCAAATGGCCCTAAATAAAACGCACACTTGCTTATGATTAACAAACCAAGTAATTAGCAAAAATCCAAGTGAATGCTTTTTCTAGCTAAAAGGTAAGGCTCCTAAACTATAACTTTGAGTTAATCGAGGGGCAGATGACCTCATAGTTCCGCCTCTTAAAACAACAATAATTAACTACAGTAACTGAGTTAATCGCAGCGTTTCGCAGTCCGGCAGGTTGTAGCTTATGTGCCTTCGCTATAAGCCAAAAATATGAGGTGTATGGATCATTGTAGAATAGGAATAGGTGTTTTATTCTTTTTTTAGGGGGGGGTGTCTGCGAAATCAGTACTTTTTAGGTGGGCGTCCGTGGTGTTCAGGACTTTGAGAAACTCTGCTCTAGATCAGAGGTCCTCAAAGTGCGGGACGCATAGACTGATAAAGGGAGGGGGGGGGGCGCCGGCTCTGATTGAAATATATTTTATAGGCTATATCATATACTGTAATACTGTAACAATTATTACTATCCTCATATCCATGAACCTATCATAGGCAGGAAGCTCCCACGACCATTCAAGACTAATAAACTCGTACTCATGCTGTCTTCTTTCATAAGAACTGAGCAGTAGATCCTCTCAGCAGGAATTCCGAGAAAAAGTGCAGAGTTACATTTTGCACGCAGCACCCTTTCACCCGTACCCACAGTGATAACCCTTTCCAAAACACTTAACAACCCCCAATGACTATATGTCGATTGCCAATGTGACCACCACTTCATTACAATAATACATTCTTCTATTTCGGTCATTGTCAACTCGAATTTAGCCAGGCCTTTGCAGTCAGTTCAAAGACAGTGTGTGAACAGGAGAATTCTAGTGCGTGTTCAGTGGAAGAGGTTAGCCCGATTTACAATAAACTGGGAAAGTAACGTCATTACAATATTTTTACAAAATGTTGTTGAACTTTGAATTGCTCTAAGAATAGTAAATTGTGTGTTAGTATTATTATTATTATTATTATTATTATTATTATTATTATTATCATCATTAGTATTATTGTAACGGGTAGTGGCAGTAATTAGACAGAAGCAAATACTGGAGATCTTTTGATCCGCTTCCTTTTTTTTGTGCGTAGTAGGCCATGAGATGTGCTGTGAAAGAAAAGAAGAATAAGGGGGGAAGGGGGGATGCTGCATATTTTAAGTTTCAGAAAGGGGTCATGACAGAAAAAAATGAGACCCCCTGCTCTAGATGGCCAACAGTGAGAACGTTTTATTTCCATGGAGTGTTGTTTCAGCTTGTCATGAAACACCCCAGTCCCACTCACCATATCCTGATGTCAAAGCCTACAATACATTTCATCCTCACGAGCTCGTATTATCAAGAGTGCAATATCAGAGTGATTTTATTTCTCTGATCACACTTTTAAAATTTGAAAATACTCTTATGTTCCGTCTAGTCAATACTTTATTGTTCATGTACACATAGGCTACTTGCTCGTTTTAATAGGCTAATTATATAGAGATCACTTAGTGGTATACCTTAGCTGCCACCCCAGAGAATCTGGTTCGATTTCCCGCTCTGCCAAGAAAAGTAATTCTCGTCTGAAGGTTGGAACGAGGTACACTCAGCCTCGGGATGATGATCTGAGTTCGAATCCCATAAATAAATAAATACATAAATACATATATAAATACATAAATGATTGTAAGTAATTAATTTAATTAATTAACTAAGTAACTAAAGACTACTACCTTCCCAATCCTAGACTCAATTATACTGTAGATACGCACAACTACAGACATCACAATAACACATGTTATAAGACAAATCCTACACACACCCAAGTTCACGGGGCTAAATGGACATGATGTCACAGGATCATAAATAAATCTACAACTCTTATGGAACTATTCCTTTGGATCTCATAATTATTGACATATCATTCTCTTAAACCTCTCTCTTTCTTTCTTTCTTTGTTTAAGGATGATCGATTCTACAAGATGCAGCCAGCCAAAATTTCACATCGTATCTGGAAAGTTATGAATGCGGTCGCGTATGTGATTGATTGATGGGTCTATACATCGTCTATAAGGCTTCATAGACAACGCACAATCGTTTGAAATTTGATATTATCTTCACTCCAGTCGCATTCGTAGACTTGAAATCGGATTAAGATTTTTAAGGGCACTAACTGCTACAGTTGGGCTTACTCTTTCTATTTCATCAAAATCTTTGTTTAGCTTATATTCCTTAGTTAATGTTACCATTTCTCAGCCATCTTTTGTATATAATCATTGTCCAGTGTTACCATACTACTACCATGCCCGTATAAGTCCATTATGTACTGTTACCATTTCACAGCCATCTTTGTATAGAGTCGACCCACAATAAACTGTTACCATTTCAGCGCCATCTTTGTATATAATCATTGTACAGTGTCACCATACTACTAACCATGCTCGTATAAGTCCATTATGTATTGTTACCATTTCACAGCCATCTTTGTATAGAGTCGACCCACAATAAACTGTTACCATTTCACCGCCATCTTTGTATACAATCATTGTACAGTGTTACCATACTACTACCATGCCCGTATAAGTCCAGTATGTATTGTTACCATTTCACAGCCATCTTTGTATAGAGTCGATCCACAATAAACTGTTACCATTTCAGCGCCATCTTTGTATATAATCATTGTACAGTGTTACCATACTACTACCATGCCCGTATAAGTCCATTATGTATTGTTACCATTTCACAGCCATCTTTGTATGGAGTCGACCCACAATAAACTGTTACCATTTCAGCGCCATCTTTGTATATAATCATTGTACAGTGTCACCATACTACTAACCATGCCCGTATAAGTCCATTATGTATTGTTACCATTTCACAGCCATCTTTGTATGGAGTCGACCCACAATAAACTGTTACCATTTCAGTGCCATCTTTGTATATAATCATTGTACAGTGTTACCATACTACTACCATGCCCGTATAAGTCCATTATGTGTTGTTACCATTTCACAGCCATCTTTGTATAGAGTCGATCCACAATAAACTGTTACCATTTCAGTGCCATCTTTGTATATAATCATTGTACAGTGTTACCATACTACTACCATGCCCGTATAAGTCCATTATGTATTGTTACCATTTCACAGCCATCATTATATAAAGTCGACCCACAATAAACTGTTGCCATTTCAGCGCCATCTTTGTATAAAATCATTGTACAGTGTTACCATACTACTACCATGCCCGTATAAGACCTTTATGCATTGTTACCATTTCACAACCATCTTTGTATAGAGTCAATCCACAATACACTGTTACCATTTCAGCGTCATCTTTGCATAAATCCACATACAGTGATACCATTCCCCCTTCATCTTTGTATATAGGCTATCCACAATACACTGTTAGCATTCCACCATCATCGTTGTATATAGGCTATCCACAATACACTGTTAGCTTTCCACCGTCATCTTTGTATATAGGCTATCCAAAATAAACTGTTAGCATTCCACCGTCATCTTTGTATATAGGCTATCCACGATACACTGTTAGCATTCCACCGTCATCTTTGTATGTAGGCTATCCACAATACACTGTCAGCAAACCACCATCATCTTTGTATATAGGCTATCCACAATACACTGTCAGCAATCCACCGTCATCTTTGTATGTAGGCTATCCACAATACACTGTCAGCCATCCTCCATCATCTTTGTATATAGGCTAGCCACAATACACTGTTAGCATTCCGACATCACCTTTGTATATAGGCTATCCACAATACACTGTTAGCTTTCCACCGTCATCTTTGTATATAGGCTATCCACAATACACTGTTAGCATTCCACCGTAATCTTTGTATATAGGCTATCCACAATACACTGTTAGCATTCCACCGTCATCCTTGTATATAGGCTATCCACAATACACTGTCAGCCATCCTCCATCATCTTTGTATATAGGCTATCCACAATACACTGTTAGCATTCCACCGTCATCCTTGTATATAGGCTATCCACAATACACTGTTAGAATTCCACCGTCAACTTTGTATATAGGCTATCCACAATACTCTGTTAGCATTCCACCATCATCTTTGTATATAGGCTATCCACAATACACTGTTAGCATTCCACCATCATCTTTGTATATAGGCTATCCACAATACACTGTCAGCCATCCTTTAGCTTATTTGTATATAGGCTAGCCACAATACACTGTTAGCATTCCACCGTCATCTTTGTATATAGGCTATCCACAATACACTGTTAGCATTCCACCGTCATCTTTGAATGTAGGCTATCCACAATACACTGTCAGCCACCCTCCATCATCTTTGTATATAGGCTATCCACAATACACTGTTAGCATTCCACCGTCATCGTTGTATATAGGCTATCCGCAATACACTGTCAGCCATCCTCCATCATCTTTGTATTGAACCCTTGCAAAGAAGCATATGAGACTCAATTTCGGGGGGTGTAACAGTCCATTTCGTAAAGTTGTTGTTAAGCGCTTCTTATAACATGCAGGGTAACATATACCAAAATAACATGCAGGAAAAAGTGAATACCAGGATTAAAACATATGAATTTAATAAACAGATCAACAAATTTATACTATTTACAACCACAAAAAAACAAGGTCTCCCAAATGACACCCACTTGAATTACTAAAATTGCAAAACTAGGCCTGATCTCAGGAGAGATCGTAAACATCTGGACCAAATGTCCCATAATACTGCAATGACATGTGCGTGTGCGGTTTTCTACATGCGTTACGATGTGTACAAATTAATGCGAGATTCGTTACCATCCAGTAAAACTTCAGGGGACGAATCTGCATTGTCTTAGAGCTAGACAGACACGAGGAACCAACTAAACACTAATTAAACTAATCCGACACTTCCTACACTAAAATAAACAAAATAATTTCCGCATGAAATTGGAATCAAAGAACTGCCGTAGCAAACAACATTAACGCCTAAAATTAGGACTTTTCAAATCAACACAAGTAAATCAACACGTGACCAATCAAGAAAAATACACATATGGCCGCTTGCCATTTTTACAAGAAAATACAAAATACACCCAACGGTGTGACAGCAAACAAAATCTAACAATGAAATGAGTCACAGAAATCACTAAGCTCCAAGCCAACATTTACATCATAAAACAAATATTTCATTGCATACGATATGCGGTAATTCGTAACGGACATGGCGAACTCCCAATTTAATTATGATCCAATGACCATTAAAAGAACAGGATTGCTACAGATAGCGTACAGGGGTCAGTCGGTCAGCTGGACTGCCTAAACGATGAATCACCCGACATAGACGGGCGCAAAGTGGAATCTGCACATCTGTCAACCCACGTGTCAATTACCTCGACCTGCCGTAGCAAAGGCTCGAGTCTCGAAGAAGCGTGCTCCCAAAGCACATAATACACGTGTGTGTGTCAAAATAAAATATCTTAGCATTTCCCAAAGAAATCCAAGAATCAGCATAGGACAAGGTACAGTAGCCTTTAAGAGCGCTCTGCCTTTCCATATAAATACAACCACAATATTTGAGGGCGGTAGGCACATTCTCCCCCTCATCACGAAGAATCAATACACACACCTTGACACAATACACACACCAGAATCACACGTATGGGTTTGACAGAAACCTGAAATAAAGGACATAAAATATTTTTCACCGACTTGCGCTTCCAATCTAGTCCTTGACTAAAGAACCTGAAAAGGAATCTCAAAAACACTCAAAAAAAATATAGAACTAAGGTGTTCTACAAAGACATCTTAACTTGTTGCGCTCGGCGACCCTAGTATGAATAAAACCCTGTTCGTAAAACATCTAACAAATTTTACCCCCTTCTCCTACAAAAATGAATTTGAATAAAAGCACCATTTATCGACCATGACGAATTTCGCATTCGCATGAATAAAATCAAAATACACACGCCGTGCATACTAATAATGACTCATAAGAAAAAAATACAATCAAGCAAACATTTTGGCCACGTGCCAACGTACATTTAAATATAACAGTGTCGGCGCACAAGAATCTAAATACACAAAAAAAAAACAATGAATAAAATTATTTACAACGTTCCCGCGTCTAATCTAGCTACATATTGAATAAATAAATGGTTTGTACATCACCGTGCAGCTTGTAGAAAATCAACCTCCATCCCAAGGCATTTCCCCACGGGAAATCTCCTCGTCCATCGTCGACGTTCTGGTAGAGGCGTAGCACTTCATTCCACCAATCGACCTTCCTGTAGACATCTTGGCGTGGCTTCTTGGAAAGAAATGTTCAAAGTTATTAGTCTACCTAGCTAGAATCGCTATGAGCTACTGACTTTCACTCAAAAATAATGTCCTGGGCGATTACTCAACGTTGAACTGGCCCTATCTAAGCATTTGTTTACTTCACACGCACATGTACATCACTCAAAATATAACACAAAATTTACAGAAAATATTACACTCTTCGTTCACCACGCAACTGGCTTTTAACAAGTCTCTTAAATTACGTCTACCGCGTAGCGCTTATCTCAACTAGAGATCTCCCTCCGCTAAGCAGGCACTCTGCTCCCGAGAGCACAATAAAATGTTTGTTCAAACAGACGTGAAGTATGCTCACTAGAGCCTGATAAAATCGTGTCTCAAACTGGCGTGAACGATGCTCACCAGAGCCCGATAAAGTTGTGTCTCAAACTACTCATCACCGATCAATTTATTAGAAATTGACAGAAAGGGGTGGAGTGGGGGCAATCTGTGAAAATAATCTGTAATTTTCAACTCACAGACTTGGGACTAGTATCAATCTTCTTCTTTTCATCCAAACGTCCAAATGGGCTCATGCGGAATCCTATCGCATCGGCGGTTCTTCATACACGTGTTTTAGCACCTTTTTTTAAGGTACGCACCTCTCCGCGTGGTTTTGGCGTCCTCTCTCCTGATTCGCTGATTCAATCGTGTATCGGTTGGAACTTCACCTCTGGCACGCCCATAATGACGCCGACTTGGATGCGCGTTCACCCTGAATTTGTCCTTGAACTCGGCTTAACCGGTCATCGTCAGGAATAACTACCACGCTACTTCTGTTGCAATCGTTGCGACACACTACCTGTCTTCCCTTTGTCAATCCTTAACATGTACTGCCTGGATATCAGTAATAATAATAATAAAAATCATGAAGACTTATTGATCGGCAAATCAATAAGGGTTCATTTATGCTCAGCAAGGTTTTGAAATTCGAAGCAATTGATTGATTTGGGTTTTTAAAACAATATCCACAGTAGTATAGATAACATCACTTAAGTACCTCACTCGTCTGCCTGAGTGTGCATCCACTGTCCCAATTAGTGTGTGCGCTTCTCGCTGCAATGTGCCCCTCTGAGATGTCATTCACACGTCTCGCTAGACCTTCCCCCTCTTACTCACACAATTACAACTTCTGCCAGACATGCCGTCTTTTTTGCAAACAAAGCTCGCTCTCCCAGGAATCACGTAGCCACGTACATTTGAGTGTGGATTCTCAAATTAATTTTTGCAATATGATTCTGCATTCCTTGTCCTGGTGATTCATCAAATGGTTCCCTCCTTCTTCTGCTCCCATCTTCTTCTCCCGCTACCGTCCTCTTCTTCTGCTACCGTCTTCTTTACCATATTTCCAGACCCTTGCCTGAAACTTCGTCCCGCGAATTTCTTCTGCTATTTTTCCGCGTCTCCTCCTGTCTTGTCAACTATTCTGCATCCTGGTGATTATCTGGAATTTTTCTGTTTTTCATGGCTCGTCCCCACTTCTATTTCTCTGTTTCCTCTTCTGCATTTAATTCGTCCAGATATTTTTGCGACTCAGCGTAACGCTTGTTCCATTCATCACGGAAATCTCCCTGATTTTCTTGCCGATAATTCCTCTGATTTTTCCATCTACCGTCCCCGTTCCTCTGATATGGTCTATCCTGCCTTTGGTTGTCTCTCCAGATAGTGTTTTCTCGCTGGTACGTCCTCTGATTGTGATTGTTGTTCTGATTGTTGTAATTATCACGGCGGTTTTGGAAGTTCCTATTGTTATTATTATTATATTGGTTTCGACCGTCGAACTCCTGCCGTCTGGGCGTAAATTGTGTGCTAGTGGACTGTGGCTTCGTCTGATTGTTCTGACTTTGACCGTTTTGATGCCCTTGAACTATTTCTGCAGTGTTCACGCATTCCATATTCCGTCTCCCGGTCTGCGGACTAACCATACTCGTTTCGTCCAAGTGGCGGAGTATCTCCTCGGCCTGAACTGCGGTTTTGATATTTCCTGCCACTAAAAATTGCTGTATGTTCATCGGAAGCTGCTTGCCGATAGTTAATACCATGTTTTCCTCGGAAGGCGGCACGTCAAAATCCCGGAATTTCACTAGCTGTTGACTAAAAAACTCAGAAAACTTTGTAGGGTGTGTGCTATGGTATTTCCTTGTACATAAGTCCATCCTCAACCCCTGCTGCAGTGAAGGACTCCAGAACTTCCTCAAAAATGCTTCTTTAAACTGGGCCATGTCATTAAACGTATACTTGAAGCTTTGAAACCAGATTAAACTTGGGCCCTCTAAACATTTCTCCTCCAGACGAAGCTGTTTTGCGAGACTGACGTGTTGGTCATTAAAATAATCAACCAGCTGGCGTAAGAATGCTTTTGGAGTAGATCCTGAATTTTCCCTGAATTTGTCTGGTTTAAAATCATTTATCCTAATTACTTGTATGACTTTGGCAGGTGCCACACCAGGTTGTGGAGTTGACGTCTCTTCTCTGTAATTTTGGAATGTGTCGCAAGTTATCTTTGGACTCAGACCTCGACTCGTATCCTCAGCAAGCATCGACCCCTCCGGACTTCCAATATATCCGTGTTTCCCTATTGAATTTTCTGAAGAGTATAAAGTGGCATTCTCTAAAGATCTTATCTCATTCTTAACGATGAGGTCTGCTTGTCCTTGGAACTTGGACTTCATACTTTCCTCCAGAGCCTGTATTCTAGAGTTTTTCTCGCCTAGCCTCTTTAATATCGTCAGCCTTTCCCCTTTAGTCTCGTTCACCTGCTGTTCCCAATCTTTCCGGATCCTACTCTTCAAATTGTTAATTTTTTCTTCGTTGCTTTCCTGATTCTTCTCAAGCTGTTCCCCTATTTGATCTTGTATCAGCTGCTGAGTTTTAATTAATTGTTCTCCTATCTCTTTCTGATTCTTAATTAACTGTTCTTCCATTTCTTTCTGATTCTTAATTAACTGTTCTTCCATTTCTTCTCGTATTTGCTCTTGATTCTTACTTAACTGGTCTTCCAGGTTTTCGCGCAAGTGCATCAGTTCTTTCTCCGTCTTTATCTCCAGTTTGTCAAGTTCTTTTATCAATCCTAACACATTGTTGTCATCTGAATTAATCTGCTCTTGTATGTTAATATTCTTCGCCTCTATTCTGTTGAATTGCCCCTGTAATTCGTCCTGCGTGCTTTTAATCCCTGCCGCATTGTTCACACATGCTGTCTCGATTTGTTTCAGTTTGGCGGCTACCATTCCATCTAACTGCACCAGTTTGTCGTCAAATTTGGATTCTAGTTTCATGATTTCGCCTAATTGTCTTGAATTATTTTCTGCCACCTCCTCCGCCAGTTTCTCAAATTCTACTTTAGTACTCTGATTTATTTCAAGGGTGATCCTCTCTAATTGAACTGTTCTTAAAGTTGCCTGCTCCGATAGCTTGTGGTTTAGTTCAACTAACTGTTTATCGTTATGCTCTCGCAACTCGTGTAATTGTTTGTCACTATCCAATTTCTGAATTTGTAATTGGACCGTAATGTTACTGTTCACGTCCTGTAATTGTTTATCGCTATCTAATTTCTGGATTTGCAATTGCGCCGCAATGTTACTGTTCATGTCCTGTAATTGTTTATCACTCTGTTCACTCATGTTTTTAACTGTTCCTCCGTATTTGCAGACATTTGCACAGACATCTGCTCCAACAACACTTTCATCTCCTCGATGCTAGCCATCGCAAAACACACAAATATATTCTGAGAAAATAGGGTCATGCTATGGGATTTCAGTCGTACACACACACACATGTCTTGATATTTAAATATTACATAGATTCTAATTTAAATAAATTTTCAGTAATCAAAATCTTACTGAATAATGACTCTTATTTCCAAACAAAAAAATAACTCCCTTGTGATCTGCTTTTAAATTCCTAACTAACAGAATTTACGAAAAAAAAACTTTAATTAACCGAAGTTAATTAAATGTAAAGTAAGGCAACACCTTCCTGCTTTTGACTGAATTCACTAAATATGCAAATTTTCTAATTTTAAGCCGGGCGCCAGAACAAGTTATCAACAAACACTATCAACTTCTAACCTTGTTCAACATTTCTAACTCTAAGAACTCAGTGATTTTACTAATACACATGGCGGTACAACTTCGCCTCAATTTACTGAATTTACTCTTGTCCTGCTGACCTGGCATCATTACTCAGCGAAATTTAAGTATGAGGTCAACAAAGCAACAACAACAACAATCCCCACTTGGGCAGCCATTTTTGATATATGAACACTTGCAAAGAAGCATATGAGACTCAATGTCGGGGGGTGTAACAGTCCATTTCTTAAAGTTGTTGTTAAGCGCTTCTTATAACATGCAGGGTAACATATAACAAAATAACATGCAGGAAAAGGTGAATACCAGGATTAAAACATATGAATTTAATAAACAGATCAACAAATTTACACTATTTACAACCACAAAAAAACAAGGTCTCCCAAATGACACCCACTTGAATTACTAAAATTGCAAAACTAGGCCTGATCTCAGGAGAGATCGTAAACATCTGGACCAAATGTCCCATAATACTGCAATGACATGTGCGTGTGCGGCTTTTCTACATGCGTTACGATGTGTACAAATTAATGCGAGATTCGTTACCATCCAGTAAACCTTCAGGGGACGAATCTGCATTGTCTTGGAGCTAAACAGACACGAGGAACCAACTAAACACTAATTAAACTAATCCGACACTTCCTACACTAAAATAAACAAAATAATTTCCGCATGAAATTGGAATCAAAGAACTGCCGTAGCAAACAACATTAACGCCTAAAATTAGGACTTTTCAAATCAACACAAGTAAATCAACACGTGACCAATCAAGAAAAATACACATATGGCCGCTTGCCATTTTTACCAGAAAATACAAAATACACACAACGGTGTCACAGCAGACAAAATCTAACAATGAAATGAGTCACAGAAATCACTAAGCTCCAAGCCAACATTTACATCATAAAACAAATATTTCATTGCATACGATATGCGGTAATTCGTAACGGACATGGCGAACTCCCAATTTAATTATGATCCAATGACCATTAAAAGAACAGGTTTGCTACAGATAGCGTACAGGGGTCAGTCGCACAGCTGGACTGCCTAAACGATGAATCACCCGACATAGACGGGCGCAAAGTGGAATCTGCACATCTGTCAACCCACGTGTCAATTACCTCGACCTGCCGTAGCAAAGGCTCGAGTCTCGAAGAAGCGTGCTCCCAAAGCACATAATATACGTGTGTGTGTCAAAATAAAATACCTTAGCATTTCGCAAGGAAATCCAAGAATCAGCATAGGACAAGGTACAGTAGCCTTTAAGAGCGCTCTGCCTTTCCATATAAATACAACCACAATATTTGAGGGCGGTAGGCACATTCTCCCCCTCATCACGAAGAATCAATACACACACCTTGACACAATACCCACACACCAGAATCACACGTATGGGTTTGACAGAAACATGAAATAAAGTACTTAAAATATTTTTCAACGACTTGCGCTCCCAATCTAGTCCGTGACTAAAGAACCTGAAAGGGAATCTCAAAAACACTCAAAAAAATATAGAACTAAGGTTTTCTAGAGTGACATCATAACTTGTTGCGCTAGGCAACCCTAGTATGAATAAAACCCTGTTCGTAAAACATCTAACAAATTTTACCCCCTTCTCCTACGAAAATGAATTTGAATAAAAGCACCATTTATCGACTATGACGAATTTCGCATTCGCATGAATAAAATCAAAATACACACGCCGTGCATACTAACAATGACTCATACGAAAAAATACAATCAAGCAAACATTTTGGCCACGTGCCAACGTACATTAAAATATAACAGTGTCGGCACACAAAAATCTAAATACACAGAAAGAACAATGAATAAAATTATTTACAACGTTCCCGCGTCTAATCTAGCTACATATTGAATAAATCAATGGTTTGTACATCACCGTGCAGCTTGTAGAAAATCAACCTCCATCCCAAGGCATTTCCCCACGGGAAATCTACTCGTCCATCGTCGACGTTCTGGTAGAGGCATAGCACTTCATTCCACCAATCGACCTTCCTGTAGACATCTTGGCGTGGCTTCTTGGAAAGAAATGTTCAAAGTTATTAGTCTACCTAGCTAGAATCGCTATGAGCTACTGACTTTCACTCAAAAATAATGTCCTGGGCGATTACTCAACGTTGAACTGGCCCTATCTAAGCATTTGCTTACTTCACACGCACATGTACATCACTCAAAATATAACACAAAATTTACAGAAAATATTACTCTCTTCGTTCACCACGCAACTGGCTTTTAACAAGTCTCTCAAATTACGTCTACCGCGTAGCGCTTATCTCAACTAGAGATCTCCCTCCGCTAAGCAGGCACTCTGCTCCCGAGAGCACAATAAAATGTTTGTTCAAACAGACGTGAAGTATGCTCACTAGAGCCTGATAAAATCGTGTCTCAAACTGGCGTGAACGCTGCTCACCAGAGCCCGATAAAGTTGTGTCTCAAACTACTCATCACCGATCAATTTATTAGAAACTGACAGAAAGGGGTGGAGTGGGGGCAATCTGTGAAAATAATCTGTAATTTTCAACTCACAGACTTGGGACTAGTATCAATCTTCTTCTTTTCATCCAAACGTCTCAATGGACTCATGCGGAATACTATCGCATCGGCGGTTCTTCATACACGTGTTTTAGCGCATTTTTTAAGGTACTTAACTCTCCGCTTGGTTTTGGCGTCCTCTCTCCTGATTCGCTGGTTCAATCGTGTATCGGTTGGAACTTCACCTCTGGCACGCCCATAATGACGCCGACTTGGATGCGCGTTCACCCTGAATTTGTCCTTGAACTCGGCTTAATCGGTCATCGTCAGGAATAACTACCACGCTACTTCTGTTGCAATCGTTGCGACACACTACCTGTCTTCCCTTTGTCAATCTTCAACATGTACTGCCTGGATATCAGTAATAATAATAATAAAAATCATGAAGACTTATTGATCGGCAAATCAATAATGGTTCAGTATATAGGCTATCCACATTACACTGTCAGCCCTCCTCTCTCATCTTTGTATATAGGCCATCCACAATACACAGTTAGCATTCCACCGTCCTCTTTGTATATAGGCTATGCACAATACACTGTCAGCAATCCACCGTCACCTTTGTATATAGGCTATCCACAATACACTGTTAGCATTCCACCATCATCTTTGTATATAGGCTATCCATAATACGCTGTTAGCATTCCACCCTAATTTTTGTATATTGGCTATCCACATTACACTGTCAGCCATCCTCCATCATCTTTGTATGTAGGCTATCCACAATACACTGATAGCAATCCAGCGTCATATTTGTATATAGGCTATCCACAATATACTATTAGCATTCCACCGTCATCATTGTATATTGGCTATCCACAATACATTGTCAGCCATCCTCCATCATCTTTGTATATAGGCTATCCACAATACACTGTCAGCAATCCAGCGTCATCTTTGTATATAGGCTATCCACAATACACTGTTAGCATTCCACCATCATCTTTGTATATACGCTATCCAGAATACCCTGTTAGCATTCCACCATCATCTTTGTATATAGGCTATCCACAATACACTGTTAGCATTCCACCATCATCTTCGTATATAGGCTATCCACAATACACTGACAGAAATCCACCATCATCTTTGTATTTAGGCTATCCACAATACACTGTCATCAATACAGCGTCATCTTTGTATATAGGCTATCCACAATACACTGTCAGCATTCCACCGTCATCTTTGTATATAGGCTATCCACAATACACAGTTAGCATTCCACCATCTTTTTTGTATATAGGCTATCCTCAATACACTGTCAGCAATCCACCGTCATCTTTGTATATAGGCTATCCACAATAAACTGACAGCATTCCACCATCATCTTTGTATATAGGCTATCCACAATTCACTGTTAGCATTCCACCATCATCTTTGTATATAGGCTATCCACAATACACTGCCAGCAATCCACCGTCATCTTTGTATATAGGCTATCCACAATACACTGTTAACATTCCACCGTCATCTCTGTATATAGGCTATCCACAATACACTGTCAGCAATCCACCATCATCTCTGTATATAGGCTATCCACAATACACTGTTAGCAATCCACCATCATCTTTGTATATAGGCTACCAACAATACACTGTCAGCAATCCACCATTATCTTTGTATGAAGGCTATCCCAATAAAGTGTCAGCAATCAACCATCATCTTTGTATATAGGCTATCCACAATACACTGTCAGCATTCCACCGTCATCTTTGTATATAGGCTATCCACAATACACTGTTAGCTTTCCACCGTCATCTTTGTATATAGGCTATCCACAATACACTGTCAGCAATCCACCATCATCTCTGTATGTAGGCTATCCACAATACACTGACAGCAATCCACCACCATCTTTGTACCCAGGTTATCCACAATGCACTGTCAGCAATCCACCATCATCTCTGTATATAGGCTATCCACAATACACTGTCAGAATCCACCATCATCTTTGTATATAGGCTATCCACAATCACTGTCAGAAATCCACCGTCATCTTTGTATATAGGCTATCCACAATACACTGTCAGCATTCCACCGTCATCTTTGTATGTATGCTATCCACAATACACTGTTTGCATTCCACCATCATCTTTGTATATAGGCTATCCACAATACACTGTTAGCATTCCACCATCATCTTTGTATATAGGCTATCCACAATACAATGTCAGAAATCCACCATCATCTTTGTATATAGGCTATCCACAATACAATGTCAGCAATCCACCGTCATCTTTGTATATAGGCTATCCACAATACACTGTTAGCATTCCACCGTCATCTTTGTATATAGGCTATCCACAATACACTGTTAGCATTCCACCATCATCTTTGTATATAGGCTATCCACAATACACTCTTAGCATTCCACCGTCATCTTTGTATATAGGCTATCCACAATACACTGTCAGCAATCCACCGTCATCTCTGTATATAGGCTATCCTCGATAAACTGTCAGCAATCCACCATTACCTCTGTATATAGGCCATCCACAATACACTGTCAGCATTACACCGTCATCTCTATATATAGGCTATCCACGATAAATTGTCAGGAATCCACCGTCATTTTTGTATATAGGCTATCCACAATACACTGTCTGCATTCCACCGTCATCTTTGTATATAGGCTATCCACAATACACTGTTAGCATTCCACCATCATCTTTGTATATAGGCTATCCACAATACACTGTTAGCATTCCACCATCATCTTTGTATATAGGCTATCCACAATACAATGTCAGAAATCCACCATCATCTTTGTATATAGGCTATCCACAATACAATGTCAGCAATCCACCGTCATCTTTGTATTTAGGCTATCCACAATACACTGTTAGCATACATCCATCATCATTGTATATAGGCTATCCACAATACACTGTTAGCATTCCACCATCATCTTTTGATATAGGCTATCCACAATACACTGTTAGAATTCCACCATCATCTTTGTATATAGGCTATCCACAATTCACTGTCAGCCATCCTCCATCATCTTTGTATATAGGCTATCCACAATACGCTGTTAGCATTCCACCGTCATCTTTGTATATGGGCTATCCACAATACACTGTTAGTCATCCTCCATCATCTTTGTATATATGCTATCCACAATACACTGTTAGCATTCCACCGTCATCTTTGCATATAGGCTATCCGCAATACACTGTCTGCCATCCTCCATCATCTTTGTATATAGTCTATCCACAATACACTGTCAGCAATCCACCGTCATCTTTGTATATAGGCTATCCACAATACACTGTTAGCTTTCCACCGTCGTCTTTGTATATAGGCTATCCACAATACACTGTCAGCAATCCACCACCATCTCTGTATATAGGCTATCCACAAAACACTGTCAGCAATCTACCATCAACTTTGTATCCAGGTTATCCACAATGCACTGTCAGCAATCCACCATCATCTCTGTATATAGGCTATCCACAATACACTGTCAGAATCCACCATCATCTTTGTATATAGGCTATCCACAATCACTGTCCGCAATCCACCGTCATCTTTGTATATAGGCTATCCACAATACACTGTCAGCATTCCACCGTCATCTTTGTATATAGGCTATCCACAATACACTGTTAGCATTCCACCATCATCTTTGTATATAGGCTATCCACAAAACACTGTTAGCATTCCACCGTCATCTTTGTATATAGACTATCCACAATACACTGTCAGCAATCCACCGTCATCTCTGTATATAGGCTATCCACGATTAACTGTCAGCAATCCGGCAGCATCTCTGTAATTATTCTATCCACAATACACGGTCAGCAATCCACCATCATCTCTGTATATGGGCTATCCACAATACACTGTCAGCAATCCACCATCATCTTTATATACAGGCTATCCACAATACACTGTCAGCAATTCCATCATCATCTCTGTATATAGGCTATCCACTATACACTGTCAGCAATCCAGCGTCATCTTTGTATACAGGCTATCCACAATACACTGTCAGCAATCCAGTATCATCTTTGTATATAGGCTATCCACAATACACTGTTAGATTTCCACCGTCATCTTTGCATATAGGCTATCCACAATACACCGACAGAAATCCACCATCATCTTTGTATTTCGGCTATCCACAATACACTGTCAGCAATCCAGCGTCATCTTTGTATATAGGCTATCCACAATACACTGTTAGCATTCCACCATCATCTTTGTATACTGGCTATCCACAATACACTGTCAGCATTCAACCATCATCTTTGTATATAGGCTATCCACAATACACTGTCAGCAATCCGGCATCATCTCTGTAATTAGGGTATCCACAATACACTGTCATTAATCCACCATCATCTCTGTATATAGGCTATCCACAATACACTGGCAGCAATCCACCATCGTCTTTATATACATGCTATCCAAAATACACTGTCAGCAATTCCACCATCATCTCTGTATATAGGCTATCCACTATACACTGTCAGCAATCCAGCGTCATCTTTGTATACAGGCTATCCACAATACACTGTCAGCAATCCACCGTCATCTTTGTATATAGGCTATCCACAATACGCTGTCAGCCATCCTCCATCATCTTTGTACACAGGCTATCCACAATACACTGTCAGCAATCCAGCGTCATCTCTGTATACAGGCTATCCACTATACACAGTTAGCATTCCACCGTCATCTTTGTATATAGGCTTTCCACAATACACTGACAGAAATCTACCATCATCTCTGCATATCGGCTATCCACAATACACTGTTAGCATTCCACCATCATCTTTGTATATAGGCTATCCACAATTCACTGTTAGCATTCCACCATCATCTTTGTATATAGGCTATCCACAATACACTGTCAGCAATCCAGCGTCATCTTTGTATATAGGCTATCCACAATACACTGTCAGCAATCCACCGTCATCTTTGTATATAGGCTATCCACAATACACTGTCAGCCATCCTTCATCATCTTTGTATACAGGCTATCCACAATACACTGTTACCAATCCACCATCATCTTTGCATATAGGCTATCCACAATACACTGTCAGCCATCCTTCATCATCTTTGTATACAGGCTATCCACAATACACTGTTACCAATCCACCATCATCTTTGTATATAGGCTATCCACAATACACTGTTAGCATTCCACCATCATCTTTGTATATAGGCTATCCACAATTCACTGTTAGCATTCCACCATCATCTTTGTATATAGGCTACCCACAATACACTCTTAGCATTCCACTGTCATCTTTGTATATAGCTATCCACAATACATTGTCAGCCATCCTCCATCATCCTTGTATATAGGCAATCCACAATACACTGTCAGACATTCTCCATCATCTTTGTATATAAGCTATCCACAATGCATTGTCAGCAATCCAGCGTCATCTTGGTATATAGGCTATCCACAATACACTGTTAGCATTCCACCATCATCTTTGTATATAGGCTATCCACAATACACTACTAGCATTCCACCATCATCTTTGTATATAGGCTGTCCACAATATACATTTAGCATTCCACCGTCATCTTTGTATATAGGCTATCCACAATACACTGTCAGCAATCCTGCGTTATCTTTGTTTATAGGCTATCCACACTACACTGTTAGCATTCCACCAACATCTTTGTATATAGGCTATCCAAAATACACTGTCAGCAATCCAGCGTTATCTTTGTATATAGGCTATACACAATACACTGTTAGCATTCCATCATCATCTTTGTATATAGGCTATCCACAATACACTATTAACATTCCACCATCATCTTTGTATATAGGCTGTCCACAATACACTTTTAGCATTCCACCGTCATCTTTGTATATACGCTATCCACAATACGCTGTTAGCATTCCACCGTCATCTTTGTATATAGGCTATCCACAATACACTGTTAACATTCCACCGTCATCTTTGTATATAGGCTATCCACAATACACTGTTATCAATCCACCGTCATCTTTGTATATAGGCTATACACTATACGCTGTTAGCAATCCACCATCATCTTTGTATATAGGCTATCCACAATACACTGTTAGCATTCCACCATCATCTTTGTATATAGGCTATCCACAATACACTGTTAGCATTCCACCGTCATCTTTGCATATAGGCTATCCACAATACACTGTAAGCATTCCACCGTCATCTTTGTATATAGGCTATCCACAATACACTGTAAGCATTCCACCGTCATCTTTGTGATGCGCCCTTATCCTATAGGCCCCAGGCTAAGTTCGCATGGTTCTTCGTCATGCAGAGTGTATATCGTTTAAATGAGCTTCAAATTACAGAGGAGATGGAAACCGGATTGCATATTATTTAATCATGGCAAGCGCCCGATCTGGGTTGGAAGTCGAGATCATGTACGTCGCAGACAGTACCAGCGACGTATTGCCTAAAGTTTGCCAATACAGCGAAGTCTAGAACATATTTCTATGCTACGCATTGGCCAGAGCAGGTGCAACATTCCAAGGACTTCTTGGGAAGCTGACCTCAATAATTTGTTCTCGTATGTTCTACGCTACGCCGCATGTTAGCAAAGCCCCGCCCCTAAATCACTAAATAAATAAATTGTGACAATACGATAACACCCAGGATCGAACCCTTAACGTCATTAAACCTGGAATATTCCTAAGATTTTTCGCCAGTCATCAAACTGAATAGATCATCATGATATCATTAAATCGATGATCAAGGAAATTAGTTTCTTACGCCAACAGTCTGGGGTGGAGAGTTTGGTTGCGCTGGTAGGGATAGCGTCCATGTCGTCAGAAATAGTGCCAGGGGACGCAAGATGGATTTTTGTGGAAGCCACGATCGAATGTCAGTGACAATATGATAATAATACGACCTTATTATCAATATTAATTTGCATATATTGTGAAGATGGTGTGCGGTCTGAAAGAAGAGCTCCCGACAGCGTATGAAGATTAGTGTTGACCGCCGCCATGTGAAAGATATACCCCCGCACTCTCGTGGTCGCAGGAGTTATTTGGCAGTAGTCTGGAGTAGTTTCGCGTGAGCAGTGCTGCGTAGTGAGTCAGAGTCCGGTTCGCTAGTTGGTTGGTGACAAACGGCGGGCGAGGAAGATCGTCGCATAACTACGGGCAGTTAGCAGTGGGAGCACGCCGAGCTAAAATAATATTGCACCACAATTTGTAAAGTACAAAGGGGACGATATTTAAAGAGACATAAATTATGTAAAATAAAGTATTCATATGCGGGAAAGCAATATATTCGCTCAAATTTATATAGTAGACTTTCCACGCCAAGGGCAGAGACGGTGTTAGCAGACGCAGGAGTGAGGAAGACGTAGAAGGACAATCGAGGTCCGAACCGGAGTCCAGTTGAACCGGCACGTCATCTACGAGCTCACCATTCGAAGGGAAATACGCGTAGAATCGGTCAACCCACGGCATCGTGAAGAAAGAACTAGTGAGATAGAAATACGTGTGGTTATATTGCGCAATCCCTGCAAAGTGTATAAAGTGTCTAGAATAATAAATTACGTGTTTATTAGGGTACTAGTATGTGATACCTTATGAAAGTGTCGATAATAGTTTGTGAAGAGAATCAAGTGAGACGCAGCGAAATTATGGTGAAGAATTAATCAGTGTAATAATGTATTCAATGATGATGTGTAATTGTGATATCATGTAGAGCCCTGGAGGGGAGCTGTGAAGGACCCCTGCTGAAAGGAATGACGGCAGCTGACAGGAGATCACGATGAGTACTAATCTTTGATTATATTAAGTCATTGTTTATGGGTGTATTCTTAGGATTATCATAGTTGTGTAAATAATATGTTAGTGATTAATTTTTGAAGTTAGATTTATTTTGCTTAGATATGTGCGCACGTGATGACGCGACGCTGTTGATTTATTTTGAGATGCTTGGCAGAAAGAACGCTCACATGTCGTACATGTTGGATACACTGGTAGGAATGTATGTTTATTTATTTGCTAAAGTATGTGTATTTCAGCCCAGGAAAAGACGGAAGAAGCCCAGAGTGAGGCATGTGGTTTTGGGTAAGAAAGAGAGAGAGATTCTAACATTCTTTTTTTTACGGACACAATAATAACACAAGTTATTAATAATAATAATAATATTAATAATAATAATAACACGAATAATGGAGGGGAATTTTTAATTCCGTAATGCTGGTATTTTGATTTCACACCTGGTGAGATATTTATTTAGCTAAGTTACGCCCTGGGAGTAAGCTAGGAACGTTACCTTTGCGTCTCCAATATATTTGCTCTAATCAGGTAAGATACGATTTGTGAGAGAGTGCACTGAACAACTGTCTGAGTGTTTTGGAACATGTATGAGCATTGGGTCGTGGTGATATGTAGAAATGTTATGATAAAGGCATGCAAAATATGGTATTGGGATGGTCCCATGTCATTTCAGGTAAGCTACGACGAATGAAAGAAAAAGAAAATGGTAAGGATTATGAAATATGTACAGTTAGGCTGTAGCGGACATCGCCATGTGTCCCATGATGTCGCCAACTGAAAATAAAAAGGTAAGAAGTGTGTATTGAGGCATGCCATAAGATAAGAGGTAAAGCCGAACGGCGCTTGTAATTATTTGAGTGAAATGATGAACCACGATTGGGTATGTTCCAAAGTTTATACTACGCTCAGCTTCGAACAGGAGACCACTAGGCTTACGAGACTAGCTGCTCGTATTTTTTTTTCATTTCGCTTAGTTGGTGCGAGATTAATAGGATGCTGTTGGTTACCACTGGGTGTGTTGGCTCAACACATGTTTGTCCTAGGCCAAGGTCATTTGACGTTTCCCCTTTCATTTTGGATAACGGTATTTCCGTCACTCCGCTCTTGGCCGTGTAGAGAGCCGAGCTTTTAATAAATCATAGGTTTCCTGTACTGAGTTTAAGTCTGTGTTTGTTGAGCACATTTTTGAACTGATAATAATAATAATTATATAATCAATGGATTCTGTAAAAGGGTACGAATATCCATTGACCTTTCGCGTCCTAGCGTCATTGCAAACTAACATCACTGTGGGAATAATATTGGATAATAATAATAATACTAATAATAATAATAATAATAATAATAATAATAATTATATAATCAATGGATTCTGTAAAAGGGTACGAATATCCATTGACCTTTCGCGTCCTAGCGTCATTGCAAACTAACATCACTGTGGGAATAATATTGGATAATACTAATAATAATAATAATAATAATAATAATAATAATAATAATGATAGTTAAGTAATTAATTTGATAATGGTGTTCTACGGAAGGGTGCAGGTATTCATTAACCATTTGAGGTAGAAGTGTATTCTCTCTCTGATACTAGCGACGGTTGCAGATATGCCATGCCCGAAACAGGTAAGTGGAGGTCCTTACTTCGAGACCTATTTGTGTACATATTTTGTGAATATATTTTGTAGATACAGTTGTGCCATGCCTTTATTTACAGTGTCGGGGAAACATCGTTGTCACCTACACTCATCGTTGTTTCCAAATGTTATTGATCACCGTACGAAGTGTGAGCATAGAATATTCTTATTATTGCATAGATGCAAATTTGCATATAGTCCAGCGTTCATTTTTAGTCTTTGGGTTTTGTCTTATATAAGAGGATATTTGAGGGGATATTGCAAGCATCTCAGTTATTGTATATTAGTATAGTTAACATACACCCATAAACTCTGACAGACAGTATCGAATTCGAGACCCGAAATGAGGTATCGAATCTTGAGTTCGATTCTTGGATAATCGTGTTCTCATGCATTGGTGTTTATTATAATGTGCCAGTATAGCATATCTCAAGTCCTATTGTGGTGTACATCTGTTGCATACACGAGAGCTCATAAATAAATGTACCAATTTTATATCCATAGAATAAAAAGGGGGCAAGGCTTGTGTTAAGAGTTTGGATGCATAAGAAGTGTATCTTTATGAGAGTACTTTTAATCCATACAAGGGATCATACAGGCGATATTGCCAGATTATATTTAGATGTTGGATCATGTTTGAAAGGCCCTTGCTTAGTAGTGTGATGCACAAATGATTTAATTAAAGTAATGTTAATTTACATGGTACATTACGTTATGGTGAGATGACATGATACTTGATGTAATGAGCTCACAGTGTGGAGTTTTCAATGAGTATAATACTGATTGTAGTGAGATCAGATCATAATTTTGCTTACGTGTTTGATCAAAGATGGATTAATTAATTTATGTAATTATTAATTTGAATAAGTGTTAATGGTCTTTAATTGGATTGATATTTCCCAATCGGGATTCAATGATTTGATTGATCGCTTTGATCCACTTAATTAATCAAATTGATTATGTAATTAATTTAATTGATATCCAATTAATTTAAATTTTGATTTTGATCATTTTTTTTATTCAATTTTGTTATTTTTGGAATCCGTTCGGATTGATTTTGATAATTTGTGATTTTGAGTAGGTTATTTTGGAGTTTTAAACTTATTTTGGATTTGCTTCAGAATTTCATGATTTATTAGTTTACTTTCGCCTTAATTCATTTCTCGTTAAGATTTTGATTTTCTTATTTGGATATTTTGTTTTACTCTTTCTTTTTTTGGTTTGTATTTGTTTATTTAGTGTTAATAAAGTTTGCTTTCCTTTTATTTGAATTATGTGTGTGATGATTCATTGATCAGCCCTATCGATCTTCCAAATGGTGTATGCCAGGACAGTTGTTAGCTTCAAGTAGGAACGCTCCGCCCCCGAGGAATGAATCCTGTCCTGAAGGTCCCATGTTCAAAAGGGTACATAGGGCATGGGTAGATTGTTATCTATCCTTTCGTCGAATTTCTTTTATTTATGGAAGATCATAGTGGTTAACACACACAGACGCATTCGGGTGACCTGCATACTATGATTTATTGTGTGATGCCTATTCGTACGGCATGGTAGATGCGTTTGAGCTTCATGCATCCGTATGGGGTTGATATCCCGAAGTATCCCCGACGGCATTAGCTGCCCCGGCGGGAATCCCAATCTAGGGATAATCCCGCGAAACCCGGCCATCCCTGGTGGAGCGGCCGAACCGTGGCGCCCAACGTGATAGGGGCAGATGCTTGAAGCATTCGTGGAACTCAATCAATTAACAGTTACTGTGTTTCAGAATTATTGCTATTTTAACATTTTAATTACACAGTAAGCTGAATAAAACCCTTTAAAGTTTCGATATTGAGTTTCCATGAGGGACTCATAGAGCCTTATTTGGTGAGGTTTACGGAAGGCATTAATTTATTTGTAAAATTGATGTTTTTCAAGAGTCCACGAAATTTTGTTGTTGTATACGGGGATTAGATTTTTTTACTTTATTAACACTGCGCGATTAATTACTTAAATTCAAGAGAGGAGGATATTGTTTGGTTGAAACAGATACTCATTGAAGGATTCACATGAAGGATTGAGATGTGCTATGCATTTGTGTAGTTGTAGTCGTTGTTCAGCATGGGTTGGTGCAGCTCCGTTTATTTACATTGATTGTAATGGCGTCTTTAGAAGACATTAAGGCTCTGATGGAGCAGATGAGTGGAGAACAATTAGCACAGTTAGCACAACAGGGAGCGCAATTAACAGAACAGATAGCGCAGTTGAAGGTTGAAACTCAAGAACAGTTAACACAACAGGGAGCGCAATTAAGAAATGACATTCAAGAACAGATAACACAACAGGGGGCTTACTTGACACAACAATTAGGTCAGTTGAGGGTTGACAATGAGACACAATTCGATGACATTAGGTCGGAAATGAGTCGAATAAGTCGCACCTGCGAACAAAACAATGTGCAAATGCGAGAACACAGGGCTGCAATTGAGAGTCAGGTCGATAGTCTTACCCAGAGAATAACAGCATTGGAAATCGGTACACAGGCACAGATATCCACAGTTGAGAAGGGACTCGTTGCTGCACGAGCAGACATTGATGAGTTACAATACGGCCATATGGAAACATCAACTAGAATCGAATCAGTTGAGATTGACGTTTCCAAGTTCAAAGAAGAAGTCAAAGAAACCTGGCGAGTGATAAGAGAGGAATTAAAGGAATGTCAGGAAGGAAAAGGTGAGGCATGGATTCAGGATAGAGAAGATCTCAGGAGAGACAGGGAGATGGCATACGAGGACCTTCGTAAGGAAATTAAGGAAGAAAATAAGAACATGTTGCGAGAATTTGGGGAAGATAAAAAGAGACGTCACAGAGTGGAAATGGATCTGTTATCTCGACTCGAGAAACAGGAGAACAAGCAGGCCAAAAATGAAGTAAAGATTTCGATACAAGATAGAGCCATAACTGACCTACAGATGGGGACGGTCAGACCAGCAACAGAGACCCATAGAGCGGATAAAATAGGATTCCAGGAACAGCTCAACCTCGGAGATGATGGGAGGCCCTATAGTCCTGAATTTCGAGACATAAGAGGACATACGTCAACGCCAGTGGAGCAAAACGTGACTACTCAAGTGGTGCAAGTCATCCGGATGAATGACGATCGGCCAAATAAATTTTCTGGCACAACAAACGTCACGCCAAAAGGTTTTCTCCGGGAGGTAATGGAGTATATAAAGGAGACCAAGGTTCCTGAAGACCGTCAGCTAAGAACAGTGGAAAAGCTTCTGACTGGTAACGCTCTACAGTGGTTCAGGAGTTTCCGTTACACATTCAACACCATGGAGGAATTCCGGGAAGTATTTTTAAAGAAGTACTGGAGCTTATCAGCTCAACAGAATTTGCGGGCTGAGTTGTACGCTCGTCGATACAGTACGACATCCCCAACGAAATACTCTGAGTATTTCATAACCCAATTGCACAGGATGAAGGAACTTGACATGCCACCGTCGGAGGAGGAAATGGTAACAGCAATTGAAAAACAGCTACCACTTGCGGTACAACAGATCATGGCGACGGCAGATGTAAAAACCGCGGTGCGTGCAGAGGAAATACTTCGCCATTTGGATGAAACCACGGTGCACAGTCCGCAACGCACACATCGGACAGTAGAAAATGTCAATTCGGCTGAAATCTCGGAGCCACTTTGTAAACGACGAAAAGGAATGAATGCTGACGCCATGGTAAAACAAACGAGATGGGAACAACAAGGACGCCAGAATCCTGGATATGGAACCCAACAGCCTGAGATGCCTCAGAATGCTGGATGGAGACGCGAATGGAAATACAGCGGAACATGGAGAGCGGATAGAGGAACATCTAGGCCCAACCCTTGGAGAGGAAGAGGTTTCTGGAGAGGCAGATCCTCATGGACTCGAGGAGGAAGACCATGGAAAAATCGGAGGCCGCATCCATCGCATCAAGAAGAGATGGAACGATGGCATCGAGGAACACAAAGATACCTGGATGAGCTCCAAGCCCAAGATTTACGGAAGGAAGAAGAAGAGGATAAGTGGACGAGAGGTATGGAAGCGAGGCAGAATCCGGACGTAGTGGAAACTGGGGCCGAAAGTCTAGAATTTCAGGCTAGCCAGAGGTCTAGAGGACAAAACACTAGGGAAGCGTCCCAAGATTTAAAAAAACGTCAATTTTAGGCCATCAGGACGATGCAGACAATCTAAATGGGTCGTATAGATACATGGTTGTCGCTCAGATAAGTGACTGGGTGGTGAAAGAAGAGGAATTGACCGAGGATCTAAAGGGGCCAGAAATCAAAGTTATTAGAGAATTACCGGTCATACATGCCCGAGTAGGAGGCTTAACTGTCAAATGCATGGTGGATACAGGAGCTAGCATTAGCATAGTCTCACAAGCATTGGTGAATGAGTTGGGAAAGCATTTTAAGATCCCAATCTTGCCCCTGTCCAATGTCAAAATTAAAGGTATCATTCCAGACAAATCCACCACATGCAAATTTCAAACTTTTCTAGATATTGACGTGCAAGGGTACAGCATGCCACACCCATTCCTCATAATGAGCAAAGTAAGTTATAATGTAATCTTAGGGGCAGACTTTATTCGGGAATATGGTGCCGTCATTGATTTGGCCAATAGAATCATCCAATTTAAAATTGTGGACGAGGACCGTGCCATGAAGATCCCGTTGAATCCGGACGTTCCCAGAAATTCGGAAGAGATATGGATGGTGCAGAGTTGCAGCAGGTTGAATCAACGGCTCAATGACATTGACGACGAATTAATAAGACCCGAGATATGGACCACGACCACAGAGGATGAGGTCGAAGGGCTTGAGGCAAAATTTGCAGAGAAAATGCAAGAGGCAAAAATTAGTGATGACGATCGGATAAAGCTGGGGGAGATATTGAAACGGCATCGACAAGTTTTTGATTCTAAGCCCGGGAGGATCAAAGGGTTTAAATATGCGATGCAAATTAATGACTGGTCACCTTTCAAGAAAAAGGCATACCCTGTTGCTGAAAAATACGTCAAAGAAGTTGCCGCGACTCTGAAGAAGATGGAAGAAGGAGGTGTGATCGCCAGGATGGCTACTCCTTTTGTGAACCCCTTGGTGGTAGTTTTGAAACCCAACGGGACAGTGCGAGTCTGTTTGGACGCACGAGAAATAAACGAGAGATTGATCCCAGAATATGATCAGGCTCCACCAATCAAGGAGATAATCCGAAAGTTCAGGAACAAGGTCTATTTCAGTTCAATTGACTTAACGAGTAGTTATCATCACCTGGAGTTGGATGAAAGATCACAACTGCTCACAGGGTTTCTGTTTGATCAGCAGACCTATGTATTTCAGAGGTTACCATTTGGCATTAAGACGGCCGGGTCGGCGTTAATCAGGGCTCTCGAGCGTAATCTGATGCCAGAAGTCAAGAGCATAACCACCCGATACGTGGACGACATCTTACTGGCTTCTGAAGATTTGGATGAACACTTATCAAACTTGGAGAAGTTATTAGCTAACCTCGAACAGGCAAATTTCAAAATCAACATTGAGAAGTCTCATTTTTGCCAAAGAGAAGTCTTATATTTGGGTCATGTTATTGATGGTGAAGGTATCAGCCCGAATCCAGCTAAATTGGAAGCAATTCGGAACTTCCCGAAGCCTACGAGAGTGAAGCATGTTCGCCAATTTTTGGGCATATGTACCTTCTTCGCTGATCATTGTCCGGGGTATACAGAGATAATGGCTCCACTCCAAAATATGCTGCACAAGAACAACCGATGGGCATGGAATGATGAATGCGATAGCGCTTTTAGGAAGGCCAAGGAATTATTAACCGGAAGCATTAAGTTGGGTTACCCTGATTTTACACGTCAGTTCATCATACAAACTGACGCATCACAAATTGGAGTCGGTGCGATGTTATACCAGGAAGACCCGGAAAATCCTCAGACTAAAACTTACCTAGCTTTCGCAAGTCGCAAATTGAGGACACATGAGATGAATTATACTATCACAGAGCGAGAGTTGTTGTCTATAATATTCGCTCTACAACAGTGGAGAAAAATTGTGTATGGATTCAAAATTCTCATCAGAACAGACCATAGAAGCCTGGTTTTTCTATTGAAAACGCCGATGGCAGGAGAAAGGGTCAACAGGTGGTCGCTGTACGTCCAGCAGTTTGACATCACCATTGAGCACTATCCGGGAAGACTCAACCTAATACCGGATATTCTAAGCCGAAATCCAGATCAAGAGGATCAGATTGAGTCTGTGAACCAAATTGAACTCACCCGGTCAGATCAAGAATTTTTGGAAAAATTAGGGGGTATCAAAATTGAACAAGAGAAGGATCCTTGGATGAACATGATCATAAATTACTTCAAGAAAAAGTTACAACCTGGAACTCCCGCATTCATCGAGGCAGAGAAAATTTCTGATAATTATATGTGGTATAACGAATTGTTACACAAGTTCGTAGACGCAGATCGTACCAAATTGAGGATTATGGTGCCGCCCTCATTGCAAAAAGGGTTGGTGTGGCACGCACATCGTATTTCAGGTCATGGTGGAATTGACAAAACTAGCGCTTTAATCCAGGAGACATTTGTGTGGCCGAAGTTACGTGAGACCACCCAAAGAACACTAAAGACGTGTGACCAATGTCAAAGAGTGAAGCCCAACTCGTTTTTGATGAAACAGTATCCGAAACCATTATTGCCTCAAAAGCCGTGTGAGCTCATCGCCATGGATGGATACGGTCCATTGCCCAAAGGCAGAAGGGGATGTAAATACATCTTGGTCAGCATAGACGTATTTTCGAAATACGTGGTCTTATGCCCTCTTCAGAAGATGAATACCCGTCAGGTTTTGAACCGAATCAAAGCTAAAGTAATTCCCACGTTTGGAGAGATAGAATTTTGCCTCACGGACCACGGAAGTTATTTCACCAGCGCCGAATTTAGACGGGAAATGGCAAGGTTGAATATTCGACACGTCCTAAGCTCTGTTCGTCACCCGGAGGGAAATCCGTCGGAACGAATTATGAGAGAAATTGCCAAGTTCTGTCGAATATACTGTCCACAACAACACTGGAAATGGGTGGATGTATTGCCGATAATCGAGTCGTGTATCAATAATACCATACACGAAAGCACGGGTCGGATTCCCGCGGTTGTGCATTTCAACCGACACCCTGATCGACCATGGAATAATGTTGTACCGTGTCCGGTAGACGCCAGACTGAGCCATGAGTTAGTGATCAGAGACACAGCGTCATATTTGGAGAAACAGGCTGAGCGCCGTTTAAGAAGGGTGAGGAATAGGAGGTTTCATCGACCACTTGAATTGGAAGAACTAGTACGCGTGAAGAAGCCGGCAACATCTGATCCTCAGGCACGAGTATATGCTAAATTTTGTGAGTTGTTCCATGGACCGTACAAGATTACCAAGGTGATTGGGAACAATGCGTACAAGGTCAAACATCTGGAAACAGGAGTGGAAGCAATCTACAACGCTCAGAATCTGAAGGTTTATTACCCAATGGGAGAAGAAGATACGGGCCAACAAGTCAATGTTATTGAGGAAGAGAAGGAATGATCGGAAGGTCAGCGTACTCAACATTTAAACGATGCATGACAGAGTAACTATTAAGAAGGGAGATGAAGTTAATAAATCTCGAAAAACCATCACATCCTGTAGATAGTTTTTCGAAACCCAAGGAGGGGGAAGATGCGCCCTTATCCTATAGGCCCCAGGCTAAGTTCGCATGGTTCTTCGTCATGCAGAGTGTATATCGTTTAAATGAGCTTCAAATTACATAGGAGATGGAAACCGGATTGCATATTATTTAATCATGGCAAGCGCCCGATCTGGGTTGGAAGTCGAGCTCATGTACGTCGCAGACAGTACCAGCGACGTATTGCCTAAAGTTTGCCAATACAGCGAAGTCTAGAACATATTTCTATGCTACGCATTGGCCAGAGCAGGTGCAACATTCCAAGGACTTCTTGGGAAGCTGACCTCAATAATTTGTTCTCGTATGTTCTACGCTACGCCGCATGTTAGCAAAGCCCCGCCCCTAAATCACTAAATAAATAAATTGTGACAATACGATAACACCCAGGATCGAACCCTTAACGTCATTAAACCTGGAATATTCCTAAGATTTTTCGCCAGTCATCAAACTGAATAGATCATCATGATATCATTAAATCGATGATCAAGGAAATTAGTTTCTTACGCCAACAGTCTGGGGTGGAGAGTTTGGTTGCGCTGGTAGGGATAGCGTCCATGTCGTCAGAAATAGTGCCAGGGGACGCAAGATGGATTTTTGTGGAAGCCACGATCGAATGTCAGTGACAATATGATAATAATACGACCTTATTATCAATATTAATTTGCATATATTGTGAAGATGGTGTGCGGTCTGAAAGAAGAGCTCCCGACAGCGAATGAAGATTAGTGTTGACCACCGCCATGTGAAAGATATACCCCCGCACTCTCGTGGTCGCAGGAGTTAGTTGGCAGTAGTCTGGAGTAGTTTCGCGTGAGCAGTGCTGCGTAGTGAGTCAGAGTCCGGTTCGCTAGTTGGTTGTTGACAAACGGCGGGCGAGGAAGATCGTCGCATAACTACGGGCAGTTAGCAGTGGGAGCACGCCGAGCTAAAATAATATTGCACCACAATTTGTAAAGTACAAAGGGGACGATATTTAAAGAGACATAAATTATGTAAAATAAAGTATTCATATGCGGGAAAGCAATATATTCGCTCAAATTTATATAGTAGACTTTCCACGCCAAGGGCAGAGACGGTGTTAGCAGACGCAGGAGTGAGGAAGACGTAGAAGGACAATCGAGGTCCGAACCGGAGTCCAGTTGAACCGGCACGTCATCTACGAGCTCACCATTCGAAGGGAAATACGCGTAGAATCGGTCAACCCACGGCATCGTGAAGAAAGAACTAGTGAGATAGAAATACGTGTGGTTATATTGCGCAATCCCTGCAAAGTGTATAAAGTGTCTAGAATAATAAATTACGTGTTTATTAGGGTACTAGTATGTGATACCTTATGAAAGTGTCGATAATAGTTTGTGAAGAGAATCAAGTGAGACGCAGCGAAATTATGGTGAAGAATTAATCAGTGTAATAATGTATTCAATGATGATGTGTAATTGTGATATCATGTAGAGCCCTGGAGGGGAGCTGTGAAGGACCCCTGCTGAAAGGAATGACGGCAGCTGACAGGAGATCACGATGAGTACTAATCTTTGATTATATTAAGTCATTGTTTATGGGTGTATTCTTAGGATTATCATAGTTGTGTAAATAATATGTTAGTGATTAATTTTTGAAGTTAGATTTATTTTGCTTAGATATGTGCGCACGTGATGACGCGACGCTGTTGATTTATTTTGAGATGCTTGGCAGAAAGAACGCTCACATGTCGTACATGTTGGATACACTGGTAGGAATGTATGTTTATTTATTTGCTAAAGTATGTGTATTTCAGCCCAGGAAAAGACGGAAGAAGCCCAGAGTGAGGCATGTGGTTTTGGGTAAGAAAGAGAGAGAGAGATTCTAACATTCTTTTTTTTTACGGACACAATAATAACACAAGTTATTAATAATAATAATAATATTAATAATAATAATAACACGAATAATGGAGGGGAATTTTTAATTCCGTAATGCTGGTATTTTGATTTCACACCTGGTGAGATATTTATTTAGCTAAGTTACGCCCTGGGAGTAAGCTAGGAACGTTACCTTTGCGTCTCCAATATATTTGCTCTAATCAGGTAAGATACGATTTGTGAGAGAGTGCACTGAACAACTGTCTGAGTGTTTTGGAACATGTATGAGCATTGGGTCGTGGTGATATGTAGAAATGTTATGATAAAGGCATGCAAAATATGGTATTGGGATGGTCCCATGTCATTTCAGGTAAGCTACGACGAATGAAAGAAAAAGAAAATGGTAAGGATTATGAAATATGTACAGTTAGGCTGTAGCGGACATCGCCATGTGTCCCATGATGTCGCCAACTGAAAATAAAAAGGTAAGAAGTGTGTATTGAGGCATGCCATAAGATAAGAGGTAAAGCCGAACGGCGCTTGTAATTATTTGAGTGAAATGATGAACCACGATTGGGTATGTTCCAAAGTTTATACTACGCTCAGCTTCGAACAGGAGACCACTAGGCTTACGAGACTAGCTGCTCGTATTTTTTTTTTCATTTCGCTTAGTTGGTGCGAGATTAATAGGATGCTGTTGGTTACCACTGGGTGTGTTGGCTCAACACATGTTTGTCCTAGGCCAAGGTCATTTGACGTTTCCCCTTTCATTTTGGATAACGGTATTTCCGTCACTCCGCTCTTGGCCGTGTAGAGAGCCGAGCTTTTAATAAATCATAGGTTTCCTGTACTGAGTTTAAGTCTGTGTTTGTTGAGCACATTTTTGAACTGATAATAATAATAATTATATAATCAATGGATTCTGTAAAAGGGTACGAATATCCATTGACCTTTCGCGTCCTAGCGTCATTGCAAACTAACATCACTGTGGGAATAATATTGGATAATAATAATAATACTAATAATAATAATAATAATAATAATAATAATAATAATAATAATAATTATATAATCAATGGATTCTGTAAAAGGGTACGAATATCCATTGACCTTTCGCGTCCTAGCGTCATTGCAAACTAACATCACTGTGGGAATAATATTGGATAATACTAATAATAATAATAATAATAATAATAATAATGATAGTTAAGTAATTAATTTGATAATGGTGTTCTACGGAAGGGTGCAGGTATTCATTAACCATTTGAGGTAGAAGTGTATTCTCTCTCTGATACTAGCGACGGTTGCAGATATGCCATGCCCGAAACAGGTAAGTCGAGGTCCTTACTTCGAGACCTATTTGTGTACATATTTTGTGAATATATTTTGTAGATACAGTTGTGCCATGCCTTTATTTACAGTGTCGGGGAAACATCGTTGTCACCTACACTCATCGTTGTTTCCAAATGTTATTGATCACCGTACGAAGTGTGAGCATAGAATATTCTTATTATTGCATAGATGCAAATTTGCATATAGTCCAGCGTTCATTTTTAGTCTTTGGGTTTTGTCTTATATAAGAGGATATTTGAGGGGATATTGCAAGCATCTCAGTTATTGTATATTAGTATAGTTAACATACACCCATAAACTCTGACAGACAGTATCGAATTCGAGACCCGAAATGAGGTATCGATAATCGTGTTCTCATGCATTGGTGTTTATTATAATGTGCCAGTATAGCATATCTCAAGTCCTATTGTGGTGTACATCTGTTGCATACACGAGAGCTCATAAATAAATGTACCAATTTTATATCCATAGAATAAAAAGGGGGCAAGGCTTGTGTTAAGAGTTTGGATGCATAAGAAGTGTATCTTTATGAGAGTACTTTTAATCCATACAAGGGATCATACAGGCGATATTGCCAGATTATATTTAGATGTTGGATCATGTTTGAAAGGCCCTTGCTTAGTAGTGTGATGCACAAATGATTTAATTAAAGTAATGTTAATTTACATGGTACATTACGTTATGGTGAGATGACATGATACTTGATGTAATGAGCTCACAGTGTGGAGTTTTCAATGAGTATAATACTGATTGTAGTGAGATCAGATCATAATTTTGCTTACGTGTTTGATCAAAGATGGATTAATTAATTTATGTAATTATTAATTTGAATAAGTGTTAATGGTCTTTAATTGGATTGATATTTCCCAATCGGGATTCAATGATTTGATTGATCGCTTTGATCCACTTAATTAATCAAATTGATTATGTAATTAATTTAATTGATATCCAATTAATTTAAATTTTGATTTTGATCATTTTTTTATTCAATTTTGTTATTTTTGGAATCCGTTCGGATTGATTTTGATAATTTGTGATTTTGAGTAGGTTATTTTGGAGTTTTAAACTTATTTTGGATTTGCTTCAGAATTTCATGATTTATTAGTTTACTTTCGCCTTAATTCATTTCTCGTTAAGATTTTGATTTTCTTATTTGGATATTTTGTTTTACTCTTTCTTTTTTTGGTTTGTATTTGTTTATTTAGTGTTAATAAAGTTTGCTTTCCTTTTATTTGAATTCTGTGTGTGATGATTCATTGATCAGCCCTATCGATCTTCCAAATGGTGTATGCCAGGACAGTTGTTAGCTTCAAGTAGGAACGCTCCGCCCCCGAGGAATGAATCCTGTCCTGAAGGTCCCATGTTCAAAAGGGTACAGTATATAGGCTATCCACAATACACTGTTAGCATTCCACCGTCATCTTTGTATATAGGCTACCCACGATTCACTGTCAGCATTCCACCGTCATCTTTGTATATAGGCTAACCACAATACACTGTTAGCATTCCACCGTCATCTTTGTATATAGGCTATCCACAATACACTGTTAGCATTCCACCGTCATCTTTGTATATAGGCTATCCACAATACACTGTTAGCATTCCACCGTCATCTTTGTATATAGGCTATCCACAATACACTGTTAGAATTCCACCATCATCTCTGTATATAGGCTATCCACAATACACTGTCAGCAATCCACCATCATCTCTGTATATAGGCTATCCACAATACACTTTGAGCAATCAACCATCATCTTTGTATACAGGCTATCCACAATACACTGTCAGCAATCCACCGTCATCTCTGTATATAGGCTATCCACAATACACTGTTAACAATCCACCGTCATCTCGTATATAGGCTATCCACAATACACTGTCAGCAATCCACCATCATCTCTGCATATAGGCTATGCACAATACATTGTTAGCAATCCACCATCATCTTTGTGTATAGGCTATCCACAATACACTGTCAGCAATCCACCATCATCTTTGTATACAGGCTATCCACAATACACTGTCAGCAATCAATCATCATCTTTGTATATAGGCTATCCACAATACACTGTCAGCAATCCACCATCATCTCTGTATATAGGCTATCCACAATACACTGTCAGCAATCCACCATCATCTCTGTATATAGGCTATCCACAATACACTGTCAGAAATCCACCATCATCTTTGTATACAGGCTATCCACAATACACTGTCAGCAATCCACCATCATCTTTGTTAAATAGGCTATCCACAATACACTGTCAGCAATGCACCACCATCTTTGTATATAGGGTATCCATTATAAACTGTCAGCAATTCACCGTCATCTTTGTATATCGGCTATCCACAATACACTGTTAGCATTCCACCATCATCTTTGTATTGTGCCCGTTTGGATCAGGATCCAAATTACCACATTTTGATAAATACCTAAATCAGATAAGCACGAGTAAATCTATCTGAGGGTCTATCTAGAGAAATAATTGGTCTATCTGGCATCCCTGATTTCGGTAATTGTCAAGTATATAAGGAGTGAAATTAGTTTTGGAAACACACACTTTCTTAAAATATCTCAATTTTTTGATAATTAAAATTGATTTTAAATGGCAAAAAATCAAAACACAAACAAACAACACAGTCATTTAAAAAATCAACCTTCCTATCATTCACCACTTCGCAAAACTTGATAATCAGAAATCAGAATCCATCTGATATCGACAACAACAAAAAACATTTTTTTATATATTTACACTAGATAATCACTTTCATTAAAGATTCCGAGTGATTCATCCTATTTACATATCTCGTTGCACATTACGAAGTTTCGTCGTTCGTTGAAGACATACAAAAAATATTTATGCACTTTTCTTTTTTTCTTTTCACAAAAAACAATATATTTTATTCTGTTGATTTATTTGCTAACTCTGTCTTATGAACCTCATATTAAGATTCGGCTTAACAAAGTCGGATGTTAATACGGTCAGTATTTTCAAAAACGTTGTTTCAACAATAAACAAAATTTATAAAATTTTCATCAAATTGAAAATTAAATTACATCTCATTTATCTCTAAGTCTCTTTGTTCCAAATGAATAATGTTCAAAAATAAGAATTTTATCATTTGAAATTTATTATTCATAATTGACATTTATTTGTTATAAACAACACAATTGTTGCAATTTACTCTCAGTTGACTGAGTTTCTTGCCACAACATCTTCTCTCTTAGAATATCTGTGCAATTTTTCACAAAAAATTAAATTTTAAAATTCTCTGAATTTATTATTATTATTAGTTTTAATTATTTCCATAATTCTCTTAGAATTTTATTTACAACAGGGTTTCACTTTTCATCTGGTGAATATTAACTGCTCATATCAAAAGAAAAAATATTTTTATCAATACTCAAAGCACAAAATATAAATATTTAATTATTTATCTTGTTAATCTTTGCATTTTCCAATTATTTGTTTTTCTTAGGTCAGCTTCCTCAAAATCTAAACTCATACTCTTGAAATATTTAGGCATCAGGTTTGGAAAATTGAAGTTGATCCAGATAAAATTTTCATTTCTGAAACCGACAGCTTTAGTGGGATTAGACTATAAATATGGAGCGGTCTAATAATGCCTTACCCTTCTTTTACAATTCAGAGCCCATATGCTCTCCATAAACATTCACAAGACACACACGCATATCCCTGTGTTCGCAAGACAATGGGACTTTAAGCCCTCATAGACGACCCATCTGGCCTCCTCACCAAACTTAAGTGTTGACAATTATATTCACACACTAAACAATTATATTTGACTTCATCTATTATATATTTTATCCACCAACATTTTTATGTATTTTTCTCTTTGTAATATCCTGTCTTACCACTCTGCGTTTTTTCCAAATTTTACTTTTATTAGAAAAGATGTATTTATTATGGTCTACATTTCCTGGCCTTCCCTTTTACATAAATTCTGCCCTATAGTTATACATAAGTACCGCCTTATTGTTTTCTTTTGATATTCGTTCATTGTTATTTTTTCTTGGAAAATTTTACTGATCTTAAAATTGATTATATTTCACCTTCATTTACCAATTCATTCTACCTGTTAATAAATTTCAACTTCTATTTCACAAAAGTTATTGCATTTAAAACCTTCAATTTAAATAAATTCCTCCACAAGTTGTTATTATTATTGAGCCGTGCAAAACTGTCTCAAACATTTTCCTGGATCGTTTGACATATAATCCCTGCCCCTACCATTTGTAGTGCCCACTTAGGCGTCTTGCTTTGGGTAATGTGCTCAAGATGGCAGCACCCTCTGAGGCACGGTTCGGACGATGAGGTTGAAACTCTACCCGCTAGAGCGCAGCTTCGTCTGTATGAAAAGTGAAATTTTCAATTAAATCTTCGTCATTAAAACAACGGACTGTATATAAAATATTCCGCCAAATTGATTATATAATATGCACATTGTTACATGATGTGTCAATCTGTGATTGGACTATTTCCAAATTCCTAGCATGCAGCGCGCCTGGCTTCTTTGTCGGCGCCATGTTGTTGCTTCCTGTGACTTGATTAGACTGGATTGGACTGAGTGGTCGTGAATTTGATTGTCTATTGAGGTGGGGGCCAGTGGCCCTCGCCTCACCAAGAAATGGAATTAAATTACAAAATATGTGGACCGCAGTGGGTAGGAAGTGAAATTGTCACCCCTGAAGCAAAGTCTGCAGTTTATTTTCTCCGGAAATGAGAAAACTTGTAGATGTTTGATGTCCGTGGTTGCGTGTGCCAGCCATGTGGGTAGTTTTCATTATTTAAAATTATTTATTAATGTTATGTTTGTTTTATCTTTAGTGTCTCTGGAAAAAGGATTATTTAAGGTATGTTAAAAGGTTTTTGTTTCATTTTATTTATGTGCATTCTCAACGAGTATGTTTTATTATTGTTTTGTTTTTAATCTGGCGTCATGGCCTAATTGTATTCACTAATTAGGTGAAAATTTGTTTGTAATTCTGGGGACACGTTTCTAGTTTATTTTTTTAAACTTATTTATTTATTTATTTAATGCTCTCTAGGGGTATTTTCCTTTAATAGCGTAATTCATTTTCTTCTCGTAGGTCAGGAGTTGGCATATATTTTGGTCTTGAGTATTTTTTTGGTGTTTGATCCGTGGCATCCTTTTTCTGTTCCTTTGTGTGTGCGTATTATTGTTAAAAGTTTTTTTTCTCTTTTATTGTCATTTCTCTCTGGCGGAGCTTCTATTTTAAAAGGTAATTGTTTACCGTAATTCGGCTAGACATGCAGTCATCTGTTTCGTGGCCATGTTTGTTTTTGTTTGCACAGAATGCATTGTGGTCTTAGGTAGGAGTCTTTCGGCGTCTGGCGCTGCGTTCAAACGTGATGTCGTAGTTCTTGAATTTTTGTTTTGTTTTTAATCTTGCTGTTTTATGGTTTAGTTCTAACTTCTGTTTTAAATTTCCCTGCGTGTGCCGCAGTAATTTCAAATTGTTTTGTTATTTTGGTCTCTTAATTTTTATTTAGCTCCTTGATTTTTGGCATGGTACAGTTGACTGAATGTCGAGCCTAATTTTCAGTGTTTGTGGTTCATTAAATCGCTTCATGTTGTAAGTGATAATCTAATCCTTGTGGGCTCCGATTTTCCTTGGTTTGTTTCTTTCGCTCCTCAAGCTACATGTAATTTTTTTTCTTTTACTTCACCTGTGGGTGATTGTTTGTTTGGCCTGAGCCATAAGTTTTTTTAAGACCCTTTGTAAGAATTTAGGCTTGTTTAAGCGTATAAATGTTACGTCTGTTAATGTTGACCAAACCCCTGTCTTTTAATGTTAACTTGTGTTCTTCTCACTTTTGAATTAAATGTTTAATTATGCTAAGCTATAGTGTCGTGGCATTATTTCGTCGGTGGCAGTCCTATGGGTTATTGGGAGGGTATCTGTGGACTGGCCTGTGGGATCCCTCATCCCCCTCCTTCCGTCATCTGTAGGTGTTAGTCTGCTGGGGCATGTCATCTGGCGGTGAGTTGCAGTGTAGCGAAGCGGACCTCTGAAATCAAGGTAAGTAGGCCCATCCCGTCTTCCGCTTCCGGTCGGTGGTGGCAATTATCAATGGCAAAAAAATGTTTATTTAATAATGCTTTCCTATTACTTCATAAGGATTATTAATGCCCTGTTTCACTCCTAAACAATCATCTAACTCCTTGTCGCGTATTATCTATAACACTTTATTATTATTATTAATGCGGTAATCATTTAACTTTATTTAATTTTAGTAAATGGTGCTATTACCAAATTATTTTTTACAACGTTAAATAGTGTTTCAATCAATAACATTATGAAATTATTTTATTCACATTTGATATTATTATTATCTTTGTTTTATTTTTATGTTTGTATGTATGTCTACCCCTTATTATTCCCGTTTTTCCTACGGGGTCGGGGATGAGATGCGATGGAAGCCTTTGTGGCAGATGATGTTTACGGCCGGATGCCCTTCCTGACACCAACCTCATGAGAGGAGTTAATGAGAGATGAAATGAATGATGGTGAATGAAACTGGGCAAGGATGTGGAAGGAAGCGGCCGTGGGCTGTCAGAAGGTACCGTCCCAGCAATTGCCTGGAGTTGAAAATGGGGAAACCACGGAAAACCATTTCAAGGACGGACGACGGTGGGGCTCGAACCCACGCGTCTGCCGAGTCAGCAGAGAGCTTGTCCCCATGACCTAACGCATGGCCTTAGCGAGCGCAGCCACTACTGTCGGTTTTTATTTATTTTTATGTTTATTTATTTATTTATTTATTTATAAAATTAAATTATTCAAATAATCCAAGATGTACCTTAAATCTCTCATAGGAATATACTTAGATTCTTCCTATCCTTTGGAAAATTTTATATCTTTCATGTTGCAAAAAACGTGAACATGACTGTAGCCTGAACGAAATAGAAAATACGGCAAAATAAATTGTCAGACTTTCATGCCGCTCCATTTGCCATCCTGGACAAATATGATATTCAAAATAAATGGTGGTGTTGATTTCTTAAAATGACTGAGTAAAAAGAATTCTCAAAATGCTCTACTAAGCTAGTTGATAGTTCATGAAATAGCTCTTACTTCATTCTTGCTGTTCTGGCGATGCGTGTCCTTCAGTAAACACTATACCCATAGCGTCTCCCATGGTCATCTGCAATCCATTTCAACTTCGTTGGTCCCACTTCACACCTATCCTTAATTCGTTTAACGGCAAATGTCGATTATAATGATCGCTCGTTTAAAACAAACAATCCCGTATTCTTCAACACAAGGTAACATTTCGAACTGTAGCAATAGTTCCAAATGAATGTGTTACTCTTGCAATTTCGTTTCTTGGAACAAGTTCCACGTTTGAAAATACTCTTCTGATCGTCCGCTCGCATATGAACACCTATTAGCAGTTGAGACTGAACCCCAAGTTCACAGTCTGTCCTGTCTACAGTTTGAAGTGCCTTGTACAGTTTCGCAAATAGAAACAACAAATTATTGTAGGCGACTTCAGTGAATGGTTTATCAAATAACCATCACTTGCAGAGTACTTGTAAGAATATCTGACTATAGAGTCCCCTAATATTCCAAGTCCGTTGTTGAAAATTTCTATCACTTTGAACATAGCCCCAGCCCACATGGCTTATTTGGTGGCAACGTTCCTTCGGCGTGTAGTATGACATAGTATTCACTGTTAAGAAGCGTAGCGGCGAGTTCCTCCCAAGCAGTTGCTTGCTAGGAATGACTTAACTGTCTTACAAACCTGGCTCTTTATATAGGTCTGCCAGCAATCCTTCTCGAAAATTCCATTTCCAGATCTCGGCTCCTGGTGTACGGATTCTTCTGCTCAATTGCTTAGAATTCTTCTCTTTTCTGTGCCAGAAAACTGTGCTACTTTTTAAGTCGCTAATCCGTCTCCTTGAGTAAAATTTATAAAAGTTTCAACTCATGACGTAGGCAAGTTTTACGTCACGCCTCCGCGTCACTCACTCCTTTCTCTATATGCTTCCCTCAACACTCTGTCCTCCGAGCGCGTTATTCAAACATCATTAGTCTTGTTGTCTCTCTGGACTAGGGTTCGTTCGTTACCATTAGCTCGTCATTATGTCACGGACGTTTGCACGATCCGGGGACATCCACCCTTTACGCCATAAAAAAATTAAATGAGGCATCACATATATTTTTTTTCGTCTGGCTCTACAATTGCCTTTTTCTCCCTCGGCGTTTCCTCTTCTTTTTCCTTTTACAGCTGATGTCCTGTTCTCCGATGGTAGATCTTCAAGTTTGCTGCATTGAACCTTCCCACGATGTTACCCGACGGTTCTCCAATTAGTTAGTAACTTACGTTGGCAAAAGTCTCTACAATACGAAATGGGCCGTAGTATAGGCTGGCAAATTTTGAATACACTCTATTCAAAACATCTGATGGGACGGGTTTTCTTCTAGGACCTGAGTTCCGATATTCAGAGGCTGTCTGAACCTCTTCCTTCGGACTCTCCTTTCCCTCTTAGCTGCTTGTTCTCGAATCCTTTCAAGTGCTCGATTCTCTCTAAGTTGCATAATAGTTGGGTATATTATTGGCTGAGGAATAACCTAACCACCAAGGGAAGATGATAAAGAGAAGGAGATGGGTTTCGGACCAAAGAAAAAAGGATGGAGAAATAGGAGGGGAGTTTGACATCAGTTATGCCTAAGATTTCTTGTTCAAATGCAGCAAGTGGTGAAAACCCTATTAAGAGATTTATTTGCATTAAGTAGGGCATGAACCTAGGAGGAGTTAGGAAAGCCAGGATCTTGCTTAACTGTAGTATTAGAGAAATACTGAGTCAAAAAAGGAACTTGAATTTATTTAACAATGAAAAAGAGCCTAATAAATTTAACAAGCATATAGTTTCAATTTTTGTTAACAATTTGGGGTCGCAGACCTCCTAACATTTAAAGTTTGCTCCAGGCAATTAACAATTCTTTAGGTTTCAAACCTTTATATATACTAAAATCTTCGTAAGCTTTAAAAAAGACAAATGAAGAGATTAAAGTTAGACATTAAATCGAGTACAAGGTGTGTACTTTAAGAAATTTCCAAGTAACTATCTTAGCAAAAGTTACAACTTCGAAAATGACAAAAAAGAAAGCAGGTAGAATGAAAGAGAAGTTCCTATAACTTCATATATTTACGCTGAATTACGTTTATAATAGTTATACAAAATAGGACAGGTCACTTACTGTGAAACCTGAAGAGAAAGTCAAAAGGAAGGTTCTAGACTTCCTATGTTTAAGTAGGAATCACGAGACAAATGGGGCAAGTTTCCCTTTCGTGAGACCTAAAAATAACTCACTCATGAGTTGAAAGAATTGTATTCCTTAATTAGAAGGGAGAAACAATGTAAGTTAAAAACGTGTACTAGACACGTATTTATGCAGAAGTTAATTAATGTTATATAAGAAAAAGGGGAGGGCACTTCTATAGAGTGACACCTCATTGAAAAAGACCTAAAGTAACAACTATATTATTATGGTTTGTTAGTAAAGGGTGTAGGAAAGATCATTTGGGATTGAGGATAAATGTTCATGGCCTTATTTATGGTAATCGGACGATCGCGACGCGGTAGAAATGTTGAGCAAGCACTAGTTTTCACTATAGTCTGTTGAATGGATGAAAAGTTCACTGTAGTAATACAAACGTTTATGGCAAAGAAAGTTATTGCAATTGTGAAAAAAAATGGGTGCACTAGGTAGGCGAGAGTCTATTGCTTGAGAAAGTTATAGATTGTCATTTAGTACACCAGAGAAAATCCCAACGAAGGAAGAAAAGTTAGCTATTGAGCGTTAAATAATAAGGAAGATCCTTTAGTTTGAAAAAGTATTCACACATGTGAGTGGAAAATACATGACGGCGTGACTGGTAGACTCTGGAAGGTTCCAGAGCAATCTTGACTGAAGAATAGGGCCAAAGTTATTCCCGCGGTGGAACGAGCAAAATAATTTTATAGACAGTGGGTATTCAATAATATCCCACGGTGTGAGAAGATCTCTCATTTAACAAGCAAAGAAGTGTTGCTTTTTACGAAGATTGGCTTAGACAGACAAAAGCCCAACATGGTAAATTCCGCGAAAGATGATTATTGCCCCAAAATATAGTAATCTCACACTGCCTATAAAATGATAGTTAAAACATGTAGAATTAAACCGATGAAGATGAGGTAAAAACCTGAAGTCTGTACTTATCTTTGCTGCATGGCGAAGGTGAAGTTCCCTTTGACGATTAAAGTTCCAACATGGCGTGGAATCTAAAGAATGCCTCTTTAGTTCAGGAGGCTGGCTCTAGTTGAGCCTTGACTGACTAAGTCGAGTGTCCACGTGCAAGTGAGACCCACTCAGCGAAGCGCAGAGGGACCAGGAAAGGGAAAAGAGTGGGGGTAGGAGACAAAAGGAATACATATAAGCATAACCAACATCATCATCATCTTCATTTCCCGTTTCCAGCTTCCTGGGTCGGGTTGTGAATTAAGGACCTCCAACGTTTCCTGTCTCTCCACCACACCAACATAAGAAAGTTAAATTCTCTTGAGGAAATGGTCTTCAAAGAGTTGATAGCAGACGATACTAGCGCAGCATGGTGAGTGAAAAAGTAGACGAAGTTCTCTTGATCACAGAGATGATAGCTGGCGATGGTGACGAGATCTGGTGGCGAAATGGAAAAAGAAGTCTTCTTGTACAGGGAAGAATTGAGGAACTTCACAGATTCGCTGCTAGATGACGCTAGGTGAGTCATGGAAGATATATATCTAAAACAGACTCACAAATGACATAAGAGACATGACCACCAAAGAGAAACTAGAAGATCACTGTTGGTGTTTGATAAAAAGGAAGGAATGAACAAGCAAAGAGTATTAAAATATACTCTATCTTACCGTGTATTCCAAAAATACACAAAGCTGGGAGGGACAAACACCAACAGAGAACAAAATAAACAGTTAAACATTTAAAGGTAATGGAGCAATTAAAGACAGTGGTCTTGTGATCTGACCATTAGTGGTCAAGATTTTGGCCACCCTGACTCTCCCATCCCTTCCAGGATAACACTCGGTCACTCTACCAGAAATCCAGACCAGGGGAGGAGAGACATCCCTAACCAAGACCAAGTCCCCCACTTTAATGTCGGGACTGGAAATGAACCACTTCTGTCTCCGTTGCAAGGAAGTTAAATATTCCAAGTTCCACCTCTTCCAGAAAGAATTGCGAAGGGCTTCAAGTTTACGCCAAACAATAGGTAGATTAGAATCCCTGTAAGAGTTGGAAAGGGGAGGAGGGGCAGAAGGAGAAGTGCATATAAGGAAGTGACCAGGTGTGAGTGGAAGCAGGTCATCAGGGTCATTGGAAAGCGGAGTTAATGAGCGAGAATTAACGACACCTTCAATCACAAAGTAGCTAGAAGCTGCGGGAAATATAGCTCTAGTAAAGATTGCGATAAGATGCGAAAGGAGAATTAACAAGTTTAAACAAAGCGTATAGAAACAAGTACATCTATTAAGGATAAGAATATACCAAATAAACAAAGGAACAATGCGAGTAGGAGGCAAGAACGCCATAGGTAACAACAATCTAGTAGCCATAAACAATGACCTTAAGTTATAATAAGTATCAAAGGGGTTAATCAGAAAAATACTTAATTCAGCGAGAAACGTGACGTGACAAGCATAAATACAAAAACACATCGAATGTAACGACGAGAAAAAACAAGTTTGTTCATCAATGAACAATAAAAGTGCAAAATATGTAAGCAAGGTGCAATACATGAGCGCGTAAAAAATATGCAACGATGTTATGAAACAGGAATCGAAGCAGCTATAGGATACGAGCGGGAGTAAGTGGGAGACATAGGCATGAACGACCTTGACCCACATAGTACAGCGAGATAACGAATATAAATAGCTGAAAGAATCCTTGACCAGAACAAGTTTATTTTGGTAATGAGGTGAGCAGCTTCTGAACTTACGGAAGCAACTCGCATGACAATGTTTGGCAGTCAGCCAAAGTTGAGATAAGGAAAACTTGCTCTGAACTTTGGCAAGCATAAATGAAATAAACAGCAGCTTGGCCTTACCCGAACTTGTTTACAAACAAGATTGACAAACAAGCAGTTCGAAATAAACAAACAACACTAGCACAATCAGCTGTGACTTAAAGCGGATCAAGTGACACGACATGCAGTCATTCGTTGCTTGGACGTGAAAAACCAATTTAGAGACATATGAAATAAAGTAGGAAATCAATTTCGCATAATTTCGAGGATCACGGAATCCGACAATTTTCAACAGAAAAAAGCTTAATTCTTCCGAACAAAGAAGAGAAGCTGGGACATTGAGAAGGAGTTTATGCGTAAGAATAGTTATTCTAGATGCTAGAGAATTCAGATTTTCAAGCGGTTTCAAAAGCGGCTTCCAATTTTGAGGAAGGGGGAAGGAGCCGGCCGTGGCCATCCTAATAAATAGCGAAAGAAGGGAAACATAGCTTACAGCGAAATGATGGTGATTTATAGCCATGGTTTTACACAAGGGGAAAAAATGGATGTTTCTGTTGTTCTGGATTTCGCCCTGGTAAAAGCTGTACTGGACAACTGCTAAATCTTACACAGTTTATAGAAGATGGGCTTGAAGCTCGTAAGGTGACAGGAGTGGTATTTGTCGAATTATCAGCAGCTTATGATACTGTCAACCATCAGCTACTACTAGTCAAGGTCTACAACCTCACCAAGGATTTTAGCCTAACCAGGCTCATCGCCACTCATTTGCAAAATCGCAGGTTCTTCGTCGACTTTCAAGGACAGCGTAGTCGATGGAGACTACAGAAAAACGGCCTCCCGCAAGGAAGTGTACTGTCTCCAATCCTGTTCAATATATACACAAACGACCAACCTATAGCACCGAACAGCAGAAGTTTCCTGTATGCTGATGACCTTGCTCTAGCCACTCAGAGCGCAGATTTTGAATCAGTGGAGAACACCCTCACGAATGCCCTTAAAGATCTTTCCAGATTCTACAACACAAACCAGCTTAAGCCAAACCCTTCAAAGACACAAGTGTGTGCTTTTCATTTGAGAAATAGGGAAGCTGCTCGCAAGTTCAAGATCGTATGGTTAGGGGTCGAACTGGAACACTGTGAGGCTCCAAAATATCTAGGAGTGACACTTGACAGGTCTCTTACTTTCAAGAAGCACTGCATGAACTTCAAGTCAAAAGTTTCTTCCAGGAACAATCTCCTACGCAAACTGGCTGGATCTCAGTGGGGTAGTCAACCTGAAACGATCCGAACTTCAGCAATGGCACTATGCTATTCTGCAGCAGAGTATGCTTCTCCTGTTTGGTATAATTCAACACATACCAAACAGGTGGATGTAGCTCTCAACGATACCTGCAGGATTATAACAGGTTGCTTGAAATCAACTCCAGTCGAATGGCTTTATCTCCTCGCAGGAATAGCACCACCCCCTGTTCGAAGAGAAATAGCTGCGAACAAGGAACGAAAGACAGTGGAGCATGAAAGAACTCATCCTCTATATGGACACGAACCGCAACCGCAACGACTGAAGTCGAGGAAGAGTTTCCTTAGAATATCAAAGGAACTTAGAACCACTGCTGAAAAAGCTAGGTTGCAAATGTGGAGGGCTACGACCATCCTTCCCCCTGGTTGGGAAAATGTGTCTGAAACTCTACCTCCTGGCTACGACGAGGAATGGACGACTTGGAAGTCACTGAATAGACTGCGCTCTAGAGTAGGCAGATCAAAGGTTAATATGGCAAGATGGGGTTACATTGACCTGGATGATATTCAATGTGATTTTGGAGAAGACCACACTGTTCAGCATATGACTGAGTGTCGACTGTGCCCAGCATCCTGCACGGAAGAAGATCTTCGTTGGGGAACACAGAGAGCACTGGAAGTGGCCATGTTTTGGGCAAAGATAATATAATAACTGTGTTATACATTTACAATGTACGTTTCTAATACGAAAATAATAATAACACAAGGGGAAGATAGTTTTCGATAGAAAGTTTAAGCAATTACCTGGTATAAAAATGACATGAAAAAGTAAACTAAGTAACACAAGGCGAGGCGAACTTGAATTGCCATTATATGCGGGAAGAAGGCAAAACCATTTAAACAACTTACAAAGGTGGCGTAGTTGTTTACAATGAGACATCGTTTCGGCAAGTGTTTTTCAAATATATCGAGATCGAAAACATGGGCGTTCTCTTTTTCAGAAATGGGATTTATGTCAGCTGTAACAAAATGACATTGCGATTTGGTTTGAAGACTGGGTTGTTGGATTTCACCAGTAATAACCCAACCAAAATCGGTGTCTCTGGCGACCACGTTTGAGGATAACTTGCGAACCTGTTTACGAAGGCAATTCCAGAAAACATTGGCACTGAAAAGTATATCAATGGGACCTTGAGCATTAAACTGAGGATCAGCTAACCTTAAGTGCGAAGGAATCTTTAAACCGGAAGTATTGATAGAGCTGCTAGGAGTGTCCTTGCCAATACTAGTAAGAATGAGACAGTTTAAGTTAAGATTGGTGTTTCTTTGACAAATGTCTCCGATTTTCAATTTTGAAGACTGCAAGGCTTGAGTTTTCAAATTGTCAATGCCGGATACATTGATAGAAGTAGGCGATGACGAAAGACCTATTTTTTTAATTAACGATCGCGAAACAAAGTTGTGAGTTGAAGCGGAATCGAGAAGACCACGGGTTCGAAACCAATTTCCAAATTTATCTTGGATTTCGAATTGTACAGTGGACAAAAGGGCTTGCGCACTGTGAGAAGTTTCGGCGTTAGAAATGCAGGAAGAAGCATTAGTTTGTTCAGAGCTGCTCTGCATGGAGTTAGAAGAAGCGGGTACTGGTGACCTCGATTGATCATGAACGTGCAATAATGAATGGTGCGGTTTTTTTGCAATTAAAACAGAGGTTGGAAAACGTACAGTTAGAAGAAGAATGCTTAGGTAAACAAGTAGTTGAAGCAATGTTTACTATTGAAGACAAACTTCCTTCGGTCTTCGACAGACAATCCTTTAAAAGATTTGCAGGAGTACAACGTGTGAAACTTTTTACAGAGCGTGCATTTTAAAGATTTGTTGAACGGCCTGATATGTTCTCTTGGATGGTTGAAAGAAGCAGAACGGGTTTGCTTGTTCTCGACAGATGGGGGCTGATGACCATTTGAAGAGACAAGTTTTTTCTCAAAAATGTGACACTGATGAATCGTTTCGACATTTTCGCACTGAAATGAGAGTGCTGTAAGGACTTGGCACCGGCTGTTGAGAAACGAGATGAGGTGTTCGAACGAGTATTCCTCCTTGCGAGTGAGTTCGATCTCCCAAGCCTTTAATGTCGAAAAATTGAATCTGGATGTAGCTAGATGAATAAGGATGGTGTCCCAAGTTTGGACTGGCTGTTTAAGTTGATATAACGCTCTAACATTTAATTGCATGGAGTCTAACAGGTCTCTTAAAGAGGTGACGTCATTAGGTTTGACGGCTGGCAGGTTGAACAGACAGCGGATGTGGCGAGCGACACACAAACGTGAATTACCATATCTCTCTTTAAGGAGATTAAAGGCGATGTGGTAGTTAACTGCGCTTAAAGGCAGTGACTCAACCAAGGCCAAGGCCTGTCCTTCCAAGGACGTACGCAAGAAGTAGAATTTATGAATGTCGAGAATGTCATTATTTTCATGAATGAGGGCGCAGTAAAGTTCACAAAAGGAATACCATTCACCTTCCTGGCCTGAGGAGGGAGGTAGGCTTATCTTAGGAAGTAACGGTTTCGGTTTATCCTTGTGAACTGAAGCGGGTGCGAACTGGGCCGGATTGATGACCCTAGTGTCCGGTTCTGAGATACTGCGGATCAGTTTGTGGGCCTTGGCAATCCCAAAATACAAGGGTTCAACCTCGTCCCGATCCGATTGCAGTTCTGGGCAAGCGGATTCAATCTCGGTTTGAATTTGATCGTAATAATCATAGGACCGTTCGTACAACTTAAGTCGTTGTGTCAAGATGTCTAAATCACACTCGGCGGGATTTATTTTGTTAATGAAATTTCTAAATATGGTAAGTTGCCCTTTGTAGGAAGAACGTCTAGCAATGAGAGTTTCATCCTTTTCCCTTTCAGTGGGAGCCATGACAAGGTAAGTAGATTAAAGTATACCTCACGAAACTGTGGAACCTTGGAAATGCTGTCAGGCTGGCAGCACCAAATAAGTTGAAAGAAAGGGACACACCAAAGGAGACAGGAGCGGCCTCTTTCCCCTTCACAGGCTTTGCACGATGTAGTTATAGCTGAAAGATTCAAAGCAGGTATTAATAATTTGTAAGGTATTGTCAAATAATATTTGAAAAAAATAGCAATGACAAATGGACTCTCCCGGGTTTCTGGGACCAGATTTTGGGTAGATTATTGGCTGAGGAATAACCTAACCACCAAGGGAAGATGATAAAGAGAAGGAGATGGGTTTCGGACCAAAGATAAAAGGATGGAGAAATAGGAGGAGAGTTTGACATCAGTTATGCCTAAGATTTCTTGTTCAAATGCAACAAGTGGTGAAAACCCTATTAAGAGATTTATTTGCATTAAGTAGGGCACGAACCTAGGAGGAGTTAGGAAAGCCAGGATCTTGCTTAACTGTAGTATTAGAGAAATACTGAGTCAAAAAAGGAACTTGAATTTTCTTTAACAATGAAAAAGAGCCTAATAAATTTAACAAGCATATACTTTCAATTTTTGTTAACAATTTGGGGTCGCAGACCTCCTGACATTTAAAGTTTGCTCCAGGCAATTAACAATTCTTTAGGTTTCAAACCTTTATATATACTAAAATCTTCGTAAGCTTTAAAAAAGACAAATGAAGTGATTAAAGTTAGACATTAAATCGAGTACAAGGTGTGTACTTTAAGAAATTTCTAAGTACCTATCTTAGAAAAAGTTACAACTTCGAAAATAACAAAAAAAAAAGAAAGCAGGTAGAATGAAAGAGAAGTTCCTATAACTTCATATATTTACGCTGAATTACGTTTATAATAGTTACACAAAATAGGACAGGTCACTTACTGTGAAACCTGAAGAGAAAGTCAAAAGGAAGGTTCTAGACTTCCTATGTTTAAGTAGGAATCACGAGACAAATGGGGAAGTTTCCCTTTCGTGAGACCTAAAAATAACTCACTCATGAGTTGAAAGAATTGTATTCCTTAATTAGAAGGGAGAAACAATGTAAGTTTAAAACGTGTACTAGACACGTATTTATGCAGAAGTTAATTAATGTTATATAATAAAAAGGGGAGGGCACTTCTATAGAGTGACACCTCATTGAAAAAGACCTAAGGTAACAACTTTATTATTATGGTTTGTTAGTAAAGGGTTTAGGAAAGATCAATTGGGATTGAGGATAAATGTTCATGGCCTTAATTATGGTAATCGGACGATCGCGACGCGGTAGAAATGTTGAACAAGCACTAGTTTTCACTATAGTCTGTTGAAAGGATGAAAGGTTCACTGTAGTAATACAAAGGTTTATGGCAAAGAAAGTTATTGCAATTGTGAAAAAAATGGGGGCACTAGGTAGGCGAGAGTCTATTGCTTGAGAAAGTTATAGATTGTCATTTAGTACACCAGAGAAAATCCCAACGGAGGAAAAAAAGTTAGCTATTGAGCGTTAAATAATAAGGAAGATCCTTTAGTTTGAAAAAGTATTCACACATGTGAGTGGAAAATAGATGACGGCGTGACTGGTAGACTCTGGAAGGTTCCAGAGCAATCTTGACTGAAGAATAGGGCCAAAGTTATTCCCGCGGTGGAACGAGCAAAATAATTTTATAGACAGTGGGTATTCAATAATATCCCACGGTGTGAGAAAATCTCTCATTTAACAAGCAAAGAAGTGTTGCTTTTTACGAAGATTGGCTTAGACAGACAAAAGCCCAACATGGTAAATCCCGCGAAGGATGATTATTTCCCCAAAATATAGTAATCTCACACTGCCTATAAAATGATAGTTAAAACATGTAGAATTAAACCGATGAAGATGAGGTTAAATCCTGAATTCTGTACTTATCTTTGCTGCATGGCGAAGGTGAAGTTCCCTTTGACGATTAAAGTTCCAACATGGCGTGGAATCTAAAGAATGCCTCTTTAGTTCAGGAGGCTGGCTCTAGTTGAGCCTTGACTGACTAAGTCGAGTGTCGACGTGCAAGTGAGACCCACTCAGCGAAGCGCAGAGGGACCAGGAAAGGGAAAAGAGTGGGGGTAGGAGACAAAAGGAATACATATAAGCATAACCAACATAAGAAAGTTAAATTCTCTTGAGGAAATGGTCTTCAAAGAGTTGATAGCAGACGATACTAGCGCAGCATGGTGAGTGAAAAAGTAGACGAAGTTCTCTTGATCACAGAGATGATAGCTGGCGATGGTGACGAGATCTGGTGGCGAGATGGAAAAGGAAGTCCTCTTGTACAGGGAAGAATTGAGGAACTACACAGATTCGCTGCTAGATGACGCTAGGTGAGTCATGGAAGATATATATCTAGAACAGACTCAAAAATGACATAAGAGACATGACCACCAAAGAGAAACTAGAAGATCACTGTTGGTGTTTGATAAAAAGGAAGGAATGAACAAGCAAAGAGAATTAAAAATATACTCTATCTTACCGTGTATTCCAAAAATACACCACTAGGTTCAATTTCTGGTGTCATGGGAATAATCGTGTCCCATGGTCTGATAGGTTTGTCTCCATTGTGCAACAACATTGGTATTTGATTTGTGCTCTCGTGCACCGTAGAATTCATGGAATGCGCTGCAATTGGTAGTACATCCATCCACTTCCAATGTTCATCAGAACAAAACAAACGACAGAATTTTGCAATTTCTGACATTATACTCTCGGCTGGGTTATTTTCGGGATGGCGTATTGAACACAATATTTGTTTAATGTCCAACACCTCCATGGCATTTCTAAACTCACGTGATGTGAATTGTGACCCATGATCGATTAGTAGGTATTCCGGTTTCCCTGCCTCAGGAATGATACTGTCTCGTATCCTCTTCAAAACATAGCGGGAATTTGCTTTTTTCATGGGATATAACATGGTTTATTTACTAAAAACATCCATGTTTACTAATATATACTTATTTCCCCTTTTTGATTTTGGCAAAGGCCCATAAATGTCTGTGGCGAATAATTCCCGTGGTTCCTGGGGGAATAATGGGACGAGGTGCTTCTCTCAATAGCTTGGTGTTGTGCTTACGCTGTCTTCAAAACATAGCGGGAATTTTCTTTTTTCATGGGATGTAACATGGTATATTTACTGAAAACATCCATGTTTGCTAATATATACTTATTTCCCCTTTTTGATTTTGGCAAAGGCCCATAAATGTCTGTGGCGAATAATTCCCGTGGTTTCTGGGGGAATAATGGGACGAGGTGCTTCTCTCAATAGCTTGGTGTTGTGCTTACTCCGTAGACACAAGTAACACGTCTTGATCGTCCGTCTGACAGTATTCCTTATCTTGTCCCATGAAAATTTCTCTTGTATTAGGCTTACCACTTTATCTAATCCAGCGTGCCCCGACTTTCTATGTGCTAACCATATAATTCTTTTCTGCAATACGGGTGGTACCGCCACCCTTAACTTAGTATGGTTCGCATCTATGAATTTGTATATAATATCATTCCTCACCACGTAATTCCTTGCAATTTTCTCAGTTTCAGGGTGATCTGCATCATTGTTGTCCATGTTTCCTTTCAGAAATCTATAGCTTTTTCTCAGAGGTGCGTTCCTTTTCTGAGTCGCAGATATTCTCTCTAATCGTTCCAGGGTTTCTTCGTCTTCCTGTACCAGATTGATATGCATTACCTTAAACGTTGGCTCAACCGCACGACTTACAAGTCGGCTCGTACGTTGAATTTCCCTGATTTATGCTCGATTGTAATATTAAACTGTTGTACAAATAAAGCCCATCGTGTTATTCTCTCACTAGCATAATTTGTCTTGAGAATAAATTCAAGAGCATGATGGTCAGTTCGGATGATGGCAGAATGACCAATCAGCATCTTTGTCCAACTTTCTAAGGCATGAACTATAGCAAGAGTTTCTAGTTCAGTCGTATAGTAATTCCTCTCTGAAGGTCTAAGCTTTCTGGTGATAAACAACAAATAATGCCTAGTGCCATCCACATCCTCTTGCAATAGGATTGCTCCTATCCCTACATTTGAAGCATCCGATTCTATTATGAAGTTTTTCTTAAAATCATGATATTCCAGCTTCACACTGTTCAACAGTAATTCTTTAGCTTGTTTGAAGGATTCTTCGTGTTCTTCACACCACTTCCATCTGTTTCCTTTTCTCAAAAGACTTTGCAATGGCGCTACAATGTTGGTGTAGTTAGGACAATGTCCAGCGAAGAATTGGCAGGTCCCCAAACAACTACGGACATGTTTTATCCTCGTGGGTCTTGGAAAATCAACTATTGCTTGAATTTTATCCTCATTTGGACGATAGCCTTGTCCATCCAGGATATGCCCTAAGAATTTAATTTCCTTCTTGAAAAATTGGCATTTCTTTCAATTTACCTTGAAATTTGACTTCCTCACGTCATTGAACAAATTTCTCAGGTGTAACAAATGTTGTTCTTCGTCCTCAGACGCAACCAGTATGTCATCGATGTAACAGATTACAGAATTCTTAACTTCCGAACTAAGGTTTTTGTCTAACGCTCTAATTAAAACGGATCCTGATGTTTTCATTCCGAACGGTTGCATTTTGAAAACATAGGTCTGTTTTTCAAACATGAATCCCGTGATTTTTTTTGATTCCTCACTCAATTTCACATGATGGTATAACGAAGTGAGATCAATAGTGGAGAACCACTTCTTTCCTTCCAATGTTCTTAATAATTCTTTTATGACAGGGGTCCGTCGTATTCTGGTAGAATTTTGGAATTCAAAGATCTTCCGTCTAAACAAATACGCAGACTTCCATCCGGTTTTGGCACAACCGCTAATGGATTTACATAAGCTGTAGTGTATTTCTCTATTATGTCATCTCTTTCCAAATCCGAAATAATGTTTTTCACCTGTTCACGATATTTATCTGCAATTGGATACAGTCTACAATGATATGGTGCTTCATCGCTGACTTGGATGTGATACTCAAAATTCTCAATCTCCCCAGGTTTTGTATCGAATATGTCTCCAAATTCCAACAGCATCCTATTCAGATTATGTGTTTCCACTATCTTGACTACTTCTTCTTCTTCTCCTTCTTCTTCTTCTTCTACTTCTATTATGTTCTGGATAACCTGTGACCATCCGATACTTCCCTCGGTGAATTTCTCTTCGTCACCCTCAAAATCTTCCTCTCCTGTCTGATGAAAACGTATGGTCTCTGACTTCATATCGATGATAGCTTTATATTTAGTAATAAAGTCATTTCCTATGATCATGTCATGGATAATGTCCTTCATAACAACAAAAACATGCTCAAAATAGCATTCCCCAATTTTCAGCCTCAAATACAACTGTGTTTTGCATGTTGTCACTTTGTTAGGAATGATTCCTTGTATCTTAATGCCTGATACAGGAATCTCCTCTAAACTTTCCGTGAGCTTCCATAAAGTGTAGAGCTTTTCGCTTACAACACAAAGCATTGCTCCAGTATCAATCAGGGTATGAATTTTCATGCCATAAACTTCACATTCTATGATGGGTAATTTTGATCGTTTTTCTTGTCCTATTCCTTCTTCTTTTAAGTCTATCAAATCCTCGTCTTCGACTTGCCATCTAACGATCTTCGTAACGTAACTACTTGTTAACATTTTGGAGTTTTTATTCATCATTTACTACCGGCTTTTGTAACCCGGAAATACTTGGTTTGTTATGCTGCTCATCTAGGTACTGTTTGCTCTCTTGATGTCCCCTATCAATATCTTCCCTAGCCTGTAGATTAAAATTTTCTCTCTCCCTTGTTGTTCATCTCTTTTGTTATGTTGATCTTGTGGTGGGGTCCTATTATAGGGTTTTGATTGAAAATCAGGTTTATTCCGTTTATTCCACCTGTTTTGAACTTGTACGATCTTACATATGGTCTATTCTGGTATGGAGTGTCCCTATTATTGCTCCATTCTTTATTATCAACATTATATTTCGGTTTATTCCACGTCTGGTTCGTTTGACTGTGACGATCAGTCACAACCGTATTTATGGTATGATTCTCAGCTTTACTCCCTCTCAAATGAAAGAACTGTGCATTGGCATGGTCTAACCTCTGCAATACCTCATCAAAATTCTTCCATATTTCCTATATTGGCTGCAATTAATGTTCTTTGCACTTCTATCGGATATTGTCGGATCAATGCGGATATCATCTGGAAATCTGGCATGGGCGGTTCTAAAAATTGTGGTTTAGACAACTGCTGTGAAAATATGCTGAATATTTCGTTGGCTGGGATGTCGAATATCGTTAGGCATACAATTCTGCTCTTATTTGCTGCTGCGTTTCCGGCGACCAAAATTTTCTCATAAGTCCTCTAGAAAATTCTTCGAAGTTATGAAAATTTGACCTGAACGCGCGGAACCAAACCAGTGCAGGCCCATCCAAAAATCTGCTTACTACCCGGATCTCTCTCTCTCTCTTTCGAAATCTTCGAGTCCCGGATGTAATCTTTCACCTCCCGTAAAAATTCGGCCGGTGGAATACTCCCCGTTCCGGTAAATTTTCCTGGCTTGTCATCCTTATCCTTGTAGATTGCAATGGGAACAGAATTTGTTATTACTCTTGTCTCTTCAAATTCTTTAGAAATTTCTTTCTTTTTTCATTAGTTGGCATCTCTTCCAATTTTCTCTGGTCTAGTTGAGTTTTGTATAATGAAAGCTTCTGTTCCAATTTTCCCACTGTTTTCTTCAGCTCTGAATCATCTGTTTTTATTTCCATTTCCCCTTGGATTTCTTCAATGGTTTTCTTTACGAACTCCTTAGTAACAGGATCGGTCTCTTTGCTTTTCACGTTTTCGTTAGGTTCTTGAACATCTTTGATTAGTCCCTTAATTATCACTTCGTGATTCATCACAAGGTTAGTTACATGAAATACGTCTTTTTGTATCTTTCCCACATCTTCTGATATCACCTTGACATGTGTGGAAAAAGAGCTTCTCGATTCTTGGACGTCCTCTTTAGCTTCATCCAGGATTGATCTTTTGATTTCAGTAAGTGACGTGCCTTTCACACTCTCGCAAAGTTCTTTGATTACTCGGTCTTCTTTCAATTGTTCTAAAATAGTTTCCCTGAAATCCGTTGCTACCTTCTGTAAAACCTGCCTTGCAGTGATGTTACATTCTTCGGTAATCCTGATTTCTAAATTAACCAAATCGTTGGCCTCTTTGTTGGAATGTTTTTCAAAGTTTTCTTCCATGCCTTTCAATTTATGGTGCGTCTTTCCTAATTCGCCCTCCAATGTTTTCGTGCTTTCATTAATTTGTGTTTCTAATGAAACTCTATTCTCATCTAACCTAGTCTCTAAAATCTTGGATATTTCAAACAATTCGCCTAACTGTACCCCAAGAATTTTAGATTTCTCTGCGAACTGTTGACCCAAATTTTCGGTCAAACGATGCTCTAACAATTTGGAATTATCGGCTAAGTCTAACCTCAAAGTTTCTGAATTACCTATGATTTTTAGATCCATTAGGCGTGAACTTACAGTTAATCTTTGGAAGGTTCCGAAATCAGCGTCAGTGCTGATACTTAATCTATTTTCAAAGTGCTTAAAACTCTCTGAAAGTTTGCTATCTATGTCTAATTTTAGGGAATTTGAACTTTCATATAATTTAGTTTCAAAAGACTCAGATAATTTATCCTCCAATGATTTAGAATTTTCATTTAATTTACTTTCTAAATATGGGAATTTTCTTGGATCTGCTTTTCCAACTTTTTGGAATTTTCCATCAGTTTACTCTCCATAAGAGCTGCTTTCTCCAAACCCTCCTTATTGTTCGACTCCAGGCGAGCTAAAACCTCCAATACTTTATCCATGTTTTCCAACAGAGAAATGTAGGATAGGTATTCTATGGTATCAAAGAAGCCTTAATACTAAACATGGACTAGCCTAGTAGCATTTGAGAATTCCTAATAAATTGAGATTTATCCTACGTCGCTATTTAATGGAAAAAATCTCTATTTATTTAAATCTTAAATTCAATCAAAAACAACTACTTTGCAAAATTAGAAAATCCTCCATCTGGATACTATAAGTGTGCGTTTTCAACAAAACAAACAACAACTCCCAATTCTAACATTTATTCAAAAAAATTAATTTAATAAAACTCCCTTAAATAAAACACCCAAATGAAACGAAATCATCTCAAAATCAAATTCAAAATTCTTATTCCAAAAGTACAAACTCTACTGTGTCTTCAAAACACGGACTCAAAAAATCCCTTCAAAAAATCTTTGGTTTTGTCGAAAGATCAAAACTCAAAAGTCTACACGAATGCTTTTTCGAAAACAAGTTCGAAAGACCAATTCCGTATCCCCTTAGTGCGGGCGCCAAACTTTCCTCCTCTACCTTATGTGCCCGTTTGGATCAGGATCCAAATGACCACATTTTGAAAAATACCGAAATCAGATAAGCACGAGAAAATCTATCTCAGGGTCTATCTAGGCAAATAATTGGTCTATCTGGCACCCCTGATTTCGGTAATTCTCAAGAAGGTAAGGAGTGAAATTATTTTTGGAAACACACACTTTCTAAAATATCTCAATTTATTGATAATTAAAATTGACTTTAACTGGCAAAAAATTCAAAACACAAACAAACAACACAATCATTTAAAAAATCAACCTTCCTATCAATCACCACTTCGCAAAATTTGATAATCAGAAATCAAAGTCCATCTGATATCAACAATAAAAAAAACATTTTTTACATATTTACACTAGATAATCACTTAGAGTCCGAGTGATTCATCCTGTTTACATATCTCGTTGCACATTACGAAGATTCGTCGTTCGTTGAAGACATACAAAAAAAAATTATACACTTTTCTTTTTTTTCTTTTCACAAAAAACAATATATTTTATTCTGTTGATTCATTTGCTAACTCTGTCTTATGAACCTCATATTAAGATTCGGCTTAACAAAGTCAGATGTTAATACGGTCAGTATTTTCAAAAACGTTGTTTCAACAATAAACAAAATTTATTAAATTTTCTTCAAATTGAAAATTAAATTACATCTCATTTATCTATAAGTCTCTTTGTTCCAAATGAACAATGTTCAAAAATAAGAATTTTATCATTTGAAATTTATTATTCATAATTGACAATTGTTTGTTATAAACAACACAATTGTTGCAATTTACTCTCAGTTGACTGAGTTTCTTGCCACAACATCTTCTCACTTAGAATATATGTGCAATGTTTCACAAAAATTTAAATAATAAAATTCTCTGAATTAATTATTATTATTATTTTTAATTATTTCCATAATTCTCTTAGAATTTTATTTACAACAGGGTTTCACTTTTCATCTGGTGATTATTAACTGCTCATATCGAAAGAAAAATTCTTTTTATCAATACTCAAAGCACAAAATATAAATATTTAATTATTTATCTTGTTAATCTTTGCATTTTCCAACTATATGTTTTTCTTAGGTCAGCTTCCTCAAAATCTAAACTCATACTGTTGAAATATTTAGGCATCAGGTTTGGAAAATTGAAGTTGATCCAGATAAAATTTTCATTTCTGAAACCGACAGATTTAGTGGGGTTAGATTATAAATATGGGGCGGTCTAATAATGCCTTACCCTTCTTTTACAATTCAGAGCCCATATGCTCTCCATAAACATTCACATGACACACACGCATATCCTTGTGTGCGCAAGACAATGGGACTCAAAGCCCTCATGGACGACCCATCTGGCCTCCTCACCAAACTTAAGTGTTGACAATTATATTCACACACTAAACAATTATATTTGACTTCATCTATTATATATTTTATCCACCAACGTTTTTATATATTTTTCTCTTTGTAATATCCTGTCTTACCACTCTGCGTTTTTCCCAAATATTACTTTTATAAGAAAATATGTATTTATTATGGCCAACATTTCCTGCCCTTCCCTTTTACATAAATTCTGCCCTAGAGTTATACATAAGTACCTGCCTTATTGTTTTCTTTTGATATTCGTTTATTGTTGTTTATTCTTGGAAAAATTTACTGAGCTCAAAATTGATTATATTTCACCTTGATTTACCAATTCATTCTACCTGCTTATAAATTTCAACTTCTATTTCACAAAATTTATTGCATTTAAAACCTTCAATTTAAATAAATTGCTCCAAAAGTTATTATTATTATCAATGGCAAAAAGAAATTTGTTTATTTAATAATGCTTTCCTATTACTTCATTAGGATTATTAATGCCCTGTTTCACTCCTAAACAATTATCTAACTCCTTGTCGCGTATTATCTATAACACTTTATTATTATTATTAATGCGGTAATCATTTAAATTTATTTAATTTTAGTAAATGGTGCTATTAACAAATTATTTTTACAACGTTAAATAGTGTTTTAACGATAACATTACGAAATTATTTTATTCACATTTGATATTATTATTATTATTATTATTATTATTACTATTATTATTATTATTATTATCTTTGTTTTAATTTATGTTTATTTATTTATTTATAAAATTAAATTATTCAAATAATCCAAGATGTAACTTAAATCTCTCATAAGAATTTACTTAGATTCTTCCTATCCTTTGGAAAATTTTATATCTTTCATGTTGCAGAAAACATGAACATAACTGTAGTCTGAACGAAATAGAAAATACGGCAAAATAAATTGTCAGACTTTCATGTCGCTCCATATGCATCCTGGACAAATATGATATTCAAAATAAACGGTGGTGTTGATTTCTTAAAATGACTGAGTAAAAATATTCTCAAAATGCTCTACTAAGCTAGTTGATAGTACATGAAATAGCTCTTACTTCATTCTTGCTGTGCTGTCGATGCGTGTCCTTCAGTTAACGCTATACCCATAGCGTCTCCCATGGTCATCTGCAATCCATTGTAGAAAGATAAATTGATGTAGAAAGTTCTAGAGTTGTGATAACAGTAGAATTGGGCAGAACATCCCGCGGAGGAAAAGAGCTAAGTTTTTATAGACAGTAAGTTTAATAAATCTCCCACGGTGTGAGAAATCATTCCCAATTAATTTGTGCAGGAAGCACTAATTTTCCAAGTTGGAAAGTCAGCATAGTTGGATGGAGCATGACTAGAAAAGTCCCTCGAAGGCGGTTATGTTGTTGGCAGCAATACCGCACAATGTCTATAAAATCTAATTTAAAACCCATTAAAACCACGTAAAAACTTTTAAGATTAGCTCATTTCTGAAGAGTAGGCGATCCAGGCGACCGTTAGCTTAAATCCACATCATGGCGTAGACATTTAAAACATGTCTCACATGAGCAGGAGACGAGCCTTAGTAAAGCTCCGACTGTGAGCTTTGAAGACTAACACACAAGTGGGGACCGTACAACGAAGCACAGAGGTGCCAAGGAGGAAAGGGGGTAGGGGGAAAAACAAAGGAACATACATACGAAATACCAACTTTAGAAATAAAACTAAAAGTAATCTTCAAGGAGTTGATAGTAGGCGTCAATAGCGAAGCCTGGTGGAAGTTTTTTTTTGTAGAAGTCCTTTTGAGCATGGAGATGTTAGCTGAAGATAGCGGCGACATCTTGTGGCTGGATTGGGAAGGAAGTCCTCTTGAGCATAGAGATGTTGAGGAACTTCAGCAGTTAGCTGCTAGATGCCGCTAGGTTGATCATGGAAGTTATATCTACAACAAACTTTTAAACAGACTGAACAAGGTGCGCACATAAAAGAAAAGGTAAGAAATCACTGTTGGAGTTTGAGAAAAAAAGGGAAGAAATAAGTTAAGCAAAGAGCAGCGAAGGCTAACTCTGTCTTACCGTGTATTCCACAGAATACACCAGCCTGGGTGCATTAAAAAGCCGCTGAATCAGGCCGGTGTTGTGATCGCTATTTGGTTGCGACATCGTATTCCGAACTAGTCTCTATGCTGCCCTTGGAGAACATCATGGCAAAGAAACCATAGAATCCCTGCAGCAGTGTCATGCCCCTCCGTATGTAGTGTGTTTGGGCGTGAACAACCGCAGATCAAAACGTGTCTCGCAAATATCACTCCTTTGATTGACCAAAGACATACTAGGGGAGAAGGGGAAGGGAAATAGGGGACGGGAATAAAAACTAAGGAAAAATAAATGTGGATGTTTATGATGTGTCGATGTTGGCTGTTGTTTTGGGGTGGATGAATGCAAATAATGAGAGATATAATCTATATTGAATTTGGAAAATAAATGGTATGAATGGTGGAATAATTATGACCATTTTCTTTGAGATTCAAAATATTTATTAATTATCATAGTAATTAAACATATTGACAGGCGGATGACGAACCAAATAGTTGTGTATGTTTAAATAACACAAATTGAAATTTTCTGACGTCCGGATCTTCTAAATCAAGTTAAAAACTCAGATTGAATGCTTTGATTTGCAGCGGCGGAGTCGCTAAATCGCACCCATCAAACAATTCAAACCACGTGTATGCTATCTTTCGCAGCGGTGGAGTCGCTAAATCGCACCCATCAAACAATTCAAACCACGTGTATGCTATCTCACGCAGCGGTGGAGTCGCTAAATCGCACACATCAAACAATTCAAACCTCGTGTATCTTCTCTCCCGCAGCGGTGGAGTCGCTAAATCGCAGCCATCAAACAATTCAATCCATGAAATACTGAAGATTGATAGGAACGATGGTAAGAATATCGCTGGTATACGATTTAGTTAAGATATTTCACATAAATCACTGATTCAATAAATATAAATAAGCAGATTATGGGAATTTACAGAATAATGATTCGAAATTATTATTTATATCTCTCTAAAACAATTAAAGATTCGACCCACAATTCCCTGTTGGCTCATATATCAATTCCAGCTGGGATCATGACAAACATCAGTCTTCTGTTTTTCTTAAGACAGAACGTTAAGGATATGGCGGGAGTTCGGGACCACTGTGCTGCGTTGCCGAGTTTATAATCAGCTAATTCGAGTTACAGCCAGCGCTATGTTGCAGAATACATATTGATAACCCATGAGTTCTCTAGTTTGATGTTTTATCAACGCCCAGCACAATCAAATAAATAAGTAAATTAGTGTACAAACACTGAATTAGCAAATAGGCACAGCAAACAGAGTTAATACAGACAAATATTGTTAGTTGCTTGGCAAGGATTTGACAGTTCCCATCTTTTTTCAATGCTCGTGTCCGGTGTTGCCATGTCTAATTTATAATTTAATAGAAGATTTCCTCTCTGATGATGTCTACTTTTCCATTTTAAAATATCAAAAGCACAGATAATATCTCTACGTTACAAACTGTTTCTTAAGGAAGTTTTTTTGTTCTTGAATGTTACAATTGCTCATTCCTAACACCGTGTGCAAGGAATGTACGGTAGTTAAAAGTAAGCAGTGGTGGGAAAATCATAGTTAAGTTCGGTGCCGAGCCGTGCAGTGGTCATCCATGGCTGAGAGACAGCAAGAGTCATTAATTCTAGATTGATAAGGGGCGCGGTGACGCAGCCGTTAGCCTCTCACCAAGGTAGACCGGGTTCGATTCACGGTCAATGCATGTGAGAATTACGAAGTGAAATGCCATATCATGTGGTTCGGATTCCTCGTTAAAAGGAGGTCCCGTGACTCATGATCGAGACATTTGCAAGTGTTCTCCCTTACGTTTTCTAGATGGTTAATAATGCCAAACATTATTCAGCTAAGAAGACCACCTCAAATATTTACGGAACCGATGAAGATATCGTCATTCTGTTTTCAAGTTCTGAAATCGCATGGAGTGACTCATACAACATAATCCATTTCACCCCCAGCACATACGTTTTTACCGAAAAAGAAAAAACGGCAGTAATTTTCCTTTTTATGTGACTATACTAATTTCACCCACTGGAACACTTAAGAATCGAGTGACAACATCAGTGATGTGCTTATTTCACAATCCGATGAGTAATTTTTGATATATGAAAGGTTTCCATATGTGTCGACATTAAATGTGCTAGCCACTGGAATGTGGAGTGCATGATTCTCTTGCGTGACCCACACCTTGTTGACAAACTCACATCAACTTCTTCTTCTAGCCTTTGTCCCGCAGAGCAGGGTCAGCTCTTCTGCACAATTGCCTCCATCTTGCACGGTCTGCAGCGTCCTTCTTCTCAACATTAGCTGCTCTCACGTTCTCCTTATTTTGGACAAGCCACCGCTTCTTGTGGTCGCTTGCCTACTACATCTAGTTGTAGTGCAATGTTTGCCACTGTGTCCACGTATCTCCGTAATTCATGTCCGTACTAACGCAGGTGAGCTTCCAGCATCTTGTCATGGATCGGTGTGACACCAAGAGTTTTAGACGAGTGAGAAGTCATAATGGAAGCCTGGAGGCGATTTATTACACTACATGCGCTGTTGTCATCTGCCCCATGGGGTCAGATAGCGGACAAATTTATTTCATACTACTGCTGAAGTACAGTCAATGGCAATTATAATGGCGTTCTGTTCGTAACTATGTTACGTGTACTTCCACATCACAATACTTTAACGTGGACTGTACTGTTCTTCGCGGTGTTGTGGTCACGTGCTAAAGTCTGGAATTCCATTAAATCAGACCCGTGTGACAACTGTGAAGCGAGAGGCCGACAGAGTGACCATGTACAGGCTCACCCGCAAGCTTCAAGGTCAAGGTCAATCGTCTAAAACAAACGTCCGGCTTGCACATGGTAATTGGTGACGTGGTCTAGTCTTGTTAGGCCAATGGACCAGCGCAGCATCCTCATCTCCATGGAGCACAGCACTTGCTCACATCTGTTAGTTACTGGCAAACACTCAGTTCCATACAATGCTACAGGCCTGATCACAGTGCGGTATACTTTTGATTTCAGCTGAACAGGAATCTTGACTTACATGACTTAATTCCTGCTGCTCCTCTCGGAGCATAAGGCTTCCGTGAAACGCTTCCATCGGGTCCTGATGTTGGGCAACGTCTTCACCTCACTCCATGTCTTTCCCATTACCAGGCATTCTTCCTCGACCGTCCTCTTCCAGATCTTCATCGGAAGACCTCATTTCGGACCCTTGTGGGTTTCAATCGAGTGTAGTCTTCTCAATGGCTTCATTAGGGTGTGACCTATCCATCGCCATTTGTATATCCACCTTCTACTGGTTGGTTTCTTCCCAGAGATATTCATTTGATATTACATTCGACCTTCTTCGATTGATCATACGTCTCAAGCAACGATTCACGAAGACTATCACATAAAACTCCTGTCACCTGTCGCCATTTAGGCCAAGCTGTGTTTAATCGTATTCGTACTTCTCTCAATGTGTCTCCATCTGATGGTATGTATCAGCCCAAATATCGGAATCCAGTGATCATGTTGAGCTGTTTTCCAACAATAGATGTGGAGCCATCGGTTTGCTCTCCACACTGCATTCAGGTTTAAAAAAGTTTACTTTCAGTCCATATGCATCAAGGTGGTCATTCCAAATCTGTGTTTGCTGTTCTAGACCTTGGCGTGTCGCGCTTGCCAACAAGACATCATCAGCGTACAGGAAATGTCAGGGATGTTGACGAACTCACATACCGAATTTAGTCCATTCTATGCATACTGTGATGTGTACTTATTTTAAAATGTCTGATGAATACCCTGACTGTTAAGAATTAACATTAGATGAGACGTTTGCAAAGAACTAATTGGGCGAGTTTTGTTACATTTCTAATTTTAATATGTATATTAGGTCACTGTCGCAGGTTCGCTGGTAATAAACAATTCCGTACTTATTATTTTATCCTCTTCATTGAGGTGTTTTCAGATATTTCTGCTAGGATTCTGGGCGAGGTGGAGAGGGGGGAAAGCCACACGTACACACGAGACTGTATTTTGAAATATGAATAGGAGTATAAGAGAATGGACTATTAAAGAATCCTGAACAAACTTCAAATGCAGAGGATCGGGTATTTTTGAAAAACGATATAAGAAAATCCTCAGGTGAAACATTGGTAGGGAGGAAACAATAGGTAGAGAGCTGTGGATCACACAGGATACACTAGAATTATTGGACAAAACGAGGACACACAAGAATGCAGAAGATAAAAACAACGTTATTTGTTTTACGTACCTTTTAATTACTGCGTTTTTTAGAGACGCCGGGCTGCCAGAATTTTGCCCCGAAAGAGATCATTACCGTGCCAGTAATTATACTGACACGGCTCCCTCGCATTTGGGTACCCTCTAATGCCAGCTGACAGCGCCAGGATGCGATCCTGCAAATTTGGATATTTGCAGGAGATGAAAAAGGTAAGGCAGAACCACATAAACAAGTACAGGAAGCAAAAGAAGAAAAATGGAAAAAGAAATGTATCATTATAGAAATGGTCTAAAGATTGGTGAAGTATTTACAGCTTACTGAATGAAGTACTTGTGGTGAAAGAAAGACTAAGTGATCAAATATTAAGGTCTCAGATGGAAAACCTGTAACAAGAAGAGAAGAAATCCACACAGACAGAGAACCTACATAGAGCGTTTGTATAAAGGGATTAAATAGAGAATCATGTGATGGAAAGGGCGAAGGAAATTGATGACGATCAGAAAGTTACCGAAGATTCAGTTCCAGTTCACCTCAAGGACATTACAATAATAGGAGTACACTTTCGACCACAGATATCACCTCAGGAAACGGTCGAAAGCATCACCAGAATTCTAGGACATATCGACCACGAAAAGTCAACCATAATAGCAGGTGAATTCAACTGCCATCTGGACATACCAAACAGAAAAGGAAGAGCCCTAACGGAACTGATGCAAGAAGAGGGCTTCCAACTAATTAACAAGGAAGAAAGTCGCACATACATTGCAAACAACGGAACCAGCACCATCGACTTAATTTTCCTTCGCGGAAGAAAGATAAAGCAAAGGGGGCACGCAGTGCTGGGAAAGGATTCCTGGGATACTACCAGGAAACACCTACTAGTAACAGAAACCTTCCAACTCCAAAAGTACCCAGGACGAGAGCCTAAGCAAAACGCGAAATGGACACCGAGGCTATTAGGCACAGAATCCCTCAGCCAGACCCTTGACCATGGCCAGATCATGAAATTCATAGAAGAAGGAGAACTGGACACCGCCATACGAATACTTCAGGACTGTCTATTGGAAGCAACTCCAGGTCCACCTCCAATAAGGAGAAGCTTGCCGTGGTTCGACACAGAATGCTATGAAATGAGAAATAACGTCCTAGCAACACTTCATAACCTAAAGTGTAAACGAGACAGGAAAATCGAGAAAAGTATAATCAGGAAAGAAGGACTTCTGTTAATCTACTTCGTGCAAAGAGGAAGGACTACGCACTCAGAAAAGAACAGCAGCTACTGAGAGAAGCAGAAAATAAACCGTATAGAGTCCTAGATGCAAGAAGAAACACCGTGGTACCAAACATCCCACTGGAGACATGGGGAGCCCACTTTACAGAACTCCTACAACTGATAGTCTTCGAGAAACAAGATGGACCAAGAGAGCATACGGAAAGAGAAATGTCACCAACCATAACAGAAGCTGAAGTCTGGTCGGTAATACAAGGAAGCAAGCCTGGAAAAGCAGCAGGACCAGACATCATTTCAAATGAAATCATCAAGGCATCACTTCCATACACAATACGAATATGGACAGCCCTATACAACAAATGTATAGAACTCCGAAATATACCGAACTCCTGGAGGAAATCAGCAATCAAGATAATATACAAAGGCAGGGGACCACATGATGCACCCGACTCATACAGGGGGATTGCGCTTGAAAGTGCAGCCTTCAAGATGTTATCCAACGTCGTACGAGAAAGAATCTTCGAGCGATTAATGTAAGAGACACCAGAGGAACAATACGGAGTCATACCTGGAAGATCGACATCCCAAGCTATACAGAAAGTACTAGGATACATAGGTGAAGCACTAAGTCAACCCAAAAGCAGCGCATACGCGACCTACGTGAACAGAAACATTCTCACCCAAAAACTGAGGACAGTTCTAGGACCAGAAGACCCTTTCCTTAGACTCATAACAAGCATACTGCACAGCAACGTAATAAGCATATGTGACGGTCAACTAGAATCAATGAATATAAAACAAACAAACGGAGTTCCACAAGGTGACCCTCTAAGCCCGATACTTTTCAACATGCTCACAAACGACATAGTTCAAAAGATCACAACGGAAGGGGTCAAAATACTGCTCTTTGCAGGTGGCATGGTGATCCTAATCAAAAACAGGGATACGATGCAGCAAGCGATAAATAGGTTAGACGAATGGTCGAAAGAAAATGAACTTTAATAAATCAGAACAAGACAAAAGAAATGAAGTTTCGAAAAGGCGGACGAATATCCTAGAAGGATGTCTTCACACGTGGGAATCACACTTTAGGCATAGCGAAGGCGTACAAATATTTAGGGGTAACTCTGCAGGTCACCGGATTCACCTTCACAAGACATATTGAGGAAAGATCAATCTCCGCAATAAAAGCGACAATGGAAATCAAAAGACTTCATAGCCTTTCACTAGAAAGAGCAATTTCACTGTTCGATCTGAAAATCGCCCCAATAGCATCATACACAATTGAAATAATTTGGCCACACTTGAACTATAAAAACATCAAAGACCTGGATAGAGTCAAAGCCAGATACCTCAAGAAAACTCTGTGCGTATCGAAGTACGCCCCAACCAGATTAGTTTTTCAACTGGTGGGAACAAAGCCATTTATAGAAGACCAATTATTAAAACACAACCAGGTTCAAACACAAGCAAGCAACAAGTTCCTGGAAGAAAGAGCCCAGAAATCAACAGAAATAGACCCCGATTTCTACCGCACCCCAGCCTTGAAGGAGAGGGAATGGAGATCAGCTGGCTATGATCTACGACACCTCTACACCTGAGGATCAATACTCGGCATCCTCCATAATATCTGCTACAGGAAAAGTTACCACAACGCCGACAGTCAATGCAGCTGTGAACTCTGCAACCAATCCTGCACATAGTATCACCTCTCTGAAGGTACACAAAGAACAACGCCAATCTCGCACTATGAAAAGGACGAATGTCAATGATCTTATGTAATAATTCTGTACACATTGTGTTTAATTCCAATAATAATATTGATATCTGAATTTGTTAGAGCACTAGGGTTTATGGGAGAGATGAGGTACTCTTTGATTTTAGATGAATTTTGAAATCCTTATACCAAAGAATGTAGGAGTTGACATATGGGTAGATTGTCGTTCAATCAGGTTAATGACTCAAGCTTCAATGATCCTGACAAGAATGACTTTAAGAAGCATCGAAAGACAGGTAGAAACGGAGTTGGGTGAAGACCAATTTGGTTTCAGGAGAATCGTGAGAACAATGGATGCTGTACTTAAGTAACAGGCTGATCCTGGAAGGCAGAATACGGAAAAATAATACAACGGTCGTATTATTTGTAAACTTAGAATAAGCTTTTGATAACGTTGATTAGAGTAAGTTGTTTGACATATTGAAACATATTGGAATCAAGTTCGGTGATGGGAGGCTGATCAACAATCTATACTAGAGGCAAGGCTAAAATTTATCACCCCAGGTTTTTGATCTATTAATTGAAAAAACAATGAAGGTAATTTGAGTAAAATTTTAGTAGGAGTAAATATTCAAGGAGAAATAATTTCATCTATGAGATTTGTTATCGACGTTGTCATCATAGCCGATTCACCAGGAGTTTTGAATGAGTTTTGAATGGTAGGGACTTCGTATTAAGATCGTAAATCATAATTTAAATCAACAAATGTAGCCAAAATCAAGGAATGCAGCCGAAATAAATCAGAAACCCACATTGACGTCAAATTGGCAAGTGAAAGGCTAAATTAAGTAGGAGACTTTTGCTACTTAGGAAACAAAATAACCAGTGATGAACGAAGCAAAGAAGATATTAAATTTGGGTTGGCTGAGGCAAGGAAGGCATTTCTGCAGTATAAATTTATGTTAACACCAAATATAGAATAAAGTAAAAGAAAGTCACTTAGGATTTTTTCCTGGTGCGCTGCACGCTAAGGAAGTAATACTTAGACTCTTCAAGCAGGATAAAAGCGGAGAATATAAGATCCTGAAATGCGCTATTCCAGGAGACTATTGAAGATGAAATGGGTGGTAGAACAACTGAAACGGTCTTACCTCTCTTGTTATTGTAGCAGCCGTGGAAACTTGCGCCTTAGTCCTGTGCAGGGCCCATGTAACAGGACTAGGGGAAGATGAAAATATGACCATAATAATGGTAGATCAAGAGGGAGAGAAACCTACCAGAGGCGTGGACTGAACGTACATTCACATGGCAGTGGATGCATGTTCAGTACGATGCCATACTTATAATGAGCGTGGGCCAAGCCTAGAACCAAAGAAAATAGCATAGAATAACGATCCAAACATTAGACGAAAGGAAGTACTCAGACACCGCGCAGATATAAAAGAGAGGTAGTGTATTGATCAATAAGAAAATAACAGATATTGACGAGGAAGCGATACAACTAAAAGTTAGGTTAAGGTAATGAGAAACACATGATGTTACGGTAAGATGAAGGATGAATGAGCGAGACGTTTATGTCATGGCCATAAGAGGAAGAGAGAGGTTCGTTAAGGGAAAAGTATGCACGTAGAGTGCAAAGTTAAGTTGTGAAAATAAAAGATTAAGGGGCTAGACATGGGATTCAGGAACCGTAACAACCACAAAATACATACGGGACAAAAGGGCACACAAAGAAAACAAACATACACACGGTGGACATACTATACAGGTAAAATACCATAGTATTCCACAATAAGATTCACACACACATGCAAAAAGAAGTAAGTCGAGACGTTACCTTGATGGAATCTGATTGAAGCAAACATCACAGAATTACGATAAAAGAAACGAAAATGTAGTTGAGTTACGTCAGTACGTGCACTTCTCAAAGTTAAAGAATAAAAATATATACAAAGAAATAGGGATCAAGGCATCCCGAAATTGGGAGCGGGAGCTCAAGAAGAAGCACGTAAAAACCACCTCGGAAAAATCAGAAGATTGCCCAGAGACAAAGAAGGACTTGTCCCTGGTAACAGAGAAGCATGGATACAGAAAAGAAAGGGGCCACTAACCACGATTCGGTATAGTAACGAGTTACTGATCAGCAATTATAGAAATGTCCACGGATCTGCTCAGTTATTCTGGCCAGTAAAAGCCGAGAAGAAGAGAGAACAATCCCCATAATTGGCACAGGAGAAGGAAAAGTAAAGGGGCGTAAATTAAAATGGGTAAAAATGGTTCACAACACATTGGAAGGTATTTAAATGTGGGGGCGAGAGGAGATATTTCTGGCGACTACCAATGAAGACATGAGATGAGTTGGCAGGACAAATTCTAAGACATCCAGGAATAGCTAACTCAGTTAAGGAAGGAAGTGTAGAGATTAAAAACTTAAGGGATGGACGACGGTTAGAATATGTTTAAACGATTGCCACGGTTGTTGGATGTAGAAATGAAATGACTGACGCAAGACAAAGGTACGGAGGGCTGTATCAAACCAGATAAAAAGTCGAAGACTCCAACAACAACAAATCAAAAGTATGAACTTGCCACAATGAATTACAATGTGATTATTTAATGTCCTCTCTTAGCAAATGAACCTTAACAATTGCTACAGAAACATTGTTTCTTGACTCTAAAGATTCGATCGTATGTCCTCAAATTTCTCCATAGATTTGTGTTGTTTTCGCTTACACAGTGAGATTATTTGAATGGAGTGGGGCCAGCTGCCAGGCGCGCAAAGGCCATTTGCAAGCCAACTGAACTTGGGCTGCAGATTGCGCGCAGGTAAAATCCCTGACATGCTACATTAATTAATGGTTATTTTACCAGCAACTGATGATTAAAGAACTTACCTTTTCGCAAAAGATGTTGAAAGTGTTCTCCTTCAGGTGACAGACAGGCGTTATCGAGTAAATAAATTAGCGTTTACTCGTTGTAATTCTCCTTCCGTAATGATGGATATCTGCAGCCGTATATTGTTCTCCAGCTCCTCTAGGATACGAGGATTAGACCGATACACTTTGTCTTTTAAGCGTCCCCACAAAGAGAAATCACACCGTGTTAAATCCCAGCTTCGAGGCGGCCACAATCCAGCACTAATCATCCCGTCAACAAAGACAGTACTTATTTCGTCCAAGAATCGGGTATGCTGGAAAAACCCGTAAAATCATTCCCTGTCTGTCAACCGGGCAATGATATTATTCAAAATAACCTGAACGTATCGAGCAGAATTAATAATTTCACGGAAAAGAAATTGGGCCAATAATGCTTTTTGTGGATACTGCTCACCACAAACCGGTTTTTGGGTCATGCACGGGGATTTGGTGGATCAGTCATGGGTTCGCAGGTGACCAGTATCGATTGTTTTGTATGTCCACACGTCCATATAAATAAAACCATGCCTCGTCACTGAAAATCACTAACTACAGTATGAATCTAAAATTCCTTCGTGCACGGACTGGAAAAAGCAATTACAGTAGTTGTCTCCTGCCACTGGGCCACTTGGACTTAAGGTTTGAACCTGAGTAATTCTGTACAGGCAATAATTAGTTTGGAATATGACACGTTGGCTTGTTTTCGCAAAGATGGTATACTGGCTTTAACGGCCGGTGAATTAAAACTCAGCAATTCACCTAGGTTTGTGCCGTGTCTAGTGTGGGGTTTCGCCTAGGACACCAAGCTGGCTCATCGGCGGGCTCTTGGTGTCCCCGCCCGGACACGGTACAAACCTAGAAGAATTGCTGAGTTTTAATTCACCGGCCGTGAAAGCCAATATACCATGTTTTTGGAATACTTCATAGGGAGGTTAAGGCTGCTTGAGCTTTCAGTTTTCGCAGTCAGGTAGTACAGTTTCACTCTATACAAAGGGAGGTAGCGCGCAGTTCGCTACTCCTGTGGGGGTCCGGGCGGGGACACCAAGAGCCCGCCGATGAGGCAGCTTGGTGTCCTAGGCGAAACTCCACACAAGACACGGCACATACCTAGAATAATTGCTGAACTGTTTTCGCAAACATTTTCTTGCCGACCATAATAATGGAGCAGTATGTTCTCTAATTTCCCTTCTGTCCATATGTGATGTCTCCGTTTAATATTTTTATTTAAAACTGACGCCGCAGACCTGAACTTCGTCACAATCTTTCGAACTGCAGTCTTCGAAGGCACCTTAACACCAGAAATTACTGTTGAAATGCTCTGCGAGTAACCGGAGCAGACTCGTTCTTAATAAAAGTACAGCAAATGAAAATTCTCTTTGTGTGGTGAACCTTGCAGCCATACTTGTGTGCGGCTAGATAAGAACTAACCATTCCCAACTGTTCGTAGATGTTGCAGCAGGCACACCTACTGGTCTGTATCTGTCGTCGCCTGTACTTAAAAGATTGGCTTGCCACTCCAGGCAGCCAGAATAATTGGGTGGGCTCAGATGAAATGCACAAAATATTGATAAGGCCAAGATTCCCAGCTTAAAAATGACAATAGTCAACAATCTTCAACACTAGAATTTACAATCTTTTGAAAGTGACTGCGTTACATTATGTAGCTACTCCTGTACCACCCAACGTGTTTACTGTAATTATTCAAAGCACGGACCTTAGGCTGTACAAATCAATTTCCCGTACTCTAGTGGAGCTGGAGAACAATATACGACAGCAGATATCCCTCACATCAAAAGAGAATTACTACCTGTAAACACAATATTACATGATACAACGCCTGTCTGTCAGCTGAAGAAGAACATTTTCAGGATATCCTGCGAAAAGGTAAATTCTTCAATTATGATATGCTGGGTGAAATTACCATTATTTACTATGTTACTGGTTTTACCTGCGCGTGATTTGCGACCCGTGTTCGGCTGGTTTGCGGAAGGCATGCACCCTGGTAGCTGGCCGAATGCCGCACTTCAGCAGAAGTACATTAATATCGCTTGTTGATACCATAAGTTAAATCATAAAATGTTCACATTTAAGGTAATACGACCTTGGGTTTACTATATAAGAATGGTTTCTCGCCTCTGATGTTTAGGAAGTGTCTCTCTGAATTACTTCAAAGATACACTTTGGGAGAACTCGGGTTCACTTATGCAACGTGAATATAGCTTCTCGCCGCTATGGATTTACGGGTGTGTCATTAAATGTCCTCTCCGGATAAACTACGATTCATTACGCAGGCTTCAGCCTTTTACCGCTATGGATTCGCATGTGCCTCTTCAAACTTCCTCTCAATGTAAACTTGGATTCACATGCACTACAAGAAAATGGCTTCACGCCGTAATGGAAGAGCATGTGTGTCTTCAAACTTGCTCTCTGTGTAAACATGGAATCACATAAGCTGCATGAAAAGGGCTTCACGCCGCTATGGATGAGCATGTGTCTCTTCAAATTTGCACTCTGGGTAAACATTGATTTACATACGCTGTATGAAAAGGGCCTCTCGCCGCTATGGATGAGCATGTGTGTCTTCAAATCTCCACTCGTGGTACACTTGAAATCACATACGCTACAAGAAAATAGCTCCTCGTCTTTATGGATACGCATATGTACTTTCAAATGTCTTCCCCAGGTAACTTCGATTCACATATGCTACATGATATCGGCTTTTTGCCGCTATGGATGAAAATGTGTGTCTTCAAACCACCTCTCGTGGGAAATTTGGATTCACATCCCTTCCAAGCAAATGGCTTCTTGAAGCTATGAATACCCATGTGTACTTTCAAATTTCCTCTAAAGGTAAACTTCGAATCACAGACGCTACATAAAAACCGTTTCTCGCCGCCATGGATTAGCATATGTTTCTTGAAATTTGCTCTTCGGGTAAACTTGGATTCACATACGTGACATGAAAAGGGCCTCTCGCCGCTATGGATTCGCATGTGATTCTTCAAACATGCACTCCGGGAAAACTAGGATTCACATTCGTTACATGGATATGCCTTATTACCGGTATGACTAGCAATGATTGACTTTAAGTTTTGTTTGGGAGTACATATTCCACTAGATACACTGTTAGCTTATTTTCTTACAGTATGATCCGATGTATCTGGATATATCAGCCTGAAATAATTAGTAGAACAGTTAAAAAGGGCGGTATATTATCTCGGAAGAAGAATAACCGAATTTTAGAGAGATCTAAGAAGTAACAGGAAGTTCCGTGATGAACTAAGAAGCCTACGTTTCTTAAAATTAAAGATTCATGCCAATGACTAATCTATATGGATCTACCTAGAAAAATGACGAAATTAAGTTGGTAATAATGAAATTTCTAATTAGTTCGAAATAATGTATACCTGGCATAATGTAGCCTAATAGAGCACTGCAGTTGGCAGCCCTGGTGTCTGAATATATTCTTAGTTCCTTTTCTAAAGGATAGCATGGATGCTACATGCATTTAAACATTGGATCTAACAGCGCGCGTCATATTACTTTGGCAACAATGTAATGCAAGTATTGGTCAGAAATAATCTGAAATAATATGATCAATTGTTGTGCCAATTTCGAATGTAGTCCATTAGTTAGTATAGAAGTACCAAGCATTTTAAAATTGGACCTATCAGCTGTCTTAGAATCATGTTGGCAGCACTGACGTATATTAGTTACTCCAAATTAATCTAGAATGCCAGGTACTATACGTGTGCAAAGTTTAGAGCTTGCATACTTTCTGATATATTGATATTAGGGTAACAAAAATAGAGACAGCATTTATTAACAATTGGCAGCACTGGTTGCTCTTAAGAATAGGCATTATCATATCTGTCATGGTACACATAGCACATACGAAATGTGGTTGAAATCCAAATTAGAGTATGGAAGTTACATGTATTTAATGTTGGACCTCTCAGCAGGCTTAGAATCATGTTGGTAACACTGACGTATATAAGTTACCCCAAATTAATATAGAATGTCAGGTACTATACGTGGGCATAGTTTAAAGCTATCAGCTTGCTTACTTTCTGATATATTAGTAATTGGATAACATAAATTGGGAACATTTATTAACAGTTGGCAACCCTGTTAGCTCTTAAGAATACGCACAGTCATATCTGGTTATGTGCACATAGCACATACGAAATTTGGTTGAATTCCAATTGATAGTGTAGAAGTTATATGCATTTAAAAATTGGACCTTTCAGCAGGCTTATAATCATTTTGGCAACACTGCCTTGTATGGCCTCCTGGAAATTAAACTGAAATATTATATATACGTGTGCCAATTTTGAAATAGCTCCCATTCATACCTTCCACGATATCCAACATGTAGCTCAAATTTCAATTGCGATTTTTCAGCAGTTGGTAGCACTGACATCATTTTCAAATACGGCATTGAGATATTCAGGTATAGATCTTTACTCCTACCAAATTTTGTTTCGATTGCTGCAGCCGTTTAGGAGTTGATAGGGGGACACACACACACAGCCAGACAGACAGATGGGCAGACAGACAGACAGACACACATTTGCCCGGTTCGATCTCATAAGTCTACTTTTTCCTAATTTTTGCAAAATGTGAAAAGTAGGCTAAAATATAATTGGGACAAAGTTTATTAATAAAATTACCAGAAAATTGTCTTCAAAAGTCCCGGTAACTGACGTCGTTAGATGAGATTTCACAGACGCGGCTAAATTGATGAGTGACAAGGATACAATTTCGTTGTTTTTGTTTGAGTCATCAGTCGTAAGACGCTTTCAATTCAGCACTTCATGTCTCCTAATGTTGATGCAATCGATTCATTCCTCTGTACAAAACTACTGAGCCCGTATTCGCTCATGTCTTCAATATTTCTTTGAGAGCATGCTTACTCCTTGTGCTCATTTGAACAGAACGCACTCTGAAGCTTCCTCATGATTATTATGCTATATTGACATGGGCGAGGATAGCTTATTTTCTTCCTGGATATATTCAACCCGCAATTTTGTTACTGCATATCTCAGGAACGTACCACATGTGATTCTGCTTAATTTACCATTTATTTATTCCTTTGGAATTGGTAAACCTCATTTATGGTTAAGGTGTTTACGCCGCGGACATGCGGGGATCAATGTAATTGGTCGCTCAATGACATACAACTTCCTTGGAACCGGGGAGCAGTTCCTGCCTTCAACACACCAGTTTGATAGTCCGCCGAGACTAGATGTGTCTGTAATATAGTCCTTCATATGTGACGAGGGCCACGCTTTGTGCGAAGTGCACACACATAAGTGTGTGGAAAATAATCCACAGCCATTGTACTGAATGCACTGTATAATTCGAGTGAACAGTTTAATTTTTGACCATGCAAGGCTTGTGCATCGATATTTCTGAAGGAGAACTTATTTCCAGTGAAATTACCATTTTTTTTCACTTCACCACGTGAATTGTGACCACGCTGTCCAGGACAGGTGAAATATTGAGTCCACGTTATATTACGACAGCCCATCGAACGCTACTATTGAAATAACTAATGGCAATGTCACGCATCACATTTATTTCACCGTGATTGCCGAGATTTTGAGTGATTTTCAAGTGACTAAAATCTGTGAGAGATACCACCAGTTGTATCATAAATTCTGTGGCAGGACAATCAAGAGCCATTTTTGAAATTACCTGCATCAGTGTAACGCCAGTGAGCCAATTTTTGTACAGTTTAAGATTGTAGCTTCTGTGATATTTGTGAAATTGATCAACATGCAACGTAAAATGTGCCACGTGTTTGATGCAATCTACCCACTACACGTGAGATCCGATATGGAATAACTCCATTCATGATGAAGGAAGAACCGACGAAATGATTCAACCATGAGGAGGAAAGTTTGGCCGAGACTGTTCAGGACGAGTCATGTTCGCGATCGAGGACGTGAAGGACAGGTCAGGATCTTTGGTCTTGCTTATTATTCCCTCAAGAGGATTGGAGTGGTATTACCCCTCGCGGCCTGGAGACAGGAAGGTGAATAACATATCAATGTCACTGTGAGTCCCGTATTCTCATTCATGTACAAGGTTTGTCCAGGCAGACATAACTTGAGTAGTTATTTTTAGCCGAAACTGATAGAAGACACATAGGCAGGGCTATTGTTTTGTTATGTCTTTCTTCTTTGGAACTGGGGTAATCTTTGTGATCTATACGGCAGGTGCACATGTCTGTTTATGTCGTTCCAGTATATAATTGACCAGCCATATGAAGGCTAAATCCTGTGTCAGTCAAAGGGCACCATAATCCACAAAATGAGAACTTCTAAAATACTTAGGGAACACCCTATACGATTGGCCCCTCATTTTGATTTTTGAAACATATTGTTATCGTATCGGTTAACAGTCGACAGTCACTGTTATATTTTTTGTACTATTTGGTTAACATTTTGTGAATACACTTTACCACATTTAGTTCCAGGGAGGAACAAACTCATATCCAGTAGGACTGATGAAGACATGAAGTTGAAATTATAAGCGTATCATTTTGAACAGCATCGTAGAGGTTAGATGTTTGTTAGTTTGTTTTTGAGAATGTGCCGAGCAATGCACACAGATCCTAGGAATTCATGATAATGGAGATGAGTGACATATCACTCAATGTCAAAGCAGTTTTGCTGCGGATTGTATGGTCTTCAATTTAATCATCTTTGGTATTTTAACAACATTATATCTTTACAAACGGTAGCACACTTTGATGGACACTACAGTATGATGGAAGTGATAAACATCTTTTAGCGATCATCATAGCACTATAGGACTGTAATACGTGTTTCTGTTAGACGGAATGTAGAGTTTTGAAATACAGTGTAAATGAAATCCGCGCCATACTCAGTGTTGTCAAGAGTGAATTGACACGCGAGAAGCTAGCGGTCAGAACTTGTTTCTACTCAGAATTTAGTGCAAGACGACTTTATTGACTATCTTACTCTGCCGTTGACGACATGATCACATGGAATGTGAAGGTCAATGTCACTGATTATTTAACCAAGTTTGGGGACAGCTATTAAGGGCTGTAAAAACATGATAATTTTTACCACTATTCGAGAGTGAGGGAATGTTCATTCATAGGAATTCCTTGTATTTTGAGATGAAGGAGTGAATCATCTAGCAAGCTGTAGTGAAGGTTTAACACACATGTAAATTGACCCAGTTTTTTGTATCATGTCAGGCTAGCTAATGTTTTTATTGTGTCTGTGAACACAGAGTTAAAGTAAGGATGGGCTGATTAATGTTCCCTTACATTGTTGGGATATTTCGGCGTCATTGAGCCAAGGGGCCTAGGCGACCGATGTCATTTGCGTGCAAGTAGTGTAAGACGCGCTAACCTGTGTTATTGTTGCTTGAGCAATTCTAAGCTCAGAGCATTGTGTTGTTGACTTTTTGAAGTCATGTTCTACGAGTGTATCTCTGTGGAGATCACATGCAGCCGACGACTGGTGTCTTATATCAAACCATCTAATACTTTTCATAAACCTTGATTGTAAATCATATGCTTAGTTATCCTAAACCGACGGATTAATTAATTAATTAATTAATTACAGCCCAGTAAATTTGAATCCATTTGCTTGTTGATGACTTTGACTCCATGATTCACCATCATTTTCTGTGGGAGATGATAACTTAAATGAGCTGACACTTTGTTTTTCAACGACATGAATCTCCGGGACCTGTAGTTCGTACTTTATGGCCCGCGTGATTCAAAGCAACGTAAGTCACAGTGATGATTGCGCCATTGCCAACCTAATTTACACACTTGAGATGACGATTGAGAGCAAATAGCTTCTCAATTCGCGAAGGCAGGCATGTGTTGTGTGTTTATTGATTCACTTCCTAGTGCATTTACCCATATTTCACCCTGTTCATTATAAGAGTGTATTTGTATGCAATGTTTTTTTTAATAGTCTGTGGTCAACTATCATTAGCTATTGCATTAATTCTTTGATTACGACGCGTCTCGTCGTAATATTTTCATTCACGTCAGGATTTAGATAGACACTAAATGTAACTGTAAATGTGGACGTGGTACCATCCTAACTTAGGGATTGGATTTGCTTTGCTGTTGAATGTAAATTATATCGAGTCATTTGCTCGGAACATATTTTCGCGTTAGTTTTATCTTGTGCCACGCGCCTAGCTTAGTTGTTACTTTTTCTTTCTTTTAATTAGGACTTCAAGAGGGTTAGTTAACTTCATTTTAGGGTTTGACTCACCATTGTAACTAGATCAGCGGATTAGCCGATTTTAACCCTCAGAAGTAGAATAGGGACTTCTTTTATGAATAAATCATGCACGAAATTCAACTTATTGAGACCACGTACTCTTACACGATGAAATGTCTATTTTTTCTGGCATGACTTTACTAAGTATTTGCTGGGTTTATGCTGAAGGTTCAGCTATAATTCTTGTAACATATAAGAAGCGGTATATCCTGAGCTGTTTTTGACCATGTAGTGCTACTTTGCTTTCATTGGATGTGTGAAATGAATACGAATTTGGACAAATGCATTTTCAAAAAGAAATGTTGTATAAGTTGCTTCAGGTACACATTTCTCAGTTGTTCTACAATCAAATACTCTCAAATTTTGTTTACATACTTGGAATGGATCATGGCAGATTAGTAACTACTTTGTTTCATTATTATTGGGACAGAATGCAAGAAAAAAATCCGAACTCTTTCTTTCAAAATTTATTCAAAAATATGTATCAATTTTTCTCTTCCCAATCCATGCCTACTAAGTTTTGGAAGTGAGAATAGGTTAACATTCAAAGTAGATAAGCAAAGTGGATCCTGGATAAATTTCAAGGTCATTCACTTTCTACCCCCACCCCCCATGGTCACGTGACCCTCTGATGGCACGGGGAGGGAAGGGGGTTGGGGTGGGGGCAGGGGAGGGGTTGGGGAGGGGGGAGGGGAGGGGCAGGGTGGGGGTTAGGGGTGGGGGCAGGGGTGGGGGATGGGCTGGGGCCAGGGGTGGGGGTAGGGTTTGGAGCAGGGGTGGGGGTCTGGCCTGGGAACAGGCCCATGTTTGGGGTCTGACCTGGGAAGAGGCCCCGAGGTGTTGCCCGGCCTGTTCTGGCCGGCATACTGACAGTGAGTATTTTTTTTTTTCGGGGGGGCCCCGAAAGGTTTCCCGCTCCCCCCGCATGGCACCCGACCTTACTACTGGTGCCTCCGACATGCAGTTAGTCTACGATAGTAGAAGAGAAAGCATAGGGGATTGGAAAGGAAGGATTGCCCTTTGAGGCTTTGCGCCTGTCCCATCGCGGTCGCGATCTACCAGGCATCATGGATTGTTGTTAACATTGGTATATGGTGTCATATATGTGCACATATAAATATGTACACATATACAACGGTAAGATTGTAGGGCCAGGGAAAACCGCATAGACCGAAAGGAAAGATTGTCTACACGTAAAACCTGGCGGCTTGGTTATTGCCACATGCAAGGATAATGTGGGTATGTAAATGAATAGGTTTTGTTAGTACGGGAGGTGTATCATGCAACAGTTGCAAAATCCGTTTCCTCGCCGAGATTAGTATTTGTGGGAATCAGTTGGCTTGGCACTGCTGGGACTAGCGCGTCCGCAATGGCGGACGAACTGTACTTCCGGGGTTAGGTTCGGAGCACAGTCCGCCCGCCTAGAGCGTCCTAGTACCAAGTCTCCGTGATCCGGAGAGGGGAGCCACGCATGCGAACAGGGGCTTCGTCTCTCGTGTCCTGGACATAGCTGATGGTTGTTATATCAATCACTCCGTCGCTGCATACACTCGTCCTGAAACTATAAGCTAATGATTATTAATAGTCCTCCCCTTGGCTATCCTTTCGGCAAGCCAGGGGAAGGGTTTTTAAAACTAATTCTAAAAACTAATTTTTTTTTTTTTTTTTTTTTAGGCTGAAACATAGAAACGAACTGAAACAGAGAGTCAGACGTGCACATGGACATAGACAATTTCTACACATAAATATATACACTTCATGTATGCAGCAAGGGGAGCGCGTGCGGCCGCCTTGGTTGGCCTGAGCCGTTACCAAGGACTTCCTTGGGAATGTGGTGTTGGGGTTATCCATGGGTGAATTCCATGGGATGTGTATTTTGGGGGTGACATTTGTGTTGTATGTCCCTGGGGTTAGTGCCGCTTTGCGCTACTCATAGCACCTACCTTTACCTGACTTTACCTGAAGAGAATGTGTCGAGGGGTAGGGTATTTGCTATTTCGGCCCATATCGTGTCGGCCAAGGGCTCTTACGAGTGGGTTTGCCGAATAGCGTCTGGAGCGTAGTGACCTTAGTGCAAGTTGTCGCACAAAGGCCTTGATGCTTGGCGTATTTGTTATGCGTTCTAGCTCCCGCGTGGGTGTATCCCGCGGGAGCTTTTGTGCTAACCGCAAGCATTTCTTTTGGATCATCTGCAGCTTTTTGAGGTTCGACTTAGCTGTGTAACCCCATACAGGGCTGGCGTACATAATAATGGGCCTTATGAGGGCTTAATACATGTTTACGCCCAGCGTCTTGTCGAGACGACTCTTCCTATTTAGGAAAGGGTAAAGCTGCAGTAATCGCATGTTGGCTTTGCGCTGGAGTGTTTTTACATGGTGCAGCATGGTTAGTTTAGCATCTAGGGTTACTCCCAGATACTTAACTGTGCTCGTCCATGGTATGTCGCGCGCAAATAGTGTGAGTGGCCGGATGGATTCGGGTCTGCGTGTGATGCGGTTTTTCTTGGTGAAGAGAACTGCCTGGCTTTTGTCCACGTTGACTTTAATCCGCCAGTCTCTGAAATAGGGTTCCAGGGCCCATAGCGCTTCCTGCAGCCGTTTCCGAATGCTGGCTATGCGGTAGTGTTGGGCTGTCATTGCCGAGTCATCAGCATAGAGGTATAACGTAGTTAAAGCTCCTGCTGGTGTTGGCATGTCATTGATGTACAGGCTGAACAGCACGGGAGCTATAATACTCCCCTGCGGGACGCCTGCTCTGATCTGTCGCTTAGTGGACAGCACGTTCAGAATATCAACCTGGAATGTGCGGTCTTCTAGATATGACTGGATGAGTCGTATGTAGGCCGGGTGGAAATTACAGTCTATTAGCTTGGCTAGTAGGCCTGTGTGCCACACCTTGTCGAAAGCTTTCTGGATGTCTAAGAAGACAGCTCCGGTGTCGCGTTTTAGGTTGAACCCTACCGTGGCGTTTTCGACCAGCCTCATAAGCTGCTGCGTTGAGGAGTGGTGGTTTCGAAACCCGAACTGCTCGTTCCTGAGCAGTCCATTTTCCTTAACGTGCGCTACTATTCTCTTTAGCAGTATTTTCTCGAATACTTTGCTTAGTGAGTCTAATAGGTTTATTGGGCGGTAATTGTCGGGATTTGTCTTGTTTTTGCCCGGTTTGCCGAATACTAATATTTTTGCTTGCTTCCAGCACACAGGATAGTACTGTAGCGTGAGCATTGCAGTAAAGATGGAGGTTAGTATTTGCAGGGCCTTGTCAGACAGCCATTTCAGAACTATATTCTGTAGGTTGTCTGGGCCCGGGGCTTTTCGATTGGGGAGGTGCCGGATGATCCACTTTATTTCGTGTATATTGGTTTTGCGGACTTCCGGCTTGGGTGCATTGGTTATGAAGTCATTTACCTTTGCATCCATCCTGAGCGTAAACTCCGGGTTAGAGGGTGTATCGTTGGGAGTGAATGCTTCCTCTAGGGAGTTCGCTAGGGCCTCCAGTTTGTCCCGTGTCGAATATGCCGGTCCTGTCGGTGTTTCTAGGGTCGGCACCTGATGGGTTTCGCGGGTGAAGTGTCTCGCGAGGGGCCACACTGATGGTGTATTTTCTGTGGGGTTGGTACCAAATTTTGATATGAGATTACCCCAAGAGCTGCACCGATGTTCATGGAGAGCGTTCTGGATTTCAACATTAAGTTGATTTTTCCTGACTCTGTCGTGGTCCCTGTGGTATTTCGTCCAGTCCCGCCTTATATTGTTCCTTTCCCTTATTAGTGCCCGGATGCGTGCTGGTATTTCCAGTTTTCGCTCTCGGGTGTTTACAAGGGGAACACTTGTGTCCAAGGCGACTTGGATGGCTGAAACTAGGGTTTCCACGGCAGTGTCTAGCTCCTGTTTTGTGTGTAGAGGCATGTCATCTTTGCCATCTAGTTCTTGGTCTAGTATGGCCTTGAACTGGTTCCAGTTAGCAGCTTGGTAGTTGCGTATGGGCCTGGTTCCAGTTTCGATGACTTCGGGGGGGGGGGGGGTCGCAAGTGTAATAATCGTTGGCTTGTGATTTGACGAAAGGTCATTTATCACACTGATTCTGTGACTGAGCGTTACCTGGTTCATCAGGCAAATGTCCAGAATGTCAGCAATGTCCGTCGAATTACGTTGCGGTACGAAGGTTGGCTCGTCGGGGGCAGCGACTATGTAGTCATTGGCTATCATGTGCGCATAGAGCCTCCTCCCCGAGTGATTGGGGCGGAGACATCCCCAGTGGGCACTTTTGGCATTGAAATCCCCTCCAAGTATGGTATGAGCGCCAGTTTTGAATAGGGTTTCTATGTCCTGTGTATTTATCCGGTCGGCGATGTGATTGTACACTGAATAAATATTCAGGTATGTACCTTGCACAGGCAAGCGGATTCCGCAGGCCTCGAGTGAATGCAGTTCTGGTTTGTCTAACTCCATGTGAGCTATTTCTTTACGGACCAGTACTGCCACTCCTCCTTTCGACATGTCCGTGTGTTCGCGGCGATCGCGTCTTACTGTGTGAAAGCCTCTTATGGTGAATTTCTGCCTGGGCTGTAAGTGTGTTTCGGTGATAAGTGCCACGTGTATGTCATGGGTTTGGAGGAATAACGCGAGTTCCGTTTTCTTTTTGCGGACTCCATCAGCGTTCCAATTTAGAACGCGGATTCCGTCCGTGTGTGTGTAGTTGGGGGTATTATTTGGGTTCCCCTCGTTCCCTTCAGGCAGGTCAGGTGTATTATCCATGACGGGATGTGAAGGTGGTGTTAATAAATGTGGTGAAAATGCTCATCCACTGGTTCATAGGGGCCGTGATTAGCTGCATAATTAGCGCCAACACGGCCTGGCACAATGTTTCCATCGTCAACCCTGGAAAGAGTTGATTTAGGAAGGCATTGATTTTGTCCCAGATGGTGCTGGGATCCTGATCCAGTGGTGGGCTGGCCTGAGTGGCTGTGTTTGAGGGAGGGGTGGGGGCAATAGGGAGGAGAGTAGCTGGGGGCGATGCGACTTCCTGTGGCTGGCAAGGGATGGAGCTAGAAGCTTGTTGGGCTTCTCTCGTTTGCTCCGCAGCCATGGTGGTCTTTACTTCGGTTTTATTGGGGCGTTTGGACCGGACCTTCTTCTTCCGTTGTTCCTTGGGAGGAGGCACTGAGATCGGGTCTGGGCTGGTGGAAGTGCCGGGCTGGGGATTGATCTCAGTGTTTGGGTGTGAGTCTCTGTTAAGGGATGGCTGTGTCCCCCCTTCAAATCTAATTTCGGTCCTGCCTGATGGGCCTTTAGGCATTGATGATGCCTTGGTGCCTGAAGGGCCTCCACGTGCCTGGTGCATGCCACCTTGATGCGCACCAGTTTGCAGCGTGCTTCGCCTGTTGGCTTCGTATGCCCTGCGGGTGGGGCAGTCCTTATAGTTAGCCGCGTGTGGTCCCTTGCAGTTTCTGCACTTGGATTTTGCCTCATTGGAACCATATGGGCATTTGGCAGAGTGGTGTCCATCCGCGCAGCGCCTGCAGCAAGGCCTATCGTGGCACCCCTTGGAGGTGTGACCCAGCCTTTGACAGTTGCTGCATTGCGGCGCATGCGTGGGAGTCCGGAATGGGGTGATGCTCACCTCCATGCGAGCCAGCATTTTTACCTGTAATATGCTGTCCGCTTCCGGCCCTGCCGTGATTGTCACCAAGTACAGTGGGGAGTGTATGCGGGAGGTCTTCGTGCGCATCGTTTCGATATTTTCCACTGGGAAATTTATCTCTTTAAATGCGGCTGCGAGGTCGGCACACGTCTTCTGGTTTGCCGGTGTGCGCAGCACATATCGCTTTACAGGCTTCGCTGAAACGATCTGTGAGTACGGCGCATTAACGGTTTCCAGGTACTCCACGCAATGGTGGTAGGCTTTCCAGCTATCGCATAGAAGCCAGACAGACGTGCCGGGGTCTCGCTTGGGGGTTTTGAAATGGTACTTGCTACGGTGCTCATGTGGTAGCACCGTTGAAAGTCCCATATCGATTTTGGAAATGTCGGTAGTGTAGAGCGTAAGTGGCGGCGGCTTTTTAGGCTTTGGCCTGCTTGGTCTGTCGGGGAAAGTGGAAGTGGTCGAGCCGGACGAATCCCGCGAACCACTCCGCCTCTGCCCGTCTTCAGCATTAGCCGCTTGGGCTTGCCTATTGGCATCAGCTTTCTCCCTCCTCGACAGGACCGGTGTGAAGCCCTCCTCCTGTTCCCCAAGCTCTGGAGTCTGTTTCCTGGGCTCAGGGGATCCAGGTTGCGTGGAGGGCTTTTGATTGGTTTTACCCTGCCCAGGTTTGGAAGTCCGCGCTGGTGCTGGCTTCTTAACCTTGGCTAGGGTGCCATTGCCAGCCTTCCCGCTCAACGATATCGCTGGCGGAGCTCCTTCCGGGCCTAGGCCTGTGGTTGGAGTCGCCGTGCCATTCGGAGACTGGGACTGCTGGGCTGCCGACTTTGGGGCCTTTGACTTGGCCCCCCCTTTAGTAATACCGGCTTTCTTGCGGCGTGGCTTGTCAGGCGGCACGTCCATTACTAACCGGCCTCCCGTAGGGTTGGGGTCAGTCGCATGGCTTCCCATGTCGATCTCCAGTGACAATAGGGCTGGGATTACCTTCTCCTGGACCACTGACGGGGCGGCTTTCGCTGCCGGTCTTGTGGTCTCCAGGATGGGCGTCTCCTTGCCTTCTGTCCCTGTTGGCACCAATGCCGCGCCTAGTGGTGTCGCTGGCGCGACGGGGCTGGAGTCGGGCTCTCCCATTGGCGGACTGCTGGGCAAGTCCAGGCAGCCGTCCGGGAAGCATAATTTTTTTTTTCAGCCCGAGCCTAGCCACAGTATATATTTCCGAGCTTCTTATTGGCTGTTATGTCAAGCCATTCTCCTGGTTCCGAAACGAGACGGTAGATAGCAGGGGTCACATCCGATCAAACATGGAGGAACGTTATCGAGTGAGATGTGGATAATATTCGATGTTGAATTGCATTATTAGCGTGAAGCAGGCATGAAACTTGCTTTAGTTCAAGTTTAAAACAACTCACGCAGCAAATGAATGCGTTCCAATCAACATTTAAGGTCTAAGTGAAAGCATTTGACATTTAATCACATGTATTAGTACCTATGATAAAATGCGGCATATTCGAGGGCAGTGTGCACAAGTGGTAGCGAGCGAGCTTGGTAACTTTGAGGTCCAGGGTTCAAGTCTGCCCTAGGGCACAGATTTTTACTTCTTTTGAATTATTTCATAATATCCTCCCTACCTTTTACAGCATGTTTTATGCCTTGTTTCATTGAAATTATCTGTATGGGTGATAGAAATAATAAACATCGTTGGGAGGAATTCTTCCCTATTCTCACTTGAATTTATATTCCCCCGCTTACTGTTCAACGCGGCTAGCGTTCTTTGCTGTCTCCCCAGAGGTCCGGGTTCGATTCCCAGTTCTGCAGAGAAATCTTTGTAAACATATTATTAACAGTATACATACAAAGTAAAAATCACAATTACAAATTGTATAATCAAACTTCTTTGAAGTGAGGTAATTTGGGGTGACAGATATTAAATCGCATTTCATTTTATTAACGTAATTGGAAGTTTATTTTATTTATGGTAGGGATTTGATCAGAAGTATTCGTGATAGTAAATTTATGAACATAATTTGTTGGTTTTGGTTCCAACTTAATTCCGATTGCAGCGATAGGACAGGACCCATTAGTATATACAATATTTGGACCTGATACCCTCACTACAGATTTGTAAAATTGTTTGTGGCTGTTTGCTAATTAATAGCAAATGTTCATTATTTAATGGTATAAATATTTGAACATCAATGTTAATTTCTGCAAGTTCACACCCTGGTATATCAGTAAGTTTACATGTGGTTAATCTTATATTAAAATTATTACATACATAACCTTTAGTACCTTTTATACATGGCATTCTTGACAATTTTTCAATGAACAGTCTGTAAATGTTTAATAATATTTTTCAAGTCTTTCGGTGATAATTTCTTGATGTTGGTGATATCGTTGAAGGAGAGACTGATTGTTTCTTCTAGATCACTCACTAGCTTGTCGAACTTGGTTACACACGACACTACAGTATGTTCTGATATTGTCTAATTCTCTAATACATTGATTTTGAAATGTTGTTTTGGAACACACCGGTACCTTTAAACAGTTTGGTATTGGAATCTATTCAATTTAGTTTATTCATTAAATATGGAGCACTGTCGTTAGTATATGGTTGTGTGTCTTGTAGATTATCGTAATATTCCTTTAACGTTGTGAGGTTCGGAGCTGTGGGTGCTCTTTTAAAGTTGTTTAAGAAAGCATCACATTTCGCAACAGAATAATCTAGGCTGCACGAAGAGCTTCCGTTACATTCAGTCAGTAGCTGAATATGGCAAACTCAAATTTAGATAAAGCTCACCAGTAAGTAGCTGAATATGGCAAACTCAAATTTAGATAAAGCTCAGACATTCTGAATGTATAAACACAGAGCAGTGAATAATAATAAAAGCCACTAAATTATTATTATTATTATTATTATTTGGTGAGCTAAGTCTTCATTCAAATGGCACAGGAAAAGCGACGTATCGTTTGAACTCACTGAATCACTTATTCATTTTAAATGCAAAATATTTAATTCTTACCTTAGCATCTATGTACTAATTCGTGTCTAAGATAGACACGTTTTTTTTCCAAAGTGGCCTCACTTTTCAAAAAAAAACTGTATCCTTTATCTTGTTTGAACACAAGGATCTAGATTTCGGAGTGAAAACAGCACTGGCATTCGAAATAGTCAGAACTGTGTGTCATATCTTACAATTACATTTGACAAGTTTCACAATATTTAACTACTGTATTTACCACATTGATGTACCATTGTCCATTGGACTTATGAGATATAATAAAACTAAACACTTTTGTACTTGTTCGGAACTTATTGTTATTGTTTACAATACTTTACCCTTTGACATGCGACGTATCGTTTGAACTCACTGAATCACTTATTCATTTTAAATGCAAAATATTTAATTCTTACCTTAGTATCTATGTACTAATTCGTGTCTAAGGTAGACACGTAGGCTATAATGAATGTTTTTTTTTCCAAAGTGATTCATGTGATTTTTTACAGTGGCATTGTGCTTCCACATTTATTCACCAAACAACGATTTGCCATTGTGACTCATTAAAGGCTGGTCCACCTTGGTGAGGCCAGCAGCTTGACCACTGCAGGAATTGACGCTGATGTTGCTCTTGTTCATTTGAGCAACTTGTACATGGTGGTCATTGAGCCCTCCTACTTGTAAATAAATAAATAAATAAATAAATAAATAAATAAATAAATAAATAAATTTCTCTGATAACCTGTGTTATTGAGGTGTCTGTAGTATGGTGAGTATTTGATATTCAGGTGAGGATTCACAAGGAGGCGGTCGTGCTTTTGTTATGAACAATTTCGGCATTTGTCTGAAGTAGAAGTGGAAAACTATGGAAAATCACTTCCAAAATAGCTGGGGAATCGGACACACCTCTACTCAGTTTTGGCTCATGAGGCCGAGTGTACCCCGCTGCAGTCCTCACACCAGAATTGAAATTTCTCTGCAGAACTGGGAATCGAACCCGGACCTCTGGGGAGACAGCAAAGAACGCTAGCCGCGTTGAACAGTAAGCGGGGGAATATAAATTCAAGTGAGAATAGGGAAGAATTCCTCCCAACAATGTTTATTATTTCAATCACCCATACAGATAATTTCAATGAAACAAGGCATAAAACATGCTGTAAAAGGTAGGGAGGATATTATGAAATAATTCAAAAGAAGTAAAGATCTGTGCCCTAGGGCAGACTTGAACCCGGGACCTCAAAGTTACCAAGCTCGCTCGCTACCCCTTGTGCACATCTGCCCTCGAATATGCTGTATTTTATCATAGGTACTAATACATGTGATTAAATGTCAAATGATTTCACTTAGACCTTAATTGTTGATTGGAACGCATTCATTTGCTGCGTGAGTTGTTTTAAACTTGAACTAAAGCAAGTTTCATGCCTGTTTCACGCTAATAATGCAATTCAACATCGAATATTATCCACATCTCACTCGATAACGTTCCTCCATGTTTGATCGGATGTGACCCCTGCTATCTACCGTCTCGTTTCGGAACCAGGAGAATGGCTTGACATAACAGCCAATAAGAAGCTCGGAAATATATACTGTGGCTAGGCTTGGGCTGAAAAAAAAATTATGCGTCCGGGAAATCTCCGCAACTCGACAGCCTCGCTGGGGTGCCGTCTGTAAGCTGGGGCGCTGCGAGAGCAAGAACAATAGGTGCTTTCGTTAGCGGGCTGCAGGGCGCGGCATGCCGCGGCTCCTGGGTCACGCTTAGGCTGCAGCCTATATTGCGCAGCTGCTCGTGTGTGCTACAAGGCACGGGGGATGATGTGGGTTCTGGAGTGGTGATGCTGGGTTCCCTTGGGCTCATGAGCGGGCTGCCGGTGTTAGCTGGGCTATTTACCGGGGTCACGCTCTGGGCTGCCAGGGTTTCCGCAATCCCCCATGTGTAGAGGCTAGTCAACTTCTTCCTGGTTCGGGGGGTGACGCATGAGGGAAGGTTGATGAGGGTGGGGACGCTCGGGGCGCTGGGGGCGCTAGGGGTGCTAGGGAGTGCGCGGCGCGGGGTGAACATGACATACATAGGGATAGTAGAAGTGAACAGCTTATGAAATAATAGGGGTCGCACCAGAGCCAAGAGGGGTTGCCAGACAAATTGCTCTTTCAGAGTCAGACAACAAGCTCTTTTGGATTTGGCCTGGTGCTAGCCTATATATGAGATGAGGGGATAAATCTAAAATCGAGCTAGTGAGCGCGGGATGATCCGACACGAACGGGTCCCTGACTAACGGCGTGCCCTAACCTAGCCCTAAGTGTGGATAGCCCACAACTGGTTGGGAAATGAAATGATGAGGTGATGTGATGAGATGCGGGCGGGCGGCCTTGACGGTCCTGGCTGGCAGCAGTTGCTTCGGACTCCTGACGTCCTTGGCTGGTGAGCTCGTGCCGGCTGGGCGAAGACTGGTCTGGCGGGGCTCGCCGAAGCGCTCCCCGCGGTAAAGTCCTGAAGTTCTCAGTCGGCTCTCTCCTGCAGCAGCGTGACCTCACTCGTTCAAGTCCAAGTCCGTCCGCGACAGTGAGTATTTTTTTTTTTTCGGGGGGGCCCCGAAAGGTTTCCCGCTCCCCCCGCGTGGCACCCGACCTTACTACTGGTGCCTCCGACATGCAGTTAGTCTACGATAGTAGAAGAGAAAGCATAGGGGATTGGAAAGGAAGGATTGCCCTTTGAGGCTTTGCGCCTGTCCCATCGCGGTCGCGATCTACCAGGCATCATGGATTGTTGTTAACATTGGTATATAGTGTCATATATGTGCACATATAAATATGTACACATATACAACGGTAAGATTGTAGGGCCAGGGAAAACCGCACAGTGAGTAGCTGGTGCTGGTTACCTTTATAGTGTGGAGGCCATGGAGAGTGGGGGGAACCCGTTCGGTCGGCCAGCGAAGGAAGCCGAGTGTGACCGAGCTGAACTTAAGTATTGTTACACGACCGGTCTCTCCCTGTAATGCTATCTACGGTCTCACGGTGTAACAGCCATCTTACCCTTGGCTCAGTAATTAATAATAATAATAATAATAAATATGCCATTGAACAACTACTCTGCCGATCTCCCTCTGTGAAGTCATTCACGGTCTCAGGGGATGGCGGCCATCTTGCCCTTGGCTCAGTAGTTAATAATAATAATAATAATAGTAATAATAATAATAATAATATTAAATATGTCATTGAGCAACTACACGGCCAATCTCCCTCTGTGACGTCATTCACGGTCTTAGGGTGTGGTGGCCATCTTGCCCTTGGCTCAGTAGTTAATAATAATAATAATTATTATAATAAATATGCCATTCAGCAACTACACGGTAGATCTCCCTCTGTGACGTCATTCACGGTCTCAGGGTGTGACGGCCATGTTGCCCTTGGCTCAGTAGTTAATAATAATAATAATAATAGTAATCATAATAATAATATTAATAATTAATATGTCATTGAGCAACTACACGTCCGATCTCCCTCTGTGACGTCATACACGGTCTCAGGGTGTGGCGGCCATCTTGCCCTTGGCTCAGTAGTTAATAATAATAGTAATATTTTTATTTTTATTTTTTACGAGGGAAGTGGAAAAATCTTGCATAAGACCTTGAGAAGGGTCCGCACTCCTCAAGAGTGTGGGATTCTTACCCACTAAAAAACCACACCCTGTCCTCTTGACAAAACCCATCCCGGAACCACTTTCGTATTACTTCAGGATGGAGCCATTTTCTTTGCTTCACAAGCACCATCATACTTCTCCATTCCTAGTCCGCGGATCGCATAATTTTTCAACTAAATCGAGCAAGTCCCCATCTGACTTCTTCTGACGAAGGAACACCTCAACAAAGAAAGCGACCGTATTCCAGCTACGCTCGTTCCTCAGCATAATTCCAACTAAGTTATATTGTCCGGCGTTATTGGACCAACCTCAGCTTGAAGTTGTTGTTTTTCCGCTGCCCAACGATCGCAGACGAAGAACGTATGATATACGTCATCTCGTTCGTTCTCGCAGTAAATACAAACTGGACTCCTTACTTTAACCATAAGAATAATAAGAATAATATTTTTTTTATTTTTTTAGGGGAAGAAATGCATTTACGCACAGAGTGTCGGGCTCCTGCTCCTGAGTAGCAGACTACCGACTAAAACTCCCCCATTACATCTGAACACTAGCCTGGAACCGATAAGCTCATTACTTCAGGCTAGAGTCATTTTATATTTGCCCGTAGGGCACTCTTCCGGAATGAATCATCTTCAGTGGCGATCCAGATCCGTCTTCTTTGTTCGGAGGATATCTTCAACAAAACTTGCTACAAGTTTCGAATGTTCTTCATTCTGTAGCATTACCGCAACAATATTGTCGGGAGATATCTCTACACCAATGTAATCTTGAAGAGACTGCCTATTTTGAACCCAGAGTCCACAAGAGAAGAAGGTGTGATTAACATTATCTACCTCATTAACACAGTAGATACAATCTGGCGAATCCACTTTCCCCATCTTCTAAGATAAGAACAGAAGTACCCATGGCCTGTCAAGAACTGAGTGAGATAATAACCAACCTCACCATGTTTCCTCTCAGTCCAAACTTGCACCTGGGGTATCATTCTCCTAGTCCACTGGCTTCGGTGTCCTTGCTCCCATTTGATCTGCCAATTGTGAAAGGTTTGTGATCTTGCTGTTCGTCTTGCATTTTGTAAACCTACTTCCGATTTCCTCCAGTAGATGTACTTGCGTTCTTTCGCTAGAAAAAAATGAAATTATCCCAGCAATAACAAGAACTGCTTCTTCAGAGACCGTGCGATAAGCAGATGCCACGAGTAAAGTACCCCGCCTCTGCACTTGTGCTAGTGACTTCCAATAAATTTCCTTAACCAGGGCATCCGCCCATATTTCCGCTCCATACAGCAGAACTGAATGGATGGCTGTCATCAGTAATCTCCTCTTATTAGATTTTGGCCCACCAACATTGGCCATTAGCCGACTGAGAGACGTTACTCCTCTTGCCGCCTTATCTGCAGTCCGTCTAATTTGTTCTCCAAAATTCAGTTTATTGTCGATCATGAGGCCCAGATATTTTGCTGCTGGCCGCGTCTCTACTTGTATGTCTCCTACCTGTATTGGGAGTATTGTCTGAATTCTCTTCTTTGTTAGGACTACAATTTCTGTCTTACTAAGTGCTAGAGACAGACCATGTTCTTCCATCCAACTATTGATTGTACGCATTACCATATTGAGTCGCAACTGTGCCTGCTCGACACTTCTTCCTGCTACAAGAGCAGCAACGTCATCTGCATAACCTACTAGGATAGTTTCATCAGGGACTTCAGATCTCAGCAAGCTATCATATGTGATATTCCATAGATCTGATCCTAAAATCGAACCCTGTGCTGCTCCGGCTGAGATCCCTACCCTGCGTTGTCCTTCTGTCGTGTTATAAAGCAACGAACGATCTTTCAAGTAGGAATTTATCATCCGTAAGACATAATTTGGAACATGAAATGTATTCTCCAACGCATTCAGCATGTCACTCCACTTGACAGAGTTGAATGCATTTCTTACGTCAAGAGTAACAAAGAGAACCACACGACGGGAGTGGTGATTGTAATTCTCCGCCCGCTGGACACCTGCAACAATTTCTTGTAACGCATCCAAGGTCGATCTTCCTGTTCGAAATCCATATTGTCTTGGTGATAAGTCGCCCACTGCCATGATCGCTTGGCGCAACCTGACCCTCAGAAGCTTCGCAAAGAGCTTCCCTGTTGTATCCAGCATACACAGAGGGCGGTATGATGATGGTAAATCCGAGTCTCCCTTTCCCTTATTAATGAGCGCCAGACGACAGACCTTCCAGCAGATGCTGAACACTCATGATTTTAGACACTCATTGAACATTCGTAATATTAATTGTCGATGTAACTCGATTATTAATTTGAGAATCTCATTTGAGATGCCGTCAAGTCCAGGGGATTTTTTGCTTCGCAGAGACTGAGTAGCCCTACTCAACTCATCCTCAATAGAAAGAGGAATTTCAATATCTACATCGAAATTATGCTCAGGGAGTGTAAGATGAGTTGGGAAAAGAGTTTGGACAATAATGGCCATACTGTTTGCATCCATGACGCACGGTGTTCTTTGTGACCCAAGCTTCTTTCTGACAATTCTATAACCCAAACCCCATGGATCAGTGTCAATATCCTCACATAGCTTCCTCCAGCTCTCAGCTTTGCTTTGATTTATGGTTTTCCAAAGTAGCCTCTTTGCATCTCTATGTTCGGCTGATAAGGCATTGGAATCATCCAGATTTCTTGTCCGATGTGCGGCACGTCGGAGTCTAAGGCAATTCCGCCTCAATTCTGCAATTTCATGTGTCCACCAGTATGCAGGGCTCTTCCAATGGCGTGATCTTAAACTTGGCATTGAGGTATCACAAGCCAAAGTAATAAGATTCATAGTTGAGGAAACGAGAGTCTCAACATAAGCCTCACCGTCAGGCTCCATATCCTCAATTAGTTCTACACCACTGGCTAACGCCTCCTTAAATGCATCAAGAAGGATCTTATTCAAATTCCATCTCCGTTGTTTCTGATTAGATAAGTTCTTCCCACTTATCTTACTGCACACATCAAAATTAATATACTGATGATCACTACCAGTGTAGTCTTCTATAACCTTCCATTCCTTGATGTGTGGTACTAACGTCCCAGAAGCCATGGAGATATCCGGAATGGTCTCTGTATAACCCGGACGCCGAAAAGTTGACACTGCACCTACATTTAAGATCAAAAGCCCTGTCCTTGATGCCATTTCCAGAATGAACTTACCTCGGGAATTGGTATGTAGCATACCCCATTCCACTTCTCTGGCATTGAAATCCCCAGCTACAATGATTGCTCCAGTTGTATTAAGAATAGCATCTTCCAGAGAGTTGACTTTCTGACGAAATTTTCCCATTGTTTCATTTGGAGTAAGATCGACACTAAAATATGTGACTCCTCTACTCTATAACCGTACGAATCCGTTCCCGCTCCCATGTTATTTAATTGGAATTTTTCCAGGGTCTAAGATCCAAATAGCAGAGGTGCCTAATTGATCTCTAAGCCAGAGAGGTGACTCCTTATCTTGGTACTGTTCACCAATTAACAGCAGATCAGTTTGTTTCTCGGCAGCTAACTGGTACAACAGATGATAGGCTGTTCTACTCCTTTCTATATTAGCTTGTAGAACTCGGATCATTTTCGTTTCAGGTACGTCACATTCTCCAGGGCCTCTCGGAACACCTTACATTGGCACGATCCGGCCACATAACACAAATCCTGCTGCGTAACGGCACTCTCCTCGCATAAGACACACTTTTTTGGGTTGATGCAATCCTTGGCTTTGTGATCATTCTGTCCACAGTACAAGCAAGACTTGCTTCTGTCAGGGCCCTCACAAATTTTGGCTATAGACCATAACTAAGGCGTCGGTAGCTTCGAAGAACTGATATTCTCCGCCTCACTCTACAACAGACCCATCCTACTTGAACCAAGCCTTCCCTTAGAAGATCATTTGCAGCTTTTTCCGGCAGAGTTATAACAGCCATTCTCTGTTTCCGACTGTTATTCTGCGTTACCATAATCCTCAGAACATCCGGGGGTTCGTTAATAATATCCTTAATGGACTCTAAAACTTCATCTTTGGTCGTGAGAGCATCAAGATCTCTAATCTCAATTGTCACCTTTGGCTCAAGACTGCGGACTGTCGCATCTTGTACCAGGATATTCTTCAATGAGTCGCTAAATGCCGCATTATCTCGATTGCTTTTCCCGAGAGTAACAGGAACTTCACCGGCTCTAGTCTGGGGTATAGACCTAACTTCCGTTCCTGTGTCAGCAGTATTTGCCTTCTGCCGAATCTCCCGTAACACATCGGCATACGACTTGCCTTCTGCTGGCTTAATTAACACAGCTGGCAGTCGAGACTTTGTTAGTTGCTTCTTGAGCATTTGACTCTATCTCTTGCCTGGAGAATCTTCCCGCTGCAATTCAACCTGCATTTGATTCCTTTACTCTCGTGGTTTCTTCCTGGACACAACCCTAGTCCATGACTCTACTTCTCCTCTTTCCTTTTCTTCCATTTCTCTTTCGTCATCAAGAGAGTTTGATGCTTGTGCTCGATCAGTTATTGTGGTTTCGTCAACTTGTTGTTTCCCCTTGTACCTAGCATTCTTACAGAAGACAATGCTGTCAATGGCCTCCTCCATCTCCACAATACCAACCTTCACATCCTTGGACATTTTTTCTGTTTCGCCGCAGCAAGCTTCATCTTTTGAATAATATTATAGCATTTCTGCAATGCCTCTTCTTCCGTTCTCCTCAGTTTGTCAAGATGTTGGGATGGGAGATGTATTGTATCTTCCGCAACTGTCCCATCACTCGATGACTCTCCCGTTATATTCACCTTAGACAATCGAGGCCATACCTCATTTTTCCAGTTCGCATCTCTTTCTTGGCTCGTTAGAAGACGATTCATGTTCCGAAACTAGTAAAGTGTAGGTCAGGCCAGTGGTGTGGGAAGAAAATAGCGCTGACTCCAAAGAGTCCAGACCCTCGCTCTATTATCAAGCTCGTACCCTAGGTAGCGGGGCTCTAATGGCCGCCGAAGTGGGCCAGACCTTCCTACTGCCCCCTGATGACGGAACCTATAGGCTCTGTTGACTATACTACTAATCTAAGCTCAGATGACTTTGGATAATACGATTAGATTACGTCACTTCCTGTCACTGAGGAAACTTCATGCTCTATGAGCTAATAGTACACGATAAAACTTAACCCCAAAATCACGTAACAAATCCAGTCTACACTCGATGAAGTTGATTTGAGGAATACAATTTAGTGAGCACCGTGTATTAAACAATGAACTACGATACACACTGACCTGTTCCCAAGCTGGAATACAATTCTCCCTTCCACAAATAACAATTTTTTCGATAAATACACCAGTACCGCACAAGCACACTGTATGTCAAACATGGCCATCACAAAAATCAATAATAATAATAATAATAATAATAATAATAATAATAATAAATATGTCATTGAGCAACTACACGGCCATACTCCCTCTGTGACGTCATTCACGGTTTTAGGGTGTGGTGGCCATCTTGCCCTTGGCTCAGTAGTTAATAATAATAATAATAATAATAATAATAATAATAATAATAATAATCGAACGTAAACACAATGAAAAAATCTCCAAGTATAGACAGCTTGCAGAAGAAATCAAGAGGATATGGAAGATGAACTGCGTCCGGATAGTGCCTGTAATCTTGTCAGTCAACGGCCTCATACCTCACACACTCCACAAGAGTCTGAAAGAATTGGATCTTCCGCCGACCATCTACAAGAGTATGCAGCATTCGGTCCTATTGTCCACATGCAATATTGTGCGATCCTTCCTTGCTAATGAATGAGTGATAATGAACTCTTATATTTTGTATATACATGATATGTATTATAGTTTGTATTATAGTTTGTATGTATTGTTGTAAAGCACTTGGTTTAACCCGTGCTTTAGAGTAACCCATGTTTGTAATGGTGAATTTAATAAATAATAATAATAAATATGCCATTCAGCAACTACACGGCCGATCTCCCTCTGTGACGTCATTCATGGTCTCAGGGTGTGGTAGCCATCTTGCCCTTGGCTCAGTAGTTAATAATAATAATAATAATATATATATATATATATATATTTTCATGGGAAACGTGGGGAAATCTTCAAAAGACAGATTACCAGCTTCCGGACTTACAACTGTGCAGGATTCCTAACTACTAAAAACCCACAAACCCTATACTTGGCTTAAGGCCACCCCGGAACTGCCTGTTCAGCCTTACTTCAAGGTGGAGCCACTGTTACGACCAGAGGTCTCAGTCAATTTCATTAAACGTGATGATAATGAAATTACTCATGATCATCCTCACTGTCTTCAGCAACCAATCTTCTCGGTTCCTCTTCTGTTTTTGTTTTCAGCAGCTCAGAGATGTAGACTGAAATCTGTGGCCAACTTTCTCTGCTGCTGAGCATTTTATCCACCACATTGTCTGGTGTAATGACACCAACTTTTGTCTCCAGAAACCTTCGAAGATTTCTCCACCTCAAGCATGCAAAGAATGTGTGCTGAACATCGTCCCATTGATCATCACAATAACGACACTGTGAACTCGGTGAAATTCCCATTCGATGGAGGTAAGCAACATAATAACCATGGCCAGAGAGACACATGATAATGTAATAATTAACCTCACCATGGTCCCTCGACAACCATGGCTTCAGTTGCTTGATGAGCCTACCGGTCCACCTGCCACGATGTTCACGTTCCCATTCTTCCTGCCATTCCAGAAGAGATATGTCTCTTTCCTCCCTCTTCACGCGTATCTTAGAATGCTCGTCTTTGCGCAAGTATATACGGCGCCTTTCCTTGGCCAGGATGTAAATGGGGATCGCCCCAGCTATTACTAGCACTGCCGGTCCAGACACTGTACGATAGGCAGAAGTTATTCTGAGGGCAGCTCTTCTGTGAACAGAGGTTATCCGCTTCCTATACATCTCAGAGCCAAGAGCTACTGACCAAATCTCTGCACCATAAACAATAACTGATTCCGCCACTCTCATCAGCAGTTTCCTCTTCAATGGTGAAGGGCCGCCAATATTAGCCATGAGCCGCGACAAGTTGTTAACAATCCTTGCAGCCCTATCAGCAATCTTGCTGATATGATTCCGGAATGTTAACTTGCTGTCAATCGTAACACCCAAGTAACGAACAGCAGGAGCTGTTTCTATCACTTGATTATCTACTAGCATTGGTACAACTCGTGGAACTCTCTTCTTAGTAGCAAGGACTAGTTCTGTTTTATGAACTGCTAGTTGGAGACCATGTTCATTCATCCAGGTGGAAACTCTCCGCATTACCTGATTAAGTTTAAGTTGCAGACCCTCAATGGAGCGCTCCATAATGAGCACAACAAGATCATCAGCATATCCCACCAAAGAAGTGTCCTCTGGCATCTCCATCCGTAAAATGCTGTCATAATTTACGTTCCATAAATCAGGACCTAACACCGAGCCTTGAGCCGCCCCCGCTGTTACCTTGCGACACTTGACTCCTTCATCTGTGTCATACTGTATCCAACGATCACAAAGATAATTCCTCAGAACAGACGCCAAGTAGCGAGGAATGTTAAATGTTGTTTCAAGTGCAGCTATTATGTCAATCCACCGGGCAGAATAGAAGGCATTTTTCACATCCAGAGCAACCAGTAAGCACATTTTCCTAGAGAAATGGTTGCCATGCGCAATGGATCTGACAGCCATCACCACTCCTTCAATGGCGCTGATGGTGGACTTACCCTTCACAAAACCGTATTGTTTGGGGGACAGACCGCCTGCAGCAACAATCGCTGCCTGAAGCCTTCCTTTAATCATCTTCTTAAACAGTTTTCCAGCCATGTCCAACATGCATAGAGGTCTCTGACCTGAAGCAGTAGTGGGATCTCCTTTTCTTTTGGGCATGAGCACAAGCCTGGCCACTTTCCACGGGGTCGCAAAGACTCCCTGTAGTAAACAGCAATTATACATGTTCAGAAAAACATCTGGTTCCTCTTCGGATATCATCTTTAACACTTCAGCAGGAATTCCATCCGGCCCTGGTGCCTTCTTATTCTGAAAAGATCGTGATGTAGTTTGTAATTCCTCTCTAGTGAATAGCGGAATATCATAAAGCATCACCGGAATGTGATCGGGAAATCTCTCTGGATGATTAGGAAATAGCTCATCTATAATAGCTTCCTTCTGGGATGCCGTCATAGCAGCAGTAGACTCCATAATGCCGCCGAGCTTCTTATTGACAATTTTGTAGCCCAGACCCCATGGGTCCTGATCCAGATCGTTAATGAGCTCGTTCCATTTATGTGCCTTACTTTGAGCAATGGCCCGTTTGAGAGCCCTCCTCGCTACTCAACACTCTCCTATCGCATTTGCAAACTCTAGAGAATCTCTGCAGAGCCTTTGTGCCCTTCTCCTTAATCGAAAACACAATCGTCAAGCCTCTGCTATTTCAACATTCCACCAATATGCTTGCCGTTTGTTTGGAAAAATCTTCTTTTTGGGCATGGATGCTCCGCAAGCCTTAACAATGAGATCAATGGTCGACGTAACCAGGGTTTCTCCAGAACTCGCGGGGCTATGTTGAAACAAATCCTCCAGCACTTGTTTCCCTTGAGCTATTACCGCAAGAAGAATTTCACCATCCATGTGATCAGCGTTCCATCTAAACGGTATCGGAATTTCATGGACTAGGCCTCCTCGAGGCCTAGTATTAAAAAGGATGTTTCTATGATCACTGTTGTTATAATCTAGCATTACATGCCAGTCTGCAATGCAAGCAGCAAGATCTGCAGAGACAAACGTTAGGTCTGGTGTGGTTCCGTTTTGCCCAGGCCGACAAAATGTTGGAACATCACCGCTATTTAGCAGCACCAAGTCCAACCTAGCAGCCATCTCCAAAATTCTATGGCCTCTCCCGTTTGTATGAGCCAAGCCCCACTCAACTGCTCGACCATTATCATCACCGGCCAGCAGAATATGCCCACTTACTGTACCTAGGAAATCCTCAAGGGCAGATAGTCGGGTATCAAACTGCCGAATTGATTCATTGGGTGTTAAGTAACAGCTTACATAAGAAATATTTCTGCTCTTGACCCAGACAAATCCATTTCCAGCACCAAACTTTTCAATAAAAATTGTGCTTGGATCCACTACCCATATAGCAGCCGTCCCACTTTCATCAGAGTACCAAGATGGAATATCCCTGTTCTTATATTGTTCGCTAATAAGCACAACATCAATATTCTTTTCCGCGGCAAACTGAACTAGGAGATCGTCAGCCACCCTGCTACGATGAATTTTGCCTTGTAGAAATCATAGCATTTTGACTGTTGAGCACTCCCCAATGCACGTCGAAAGACAGCACACCTACCTGACCCGATCACATGGTCGTCATTCTTGCCTTCACACGCGCAGATAGAGCATTTTGGGGCAGTCGTGCAGTGAGCAGCTTTATGCTCCTTTCCCCCGCATCTGTAGCACAACTTCGACCTGTCAGGACCCGTACATTGTCTTGCCATGTGACCATAGCCCATACATCGAAAGTATCTCAGCACATTGGTCCTTTTCCGAATACGGCAGCTGACCATGCCTATCTTAATATGCTAATCAAGGAGCAACTCATTTGCCGCATTGGAGTTTACCACAAATATGGCCATACGCTGTTCTCTGGAATTGGGCTTGGTAATAGTAACTTTTATTTCATAATAATAATATTATTATTAATAATAATAATAAAAATAATAATAATAATAAATATGTCATTGAGCTACTACACGGTTGATCTCCCTCTGTGATGTCATTCACGGTCTCAGGGTGTGGTAGCCATTTTGCCCTTGGCCCAGTAGTTAATAATAATAATAATAATAATAATAATAATAATAATAATAATAATAATAATAAATATTCCATTGATCAACGTTACACCACCGGTCTCTCCCTGTAATGTTATCTATGGTCTCAGGGTGTGGCGGCCATCTTGTCCTTAGCTCAGTAGTAAATAATAATAATAATAATATTTATGCCATTGAGCAACTACACGGCCGGTCTCTCCCCGTAATATTATCTACGGTCTCAGGGTGTGACAGCCCATTCACAGTCTCAGGGTGTGGCGACCATCTTGTCCCTTAACCTTTCAAAACTAATAGCTCATCAACCTTTTAATTTTTTGCGAACCAAAACACCTAAAAATGATAAATTAACCTAAGATATTTTGTTTTTGATGAAAAATAGTAGGGGGTGAAAAATTACCCCAAATTTCAAAAATTGATATCTGGGAAACTAAGAACCCTAAAATTATGTGTTATAGCTCTAAAAATAGGTAATCAAATACACTTTTACCTTACTGGATCATTTCACCCCTAAAACAGTTATTATAGATTTTACAGGGAAATAGGTGTTAAACATCTAAAAATGATAAATTAACCTATAATCTTTTGTTATTGATGAAAAATAGTAGGGGGTTAAAAACTACGCCAAAATTGAAAAATTGATATCTTGGAAACTAAGAACCCTAAAATTACGTGTTATAGCTCTAAAAATAGGTAATCAAATACTCTTTTACATTAGTGGATCATTTCACCCCTTAAACAGTTATTATAGATTTTACAGGGGAAAAAGTGTTAAACATCTAAAAATGATAAATTAACCTAAGATCTTTTGTTTTTTATGAAAAATAGTAGGGGGTGAAAAACTACCCCAAAATTGAAAAATTGATATCTTGGAAACTAAGAACCCTAAAATTATGTGTTATAGCTCTAAAAATAGGTAATCAAATACACTTTTACCTTAGTGGATCATTTCAGCCCTTAAACAGTTATTATAGATTTTACAGGGGAAAAAGTGTTAAACATCTAAAAATGATAAATTAACCTAAGATCTTTTGTTTTTTATGAAAAATAGTAGGGGGTGAAAAACTACCCCAAAATTGAAAAATTGATATCTTGGAAACTAAGAACCCTAAAATTATGTGTTATAGCTCTAAAAATAGGTAATCAAATACTCTTTTACATTAGTGGATCATTTCACCCCTAAAACAGTTATTATAGATTTTACGGGGAAAAAATGTTTAACATCTATAAATGATAAATTTACCTAAGATCTTTTGTTTTGGATGAAAAATAGTAGGGGGTGAAAAACTACCCCAAAATTGAAAAATTGATACCTTGGAAACTAAGAACCCTAAAATTATGTGTTATAGCACAAAAGATAGTTATTCAAATACTCTTCCACCTTACTGAATCATTTCATCCCTAAATCAGTTGTTATATATTTTACAGGGGAAAAGTGTTTATCATCTAAAAATGATAAATTAACCTAAGATCTTTTGTTTTTGATGAAAAATAGTAGGGGGTGAACACTACCCCAAAATTGAAAAAATGATATCTTGGAAACTAAGAACCCTAAAATTATGTGTTATAGCTCTAAACATAGGTAATCAAAAGCCAATATATAGGCTAATACACGAGCCAATACATAAGCCAATATATAAGCCAATATACAGTATATAGGCCAATACACAAGCTAATGTATAAGCCAATTTATAAGTCAATATATAAGCTATATAAGCCACTATACATAAGCCAATACATAAGCCAGCACATAGTTAGAGTTCCATTTGTTAATCTTCAAGAGTCTGAGGCAAAGTTTGAGAGAATGTGTATTTAATATAAGCCAACACATAAGCCAATATATAAGCCAACATATAAACCAATACATGTAAGCCAACACATAAGCCAATATATATATTTAAGCTAATATATAAGCCAATATATAGGTCAAAACACATGCCAATACATAAGCCAACACTTAAGCCAATATATATATATAAGCCAATATATAAGCCATATAAGCCAATACACATAAGCCAATACATAAGCCAACACATAAGCCTATATATAAGCCAATACATATAAGCCGACACAATAAACAAATATAGAAGCCAACACATAAACCAATATATAAGCCAACACATAAACCAATCAATGTATAAGCTAACACATAAACCAATATATAAGCCAACACTTAAACCAATATATAAGCTAACACTAAGCCAGTATATAGGCCAATAGACAAGCCAATACACTACCCCAAAATTTTAAAAATGATACCTTGGAAACTAAAAACCATAAAATTATGTGTTATAGCTCAAAATATAGGTGATGGGGGGAAAGGAATGTTTAACATTTTGGAGAAGTATAAACACCTTGTGGCTATACCATACAAAGTGGAACATAGGTAAGAAACGGTTCATACTATACTTTCGAATACCGAGTTTCAACTACTTTTCAAGGTCACTCACCCAAGCATTGCCAGAGACTACCAAAGGTTTATGTGTAATTATGTATGTAGTGCTTTGTGTTGACAAGTGTTGTAGGTTATGTCATAATCTAAAAATAGAATTTAATATTGGTATATATAAGAGACGCTACAAATGCATTTGATCAGTGCTGTGTGGTAGCTGAAGGTGTGAAGATGTCTCTCTCTAAAGTGTATAGTGTTCGCCAACTTATGGGGAACAGAATCAAGCCAACCAACGAGCGTTTTGGGTTGTGGTTGTTGTTAGAAAACCTGGACAATCTGGTTACAGACATTGGTAATATAAACTACACAGAAAACATGACGCTCCTAAGTGATAAAAATGTTAATCTACTTACACCAATTAAGGAGCCGTTTTATGATAACATTATGGTGGTTAGGATATGTGACCAAGTGGATTACCAAGAACAAAGAAAGAGGTGTGGTGTCTTCAACCTCTATTTACGTGGTAAATTCTCCAAGTTCATTTCTGCCAAACATGGTGTTAAGGCTTAGCTACATTTTCCTCTACTCAACAACGAGTGTGCAATGGCACGGGGACTGAGATCACAACTTGGGGAGAAAGGAATGGTTAACATTATGGAAAAGTATAAAATTCCTGTGGCTATACCATACAACGTGGAGTTAGCTGATGTTAAATTAGATGCTATATTAACCGAACTTTCAGAGATATTGCAACAGCTTCGTGTTGAGGAGTTTTATCTTATGGATTTGGACATAACGCAAGATTTGGCTGGTGTTTTTAACAAGGCAGAAATGTGTGATTATCTAACATCGAATCACAACTTTTGTGTGCAAGGAGAGTATCGAGAAAAGTGTAATGTGATTGTGAACAATGATAAAACGGTTGGTATAGACTGTTTAACATGGATGAACTCTAATTCTAGAATAAATATATATAACAAATTTATAAGTCAAATTACAAGTCCTGGTGTAAACAAAGTCATTGGAAACCATATTATAGACTTTAACCAATGTCCAGACACCCGTCTAAGGGAAACGTTTACGTCTTCCTTAACTAAAGAACATGGCATTACAAGACTAGAGGCAACAATTTACAACTACAAAATGGAAGGTGTATTTGACCCACTCGAAGATTGTGTTAGTGTATTAGAAGCCAAGAAACATTACATAAAAGAAGCGCCCCTGTACTCGGTGCCAATTGCATCCATGTGGACCAAACTATCGGATAACCTACAAAATAGTTGCTGTGTGGTGTTTAACAAAGTTTTGCAATTTGTCTATTGGGGTAATAAAAATACTCGGAAATTGACTGGTGTGCAAATTGAACTGCACGATGGACAAGATCGGGAAAAGATGATAAACTATGCTCTCTCTGCCTATAGTTTTAATTACTTACCCGTAAACTTGGTAGAAATTGTTAACGATGATTCTGGAAACAACAATGTTCGCATTATACAGAAATGCTACATTAAAGCTGGGGGAACATTCTTTTCTCAATCCAGGACATTGTTCTCCACAATTCCAACAAACATAAATATTAGTGAATTAGGATTGACTCCTACAAATAATATTCTGCACCAGGTGTTGAGAAAAAGAACCAATAAAACTAACAGACTTAAACCATACCCTCTTTAGGGAATTACCCCATTGAGTACAGTTAATGTGCTATGTGTAAGGAAACGAAAATTGGGGTTGGAGGAAATTGAGATCAAAAAAGGAAAGCGGAGTATGTTGCAGAGACTACTGCCCTAAAGGAAGAGTACGAAGCAGTGTTGCAGAAAGAACAGGCGATTGTGGATGCAAGAAACAGGTTTACAGTTTACTTTAAACAAAGTCCCTGGCAAAATCTAGATGTGAGTGGAAAATACAAACTCTCAGCATTTACTGTTAATTACAAAGGAACTTATCCACGCGTTGGAGTGCTTGTAGAAAGTGGAAAATGTTATCATGTGTGCTACTTAAGAGGATATTTAAAATCTATATTTTTAAAGAGTCATGGTAATTCAGACTTGCTTAAAAAGAATGGATTTATTGTAACTCCATGTGGTGGATTGGACATTGTGTATCTGGAAACTGAAAAACCGTTTGCAGAATTCAACACCAATGGAATGACTACATTTAATGGTAACTCGTTTGCTAAAATCGAGAATTTTAAGTTTTTCACAAGCATCCAAACAGACTATAGAGTAGAGTCAACAACGTATACACAAGGTGACGTTGATCTGCTTAATAATATTACTATGCAGGAAATCAAAGGCCAAATAAAATTCCAAAAGTGTTCCCGGTTAGAAAGTCTGGAAAAAGGAACAGAACTAATTGTTAAGGGTATAAAACTACATTGTATATAGACATAAAGTTAGATATGTGTTGGAAATGGAGAATATAGACTCTTTGTTTATATCCAATTATTGCCTGGAAAAGGAACTAGAAGGTTCGGATACAGATTTAAATTATAGGATCAAAATTAAGCTAGATGCTATTAAAACTTCACCAAGCAAACACAAGGAAAGAGTTGTGTTCCGTGTATAAATATGCATGTAGAATGAAGAAGATGGACTCCCCTGTTTCTATAAACTAATAAATACAATATGGAACTTAAACATTTAAACAAAAATTTAAGTTAAAATCTAAAAAAAAAATCAATATGGATGTTATTAATAAAATAAAGAAAAGAGTGTATTATATGTAAAAAATTGTAGATATATATAATTAATAAAACTATTGCATGGGTACTACTTGTGTTTCTTGTTACTCACCTCACACTCCTAATCCAATTGTAAACCTTTGGCAGTCTCTGGCAATGCTCGGGTGACTGACCTTGAAAAGTAGCTGTCACATACATACACACCCGTGCCGAGCATGCCACACACACAAACTCCAGGCTCCACACCATCCATCACTATCAGTATGTTGGCCAGTCTAGGGCAACACCTTGGCCTGTTCTTTTCAAGCCAGACAACCATCCTCGCCCCGCCATCCACACCCTCCCCTTCCCCTCTAACCCTCTGGCACACCTAGGGACCCATGTGACTCCGAGATGAAAGTGGATGATCTTGAAATTGGTTCAGAGGTTAGTTTGTGTGTGTGTGTGGCATGCTCGACACGGGTGTGTATGTATGTGACAGCTACTTTTCAAGGTCACTCACCCGAGCATTGCCAGAGACTGCCAAAGGTTTACAATTTGATTAGGAGTGTGAGGTGGGTAACAAGAAACATAAGTGGTTCCCATGCAATAGTTTTATTAATTATATATATCTACAATTTTTTACATATAATACACTCTTTTCTTTATTTTATTAGTAACATCCATTTTGATTTTTCTTTTAGATTTGAACTTAAATTTTTGTTTAAATGTTTAAGTTCTATATTGTATTTATTAGTTTAAGAAACAGGGGAGTCCATCTTCTTGATTCTACATGCATATTTATACACAGAACACAACTCTTTTCTTATGTTTGCTTGGTGAAGTTTTAATTTTAATTTTGATCCGATAATTTAAATCTGTATCCGAATCTTCTAGTTCCTTTTCCAGCCAATAATTGGATATAAACAAAGAGTCTATATTCTCCATTTCCAACACATATCTAACTTTATGTCTATATACTATTGGTTTTATTCCCTTAACAATTAGTTCTGTTCCTTTTTCCAGACTTTCTAGCCGGGAACACTTTTGGATTTTTATTTGGCCTTTTATTTCCTGCATAGTAATATTATTAAGCAGATCAACGTCACCTTGTGTATACGTTGTTGACTCTACTCTATAATCTGTTTGGATGCTTGTGAAAAACTTAAAATTCTCGATTTTAGCAAACGAGTTACCATTAAATGTAGTCATTCCATTGGTGTTGAATTCTGCAAACGGTTTTTCAGTTTCCAGATACACAATGTCCAATCCACCACATGGAGTTACAATAAATCCATTCTTTTTAAGCAAGTCTAAATTACCATGACTCTTTAAAAAATAGATTTTAAATATCCTCTTAAGTAGCACACATGTTTACATTTTCCACATTCTACAAGCACTCCAACGCGTGGATAAGTTCCTTTGTAATTAACAGTAAATGCTGCAGGTTTGTATTTTCCACTCACATCTAGATTTTGCCAGGTACTTTGTTTAAAGTGGAGAACAATGTCCTGGATTGAGAAAAGAATGTTCCCCCAGCTTTAATGTAAACCTGTTTCTTGCATCCACAATCGCCTGTTCTTTCTGCAACACCGCTTCGTACTCTTCCTTTAGGGCAGTAGTCTCTGCAACATACTTCACTTTCCTTTTTTTGATCTCAATTTCCTCCAACTCCAATTTTCGTTTCCTTACACATAGCACATTAACTGTACTCAAAGGAGTAATTTCCTTAAGAGGGTATGGTTTAAGTCTGTTAGTTTTATTGGTTCTTTTTCTCAACACCTGGTGCAGAATATTATTTGTAGGAGTCAATCCTAATTCACTAATGTTTATGTTTGTTGGAATTGTGGAGAACAATGTCCTGGATTGAGAAAAGAATGTTCCCCCAGCTTTAATGTAGCATTTCTGTATAATGCGAACATTGTTGTTTCCAGAATCATCGTTAACAATTTCTACCAAGTTTACGGGTAAGTAATTAAAACTATAGGCAGAGAGAGCATAGTTTATCATCTTTTCCCGATCTTGTCCATCGCGCAGTTCAATTTGCACACCAGTCAATTTCCGAGTATTTTTATTACCCCAATGGACAAATTGCAAAACTTTGTTAAACACCACACAGCAACTATTTTGTAGGTTATCCGATAGTTTGGTCCACATGGATGCAATTGGCACCGAGTACAGGGGCGCTTCTTTTATGTAATGTTTGTTGGCTTCTAATACACTAACACAATCTTCGAGTGGGTCAAATGCACCTTCGATTTTGTAGTTGTAAATTGTTGCCTCTAGTCTTGTAATACCATGTTCTTTAGTTAAGGAAGACGTAAACGTTTCCCTTGGACGGGTGTCTGGACATTGGTTAAAGTCTATAATATGATTTCCAATGACTTTGTTTACACCAGGACTTGTAATTTGACATATAAATTTGTTATATATCTTTATTCTAGAACTAGAGTTCATCCATGTTAAACAGTCTATACCAACCGTTTTATCATTGTTCACAATCACATTACACTTTTCTCGATACTCTCCTTGCACACAAAAGTTGTGATTCGATGTTAGATAATCACACATTTCTGCCTTGTTAAAAACACCAGCCAAATCTTGTGTTATGTCCAAATCCATAAGATAAAACTCCTCAACACGAAGCTGTTGCATTATCTCTGAAAGTTCGGTTAATATAACATCTAATTTAACATCAGCTAACTCCACGTTGTATGGTATAGCCACAGGAATTTTATACTTTTCCACAATGTTAACCATTTCTTTCTCCCCAAGTTGTGATCTCATTCCCCGTGCCATTGCACACTCGTTGTTGAGTAGAGGAAATTGTAGCTAAGCCTTAACACCATGTTTGGCAGAAATGAACTCGGAGAATTTTTCACGTAAATAGAGGTTGAAAACACCACACCTCTTTCTTTGTTCTTGGCAATCCACTTGGTCACATATCCTAACCACCATAATGTTATCATAAAACGGCTCCTTAATTGGTGTAAGTAGATTAACATTTTTATCACTTAGGAGCGTCATGTTTTCTGTGTAGTTTATATTACCAATGTCTGTAACCAGATTGTCCAGGTTTTCTAACAACAACCACAACCCAAAACGCTCGTTGGTTGGCTTGATTCTGTTCCCCATAAGTTGGCGAACACTATACACTTTAGAGAGAGACATCTTCACACCTTCAGCTACCACACAGCACTGATCAAATGCATTTGTAGCGTCTCTTATATATACCAATATTAAATTCTATTTTTAGATTATGACATAACCTACAACACTTGTCAACACAAAGCACTACATACATAATTACACATAAACCTTTGGTAGTCTCTGGCAATGCTTGGGTGAGTGACCTTGAAAAGCAGTTGAAACTCGGTATTCGAAAGTATAGTATGAACCGTTTCTTACCTATGTTCCACTTTGTATGGTATAGCCACAAGGTGTTTATACTTCTCCAAAATGTTAAACATTCCTTTCCCCCCATCACCTATATTTTGAGCTATAACACATAATTTTATGGTTTTTAGTTTCCAAGGTATCATTTTTTAAATTTTGGGGTAGTGTATTGGCTTGTCTATTGGCCTATATACTGGCTTAGTGTTAGCTTATATATTGGTTTAAGTGTTGGCTTATATATTGGTTTATGTGTTAGCTTATACATTGATTGGTTTATGTGTTGGCTTATATATTGGTTTATGTGTTGGCTTCTATATTTGTTTATTGTGTCGGCTTATATGTATTGGCTTATATATAGGCTTATGTGTTGGCTTATGTATTGGCTTATGTGTATTGGCTTATATATATTGGCTTAAGTGTTGGCTTATGTATTGGCTTGTGTTTTGACCTATATATTGGCTTATATATTAGCTTAAATATATATATTGGCTTATGTGTTGGCTTACATGTATTGGTTTTTATGTTGGCTTATATATTGGCTTATGTGTTGGCTTATATTAAATACACATGCTCTCAAACATTGCCTCAGACTGTTGAAGATTAAGAAATTGAACTCTAACTATGTGTTGGATTATGTATTGGCTTATGTGTAGTGGCTTATATAGCTTATATATTGACTTATAAATTGGCTTATACATTAGATTGTGTATTGGCTTATATATATTGGCTTATATATTGGCTTATGTATTGGCTCGTTTATTAGCCTATATATTGGCTTTTGATTACCTATGTTTAGAGCTATAACACATAATTTTAGGGTTCTTAGTTTCCAAGGAATCAATTTTTCAATTTTGGGGTAGTTTTTCACCCCCTTCTATTTTTCATCTCAAACAAAAGACCTTAGGTAAATTTATCATTTTTAGATGTTTAACACCTTTTTCACTGTAAAATCTATAATAACTGGTTTAGGGGTGAAATGATCCACTAAGGTAAAAGTGTATTTGATTACCTATTTTTATAGCTATAGCACATAATTTTAGGGTTCTGAGTTTCCAAGATATCAATTTTTCAATTTTGGCGTAGTTTTTTACCCCCTACTATTTTTCATCAATAACAAAAGATCATAGGTTAATTTATCATATTTAGATGTTTAACACCTTTTTTCCCTGTAAAATCTATAAGAACTGTTTTAGGGGTGAAATGATCCAGTAAGGTAAAAGTGTATTTGATTACCTATTTTAAGAGCTAAAACACATAATTTTACGGTTCTTAGTTTCCCAGATATCAATTTTTGAAATATGGGGTAATTTTTCACCCCCTACTATTTTTCATCAAAAACAAAATATCTTAGATTAATTTATCATTTTTAGGTGTTTTGGTTCGCAAAATATTAAAAGGTTGATGAGCTATTATTTTGAAAGGTTAAGGGACAAGATGGTCGCCACACCTTGAGATTGTGAATGGGCTGTCACATCCTGAGACCGTAGATAACAATACGGGGAGAGACCGGCCGTGTAGTTGCTCAATGGCATATACATAATAATAATAATAATTATTATTATTATTATTATTATTATTATTATTTACCACTGAGCCAAGGACAAGATGGCCGCCACACCCTGATACCATAGATAACATTACAGAGAGAGACCGGTGGTGTAACGTTGATCAATGGAATATTTATTATTATTATTTTTATTATTATTATTATTATTATTATTATTATTATTATTATTATTATTATTATTATTATTATTATGAACTACTGAGCCAAGGGCAAAATGGCTACCACACCCTGAGACCGTGAATGACATCACAGAGGGAGATCGACCGTGTAGTTGCTCAATGGCATATTTATTATTATTATAATTAATAATAATATTATTATTGTGAAATAAAAGTTACTATTACCAATCCCAATTCCAGAGAACAGCGTATGGCCATAGTTGTGGTAAACTCCAATGCGGCAAATGAGTTGCTCCTTGATCAGCATATTAAGATAGGCATGGTTAGCTGCCGTATTCGGAAAAGGACCAATGTGCTGAGATGCTTTCGATGTATGGGCTATGGTCACATGGCAAGACAATGTACGGGTCCTGACAGGTCGAAGTTGTGCTACAGATGCGGGGGAAAGGAGCATAAAGCTGCCCACTGCACGACTGCCCCAAAATGCTCGATCTGCGCGTGTGAAGGCAAGAATGACGACCATGTGATCGGGTCAGGTATGTGTGCTGTCTTTCGACGTGCATTGGGAAGTGCTCAACAGTCAAAATGCTAAGATTTCTACAAGGCAACATTCATCGTAGCAGGGTGGCTGACGATCTCCTAATTCAGTTTGCCGCGGAAAAGAATATTGATGTTGTGCTTATTAGCGAACAATATAAGAACAGGGATATTCCATCTTGGTACTCTGATGAAAGTGGGACGGCTGCTATATGGGTAGTGGATCCAAGCAGAGTTTTTATTGAAAAGTTTAGTGCTGGAAATGGATTTGTCTGGGTCAAGAGCAGAAATATTTCTTATGTTAGCTGTTACTTAACACCCAATGAATCAATTCGGCAGTTTGAGACCCGACATTCTGCCCTTGAGGATTTCCTAGGTACAGTAACTGGGGTATTCTGCTGGCCGGTGATTTTAATGGTCGAGCAGTTGAGTGGGGCTTGGCTCATACAAACGGGAGAGGCCATAGAATTTTGGAGATGGCTGCTAGGTTGGACTTGGTGCTGCTAAATAGCGGTGATGTTCCAACATTTTGTCGGCCTGGGCAAAACGGAACCACACCAGACCTAACGTTTGTCTCAGCAGACCTTGCTGCTTGCATTGCAGACTGGCATGTAATGCTAGATTATAACAACAGTGATCATAGAAATATCCTTTTTAATACTAGGCCTCGAGGAGGCCTAGTCCATGAAATTCCGATACCGTTTAGATGGAACGTTGATCACATGGATGGTGAAGGAAAAAGGAAGGAAGCTTGTAGTTTAACGTGACCGTTAATCTCGAGATCATGAGCCACGGGACCTCCTTTTTACGTGGAATCCGAACCACAGGACATGGCATTTCACTTCGAAAATCTCACATGCATTGACCGGGAATCGAACCCGGACCGCCTTGGTGAAAGGCCAACAGCTAGACCGCTGAGCCACCACGCCCCCGGACATGGATGGTGAAATTCTTCTTGCAGTAATAGCACAAGGGAAACAATTGCTGGAGGATTTGTTTCAACATAGCCCCGCGAGTTCTGGAGAAACCCTGGTTAGGTTGACCATTGATCTCATTGTTAAAGCTTGCGGAGCATCCATGCCCAAAAAGAAGATTTTTCCAAACAAACGGCCAGCATATTGGTGGAATGTTGAAATAGCAGAGGCTCGACGATTGTGTTTTCGATTAAGGAGAAGGCCACAAAGGCTCTGCAGAGATTCTCTAGAGTTTGCAAATGCGATAGAAGAGTGTAGAGTAGCGAGGAGGGCTCTCAAACGGGCCATTTCTCAAAGTAAGGCACATAAATGGAACGAGCTCATTAACGATCTGGATCAGGACCCATGGGGTCTGGGCTACAAAATTGTCAATAAGAAGCTCGGCGGCATTATGGTGTCTACTGCTGCTATGACGGCATCCCAGAAGGAAGCTATTATAGATGAGCTATTTCCTAATCATCCAGAGAGATTTCCCGATCACATTCCGGTGATGCTTGATGATATTCCGCTATTCACTAGAGAGGAATTACAAACTACAGCACAATCGTTTCAGAATAAGAAGGCACCAGGGCCGGATGGAATTCCTGCTGAAGTGTTAAAGATGATATCCGAAGAGGAACCAGATGTTTTGCTGAACATGTATAATTGTTGTTTAATACAGGGAGTCTTTGCGACCCCGTGGAAAGTGGCCTGGCTTCTGCTCATGCCGAAAAGCAAAGGAGATCCCACTACTGCTTCAGGTCAGAGACCTATATGCATGTTGGACATGGCTGGAAAACTGTTTGAGAAGATGATTAAAGGAAGGCTTCAGGCAGCGATTGTTGCTGCAGGAGGTCTGTCCCCCAAACAATACGGTTTTGTGAAGGGTAAGTCCACCATCAGCGCCATTGAAGGAGTGGTGATGGCTGTCAGATCCATTGCGCATGGCAACCATTTCCCTAGGAAAATGTGCTTACTGGTTACTCTGGATGTGAAAAATGCCTTCTATTCTGCCCGGTGGATTGACATAATAGCTGCACTTGAAACAACATTTAACATTCCTCGCTACTTGGCGTCTGTTCTGAGGAATTATCTTTGTGATCGTTGGATACAGTATGACACAGATGAACGAGTCAAGTGTCGCAAGGTAACAGCGGGGGCGGCTCAAGGCTCGGTGTTAGGTCCTTATTTATGGAACGTAAATTATGACAGCATTTTACGGATGGAGATGCCAGAGGACACTTCTTTGGTGGGATATGCTGATGATCTTGTTGTGCTCATTATGGAGCGCTCCATTGAGGGTCTGCAACTTAAACTTAATCAGGTAATGCGGAGAGTTTCCACCTGGATGAATGAACATGGTCTCCAACTAGCAGTTCATAAAACAGAACTAGTCCTTGCTGCTAAGAAGAGAGTTCCACGAGTTGTACCAATGCTAGTAGATAATCAAGTGATAGAAACAGCTCCTGCTGTTCGTTACTTGGGTGTTACGATTGTCAGCAAGTTATCATTCTGGAATAATATCAGCAAGATTGCTGATAGGGCTGCAAGGATTCTTAACAACTTGTCGCGGCTCATGGCTAATATTGGCGGCCCTTCACCATTGAAGAGGAAACTGCTGATGAGAGTGGCGGAATCAGTTATTGTTTATGATGCAGAGATTTGGTCAGTAGCTCTTGGCTCTGAGATGTATAGGAAGCGGATAACCTCTGTTCACAGAAGAGCTGCCCTCAGAATAACTTCTGCCTATCGTACAGTGTCTGGACCGGCAGTGCTAGTAATAGCTGGGGCGATCCCCATTTACATCCTGGCCAAGGAAAGGCGCCGTATATACTTGCGCAAAGACGAGCATTCTAAGATACGCGTGAAGAGGGAGGAAAGAGACAGATCTCTTCTGGAATGGCAGGAAGAATGCGAACGTGAACATCGTGGCAGGTGACCGCTAGGCTCATCAAGCAACTGAAGCCATGGTTGTCGAGGGACCATGGTGAGGATAATTATTACATTACCATGCGTCTCTCTGGCCATGGTTATTATGAAGCATACCTCCATCGAATGGGAATTTCACCGAGTTCACAGTGTCGTTATTGTGATGATCAATGGGACGATGTTCAGCACACATTCTTTGCATGCTTGAGGTGGATAAATCTTCGAAGGTTTCTGGAGACAAAAGTTGGTGTCATTACACCAGACAATGTGGTGGATAAAATGCTCAGCAGCAGAGAAAGTTGGCCACAGATTGCAGTCTACATCTCTGAGCTGCTGAAAACAAAAACAGAAGAGGAACCGAGGAGATTGGTTGCTGAAGACAGTGAGGATGATCATGAGTAATTTCATTATCATCACGTTTAATGAAATTGACTGAGACCTCTGTTCGTAACTGTGGCTCCACCCTGAAAAGTAAGTCTGAACAGGCAGTTCCGGGGTGGCATTAAGCCAAGTATAGGGTTTGTGGGTTTTTAGTAGGTAAGAATCCTGCACAGTTGTAATTCCGGAAGCTGGTAATCTGTCTTTTGAAGATTTCCCCACGTTTCCCTCGAAAAAACAAAAACAAAAAAAATTATATATATTATTATTATTATTTTTATTATTATTAACTACTGAGCCAAGGGCAAGATGGCTACCACACCCTGAGACCATGAATGACGTCAAAGAGGGAGATCGGCCGTCGAGTTGCTGAATGGCATATTTATAATTATTTTTATTTTTATTATTATTATTATTATTATTATTATTATTATTATTATTATTATTAACTACTGAGCCAAGGGCAAGATGGACACCACACCCTAAAACCGTGAATGACGTCACAGAGGGAGATTGGCCGTGTAGTTGCTCAATGACATATTTATTATTATTATTATTATTATTAATGTGCTAAACGGTTCCAGGCTAGTGTTCAGAAGTAACGGGGGAGTTTTAGTCGGTAGTCTGCTACTCAGGAGCAGGAGCCCGACACTTTGTGCGTAAATGCATTTCTTCCCCTAAAAAAAATTATTATTATTATTATTATTATTATTATTATTATTATTATTATTATTATTATTATTATTGATTGTTGTGATGGCCATGTTTGACATACAGTGTGCTTGTGCGGTACTGGTGTATTTATAGAAAAAATTGTTATTTGTGGAAGGGAGAATTGTATTCCAGCTTGGGAACAGGTCAGCGTGTATCGTAGTTCATTGTTTAATATACGGTGCTCACTAAATTGTATTCCTCAAATCAACTTCATCGAGTGTAGACTGGATTTGTTACGTGATTTTGGGGTTAAGTTTTATCGAGTACTATTAGCTCATAGAGCATGAAGTTTCCTCAGTGACAGGAAGTGACGTAATATAATCGTATTATCCAAAGTCATCTGAGCTTAGATTAGTAGTATAGTCAACAGAGCCTGTAGGTTCCGTCATCAGGGGGCAGTACGAAGGTCTGGCCTACTTCGGCGGCCATTAGAGCCCAGCTACCTAGGGTACGAGCTTGATAATAGAGCGAGGGTCTGGACTCTTTGGATTCAGCGCTATTTTCTTCCCACACCACTGGCCTGACCTACACTTTACCAGTTTCGGAACATGAATCGTCTTCTAACGAGCCAAGAAAGAGATGCGAACTGGAAAAATGAGGTATGGCCTCGATTGTCTAAGGTGAATATAACGGGAGAGTCATCGAGTGATGGGGTAGTTGCGGAAGATACAATGCATCTCCCATCCCAACATCTTGACAAATTGAGGAGAACGGAAGAAGAGGCATTGCAGAAATGCTATAATATTATTCAAAAGATGAAGCTTGCTGCGGAGAAACAGAAAAACTTGTCCAAGGATGTGAAGGTTGGTATTCTGGAGATGGAGGAGGCCATTGACAGCATTGTCTTCTGTAAGAATGCTAGGTACAAGGAGAAACAACAAGTCGACGAAACCACAATAACTGATCGAGCACAAGCATCAAACTCTCTTGATGACGAAAGAGAAATGGAAGAAAAGGAAAGAGGAGAAGTAGAGTCATGGACTAGGGTTGTGTCCAGGAAGAAACCACAAGAGAAAAGGAATCAAATGCAGGTTGAATTGCAGCGGGAAGATTCTCCAGGCAAGAGACAGAGTCAAATGCTCAAGAAGCAACTAACAAAGTCTCGACTGCCAGCTGTGTTAATTAAGCCAGCAGAAGGCAAGTCGTCTGCCGATGTGTTACGGGAGATTCGGCAGAAGGCAAATCCTGCTGACACAGGAACGGAAGTTAGGTCTATAACCCAGACTAGAGCCGGTGAAGTTCTTGTTACTCTCGGGAAAAGCAATCGAGATAATGCGGCATTTAGCGACTCATTGAAGAATATCCTGGGACAAGATGCGACAGTCCGGAGTCTTGAGCCAAAGGTGACAATTGAGATTAGAGATCTTGATGCTCTCACGACCAAAGACGAAGTTTTAGAGTCCATTAAGGATATTATTAACGAACCCCCGGATGATCTGAGGATTATGGTAACGCAGAATAACAGTCGGAAACAGAGAATGGCTGTTATAACTCTGCCGGAAAAAGCTGCAAATGATCTTCTAAGGGAAGGCTTGGTTCAAGTAGGATGGGTCTGTTGTAGAGTGAGGCGGAGAATATCAGTTCTTCGAAGATACCGATGCCTTAGTTATGGTCATATAGCCAAAATTTGTGAGGGCCCTGACAGAAGCAAGTCTTGCTTCTACTGTGGACAGAATGATCACAAAGCCAAGGATTGCATCAACCCAAAGAAGTGTGTCTTATGCGAGGAAAGTGGCGTTACGCAGCAGGATTTGTGTCATGTGGCCGGATCGGTCCAATGTAAGGTGTTCCGAGAGGCCCTGGAGAAAGCGACGTACCTGAAACGAAAATGATCCGAGTTCTACAAGCTAATATAGAAAGGAGTAGAACAGCCTATCATCTGTTGTACCAGTTAGCTGCCGAGAAACAAACTGATCTGCTGTTAATTAGTGAACAGTACCAAGATAATGTGACCGTCATCCGGGTGGCAACGGCACATATTTGTGAGTGACCTTCAGGAGTCCTCCGGTAAAGCTGTCGGGATAGCCAACAACCGCGATGACTCTCCTAACATCTCCCCCGTCGGACCTTTAAAAGATTGCCGTGAGGATCAGGTGAACTTCCTAACAAATAGGCCAATGCGGCACGAGGTTCTATAGTCCACGGGGAGCGTGGTACATGGTTGCGATGGTCAAAGACGGCCTAAGGAAAGGTTCACCTCAGAAACTAGACTGTGAAATTAAACATCCAGGCTTATGTAAAACACCGTGAAAAGTTATTGTAGATTTCCACAAACCACTATCCTAGTTCGGAGGGTTATATTCGGCTAATCCGCAAGCTAAAAGTTAATGATAATAAAAGTTCAAGTCCCTAACAATGAAGTTACATTAACCCTCGCGAAAGATCTAATACACAATAAGTAAGCAACAGCAACAACGCTGGGTAAATGGTACGACGCAAGATCCCTAATACAAGTTACATGATCAAGCTAATATGAAGTTACATTTAAGTGAAGGAGCAAAGCAAAGCTAAGTTATGGTGGTATCATTTCCACATTTACATTTAACTTTTCTAGCTAAGTCCTATCAGTTAACATTCAAAGTTACGGCGGTGACGTCCGTAATAGCAAAACAGTTACAATACAAAGCTAAGTGTACAGCCATTTAAAACAATTAATCTAATCAACAATCATGTGCTAAATAGCACGCAATAAAGGTAACATGGGGAAAAATAAAGTTTCATGACATCAATAATTATAGTACAACACAGTTTTTATTATAATGCCTTCCTGCCCCATGGTTAACTCTTTGTAAACCATTGTCATCTAGCTTGATAGTAATGTCGGTGATAGCGTAGTTAAAACCACGTCTGACAATCACATGGCGTGCGCTCCACACACTATGAACTAATGGTTCATGTGTGCGCCAGGTCACAACAAAAATGTCTACAGTCTTCGTCGTTTCCAATAAGGGAAATCCCTTCATCTGCACGGCCATGTCAGCAGGTTCAAATGTAAGAATGTCAAAGTTTAAATGGAAATAATATGTTAGTTATGATGATGATGATAATTGTTGCTTTAAGGGGCCTAACATCTAGGCTATCGGCCCCAATATGTTAGTTAGATCTTGTTTAAAACAATTATGCGGATGATGTTATTATGTCGGTTTATGTTCCTTCCGTAGGTTTATGGCGTATTCTGACAAAGGCCTGACAAGGAGTAGTCTTCTAAAGATCATTCTCCCGCAGCAAAACATCGACTCAATAGTCGGAAAACTCAACGAGCAAACTCGGCTCGGACTCACAATAACACGAGTTATCAGCGGTAAATACCTCGCTTTCATCAACTCTCATAATAATGCCTTATAACAACAACAGATGCGCGACTTACAACAATGGCACGTCTTACTCACTCAAGGCACATAATATCATGGGTTACCTGCGGCGAAAACCTCGCATTTAATAACCAAATTGCCTTCGTTATAATTTGCCTCTCTCAAGAGGATCGCCAACAATGAATAAAGAAACCTGACAACCCTGGACATGTCGAAATGACATTCCTCGCAGCAAAATATTTAACTAATAGTATGAAAATCCAAGAAAAACAAATGAACAAAAAATACAGTAAGAAACACTGGGTTTCATGAGCAATAGCTGCATTGAAAGAAAGAGATGAATGAAATCAACATTCTGTCCTATGTTATCGTAGTTCTGTCTCGCTTTCAAGCATTTGTTTTCAAGGTTACTGGGTCAACAAACCAGTTTATTGGTGAAAACATCACAAATTGCAGTCCTTCACTGACCACATTTTTCAACAGGCAAGGCCGGCTAGTTTTAACATTATATAATACCGTAATATTTGGCCTTGTCATTCTTAGCATATGCTTGTTTCAAAAACCTTATAGAATCCGTGTGCTAAACACGTTACAATTTAACTGTACAATAAAGTATCGCAGTCCTTCATTTCAAAGAATAGTAAATCACAGACATAACAGCATGTCTCACGAGCTTCTTTGCTCATCAAAGATATAACACTTATCAAGTTCTCAGTATAACATTAACACCTGTGTTCTCATGACAGAAACAAAGTAGTAACAAATTGATAAATATGGCACAGATCTGCAACTCTAGACCTGCATAATGATGCGATAGTGCACTTAGTTCGATGCTTGACATCTACACTTTCTCCAAAATAATAAATCTGTCAGTATTTGACTATAAATTGGCTTCTGAGCGCTTTCATAAATGAAAATACAGCATATTTTTATAAAACTGGAAACTACAGTTGGTTTCCTAACGATACGACCTATCTAACGAGGTCATAAGTCTCAACAGACTGGTTGCAAAGATTGCAGTTAAATAAAGTGACGATGACATCTGAATGAAACCACGGATAAATATCCTACGCATGGCTGAGCAAAATAGCTGCAAATGATTACAGTCATGTTTGGCAGTGGGTCGGCTATAACGTGGTACGACGTCCATCAGGACGGCACCAGGGTTAACCAAAACTGGTCTACCCCACAGGGTGACTCACAATGACTGAAATAAACAACAATTATACTAATTACAACCCTACTAGCAAATGGCTGACACATAAGTGCGGTTGATTCACAAAAAAAACTACGATATCTCAATATACCACCGCGGACTATTACAAAAGAAAGGGTGCCCAAACTCACGACTTTTGGTAGCTCTCACATCGGCTCAGACATTCATCGACCAGGGTCGCGAAAAAACTCTGCTTGGCTCTCCAGCATGGTCCTGTCCTCCACGGATCCACCAATCTGGACCTCACAAGCAACCAGGGTTCGTTCGCCTCCGGATGATGGTCTCCCAAAAAGGTCTGGAATGTGCCTGGAAGTCGGCATCCACGTTCCTTCGTCTGCGTCCTCGGCATCTTGACGTTCCATCAAGCTGGTGGTCTCCATCACGACGTCTCCCTCATACCGGAATGGTATTAGCCCATAATCGTCTTCTTCACCATGGCGTGGAAAAGTTCAATGTCTTGCATGATGTCGAAAATGTCGAAATATCTCGTTCCTCTCCGCGTTTTAGCGTGATCATTGTGGACGATGCAAATAATAGTGTTCTCCACAGTATTTTGTAGTTTTCAGCCTGTTGATCCTCAAGATTCAACACGATGCGATGCTTTGCTTGTTAGCACGTGCAATTGTATCACGTTTTATCAATCACGTGGCATCCGCGATAAAATTGATATTTTCAATTCAGAATTTCCGTAGCAATAATGTTGTGATCGTTGGCAGTAATAATCACGTCGTCTTGGCACAATTATCAGACGATAACTCTTATATTTTCGGCGTGGCACTTTGCCCTTCCACTTACACGTGGGAAAAATATCTGGCGTATGGCACCAATTACAGTTTGTAGAAAATATTGCCTAATATGGCCTTTCGTAGAACAATAATATGTCCACAATGTGTGACAAAGTTAGTATAGTTATTTTCAACACACGATGCAGTCGGATGCTCACTTGAGCACAAAAATATTTATAATGTCCACGTCGCGACGGACGGATACTCGAAACACGCCTGTCTGGCGTCAGATCTCCAGATGTAGTGTCGTCACTGACTTTCACTCGGAAGTAGGTCGCTAAAACGAAGTCATAGAGCGACTACTTTCATAGCTCCTTGCGCATCTGCAAGTGTTATACCTTACCAAAAACGTAATAATCATTCACCAAAATGATTCAATAATACAGAATGACGAATTAGAATATTCTGAGTCTTATGAAAGGATTAAAAGTGATTAACAAGACCTCCAAAGTCAAAAATGCAATTGAGCGCTACTTCAAAGAGTATAGCATGAGCTCTCTGCTCCACGTGGTATTCTGGGTATGTTCAAAAGTACTACATCCCATAATAATTATTCCGTCACAAAAATATCACATGAACCATAGCTCAGCGGGTTCATCTGCCTCTCCGTCGTTTCAAAGAAAATGTTGGGACGACATTTTAGTTGCCTCTATAATTCATTCATGTGTGATATTTTTTTAGATTGGCGGCGTTGAAAGTTCCAATACGTTCTCCAGTTCTGATGTCTTCAATGACAAATCTCCCATTATTCAACGGCTGTCTAACACGACTAGGGCCGTAATACAAGGAAAGAAATTTCCCGTATACGCGGTCAATTGGATTAGAAATTCCGGGTCTCCTTATAAGGATAAGGTCTCCCTCCTCAAGTGGTTCTCTGGATCTCTGGCGTCTTGTTCTCCTCAAGCGTTTGGCAGCTTGTCTGTCTAAAGTATCTCTAGCAGCTAACAGTCTGCTGGCATGCGATGGTTGTAAACAAGGTGGATTTACAATCACGCGGTTCCAGACTCTCAGTGGCATCTGGTTCAAATGAAGGACCAAAGGTATTTGACCAGTGCTTTCATGCACAGTAGAATTAATGCATTTTGCCATCAAAACCAGGACTTCAGTCCATCGCCAGTGTTCCTCCTGACAATACAAACGACAAAATTTTGCAATTGTGGACATAACGCATTCCGCTGGATTGCTCTCAGGGTGTCTTATTGATGACAAAAGATGACCAATCTCTAGTTCCTTCATAGCGTTGGCGAATTCTGCAGAAGTATATTGCGATCCGTGGTCAGTTAATAAGAATTGTGGCTTCCCTGCCTCCGGTATCACTTGTCGTCTTATTCGCTGGATAATTTGATGTGCATTAGCCTTCTGAATAGGATGGAGCATTGTGTATTTTGTAAACACATCTATGGTGACTACAATGTAACGATTCCCACGACGGGCTTTAGGTATAGGACCGTAAAGATCTTGTGCGTACAACTCTCTAGGTTGAGTTCGTAGTATAGGTCTAGGTGGTTCTCTCAATAACTGTGACGTGTATTTGTTCCGCTGGCATGCGTCACAAGCACGTAAACACTCTCTGACAGTGGTTCCTAACCTTTTCCAGGTGAACGACTCTTTAATGGTGGCAATGGTCTTGTCCGTTCCACCGTGACCAATAGACAAATGTACCATGAGAATGACAGATTCCTGGTATCTTCTGGGAATAACTGCACGCAGTTGGGTGTGATCTTCGTCCAAAAATTTATACAAAACGCGACGGTAAATCAGATAGTCATCTGCTATGGCAGCAATCCTTGCATAAAGCTCATCCTGAGGATCCATCTTTCGTTCAAGAAATCGAATGATGTGTCTAAGTTCCTCTTCACGTCTCTGTCCTTCGGGTAGATAACGAAGTCGGCGAAGGTGTTCTTCGCATTCTCCCTCGATGTCAATGGCTTTAATAGAAGTTTCAGGATTCCGGCTCAGGATGTCGGCCAATACATTCTCTCTGCCTGGTTTGTAAACAATCTCCAGATCGAACTGTTGGAGAAAAAGAGTCCATCTAGTGATCCTGTCACTTGCCAGTCTTGTTCGTAGGATGAAGGTCAAAGCGTGGTGATCGGTTCTTACGACAATCTTCTGGCCTATCAAAAGTTTCCGCCAGTACTCTAATGCATAGACGACGGCTAGTGCTTCTGTTTCTGTTGTAAAATAGTGAGATTCGTGAGCTCTTAAACGTCTGCTCAAGAAAGCGATGTAGTGACGTTTCTTATCATCGTCCTCCTGCAATAATATAGCTCCAATACCAATTGCTGATGCGTCTGTTTCAAGAATGAAATTGCGTGAATAATCAGGATATTCCAACTGGATAGAATTCGCTAGCATCTGCTTAGCCTTCTGGAATGCTGTCTCACACTCATCATTCCAATTCCATCTACAGTTCTTTTTCAGCAGACTTTGAAGTGGTGCAACAGTCTCTGAGTATCGCTCACAATGAGCAGCATAAAATTGTAGTATTCCCAAAAATTGTCTCACGTGCTTCACACGGGTTGGCGTTGGAAAAGCGGCGACAGTTCTGATTTTTGCTGGATTCGGTCGATATCCATCTCCATTAATAATATGTCTAACAATATTTACTTCTCTTTGGAGAAATCTGCACTTATCGAACTTGACCTTAAAATTGGCCTGTCGAAGATTTTCAAAAACAAGGCGTAGGGTAGCCAAATGCTCTTCCTCTGTTTCAGAAGCGATGATTATGTCGTCCACATAACATATTACTTTCTCTTTTACCTCTGGAGCTAACTTAGCATCTAGTGCTCTAATCAAAGCAGCTCCAGCATTCTTCAAACCAAATGGTAACTTGCAGAAGACATAGGTGGTTTGATCAAATAAGAAGCCAGTGTACTTCTGAGTATGCTCGGACAGTTTGATGTGATAATATGATTGTACAAGGTCCAATGATGAAAAAATTTTCTTCCCTTTAAACTTCCTAAGGATGTCCCTAATCTTAGGCGGTCTGTCGTGCTCGGGAGCCAGGCGTTCGTTTAAAGCCCTTGCGTCGAGACAAAGCCTCAAACTTCCATCAACCTTAACCACAGGTATAATTGGATTCAGAAAAGGAGTCGGTGACTTCTTAATCGTGCCTGCTACTTCCATCTCATGGATCTTCCTTGCAGCTTCCTCGCGGTGGTTTTCAGCAATCGGGAAAATTTTCTTCTGAAATGGAGAGTCGTCTAATAAAATTAGGTCATATTCATAATTCATAATTTCGCCAGGAGCAGTATCGAATATGTCCCAATATTCATTTAGTGTAGTAGCCAAATTCTCTTGCATGGTTGTGGATATTAATCCTGCCTCTCCGTCGGCATCAAGTGTTTCCTCAGTTTCCTTGCTATTAAGTTGCTCGACAACGTCGACTTCGGACAGGAATTCCGGTTCATCTACCACAAGGTTCATCTCTATAGGTTCGTTCGGTTTAAATTCGACAGTATTGCGTCTCATGTCGATAATACCGTCATACTTCCTCATGAAATCAGCCCCAAGTATGACATCATGATGCAAACCTTTCATAACTAAGAATTCGTGCAAATACACGTGGCTTGTGATTCTCAATGTGCACAAAACCTGTATCTTGCACGTCACAACCCGGTCATGTATCACTCCTCTGACACGAATAGCGGAAACAGGCAGCTCTGTCACCTCAGAGTTAGCCTTCACCTTAGCATAGCAATCTGCAGAGATTACACTGATCATTGCGCCAGTATCGATCAGAATTATAACACTGCATCCATTGAGAGTGGCTACTATTTTGGGTAAACGTGTTGGCTCATAACTGTGGTTCGTCGTTCGTCGTTCGTCGAGCAAATCCTGTTGGATGGGCTCCCAGAGTAAAATATCTGCCGTCACCCTGTGCTCAGCCAAACTAGACTGTCTTAATTTTTCGGCGTTTTTTTTTCTTTCTTTGTTGTGACTAGAGGTACCAGGCTGGTTCTGTCCTGCCTCTGACGTCACATTTATTTCTTCCCTCGAAGTAGGGTTCCTTTCTCCCTCTTCTCTATTTTGGCTCTCTCTCAATTGCTGGAGGTACTCGCGGCTCTCGCGCGCTCTCCCTTCCCAGTCACGGTCCGGATGGTAACGTGAATCACGTCCTCGTTGGTAACCTCCGTTATACCTGTAGTCTCGCCGGATCCTTCCTCTTCCTGACGGACCTTCCTGATTCCCACGACGGATATTGTCGTGACGACGGTTGTCGCTCGCCCCATTATCGAACCTACGATTCCAATATGTTCTATTGTCTTCTCTCTGGTTCCTTGAATATGGAGTATTACTCCACTCTCTCCAGTTACGGCGGTATTCATTGTTGTATTCTGGCCGAGGATTCCCAGAGGTCTGTGATGCTTCTTGTGTCTGGCTAACTTTGTCCACAGTCGTGACGTTAACGTGACGCTCTTCACGCCTGTCAACCTTCTGTTGACGGTGAGTTGGAAATTGCTCCGCGTTAGCATCAAGACGTCGTAATATCTGATCACACTGTTGAAATGTCGTCGCCCCTGCAGCGATTAGTACTCTTTGCACGTCGGCTGGGTATTGCCATACTATGGTATTCACTAAATCCTGCTCCGATGAAGGAGGCTGAAGATTTCTCAATTTAGCAAGCTGGGTTGCAAAATAATTTGCGTAGCGAGTTGGCATGTTGGAACTGTATCGGCGAGTGTACATTTCAGCCCTTATACTTTGCTGAACGTCACTCGACCAATACGTCCTCAGTAGTGCTTCTTTAAAGTCTTGATACCCGGAGAATGAATATTTAAAAGCCCGATACCAAGTTGCTGCCTGTCCATCCAGAAGACGTTCAATAACTCGAAGTTCTCTTTCAGGAGTTACGAGTGTGTCTCGTAAATAGCTCTCGACGTTCGTGAGAAATTCTACAGGAGTCACTCCGCTTCCTGTGCCAGTGAATTTAGCGGGTTGCTCTTCCCTTGACCTTATCACTGTGACATTACCCTGAGTATTAGCAGTACGGTATGTATTCTGCATGTAGTTGTTTGGCGGCGTGTTAGTTTCAGGATCCAGTCTATTTATAGCTGGTCTGAACGGGTTAGCATCGTAATTTAACGTCTGGCTTGGCGCTGTTGCATTAAACTGCCAAGGTCGTGTATCGGCATGTACACTTGACTGTACATTACTAGTCCAAAATTCCGGCGTTTCACGTGTATTTCCCATCGGCGGTTGCAAATCTACTCCCCTCGGAAGTGCTTCTAACCTGTCGAGCCTCTCCTCGATGACTTCTAATTCTTGTATATGCCTGTTGGCGACTTTGCTCCCTAAATCATTTAGTTGCAACTCGATTAGTTCAACTTTACCTTTGAGATTTTGGTCCACCTCACGAATAGCTGATTTGAGGTTACGACTCAACTCGAGCCTATCAATAATCGTTATTTCCTCAATCCTTTTCTGCAATGTTGCAATTTCGCCCTCAACCTGAGATACGTTACTCTGGATATGGTTGATATCATCCTTGACTCCATTTACATTGGCGTCGACTGTAGTTTTATGCTCCACGAATTCGCCTCTCAACATCATCAGGTCGACTTTGTGCTCCTCCCTGTGCACATCTACAGTATCACGTAAGCCTGTGACAGTTTCTTTTAGTTCCGCGATGTCTTTCCGGTTAGAATTAAGTTCCCCCCTAACCTCAAGCATGTTATCCACGATGGTCTTCACGTTGTTATTAACGGCGTTAGCTGCACCTCTCATTAATACCAGTCCTAGGTTCATGGTAGCCATATCCTTTTTTACGTTGTCCATAAAACCTTCTACGTGATTCAGCCTAGTCCCAAATTCTTCTCTGGTGTGCTCGATATCAGCTTGGACGTCTAACTGCACTTCATTTATAGCGGTCTGAATTTGAGCCGTGTGCTCCTCGAGTCGGGTTTGCACATCCTGTCTTGCCCTATTCATTTCTTCCGTTAATGTGTCTACGCGCTGGCTTGCCTCCTGGTGGTGACGAATCACGTCTATCCTTACCGCTGCCAAACCTGCCGTTAAGTCATTTTTCGCTTCTACCCTGTACGAGTCCATTTCGGCCCTGACCTTCGTTAGATCGGTCTTAACGTCTTTAACAGTACGGGTGTTTATCTCTAAATCTAAACGTACTTCATTAATTGATTGGGTATTTACCTCAAGGTTCTGCCTGACCTGGTCCACATGACCATTTACATCACCTACTTCCTGTCTAACATTGTCAATAGCTTGTGAATTAACCTCTAAGGCTTGTGTATTCATACTCAAGTCACTAGTAAGTTGTTGGAGGTTAGCGTTGACACCTGCCAACATCTCAGCGAACACTCTGCGAATCATATCCTCATCCATTTGACAAGAATTTATATTGAGAGAAACGAGGGATCAATCATGATGGAAACTTACAGCTATGATAGTAACGTGGTGGTATAAAGCTTGTTTCGACTTAATAAATATCACGAGTACAGCTGGAGTATGCAAACAAAGTGCTTCTACATTTACTAATACAACGGTGAGCAAAGCAAAGTATTACATTTACTTAGGATGAGGCATCATCTAAGAAAAACCCTATCTTTCGATTATTCAATATAAAAAACCTCACCCCATGGTCTTCTATCAAATATGAATGCCATGCGGTCTATTGATCTGCAGTACGACTTTCTAAGTTCGTCCCAGTCCTGTCAATTTACCATTATTCAAATATTAAGATCCTCCTAAATATCGGCATAAGAAAATATACAGGGCGCCATCTGATGATCACCATGTTGACATCTGGCTCCATGTATAGGGAGTCAGTCAATGTGTTACCATGTCAACGTCTCTCCCCACGCATAGGGAGCCAATTTATGTGCGACCTATACGTCGGTTTCCACGTTAACACCGTGCACCATGTCAACTTCGTAGCCCCATTAGTTGGGTCGCCATTTTATGTGACCGTCAGCCGGGTGGCAACGGCACATATTTGTGAGTGACCTTCAGGAGTCCTCCGGTAAAGCTGTCGGGATAGCCAACAACCGCGATGACTCTCCTAACATCTCCCCCGTCGGACCTTTAAAAGATTGCCGTGAGGATCAGGTGAACTTCCTAACAAATAGGCCAATGCGGCACGAGGTTCTATAGTCCACGGGGAGCGTGGTACATGGTTGCGATGGTCAAAGACGGCCTAAGGAAAGGTTCACCTCAGAAACTAGACTGTGAAATTAAACATCCAGGCTTATGTAAAACACCGTGAAAAGTTATTGTAGATTTCCACAAACCACTATCCTAGTTCGGAGGGTTATATTCGGCTAATCCGCAAGCTAAAAGTTAATGATAATAAAAGTTCAAGTCCCTAACAATGAAGTTACATTAACCCTCGCGAAAGATCTAATACACAATAAGTAAGCAACAGCAACAACGCTGGGTAAATGGTACGACGCAAGATCCCTAATACAAGTTACATGATCAAGCTAATATGAAGTTACATTTAAGTGAAGGAGCAAAGCAAAGCTAAGTTATGGTGGTACCATTTCCACATTTACATTTAACTTTTCTAGCTAAGTCCTATCAGTTAACATTCAAAGTTACGGCGGTGACGTCCGTAAAAGCAAAACAGTTACAATACAAAGCTAAGTGTACAGCTATTTAAAACAATTAATCTAATCAACAATCATGTGCTAAATAGCACGCAATAAAGGTAACATGGGGAAAAATACAGTTTCATGACATCAATAATTATAGTACAACACAGTTTTTATTATAATGCCTTCCTGCCCCATGGTTAACTCTTTGTAAACCATTGTCATCTAGCTTGATAGTAATGTCGGTGATAGCGTAGTTAAAACCACGTCTGACAATCACATGGCCTGCGCTACACACACTATGAACTAATGGTTCATGTGTGCGCCAGGTCACAACAAAAATGTCTACAGTCTTCGTCGTTTCCAATAAAGGAAATCCCTTCATCTGCACGGCCATGTCAGCAGGTTCAAATGTAAGAATGTCAAAGTTTAAATGGAAATAATATGTTAGTTAGATCTTGTTTAAAACAATTATGCGGATGATGTTTATTATGTCGGTTTATGTTCCTTCCGTAGGTTTATGGCGTATTCTGACAAAGGCCTGACAAGGAGTAGTCTTCTAAAGATCATTCTCCCGCAGCAAAACATCGACTCAATAGTCGGAAAACTCAACGAGCTAACTCGGCTCGGACTCAAAATAACACGAGTTATCAGCGGTAAATACTTCGCTTTCAACAACTCTCATAATAATGCCTTATAACAACAACAGATGCGCGACTTACAACAATGGCACGTCTTACTCACTCAAGGCACATAATATCATGGGTTACCTGCGGCGAAAACCTCGCATTTAATAACCAAATTGCCTTCGTTATAATTTGCCTCTCTCAAGAGGATCGCCAACAATGAATAAAGAAACCTGACAACCCTGGACATGTCGAAATGACATTCCTCGCAGCAAAATATTTAACTAATAGTATGAAAATCCAAGAAAAACAAATGCACAAAAAATACAGTAAGAAACACTGGGTTTCATGAGCAATAGCTGCATTGAAAGAAAGAGATGAATGAAATCAACATTCTGTCCTATGTTATCGTAGTTCTGTCTCGCTTTCAAGCATTTGTTTTAAAGGTTACTGGGTCAACAAACCAGTTTATTGGTGACAACTTCACAAATTGCAGTCCTTCACTGACCACATTTTTCAACAGGCAAGGCCGGCTAGTTTTAACATTATATAATACCGTAATATTTGGCCTTGCCATTCTTAGCATATGCTTGGTTCAAAAACCTTATAGAATCCGTGTGCTAAACACGTTACAATTTAACTGTACAATAAAGTATCGCAGTCCTTCATTTCAAAGAATAGTAAATCACAGACATAACAGCATGTCTCACGAGCTTCTTTGCTCATCAAAGATATAACACTTATTAAGTTCTCAGTATAACATTAACACCTGTGTCCTCATGACAGAAACAAAGTAGTAACAAATTGATAAATATGGCACAGATCTGCAACTCTAGACCTGCATAATGATGCGATAGTGCACTTAGTTCGATGCTTGACATCTACACTTTCTCCAAAATAATAAATCTGTCAGTATTTGACTATAAATTGGCTTCTGAGCGCTTTCAAAAATGAAAATACAGCATATTTTTATAAAACTGGAAACTACAGTTGGTTTCCTAACGATACGAACTATCTAACGAGGTCATAAGTCTCAACAGACTGGTTGCAAAGATTGCAGTTAAATAAAGTGACGATGACATCTGAATGAAACCACGGATAAATATCCTACACATGGCTGAGCAAAATAGCTGCAAATGATTACAGTCATGTTTGGCAGTGGGTCGGCTATAACGTGGTACGACGTCCATCAGGACGGCACCAAGGTTAACCAAAACTGGTCTACCCCACAGGGTGACTCACAATGACTGAAATAAACAACAATTATACTAATTACAACCCTACTAGCAAATGGCTGACACATAAGTGCGGTTGATTCACAAAAAAAACTACGATATCTAAATATACCACCGCGGACTATTACAAAAGAAAGGGTGCCCAAACTCACGACTTTTGGTAGCTCTCACATCGGCTCAGACATTCATCGACCAGGGTCGCGAAAAAACTCTGCTTGGCTCTCCAGCATGGTCCTGTCCTCCACGGATCCACCAATCTGGACCTCCCAAGCAACCAGGGTTCGTTCGCCTCCGGATGATGGTCTCCCAACAAGGTCTGGAATGTGCCTGGAAGTCGGCATCCACGTTCCTTCGTCTGCGTCCTCGGCATCTTGACGTTCCATCAAGCTAGTGGTCTCCATCACGACGTCTCCCTCATACCGGAATGGTATTAGCCCATAATCGTCTTCTTCACCATGGCGTGGAAAAGTTCAATGTCTTGCATGATGTCGAAAATGTCGAAATATCTCGTTCCTCTCGGCGTTTTGGCGTGATTATTGTGGACGATGCAAATAATAGTGTTCTCCACAGTATTTTGTAGTTTTCAGCCTGTTGATCCTCAAGATTCAACACGATGCGATGCTTTGCTTGTTAGCACGTGCAATTGTATCACGTTTTATCAATCACGTGGCATCCGCAATAAAATTGATATTTTCAATTCAGAATTTCCGTAGCAATAATGTTGTGATCGTTGGCAGTAATAATCACGTCGTCTTGGCACAATTATCAGACGATAACTCTTATATTTTCGGCGTGGCACTTTGCCCTTCCACTTACACGTGGGAAAATTATCTGGCGTATGGCACCAATTACAGTTTGTAGAAAATATTGCCTAATATGGCCTTTCGTAGAACAATAATATGTCCACAATGTGTGACAACGTTAGTATAGTTATTTTCAACACACGATGCAGTCGGATGCTCACTTGAGCACAAAAATATTTATAATGTCCACGTCGCGACGGACGGATACTCGAAACACGCCTGTCTGGCGTCAGATCTCCAGATGTAGTGTCGTCACTGACTTTCACTCGGAAGTAGGTCGCCAAAACGAAGTCATAGAGCGACTACTTTCATAGCTCCTTGCGCATCTGCAAGTGTTATACCTTACCAAAAACGTAATAATCATTCACCAAAATGATTCAATAATACAGAATGACGAATTAGAATATTCTGAGTCTTATGAAAGGATTAAAAGTGATTAACAAGACCTCCAAAGTCAAAAATGCAATTGAGCGCTACTTCAAAGAGTATAGCATGAGCTCTCTGCTCCACGTGGTATTCTGGGTATGTTCAAAAGTACTACATCCCATAATAATTATTCCGTCACAAAAATATCACATGAACCATAGCTCAGCGGGTTCAATAAGGAGTCACCTCTCTGGCTTAGAGATAAATTAGGCACCTCTGCTATTTGGATCTTAGACCCTGGAAAAATTCCAATTAAAGAACATGGGAGCGGGAACGGATTCGTACGGTTATAGAGTATAGGAGTCACATATTTTAGTGTCGATCTTACTCCAAATGAAACAATGGGAAAATTTCGTCAGAAAGTCAACTCTCTGGAAGATGCCATTCTTAATACAACTGGAGCAATCATTGTAGCTGGGGATTTCAATGCCAGAGTAGTGGAATGGTGTATGCCACATACCAATTCCCGAGGTAAGTTCATTCTGGAAATGGCATCAAGAACAGGGCTTTTGATCTTAAATATAGGTGCAGTGTCAACTTTTCGGCGTCCGGGTTAACAGAGACCATTCCGGATATCTCCATGGCTTCTGAGACGTTAGTACCACACATCAAGGAATGGAAGGTTATAGAAGACTACACTGGTAGTGATCATCAGTGTATTAATTTTGATGTGTGCAGTAATATAAGTGGGAAGAACTTATCTAATCAGAAACAACGGATGCATTTAAGGAGGCGTTAGCCAGTGGTGTAGAACTAATTGAGGATATGGAGCTTGACGGTGAGGCTTATGTTGAGACTCTCGTTTCCTCAACTATGAACCTTATTACATTGGCTTGTGATACCTCAATACCAAGTTTAAGATCACACCATCGGAAGAGCCCTGCATACTGGTGGACACATGAAATTGCAGCATTGAGGCGGAATTGCCTTAGACTCCGACGTGCCGCACAACGGACAAGAAATCTGGATGATGCCATTGCCTTATCAGCCGAACATAGAGATGCAAAGAGGCTACTTCGGAAAACCATAAATCAAAGCAAAGCTGAGAGCTGGAGGAAGCTATGTGAGGATATTGACACTTATCCATGGGGTTTGGGTTATAAAATTGTCAGAAAGAAGCTTGGGTCACGAAGAACACCGTGCGTCATGGATGCAAACAGTATGGCCATTATTGTCCAAACTCTTTTCCCAACACATCCAACAATCCCTGAGCATAATTTCGATGTAGATATTGAAATTCCTCTTTTTATTGAGGATGAGATGAGTAGGGCTACTCAGTCTCTGCGAAGCAAAAAATCCCCTGGTCTTGACGGCATCTCAAATGAGATTCTCAAATTAATAATCGAGTTACATCCACAATTGATAATACGAATGTTCAATGAGTGTCTAAGAGCAGGAGTGTTCAGCATCTGCTGAAAGGTCTGTCGTCTGGCGCTCGTTAATAAGGGAAAGGGAGACTCGGATTTACCATCATCATACCGCCCTCTGTGTATGCTGGATACAACAGGGAAGCTCTTTGCGAAGCTTCTGATGGTCAGGTTGCGCCAAGTGTGGGCGACTTATCACCAAGACAATATGGATTTCGAACAGGAAGATCGACCCTGGATGCGTTACAAGAAATTGTTGCAGCTGTCCGGCGGGCGGAGAATTACAATCACCACTCCCGTCGTGTGGTTCTCTTTGTTACTCTTGACGTAAGAAATGCATTCAACTCTGTCAAGTGGAGTGACATGCTGAATGCGTTGGAGAATACATTTCATGATCCAAATTATGTCTTACGGATGATAAATTCCTACTTGAAAGATCGTTCGTTGCTTTATAACACGACAGAAGGACAACGCAGGGTAGGGATCTCAGCCGGAGCAGCACAGGGTTCGATTTTAGGACCAGATCTATGGAATATCACATATGATAGCTTGCTGAGATCTGAAGTCCCTGATGAAACTATCCTAGTAGGTTATGCAGATGACGTTGCTGCTCTTGTAGCAGGAAGAAGTGTCGAGCAGGCACAGTTGCGACTCAATATGGTAATGCGTACAATCAATAGTTGGATGGAAGAACATGGTCTGTCTCTAGCACTTAGTAAGACAGAAATTGTAGTCCTAACAATGAAGAGAATTCAGACAATACTCCCAATACAGGTAGGAGACATACAAGTAGAGACGCGGCCAGCAGCAAAATATCTGGGCCTCATGATCGACAATAAACTGAATTTTGGAGAACAAATTAGACGGACTGCAGATAAGGCGGCAAGAGGAGTAACGTCTCTAGGTCGGCTAATGGCCAATGTTGGTGGGCCAAAACCTAGTAAGAGGAGATAACTGATGACTGCCATCCATTCAGTTCTGCTGTATGGAGCAGAAATATGGGCGGATGCCCTGGATAAGGAAATTTATTGGAAGTCACTAGCACAAGTGCAGAGGCGGGGTGCTTTACGCGTGGCATCTGCTTATCGCACGGTCTCTGAAGAAGCAGTTCTTGTTATTGCTGGGATAATTCCATTATTTTTTTCTAGCGAAAGAACGCAAGTACATCTACTGGAGGAAATCGGAAGTAGGTTTACAAAATGCAAGACGAACAGCAAGAGCACAAACCTTTCACAATTGGCAGATCAAATGGGAGCAAGGACACCGTAGCCAGTGGACTAGGAGAATGATACCTCAGGTGCAGGTTTGGACTGAGAGGAAACATGGTGAGGTTGGTTATTATCTCACTCAGTTCTTGACAGGCCATGGGTACTTCTGTTCGTATCTTAAGAAGATGGGGAAATTGGATTCACCAGATTGTATCTACTGTGTTAATGAGGTAGATAATGTTAATCACACCTTCTTCTCTTGTGGACGCTGGGTTCAAAATAGGCAGTCTCTTCAAGATCACATTGGTGTAGAGATATCTCCCGAAAATATTGTTGCGGTAATGCTACAGAATGAAGAACATTCGAAACTTGTAGCAAGTTTTGTTGAATATATCCTCCGAACAAAGAAGACGGATCTGGATCGCCACTGAAGATGATTCATTCCGGAAGAGTGCCCTACGGGCAAATATAAAATGACTCTAGCCTGAAGTAATGTGCTAAACGGTTCCAGGCTAGTGTTCAGAAGTAATGGGGGAGTTTTAGTCGGTAGTCTGCTACTCAGGAGCAGGAGCCCGACACTCTGTGCGTAAATGCATTTCTTCCCCTAAAAAAAATTAAAAAAATATTATTATTATTATTATTATTATTATTATTATTATGGCCAAAGTAAGGAGTCCAGTTTGTATTTACTGCGAGATCGAACGAGATGACGTATATCATACGTTCTTCGCCTGCGATCGTTGGGCAGCGGAAAAACAACAACTTCAAGCTGAGGTTGGTCCTATAACGCCGGACAATGTAGTTGGAATTATGGTGAGGAACGAGCGCAGCTGGAATACGGTCGCTTTCTTTGTTGAGGTCGTCCTTCGTCAGAAGAAGTCGGATGGGGACTTGCTTGATTTAGTCGATTAAGTCTGCGATCCGCGGACTATGAATGGAGAAGTAAGATGGTGCTTGTGAAGCAAAGAAAATGGCTCCTTCCTGAAGTAATACGAAAGTGGTTCCGGGATGGGTTTTGTCAAGAGGACAGGGTATGGTTTTTTAGTGGGTAAGAATCCCACACTCTTGAGGAGTGCGGACCCTTCTCAAGGTCTTATGCAAAATGTTTCCACTTCCCTCGTAAAAAATAAAATTACAAATATTACTATTATCATTATTATTAACTACTGAGCCAAGGGCAAGATGGCCGTCACACCCTGAGACCGTGAATGACGTCACAGAGGGAGATCGGACGTGTAGTTGCTCAATGACATATTTATTATTAATATTATTATTATTATTATTACTATTATTATTATTAACTACTGAGCCAAGGGCAAGATGGCCGCCACACCCTGAGACCGTGAATGACGTCACAGAGGGAGATCTACCGTGTAGTTGCTGAATGGCATATTTATTATAATTATTATTATTATTATTATCTACTGAGCCAAGGGCAAGATGGCCACCACACCCTAAGACCGTGAATGATGTCACAGAGGGAGATTGGCCGTGTAGTTGCTCAATGACATATATATTATTAATATTATTATTATTATTATTACTATTATTATTATTATTATTATTATTATTATTATTATTAACTACTCAGCCAAGGGCAAGATGGCCGCCACCCCCTGAGAGCGTGAATGACTTCACAGAGGGAGAACGGCCGTGTAGTTGCTCAATGGCATATTTATTATTATTAATTACTGAGCCAAGGGTAAGATGGCTGTTACACCCTGAGACCGTAGATAGCATTACAGGGAGAGACCGGTCGTGTAACAATACTTAAAGTTCAGCTCGGTCACACTCGGCTTCCTTCGCTGGCCGACCGAGCGGGTTCCCCCCACTCTCCATGGCCTCCACACTATAAAGCTGACCAGCACCAGCTACTCACTCTCAGTATGCCGGACAGAACACCTCGGGGCCTCTTCCCAGGTCAGACCCCAAACATGGTCCTGTTCCCAGGCCAGATCCCCACCCCTGCTCCAAACCCTACCCCCACCCTTGGCCCCAGCCCATCCCCCACCCCAGCTACGACCTCTGCCCCTACCCCTGCCCCCTCCCCTACCCCCTCCCCAGCCACCACCCCAACCCCCCCTGCCCCCACCCCTTCCCTATCCCCACCCCTGCCCCACCCCTATCGCCACACCAGGCCCCCACCCCAACCCCCTTCCCTCCCCTTGCCCTCAGAGGGTCACGTGACCATGGGAGGGGGGGGGGGAGAAAGTGGATGATCTTGAAATTTATCCAGGATCCACTTTGCTTATCTACTTTGAATGTTAACCTATTCTCACTTCCAAAACGTAGTAGGCATGGATTGGGAAGAGAAAAATTGATACATATTTTTGAATAAATTTAAAATGAAAGTGTTCGGATATTTTTCTTGCATTCTGTCCCAATAATAATGAAGAAATATATGAAATTCTGAGGTATATCAAGGGTGATGAAAATGTTATAGTAATGGGAGATTGGAATGCTGTGGTAGGAAGAGGGAGAGAAGGGAAGATAGTAGGAGATTTCGGATTAGGTGAAAGGAATGATAGAGGAAGCAGGCTGATGGAATTCTGCACCGAGCATGAGTTGGTCATAGCTAACACCTTATTCAATAACCACAATAGAAGAATATACACATGGATGAGACAAGGAGATACAGGGCGTTACCAAATCGACTTCATTATGGTCAAGCAGAGGTTTCAAAACCAGATTTTGGATTGTAAAACATATCCTGGTGATGACATAAACACTGACCACAATCTGGTTGTAATGAAATGCAGTTTAAAGTTGAAGAAACTGAAGAAAGGTCAAAAGCCAAAAAGGTGGGCAATAGACAGACTGAAAGTAAGGGATGTAAACGAAAGATTCAAGAAGAGTATAAAGAAAGGACTAATGAAAAACCCTAAACAAACTTCAATTGCAGACGAATGGGCACTTTTGAAGAATGAAATAACAAAATCCGCAGAAGAAAACATTGGTAGGAAAGAAAGAATAGGTAGGAAACCGTGGATCACTCAGGATATACTAGAATTGATGGATGAAAGGCAGAAACACAAGAATGTAAGAGATGAAAAGGGGAAAGCAGAATACAGACGTCTGAGAAATGAGGTTAACAAGAAGTGCAAGGAAGCGAAAGAAGAATGGTTGAAAGAAAAATGTGCAGGTATAGAAAATTGTCTGAAATTAGGAAAAGTAGACACAACTTATCGAAGGATTAAGAATACTTTTGGGGAAAAGAAGACTAAATGCTATAATATTGACGACACAAATGGAAAGCCTCTAACAGATAGGGAAGAAAATGTTGAGAGATGGAAAGCTTATATAGAGAGTTTGTATAAGGGAAAGGAGATTGAGAATCATGTAATGGAAAGGGACGAGGAAATTGATGAGGATGCGAAAGAAGATTTAATATTGAGATCAGAATTTGATAGAGCTATGGAAGACTTAAACAGGAACAAAGCACCAGGCATAGATTATATACCGATTGAGTTGCTACGCTGCATAGGAGATGATGGTCTGATGAGGTTATTTCACTTGGTGTGTAGGATTTATGAGACAGGTGAGGTACCCCCTGATTTCAAGAAGAATGTAATCATCCCTATACCAAAGAAAGTGGGAGCTGACAGATGTGAAGATTACCGTACAATCAGCTTGATTACTCATGCTTCAAAGATCCTGTCTAGAATAATATACAAGAGGATTGAAAGCCAGATAGAAAGGGAGTTGGGTGAAGACCAGTTTGGCTTCAGGAGAAATGTAGGAACAAGGGAAGCTGTACTAAATCTTAGGCTGATTTTGGAAGGTAGAATAAGAAAAGATAAGAGAACGTTCATGGCATTTGTGGACTTAGAAAAGGCTTTTGATAACGTTGATTGGACTAAATTGTTTGACATTTTGAAATCTATTGGAATAAAGTACAGGGATAGGAGGGTAATCTACAATCTATACAGAAACCAGACAGCAGTCATTCGAGCTGAAGGACATGAGAGAGAAGCTGATATTCAGAAAGGTGTTAGGCAAGGCTGCAACTTATCACCCATACTTTTCAATCTTTACATTGAACAAGCAATGAAGGAAATTAGAGAAAAATTTAAAGTGGGTGTGAAGATTCAAGGAGAAATAATTTCAACTCTGAGATTTGCTGATGACATCGTCATCTTGGCCGAAAAGCCTGAGGATTTGAATGAGTTTTTGAATGGTATGGACTCCGTCTTACGGAAAGAATACATGATGAAAATTAATAATTGTAAAACAAAAATACTAGAATGCAGCCGAAATAAGTCAGAAACCTCTATGGACATCAAATTGGCAGGTGAAAAGCTGAAGGAAGTAGGAGACTTCTGTTACTTAGGAAGCAAAATAACCAGTGATGGACGAAGCAAAGAGGATATAAAAGGTAGGTTGGCTCAGCAAGGAAAGCTTTTCTACAAAAAAGGAATCTGTTGACATCGAATATAGATTTAGGTATTAGGAAGTCATTTTTGAAAGCCTTTGTCTGGAGCGTGGCGCTCTATGGAAGTGAAACTTGGACTATTGGTGCAGCAGAAAAGAGGAGGATTGAAGAATTTGAAATGTGGTGTTACAGGAGAATGATGAAGATCAGATGGGTAGATAGGGTTACAAACGAAGAGGTATTAAGACGAGTGGGAGAGGAGAGATGTTAATGGCGACTGCTAATGAAGAGAAGAGATAGGTTAGTAGGACACATACTAAGACACCCAGGAACAGCAAGCTTAGTTATGGAAGGAAGGGTCGAGGACAAGAACTGTAGGGGTAGACCAAGGTTAGAATATATTAAACAGATTGCCTCGGATGTAGGGTGTGGTAGCTATGTAGAGATGAAACGATTAGCTCAGGACAGGGAGGCATGGAGAGCTGCATCAAACCAGTCAAAAGACTGAAGACTCAAACAACAATAATGAAACAAAGTAGTTACTCATCTGCCATGATCCATTCCAAGTATGTGAACAAAATTTGAGAGTATTTGATTGAAGAACAACTGAGAAATGTGTACCTGAAGCAGCTTATACAACATTTTTTTTTTGAAAATGCATCTGTCCAAATTTGTATTCATTTCACACATCCAATGAAAGCAAAGTAGCACTACATGGTCAAAAACAGCTCAGGATATACCGCTTCTTATATGTTACAAGAATCATAGCTGAACCTTCAGCATAAACCCAGCAAATACTTAGTAAAGTCATGCCAGAAAAAATAGACATTTCATCGTGTAAGAGTACGTGGTCTCATTAAGTTGAATTTCGTGCATGATTTATTCATAAAAGAAGTCCCTATTCTACTTCTGAGGGTTAAAATCGGCTAATCCGCTGATCTAGTTACAATGGTGAGTCAAACCCTAAAATGAAGTTAACTAACCCTCTTGAAGTCCTAATTAAAAGAAAGAAAAAGTAACAACTAAGCTAGGCGCGTGGCACAAGATAAAACTAACGCGAAAATATGTTCCGAGCAAATGACTCGATATAATTTACATTCAACAGCAAAGCAAATCCAATCCCTAAGTTAGGATGGTACCACGTCCACATTTACAGTTACATTTAGTGTCTATCTAAATCCTGACGTGAATGAAAATATTACGACGAGACGCGTCGTAATCAAAGAATTAATGCAATAGCTAATGATAGTTGACCACAGACTATTAAAAAAAACATTGCATAAAAATACACTCTTATAATGAACAGGGTGCAATATGGGTAAATGCTCTAGGAAATGAATCAATAAACACACAACACAAGCCTGCCTTCGCGAATTGAGAAGCTATTTGCCCTCAATCGTCATCTCAAGTGTGTAAATTAGGTTGGCAATAGCGCAATCATCACTGTGACTTACGTTGCTTTGAATCACGCTGGCCATAAAGTACGAACTACAGGTCCCGGAGATTCATGTCGTCGAAAAACAAAGTGTCAGCTCATTTAAGTTATCATCTCCCACAGAAAATGATGGTGAATCATGGAGTCAAAGTCATCAACAAGCAAATGGATTCTAATTTACTGGGCTGTAATTAATTAATTCATTAATCCGTCGGTTTAAGATAATTAAGCATATGATATACAATCAGGGTTTATGTAAAGTATTAGATGGTTTGATATAAGACACCAGTCGTCGGCTGCATGTGATCTCCACAGAGATACACTCGTAGAACATGATTTCTAAAAGTCAACAACACAATGCTCTGAGCTAAGAATTGCTCAAGCAACAATAACACAGGTTAGCGCGTCTTACACTATTTACACGCAAATGACATCTGTCGCCTAGGCCGCTTGGCTTAATGACGCCGGAATATACCAACAATGTAAGGGGACATTAATCAGCCAATCCTTACTTAAACTCTGTGTTCACAGACACAATAAAAACATTAGCTAGCCTGACATGATACAAAAAAAACTGGGTGAATTTACATGTGTGTTAAACCTTCACTACAGCTTGCTAGATGATTCACTCCTTCAGCTCAAAATACAAGGAATTCCTATGAATGAATATTCCCTCACTCTCGAATAGTGGTAAAAATTATCATGTGTTTACAGCTCGTAATAGCTGTCCCCAAAGCTTGGTTAAATAATCAGTGACATTGACCTTCACATTCCTTGTGATCATGTCGTCAACGGCAGAGTAAGATAGTCAATAAAGTCGTCTTGCACTTAATTCTGAGTAGAAACAAGTTCCGACCGCTAGCTTCTCGCGTGTCAATTCACTCTTGACATCACTGAGTATGGCGCGGATTTCATTTACATTGTGTATCAAAACTCTACATTCCGTCCAACAGAAACACGTATTACAGTCCTATTTTGCTATGCTGATCGCTTAAAGATGTTTATCACTTCCATCATACTGTAGTGTCCATCAAAGTGTGCTACCGTTTGTAAAGATATAATGTTGTTAAAATACCAAAGATGATTAAATTGAAGACCATACAATCCGCAGCATAACTGCTTTGACATTGAGTGATATGTCACTCATCTCCATTATCATGAACTCCTAGGATCTGTGTGCATTGCTCGGCACATTCTCAAAAACAAACTAACAAACATCTAACCTCTACGATGCTGTTCAAAATGATACGCTTATAATTTCAACTTCATGTCTTCATCAGTCCTACTGGATATGAGTTTGTTCCTCCCAGGAACTAAATGTGGTAAAGTGTATTCACAAAATGTTAACCAAATAGTACAAAAAATATAACAGTGACTGTCGACTGTTAACCGATACGATAACAATATGTTTCAAAAATCAAAATGAGGGGCCAATCGTATAGGGTGTTCCCTAAGTATTTTAGAAGTTCTCATTTTGTGGATTATGGTGCCCTTTGACTGACACAGGATTTAGCCTTCATATGGCTGGTCAATTATATACTGGAACGACATAAACAGACATGTGCACCTGCCGTATAGATCACAAAGATTACCCCAGTTCCAAAGAAGAAAGACATAACAAAACAATAGCCCTGCCTATGTGTCTTCTATCAGTTTCGGCTAAAAATAACTACTCAAGTTATGTCTGCCTGGACAAACCTTGCACATGAATGAGAATACGGGACTCACAGTGACATTGATATGTTATTCACCTTCCTGTCTCCAGGCCGCCAGGGGTAATACCACTCCAATCCTCTTGAGGGAATAATAAGCAAGACCAAAGATACTGACCTGTCCTTCACGTCCTCGATCGCGAACATGACTCGTCCTGAACAGTCTCGGCCAAACTTTCCTCCTCATGGTTGAATCATTTCGTCGGTTCTTCCTTCATCATGAAAGGAGTAATTCCATATCGGATCTCACGTGTAGTGGGTGGATTGCATCAAATACGTGGCACATTTTACGTTGCATGTTGATCAATTTCACAAATATCACAGAAGCTACAATCTTAAACTGTACAAAAATTAGCTCACTGGCGTTACACTGATGCAGGTAATTTCAAAAATGACTCTTGATTGTCCTGCCACAGAATTTATGATACAACTGGTGGTATCTCTCACAGATTTTAGTCACTTGAAAATCACTAAAAATCTCGGCAATCACGGTGAAATAAATGTGTTGCGTGACATTGCCATTAGTTATTTTAATAGTAGCGTTCGATGGGCTGTCGTAATATAACGTGGACTCAATATTTCACCTGTCCTAGACAGTGTGGTCACACTTCACATGGTGAAGTGAAAAAAATGGTAATTTCACTGGAAATAAGTTCTCCTTCAGAAATATCGATGCACAAGCCTTGCATGGCCAAAAAATAAACTGTTCACTCGAATTATACAGTGCATTCAGCACAATGGCTGTGGATTATTTTCCACACTTATGTGGGTGCACTTCGCACAAAGCGTGGCCCTCGTCACATATGAAGGACTATATTACAGACACATCTAGTCTCGGCGGACTATCAAACTGGTGTGTTGAAGGCAGGAACTGCTCCCCGCTTCCAAGGAAGTTGTGAGTCATTGAGCGACTAATTACATTGATCCCCGCATGTCCGCGGCGTAAACACCTTAACCATAAATGAGGTTTACCAATTCCAAAGGAATAAATAAATGGTAAATTAAGCAGAATTACATGTGGTACGTTCCTGAGATATGCAGTAACAAAACTGCGGGTTGAATATATCCAGAAAGAAAATAAGCTATCCTCGCCGATGTCAATATAGCATAATAATCATGAGGAAGCTTCAGAGTGTGTTCTATTCAAATGAGCACAAGGAGTAATCATGCTCTCAAAGAAATATTGAAGACATGAGCGAATACGGGCTCAGTAGTTTTGTACAGAGGAATGAATCGATTGCATCAACATTAGGAGACATGAAGTGCTGAATTGAAAGCGTCTAACGACTGCTGACTCAAACAAAAACAACGAAATTGTATCCTTGTCACTCATCAATTTAGCCGCCTCTGTGAAATCTCGTCTAACGACGTCAGTTACCGGGACTTTTGAAGACAATTTTCTGGTAATTTTATTAATAAACTTTGTCCCAATTATATTTTAGCCTACTTTTCACATTTTGCAAAAATTAGGAAAAAGTTGACTTATGAGATCGAACCGGGCAAATGTGTGTCTGTCTGTCTGCCCATCTGTCTGTCTGGCTGTGTGTGTGTGTCCCCCTATCAACTCCTAAACGGCTGCAGCAATCGAAACAAAATTTGGTAGGAGTAAAGATCTATACCTGAATATCTCAATGCCGTATTTGAAAATGATGTCAGTGCTACCAACTGCTGAAAAATCGCAATTGAAATATGAGCTATATGTTGGATATAGTGGAAGGTATGAATGGGAGCTATTTCAAAATTGGCACACGTATATATAATATTTCAGTTTAATTTCCAGGAGGCCATACAAGGCAGTGTTGCCAAAATGATTATAAGCCTGCTGAAAGGTCCAATTTTTAAATGCATACAACTTCTACACTATCAATTTGAATTCAACCAAATTTCGTATGTGCTATGTGCACATAACCAGACATGACTGAGCGTATTCTTAAGAGCTAACAGGGTTGCCAACTGTTAATAAATGTTCCCAATTTATGTTATCCAATTACTAATATATCAGAAAGTAAGCAAGCTGATAGCTTTAAACTATGCACACGTATAGTACCTGACATTCTATATTAATTTGGGGTAACTTATATATGTCAGTGTTACCAACATGATTCTAAACCTGCTGAGAGGTCCAACTTTAAATACATGTAACTTCCATACTCTAATTTGGATTTCAACCACATTTCGTATGTGCTATGTGTACCATGACAGATATGATAATGCTTATTCTTAAGAGCAACCAGTGCTGCCAACTGTTAATAAATGCTGTCTCTATTTTTGTTACACTAATATCAATATATCAGAAAGTATGCAAGCTCTAAACTTTGCACACGTATGGTAAAGGAAGCTTGTAGTTTAACGTGACCATTCATCTCGTGATCATAAGCCACGGGACCTCCGTTTTACGTGGAATCCGAACAACAGGACATGGCATTTCACATCGAAAATCTCACATGCATTGACCGGGAATCAAACCCGGTCCGCCTTGGTGAGAGGCATACAGCTAGACCGCTGAGCCACCACGCCCCCTTACACACACGTATAGTACCTGGCATTCTAGATTAATTTGGAGTAACTAATATACGTCATTGCTGCCAACATGATTCTACGACAGCTGATAGGTCCAATTTTAAAATGCTTGGTACTTCTATACTAACTAATGGACTACATTCGAAATTGGCACAACAATTGATCATATTATTTTGGATTATTTCTGACCAATACTTGCATTACATTGTTGCCAAAGTAATATGACGCGCGCTGTTAGATCCAATGTTTAAATGCATGTAACATCCATGCTATCCTTTAGAAATGGAACTAAGAATATATTCAGACACCAGGGCTGCCAACTGCAGTGCTCTATTAGGCTACATTATGCCAGGTATACATTATTTCGAACTAATTAGAAATTTCATTATTACCAACTTAATTTCGTCATATTTCTAGGTAGATCCATATAGATTAGTCATAGGCATGAATCTATAATTTTAAGAATCGTAGGCTTCTTAGTTCATCACGGAACTTCCTGTTACTTCTTAGATCTCTCTAAAATTCGGTTATTCTTCTTCCGAGATAATATACCGCCCTTTAAACTGTTCTACTAATTATTTCAGGCTGATATATCCAGATACATCAGATCATGCTGTAAGAAAATAAGCTAACAGTGCATCTAGTGGAATATGTACTCCCAAACAAAACCTAAAGTCAATCATTGCTAGTCATACTGGTAATAAGGCATATCCATGTAACAAATGTGAATCCAAGTTTTCCCGGAGTGCAAGTTTGAAGAAACATATGCTAATCCATGGCGGCGAGAAACGGTTTTTATGTAGCGTCTGTGATTCGAAGATTACCTTTAGAGGAAATTTGAAAGTACACATGGGTATTCATAGCTTCAAGAAGCCATTTGCTTGGAAGGGATGTGAATCCAAATTTCCCACGAGAGGTGGTTTGAAGACACACATTTTCATCCATAGCGGCAAAAAGCCGATATCATGTAGCATATGTGAATCGAAGTTCACCCAGGGAAGACAATTGAAATTACATATGCGTATCCATAAAGACGAGGAGCCATTTTCTTGTAGCGTACGTGACTTCAAGTGTACCACGAGTGGAGATTTGAAGACACACATGCTCATCCATAGCGGCGAGAGGCCCTTTTCATGCAGCGTATGTAAATCAAAGTTTACCCAGAGTGCAAATTTGAAGAGACACATGCTCGTCCATAGCGGCGTGAAGCCCTTTTCATGTAGCTTATGTGATTCGAAGTTTACACAGAGAGCAAGTTTGAAGACACACACGCTCTTCCATTACGGCGTGAAGCCATTTTCTTGTAGTGCATGTGAATCCAAGTTTACTTTGAGAGGAAGTTTGAAGAGGCACATGCGAATCCATAGCGGTAAAAGGCTGAAGCCTGCGTAATGAATCGTAGTTTATCCGGAGAGGACATTTAATGACACACCCGTAAATCCATAGCGGCGAGAAGCTATATTTACGTTGCATAAGTGAACCTTTGAAGAGGCTAATTCAGAGAGACACTTCCTAAATATCAGAGGCGAGAAACCATTCTTATATAGTAAACCCAAGGTCGTATTACCTTAAATGTGAACATTTTATGACACAACTTATGGTATCAAGAAGCGATATTAATGTACAGGGCGATTCTTCTGCTGAAGTGCGGCATTCGGCCAGCTACCAGGGTGCATGCCTTCCGCAAGCCAGCCGAACACGGGTCGCAAATCACGCGCAGGTAAAGCCAGTAACATAGTAAATAATGGTAATTTCACCCAGCATATCATGATTGAAGAACTTACCTTTTCGCAGGAAATCCTGTAAATGTTCTTCTTCAGCTGACAGACAGGCGTTGTATCATGTAATATTGTGTTTACAGGTAGTAATTCTCTTTTGATGTGAGGGATATCTGCTGCCGTATATTGTTCTCCAGCTCCGCTAGAGTACGGGAAATTGATTTGTACAGCCTAAGGTCCGTGCTTTGAATAATTACAGTAAACACGTTGGGTGGTACAGGAGTAGCTACATAATGTAACGCAGTCACTTTCAAAAGATTGTAAATTCTAGTGTTGAAGATTGTTGACTATTGTCATTTTTAAGCTGGGAATCTTGGCCTTATCAATATTTTGTGCATTTCATCTGAGCCCACCCAATTATTCTGGCTGCCTGGAGTGGCAAGCCAATCTCTTAAGTACAGGCGACGACAGATACAGACCAGTAGTTGTGCCTGCTGCAACAGCCACGAACAGTTGGGAATGGTTAGTTCTTATCTAGCCGCACACAAGTATGGCTGCAAGGTTCAACACACAAAGAGAATTTTCATTTGCTGTACTTTTATTAAGAACGAGTCTGCTCCTGTTACTCGCAGAGCATTTCAACAGTAATTTCTGGTGTTAAGGTGCCTTCGAAGACTGCAGTTCGAAAGATTGTGACGAAGTTCAGGTCTGCGGCGTCAGTTTTAAATAAAAATATTAAACGGAGACATCACATATGGACAGAAGGGAAATTAGAGAACATTACTGCTCCATTATTATGGTCGGCAAGAAAATGTTTGCGAAAACAATTCAGCAATTATCCTAGGTTTGTGCCGTGTCTTGTGTGGAGTTTCGCCTAGGACACCAAGCTGCCTCATTGACGGGCTCTTTGTGTCCCCGCTCGGACCCCCACAGGAGTAGCGAACTGCGCGCTACCTCCCTTTGTATAGAGTGCAACTGTACTACCTGACAGCGAAAACCGAAAGCTCAAGCAGCCTTAACCGCCCTATGAAGTATTCCAAAAACATGGTATATTGGCTTTCACGGCCGGTGAATTAAAACTCAGCAATTCTTCTAGGTTTGTACCGTGTCCGGGCGGGGACACCAAGAGCCCGCCGATGAGCCAGCTTTGTGTCCTAGGCGAAACCCTACACAAGACACGGCACAAACCTAGGTGAATTGCTGAGTTTTAATTCACCGGCCGTGAAAGCCAGTATACCATCTTTGCGAAAACAAGCCAACGTGTCATATTCCAAACTAATTATTGCCTGTACAGAATTACTCAGTTTCAAACCTTAAGTCCAAGAGGCCCAGTGGCAGGAGACAACTACTGTAATTGCTTTTTCCAGTCCGTGCACGAAGGAATTTTAGATTCAAACTGTAGTTAGTGATTTTCAGTGACGAGGCATGGTTTTATTTACATGGACGTGTGAACACACAAAACAATCGATACTGGTCACCTGCGAACCCAAGACTGATCCACCAAATCCCCGTGCATGACCCAAAAACCGGTTTGTGGTGAGCAGTATCCACAAAAAGCATTATTGGCCCAATTTCTTTTCCGTGAAATTATTAATTCTGCTCGATACGATCAGGTTATTTTGAATAATATCATTGCCCGGTTAACAGACAGGGAATGATTTTACGGTTTTTTCCAGCATACCCGATTCTTGGACGAAATAAGTACTGTCTTTGTTGACGGGATGATTAGTGCTGGATTGTGGCCGCCTCGAAGCTGGGATTTAACACGGTGTGATTTCTCTTTGTGGGGACGCTTAAAAGACAAAGTGTATCGGTCTAATCCTCGTATCCTAGAGGAGCTGGAGAACAATATACGGCTGCAGATATCCATCATTACGGAAGGAGAATTACAACGAGTAAATGCTAATTTATTTACTCGATAACGCCTGTCTGTCACCTGAAGGAGAACACTTTCAACATCTTTTGCGAAAAGGTAAGTTCTTTAATCATCAGTTGCTGGTAAAATAACCATTAATTAATGTAGCATGTCAGGGATTTTACCTGCGCGCAATCTGCAGCCCATGTTCAGTTGGCTTGCAGATGGCCTTTGCGCGCCTGGCAGCTGGCCCCACTCCATTCAAATAATCTCACTGTGTAAGCGAAAACAACACAAATCTACGGAGAAATTTGAGGACATACGATCGAATCTTTAGAGTCAAGAAACAATGTTTCTGTAGCAATTGTTAAGGTTCATTTGCTAAGAGAGGACATTAAATAATCACATTGTAATTCATTGTGGGAAGTTCATACTTTTGATTTGTTGTTGTTGGAGTCTTCGACTTTTTATCTGGTTTGATACAGCCATCCGTACCTTTATGTCTTGCGTCAGTCATTTCATCTCTACATCCAACAACCGTGGCAATCGTTTAAACATATTCTAACCGTCGTCTATCCCTTAAGTTTTTAATCTCTACACTTCCTTCCTTAACTGAGTTGGCTATTCCTGGATGTCTTAGAATGTGTCCTGCCAACTCATCTCATGTCTTCATTGGTAGTCGCCAGAAATATCTCCTCTCGCCTCCACATTTAAATACCTTCCAATGTGTTGTGAACCATTTTTACCCATTTTAATTTACGCCCCTTTACTTTTCATTCTCCTGTGCCAATTATGGGGATTGTTCTCTCTTCTTCTCGGTTTTTAATGGCCAGAATAACTGAGCAGATCCGTGGACATTTCTATAATTGCTGATCAGTAACTCGTTACTATACCGAATCGTGGATAGTGGCCCCTCTCTTTTCTGTATCTATGCTTCTCTGTTACCAGGGACAACTCCTTGTTTGTCTCTGGACAATCTTCTGTTTTTTCCGAGGTGGTTTTTACGTGCTTCTTCTTGAGCTCCCGCTCCCAATTTTGGGATGCCTTGATCCCTATTTCTTTGTATATATTTTTATTCTTTAACTTTGAGAAGTGCGCGTGCTGACGTAACTCAGCTACATTTTCGTTTCTTCTATCGTAATTCTGTGATGTTTGCTTCACTCAGATTCCATCAAGGTAACGTCTCGACTTACTTCTTTTTGCATGTGTGTGTGAATCTTATTGTGGAATACTATGGTATTTTACCTGTATAGTATGTCCACCATGTGTATGTTTGTTTTCTTTGTGTGCCCTTTTGTCCCGTGTATATTTTGTGGTTGTTACGGTTCCTGACTCCCTTGTCTAGCCCCTTAATATTTTATTTTCACAACTTAACTTTGCACTCTACGTGCATACTTTTCCATTAACGAACCTCTCTCCTCCTCTTATGGCCATGACATAAACGTCTCGCTCATTCATCCTTCATCTTACCGTAACATCATGTGTTTCTCATTACCTTAACCCAGCGGTTCCCAAACTTTTTCTTTCCGTGACCCATTATAGCCCATACGTTTTAGCCGCGACCCCCGTTTTAGCGCAGGTGTCTGTGAGGGGGGGGGGACAAAGTGGAGGGATAAAATTACTTTGGAATTTAACTTAAGTGACCGGTAGGTTATTCGTTTAAATGTTTATTTATTTACTTTGTTCAGATTTTAAAATTTTAATCTTATTCTGATGTTACTGACCTGTTTGATGTTTACTGAGAAACTTAAATGTAAAATAATATGACACCAAAAATAATATTTGACGGTTCAATAGTATAATGATATTTAAATAAATGGTAGTAATTATTTTTAGACTACCAGGGTATTATTTTAAAAAGAAAAGTAGTAGGGCCTATAACTTGCTATTAACTTTTATAAATGCTTTTAAATGTCACAAAGGAACCTAGTAGCTCGACTGTCTTGACTTGACTGTAGTTGCGACGTTAGTGACGTGTGGAGGGAGAAGGGCTCGTATGCGCATGCGTCAGCCGCCCTTCAAGCTGCCTGGCTTGTACTGTACGTCTCTTGTGTTTTGTTCGCTCGCGTATTGTTTGATTTTGTTCTAACTATGGATAAGTTTGTTAAGCGAAGGAAGCTTGTAGTTTAACGTGACCATTAATCTCGCGATCATAAGCCACGGGACCTCCGTTTTACGTGGAATCCGAACCACAGGACATGGCATTTCACATCGAAAATCTCACATGCATTGACCGGGAATCGAACCCGATCCGCCTTGGTGAGAGGCATACAGCTTGACCGCTGCGCCACCACGCCCCAGTTTGTTAAGCGTGCAGGGCCTTCGACTTCTCATGATGATCATGAACAGAAGAGGGTAAAGATGAGAAAGTATAGTGACAGTTATATTAAGTATGGATTTACGGTGCTCGGAAATCGGCCACAGTGTGTTATTTGCAGCGAGTTGCTATCGGCCGAGAGTATGAAACCTTCCAAGATGATTCGCCATTTAGAAAGTAAACATCCCAGTTTTAAAGATAAGCCGGCAGATTTTTTTGAACGTAAGTTAACAGCTTTAGATTACCAGAAAAATGCAGTAGTTCAGTTAAGTGGAAATAATATGAGCAAAAGTGCTTTGCTAGCATCGTATCAAGTGGCTTTACGAATAGAAAAGAAAGGTAAACCACACACGATTGCTGAAGAGCTCATTCTACCTGCTGCTCAGGATATGGTTTCAACTATGATCAGCCCAGATGCAGCTAAGAAGCTTTCCACCATTCCTCTGTCGAACAACTCGGTGGGGAGGCGCATTACCGAGATGGCTCATGACATAAAGGATCAGTTGAAAACAAAGTTGCAGAAAAGTGAGTACTTTTCCATTCAAGTTGACGAGTCTACGGACGTGTCGAGTTTGGCGCAGTTTATGTGCTTTGTTCGTTTTGAGGGTGACGGTAGTGTGGAAGAAGACATTTTATTTTGCAAACCTTTGCCTGACCACGCAACAGGTAAGGAAATGTTTAAAATGTTCATGTCTGCAACCGATTCGCTTCAAATTGACTTTCAAAAGTGGATTTCAATCTGCAGTGATGGTGACAAAGCAATGTCTGGGAAAGACAGCGGTTTCGTGAGACGGATGAAAAATGTCATGCCTAATGCCACTTGGGTTCATTGTTTTCTGCATCGCCAGGCATTAACTACCAAGGTCATGCCAACTGAGCTAAAAACAGTGTTGAACGAAACTGTTAAGTTGGTTAATTTTGTAAAAAGCCGGCCATTACAGTGTCGACTGTTATCACAGTTATGCGAAGAAATGGAGGCACAGTACAAATGCCTCTTGCTTTACACCGAGGCAAGGTGGCTGTCACGAGGGAAGGTGTCTTCTCGAGTGTTCGCTTTGCGCTCTGAGCTTAAGACATTTTTTCAAGTTGCGAACAAAGACCTTGCCGGTTTATTTAGTGACAATGAATGGCTCTTAAAACTTGCTTATTTAGCGGACATATTTCATCATCTGAACGATCTCAACGTTTCCTTGCAGGGAAGGGACAAAACCATACTTTTTGCACAAGACAAAGTCAATTCGTTTTTAAAGAAATTAGCCACTTGGTCAACCAGGGTTGAGAAGAATACATTTGAAAACTTTGAACTGACAAATGAGCTTATCACATCCCTTGATCGAAGCGATGAATATTATCCCGACATTGACAACCTGTCCAAACTGGTTACTACTCACTTGCAAGGTCTACAAGAGCAGATCCTTAGCTACATTCCCGAGGATCAACACACCGGTTGGAACTGGGTGCTTAACCCCTTCAACGAGCAGACTGTGAACGAGGCAGACTTAAACCCACTGATTCATGACAAACTCATCGAGCTATCCTGTGACATGACTTAGCAACTGTCCTTCAGCACCCAAAATGTTGACAAGTTCTGGCTACAAAGAAGAGCTGAGTATCCAAGCTTAACATCAGTGGCTCTGAGAATCATCATGCCCTTTGCAACATCCTACCTCTGCGAACTCGGATTTTCTACATTGGTCAACAATAAAACCAAGGCAAGAAATCGACTGGACGTAGAAGACGACCTTATTTTATGTGTATCTAAAACTAAGCCGAATTTTAAGAAACTTGTTGACAAAAAGCAGGCCCATGTTTCTAACTAAAGAAGTCTTTTTTACTTAGAAATGTATTAACAATTACATATCAAAATTATTAAATGTTTCTGTTTTGTTTTGACAAAATCTGTAAAATAAATTGATATTTTGTAAATGTACAAAGTTATTTAATTTAAAACTCCCGATGGCCATCTAAGTTTAAGTACATAGTTCACCATTATTTGTATACATCTCGCGACCCCTTTCCGAACGGCCCGCGACCCCCCTGGGGGTCGCGACCCCCCAGTTTGGGAACCGCTGCCTTAACCTAACTTTTAGTTGCATCGCTTCCTCGTCAATACCTGTTATTTTCTTATTGATCAATACACTACCTCTCTTTTATATCTGCGCGGTGTCTGAGTACTTCCTTTCGTCTAATGTTTGGATCGTTATTCTATGCTATTTTCTTTGGTTCTAGGCTTGGCCCATGGCTCATTTTAAGTACGGCATCGTACTGAACATGCATCCACTGCCATGTGAATGTACGTTCAGTCCACGCCTTTGGTACATTTCTCTCCCTCTTGATCTACCATTATTCTGGTCATATTTTCATCTTCCCCTAGTCCTGTTACATGGGCCCAGCGCAGGACTAAGGCGCACTTTTCCGCTGCTGCTACAACAACAAGAGAGGTAAGACCGTTTCAGTTGTTCTACCACCCATTTCATCTTCAATAGTCTCCTGGAATAGCGCATTTCAGGATCTTATATTCTCCGCTTTTATCCTGCTTGAAGAGTCTAAGTATTACTTCCTTAGCGTGCAGCGCACCAGGAAAAAAATCCTAAGTGACTTTCGTTTACTTTGTTCTACATTTGGTGTTAACATAAATTTATACTGCAGAAATGTCTTCCTTGCCTCAGCCAACCTAAATTTAATATCTTCTTTGCTTCGTTCATCACTGGTTATTTTGTTTCCTAAGTAGCAAAAGTCTCCTACATAATTTAGCCTTTCACTTGCCAATTTGACGTCAATGTGGGTTTCTGATTTATTTCGGCTGCATTCCATGATTTTGGTTACATTTGTTGATTTAAATCATGATTTACGATCTTAATACGAAGTCCCTACCATTCAAAACTCATTCAAAACTCCTGGTGAATCGGCTATGATGACAACGTCGATAGCAAATCTCATAGATGAGGTTATTTCTCCTTGAATATTTACTCCTACTAAAATTTTACTCTAATTACCTTCATTGTTTTTTCAATTAATAGATCAAAAACCTGGGGTGATAAATTTTAGCCTTGCCTCTAGTATAGATTGTTGATCAGCCTCCCATCACCGAACTTGATTCCAATATGTTTCAATATGTCAAACAACTTACTCTAATCAAAGTTATCAAAAGCTTATTCTAAGTTTACAAATACTACGAGCGTTCTTTTATTTTTCCGTATTCTGCCTTCCAGGATCAGCCTGTTACTTAAGTACAGCATCCATTGTTCTCACGATTCTCCTGAAACCAAATTGGTCTTCACCCAACTTCGTTTCTACCTGTCTTTCGATGCTCCTTAAAGTCATTCTTGTCAGGATCATTGAAGCTTGAGTCATTAACCTGATTGAACGACAATCTACCCATATGTCAACTCCTACATTCTTTGGCATAGGGATTTCAAAATTCATCTAAAATCAAAGAGTACTTCATCAGTCCCATAAACCCTAGTGCTCTAACACATTCTGATATCAATATTATTATTGGAAATAAACACAATGTGTACAGAATTATTACACAAGATATATCATTGACATTCGTCCTTTGCATAGTGCGAGATTGGCATTGTTCTTTGTGTACCTTCAAAGAGGTGATACTGTGTGCAGAATTGGTTGCAGAGTTCACAGCTACATTGACTGTCGGCGTTGTGGTAACCTTTCCTGTTGCAGATATTATGGAGGATGCCGTGTATTGCTCCTCAGGTGTAGAGGTGTCGTAGATCATAGCCGGCTGATCTCCATTCCCTCTCCTTCAAGGCTGGGGTGCGGTAGAAATCGGGGTCTATTTCTGTTGATTTCTGGGCTCTTTCTTCCAGGAACTTGATACTTGCTTGTGCTTGAACCTGGTTGTGTTTTAATAATTGGTCTTCTATAAATGGCTTTGTTCCCGCCAGTTGAAAAACTAATCTGGTTGGGGCGTACTTCGATACGCACAGAGTTTTCTTGAGGTATCTGGCTTTGACTCTATCCAGGTCTTTGATGTTTTTATAGTTCAAGTGTGGCCAAATTATTTCAATTGTGTATGATGCTATTGGGGCGATTTTCAGATCGAGCAGTGAAATTGCTCTTTCTAGTGATAGGCTATGAAGTCTTTTGATTTCCATTGTCGCTTTTATTGCGCAGATTGATCTTTCCTCAATATGTCTTGTGAAGGTGAATCCGGTGACCTGCAGAGTTATCCCTAAATATTTGTATGCCTTCGCTATGCCTAAAGTGTGATTCCCACGTGTGAAGACATCCTTCTAGGATATTCGTCCGCCTTTGCGAAACTTCATTACTTTTGTCTTGTTCTGATTTATTAAAGTTCATTTTCTTTCGGCCATTCCTCAAACCTATTGATCGCTTGCTGCATCGTATCCCTGTTTTTGATTAGGATCACCATGCCACCTGCAAAGAGCAGTATTTTGACCCCTTCCGTTGTGATCTTTTGAACTATGTCGTTTGTGAGCTTGTTGAAAAGTATCGGGCTTAGAGGGTCACCTTGTGGAACTGCGTTTGGTTGTTTTATGTTCATTGATTCTAGTTGACCGTCACATATGCTTATTACGTTGCTGTGCAGTATGCTTGTTATGAGTCTAAGGAAAGGGTCTTCTGGTCCTAGAACTGTCCTCAGTATTTGGGTGAGAATGTTTCTGTTCACGTAGGTCGCGTATGCGCTGCTTTTGGGTTGCCTTAGTGCTTCACCTATGTATCCTAGAACTTTCTGTATAGCTTGGGTTGTCGATCTTCCAGGTATGAATCCGTATTGTTCCTCTGGTGTCTCTTACATTAATCGCTCGAAGATTCTTTCTCGTACGACGTTGGATAACATCTTGAAGGCTGCACATTCAAGCGCAATCCCCCTGTATGAATCGGGTGCATCATGTGGTCCCCTGCCTTTGTATATTATCTTGATTGCTGATTTCCTCCAGGAGTTCGGTATATTTCGGAGTTCTATACATTTGTTGTATAGGGCTGTCCATATTCGTATTGTGTATGGAAGTGATGCCTTGATGATTTCATTTGAAATGATGTTCGGTCCTGCTGCTTTTCCAGGCTTGCTTCTTTGTATTACCGACCAGACTTCAGCTTCTGTTATGGTTGGTGACATTTCTCTTTCCGTATGCTCTCTTGGTCCATCTTGTTTCTCGAAGACTATCAGTTGTAGGAGTTCTGTAAAGTGGGCTCCCCATGTCTCCAGTGGGATGTTTGGTACCACGGTGTTTCTTCTTGCATCTAGGACTCTATACGGTTTATTTTCTGCTTCTCTCAGTAGCTGCTGTTCTTTTCTGAGTGCGTAGTCCTTCCTCTTTGCACGAAGTAGATTAACAGAAGTCCTTCTTTCCTGATTATACTTTTCTCGATTTTCCTGTCTCTGTATACACTTTAGGTTATGAAGTGTTGCTAGGACGTTATTTCTCATTTCATAGCTTTCTGTGTCGAACCACGGCATGCTTCTCCTTATTGGAGGTGGACCTGGAGTTGCTTCCAATAGACAGTCCTGAAGTATTCGTATGGCGGTGTCCAGTTCTCCTTCTTCTATGAATTTCATGATCTGGCCATGGTCAAGGGTCTGGCTGAGGGATTCTGTGCCTAATAGCCTCGGTGACCATCTTCGCGTTTTGCTTAGGCTCTCGTCCTGGGTACTTTTGGAGTTGGAAGGTTTCTGTTACTAGTAGGTGTTTCCTGGTAGTATCCCAGGAATCCTTTCCCAGCACTGCGTGCCCCCTTGGCTTTATCTTTCTTCCGCGAAGGAAAATTAAGGCGATGGTGCTGGTTCCGTTGTTTGCAATGTATGTGCGACTTTCTTCCTTGTTAATTAGTTGGAAGCCCTCTTCTTGCATCAGTTCCGTTAGGGCTTTTCCTTTTCTGTTTGGTATGTCCAGATGGCAGTTGAATTCACCTGCCATTATGGTTGACTTTTCGTGGTCGATATGTCCTAGAATTCTGGTGATGCTTTCGACCGTTTCCTGAGGTGATATCTGTGGTCGAAGGTATACTCCTATTATTGTAATGTCCTTGAGGTGAACTGGAACTGAATCTTCGGTATCTTTCTCATCGTCATCAATTTCCTCCACCCTTTCCATCACATGACTCTCTATTTAATACCTTTATACAAACGCTCTATGTAGGTTCTCTGTCTGTGTGGATTTCTTCTCTTCTTGTTACAAGTTTTCCATCTGAGACCTTAATATTTGATCACTTAGTCTTCCTTTCACCAAAAGTACTTCATTCAGTATGCTGTAAATACTTCTCCAATGTTTAGACAATTTCTATAATGATACATTTCTTTTTCCAATTTTCTTCTTTTGCTTCCTGCACTTGTTTACGTGGTTCTGCCCTACCTTTTTCATCTCCTGCAAATACCCAAATTTGCAGGATCGCATCCTGGTGCTGTCAGCTGGCATTAGAGGGTACCCAAATGCGAGGGAGCCGTGTCAGTATAATTACTGGCACGGTAATGATCCCTTTCGGGGCAACATTCTGGCAGCCCGGCGTCTCTAAAGAACGCAGTAATTAAAAGGTACGTAAAACAAATAACGTTGTTTTTATCTTCTGCATTCTTGTGTGTCCTCGTTTTGTCCAATAATTCTAGTGTATCCTGAGTGATCCACAGCTATTGTTTCCTCCCTACCAATGTTTCACCTGAGGATTTTCTTATATCGTTTTTCAAAAATACCCGATCCTCTGCATTTGAAGTTTGTTCAGGATTCTTTAATAGTCCATTCTCTTATACTCCTATTCATATTTCAAAATACAGTCTCGTGTGTACGTGTGGCTTTCCCCCCTCTCCACCTCGCCCAGAATCCTAGCAGAAATATCTGAAAAACACCTCAATGAAGAGGATAAAATAATAAGTACGGAATTGTTTATTACCAGCGGACCTGCGACAGTGACCTAATATTCATATTAAAATTAGAAATGTAACAAAACTCGCCCAATTAGTTCTTTGCGAACGTCTCATCTAATGTTAATTCTTAACGGTCAGGGTATTCATCAGACATTTTAAAATAAGTACACATCACAGTACGCATAAAATGGATTAAATTCGGTATGTGAGTTTGTCAAAATCCCTGGAATCTCCTGTACGCCGATGATGTCTCGTTGGCAAGCGCGACACGCCAAGGTCTAGAACAGCAAACACAGATTTGGAATGACCACCTTGATGCATATGGACTGAAAGTAAACGTTTTTAAACCTGAATGCAGTGTGGAGAGCTAACCGATGGCTCCACATCTATTGTTGGAAAACAACTCAATATGATCACTGGATTCCGATATTTGGGCTGATACATACCATCAGATGGAGACACATTGAGAGAAGTACGAATACGATTTAAACACAGCTTGGCCTAAATGGTGACAGGTGACAGGAGTTTTATGTGATAGTCTTCGTGAATCGTTGCTTGAGACGTATGATCAATCGAAGAAGGTCGAATGTCATATCAAATGAATATCTCTGGGAGGAAACCAACCAGTAGAAAGTGGATATACAAATGGCAATGGATAGGTCACACCCTAAGGAAGCCATTGAGAAGACTACACTCGATTGGAACCCACAAGGGTCCGAAAACGAGGTCTTCCGATGAAGATCTGGAAGAGGACGGTCGAGGAAGAATGCCTGGTAATGGGAAAGACATGGAGTGAGGTGAAGACATTGCCCAACATCAGGACCCGATGGAAGCGTTTCACGGAAGCCTTATGCTCCGAGAGGAGCAGCAGGAATTAAGTCAAGTAAGTCAAGATTCCTGTACAGCTGAAATCAAAAGTATACCGCACTGTGATCAGGCCTGTAGCATTGTATGGAACTGAGTGTTGGCCAGTAACTAACAGATGTGAGCAAAGCTGCGCTCCATGGAGATGAGGATGCTGCGCTGGTCCATTGGCCTAACAAGACTAGACCACGTCACCAATTACCATGTGCAAGCCGGACGTTTGTTTTAGACGATTGCCCTTGACCTTGAAGCTTGCGGGTGAGCCTGTACACGGTCACTCTGTCGCCCTCTCGCTTCACAGTTGTCACACGGGTCTGATTTAATGGAATTCCAGACTTTAGCACGTGACGACAACACCGCGAAGAACAGTACAGTCCACGTTAAAGTATTGTGATGTGGAAGTACACGTAACATAGTTACGAACAGAACACCATTATAATTGCCATTGACTGTACTTCAGCAGTAGTATGAGATAAATTTGTCCTCTATCTGATCTCATGGGGCAGATGACAACAGCGCATGTAGTGTAATAACTCGCCTCCAGGCTTCCATTATGACCTCTCAATCGTCTAAAACTCTTGGTGTCACACCGATCCATGACAAGATGCTGGAAGCTCACCTGCGTTAGTACGGACATGAATTACGGAGATGCAAGGACACAGTGGCAAACATTGCACTACAACTAGATGTAGTAGGCAAGCGACCACAAGAAGCGGTGGCTTGTCCAAAACAAGGAGAACGTGAGAGCAGCTAATGTTGAGAAGAAGGACGCTGCAGACCGTGCAAGATGGAGGCAATTGTGCAGAAGAGCTGACCCTGCTCTGCGGGACAAAGGCTAGAAGAAGAAGTTGATGTGAGTTTGTCAACAAGGTGTGGGTCACGCAAGAGAATCATGCACTCCACATTCCAGTGGCTGGCAGATCTAATGTCGACACATATGGAAACCTTTCATATATCAAAAATTACTCATCGGATTGTGAAATAAGCACATCACTGATGTTGTCACTCGATTCTTAAGTGTTCCAGTGGGTGAAATTAGTATAGTCACATAAGAAGGAAAATTACTGCCGTTTTTTCTTTTTCGGTAAAAACGTATGTGCTGGGGGGGGGGGTGAAATGGATTATGTTGTATGAGTCACTCCATGCGATTTCAGAACTTGAAAACAGAATGACGATATCTTAATCGGTTCCGTAAATATTTGATGTGGTCTTCTTAGCTGAATAATTTTTGGCATTATTAACCATCTAGAAAACGTAAGGGAGAACACTTGCAAATGTCTCGATCATGAGCCACGGGACCTCCTTTTAACGAGGAATCCGAACCACATGACATGGCATTACACTTCGTAATTCTCACATGCATTGACCGTGAATCGAACCCGGTCTACCTTGGTGAGAGGCTAACCCCAGTTCTCCCAGAGTGAATCTTTGAAGAGGCACATGCTAATTCCTAGACACACTTCCTGAACTACAGAGGCGAGAAACCATTCTTATGTACTGAACCCAAGGTCATATTACCTTAATTGTGAACATTTTATGACAAATTATGGTGGCAAGAAGCGATATTAGTGTAGTACAGGGAGATTATTTTGATTGGGCGCGGCATTCGGCCAGCTACCAAAGGCGCTCGTCTTCCGCCAGTGTAACGATTAGAAATCGTTACCATACATCTTCACCTTGGGGACGCCAATCCAAGCATACCCCCCTTCTGAGATCATGGACAGCCCTGACAGGCGCTGCCTGCCTGGCGCATTGTCGACCATTGTTTAAACGTTTGAACAGTCTTCTACAGTAACCGACGATTCAAATTGGTGGGATCAACACTGGATTCTGTGTGAAGACTCGATATACCAACCTTGTGATATTATATCTCTGTACTGACTAACTTGCCAAGCCTAGTGGGATTATTTGTTTGGGATTGGCTACCATGTGCAGCAGTGTAAATTGTGTTTTCATGAACTGTCGGCGCGCAGAAGAAGCTAGCGTGTTTCTATCACTCCGATAGCTACTGGCACAATAGACAGACGTAACATTTGTCCTCGGGACCACCCCTCGTGGTCGCCGCGGACCTGGAACTAAGGTAGCATATAAATTGAACTTACAGTGCCATATTCTGAAGCTAAGCAAAGACTGTGTCAGGAAAATATTTTATATTTATTTCTTTTTATTAATTTCCTTGTGTCAGTGTGGACAGTAATTTTGATTGCGTGCTCAACTAGCCTCATGTCCGGGGAGGGGTACTGATTATTGTTTATTTTGGTTATCTGTTTAATAGTTTTTCTTTTGGTTTTACTAAGTATAGTAATTTTGTTTTTCGTCTTGTTCTGTATTTTTTGACTTCTCGATTTCATTATGTAAATTCTAGCCTCCCTCGTAGCAGGGTGCTTAGCCTGAGTACGCAATCCATTTTATATGACACCATCGTTTGAGTTTCCTTTCTGGAAGTGCCTTCTTTTTATACGTATCATGTAATTACAACCTGTTAATTTATTCATCTTATCTTTTGGAAGGGAACATTTGATTATTTTGGTAATTTTCTAATTGGGGGGTGGGGATATGTTTTGCGGTTTGTAACGGCTTTGACCGCCATTAAAGTTCAAGGTCAACTTCAAACGTCGTAGCGGACGGACGTAACCGGAATTTGCACCATATATTTATATTTTTTGTGCAATTCCTCATTGGAATAACTCATTAAACTTAAAGTCAAAATGTTATTAATTTCTATTGCTTGTCGAGATAGTGTTTATTGTATTTTTCAATTTTAATTTTTGTGTATTCACTTATCTTTTGTCGATCGTGCACATGTGGGTGCATTCCATAACGGCCTGTGATCAGTTTTCATATATTTTCATTTGAATTACTCGACCCCAGTGTCGCGGGGAGTTCATTGTTGGTAGTCTTGTTTAAGTTTGAATTCATTTCTTTTATTCCCATTTGGGTATTTACTAACCTTCTTCTGGGGATTAAAATTAGGCTTGTGTTTGCTCTCATGTTCATTGTAAATTGGTTTGTTCCTATTGTTAAATGTTATTTTTGTCAAAATTATATTCTTTCTGATGTGAAATACCAGTTTTTCTTCGCTGGCCCACGGTTCTGCGTAAGGAGTTCCCCTTCCCTCTACAAGCTTGTCTTGAATCGACCTCTCTAGTTTTATTTAACAGCGCAATAAAACTATGAAAAAGGTCACTGCTCAGTATCTTGGTCCTTGATGAACTTTGAGGCCAAATGCTGCGACAGTTATTGGTAGCAGAAGCTTGTTATTATTTTGCCACATGGCGAGGGAAATCTGGTGTTTCTATTAGATTGGAGTAGGTAGGGGCCTAATCTCAAATTTGCTCTAATATGATGTGTATTTTTGATTTTCATTCACTGGAGTTATGAATCGCCCGGTAACAGAAGTTAGTAGTGGAGTAATAGGAGTTCTGCTTCACCCATTTTATTTGTACCCGACTGTACATGTTAAAATAATGAATATCTCTTGAACGCATGGTCCGATTTTGACAAATGAGGTGTCGTTGGACTCGGGCTGACGCCCTCTTTCCATTGGACTATTCATTTCAACCCCTAAATAAAACCTACCCCTACTAGGGGGTGAAATTGTATTTTTTTTTAAAGTTCTCATTTCAAATGCGACATGTATAAGGTGCGCTGCTAAAATGAACTTAAACGTTGTTGCTCATATAGCGCATGCGTTTTTCTGGCTGCCGCTATGGATTAACATTTTTGTTTTTGTTTTATACGCATGCGCACTTGGGATTTTTGTAAGAGGGCGAGCTCTTTGAAAAAAATGATTGATAAGAAGAGGTTTTGGTGGTGAGGAGAGAACCAGATAGTCGCCTACTTTCCTACGAAGTTTGCCGATATCTCTTGAACGCAAGGTCGGATTTGGACGTGTGACGTGTCAAATCGCTTGTCTCAAAGCTCTATATATGCTATTAATAGGTTAAAGTTTTGAGAATGAGGGAAACAGGCTTTTTGGGGGTAAAACACTGATTTTAGACTTTTTCCGATATTTCACGAATGCATGGTCGGATTTGATTCTATGACGTGTCAAATGGCTTGTCTCGAAACCCTCTTTATTTTGGTAATAGGTTAAAGTTTTTGAGAATGAGGGAAAAAGAATGTTTTGGGGTAACCATGATTTTAAAATTTTTGCTATATCTCGCGAACCAATCATGATAGAGGCGTGTACGAGGGGTCCAAGGACTCGGCGTGACGTCCTCTTTGCTATGGACCACTCGTTATATTTTTTAAAAAAATTGGAAACTCGATTTTGGGGTAAACACGTGTTTTTTGTGATTTTTGCTGATATATCATGGACCAATAACGCTAGAGACGTGTACGAGGTGTCCTAGGACTCGGGCAAACGCCCCCTTTCAAATGTGATAGATATTTTTTTCCAAAAAAAATTCTCAAAGGGCCTAACGCCATACATGTTGAAAAAACCTGTTTTTTTATCTGTTTATAATGTCCATGAAGGGTGGTGGTTGAGAGAGACGATACTGCTGGATGTGTGTGTTTCAACGAACCTGTCGCTGACCACGGTGGCTGTGCTCAATAGATCAATCGCTATTTCGACAGGTCGGTTTATGACAGAGCGAGGGTGCGTTTTTTCTGATACTTTACCCCGAAGATGATCTTTAACCTGTAAACGGTGATGAGAACTAGGTTCTATGTTGGTCGAAGCGAGTACAGAAAACAAACTTGCAGAGGAGCAGGATGTGAATGTCATTTGAGCTTATTGGAATGCGCTGATCTGACTTGACAACAGGTGCAATGGAAAATGACAAAGACGCAGAGGACACTTGAAGGTGAAATAATCTGACCATTGTGGTGGCAGGGAAGAGCGAATACACGAGTGAGATGACATGTACGCTAAACAAGTTACATCCTGTTTGCTTCGTACGTGACAAAATGCAAGTTAATGTGAAATTTGATCCGGCACAGGTGTTCACTTTGGGCGTTAGCTGTCCACGTGGCCGATAACAGGATGTTCAAATAGTGGGAAAAAATGATTATACATGCAATGTAACATATATAAAGACATGTCGTTATCATTTCCACTCTCACTTAGGTGACTACCTTTGAACACATTGCGTTGCGTGAAACCCCTGGTCTTGTTTAACAGTTTTGTTGTTGGTGGAAAATAGTTAACCTTGTTGTGGGGTAGGTATTTATTTATATATTTATTCATTTATACATTTATTGATTTATATATATATTTACAAGCAATTATTTATTGATTAGGTAATTAATGATTTTATTTATTTATTTATTTGCAGATAACCGGTATACCTTACATGTCTGAGAGAGAAGAAACCATTGCACTTTTGAGCTCACTAGAAGGAAACAGTAAGAAGCCACTGCAAGTAAAGGTGAGATAATTTTTTTAAACTACATTGTTTAATTTTTTTGTTTTATGTTTTATTTTATGAAATGCATGTATTAACCTGAATTTATGTATTTATAGCGGTTTATTTTATTTATTTTTAGAAACTTGGAAAGAAAAGCCTTACCGCCATAGCAGTTGCTGAAAAAAAACGAAACGCACTAAAGCGAAACCACAGCCAAAGAGTGAACTGTTTAAAACTCAGGTAAGTCTAACTTAAAAATGCAATTCCATTTTAGCATTACTGAAACTCGTAGACAAAAAAAATTCATTACCTGTACATGACTGGGACAATGATTGCTTTCTTGATTAATGGCTATGTTGTTGTTGTTGACTGGGAAAAATACAAGGCCATGTTGGATTTTCTAAAAATAAAAAAATAAATTTAATTTATGGGTGGTTCCCTATGGACTCAACGAATATCCACAGGTTTGAACATGATAATGTGAACAAAGTGACATGACATTCATTTTTGTTTATATATTGGTTAAAAGGGGGGGGGGTGTAAATGACTGTAGCTTTTAAAAAAAATATAAGTACCTGGGTTACTGTTAGTGCCAACATACAGTTTATTTTTAATGATGTTTTGATATATTAATGCCAATTAACGTTAACGTTTTATTTACAAGTATTGATTGATTGATTGATTGATTGAGTGAGTGATGGGTTATTTTGTTTGCTTTTAGGTGTCGTCATGCGCCATTAACGTAATGAACAGACAGTGAACAAGCATACATTGTGCTTTAAAGCACTCTGTGCAACGTTAATAACTTACAATAAGAAAAAGTTTTACTATAACACATGGCGTTAGTACCAAATACAACAAGTGAGCAAGTTGGTTTACCACTTGGGTTAAATTTGAAATCAGAACATGACCGTTGGTTAACATTTGAATCATGGCCTGTAGGCTTTTTGTCGACACATGAACTTGCAAAAGCAGGTTTTTTTACTTGAACCGAGAAGATGTGGTGTGCTGTGTGTTTTGTCGTATTGAACTTTCACACTGGGAAGAAGGGGATGATCCCTTTAGAGACCATTTGCGATGGTCACGTCATTGTCCTTACATGCTTGGAAAGTAAGTGGGTAACACACCTGTGTATTCATTTTACCGAACCTCAAGACCATTGGCCACTACTTACGTTGCTGAATCACAAATAAATAAATAATAATAATGTATTACCAGCCAACAACGGTAGTGTCGATATATGTGGTCCATATGCCATAGACAGTGTTGAATTGGCATGTGCTTTTGAAAAATTGGGAGTTTGCAAGAATAAAGCACTAGCATACCCAGAGTACAGCTCTGTTGAAAAACGTTTAGAATCTTATAAAAATGTTTGGCCATTAATATTAAAACACCTTACCAAACAGCTAAGTGAAGCTGGATTTTTTATACTGGTGAAGGGGATAAAACAATATGTTTTTATTGTGGATTTGCTTTAAAGGATTGGCAAATGACTGATGACCCTTTCGTGGAACACGCTCGTTGGTTACCTAACTGTAAATACATGGTGTTGCTTAAAGGTCAGGAATTTGTGAACACTATTCGTAAAGAAAACATGATTGCAGCACAAGAAATAAAAGTGCCTTTAGAGTTAGAACACGCGAAGCAAATACACGAGGCTGAAAGAAAAGACTTTTCTCACGAACAGATACAAAAGTGTGACCAACAATTATGTAAAATTTGTTATCAAGATGAACTAGGTGTTGTATTTTTTCCTTGTGGACATATGATAGCCAGTGTCAAGTGTGCATTAGAACTTAACACTTGTGCTATATGCAGAAAAGTAGTATCTGCTACAGTTAGGGCATTTCTTGCATAACTAGTATAATTTATTCGCCATGCAGAGTGAGAAATCCCTAATTGCACAATATTATTAAAGCTGTTTTAGAGTGTAATAGGTATGCTTTTGTTTTGTTTATAGACTACTACAATGAATGTTTTGAATGCTGTGAGACAATCATGTGGCTTAGAGACAAAGAAGCTCAGCGAATTGCCAACGCATATTCCATTCCGCATTATCAAGATTCGGAAATTGAAAACAGCATATGGTGATCGTGTACTTTGTGTATGTGAAAACTTTGAGACGTTTCTGCCTATACGGTTTAATGATATGTCGGAAAGTGTTTTTGATGAAGTCAATAATGCTGTGCAACCTGTACACTTAATTTATGAAGGTTTTAAAAACAATAGGTGCATGATTCGTGTTAATTAAATAAAAAGTCAAATAATAATGGAAGATATAAGTCATGACAATGGACTGAAAGAAAAATATGTGTATAGAATAATAATGTCTTAGTGTTTAGTATTGTCTTAAAAAATATTATCATGAAACCAAAAAGAAATGTATATAAAGTTTGTAAATAAATGAAAATAATGGTACAATGTTGTTTTATTTTCTATAGAAGTCAGAATATTTAACATTGCAGAGTATACATGATTATGACAATCAAAAGCACACTTAATACAAGTCTTTGCCTTTACGATAGTGTGTTATAGTTTTAAATACAAAGCTTGTTGTAGATCTTTTTTCTTCCACGGTAAGCAATAGGCATGAAAACGTTATTGTCCTGTTTTGGATCATTATCACTATCATAATCATAAGCAGCATGATCTATATCACTATTATTATAATCACTATAATTATCCTCAACATTATCCTCAACATTACTAAAACCAGTTAAATATTCCTGGTCCTCTTCCTGTTCCTCTTCCTCTTCCTCTACAGTGTCCTCATGTAGAGTCTGCGTGGCTTTTGATAATGTTAAGGGTTTTTTGAACATTGAATTATTTTCAATAGTAGTATTGTTTTGTAGCACTTGCTTTTTAAAATTTTCATAATTTTCTGTTGACAGAAAGTGTTTCATGCAGTACACTACATTGATGATCACTGACACTTAAAACCACACTATTTTGCTTTTTAGCTCACTGCGACATTGTTTTGAACGTTGTTTTGTACAACGCCAAATAACAGTTCCATTTTTATTGGTTCGTTTCACAATATATGAATATCCTTTATAGAATGCATGAGGCTTACCATACCTAGTCACAGATACTTCCATATCAACTGTCAAGCTTACACTAAGCTCTAGTAAAGACAACTTGGTAATAAGAACAATAGTTTAATGTGCGAGCATATATGGGTGCAAATGTGGGAGCAAAAAAAGTGGGAGCAAAAATTGGGAGCAAAAAGTAGGAGGAAAAAGTGGGAGCAAAAATTGGGAGCAAAAAGTGGGAGCAAAAATTGGGAGCAGAAAGTGGGAGCAAATAGTGGGAGCAAAAAGTGGGAGCAAAAAGTCGGAGCAAAAAGTGGGAGCAAAAATTGAGAGCAAAAAGTGGGAGCAAAAAAAGTAGGAGCAAGTATGGGAGCAAATGTGAAAGCAAAAGTGGGAGCAAGTATGGGAGCATATGTGAAAGCAAAAGTGGGAGCAAAAATGTGAGAGAAAAAAGTGGGAGGAAAATGTGGGAGCAAAAAGTGGGAGCAAAAATTGGGAGCAAAAAGTGGGAGCAAAAATTGGGAGCAAAAAGTGGGAGCAAAAAGTGGGAGCAAAAATTGGGAGCAAAAAGTGGGAGCAAAAAGTGGGAGCAAAAATTGGGAGCAAAACGCGGGAGCAAAAAGTGGGAGCAAAAAGTGTGAGCAAAAATTGGGAGCAAAAAGTGGGAGCAAAAATTGGGAGCAAATATTGGAAGCAAAAAGTGGGAGCAAAAATTGGGGAGCAAAAATTGGGAGCAAAAAGTGGGAGCAAAAAGTGGGAGCAAAAATTGAGAGCAAAAAGTGCATGCAAAAAAAAAGGTAGGAGCAAGTATGGGTGCAAATGTGAAAGCAAAAGTGGGAGCAAGTATGGGAGCATATGTGAAAGCAAAAGTGGGAGCAAAAAAGTGAGAAAAAAGTGGGAGCAAAAAGTGTAAGCAAAAGTGGGAGCAAATATGGGAGCAAAAAAGTAGGAGCAAGTATGGGAGCAAATGTGAAAGCAAAAGTGGGAGCAAAAAGTGAGAGAAAAAAAGTTGGACCAAAAAGTGTAAGCAAAAGTGAGAGCAAATATGAGAGCAAAAAAAAAAGTGGAAGAAAAAATGTGGGAGCAAAAAGTGGGAGCAAAAGTGAGTGCACAAAGTGGGAGCAAAATGTGTGAGTAAAAAGTGGGGGCAAATGTGGTGTTTTACTAAAACAATCTCCCCTAACCTAACCTAACCTAACTTCACCCAACCTAATTTCACCTAACCTAACTTCACCTAACCTAACCTTCCAACTCTCAGATCAAAAATGAAATTCTGGCCATAGTCGAGTTGGAACCCAAAACCTCTGGGATAACACCCAAGTATACTAGCCACTACACCGCGAAATGGGCAAATTATCATGCAACACAACACAAAAATAAAAAGTTTTCTGTAGTGTAACTCATTGGCTGACAATCATAGTTGAGAATTCAAACCCAAGACCTCAGGACTTTTGTTTTGAACATTATCAGAAATATTATTCCATTTACATTTTGCTGTTGCTTATAGTTATAAGAGTTGGCATTAATATGGGAGCAAAAGTGAAAGCAAAATGTGGGTGCAAGCATGGCTGGTTGTAGAGACTTTCATATCAACTAATACACATAAATTAAATTTTAGTAAAGTGACTTGGCTAATAATAATAATAATATTAACAGTTTAAAAAAATCAAGGGGATTGATATTTTTCAGGGTGTAATTTCCAAAGTACTGTCAAGAATAATAATTACATGAACAGATTCCAAGATCTCTAGAGTGCTTTTAAGGTTAATGATTGGCTAGGAGTGAGATAGAGCTAGCTAACCTAAGTTAACCTCAGCTCAATACACCTAACCTTGTCACATTCTACAAGTAAAGACTTGCTTTGAGACTGGCTATGACGTCACAGATGAATGACGTTGGGAGGCTGGCAAAAAGGAAAAATTTTGTGTAATAAAAAAGTCATGTCCAGCCTCCCACCGCCATTCATCTGTGACGTCATAGCCAGTCTCAAAGCAAGTCTATACTTATAGAACGTGCCATGTGACAAGGTTAGGTTTACTGAGCTTAGGTTAACTTAGGTTAGCTAGCTCTATCTCAGTCCTAGCCAATCATTAACCTTAAAAGCACTCTAGAGATCTTGGAATCTGTTCATGTAATTATTATTCTTGACAGTACTTTGGAAATTACACCCTAAAAAATATCAATCCCCTTGAATTTTTTTTAAACTGTTAATATTATTGTTATTATTAGCCAAGTCACTTTACTAAAATTTAATTTATGTGTATTAGTTGATATGAACGTCTCTACAACCAGCCATGCTTGCACCCACTTTTTGCTTTCACTTTTGCTCCCATATTAATGCCAACTCTTATAACTATAAGCAACAGCAAAATGTAAATGGAATAATATTTCTGACAATGTTCAAAACAAAAGTCCTGAGGTCTTGGGTTTGAATTCTCAACTATGATTGTCAGCCAATGAGTTACACTACAGAAAACTTTTTATTTTTGTGTTGTGTTGCATGATAATTTGCCCATTTCGCGGTGTAGTGGCTAGTATACTTGGGTGTTATCCCAGAGGTTTTGGGTTCCAACTCGACTATGGCCAGAATTTCATTTTTGATCTGAGAGTTGGAAGGTTAGGTTAGGTGAAGTTAGGTTAGGTGAAATTAGGTTGGGTGAAGTTAGGTTAGGTTAGGTTAGGGGAGATTGTTTTAGTAAAACACCACATTTGCCCCCACTTTTTACTCACACATTTTGCTCCCACTTTGTGCACTCACTTTTGCTCGCTCTTTTTGCTCCCACTTTTGCTTTCACATTTGCTCACACTTTCTGCTCCCATATTTGCTCACACTTGTTTGCTCCCACTTCAGCTTACACGTTTTGCTCCCACTTTTTGCTCCCACATTTTTGCTTCCACTTTTTTTTGCTCTCATATTTGCTCCCACTTTTGCTTACACTTTTTGGTTCGACTTTTTTTCTCTCACTTTTTGCTCCCACTTTTGCTTTCACATTTGCTCCCATACTTGCTCCTACATTTTTGCTCTCATATTTGCTCCCACTTTTGCTTACACTTTTTGCTCCCACTTTTTTTTCTCACTTTCTTGCTCCCACTTTTGCTTTCACATATGCTCCCATACTTGCTACCACGTTTGCTTTCACATTTGCTCCCTTACTTGCTCCTACTTTTTTTTTGCTCGCACTCTTTGCTCTCAATTTTTGCTCCCACTTTTTGCTCCCACTATGCTCCAATACTTGCTCCCACTTTTGCTTTCACATTTGCTCCCATACTTGCTCCTACTTTTTTTTGCTCCCACTTTTTGCTCTCAATTTTTGCTCCCACTTTTTGCTCCCGCTTTTTGCTCCCACATTTTGCTCCCACTGTTTGCTCCCAATTTTTGCTCCCATTTTTTGCTCCCACTTTTTGCTCCCAATTTTTGCTCCCACTTTTTGCTCCTACGTTTTGCTCCCAATTTTTCCTCCCACTTTTTTTGCTCCCACATTTGCACCCATATATGCTCGCACATTAAACTATTGTTCTTATTACCAACTTGTCTTTACTAGAGCTTAGTGTAAGCTTGACAGTTGATATGGAAGTATCTGTGACTAGGTATGGTAAGCCTCATGCATTCTATAAAGGATATTCATATATTGTGAAACGAACCAATAAAAATGGAACTGTTATTTGGCGTTGTACAAAACAACGTTCAAAACAATGTCGCAGTGAGCTAAAAAGCAAAAATAGTGTGGTTTTAAGTGTCAGTGATCATCAATGAAGTGTACTGCATGAAACACTATTGCTGTCAACAGAAAATCATGAAAATGTTAAAAAGCAAGTGCTACAAAACAATACTACTATTGCAAATAATTCAATGTTCAAAAAACCCTTAACATTATCAAAAGCCACGCAGACTCTACATGAGGACACTGTAGAGGAAGAGGAAGAGGAAGAGGAACAGGAAGAGGACCAGGAATATTTAACTGGTTTTAGTAATGTTGAGGATAATTATAGTGATTATAATAATAGTGATATAGATCATGCTGCTTATGATTATGATAGAGATAATGATCCAAAACAGGACAATAACGTTTTCATGCCTATTGTTTACCGTGGAAGAAAAAAGATCTACAACAAGCTTTGTTTTTAAAACTATAACACACTATCGTAAAGGCAAAGACTTGTATTAAGTGTGCTTTTGATTGTCATAATCATGTATACTCTGCAATGTTAAATATTCTGACTTCTATAGAAAATAAAACAACATTGTACCATTATTTTCATTTATTTACAAACTTTATATACATTTCTTTTTGGTTTCATGATAATAATTTTAAGACAATACTAAACACTAAGACATTATTATTCTATACACATATTTTTCTTTCAGTCCATTGTCATGACTTATATCTCCAATTATTATTTGACTTTTTTTATTTAATTAAAACGAATCATGCACCTATTGTTTTTAAAACTTTCATAAATTAAGTGTACAGGTTGCACAGCATTATTGACTTCATCAAAAACACTTTCCGACATATCATTAAACCGTATAGGCAGAAAGGTCTCAAAGTTTTCACATACACAAAGTACACGATCACCATATGCTGTTTTCAATTTCCGAATCTTGATAATGCGGAATGGAATATGCGTTGGCAATTCGCTGAGCTTCTTTGTCTCTAAGCCACATGATTGTCCCACAGCATTCAAAACATTCATTGTAGTAGTCTATAAACAAAACAAAAGCATACCTATTACACTCTAAAACAACTTTAATAATATTGTGCAATTAGGGATTTTGCACTCTGCATGGCGAATAAATTATACTAGTTATCCAAGAAATGCCCTAACTGTAGCAGATACTACTTTTCTGCATATAGCACAAGTGTTAAGTTCTAATGCACACTTGACACAGGCTATCATGTGTCCACAAGGCAAAAATACAACACCTAGTTCATCTTGAAAACAAATTTTACATAATTGTTGGTCATAATTTTGTATCTGTTGAGACAAGTCTTTTCTTTCAGCCTCGTGTATTTGCTTCGCGTGTTCTAACTCTAAAGGCACTTTTATGTCTTGTGCTGCAATCATGTTTTCTTTACGAATAGTGTTCACAAATTCCTGACCTTTAAGCAACACCATGTATTTACAGTTAGGTAACCAACGAGCGTGTTCCACAAAAGGGTCATCAGTCATTTGCCAATCCTTTAAAGCAAATCCACAATAAAAACATATTGTTTTATCCCCTTCACCAGTATAAAAAAAATCCAGCTTCACTTAGCTGTTTGGTAAGGTGTTTTAATATAAAGGGCCATACATTTTTATAAGATTCTAAACGTTTTTCAACAGAGTTGTACTCTGGGTGTGCTAGTGCTTTAGTCTTGCAAACTCCCAATTTTTCAAAAGCACATGCCAATTCAACACTGTCTATGGCATATGGACCACATATATCGACACTACCGTTGTTGGCTGGTAATACATTATTATTATATATTTGTGATTCAGCAACGTAAGTAGCGGCCAATGGTCTTGTGGTTCGGTAAAATGAATACACAGGTATGTTACCCACTTTCTTTCCAAGCATGTAAGGACAATGAGGAGACCATCGCAAATGGTCTCTAAAGGGATTATCCCCTTCTTCCCAGTGTGAAAGTTCAATACGACAAAACACAGCGCACCACATCTTCTCGGTTCAAGTAAAAAACCTGCTTTTGCAAGTTCATGTGTCGACAAAAAGCCTACAGGCCAGGATTCAAATGTTAACCAACGGTCATGTTCTGATTTTAAATTTAACCCACGTGGTAAACCAACTTGCTCACTTGTTGTATTTGGTACTAACGCCATGTGTTATAATAAAACTTTTTCTTATTGTAAGTTATTAACGTTGCACAGAGTACTTTAAAGCACAATGTATGCTTGTTCACTGTCTGTTCATTACGTTAATGGCGCATGACGACACCTAAAAGCAAACAAAATAACCCATCACTCACTCACTCAATCAATCAATCAATCAATCAATACTTGTAAATAAAACGTTAACGTTAATTGGCATTAATATATCAAAACATCATTAAAAATAAACTGTATGTTGGCACTAACAGTAACCCAGTTACTTATATTTTTTTAAAGCTACAGTCATTTACACCCCCCCCCCTTTTTAACCAATATATAAACAAAAATGAATGTCATGTCACTTTGTTCACATTATCATGTTCAAACCTGTGGATATTCGTTGAGTCCATAGGGAACCACCCATAAATTAAATTTATTTTTTTATTTTTAGAAAATCCAACATGGCCTTGTACTTTTACCAGTCAACAACAACAACATAGCCATTAATCAAGAAAGCAATCATTGTCAAAGTCATGTACAGGCAATGAATTTTTTTTGTCTACGAGTTTCAGTAGTGGTAAAATGGAATAGCATTTTTAAGTTAGACTTACCTGAGTTTTAAACAGTTCACTCTTTGGCAGTGGTTTCGCTTTAGTGCGTTTCGGTTTTTTTTTCAGCAACTGCTACGGGGGTAAGGCTTTTCTTTCCAAGTTTCTAAAAATAAATAAAATAAACCGCTATAAATAACTAAATCCAGGTTAATACATGCATTTCATAAAATAAAACATAAAACAAAAAAATGAAACAATTTAGTTTAAAAAAAAGTCATCTCAACTTTACTTGCAGTGGCTTCTTACTGTTTCCTTCTAGTGAGCTCAAAAGTGCAATGGTTTCTTCTCTCTCAGACATGTAAGGTATACCGGTTATCTGCAAACAAATAAATAAATAAAATCATTAATTACCTAATCAATAAATAATTGCTTGTAAATATATACATAAATCAATAAATGTATAAATGAATAAATATATAAATAAGTACCTACCCCACAACAAGGTTAAGTATTTTCCACCAACAACAAAACTGTTAAACAAGACCAGGGGTTTCACGCAACGCAATGTGTTTAAAGGTAGTCACCTAAGTGAGAGTGGAAATGATAACGACATGTCTTTATATATGTTACATTGAATGTATAATCATTTTTTCCACGCTTTGAACATCCTGTTATCGGTCACGTGGACAGCTAACGCCCAAAGTGAACACCTGTGCCGGATCAAATTTCACATGAACTTGCATTTTGTCACGTTCGAAGCAAACAGGATGTAACTTGTTTAGCGTACATGTCATCTCACACGTGTATTCGCTCTTCCCTGCCACCACAATGGTCAGATTATTTCACCTTCAAGTGTCCTCTGCGTCTTTGTCATTTTTCCATTGCACCTGTTGTCAAGTCAGATCAGCGCATTCCAATAAGCTCAAATGACATTCACATCCTGCTCCTCTGCAAGTTTGTTTACTGTGCTCGCTTCGACCAACATAAAACCAAGTTCTCATCACCGTTTACAGGTTCAAGATCATCTTAGGGGTAAAGTATCAGAAAAAACGCACCCTCGCTCTGTCATAAACCAACCTTTCGAAATAGCGATTGATCTATTGAGCGCAGCCACCGTGGTCAGTGACAGGTTCGTTGAAACACACACATCCAGCAGTATCGTCTCTCTCAACCACCACCCTTCATGGACATTATAAACAGGTAAAGAAAAAAACAGGTTTTTTCAACATGTATGGCGTTAGGCCCTTTGTGATTTTTTTGGAAAAAAATATCTATCACATTTGAAAGGGGGCGTTAGCCCGAGTCCTAGGACACCTCGTACACGTCTCTAGCGTTATTGGTCCGTGAGATATCAGCAAAAATCACAAAAAACACGTGTTTACCCAAAAATCGAGTTTCCAAATTTTTTAAAAATATAACGAGTGGTCCATAGCAAAGAGGACGTCACCCCGAGTCCTTGGACCCCTCGTACACGCCTCTATCATGATTGGTTCGCGAGATATAGCAAACATTTTAAAATCATGGTTACCCCAAAACATTCTGTTTCCCTCATTCTCAAAAACTTTAACCTATTACCAAAATAAAGAGGGTTTCAAGACAAGCCATTTGACACGTCATAGAATCAAATCCGACCATGCGTTCGTGAAATATCGGAATAAGTCTAAAATCATGGTTTTACCCCCAAAAAGCCTGTTTCCCTCATTCTCAAAACTTTAACCTATTAATAGCATATATAGAGCTTTGAGACAAGCGATTTGACACGTCACACGTCCAAATCCGACCATGCGTTCGAGAGATATCGGCAAACTGCGTAGGAAAGTAGGCGACTATCTGGTTCTCTCCTCACCACCAAAACCTCTTCTTGTCAATCATTTTTTTCAAAGAGCTCGCCCTCTTACATAAAAACCAAGTGCGCATTCGTATAAAACAAAAACAAAAATGTTAATCCATAGCGGCAGCCATAAAAACGCATGCGCTATATGAGCAACAACGTTTAAGTTCATTTTAGCAGCGCACCTTTTACATGTCACATTTGAAAAGAGACTTTCTCTAAAAAAATTACAATTTCACCCCCTAGTAGGAGTAGGTTTTATTTAGGGGTTGAAATGAATGGTCCATTGGAAAGAGGGCGTCAGCCCGAGTCCAACGACACCTCATTTGTCGAAATCGGACCATGCGTTCAAGAGATATTCATTATTTTAACATGTACAGTCGGGTACAAATAAAATGGGTGAAGAAGAACTCCTATTACTCCACCACTGAAGTTCAATAGCTGTCTGATATTGAAGTCCTGTACGAATTGAAGATAAGAAATTTGGCCATCCCTGGAGATAGCGAGCGACCACGAGACAGTTTGGTCCTGGCATCTAATTTTCCTGTGACGTTGCCGCACTTGACGGTAGCTGAATTCACGCAGGGTTATCTCCTTATCTGTCACCAAGTTGTGATTTTGTATAATTTAATCAAATTGCATGTGGATAACGTTAGCTTCTCTAAGGATCTAATCAGAAAATGGCGTACCCGCGTTCCGTATTTGTACGTCAGATGTAACGATATTCTAAATGTATCTCAAACCAGATCTATTGTGTTATTGAAAGACTCAGTTGAGGTTGATGGAATGTGCGGAGATGCTATGTACTGATATCGTCAGTAACGTGTGTACAGGGTTGCCAACGACTCAAGTTTGGCGCTCTGTCAGTGCGCCTGGAATTCTATCCGGTCCATACTCTGATAAAACCTGTGTGTATCCCCGTATAGCGAGCGTTCCCAGTAGTTTGAAAACTTTAAGTATGTCGGGCTCTGGTGGCAATTGGAACATGATTCATTGTGGCAATGTTGGGGATGCTCACTGTAGTTCGGTAAATCTGCCTACTGCGTCAGCTGAAAGAAATGTGTGCGGGTCTCATAATGTCTGGGAGTTAATTGTGTTGGGACAAAGCGAGTGCCCAGAGGTTGGCTATCCTGCTCAGTCAACTGAAGGTCAAGTTTCTCAGGCCGCTAGCCATAACTTGTGCGCGCAGGCTGCTGGCTGCTATGGGAATTCTCTCGTTCACAATATGAATGTGACTGCTGGTAATTCCGTTGGGGGTGAGACTCACTTTCCGCGACCTGAGTAGTTCCTTGTTGTGGTTTGATCCTTGTGCGTCAAACTATGTCCCTACGACTGCGGGAGTAATTGGAAGTAATTCAAATTTTACTTCTGTTGGTAATCATGGTCTGGCTAACCCTCGGGTTGGTAATTTCGAATCTAGACCGGGAATGGTACAAGTTGTACAACCTTGTAATCATGCTGCGGGGTCGATGTTCAGTAATGAAAGTTTGTATCCGGTTTACTCGTCTGCTATTCCAACTTTTGGCGTAGGTAGCTCCCCGATTTCATCCGGCGTATCTGGTGCTGGGTTGACGTCTCACGTTACACAGGTGTTCCAACACATTGGAAATTTTATTGGGTGTGCGCCAAATAATAATAAAACACTGCATTCTGTCCCTGTTGTTTCCCGGATTGGGAGTGGTATCCCTCATAATGGTGTCACTGATAGATTTACTGTGCCTCATGGTATCGAACCATTGACTGTTGAAGATAATTCTGGTACTAATCCAAATTTGGGCTATAATGCTTCACCGTGCTTTTCTAACGGTCCTTGTCGAGCCGCGTCTTTCAATTATGCACGTTGAAATGTATGTGGAAACCCAGGTCATCAGCACCATGCACATCAAAATGTACCGTCATTTTCCTTTGAGCAAAAATTGAACGCTCCCTCTCGGAGGTGTATTGGCAGTTCGTCGTGTTTGAGGCCGAATATTGTTCCTCCTGTAGACGAGAATAAATGTAACCCTAATAATTTAGGACCCAATGTCCAAGCATCTGCGTTGAATGCACCAAGAGGTGGTGAGTTAGGTCGACCGGTGTATTCAAATATGAGTTTTGGTAATCTTTGTCATCCGTTAACTGAAGGCGTCAATAAGTTGAAGGGCATTAACACTGATACGGCCGAAGGAATCATTCTTTTTTTGAGAGAACTTGTTGAAATCCAGAACCGTGCGATGATGTTCAGGGTCAGCGACGCACAAGTGTTTCAGTTATTGTTTCCTTATATTTCAAATAACATGCGTAATTATATAGTTAATGCTATGAGGAGTGGTGTAACTCGAGAACATTTTAGGTACGAAGTATTGAGAGTTTTTGTACCTCCGAGAGCGTTGGATGCTATGAAGAATACCTTTGTGTGCCACGTTCAAGGCCTGAGCGAACCTATAAACTCATTTATTGAGGATATCTCCAGATTTGACAGGGTGTATAAATTGAAATGATCTGAAACGGAAATTGTTTCTCATATCCTTGCTGCGATTACGCCAGAGTTCCGTTCTTGTTTGAGTGCTGGGCTTCGCCCGTCCAATATTAGGGAACTGCGAGAAGCAGCGATTCAGGCTGAATCCGTACGGCAAGCAGATTATTTTCGACTCATGACGAGCATTCCGTCTCCAGCTATTAAACAATTTCGTCCCCTTAGACCACAGGGTGTGACTAACTGTCCTAATAATAATCACAATAAGTCTCTAAAATGTAATAATTGTGGGCGCAATGGTCATTCCGATCAAACGTGCTGGTCTCGAAAGAAGTGACAAGATCTGTACAGGCATCGTATTGAGCATCCCGTGAAGGAACAACTGAGTGAAGTGCTCGAGGAAAAGACGAGAGGTGACGAGAAGGTTACCGGATGCGATGATGTCTGTTCCAAAGTTTCTCCTAATCATAAATTACCTTCTCCTTTGGTTGAAGTATCTATTAACGATGCTGGTGTAATTGCCCTTTTGGATTTGGGGAATGCAGCTTCATTGATCAGTGAAGAATGGTATTTGTCCATGTAGAACATTTGTAAACTTTCAAAATTAACTGAGGTCAGGGTCAAGTTGTTGTCTGCCAATAGTTCTCAATTGGATGTAATGGGCGCTGTGAAAATTAAACTTCGTATTCATTCTTTCGCATGGAAATTTGTTTTTTGGGTTGACAATAATTTGTCGAGCCCTGTTATTCTTGGTGCAAATTTCTTCGCTCACTCTGGATTGTTGTTAGATATGCAGAAAGAGCAATTCTGGTTTGGTTTTTGTTCGGAATTAAAATTAAAATTTCCCTCCCTTATGAATTCTTCCGTGAAGGCAAGTGTCGCGGATGTGGATGAGAGTGAACCCACCTTCTCAGCGGGGGTTGAAACTTTGGATTTGAGTCACCTGTCGGCTGATCAGAGTGATGTTATTTGTCAGCTGTGCAGCGGCTATCCCGAGGTTTTCACTGATAAATTAGGAGTTACCAACCTTTTAGAATACAAAATTGAAGTAACTGATACTATTCCGGTTAGGCATCCTCCCTATCGTTTGAATCCGCCAAAAATGATTGAGTTCAAAAAGATCATAGACGAAATGCTACTAGATGGTGCATTCAGCCCATCTACGTCTTCTTACTCGTCGCCCATATTTCTGGTACAAAAGGCCAATGGGGGGTTTCAACCGGTTGTCGACTACCGCAGGCTAAACAAGAAGATTATTTTGCAATCAATTCCGCTGCCAGTTATGCATTCATGCTTCTCCTGGTTTAAGAATGCTAACTACTATACCCTGTTGGACCTCACCCAGGCGTATAATCAGATTCCGCTTAGTGAAGATTCTAAACACCTCACAGCTTTCGCCATCGATTGGAACTTTTTTCAGTTCAATCACGTCCCATTTGGTCTGCCTACGGGTGGTGCTGTTCTCAGTAGACTCCTGGATAATATATTTTCAGGGATTAAGTTTGAGTATCTCTATCACTATCTAGACGACGTTGTCGTTTATAGTGAAACCTTTGAGGATCACGTACGCCATCTGCGTGAAGTGTTTGGAAGGCTCAAAACTGCTGGTCTCACTGTAAAGTTGAGTAAGGCGTCCTTCGCCAAACCTGAAATTGCCTTTTTAGGTCATATTGTATCCGCTGCAGGTGTTTCTGTGGATAGTTCTCGTACCCAAGGGATACGTAATTTTAAGCCTCGTAAAAACGTCAAAGGAGTGGCTCGCTTCGTGGTAATGATCAACTTCTTCCGGAAGTTCATTGTGGATTTTGCCAGACGTGCATTACCGTTGAACAACTTGCGTAGGTCGGAGGTGAAGTTCGAGTGGGGTCCGTCGCAGCAGGCGGCATTTGAAGATCTCAAAGAAGCCCTGTGTAACGCTCCCATATTAGCGGCTCCTGACTTTAGCCGAAAGTTCATAATTCAGACTGATGCGTCACTCGGTGCAGTGGCGGCCGTTCTCCTTCAGGAGGGTGAGTCGGGTAGGAGACCTATAGCGTTTGCTTCACGTACCTTGTCTGCAGCGGAAGCTAACTACTCGGAGTATGAGTTGGAAGGCCTTGCGGTGATGTTCGGTCTTGAGAGGTTACGAATGTATGTAGAACACGTCATGTTTGAGTTGGAGACCGATAATCAGGCCTTGAGCTGGGTCCTGGCTAAACCAAGGACTACTGGGCGGATCGCTAGATGGGCCACTCGCATTTCTTCCTTGCAATTTTCTGTACGGCATATCAAGGGGTGTGACAATGTCATCGCTGACTCCTTAAGTAGGATGTATGAAGAGGTCCCTGGTAAAATGAATTCCCCTATTTCTGATAATCCTACTGTGCTTGGTGCTAATTCTGCCCAGCACATGCTACCTAAATCTCCATTGTTATTCGGCGACATTGTTACCCATCAAAAGGAAGATCCTATCTTAAAGGCACTTATTGAAACTTTAAACTCTGGTGAGGTTGTCAAGCCCTACATTATGAAATCGGGTGTCTTTTGCTGTATCGCCAAATCTGACAGAAAACCCAAGGTTGAATTACCTACCCAACTAGTGGATGGCATGTTACAAAAATTCTTTCATGAGTCTCCGGTGGGAGGTCATCAAGGTATTTTCAAAACCCGTCAGAAGATCAGACAGTCGTTCATGTGGAAGGGTATGGACAAAGACATCAGAAGATTTGTACTAGGTTGTCGAAGCCGTAATGTCAGTAAGCCTGCTGTCAGTAGTAAGGTTGGTCAATTATCATCTGAACCTGCTACTTGCCCTATGGAGCGCTTGTTTTTGGACTACGTCGGTCCTTTCCCAAAATCTAAAGTAGGCAATCGTTTTGCCTTGGTGTGTGTCGATGGCTTTTCACGGTTCTGTTGGATTTTCCCTACTCGCATGTGTAATTCTGCTACGGTCATTAAATATATGAAGGTAATTTTCACTTCCTTTGGTCCATGCCAATACATGGTCTCTGATAATGCCAAATCTTTCACGTCGCATCAATTTAGAAATTTCTGCTTCGACTATGCCATTTCTCATGTCACCACGACCCCTTACTACCCTAACCCTAGTCTCTCTGAAAGGGTAAATCGCAACCTGCGATCTGCGTTAATTGCATACCATCGCGACAATCATGCCATGTGGGATTCTTCGCTGCATTGGTTGGCATATGCGTTCAATACCGCTTAACATGAGTCCCATGGTAAAACCCCCTTTTCTCTGATACATGCCTCTATCTAATTTATGGTCTCTTCACGATCTTCTTCCTGACCAGCCTTGTCCTGACCGTGTCAGAGAAATATGGAAAGAGGCCCAAGCTGAGATTAAAATATCCCACGATAAACTTGCTAAGCGCTACAATTTGAATAGGAAACAAGGAAGCTATAAGGCTGGTGATTTGGTATATGTCAAAAATTTCTGGCTAAATATCTCTGGTCGCCAAGTGTCAGGAAAGCTGCAACCGAAATTTAGGGGCCCCTATCGTATTTTGTCATTCCCTACTGAGGTGACTGTCTTGTTGGAGGATTTGGAAAGGAGGAGAATTTTCAGAACTCATTTGTCATACTGTAAGCCTGCTGGAGAGAGAGAAAGTGAGGAGAATGCTTGACTTGGTTGTCTGGTTGTTTAATTGGTGAATGGTTTTAGCGCAATATGGTATGCGCCTAGCCTGTTGGGCGGTGAAGTATCGGTTCCGCTTATGTCACACCTTGTGTTACCATCCTTTGAAATCTTCATGAATAGTAGCTTCTCTGTATGCCTTGTTTGGGTACTTGCATGTTGTGCTCTTGTGAATTCTGTTTTGATCTATTCATTGAAAAATTTGGTAGATGGTTCGTGTCAAAATTGGCTAGTTTGAAAAAGTTTGCTCTTCTAAAATGGTATTTGGCTAGTTGGCAAGTAGTGTGGTCCTTGGTGCTCATTTCTGTTGGTTATTAGTGTCAGCTGTGGTAAATTAATAAGAATTATGTTTGGAGTTGATTGCTTCTGGTAGAAGTGCACTGTGAGGCGGGCTTGGTTATGTCAGTCGTCTGATTGATTTTGATATGCGGCTTGCTACGTCTTGACTTCTGGTATGACCATGTGTAGCCATGTGTGATGGATTAGCAGTAGCAGGTGTTGCAAATTCTGAGTTTAATATGTGTCAGCCACATGTAGTTGGATGTATTTTGGACCAGCTGTAGCGACTGATCTGTAGTTGTGCGCATCGAGGTTCTATGTTGCTTGTAGAAATTTGTTGTAAAAGTCTTAAGGTATGGCTCGCGGTGGAGAATCCCTGTCTTTTGAGAATATTCATTGTCTCGTGCTTTTTGAAATTTATCAGTATCTTTAAGGTACTAGTGTAATTCTGTTTAATTGCAATGCTAAGGTATAAGTGGAGTGAAGTAGAGTGTTTGTAAGGTCATTATGGAAGTATTTAGGTGTTGGACGTGGAATGTCTTTTGAGAATATTAATTGTCTCGTGCATTTTGAAACTTATCAGTATCTTCAAGGTACTAATGTAATTCTGTTTAATTGCAATACTAAGGTATTAGTGTAGTGGAGTGAGGTGTTTGTAAAGTCATTGTGGAAGTATTTAGGTGCTGAATATCGAAATTATTAAAAATTGTGGAATTATTTTCATTGAGCCCTGTCAACTTGGATGGGTTTGGTTGATGTAAATTTGTTCCTGCGGTGGTAAAAATTGTTCATTGTATGTCAAGAGTGTTTGATCGTCGCTAGAGAACCTACTGGTCTGGGATATGGTAGTTGTATGTTGGAGGCAATTTGGTTCGTGTCCCAGCCAGGCTGTATATAGGGTCACCTGATTCGAGTATTTCCAAATATGTGATTGGGTGTGCAGGGATGCAGGGTGACCAAATGTTGTATTATTGTTGCAAATTAATCTGCATTCTCTGTCCTTGGGTACTTCCTTGAATTAAGGCAGAGATGTAGGTCCCCGTCAATGCTCGTGGTGGAATTTGATAAGATGCGGGCAAGACTGTGTATAGGTTCTGAATATCGGAGTGTTAGCGGGTGTTGTTAACTTTGTGTCTCTGACCTGGGACGACGGTCATGAGTTAGGCAGAGTGCAAATGTCCCCTGTTCAGTACTCGTGGAGAGTTGTAATAAGCTGACAGGCTAACCTGTGAACGGTATGCATTAACTTGGTTGAAAATTTGTGGCAACCTATGTGCGATGGCCATTCTCAGTTCTTGCCTGGTCTTGTTTCTTTAGTAAAGTTGCAGTTGATAATTATTCTCTGTTCTCGCCTGAATTTTATGCCTAGGGGCCGCGATTGGCTGAGGATGATCCATTTTCTTGTAAGTATTTATGTAAATGTGGTGATGAGAGTGGGGCGAAGTCTGTGTGTGTACTTCTTCCTGTTATTTGGTGTGCGATGCACTTTCATTGTAAATTATGGACCTCTGTCACCTGCTGTCATGGTACTCCAGGATGGTCAAGTGGGCATTCTGACTCCCAGTGAGCGGTGAGGTTAACTATTTTGGATGGGTCCCTGGGTTTGATTAGGTTAGGTCCTTGTTGGTTGCCCTATACATATATCTTTTATTTGGGGGGGGGTTGATCTTGTAAATGTAATCTGCTAACTTACTTGTAATGAAAATCGTGCACTGTCAAGTTATGCGTGTTATCCCCGATTGTGACAATAAGTACTTTTAAGTAAGACCAGTGCAACTACCTTGGAACATTTAAGTAAGCCCTTCGGAGCTGCAAATAACTATCGGAGTTATATTTTGGCTCAAATGTGCCTAGTTACTCCCTATCTGGAACTCTTAGTTGAGTCACGAAGTGGGCTATTACTGAATTTTAACTCTGTCCAACCCCATATGGTGAGCTGTATCGCCAGTAGTGACATTTGCTTAGGGTTCGAGTGATCGAACCTGGAGTACGAAGGTAACGGTAACGGTGGTCCTAGGTGGACTGGGGGTCCCTCTTCTGAGATGTTGCTTGGCTTGTTGTTGTTGTTGTCTGGTGCATGTTTCAGCTGGATGTAAGGGAGTTTCTCCTATTTATATCTCCTTCCCTGGGAATATGGCCTGTTTGCCATCTCTTGATGAATACAGTACATTTGCATTTGTCAGTTGGCACAGGCTAGAGTAAAAAGTGGCTTTTCACCGATGTTTCAGTCTCACTCATGGCTGTGATTATATGGAAGCTACTGAGGTATGGTTGGTGCTTAGTAATGACATTCAGGGCACAGTCAGTGCCTGTGGATGTTGTGAAAGGTTCTACTCATAGGGTTAGGACTACTGTTCTGACTCAGTGAGGAAAGCAATGGCAAACTACCTCACTCCTCTTCTTGCCTAGAACGCCTCAATATAGCGCTGCCTTGGGTTTTTGTGGGTATCTTCCCACATAACGTAACGGCGGTGCTTTTTGAGGATCCAACCAGCCTTCGGGCTGACTACCTAACAGACAGACCCGGCTGTAATAAACCCCCCAAAATTCTACCAACATGGATCAACCGGGGATAAGGACACATCAATATAAAAGAATATGTTAAGAAAGTGCCAGTGGTAAAAGAACAGATAAAAACTACCTGAAAGTGAACTCGAAAACTCTGAAAATTAATCTCGGGCATATGACTGAACGTTGGAAATATTGCCCCACTGGTTTTCCTAGCACATCCGGTTTCTAATATAAATCACAAAATCATTCTGGATTTAAAATGGAATATTCAGTTTATTAACTGAAAACGTGAAATTGCAGATCGGAATCTACAAAGTATGTTGTAGATTATTATCTACTGTAGCATGACAAAAATATATAAATTGTTCGCCATATTCCTGATGAAAATATACCATGGAATTGTATTTACAAGCAATGTTTCAAATCCATGAAAGCTTTGATATACGATAATCTATATCGTTGATTATTACACACAAGTACCCCAGAAATTGTTAATTATAGAAAATATACATGAATTTACATTTTAATCCGTTCACCGAATTTCCTTATGATTTTCCATCATCATCCACTGACATTATTACTTTTAACATTTAATTTAATCAGTTCAGTCTTATTCGACAATCATTCAAGTTTATCGAACGTGTAGTTCCTCAAGTTAATACATCAATTATTTCTCCAAAATATCACAATATTATTATGTATTTTCTGATTATAGGTTCACACGATATTTGTTATTATTAACAATATAAATCATGATGAATTATTTTCTGCTTAATCAACATTTAAATGGTGGGTTTTATTTAAATACTAGCATTGTAGCTTCAATGTTCGTGTTCATCTCACGAATAATTACACTTTATCATTATATAATTTAGCGATTGCTCATTAGCTCGCACAATTCACAAAATTCATTATATAAACGGCAATCTCTCCACTTTCGAGATTCCTAATATAAACTTCATACTATTTCTGGCCATCCACTGATGTCGAAATGTATTTCAAAAATTTCATTAACACCTGTATTTTTTCATTCAATACAAAAAGTGGCTGTACATACTTTTTCCACACCTATATAAAATCCATGTAAGTTTCAAGTAATCACCTAGATATACTGTATCATGTTTGACAATTAACACGACTATCAAAGAATTAATCCATTTTCGTAAACACTGTCATAATTATTGCATAATTATACGATCAATTCATTATAACTGTAAATCCTACTAATATCATACTTATCCATGACGGAATATATATTACATAATATTGATCTTTATCTCTCAATTATACTTCATTTCATTATGAATTTCCACACTCACAAAAATATCTTACAAGATATTATAACTTACTAGGAATTGAGATTTACTTCAGATTCGCAAAAACAAATTCAAAAATGGGACTTCCTCCTAAGAAAATCGTATAACTCTACACCATGAAAAAATGCCTAGTATGAGTAGAATACAATAAAGACCATTAGAATTATACGAAATCAGAACAGGAGAAATCTGAAAATGAACTATAAAAGTCGAAAACTGAATCTACTGTCATTCAACAAAATATCTCCACTCATAACCTGATTCAAAAACTGGCTATAATTGCCTAATCCAAAATTACTGCAATTGTTCACTTTAATAATTTTGCTAGACTTCAATACCTATATCTAGCTTTACGAAAATTATACAGTCATTTAAAATGCAATGCTGTATGAACTGTCGATGTAATTCTGTTTCGATGCTCACCAGTAAAGAGAATTAATGTTGTAAAATGTTCATAATATCGTAGTGGGTCATCACCTTCCTAGTTCGTATTCTTATGTAAAGATATCGTAGTCTTCTTCCTAAAGACGCTTCTTCTTGATATATGTTTCTTCTCAACTAATTATAATGCTCGTAATTTATTACCAAAATTTAAATAGTAATGTTGCAAAAATAACACTACAAAAGAGATTATCTACTTAAAAATGACTATATAAGTGCATCCATAGTGGGATCAAAACTTAAATTAGACCATCGAACAGAAATGACAGAAACGTCGTCTACTTCTCAAGTCCATTTCCAAACTACTAAACAATAATGGTGAAAAGGGCATTCTATAGATATGACATGATTCATACCGTCTACAAATAATAAGATCTCCAGCTACCTTAGATGTCTTGATGTGAGTAAATGTATGTAAGGACATACATCACTGTTGAGACCTAACCGTCATTCTCGGCGTCGAGAAGTTGAAGTATTGGTCGGTAATTCAGGTGTTCGAACCCGTCTCCTCTCCGTCCGAAAGAGCTATCCGTAACACAATGTCCATCTCACGTTAACCGCCTGGATTGCGTTAGTAGTGAAGAGATTGATGCCACCTCCACTCTTGTTTGAAGATTCATTATTGTAGCAGTAATTATCTCTGTATCATTTTATGAAGTGCCTTTAATCTCCTCTTATACAGGGTGTATCTTAATTATACCGACAAAAAAATCAGGGACACTCTGCGTGTTATGTAGAGGACGATGCCGCAATCGGATTGGCTGAGAACATTTTTCCCTTCGAGAAAATGAGGTTACTTTGTTACTTCCGGGCGCGCGATTCAAATTGACAAGCTCGCCGTATTTGTTGAGCAGGAGCGCAAGCGGCTGGCCACTGCTGTGCTTCAGACAAGGGAAGGGGTGAGACAGGGATATGCCGGTGCGACTGACACATGGAAATATTCCACACTTCTTGTCATCGCTCCTCTTCACGGATGAAGCTACATTTACGAGAGAAGGCGTGGCAAACTCCAAAATTCGGCATTTTTGGGCGGTTGAAAACCTCATGGGACAGTGGTTCGCTCATTTCAGCATAGGTTTTAGTGTTAATATTTGGGCCGGCATTGTTGGTGACTATTTAATTGGGCCGTATGTCCTTCCTCTTCGTCTGAATGGTGAGGAATACTACCGTTTCTTGGCAGAATCACTGCTTGATTTATTGGATGATGTGCCCCTGGGTATTCGGCAGTGCATGTGGCTGTGTCATGATGGTGCTCCACCGCATTTTACTCGCCGTGTAACACGACACTGAAATGCTCATTATCCAGAAAGATGGGTAGGCCGTGCTGGGCCAGTTAAATGGCCTCCACGCTTGGCCGATTTCACTCCCATGGACTTCTTCTTGTGGGGTTACGTGGAGACTTTAGTGTATGCGAACCCCGTAGAAAGACAAGATGAACTTATAACAAGAATCCAGGCAGCTTTCCAAGTTATTCGTAACACACCACATATCCTGAACAGAGTCCAAATGTCACGAATACACCGCAGCGAACTGTGCATCGAAATTGGAGGGGAGCATTTTGAACATTTACTGTAATCAAACCTTTGGGTGTATTGCTTGTTTCGTTCAGTATCCAATTCCATTTACAGTGTTGTATGTAAATGAATGCACGATCATACAACGGCATCTTTGCCAAATAATAAAGAAAGTTATTGATACGAACAGACGAGAAGAGAAACTATCGGGTACATTCCATGACTGACAGATGTGTCTTTATTACTGTGTGTGCGATTACGGCTGCTTGGTAAACAGATGATAATGATAATTGTTGTTTTAAGGGGCCTAATATCGAGGTTATCGGCCCGTAATGGTCTGAGTGATAGCGAAAAGGACAATGAAATGGAACCATAACGAAAACCAAGGTAGACTTAGACTGAGAGCACTCACAACAGGCAAGTTAAAGGAAAATGACAAAGTGGAATTTAGATGGAAAAGACGCACAAAATGGAGTTTAGATTCGGAATACTTACAAAATACAAGTTAGATTCGAAATACCCACAAAACGCAATGTAGATTCAAAAACTTACAAAATGCAATGTAGATTGACCATACTTACAAAGGTTGAAAATACGTACAAAATGCAATTGAAATTCAAAACACTCACAAAATGTCGGCGCCCGCGAAGCTAAGTACTTACAAAATGCAAAGTACATTAAAAATACTTATAAAAGCAAACGAGATCGAAAATGCTTACATAATGCAATTTAGATTGAAAATACTCACAAAAGGTAAATTTAGATGGAAAATGACTTACAAAATGGAATTTAGAGTGAAAACTTACAAAAATGGAATTTAGATTTAAAAAATCACAAAAGGGCAACTTGGATTCAAAATATTCACAAAATGCAATTTAGATTCAAAATACTTACAAAATGCAATTTCGATTGAAAATGCCGGCAAAATGCAATTGGAGTTAAAAATACTTACAAAATGCAATTGAAATTCAAAATAATCACAAAATGCAAGTGAAAATCAAAATGCAATCTACCGTAGATTGAAAGTACGTGCAAAATGCAATTTAGATTGAAAAAAATAAAAAACAGAATTTAGATTGAAAAGACGTACAAAATGTAATTGGATGTGAAAAAACGTACAAATTGTAATTGGACGTGAAAAGACGTACAAAATGTAGAAGAAAAGGAAGGCGGAACCCTCGAAGAAATGAGGGACCCGGAAAGATGAGAGAAGGTCCAATTCAGGCGGGAAAGAAAGTGACTTCCTAGGCCTCGGACACCCTAATACCGTCGGGGTTGGAAGAGAACAAGAGTTGACCAAGGGAGGCCGACAGGAAAGGTAGCAGAGATGGAGCCCGGCACAAGTAAGTGGAAGTAATGCCGGACTCAGCTGGGGTCCCGTGGTCGCCAACCCACGTCCCACTAAATGTGAGCCCTTGGCGGAGCTTAATAAACAAGTTTGGATATTGCCTGAAAGGGACAAGGACAATTCTGCGCGAGGCGAACGAGGAAACTTGCGCATTCCCGTCAGCATGTCTCTGTCTCCTTCTATCACACTCCCTTCCCTTGCCTGAAGCACAGCAGTAGCCAGCGGCTTGCGCTCTCGCTCAGCAAATACGGCGAGTTCGTAATTGAAATGCGCGCCCGGAAGTAACAAAGTAACCTCATTTTCTCGAAAGAAAACATTTTCTTCGTCAATATGATTGCAACATCGTCTTTTACATAACAGGCAGAGCATCCCTGATTTTTTTTGTCGGTATAATTAAGATACACCCTGTATATCCTTCTGCTTATAAATTCCATTATGAAGGATTTGTCATTCTTAGAAGTTCAATTCTGCTTGAGTTCTGCATTCCTTGTCAGTGCTTTAGCAAGTCATCGCTATTCCTATATAGTACTGGTTCATCATTCCCCTCAATTCAGTACTGTAATCCATTTTTGTATCGTATAATGATTACTGGATAATGTTATAAGTTCCTTCGAAATAGCGAATGAGCTAACGAACAGTCTATATGAAGCACTAAATTCAATCGCGACACCTTCCTATACCGAACTGTGTTCACACTGGGATATACGGTCGTCCCATGTCTCTCGCAGACGTACCTGCCTGAAAGCAGAGTAGCACTATCACCGAGCCGTACTATCACAAAGCGCTCAAATATTTCAATGTTATTTGAGACTGTTGTTAAGACCGAACCAAAAAGCGAATGTCTGTCTCCATACCGAGCTCCTCTCAGCTGGACTAGATTGTACCCATAATCCATCTCGATGCGGTCGATATATCGAAGTTGGTGTACCATAACTGCGATAAACATCTGTTAGCGTTATAAAAGCATTAGTAACTTCTTAAATGTCTTTAAATTATTCCTTCTTATATGTCATTATATTTCCATGTCGTCGATCCCCTTCTGCAATCTCTGTAATCGTTAATAATATGTTTCCATGTCGCGCTTGTATGGTAGCCATCTTGTGATCTAACTGTACCTTCCAAAGCATATGTTCTTTGCTGCACCAAGGACTGGCTGATCCGTCCTCTTTGCTGCTTAGCAGGGTTGCCTATTCAGTTTCCCTAACCTCGCGCCTAGCTTGCTGTAACTCTCGTCTGCAAGTTGGTATGTTCTCATACAAGTGCAGTATTCGTTTCTTAAAAATACAAGTGTTCTATTGCTATACAAAATACTGGTACAGTAAGGAGGTGGCCGTGGCCCTAAGTTAAGTACCATCCCAGCATTTCCCTGGAATAGGAGTGGTTAAACAACGGAAAATCAGTTCCAGGATAACTGATCTGGGAACGATCCCGGGCGTCTGAGGGGACAGCTAAGAATGGTAGCCGCTACACCGCGAGGTGAACTGCGAGATCTTAAAGAAACAGAAATGATTACATTACATAAACACTGTTTACAAACATTGCAGAATGCACATTCACGGCAATATCACAAACATTGAGCCTAATTCTCTAGAATAATGCGCAACCTAGGAAGCATTCCAGGTCATTTTACAATAATTATGACCTTTTCCTGGCATTTTTCAATTACATTTATTAGTGGATGATGAATCCTTCGAGTTTCAAAAAATTATTAATAATCATAGTAATTAAAGATATTGATAGGCGGATGACAAAACCAAATAGTTGTGTGTGTTTAAATATCACAGATTGACATTTTCTGACGTCCGGGTCTTCTAAATCATGTTAAACACTGATCGTGTATGCTTTGATTTGCAGGGGTGGAGTTCTTAAATGGCAGCCATCAAACAATTCAAATCACGCGAATGCTATGATTCGCAGCAGTGGAGTCGCCAAATCACACCCGACATAAAATTCAAACCACGAAATACTGAAGATTGATAGGAACGATGATACGAATATCGCTGGTAAATGGTTTAGTTATGATATTTCACATAAATCGCTAAATGTATACATATAAATAAGCACATTCCGTGAATTTACAAAATTATGATTCAAAATTAATATTTATATCACAAAAAAAAAAGATTCTCTGTTGGCTCTTATATCAATTCCAGCTGGGATCACAATAAACAGAACGTGAAGGATATGGTGGGAGCTCGGAACCTTGAGCTGCGTTGCCGAGTTTATAATCACCTAATTCGAAAAACACACAGCGCCATGTTTCACAGTACATATTATTAACTCATGAGTTATATAGTTTGATCTTTTTATCAACGGCCAGTACAACCAAATATATAAGTAAATTAGTGTACAAACACTGAATTAACAAATAGGCAACAACAAACAGAGCTAAAACAAACAAACAAATAATGTTAGTTGCTTGGCAAGGATTTGACAGTTCCCATCTTTCTTCAATGCTCGTTTCCGGTGTTGCCATGTCTAATTATTTCATCGAAGATTTCCTCTCTGATGATGTCTATTTTTCTATTTTATTAAAATCAAAAACACAGCTAATATCACTACGTTACAAACTGTGTTGTGGGTCGATACAGTTCCGATAAACAAGAATTCAACACCTCATTTACTGTATATTATACGTCCACTTTTATTTATTCCTCCCACAGTCTATCAACATAAGAACAGTTTCACTGAAATGTATGAAGAACAACGAATGGGCAACAGATCGCTATGCAATTTACATACAATACACAGAACAAGCGGCCATGTTTGTGCTCGGTAACACAAGAGTCCATCTTCAGGCTGAATTAACCAATCGAACATGACATCCTCCCATCTAAGTTAATTCTAAATCACTCTTCAAATTAACTTACAAAATTTACACTAAAGAAAACATACACAACATGAATGAATTATTATATAAAGACTGTCTAGATTTACAGATTCAGTCTGTTTTTTTTACCAGCATACCACTTTGTAAAGCCAATGATTTGTTCACTGCCTCGTTCATTGCATCGGTTGGTATGACAGATTTCGTCTTCTTAGGCACACCCAAGTCTGTGGCTGATTCTCTTGCAACTTCTCGTAGTCGTCCGCCGATGACCTGACTGTCATTCTCTGGCTTCAACTCCATCTCCAGGGGATAGATCCGCTGAACAGGACGTACCAGTTCTCCAGTAGAAGCTATAACACGGACAACTCTTACATGTCCATCCTTTCCCTTAATAAGTTCAGTTACTCGAGCTAAGGGCCAGTCGAGCCTTTTCTTATTGTCGCTCCCAATTAAGACAATTTCTCCTACAGAAATCTCTCTCATTGTGTTCTTATTAGCTAGCAACCGTAGGTGACTCAAATACTCTGAACGAAAACGTTCACGCAGATTTTGCCTTAACTTGTTTCGGTACTGCAACCGGCGATTGAAATCAGTAGCCTCTACCAAGTCAAAGTCGGGAACTCGTGCGTCTTCAACGTCCTGTAAGAACATGCTTGGTGTAAGAGGGGTCAAATCCATGGGGTCTTGCGAGACGTTTGTTAGTGGACGAGAATTGATGATGCTTTCACAATCACATAAGATGGTCTGTACCTCTTCATAATCTACAGAAGCACGGCCTAGCACTCTTCGCAAAAGAGTCTTAACAACAGCAACCAAGCGCTCCCACCAACCACCCCACCATGGAGCAGCTGGTGGATTACATTTTCATACATTTTTTCTTACAGAACTGTACTCTTGAATAATGTCCCAATCAAGTTTCCGTAGTGCATTGTCCGCTCTGAGGAAATTGGTGCCATGATCACTGTATACTGTGTGAGGTCTCGACTCATGAATCTTCTGAAAGCTAATAGAAAACTATCCGTGGATAGCGAAGACACAAGTTCTAGGTGCAAAGCCCTATGCACACCACACGTGAAAAGACAAATCCATGCCATCTTATGTTCATCATTTCCTGCGTTTAGGTATAATGGACCGGCCATGTTAACTCCCGTTATCTCAAATACCTTTGCATCGCGCACTCTTTCTTCTGGAAGTGGAGTAGGTATTGTTTCAATCTTCTTGGCAGTGTGCTTCTTACATCGAACACATGAATTAACAACTGCTCTCACAGTTCGCCTACCTCCCAGATTCCAAACTTGTTCTCTCAGTATTGGCATGATTATTTGTACTCCTGCGTGACAGCTCTCCTGATGTACATCCATGATCATATGTCTGGCAACGGGGTGGTCGTGGTTTGGAAGGACACCTGGATGACGAAATTCATTGGTATCCCTCTTGTTCCAGATTTTTGTCGTTAATCAAATGACCCCATTGTCATCAATAAAAGGGAGGAAATAGGACAGCCTTGGATCAAAAACTCCTACAAAAGCTTCTTCTTGTACCAGAAAAATAACTTTGTTCTCTGCTAATTCATACTCATCAGTAGTTAGATCCTGATGAATCAGCTCAGACCTATCCCTCTTGCTATTCATTCCAAAACGTAGAATTCATCCTACTAAACGTACAATTTTCTTGTAGTATGAAAAATACTTGTAATACCAGTCTTTATTTCCATAGTCACATACCATAGAAGATACAATAGTTTTATTTCTTTCTCCCGTAATCTCTTCTTCATCATACGTAGGATCTACCTTAGGCCAGTGTCTGGGAGATTCTCTGAGCCTGTTTGGTCCCTACCAGCAACGAGATTCCAATAATATCTTAGCTGTGCAACCTCTCGGTGGAAGATCTGCTCGGTTCATGTGTCCAGGAACATGTCTCCATTCACAATTGCCTGTTAGTTCCCTAATCTCCGTCAACCTATTAAACAAACAAAAACATCCCAGGGCTCCTCACGTTTAACCCAGGCCAGCACTGTAGTCGCATCCATCCAAAGGATAGTCTCAACTTTTGCCATATCAAAATCCTCAACAATGATAGTGTACATTCTTGCTGCAATTGAAGCAGCCAATAGTTCAAGTCTTGGTATAGTCGTCTTCTTGTTGGGTTTGCTGATAGGAGACACTCTTGCTTTAGCAGTCACTAGTTGGACCCCGACACTCCCTTCCATTTCCACACGCAGGAATGCCACTACTGCATAAGATGTTTGACATGCATCTGAGAAAATGTGCAATGTACATGTGTCTCGCTCATTGCATCCAGGTAACCATCGAGGGATCCTAATTTGTTTGAGATCGGGTACACTCTTCATCCAATATAAGAACTGGGACTGTATCTCTGCATCAACTTCTTGATCCCAGGTAATACCGCTTTTCCAAGTTTGGTGCAATCGAAGTTTGGGTACTAGTGTGACACTACATGTAACCCCTATGGGGTCAAATATTCTATGAGCAGCACTCAGCATGGTTTTCTTAGTGACCCGCTGTGTATCTAAAGAAGATATACTTGCAATATTTATCTCCAGTGTGTCTTCAGACGGATCCCAGGAAAGCCCTAAAACATTGACAAGTGCGGAAATGTGTACAGGGGAAGTCACCGCCAACCCCCTTAGTTCAAATTGTCGTTCACGCATGACTGAAGTAGCCAAGTTGATGAATTTCTGTGCTTCCTCTTCATCATTCATGCCAGACCCACAATTATCAACATAAAAGCTACGAGCGAGTTCCTCAACCAACGAAATGGGCCCCTTTATAATTCCTTCCTTACAATGGGCTAATGTGGTCTCAAGGTGAAGATTCAGGCAGGCTTCTAAGAGAATAGGGCTGGCAGAAACCCCAAATACAACACGGCAGTGTCTGTAGACCTAAAGGGCGTCTCCTTCCGTTATCCATAAAAACCGCAGGAAATAAACAAATTTGGAGGAAGGCACGCCGGATGTCCCTATTCCTATCTTGAGACGAAACCGAGCGAGGCCAGCAGGTAGCTTCTCAATCAGATTCGGTCCCTTCTCTAAGCAATGATTAAGGCTTGGGTTCTTCCCATTCCGAGCAGAGGCATCAAAAACTGGACGTACAGGTGTCGTGCTGTTCGGCTTCACCACATGTCGATGGGGTAGGTAATGCACTGGAAAATTCATATCTTGGAGAGGCACTTCCTCGATGACTCCTTCTGAAATCCATTCATCCAAAACTTGTTGGTAAGCTTCAAACAATCCCTCGACTTTCAAGTTCTTCACTATGGAATTCGTCCTCTTCAGGGCTAAGTCGTAGTTGTCAGGCAGAGTTGGATGACCTGTACTCCAGGGTAAGTGAACTTCGTAGCACCCTTCGTCTGTGATAGTTACAGTCTCAATGAAATGTTGCTGAACTGAGGCCTGAAGTTCCATCTTATTCAACTTCTCAGAAGGATCTGTGTTTCCAAGGGCGTCTAGTGTCCACAGTTCTGATAACGCAGCATCCTTAACAAACATGTTTGTTACAACCATGGCAAGGTTATATTTGGAATGATGTTGTGCTGGAATTATTCCCATTAATGTCCACACAAGTTTGGTCTCGATCGCTACTAACCCACAAGTGAGCATTCTCCTACCTCCAGTGAGAATTTTACCAGCAATGTCAGCTCCAATTGAAATGTATATAGGCATGAACATTGCAAATCACTGAGTCTGATATTTTGCTTAGCAAGCTCGTGAACCCATGGTCCTTGTTTGACAGGAGAAATATTACCATATATTCTACTTTGATCTAATGCTTGAAAATTACATCTATACTTATTGTCTGAACTTTAAAGATGTTGTTTTAAGGGGCCTAACATCTAGGTTATCGGCGAACTTTAAAGAAGAACGCTGAAAACATTGTGCTGGACCACACCCGTACTAGTACCCCCAAAGGGTGAATGCTGGATTATTTCCTTGCCTTTCGATTGGTAGCCCATTTCTGTCGCTGTGCTCGACAGAATATATGAACGTTCGAGAAGCGGTGTCTATCAATGCTCTAGCTGGACGACTGCCATTGTCACTTCTTACATTGAATACAAGCGTTTGCATCTGAACGTTACAACTGTTTGATAGACTTGTGAATACTTCATCATGCTGTAGTTTAGACACTGTAGGACAATTCTGAGTGTTTGTCTTTTCCTCCCTAGAATTAGGTCTATCAAGCACCTGAGGTAGGGTATCACAAACAATCACAAAATGTGACTTGCCACAAACAATACACTTAGGTCTACTTTTGCACCTTTTAGCTAGATGACCTTGCCTAAGACAACAAAAACAAGCCCTCTTACTGTCTAAAATGTGACGTCTTTCTGCCAGTCATAGCCTGGGCCTTGATAAAATCCTGCGCCCTGTGGTTGGATGAGCAGATCCTCTCTTAGCAATAGTAACTAACCCAGCAGCCGTAGGAATATCTTCACTACCGTCAACAGGCTGCTTTGATCCCCTTTTCTTTTCATTGACTTTATTATTTGAGGTCACTGATAAGCCGAACCCAGACTGAGCAAGAGTCACTTTCTGTTCTCCTTCAACTTCCACCCTGAGAAACTGTATAAGATTCTCTAAGACATCTTTCGATGATGACTCAGGATTATTCGATCTCTGCGAGAAAAGGGTACAACTCCTCTCCCACACCTTCAAAATATGAGGATACTAAAGGAAAAAGTATGGGGCAACATTTTTCTGATGTTAACTAGCGTATGGAGATTTCGAAGGTGACACTGCAACTTATCGTTCAGAACAGATAAAGGCATCTTTTTGATGGAAATCGTGTTCTGCAAGTTGATTTTCAAACGTTCCCTAATATAAAATTCAGTCAAAGAGTCTTCCCTTCCAAAACTATCATTAAGTGCTTTTATCACCTCTGGATAAATCTCAGCTGTACCAGGGTAACTCTCAATAACTTCTCTAGCAACAGAGTTGGGAACTGTGGCCATGACAAGATACTGCAATTTATCACTTGGGTCCATATTAGGATCACTGTCAATCATTTTAAACTCGGACCAAAACGGCAATCAATCTTTCAATTCCCAATTGGATTCCTTAAGTTTCAACTTATGGAGTTTATAAGCACAACTGGAAGCATTTACATGGGATGAAGTTCCAACCGTTGGGTTCGACTGGGTTGACCTAATCTCATCTTCATCTATCTTATTGACTTTACGTTTCATCCCAAAATACTTCATAACGTATTCTTCCCCTTTATCCATCTCCGACTCGAGCTCTTTCTAGGGCAAAGCACCTTCATTGATCATATGTTCATAAATGATTGCAATTCCTGAAAACGTAACTCGAGAACATCCATATGTGTACGAATTTGCTCACGATTTAACTCTGCTCCACCGAGTAGTAACTCGAGTTCTCTGTATATCTTATTGAAGGATCGTCTTATTATCGTACGTGATCTCCTCTCTATTTCAATCGGCATGATGTCTTGAATTAAACTGCTCACTGTGTTAAGAATAACAATTCGTCGTTAATTACAATATCCTGTCCGCAGCGCCAAATGTTGTGGGTTGATACAGTTCCGATAAACAAGAATTCAACACCACGTTTACTGTATATTATACGACCACTTTTATTTCTTCCTCCCACAGTCTATCAACATAAGAACAGTTTTACAGGAATATATGAAGAACAACAACTGAGCAACAGAACCCTCAGAACATGCAATATACATACAATGTACAGAACAAGCGGCCATGTTTGTGCTCGGTAACAGAAGAGTCCATCTTCAGGCTGAATTAATCAAACGAACATGACACACTGTTTCTTAAAAAAGCTTTTTCTTTCCTCTTGAATGTTACAATTTCTCATTCGCACCGCCGTAAGCAAGGAATGTACGGGAGTTAAAAGTAAGCAGAGAGAAATCAAAGTTAAGTTCGGTGCCGAGCCGTGCAGTGGCCATCCATGGCTGAGAGACGGTAAGAGTCATTAATTCTAGATTGTTAAGGGGCGTGGTGGCGCAGCGGAGAAGCCGTTAGCCTCTCGCCAAGGTAGACCGGGTTCAATACCCGGTCAATGAATGTGAGATTTTCGAAGTGAAATGTCATGCCCTGTCACGTGGTTCAGATTCCACGTAAAAAGAAGGTCCCGTGGCTCATGATCGTGAGAATTACAAGTAAATATGCAACGTGTACTTTCACATCACAATACTTTAACGTGGACTGTACTGTTCTTCACGGTGGTGTCGTCACGTGCTCAAGTCTGGAATTCTATTACACCAGACCGGTGGTGACAACTGTGAAGCGCGAGGGCGGCAGAGTGACTGTACAGGCTCACCCGCAAGATTCAAGGTCAAGGGCAATCGTCTAAAACAAACTTCCGGCTTGTACATTGTAATAGATGAGATGATATAGTCTTGTTAGGCCAATGGACCAGCGCAGCATCCTCATCTCCATGGAGAGCAGCACTTGCTCACATCTGTTGGTTACTGGCCAACACTCAGTTCCATACAATGCTACAGGTCTGATCACAGTGCGGTATAATTTTGATTTCACCTGTACAGGGATCTTGACTTACTTGACTTAATTCCTGTTGCTCCTCTCGGAGCATAGGGCTTCCGTGAAACGCTTCCATTGGTCCTGTTGATGGCCAAATTCTTCACCTCACCTTATGTCTTTCCTTTTTTCAGGTATTCTTCCTCGATCGTCCTCTTCCAGGTCTTTTTCGAACGACCTCGTTTTCGGTACCTTTGTAGGTTCCAATCGAGTGTAATCTTCACAAAGACTCCAGCAGGCTTCCTTAGGGTGTGACCTATCGATCGCCACATTCTCTCCATTATTTGTATATCCATTTTGTCCTGGTTGGTTTCCCTCCTTAGATATCCATTTGATACCACATCCGGCCATCTTCGATTGATGATACGTCCCAAGCAACGATTCAAGAAGACTTGTAGTTGGTCGTAGAGGAATATTACGATCACATAAAACTCATGTCACCTGTCGCCATTTAGGCCAAGCTGTATTTGATCGCATTCGAACTTGTCTCAATGTGTATCCATCTGATTTTATGTATGAGCCCAAATATCGGAATCGAGTGATCTTGTTGAGTTGTTTTCCAACAATAGATGTGGAGCCATCGGGTTGCTCTCCACACTCCATGTATTCAGTTTTGGAAATGTTAATTTCAGTCCATATGCATCAAGGTGGTCATTCAAAATCTGTGTTTGCGCTTGCCAACACGCCATCATCTGCGTGCAAAAGATTCCAGGGATGTTGACAAACTTACATACCGAATTTATTCCATTCTGATGGATACGCTGGCACTTAAGAATTAACATAAGATGAGACGTTTTCTATGAACTAATTGGGGGAGTTTTACTGCATTTCTAAATGTAATATGTATATTAGGTCACTGTCGCAGGTCCGCTGGTACTAAACAATTCCGCACTTATTATTTATCCTCTTCATTAAGGTGGTTTCAGATAATTCTGCTAGGATTCAGTGCGAGGTGGAGAGGGAGAAAGCCACACGTACACGAGAGACTGGATTATCAAAGTTGAAAAGGAGTATAAGAGAATGTACTATTAAGGAATCCTGAACAAAATTCAAATGCAGAGGAACGGGTACTTCTGAAGAACGAAATAAGAAAATCCTCAGGTGAAACATTGGTAGAAAGGAAACAATAGGAAGAGAGATGTGGATCAATCAGGATACACTACAATTATTGGACGAAACAAGGAAGCACAAGAACGCACAAACTAAAAAAACGTAATTGGTTTTACGTCCCTTTCAACTACTGTGATTTTAAGAGACGCAGGGCAGCCAAAATTTTGCCCCGAGAGAGATCATGAACGTGCCATTAAATCTACTGACACGGCTCCCTCGCATTTGGGCACCCTCTAATGACAGCTGACTGCATCATGATGCGATCCTGAAACTTTGGGCGATTGCAGGAGATGAAAAGGGAAGGCATATCACAGATGTCTGAAAAATCAAGTAAACAGGTGCAGGAATCAAAAGAAGAAGAAAAGTGGAAAAAGAAATGTATTATTGGGCTATAGAAAATTGTCTAAAGATTGGAGGAGTATTTACAGCTTACCAAATGGAGTACTTGTGGGGAAAGGAAGACTATGTGCTGTAATATTAAGGTTTCAGATGGAAAACCCGTCACAAAAAGAGAAGAAAGCCAGAGAGACAGCAAACCTACATAGAGCATTTGTATTAAGGTATTAAATAGAGAATCATGTGATGAATAGGAAGGAGGAAATTGATGACGATGAGAAGGGATTTTTATTATTGATATCTGAATTTGATAGAGCACTAGGTTTTATGGGACAGGTGAACTACCCTCTGATTTTTAGATGAATGTTATAATCCCTATACCAAAGAATACAGGAGCTGAAATATGGGAAGACTGTCACACAATCAGCTTGATGACTCAAGCTTCAAAGATCCTGACTAGAATGACTTACATGAGCATCGAAAGACAGAAGGAAACGGAGTTGGGTGAAGACCAATTCGGTTTCAGGAGACACGTGAGTACAAGGGATGCTGCACTTAAGTAACAGGCTAATTCTGGAAGGCAGAATACGGTAAAATAAAAGAACGCTCGTAGTATTTGTAAACTTCGAACAAGCTTTTGATATCGTTGATTAGATTAAGTTGTTTGACATATTGAAACATATTGGAATCAAGTACGGGGATGAGAGGCTGATCTGCAATCTATACTAAAGGCAAGGTTTTTAATCTATTCATTGAAAAAGCAATGAAGATAATTAGAGTAAAATTACAAGTAGGAGTAAATATTCAAGGAGAAATAATCTCAACTCTGAGATTTGGTATCGACGTTGTATTCCTAGCCGATTCACCAGGAATTTTGAATGGTAGGGACTTCGCATTAAGAACGTAAATCATGTCCAAATTCAACAAATGTAACCAAAATCTTAGAATGCAGCCGAAAGAAATCAGAAACCCGTATTGACGTCAACTTAGCAAGTTAGAAGCTAAATTAAATAGAAAACGTTTGCTACTTAGGAAGCAAAATAACCAGTGATGAACGGAGCAAAGAGGATATGAAAATTAGGTTGGCTGAGGCGAGGAAGGCATTTCTGTCGTCTAAAATTTTGTTGTCACCAAATGTAGATTTAAGTAAAGGAAAGTCACTTTGGAATATTCTCCTGGGGCGCTCCACGCTAAGGAAGTAAAACTTAGACTCTTGAAGCAGGATAAAATCGGAGAATGTAAGATCCTGAAATGCGCTGTTCCAGGAGACTATTTGAGATGAAATGGGAAGTAGAACAACACATTGAAAGGTATTTAAATGTATGGGCGAGAGGAGATATTTCTGGGGACTACCAATGAAGACATGAGATGAGTTGGCAGGATACATTCTATGACACGCTGGAATAGCCAACTCAGTTAAGGAAGGAAGTGTCGACATTAAAAACTATAGGGATAGACGAAGGCTAGATTATTTTTAAACGATTGCCACGGTTATAGGATGTAGAAATGAAACAATTGACGCATGACATAAAGGTACGGAAGGCTGAATCAAACCAGTAAAAAAAATTGAAGACTCCAACAACAACAACAACTATTACTACAACAACCACAAATCAAAGGATGAACTTGCCACAATGAATTGGAATGTGATTATTTAATGTCCTCTCTTAGCAAATGAAGCTTCACAATTGCTACAGAAACATTGAGTCTCGACTCGCAAGATTTGATCGTGTGTCCTCAAATATCTCCTTAGATCTGTGTTGTTTTCGCATATACAGTGCCATTATTTGAATGGAGCGGGGCCAGCGGCAAGCTACCAGGTGCGCAAACGTCTTTCGCCATGCAACCGAACTCGATCCGCAGATTGCGCAAAGGTTAAAACCGTGACATGCTACATTAATTAATGGTAAATTTACCAGCAACTAATGATTAAAGAATTTAAGTTTTCACACAAGATGTTGAAAATGTTCTCCTTCAGCTGACGGACAGGCGTTGTACCGTGTAAATAAATTAGCGTTTACTCGTTGTAATTCTCCTTCCGTAATTAGGGATATCTGCTGCCGTATATTGTTCTCCAGCTCCTCTAGGGTACAAGAATTGGACCGATACACTGTCTTCTAAGCGTCACCACAAAAAAAATATCACACCGTGTTAAATCCCGGCTTCGAGGCAGCCTCAATCCAGCACTAATCACCCTGTCCACAAATACAGCACTTATTGCGCCCAATGAACTATGCGCAGTATGCGGTATGCTAAAAAAGCCATAAAATCTGTCACTGTCAGTTACCGGACAAAGATATTATTGAAAATAACATAAATGTACGAGCAGAATTCATAGCTTCACGGAAAATAAATTGGGCCTATAATGCTTTTTGTGGATACTGCGCACCACAAACCGATTTTTTGATCATGAAGGGGGATTTGGTGGATCAGTCTTGGGTTCGCAGGTGCCCAGTATCGAATGTTTTGTGAGATCACACGTCCATGTAAATAAAACCACGCCTCGTCACTGAAAAAAACTAACTATGGATTTAAGATTCCTTCGTGCACCGACTAGTTGTCTCTTGCCAGTAGGTCTCTTGGACTTAAGGTTTGAACCTGAGTAATTTTGTACGGTCGATAATTAGCTTTGCGGCCCTCTGAGCCGCTGAATATGACACGTTGGCTTCTTTTCGCAAAAAGTTTCTCGCTGACCATAATAATCTAGCAGTAATCCTCTCTAATTTCCCTTCTGTCCAAACGTGAAGTCTCCGTTTAATATTTTTATCGCCGTAGCCCTGAACTTCGTCACAACCTTCCGAACAGCAGTCTTCGAAGGCTCTGCGAGTAACACTACAGGCTCGCTGTTAATAAAAGTACAGCAAATGAAAATTCTTTTTTGTGTGGTGAACCTTGCAGCCATACTTGTGTACGGCTAGATAAAAACTAACCATTCCCAACTATTCGTAGCTGTTGCAGCAAGCACACCTACTGGTCTGTATCTCTCGTCGCCTGTACTTAAAAGATTGGCTTGCCACTCCAGGCAGCCGGAATAATTGGGTGTGCTCAGACGAAATGCACAAAATATAGATAAGGCCTAGATTCCCAGCAGACTATTGACAGTAGTCAACATTCCTCAAATCTAGAATTTAAATCTTTTAAAAATTACCACCCAACGTGTTTACTGTAGTTATTCAAAGCACGGATCTTAGGCTGTTTCATGTTTAATTGTGGGGTATTTTAAAATAGAAAGAGTATAAATCAATTTCCCGTACTCTAGTGGAGCTGGAGAACAATATGCGGCAGAAGATATTCCCCACATCAAACGGGAATTAAAACGTGTAAACGCTAAATTACACAATACAACGCCTGTCTGTCAGCTGAAGAACATTTTCAGGATCTCCTGCGAAAAGGTAAGTTCTTTAATCACGATTTGCTGGATGAAAATACCATCAAGTGCTATGTTACGGTTTATACCTGCGCGCAATTTGCGAGCCGTGTTCTGTTGGCTAACGGAAGACGTGCGTCCTTGGTAGCTGGCCGAATGCCACACTTCTGCAAAAGTATCTCCCTGTACTATATTAATATCGCTTCTTGCCACTATAAGTTGTCATAAAATGTTCACATTTAAGTTAATACTAGCAGAAGTACCCATTCTTCGAACGGTCTTTGGTATTAATAACCAGATGTTATCAATTGAGCTACTGGTGCAATGTTTAGGGGCTTGGAACCTGATTTTTGGCAAAGAAAAATGATTAGTTAAAATGTGCTCTCAAACTAAATTTACCTAACGTGTTCTTTCTGGCGTGAAAATAAAATTGAAAACCTCGTAGACGAATCGCAATACACGTCACATATGAACTGACCCTAACCGTTGTGTCAAGTGCCCAACTACAGGAAGACCCCTTTTATAAATTATAAAGGCTTGTGGTGCATGAAAATTCAGTTTTTTAGCCTCCAATGGCCCAAATTCCTAAAATCAGCACAAAAAAAACAGTCTACTATTTCAAATCTGGATTTTTTGGAAATAATGTTGGTGTTTGGAGATATAATATACCTTCGCACGTGTAAATCGTGTGAAAAAATCTAGGGTACTCCTTGAACCCCTTAAGCGCATTGATGAATTTTACAGTTTTAGTTGGTTCCGTGATAACCTTATAGCCATTTGCAACCTTTCACAGAAATGTAATAAATGGAGTGGCATTACTTATTCCAGAAATAGATGGAAAGTTGGATGCCACCTCTTGAGATACTGTTGTCATGGTTAGTGGCTTGCATTCCTTCTTTAGTTTATTAAATGAAATTAGTTTTCTGGGAATATCTAAGAAACTGTTGGTTTTAGAGCCTTAAAATATAGTTTTCGGGGACCCTTTACGGCTCTTGAGGGGCACTGAGTTTTGTTTCGGACACCAAGGGTTTGAAAATGAGATTTGTCTCGTCGTTGTATGCCATAATAATGATAATAATTAAAAGAATATAAATAATAATAATATAATAATAATATAATAATATAGGGATAGGGATATAATAGACCTTCCGTACCATACCCGCACGTGTAAATCGCGTTAAAAATTCTCGAGTACCCCTTGACCCCTTAAGCGCATTATATGTATTGATGAATATTTCAGCTTAATTTGGATCCGTTATAACCTTATTGCCATTTGCACACCCTCACAGTAATGTAATAAATGGAATTGCATTGCGTCTTACAGAAATAGATGGACCTCTTAAATTCTGTTGCCATTGATACCGGCATGCATTCCTTCATTAATTTATTAAGTGAAATTAGTTTTTTGGGAATATCTCAAAAACTGTTGGTTTTAGGGCCTTAAAATGTGGTTTTCGGGGTCCTTTTAGGGCCTCCGAGTTTCGTTTCTCACATTGAAGGGCTGAAAATGAGCTTTGTCTCACCCTTCTACACTTATTTCAGCATGTATTTTAAGGGGGTAGGCCCCCTGTTATGAGAGATACGGAGAAGCGTTTCATCAATGATAAGTGTCGTGCCTCTGATGGATATCTGTATCAAATTTTACGTTAATCCACCCAGCCGTTCTCGAGTTATAAGGACATGAAAAATTGTCCACAGACAGACGAAAAAAATATTTTTGCGTGCATCCGTCACAAAACAGTCTGAAACGGACAAATATGTCAAATTTCCGTGGTGATGCAGAAAAAACAGACATTCATTTTTATATAATAGACCTTCCGGACCACACCCGCACGTGTAAATCGCATGAAAAAATTCTAGAGTACCCCTTGACCCCTTAAGCGCATTGTATGTATTGATGAATATTTCAGCTTAATTTGGATCCGTTATAACCTTATAGCCGTTTGCAAACCTTCACAGTAATGTAATAAATGGAATTGCATTGCGTCTTACAGAAATAGATGTACCTCTGAGATTCAGTTGCCATGGTTACTGGCATGCATTCTTTCATTAATTTATTAAGTGAAATTAGTTTTCTGGGAATATCTCAAAAACTGTTGGTTTTAGGGCCTTAAAATGTGGTTGCCCCCGAGTTTCATTTCTCACATTGAGGGGCTGAAAATGAGCTTTGTTTCACCCTTCTACGCCTACTTCAGCATGTATTTTAAGGGGGTAGGCCCCCTTTTATGAGAGGTACAGAGAAGAGTTACATCAATGATTGGTGTCGTGCCTCTGAAGGATATCTGTATCAAATTTTACGTTGATCCACTCAGCCGTTCTCGAGTTATAAGGACACAAAAAATTGTCCACAGACAAACAAACAAACAAACAAACAGACAGACAGACAGACAAAAAAATTATTTTTGCGCGCATCCATCATAAAACAGTCTAAAACGCGCAAATATCGCAAATTTCCGTGGAAATTCAGAAAAAACAGACACACTTTCATTTTTTTAATATATAGAGATGACCTTGAGTTTACTACACAAGAATGATTCCTCGCTTCTGTTTTTCAGTGTCTCTCTGAATTAGCATATGCCTCTTGAAACATACAGTTTGGGAGAACTTCTTGCCGCTATGGATTTATAAGTGTGTCTTCAAATGGTCTCCAAAATTAAACTTGGATTTAAATACGCCACATGAATTACGCCTTTCGCCGCTATGGATTCGCATGTGTTCCACCAAAGATTTTCATACGGTAAATTTGGCTATGCTTTTTTCGCCTCTATGGACTGCCATGTGTTTGTTCAAACTTCGTCTCATGGTAAACTTGGATTCACATACGCTGCAAGAAAATGGCATCTTGCCGCTATGGACGACCATGTGTTTGTTCAAACTTACTCTGTGTGTAAACTTGGATTCACATTCGCAGCAGGAAAAGGGCTTCTTGCCGCTATGGATGAGCATGTGTGTCTTCATATTTCCTCTCGACGTAAATTTGGATTCACATACTCCGCATGAAAACGGCTTTGCACCGCTATGGATGAGTATGTGTTTCTGCAGAACCCCTTTCGTAGTGAAGTTGGATTCACATACGCTGCACGAAAAGCGCTTCTCGCCACTATGGATGAGCATATGGACCTTTAAATTTGTTCTCTGGGTAAACTTCGATTCACATTCGCTGCATGGAAACGGCTTCTCTCCGCTATGGACGAGCATGTGCGTCTTCAAATAACTACTCCTGGAAAACCTGGATCCACATACGCTGCAAGAATAAGGCTTCTCGCCGCTATGGACGAGCATGTGTGCTTTCAAATATCCTCTCGTGGCAAACTTGGTATCACATACACTACATGAAAAAGGCTTTTCGCCGCTATGGATGAGCATATGGGTCTTCAAATTTACTCCCTGGGTAAACTTGGAATCACATTCGCTGCATGAAAATGGCTTCTCGCCGCTATGGACGAGCATGTGGCTCTTCAAACTTCCTTTCTGGGTAAACATCGATTCACATACGCTGCATGAAAAGGGCTTCTCGCTGCTGTGGATGAGCATGTGTGTCTTCATACCACCTCTCGAAGTAAACAGATTCACATACGCTACACGAATATGCCTTTTTACAGATACGACTAGCAATCTTCCTTACAGCATGATCCGGTGTATGTGGACATATCAGCCTGAAATAATTAGTAGTACCAGTTTAAAGTCCGCTACATTATCTCGGAGAAGAATAGTAGGATTTTAGAGATGTAAGAAGTAAAAATATAATTGGGACAACTTTCTTTAATACCGTTACCAGAAAACGTCTTAAAGAAGTACTGGTAACTGATTTCGTTTCCACTCATCAATAATATGTTGAACACACAGGTGTGTCTTGTCGGATATTTTGGATTCATAGATCTGACAGCTATCGTATCTTAGGCACCAATATCTTCCGATGAAAAGTCGTTAGATTTTCTACATGCCGGGTGCCGCAAAGGACAAGGTGCTCATTCGTCCACCCTTTACAACACTGCTTGGCCTTCGCAAATGTTCATGAAAATGAGTCTATTCTTAAGAATAATCGGGTGAGATTTCACAGAGGTGGCAAACTTGATGAGGGACAAGGATTCAATATCGTTGTTGTTTTTGTTTGTGTTATCAGTCATAAGACGCTTTCAATGCAGCATGCCATGTCTCCTAATCTTGATGCTATCAATTCATTCCTCTGTACAAAACTACCACATCCTACATCCGATGCAATGTACTTAATTCCGCTACCACGCCGAGACGTCTTCCTACGGAAGATATAACCTGCAGGCTAGAAGTTTCTATCCGTCATCTACCAGCCTTCGAAGCAGAATAAATTAGAAAAGAGGCCTCCCAGGACATCAAACTGGCCAGGCCCATAGATCAGACCCAGGTTATAAGGCGATCCCAAGGAACTCCAAAACCAAAATAGAGAAGACGAAGATCCGTCTAATTTAACGAGTCATTATTACACAAGAGAACTAGAAATCCCTAGAACCTCGCTACTAAAGAACGTTCTACGGCCTACCCAAAATACACAAGACAGGTATGCCTCTGAGTCAAATATTTAGCGCCATCGCGTCCCCAACTTGCTAAATATTGGAATCGGGTCCTGGATCCATTATTCCCTCCGCAACCCTCTCACTTCAGAAATTCCCAACGTTTCGTAGATATCATAGCGAGTATAAACTTCAGTTACGGTGATCTACTGGCAAGGCTCGATGTGGAGTCCTTATTTAACAAGGTTCCTGTACCTGACGCCGCACAGATAATCAGGTAATCGTCGATAAGCAGATGTTTCAACATATGGAGGAAGCAGCCATGGGATCCCCCTTCTCTCCATTATTGGCCAACATTTTCATGGCAAATTCGAAATAGGAGCTGTAAAGGAGAGCGCATTGAAACTACTGTGTGCGTTCAGATACGAAAACGAGATTTTTAGCCTATTTTCGCATGAAAAAATAGACTTATGAGATCACATTTTGTCCGTGGGTCTGTCTGTGTGTGCGTGTGTGTCCCTAATAACATCTGAGCTTCGAATTTTGTAACGTCTCACCAATCCAACATGGCGGATGTGCGAAATATTTCACCTGCATTCAATATCTCCGAAACTCTTACCGATATTCTCCTGGATTTTTTACGGTGATAAAGAGAACTTCTAGAAGTTCACCTACGTGACGTTTGAAAACCTGGTAACTACAAAACCAACATGGCGGCCAAGCGAAGTTGCGACTTTAAAATAGACGTTTCTTGTGATTTAACGACCAAATGAAATGAGAAATGGTACAGTATATGTGTATACACATTGTAATGCACCGATATCTAACTTCGTTCAATTGGTACCATAACCTCAAGATGGCGGCTATGTGAAATATTTCACCGGCATTCTATATCTGTGAAACTATTACCGGTATTACCCTGAAATATTGAAGGGAGATAAAGGGCACCTCTGGAAGTTCACAAGAGTTTAGTGCTTTTCAGTCGGTCAACACGAATGTACCCAAAAGAGATGGGTTATGCCCTAATCCTGAAATAAATTACATGAGATTAATAAAACACTAGGATGACCAGTTTCGATCGTCAAGCGATCATCATCAGATCCAATACACTTAGGCTATAAAATCTATGTTTGAAATACAGGTGAAAATATTTACAATATGTACAATTATTTAGTTGCAATATTGGTACTGCAACTGTCAGTGTATGCTAAATGCAGTATATATGTTAGGTGAAATGCTAAATGGTGATAGCTATCCGGAGATTGTACTTTAGAGAGATTATATGGTTGTAAACTATGGTTAAACTATAACATTTTTAGGCTAACTACTTATCTGATTGTCTTCCGTACTACAGCTATTCGCAGTTTTCGTGCTCACCTGAACTCGCTGTGCGGTCAACTGCGGTGGTTATCTTAACGACTGGTTTTTCCCTGCCTTCCCCCCCCCTGTCCCTACGTGCTGTGGGGAGTGATCGCGATGTGTTTATGTGAGGTGTTGCCAACCTAGATAAGATGTATGTTAATGACTGAGGTGGATCTACAACTATTAAAGACCGTGGATTAGTCCTCGCCACGCGTGGAGCATAACCCATTCGAACTAAGCGTTGACGGTCTTATGAGGACGTCCCGGCACCTTTAATACTGCCTCTAATATGGGCCTTGGTTTATTGCAGAAGAAAAGTACATCGTACACCTGATCCAGATAACATTTACCTATTAAAAACCCCCTAATTTCCCCCCTTTTTATCTAGCTTGGCTGTGTCGCTAAATTGTGTTTTGTTTCCGACAGGGTGTGTTTTTTAGTAGCGTGAAGAGGGGTGAGCTCTCCATGAACGTGTGTTCATTTAGATTGTTGGGATTGTTTCGTTTGGCTAGGTGTATCTCGATTGCTTCCTTTATGTCAAGAGCTCTGCCTTTCGATTCGTGATGGATTATTTTAAGGTCCGACTCTATGTTGGTAAAGCTATGCCCTGCGTCACACATATGTTCGCACACGGCTGAATGTGTTCCGTATCTTATCGCATTTCTATGTTCATTATAACGTGTGTCTACTCGCCTTCCACTCTGCCCGATGTAATTAGCTTGACAATCGGTGTCTTGGCACGTTATAGAATATACCCCTGACCTTGAATACGGGTCACGTTTATTTAGATTACTATTTAGGAGGTGCCTAGCGGTTGTGTTTTTCGTCGTGAAAGCTATCTTTATGCCTTGCTTTTTGAATAGGTTAGTGATTTTATATGTATTCGCATTCACATAGTTGAAACGCGCAAATTTTTTCTCATTACTGTCCGGTTTGGGAATCGTTTTATCTTTATTTTTATGTTTGGCTATAATTTGATTTATTTTGCTTGGCGAGAAGTTGTTTTCCTTTGCTATTTGCATAATAGTTCTTATTTCCTTATTATAGTTGTCTTTTGACATGGGTATGTTTAAAGCCCTGTGCACCATTGAATTGAAACCCGCTAGTTTGTGCGTACTGGGGTGATTAGACTGATTGTCGATTGCATGCGAGGTTTGTGTTGCTTTCCGGAATATGGAATATGAAAGGTCGTTGTCTTTACGTTCAATAGTTATATCGAGATAATTTATTTTCTGGTCTATTTCGGATTCCTTAGTGAATTTGATAGAATGGTGAAGGCTATTAATGGATTGGAGAATTGTTTCTTCGCTTGTTAGTTCAGTATCGTAGATGCAAATTACATCATCTACGTATCTTTTCCATATTACTATTCCCTTTGTTGAAGTATTTTCTAAGAACGCATTTTCTAGTGCATTGATGAAGATGTCAGCGATTAACCCACTTAGTGGCGATCCCATTGCTAGGCCTTCTCTCTGTGTGTATATTTTATTGTCGAATTGAAACACGTTTTGGGTGAGAACGACCCTCAGTAATCTCACAATCTCTTCAATTTCTTTTACCGAATTGTTGGATTTTAAGTTGTTTTCGATAGTGTTGATTGCTTCAATAATCGGAATATTGGTGTACATGTTAGTTACGTCGAAGGATACTAGCCTGAAGCTAGGTTTCATTTGTAGGGTGTTCAATGCTGTTACTAGTTCTGTTGTGTTCTTTACAGAGTTGTTTTTGTCGTTGGAAAGACGGCATTTTAAGATTTTTAGTAACTCTTTGCTGATTTTGTAATTAGGGGCATTCCTACAATTGACTATTGGTCTCATTGGGCATTCCTTTTTGTGTATTTTTGGTTGTCCCCTCAATGACGGTATTTTCGGGTTCATGTTTATTAGTTTTGATTTTTCGGCTTTGGTCAGTATGTATTCTGTTTCTTTTAGCGCACTTTTTATTTGTTTTTGGAATTTGTTGGTGGGGTCTTTTGTTAATTCCCTTGATTTCGTTGTTGTTTAGGAATTCGACTGTTTTTTCAATGTATTCTGTTTTGTTCAAAATTACTGTAGTGTTTCCCTTATCTGCTTTTGTGATGATTAAGTCATGTTCTTTTATTTTTTTGTTTCAACGACTTTATTTCTTTGATTTGTTTGTTGTTTTGAATGTTATTGCTATCGCCCTCTCGTTTGAGGGATTTTTTTTGGCTTCGTTGGTGGCGAGATTTTTGGTTAATTCCCTGTCTTCTGCTGGGAGCTTGTGACTGGCTATCTCAATATCTGTGATTAACTGTTTTATATTGTGGTTCGTGTGTGCGTCTGTGCAGTTGTATTTCAAACCTTTGTCTAACATATTCATTTCACCTTGAGAAAAGGTTACGTTCGTTCTGTTGTTTACTCTGCTGTGGAAATTGAATTCATTGTTATTCGTGTGTTGTTCGTTAGATTGATGGTTCTGTGTTTCTCCTAGTTTTCTTAATTTATTTTCTAGCGTTTCATGCTTCCTCGTTGCTCTGATTTTGATGGTGTCATGTAGGTGTTCGGTGAAGCTGTCCCATTGGGCTGCGTGCCAGAAATTACTTAGTTGCAATTGAATGTCGTATAATTGTTGGTTAATTTTTTGCTTTCTTATGTACGCAAATCTTAATTCGTTTTTTATCCAAAGCGCTTTGGCTTGTTTAGTTGAAATGATCGAGGCTGGTGTGTTCGGTACGGTTTTAATTGGTACGTAGGCTAGTATCCTTCGACGTAACTAACATGTACACCAATATTCCGATTATTGAAGCAATCAACACTATCGAAAACAACTTAAAATCCAACAATTCGGTAAAAGAAATTGAAGAGATTGTGAGATTACTGAGGGTCGTTCTCACCCAAAACGTGTTTCAATTCGACAATAAAATATACACACAGAGAGAAGGCCTAGCAATGGGATCGCCACTAAGTGGGTTAATCGCTGACATCTTCATCAATGCACTAGAAAATGCGTTCTTAGAAAATACTTCAACAAAGGGAATAGTAATATGGAAAAGATACGTAGATGATGTAATTTGCATCTACGATACTGAACTAACAAGCGAAGAAACAATTCTCCAATCCATTAATAGCCTTCACCATTCTATCAAATTCACTAAGGAATCCGAAATAGACCAGAAAATAAATTATCTCGATATAACTATTGAACGTAAAGACAACGACCTTTCATATTCCATATTCCGGAAAGCAACACAAACCTCGCATGCAATCGACAATCAGTCTAATCACCCCAGTACGCACAAACTAGCGGGTTTCAATTCAATGGTGCACAGGGCTTTAAACATACCCATGTCAAAAGACAACTATAATAAGGAAATAAGAACTATTATGCAAATAGCAAAGGAAAACAACTTCTCGCCAAGCAAAATAAATCAAATTATAGCCAAACATAAAAATAAAGATAAAACGATTCCCAAACCGGACAGTAATGAGAAAAAATTTGCGCGTTTCAACTATGTGAATGCGAATACATATAAAATCACTAACCTATTCAAAAAGCAAGGCATAAAGATAGCTTTCACGACGAAAAACACAACCACTAGGCACCTCCTAAATAGTAATCTAAATAAACGTGACCCGTATTCAAGGTCAGGGGTATATTCTATAACGTGCCAAGACACCGATTGTCAAGCTAATTACATCGGGCAGAGTGGAAGGCGAGTAGACACACGTTATAATGAACATAGAAATGCGATAAGATACGGAACACATTCAGCCGTGTGCGAACATATGTGTGACGCAGGGCATAGCTTTACCAACATAGAGTCGGACCTTAAAATAATCCATCACGAATCGAAAGGCAGAGCTCTTGACATAAAGGAAGCAATCGAGATACACCTAGCCAAACGAAACAATCCCAACAATCTAAATGAACACACGTTCATGGAGAGCTCACCCCTCTTCACGCTACTAAAAAACACACCCTGTCGGAAACAAAACACAATTTAGCGACACAGCCAAGCTAGATAAAAAGGGGGGAAATTAGGGGGTTTTTAATAGGTAAATGTTATCTGGATCAGGTGTACGATGTACTTTTCTTCTGCAATAAACCAAGGCCCATATTAGAGGCAGTATTAAAGGTGCCGGGACGTCCTCATAAGACCGTCAACGCTTAGTTCGAATGGGTTATGCTCCACGCGTGGCGAGGACTAATCCACGGTCTTTAATAGTTGTAGATCCACCTCATTCATTAACATACATCTTATCTAGGTTGGCAACACCTCACATAAACACATCGCGATCACTCCCCACAGCACGTAGGGACAGGGGGGGGGAAGGCAGGGAAAAACCAGTCGTTAAGATAACCACCGCAGTTGACCGCACAGCGAGTTCAGGTGAGCACGAAAACTGCGAATAGCTGTAGTACGGAAGACAATCAGATAAGTAGTTAGCCTAAAAATTTTATAGTTTAACCATAGTTTACAACCATATAATCTCTCTAAAGTACAATCTCCGGATAGCTATCACCATTTAGCATTTCACCTAACATATATACTGCATTTAGCATACACTGACAGTTGCAGTACCAATATTGCAACTAAATAATTGTACATATTGTAAATATTTTCACCTGTATTTCAAACATAGATTTTATAGCCTAAGTGTATTGGATCTGATGATGATCGCTTGACGATCGAAACTGGTCATCCTAGTGTTTTATTAATCTCATGTAATTTATTTCAGGATTAGGGCATAACCCATCTCTTTTGGGTACATTCGTGTTGACCGACTGAAAAGCACTAAACTCTTGTTTACTAAGGCAACACTGAAAATATGGCTTCAAACACCACAATGTCTGGAAGTTCATCTATACGACTTTCAAAAACCGGTTAACTACAAAACGAACATGGCGGCCAAGCGAAGTTGAAAGTTTTAAATAGACCTTACTCGCGCTTTAATGATCCAAACGGAATGAAACTTGTTACAGGAAATGTTTATACACGTTGAAATGCACTTGTATCTAATTTAGTTCAATTGTTTTCATAACCTCAAGATAGCGGCTTTGCGAATTTAAAATTATTATTTTTTATTTCTTGTTTCGTGATCACACGATCGAAGTGAAAGTTTGAATAATGAACCTACGCAATAATTTTCCTTTAATAGTACATGATTATATGGCCTATACATATAACAATCCAACATGGCGGCCATCTGAAATATTTGGAAGGCTCTGAATATCTACGAATCTATTATAGCTATCAAATTGAATTTTTATGTTCATACGGTCTGTGAACATAATTTCACCTATAGGACTTTCAATAACCTGGTGATCACAAATCCAACATGGCGACGACTCGAAGTATAAATATTCACATGGTCGTATCTCGCAATTTAACCATCCAAGTACAGGGACACTTGGTGGAGTAAATCCTTATACAAATGTTAATCCATTGGCATCTAATTTTTTTCAATTGTTTCAATAAGCAAAAGATGGCAGCTGTGCGACATTTTAAAATCTAATCACGGGATTGAAGTTTCACTGTTACACGTACACAATAATATTCGTGTAACAGTACATAACTCTAGCACCTGCATACATAAAAATCCAACATGGCGACCATCCGAAATATTTATTCGGTTCTCAATATCTACGAATCTATTACAGCAATAAAACTGAAATTTTGTATGTTGATAGTGGCAATTAACGTAAGTAGGATATATGAAAATAGGCTTTAGTTCTTCATAGAACTACTTGTTTGATTTGGGAACATGGACGCAAGTCACTTCAGGACTTCCTAGCCTTCATGTGCTCCAGACATCTGTGCATCAAATTTACAATGGAAGTAGATGAAAATAATCCACTGGCCTTAGTAGACGTTCTGGTCTATAAACGAACAGACAACACGCTCGAACACAGGGGCTCTAGGAAAGGCATTCATTCAGATCGGTACCTACATGGAAACACAAGCCATCCTCCGTCGCAGAAGGACATGGTAGCTAGGACACTCCTCAATAGAGCCAACAGCATTTGCGATAAGGATGGTGAAAAAGAACGAGTTTGGAATATACTCCTAGCTAATGGATACACAATGGACAGAGGTTCATACGGAATGAAGAACAAAGCCGAAGAACTCCTGAAAGAACGAAGATCGACCCCACCATGAATCCTTTATGTCTAATATAAATAAGGGGTGACAAATAGAATCGTCAAGTTGCTAAGGGAACACAACGTGACGACGGTTAAGCAACCACTGAACAAGTTGACACAAGAGATAAAGTAGCCGAAACCAGGACGCAGAAGTTTACCAAGCGCTTTGTTCCTGTGGAGAATTATTCATCGGGTATACAAAAAGTCGCATTTCCATTTGGATATCAGAGTACATTCGAGACAAACAACAAATAAACTACAGATCTGCAATAGTTGAACATAATGAGAGGATAACAAAAGAGACATTAGAGACCTTGAAGAATCCTATAATTTCAATCGCGATGACAGATTCAGGCTTAGCAATACATAGAGAGTGCTCTAAGCGCTAGGGCTCTGGCCAATCAGGGAGCAGCATGAGGTAAATGCCTATCAAACAATGCCTGACTGACAACCAACTGTTAAACTCAGCAATGTTTCTAGGTTTATGCCGTGTCTTGTGTGGTGTTTCGTCCAGGAACACTAAGCTGGCTCATCAGCGGGCTCTTGGTGTTCCGCGCCTGGACCCCCACAGGGACCTCTCCCATCACCAACACTCCCCGGATGCTGTCGTCCTTAATGAGACCTTTCTTCTTCCTTCCCAACAGCTACACCTACCTCCGTACCCTGCCTACCGGGCTGATCATCTACATTTCGCAGCTCGAGGAGGTGTGGCTGTTGGACTCCATCGGAATCTTGCCGTCACTTAGCGTCACTATAATTTCCCTCACCACTTCTCCGAGGATTCGATTTTAAAAGTCTTTGCCCCGTCCAAAACTTTTACCATAGTTACTCTCTATCTCCCCCTCATACCCCTCCTCTTAATGACTTTCTCACGTATATTATCCACACCTTCTTGTCCGATATTAATATTAATTCTTATTATGTCCCCTCCCCAACTCGTCCCATCTCCAACTCTATTCCCGATCTTCTTCTGATGTCTCCCACGCTTTGTGTTACTCCCATCGTCCTTTCATTGGCAGTGATCATGTGCCGGCCCTTATCACCATCCCCTATATCTTCCCCCATTCCACTGCCCCACACCGACCTTCCCCTTCCCGCTGCTTTACCCAAACCGATTATCCCGCTTACCGCGCTACCATCACCTCACGTCTCACTCATCCTACCCCTCCCATTTCCCTTCCTATCCATCATGCCCTTGTTACTGAAACTGCTATTCTCACCATTGATCGTCTCCATAACCCTCGTCGCTCGTTCCATTCTACCAAACCTCCTATCCTACCAAAAGCCCGTCGTCTCCTCCAACTCGCTCATGATTACTATCGCTCCTATGTTCGCACCCGTGATCCCGATTATCTTCGCCAATATCGTGTCCACCTCCACCATGCAATATCTTTCATCAAAGCCATTAAACGTTCCTAATGGAACGAATGCCAACGGCCTAGCCGTGTTGAAACACCGGATCCCATGAGAACTCCGCAGTTAAGCAACATTGGGCACAGTCGGAACTTGGATGGTATGCCTGTTCTAGGCACTGCGCGCTGTTGGCCAACATAAGGAGAAGCGGAAAGGCATTGGCCACCCTACCGCAAGTAAACTCCGGCTGGGGTAGCCTCTTCGGAGCTTCGGACATGCCTTCGGGCAGAATACCAATTATTTATTTATTATTTTATTGGAACAATGCCTGTACCAAACTCTCCCAAACACCTAATCCTTCCCAATTCCGGCCCTCCTTTTGTCGCCTCACCAAAACCCAACCCCCTCGACCCCCTCACCAACTGTCGTCCCTCCCACTGATCTTGCAAAAGCCGACCTCTTTGCAGCTCATTTGTATACCGTATTCTCCCTTGTCCCCAACCGCAAATTTATTCAGCCCGACTCCCCTGTTCTCCACCACCTTGGCAGTTGGCAGTCAAAGTGAAAGGTTGTGTTTTTCCCGAGCTCTCAGGTGTGCTGAAATGGGTTGTTCTCTGGAGTGTTATCGCGCGAGGATCGGACTGTGGTATGTGAAGGGTAGTCGGGATTTCCGGTGTTTGTGTGTGCGTATGGGCCCTAGTAACTTGTGATTCATAGCCCTAGTGATAGCTGCGTTGTTAGTTATTGGTGAAGTGGAAGTGAATCCAGGCCCTGTTACTCCAAATATGAATCAGGCAAATGATCCAGTGGCAGCTTTAATGTGTTCGTCGTGCAGTAAAACATTGAAGAACGGTGTTCAGTGTGGTCTATGTGAGAAATGGTTTCACTTCGGCTGTATTAAGGTCAAGAAGGAGGAATGTGATGTCGGAAATTGGTTTTGTAAAGTATGTGATACGCCGGACTGTTTGAGGGTGCAAATCAAAGCAAGAGATCAAATAATACAGGAAATTAGAACAAAGCTTCGTGAATCAGAGGAAACGGTGAAGGATGTGACTGAACGGCTTTCTACTGGGATCAGTGTGGAAGAAGGCGTGCAGGAGCAAACTGAGGATGACGTCATCATAATGGGTGATTCTATGATACGATGGAGTGCGAATATCTCGAGGAAATCAGGTGCGAAAGTGCGGTGTTATCCGGGGATTAAAATTGACCAGCTTACCCAACAAGTGGAAGAAGCAAATGTAGAGGACTGTGACAAAGTTAAAGTGTTGTTGCTCCATGTTGGGACGAACGATTTGAAGAAGAGGGCTACAGCTGATTACATCATGGGGGAGCTCTACGAACTAGGCAGAAAAGCTAAAAGCAAGTTTGGAAATGCAAAAATTATAATGAGTGGCATTGTTCGGCGGGGATATGTTCCATTAAGGCGAGTTAAGACTGTAAATGACCGCATGGATTGGGTTTGTGCACAACTGGGATTAGTGTACGTGGATGCTGACTGCTGGATTGGTGGCCGTGACTTCGCCCGAGACGGGCTGCATTTAAATCGACGGGGCGCTTTTAACCTAGGGAGCCTACATGACAGGGTCATCGGTTCGTGCCGGCCATTGTGAGGAGGAGCAGGTCCAGAGGTTGCCAGCCGACGGGAACAGAAGGAGCTACTTCAGGATATTTGCTGCGGAGGTAAGACTCTAAGATTACTGCAGGTTAATTGTCAGAGTTTAGGAAATAAATTAATTGAATTTTGGAATCTTGTATAGACGTATTCTCCGGACATTGTCATTGCTACTGAATCTTGGTTATATGAGGATATAAATAGTATTGAAATAATTCAAGGTACCTACGAAATGTACAGAAGGGATCGGGGGAAGCGAGGTGGCGGGCTATTTATTTGTGTGCGCAAAAATATAGCTAGTTTCTTAAAGTGGGCTGATACGGATCATGAAATGTTATGTGTACAAATTTCGGATAAAGGGAATACATTCGCTCTTCAGGTAATAGGGGCGTATAGGGCACCGAAAGATAACATTTCGCTTCTCGACACACTGTATGATAAAATTTGTACGGGAAATGCTATGAAAAAGAGCATAATAATTGCCGGAGATTTAAACCTCCCCAAAGTAGACTGGTCTGGTGAGTCAACTAGCTGTGGTCAAGCTCAGAACGCTGCAAACAAATTCTTAAGGGAGGGAGATTTTCCCAAGTAGTTGACTTCCCAACTAGAGGCAATAATACCTTAGATGTTTATCTCGTAAGGCCTGTAGAGCTGTATATAAACTGTCTGAAAGTACCAGGAATTAGTGACAATTCTGGGGTTGAATTAAATATTAGATACGGTGACATTACAAAATTAGACTCTGATGTAGCAAATAAAATCATGTTCCAGTATCGCAGGGCGGATCAGGGCAAATTTCAGGGGTATTTGAATGAGCTATTTGTAGGATGGGCATCAGAAGGAAATCACATTAATATCCTGTGGACTAACTTTTTGAATATTTTAAATGGCGCTATTGATAAATTTGTTCCATTTAAATTACTGAAACAAAACCCAGATCCTGAGTATTACACATGGGAAATCAGGAGTCTTGAACGGAAAATTAGGAAATTATATAATAAAAGACATGATAGTGACAAGTATATGTTGAAATTTAAGTCCTTATCAAGAGAGCTCGTCTTAAAAAAGAGGTCTGCTCATGACAATTATATGCAAGGTTTAATTGGTTCGGAGGGCGATGGGTCAAAAGAAAATTACAGTTAGGTTAGGAGAAGAAAGGGAAATTCAAATAATTTGTCGATGATAATGTCCGGTGACGGTAAATTACTTACTGAGAAGCAAGCCAGTGCTAATGAATTCAATGCCTTTTATGGTAGTGTGTTCAATAAACCCAATAGCTGTGTGTTGGACCTTAACGGTGAATCAGGGGCTCCACTTCTCCAAATAAACCAGTCAGCAATTGTAAAGCTAATACAAAAATTACGTTACAATATATCGAAGGGTCCTGATAATATTGTTAGTGAAGTACTTAAACTAGGAGGTAGGGCCGTGGCACGATACTTAGAGGTGATGTTTAATGTGTCCATAAACAATGCGCAAATTCCGGAGGACTGGAAAAGAGCTACGGTAGTCCCAATATTTAAGGGAGTGAGCAGACTTGAATTGGGCAACTACAGGCCGGTTAGGCTTACGTCCATCGTTTGTAAACAAATGGGGCATCTCATTTGCGGCTACTTGAGGGAACAGTGGGAAACATTATCATGGTTTAATGATAGGCAACATGGATTTCGGAAAGGTTACTCATGCGAGATTCAGATGCTATCACTTTTTCAAGATATTAGGGAATCGTTAGACGATGGAGTTTCAGTCGACGCCGTAGTTATAGATTTTGCGAAGGCATTTGATGTCGTGCCGCATGACATGCTACTCCATAAATTAGCTTCGACGAAGATTGATAGAAGAGTAATTTTATGGATCCAAGAATTTTTGACGGGTCGTTCCTAGAAAGTGAGAATTGAAGGCCGATTCTGGGATGAAATTACCGTACCGTCGGGTATCCCAAAGGGCAGCGTAATCGGAACTTTGTTATTTTTGGCGTTTATAAATGACTTACCAAATGGGATTCGCAGTGACTGTCGATTGTTTGCGGATGATTGTTTAATATATCGAAAGATACATGACTCACAAGACAATGCAGTACTTCAAGATGACCTGAACCTGGTCTATAAGTGGGCGATTGAAAATAAAATGAAAATAAACACAAGAAAATGTAGTCTAATAAAAATAGGGAAAGTGCGAAGGTAAGATTTTCAATATAACATTGGCTCGGAAATACTTGTAGAAGAAGATTCTTGCAAATATTTGGGCGTTCACGTAAGAAATGATATGAAATGGAGTAGTCATATAGGATGTGTAGTTTCTAAAACTTACAAATCCCTGCACTTTGTAATGAGGGTATTAAAAGGAAGTAGTGCCTCTGCTAAAGAATTAGGATATTTGTCACTTGTAAGACCTATTCTGGAATACGCCTCGGCGGTTTGGGATCCATATCAAGTAGGGCTCATAAATGAGTTGGAAATGGTACAAAGAAAGGCCGCTAGATTTGTGCTCAGTGACTTTAATCCCAGGAGCAGTGTGAGGCGTATGTTAAAGAAACTTGGGTGGGATTCACTTGAGGCTAGGAGGATGAAATCTAGATTCTGCGCTAGGTACAACGCGTATACAAATCAACCAGCATGGGGTGAGCTTAGCAAACGTATGGAAAAGCCTACTTACATGGGTAGGAGCGATCACCCTTTCAAAGTTTAGGGCCGACCACAGCGAACAAATTATGGTAAATATTCTTTCGTAAACCGTGCTATTGATAATTGGAACTCTCTACCTGCCGCAGTCTTAGAGTCTTTTCCCAAACATATAGGTGTATTTAAGAAAAGACTGACTATTTGTGTAAATACTCCAGTTTAATTGTTAGTGAATTGTTATGTACAACTATTTATTTGTTATGTATATCTAATTTGCCACCGGGGGACACACCCCCAATTGCAAATAAACGAATAGAACCTAAATGCATCAGTAGTGATTATTGGACAGTTCTGGCACCTCCTCCTCCGCACCCTCCTCAAAAGATGGCGACCACCTTATATGTCGTGAACCAATAAGGCTAGAGACTTATTACGAGGTGTCAAATTACGCAGGCGGACACCCCCTTCCCTATGGACAACTTATTTCCACCCCAATTTAAAACCTACCCATACTAGCGGGTAAAATAGCAATTTTTAGGTAAATATGGCTTTCCATGTGCAACATGCATGAGGTTCGATACCAGTATGAAATTAAACGTTGTTCCACATGAAAAACATGTACAGTCCTGGATGCCAATATGATTTACCATTTTTGTTTTTTGATTTTACGCATGCACACTTGTTTTTTTTTTTGTAAGAGGTCTTTTTGAATAATAATTTATAGATAAGTTATTTAAAAAACAATAACCAAAAGACCCAAAACTAATAGGTCATTGGCTTTTTAATATCTCATGAACCAATAAGGCTAGGGACTTGTATGAGGAGTTGTTTGACTTGGGGTGACAACCTGTTTTTAATGTATTATTCATTTTTCTCAAAAGGGCCTAACTACACTTTTGTTAATATCTCACTAACTAATAATCAGAGAGGGTGAAATGAGGTGTCATAGGACTTAGGATGGCCAACCCTTTCCCATGGCCAACTAATTTACCCAAAAGACCCAAAGCAACATGGTCATCGACCTAAGATTTTATAAACTAATCATCGGAGAGGATCGAATGACGTGTCATAGGACTCAGGATGGTTAACCCTTTTCCATTGCCAACGAATTTACCCAAAAGACACAAAACAGAAAGGTCATTGACCTAAGATTTTATGAACTAATCATCGGAGAGGGTCAAGTGATGTGTCATAGGACTCAGGATGGCCAACCCTTTTCCATGGCCATTGAATTTACCCAAAAGACTCAAAACAGCAAGGTCATCAACCTAAGAGTTTATAAACTTATCATTACAGTGGGGCAAGTGAGGTCTCATAGGACTTAGAATGGCTAAACCTTTCCCATGACCATTGAATTTACACCAAAAATCCAAAAAAGCTAGTTTATTGACCTGATATTTTATAAACTAATAATCGGATATCGATATGTGAGGTATCATAGGACATAGAATGGTCAACCCTTTCCCATGGTCAATGAATTTACCCAAAATACCCAATATATCAGGGTCATCGACTTGAGATATTATAAACTAATAATCGGATACGGACATGTGTTATGTTTACCCTGAGTGATGAAACATATCTAGGTAGAGAAATAATTATTGTAGGCTACATGTATGGTGACAGACAAGTATTTCACCATTGGAACTTGTTTTCATATCAAACTGCAGTACAGAAAGAGAGTATAGGATGCAGGCATGGATTAATAAATGACAAACGGGGTACACAAAATCTGATTTACTGATTCAAGAATTAAGAGTAGACTATCTGTAATTGATTGGTTAAAGAGGATCGCTAAAACACAAAATGGTGACTACATCGAACTAAACTGAACAAAGCTGAATCAAATCCAACTAAACCGAACTAAACCGAACCAAACCTAATCGAAAACAAGCCAAGGGTTTAAGTGTAAAACTTGTGGGTGGATGTGGTCATTGGTGATGTCAAAAAGGAAAGGGATAGCGCTCTACCTCTATAGAGGGTAAGGTAAAGCTAGTGCATGGTGCTAATGCACATGAACCACACACAACTATCATATGCTGTTTTTATGGGTTGACTGTTACAATTTGCTCAGTGGTTACTGGGACGAGATGGTCGCTATACACAACAAGCATTAAGGACATGAGGCTAATAAACTATACACACACACTCGCTTGTTCTAAACTAAACTGTCTTGATGGCAGTGCTCACACAGAAAGCAAAAGATAGAAATGCTTGGCTAACAGAAATACAATTATTTTCGGTTATCTAATGTTAACAGCCAACCAATTTGTGCTACAGTGGCGAGCACATGTGCCTCTTGCACTGGAGATCCTAACTCGATTTCCAACTGTGAGGCCTAGAACGAATCAAACTAAGAAAGAAGGGCAATATGGCGCAGTGGTTAAGCTGTTGGCCTTTGGCAAAAGTAGACTAGGGTTTGATTTCAGGTTAATGTGCATGCATCTTATATATGTATAAGGATAATCGTTTGTTGGTCTTTTGTGCGTTCATTAACCATTCATCCGATTGCGATCAGACTTTGGTGAGTTGTTGCGCACACTTCCGAAATCATTATAGGCATATTTAATCCAATTTACAAGAGATAGCGCGCGAGTAGCATAACAAATGAGTGTTGGCGATGCGTTCATATAGTCCAAAATTCATCCGATTGCGACCAAATATGGTGGGTTGTTTAGCACACTTCCGGGATGGTTATAGGCATAGTTAATCAAATTTACAATAGATAGCGCGCGTGTAGTTTAAACAAATGAGTGTTGGCTATGAGATCATACACAATTCATCCGATTGCGATCACATGTTGGTGAGTTGTAGAGCACACTTCCTGGAAAGTTAAAGGCATAGTAAATCCAATTTACAATAGATGGCGCGCGAGTAGCTTCAACAAAATGGCGTGCGATTCGTTTCAACACAGACCACCTGCGTACATATAGGATTCATCCCATTGCGATTAAGCTTGAGTGAGATGTTGTGTACACTCCAGGGAAGGTTTCTGGCCAAGTAAATCCATTTCACAGTAGGTAGCGCAACAATAAATTTTAAAAATGAGTGAGTGCGCACGATACGTTTAAACAAAATTCCGTATGCGTTCATATCCCATTTCTCCGATTGCGATGAAACTTCGGTGAAGTGTTTTGCACGCTCCTGCGAATGTTTCTAAATTAGTTAATCCATTTTTCGACAGTTTTTTGCAGTTAACGCAAATTGAAAAAATATGTTTCCAAAAGGTTTTTAAGAAACATAATTACAACGCCAAAACTTTCTTTGATTGGCATTGCAACGCAAGCCGGGTAGAGCTAGTAAACATATAAAAAAGCAGAGATAATTTTTAAAACCGACTACACTTGTCTCTTTCCAAATTATTACTTGGATTACAAATACGAAGGTGGACTGGGTGTGATATACAGTTAACACTAAACTGTAAGGTAGCCAAAGAAAAAAAAGGCGTAGGTAGAGCAGTGGTAGAACCGCTATGTGTTGAGAACTACCAAGCCGTTTTATGAACTGACAAAGCTATGTCCCATAAAAAGTGCAGGATACAATCCAGCAACCAAAATTTGCATCTTGTGGAACAGAGAAAATACACTTTTCCCTTGATGGATAACAAACGTGTGCAGACGAATAACCTACGCATTAGCCTACCATGGGGTTATAACCACGAGGTTTGATTTTTATATTTTATTGTTTAGAGACATGGCTTTTTGTAACCGGTAGATTTAGTACATTTAGTATTTTGTAAATATTTATTTTTGTAATTGCAAATAGTCAATTTTTTGTAAATAATGGAAACTATTTTTTTGTAATGGTAAATGTTAAATGTATAACTAAAAGTTCATTGGGATGAGTGTGCATGTCAATGATGTTTTTGGGGATAAATAGAGTAGTTGTGTTTGTTCTCAAAGGCAGGCATGGTTGTGTGAATGTATGACTACACAGAAAGAGGGAGCGGAGGGTGTAAAACAACCTTACCTGCAGTAGTAGTAGTAGTCCTCTTAAGTTTTGCAAACACATAGACAGACTGTACCATTGCCATGGTACACCACTTAAAAAACTTATAATGAAAAAAGCATGTTTCGCAAATATGAACTTTTGACATATTTTACAAAATATTTTACAAAATAAAAATTAAATGTGTAAACAACAAATTGGAAAATCCATGTTTCCATATTATGAAATTCAAAAACTTCAAACTGACATTTAAAAAAATGCAAATGGAAAATTGACAATTTAAAATGTGAAAATGAACAAATGGCTATCAATATTTTAAGAAAAAAAACATGGTGCTGTATTGTTGAGGTGTGAATCAAACCCTCTCTATTTATTTGGACCACCCGTGACTGAGTAAACTTGTCTTAGTCCTCATACCACTTTTAAAATTTTATGTTAAAGCTAGGAATAGAACCCAAGAGCTTGTAGGGGAGACCGAGGTCAGAATATGTTAAACAAATAGCCTTGAATGTAGGATGTGCTAGCTATATGGAGATGAAACGATTAGCTCGGGACAGGGAGGCATTGAGATCTGCATCATACCAGTCAAAAGACTAAAGACTCAAACAACAACATGTAAGCTCACCAAAATAATGTTGTGTAACGGTAAATGTTAGTAACGAACAGTAATGCATTACTAAAACCCATGACACGATACCTATGAGCTTTTCTAAATTTATTTTGAAATGCCTTTAACCCTATATTAAACACCCTTTTCACAAGACTCATAACTGCAATGAAATGGTAAAACAACACAAAATCTATATTTCAAAACAAACAAGTCGTCTAATCAATTCATACTGGAAAAAGTTTTACAAACACTCAAGTCCACAAGCCTAATTAAATTAGTAACTGTCAGGTTGACCGACTGGTTAAGGTGTTTGACTTACGATCAAATTTCCTGTACAAGGAAGCAAGGTTTCGAATCCCCTACCTGACATAACTATTGCCTTAACATGGCTTGGCCACACTGTATTATTATGATACTCGGTACACAAACCATAGATAGAGTATATTGTTTCTGAACATAGTCAGAGACTGTTGATGGTTAACAATTGCATTAATAGTGGGACATGGGGATAGCAATTAAGAAAAACAGACAATACCCATACAATATTTTTATTCATTTAGGTTTTTTTACAAAAGTTACACACTGAATACAACTTTTTATCTCTTTACCATTGTTTGATATAGATTTTAAATACAACGCTTGTTGTGGATCCTTTTATAAATTTTTCCAGGTACTCTTGTTCTTAAAAACTGGGGAAGCCGCAATGTTTTATAGACACAAAACCCTCATCCTCTTCTTTTTCATCAGCATCATTATCATCATCATCATTATAAATATTATCATCATAATTATTATAGTCATTGTCACCATCATTATCATCATCATCCTCAACATCACTAATAAATAATATCGTATGGCCTCGGGTGCCTGGTGCAAGCTTTGTTAATTGACACCCAGAGGGTAGCTTGCATGTCGAATTTCGTCGTTCCTTTGAACGCTATGTAAGTCAAGGAGGTTAGATATTTAAACTCCTTGACACTACAGCGCTTTCAAGTAGAGAATGGAGGAACTTTGTGTTGGCGGAAAATCCCGAGATCAATTTTGCCATTGAACACGGCCTACTGAATTCAAATGGGTTCTTTAACATGCCAACAACATATGACATGAGTGTCGTGATTTCTGTCGTCTTTCAAAAATCACTTACCACGGTCAGGGGGCGAACCTGCAATCTTGGGGTTGGTAGTCCGACAATATAACCACTCACCCACCGTGGCAAGCCTCAAAATCACTAGAACTATCCAATTCATTTTGTTCCTTTTCAACAAGGACCTCTTGTAGAGTCTGTGTTGCTTTTGATAGTGTTAAGGTTTTTTGAACGTTGACAACTGTCCTAACAAGACTTTTTGAGGAGATGATGAATGCATTTCAACGAACAATGCACTATCCTGAGCAGCAATATAATTTTCTTGAACTCGCTTTTTAGCATTTTCATGATATTTTGTTGACGCGATACAGGTGCACACGCCTATGGCGTGTGCGTGCGTGGTAACATACGATTACGAAAGCAAAACATGAACTCACTTGTCTGTTGTATGAGTATCACTTTAGTAGTGGCATCACGCAGCAAAAGATGTTAACTTACACAATCCATCATTATGGTAAGCTCTTTTCCTTATCATTATGGAAAGCATAAGCATAAAATGTTATAGTGGTTCTGGTAACTTATAAGCTAGAGTGTAATAGATATGATTTTTTGTTTGTTTATAGGCTACTACAATAAATATTCTCAATGCTATGGGGCAAGCCTGCGGATCAGAGATAAGAAATCTGGGTGAATTACCAACGCATACTCCATTCCGCATTATCAACATTCAAAAAGTGTACACAATGTATGGTGAACGTGTACTATGTGTTAGTGACAATTTTCAGACATTTCTTCCTGCACAGTTTAATGATATGCCAAAAAGTGTGTTCGAGGATGTAAATCGTGGTGTACATTCTCTATATCTAATTTATGAGGGTATAAGAACAATAAATGTATTGTACGTTTTCACGAATAAAAAACTCTCATGCTGAATAATAATCAATACTGTTTTATATCTTACTACCCCCACCCCCCAGTGTTTTTGTCAGTTCAGGGCCTCCTTTGGTTAGGTTAGGCTAGGTTTAGTTAAGCTACGGACGCCATCTTGTTAGGTTAGGCTAAGCCATCAACACAGGCCACCAACATAAGCCATCAACATAAACCACCGACATAAGCCATCGACATAAGCCATCAACATAAGCCATCAACATAAGCCACCTACATACGCCACCAACATAAGCCCCTAACACAAGCCACCAACATAAGCCATGAATATAAGCCTATATAAAACGTCAAAACAAAATCACTCTTTCACCAGAATTGTTCCGACCTTTGTAGTAGGTAGATCAACATTACAAGTCAGTTACTATATCCAATAAAGGTAAACCACGTGCACTGTACTGTACCATGGCTACTCTTTAACTATAAGTGGCAAAATATAAATGGAATCATATTTTGGCAGTGCTCAATGTAAAGAACAACAAAATGTCTGGGTCATCTAAAAAGTAAATATGGTAAGGTCTTAAGTGTGGGTAATCATCAATGCAGAGTACCAGATAAAACACTGTTGCTGTCAACAAAATATCATGAAAATGCTAAAAAGCGAGTTCAAGAAAATGATATTGTTGCTCAAGATTGTTTGTTGAAAAACATTTATCATCTCCTCAAAAAGTCATATTAAGACAGTTGTCAACATTCAAAAAACCCTTAACTCTATCGAAAGCAACACAGCCTCTTCAAGAGGTCTCTGTTGAGAAGGAACAAAAGGAATTGGGTAGTTCTAGTGATGTTGAGGATGATGATGTTGATAATGATGGTGACAATGACTATAGTAATTATGATGATAATATTTATAATGATGATGATGAAAAAGAAGAGGATGAGGGTTTTATGTCTATAAATCCATTGCGGATTCTCTAGTTTTTAAGAACAAGAGTACCTGGAAAAAGTTATAAACGGATCCACAACAAGCGTTGTGTTAAAAATCTATATCAAACAATGGTAAAGAGATTAAAAAAATTGTATTCGGCGTGTAACTATTGTAAAAAAAACTAAATGAATAAAAATATTGTATGGGTATTGTCTGTTTTTCTTAATTGCTATCCCCATGTCCCACTATTAATGCAAATGTTAACCATCAACAGTCTCCGACTATGTTTAGAAACAATACACTCTATCTATGGTTTGTGTACCGAGTATCATAATAATACAGTGTGGCCAAGCCATGTTAAGGCAATAGTTATGGCAGGTAAGGGCTTCGAATCCCAGCTTCCTTGTACAGGAAATTTGATCTTATGTCAAACACCTTAACCACTCGGTCAACCTGATAGTTACTAATTTAATTAGGCTTGTGGACTTGAGTGTTTACAAAACGTTTTCCAGTATACATTCACTAAACCACTTGCTTGTTTTGAAATATAGATTTTGTTTTGTTTTACCATTATATTTCAGTTATGAGTCTTGTGAACTCGGTGTTTAATATAGGGTTAAAGGCATTTTAAAATAATTTTAGAAAAACTCTTAGGTATCGTGTCATGCATGGGTTTTAGTTATGCATTACTGTTCGTTGACTAACATTTACCGTTGCACAACATTATTTTGATGAGTTCTACATGTTGCTGTTTGAGTTTTTAATCTTTTGACTGGTTTGATGCAGATATCCACGCCTCCCTGTCCGAGCTAATCGTTTCATCTCTATATAGCTATCTGTTTAACATATTCTAACCTTGCTCTCCCCTACAAGCTCTTGGGTTCAATTCCTAGCTTTAACACAACATTTTAAAGTGGTATGAGGACTAAAACAAGTCTACTCAGTCTCGGGTGGTCCAAATAAGTAGAGAGGGTTTGATTCACACCTCAAAAATATAGCACCATGTTTTTAAATTTTTTTAAAAATAATTATAGCCATTTGTCCATTTTCACATTTAACACATTGCAATTTGTCAATTTTCCATTTGCTTTTTTTTAATGTCAGTTTGAAGTTTTTGAATTTCATGATATGGATACATGGATTTTCCAATTTGTTGTTTACACATTTTATTTTTATTTTGTATTTGTCAAAAGTTCATATTTGCGAAACATGCTTTTTACATTATAAGTTTTTGTAAATGGTGTTAAAGTGAGTGCTCGACCATGGCAATGGTACAGTCTGTCTATGTGTTTGCAAAACTTAAGAGGACTACTACTACTACTGCAGGTAAGGTTGTTTTACACCCTCCGCTCCCTCTTTCTGTGTAGTCATACATTCACACAACCATGCCTGTCTTTGAGAACAAACACAACCACTCTATTTATCCCCAAAAACATCATTGACATGCACACTCATCCCAATGACCTTTTAGTTATACATTTAACATTTACCATTACAAAAATTGGTTTCCATTATTTATAAAACATTGACTATTTACAATTAGAAAAATGAATATTTACAAAATACTAAATGTACTAAACCTACTGGTTACAAAAAGCCATGTCTCTAAACAATAAAATATAGAAATCACACCTCCTCGTAGTTATAAACCCATGGTAGGCTAATGCGTAGGTCATTCGTCTGCACACATTTGTTATCCATCAAGGGAAAGTGTATTTTCTCTGTTCCACAAGATACAAATTATGGCTGCTGGATTGTATCCTGCACTGTTTATGCGACATAGCTTTGCCAGTTCATAAAACCGCTTGGTAGTTCTCAACACATAGCGATTTTACCACTGCTCTACCTACGCCTTTTGCTCTTTTGGCTTCCTTACAGTCTAGTGTGCGATAGGCAGCATTAACTGTATATCACACCCAGTCCACCTTTGTATTTGTAATCCAACTATTAATTTGAAACGAGACAAGTGTAATACGTTTTAAACATTATCTCTGCTTTTTTATATGTTTATGACATGCATATTACCTGAAATCAAACCCTAGTCTACCTTAGTTAAAGGCCAACAGCTTAACCACTGCGCCATCATGCCCTTCTTTCTTAGTTTGATTCGTTCTAGGCCTTAAAGAGTTGGAAATCGAGTTAAGATCTCCAGTGCAAGAGGCATATGTGCTCGTCACTGTAGCACAAAATGGTTAGCTGTTAACATTAGACAACCGAAAATAATTGTATTTCTGTTAGCCAAGCATTTCTATCTTTTGCTTCCTGTGTGAGCACTGCCACCAAGACAGTTTAGTTTAGAACAAGTGAGGGTGTGTATAGATTATTAACCTCATGTATTTAAAGCTTGTTGTGTGTAGCGACCATCTCGTCCCAGTAACCACTGAGCAAATTTTAACAGTCAACCCATAAAAACAGCATATGATAGTTGTGCGTGGTTCATGTACTTGGTTGTGTGCATTAGCACCATGCACTAGCTTTACCTTACCCTCTATAGGTAGAGCGTTATCCCTTTCCTTTTTGACATCACCAAATACCACATCCACCCACACGTTTTACACTTAAACCCTTGTCTTGTTTTCGATTAGGTTTGGTTCGGTTTAGTTGGATTTGATTCAGATTGGTTCAATTTAGTTCGATGTAGTCACCATTTTGTGTTTTAGCTATCCTCTTTAACCAATCAATTAAAGATACTCTACTCTTAATTCTTGAATCGGTAAATCAGATTCTGTGTACACCGTATGTAATTTATTAACCCATGCCTACATCCTATACTCTCTCTGTACTGCAATTTGATCTGAAAACAAGTTCCGATGGTGAAAGACTTGTCAGTCACCATACATGTTGCCTACAACAATTCTTTCTCTACCTAGCTATGTTTCATCACTCATGGTAAACATCTCACATGTGCGTATCCGATTATCTTTATATATATAATTCTACGACATGTGTGTATGAGACTGAACTACTCCTAAATGTATGGACCGATTTTGATGAGATTTTCTATGTATATTAGAGTGGGCCCATGAATGGTTTAGGTTCACAATTTAACCCGGTAAGTGGAATGAACTCAATTTTAGAACCACAATATAAAGTCAGAAAAGTCGTCATAGAAACCGTTGGCCTCAGTGAAAGATGATGTCTTTGGACTGTTTGTCTCTGCACGTTAGAGCCACCTGGTCGCAACCTGTGCAACTACCGCCATAACATACACTCCGCCCGTGGCGGAAAGTTGTGTTTTGTACCAAAGGTGGCAGTGATGTCGAATTCTACCGTTTGTCTCTACACATTAGAGCGTTTCAAAGTCCCGTATGCGTTCATATACCATTCATCCGATTGCGATGAAACTTGGGTGAGATGTTGAGTGCACTCCAGGGAAGGTGTTTGGCTTAGTAAATCAATCTTACAATAGATAGCGCACGACTAGATTCAACAAATGAGCGACGAAGCACGAAGCGTTTCAAAAAGGTCACGTATGCGTTCAAATACCATTCGTCCGATTACGATGTTGTGTACATCCTACGGAAGGTTTCTGCGTTAATAAATCCATTTTACAATAGGTAGCGCACGAGTACATTCAACAAATGTGCAATGGCGGGCGAATCGTTTCAACAAAGTCCTGTATGCGTTCATATATCATTTATCCGATTGCGATGAAACATTGGTGAATTGTTGTGTACAGTCCAGGAAAGATTTCTGTCTTAGTAAATCAATTTTTAATAAGTAGCGCACGAGTAGATTCTACAAATGAGCGACGGCGCGCGAATCGTTTCCACAAAGTCCCGTATGAGGTCATATATCATTCATCCGATTGCAATGAACCTTGGTGAATCATTGAGTACACTCCAGAGATGGTTTCAGGCTTAGTAAATCTAATTTACAATAGGTAGCGCATGAGTAGATTCAACAAATGAGTGACGGCACGCGAATCATTTAAAGAAAATCCCTTATGCGTTCATATGTCATTCATCCGATTGCGATGAAATTTTTATGAGCTGTTGTGTACACTTACGTGAAGCTTTCTAACTTAGTAAATCCATTTCACAGTTGGTAGAGCACGAGTAGATTCAACAAATGAGTAACAACGCACGAATCATTTAAACAAAATCCCGTATGCGTTTATGCCATTTATCTGATTGCGATGAAACTTTGGAGATTTGTTGTGCACGCTCCCACGAATGTTTCTAGATTAGTTAATTCATTTCACGAGAGTTTAGAGGCAGTTATCAGAAATTGAAAAACATATTGTTTATCCAAAAGCACTTCAAGATACAAAGTTACAACACATTATTTGATTGTCAGGACAACGTCGGCCGGGTCAGCTAGTTAGTTTATGAAATCTCAGGTCGATGACCTTGATGTATTGGGTATTATGGGCAAATTCACTGACCATGGGAAAGGATTGACCATTCTAAGTCCGATGACACTTCACATGTCGATATCTGTTTATTAGTTTATAAAATCTCAGGTCTATCAGGATTTTTAGGGTAAATTCAATGGTCATGAGTAGGGGGGTAAGGGCACTTTAAACCCACCCGGCGTTGCTCGGGTGGAGTTCATGTTAAATAATTAATATTTGGCGAACCCATGGTCGCATTTTAACAAATGAGGTGTCGTTGGACTCGAGCTGACGGGGACTTTGCTATGGACCACATATTATATTTTTCAAAAAAATTTTGAAAATTTTTGTTTTTGAAAGTAGGCGATAGTTTGAAAACCGAACATGATAGAACGTTGAGCCATGGTTCAAACGAATTGCGTTTATGTCCTTCATTTTTTTAAATTTCGTCAGGGCCATCTATGGACCACGGTGCTTGTGTTTTAGCTGTTTCTTGATGTCATCGTCAGGCTTGCCACGATTGGTGTTCTTAGTGGTGGGTTTGGCAGCTGCTTTCATGTTGGTACCTCGAGCTTATCTGATTGCCCAGTAGTCCTTCATTTTCTGGCTAAATTGAATCTTACGTTCCTCAGACCATTTCCTAGTCTCGTCTTTTGGTCTGTGGGAAACTTCTGTGAGGGATGTCACGAAGGATTTAATTTTAAGAGCTGTATGATCGTTACTCCGGTCGGCTATGTCATTTTCATTTATATGGAGTTCCGAAAGATCCTTCTCCACTTGCTTTTTCCACAAGAATCCAGTAGCTTTGCCCTTGTTAGCAGCCTTGAAGATCCTATGGGATAACCTGTTTGAGTCCATTCTGAATAGATGTCCGTAAAAAGCCAGTCGCCTTCTTCTGATGGCATCTATGAGATTTTCTTGGTGTTTATATAGCTCACGATTTGGTTGATACCATCGGCTTCCATCTGGTAGAATTCTTGGTCCTACTATCCGTCTCAGGAACTTTCTTTCTTGTACCTCGAGGGCTCTTAATGGGGTCTTCTTAGTTAGACATAGGCACTCTGCTGCATAGAGGATTGAAGGTCTGACTACTGCATTGTAGTGTCTTAGTTTGACATTCATCGACAATTTTTTGAAGCATATAGTTTTCTACAGGCATGGTAAGCCTTATCTAGTTTGAGTCTCCTGTGTTCAAGAGCCACTGTTTCGCTGAGGTCCTCTGAAAACCATTCCCCAAGGTATTTTACACTTTTGATTCTCTTGATGTAGATGTTATCACTGACTCTCATCATTCTAGGGGCATCCTTGATGTTAGTAACAAACTCGGTGTTTCCTATGTTAATCAAAAGACCCGTTTTAGCCGCTATTGAGTGCAGTGTTTGGAGCTGAGTAGTAGCCTCCTGTTTGTCATTTGCCAATAAGGTCAGATCGTCTGCAAAGGCTAGGCATGGAATCCTTAGGTTGTCAGCTTTAATCCCCATCCGTAATCCAGTATTCTCTGGTAGGATTCTCGCCCACTCTTTAATGATCTTTTCCAGAACACAATTAAATAATTGTGGTGTTTGAAGCCATATTTTCAGTGTTGCCTTAGTAAACAAGAGTTTAGTGCTTTTCAGTCGGTCAACACGAATGTACCCAAAAGAGATGGGTTATGCCCTAATCCTGAAATAAATTACATGAGATTAATAAAACACTAGGATGACCAGTTTCGATCGTCAAGCGATCATCATCAGATCCAATACACTTAGGCTATAAAATCTATGTTTGAAATACAGGTGAAAATATTTACAATATGTACAATTATTTAGTTGCAGTATTGGTACTGCGACTGTCAGTGTATGCTAAATGCAGTATATATGTTAGGTGAAATGCTAAATGGTGATGGCTATCTGGAGATTGTACTTTAGAGAGATTATATGGTTGTAAACTATGGTTAAACTATAAAATTTTAGGCTAACTACTTATCTGATTGTCTTCCGTACTACAGCTATTCGCAGTTTCCGTGTTCACTTGAGCTCGCTGTGCGGTCGACTGCGGTGGTTATCTTAACGACTGGTTTTTCCCTGCCTTCCCCCCCTGTCCCTACGTGCTGTGGGGAGTGATCGCGATGTGTTTATGTGAGGTGTTGCCAACCTAGATAAGATGTATGTTATTGAATGAGGTGGATCTACAACTATTAAAGACCGTGGATTAGTCCTCGCCACGCGTGGAGCATAACCCATTCGAACTAAGCGTTGACGGTCTTATGAGGACGTCCCGGCACCTTTAATACTGCCTCTAATATGGGCCTTGGTTTATTGCAGAAGAAAAGTACATCGTACACCTGATCCAGATAACATTTACCTATTAAAAACCCCCTAGTTTCCCCCCTTTTTGTTATCTAGCTTGGCTGTGTCGCTAAATTGTGTTTTGTTTCCGACAGGGTGTGTTTTTTAGTAGCGTGAAGAGGGGTGAGCTCTCCATGAACGTGTGTTCATTTAGATTGTTGGGATTGTTTCGTTTGGCTAGGTGTATCTCGATTGCTTCCTTTATGTCAAGAGCTCTGCCTTTCGATTCGTGATGGATTATTTTAAGGTCCGACTCTATGTTGGTAAAGCTATGCCCTGCGTCACACATATGTTCGCACACGGCTGAATGTGTTCCGTATCTTATCGCATTTCTATGTTCATTATAACGTGTGTCTACTCGCCTTCCACTCTGCCCGATGTAATTAGCTTGACAATCGGTGTCTTGGCACGTTATAGAATATACCCCTGACCTTGAATACGGGTCACGTTTATTTAGATTACTATTTAGGAGGTGCCTAGCGGTTGTGTTTTTCGTCGTGAAAGCTATCTTTATGCCTTGCTTTTTGAATAGGTTAGTGATTTTATATGTATTCGCATTCACATAGTTGAAACGCGCAAATTTTTTCTCATTACTGTCCGGTTTGGGAATCGTTTTATCTTTATTTTTATGTTTGGCTATAATTTGATTTATTTTGCTTGGCGAGAAGTTGTTTTCCTTTGCTATTTGCATAATAGTTCTTATTTCCTTATTATAGTTGTCTTTTGACATGGGTATGTTTAAAGCCCTGTGCACCATTGAATTGAAACCCGCTAGTTTGTGCGTACTGGGGTGATTAGACTGATTGTCGATTGCATGCGAGGTTTGTGTTGCTTTCCGGAATATGGAATATGAAAGGTCGTTGTCTTTACGTTCAATAGTTATATCGAGATAATTTATTTTCCGGTCTATTTCGGATTCCTTAGTGAATTTGATAGAATGGTGAAGGCTATTAATGGATTGGAGAATTGTTTCTTCGCTTGTTAGTTCAGTATCGTAGATGCAAATTACATCATCTACGTATCTTTTCCATATTACTATTCCCTTTGTTGAAGTCTTTTCTAAGAACGCATTTTCTAGTGCATTGATGAAGATGTCAGCGATTAACCCACTTAGTGGCGATCCCATTGCTAGGCCTTCTCTCTGTGTGTATATTTTATTGTCGAATTGAAACACGTTTTGGGTGAGAACGACCCTCAGTAATCTCACAATCTCTTCAATTTCTTTTACCGAATTGTTGGATTTTAAGTTGTTTTCGATAGTGTTGATTGCTTCAATAATCGGAATATTGGTGTACATGTTAGTTACGTCGAAGGATACTAGCCTGAAGCTAGGTTTCATTTGTAGGGTGTTCAATGCTGTTACTAGTTCTGTTGTGTTCTTTACAGAGTTGTTTTTGTCGTTGGAAAGACGGCATTTTAAGATTTTTAGTAACTCTTTGCTGATTTTGTAATTAGGGGCATTCCTACAATTGACTATTGGTCTCATTGGGCATTCCTTTTTGTGTATTTTTGGTTGTCCCCTCAATGACGGTATTTTCGGGTTCATGTTTATTAGTTTTGATTTTTCGGCTTTGGTCAGTATGTATTCTGTTTCTTTTAGCGCACTTTTTATTTGTTTTTGGAATTTGTTGGTGGGGTCTTTTGTTAATTCCTTGATTTCGTTGTTGTTTAGGAATTCGATTTAGCATTTCACCTAACATATATACTGCATTTAGCATACACTGACAGTCGCAGTACCAATACTGCAACTAAATAATTGTACATATTGTAAATATTTTCACCTGTATTTCAAACATAGATTTTATAGCCTAAGTGTATTGGATCTGATGATGATCGCTTGACGATCGAAACTGGTCATCCTAGTGTTTTATTAATCTCATGAAATTTATTTCAGGATTAGGGCATAACCCATCTCTTTTGGGTACATTCGTGTTGACCGACTGAAAAGCACTAAACTCTTGTTTACTAAGGCAACACTGAAAATATGGCTTCAAACACCACAATATTCACGGCTAGTCAGGCAAATCGTGAAGCCAAGAAATTCAAATCACTCAGGCTTAAACTCATGAATTTAGACAAGTCAATTTGGTTCAACAAAAAATGTATAGAACTAAACCTCACCCCTAAATACGTACCAATTAAAACCGTACCGAACACACCAGCCTCGATCATTTCAACTAAACAAGCCAAAGCGCTTTGGATAAAAAACGAATTAAGATTTGCATACATAAGAAAGCAAAAAATTAACCAACAATTATACGACATTCAATTGCAACTAAGTAATTTCTGGCACGCAGCCCAATGGGACAGCTTCACCGAACACCTACATGACACCATCAAAATCAGAGCAACGAGGAAGCATGAAACGCTAGAAAATAAATTAAGAAAACTAGGAGAAACACAGAACCATCAATCTAATGAACAACACACGAATAACAATGAATTCAATTTCCACAGCAGAGTAAACAACAGAACGAACGTAACCTTTTCTCAAGGTGAAATGAATATGTTAGACAAAGGTTTGAAATACAACTGCACAGACGCACACACGAACCACAATATAAAACAGTTAATCACAGATATTGAGATAGCCAGTCACAAGCTCCCAGCAGAAGACAGGGAATTAACCAAAAATCTCGCCACCAACGAAGCCAAAAAAATCCTCAAACGAGAGGGCGATAGCAATAACATTCAAAACAACAAACAAATCAAAGAAATAAAGTCGTTGAAACAAAAAATAAAAGAACATGACTTAATCATCACAAAAGCAGATAAGGGAAACACTACAGTAATTTTGAACAAAACAGAATACATTGAAAAAACAGTCGAATTCCTAAACAACAACGAAATCAAGGAATTAACAAAAGACCCCACCAACAAATTCCAAAAACAAATAAAAAGTGCGCTAAAAGAAACAGAATACATACTGACCAAAGCCGAAAAATCAAAACTAATAAACATGAACCCGAAAATACCGTCATTGAGGGGACAACCAAAAATACACAAAAAGGAATGCCCAATGAGACCAATAGTCAATTGTAGGAATGCCCCTAATTACAAAATCAGCAAAGAGTTACTAAAAATCTTAAAATGCCGTCTTTCCAACGACAAAAACAACTCTGTAAAGAACACAACAGAACTAGTAACAGCATTGAACACCCTACAAATGAAACCTAGCTTCAGGCTAGTATCCTTCGACGTAACTAACATGTACACCAATATTCCGATTATTGAAGCAATCAACACTATCGAAAACAACTTAAAATCCAACAATTCGGTAAAAGAAATTGAAGAGATTGTGAGATTACTGAGGGTCGTTCTCACCCAAAACGTGTTTCAATTCGACAATAAAATATACACACAGAGAGAAGGCCTAGCAATGGGATCGCCACTAAGTGGGTTAATCGCTGACATCTTCATCAATGCACTAGAAAATGCGTTCTTAGAAAAGACTTCAACAAAGGGAATAGTAATATGGAAAAGATACGTAGATGATGTAATTTGCATCTACGATACTGAACTAACAAGCGAAGAAACAATTCTCCAATCCATTAATAGCCTTCACCATTCTATCAAATTCACTAAGGAATCCGAAATAGACCGGAAAATAAATTATCTCGATATAACTATTGAACGTAAAGACAACGACCTTTCATATTCCATATTCCGGAAAGCAACACAAACCTCGCATGCAATCGACAATCAGTCTAATCACCCCAGTACGCACAAACTAGGGGGTTTCAATTCAATGGTGCACAGGGCTTTAAACATACCCATGTCAAAAGACAACTATAATAAGGAAATAAGAACTATTATGCAAATAGCAAAGGAAAACAACTTCTCGCCAAGCAAAATAAATCAAATTATAGCCAAACATAAAAATAAAGATAAAACGATTCCCAAACCGGACAGTAATGAGAAAAAATTTGCGCGTTTCAACTATGTGAATGCGAATACATATAAAATCACTAACCTATTCAAAAAGCAAGGCATAAAGATAGCTTTCACGACGAAAAACACAACCGCTAGGCACCTCCTAAATAGTAATCTAAATAAACGTGACCCGTATTCAAGGTCAGGGGTATATTCTATAACGTGCCAAGACACCGATTGTCAAGCTAATTACATCGGGCAGAGTGGAAGGCGAGTAGACACACGTTATAATGAACATAGAAATGCGATAAGATACGGAACACATTCAGCCGTGTGCGAACATATGTGTGACGCAGGGCATAGCTTTACCAACATAGAGTCGGACCTTAAAATAATCCATCACGAATCGAAAGGCAGAGCTCTTGACATAAAGGAAGCAATCGAGATACACCTAGCCAAACGAAACAATCCCAACAATCTAAATGAACACACGTTCATGGAGAGCTCACCCCTCTTCACGCTACTAAAAAACACACCCTGTCGGAAACAAAACACAATTTAGCGACACAGCCAAGCTAGATAACAAAAAGGGGGGAAACTAGGGGGTTTTTAATAGGTAAATGTTATCTGGATCAGGTGTACGATGTACTTTTCTTCTGCAATAAACCAAGGCCCATATTAGAGGCAGTATTAAAGGTGCCGGGACGTCCTCATAAGACCGTCAACGCTTAGTTCGAATGGGTTATGCTCCACGCGTGGCGAGGACTAATCCACGGTCTTTAATAGTTGTAGATCCACCTCATTCAATAACATACATCTTATCTAGGTTGGCAACACCTCACATAAACACATCGCGATCACTCCCCACAGCACGTAGGGACAGGGGGGGAAGGCAGGGAAAAACCAGTCGTTAAGATAACCACCGCAGTCGACCGCACAGCGAGCTCAAGTGAACACGGAAACTGCGAATAGCTGTAGTACGGAAGACAATCAGATAAGTAGTTAGCCTAAAATTTTATAGTTTAACCATAGTTTACAACCATATAATCTCTCTAAAGTACAATCTCCAGATAGCCATCACCATTTAGCATTTCACCTAACATATATACTGCATTTAGCATACACTGACAGTCGAAGTACCAATACTGCAACTAAATAATTGTACATATTGTAAATATTTTCACCTGTATTTCAAACATAGATTTTATAGCCTAAGTGTATTGGATCTGATGATGATCGCTTGACGATCGAAACTGGTCATCCTAGTGTTTTATTAATCTCATGTAATTTATTTCAGGATTAGGGCATAACCCATCTCTTTTGGGTACATTCGTGTTGACCGACTGAAAAGCACTAAACTCTTGACAATTAAATAATATGCATGAGATGCCGTCTCCTTGTCTCACCCCTATTTTAATGGTGAAACTCTCCGAGAGCTGCCCTCTAAACTTTACTCTGGCTGTGGTGTTGTGCAGGGTGGCTTGCACCCCTAGTTCTCTCAAGGTGTTAAAAAGAGTAATTATGTCCACAGAGTCGTATGCTTTCTGGAAGTCGACAAATATAGCTACCCATTGCCTGGCTCTTGACTTGCTGTATTGAAGGATGGTCTTCAGATTGTGTATCTGCTCGGTACAGGACCTCGATGCTCTGAACCCTGCTTGATATTCTACTAACTCTTTATCCAGCTGTCTCGTTACATGGCGTTCCAGAATCTTGGAAAATATCTTATAGGTAACAGCAATGAGTGATATTCCTCTGTAGTTACTGGGATCTGTTTTGCTTCCCTTCTTGTGGATTGGATGGATAATGGCTGACGTCCAATCATCTGGGAGCCTCTCACTAGTCCATATGTCCAGAATTACTTTATGTATGCTCCTGAAGGTGTGTTCTCCGGCATGTTTTAGCATTTCTGCTACTATCCCGTCTTCCCCAGAAGCTTTATTATTCTTGAGTAGTTAAATTATACCTCTGACTTCTTCATAGGTTGGAGGAGCGATATACTCAGTATTAGGATTAGCTTGTTCTGTAACTTGGAGACGCTCAATAGGTTCTTCTGCATTTATGAGTCCTTTGAAGTAGTTAGCTAGGGCCTTGGTACAATCGCTGTCATTAAGACACAGGGATCCATCTGGTCTCTGGAGGTGTAAGGTAGGGGACGCGAATGGGGTTGTTTGTTGCTTGAGGCTTTTGTATAGATCCCTAGAGTTGTTCCTTACAAAATCCTCCTCTGCCTGCTTAATCAGTTACTGGTTGTGCTTCCTCTAGGCCCCTCTTATGATGCTCGACGTAGTTTTCCTTTGTGCAATAAAGGCTTGTAAATTAGCTTCGTTCTTATGTACATTCCATTTGATCCACGCTAGTCGCCTGGCTTCTATAGCTTTATCACATTTGCTGGACCACCACGGATGCTTGTTCCCTTTAGGTCTATTGGAGATTGTTTCCTGAGCCGCTACTGTTATGGCATCCCTAGGCGGATCCCATTTTGTAGATGTGTTAATCCTGTTGGTATTACGAATCAGCCTCTCTTGGTAACTAGTGCTGTCTTCTTTAAGTTTGGTGATATCAAACCTAGGGATCTTCGTGTTCTTTGCTAGCATACCAGTGGTCTTTATTAGTGGTTTCAGGTTCGTCTTAACCAGAGACAGGTAGTGATCAGAGTCAATGTTGGCTCCTCGTAGCACCTTGACATTCATAATATCCCTATGGTGCAGCTTGTCTATTGCTACGTGGTCGATTTGGAATTCACCCAACATGCTATTTGGGCATCGCCATGTCATGGCCTTCCTGGGAAGGTGTTTGAAAGCTGTAGACATCAAACGTAATCCATACTTGGTGCAGACACTGATTAATCGTTCCCCATTGGTGTTGGTTCTCTTATGGGCAGGATATCTTCCTACAATCTTCCGGTGTTTCTGTTCTCTGCCGATCTGGGCATTGAAATCTCCTAACAATACAGTCGTATGGTGATCTGGGACCTTATCTAGGGTTTCCTCAAGGGCATCCCAGTAATGGTTTGTCATTTCTGGGTTTTTCCTGTTAGAGTCATTGGTAGGAGCGTGGAAGTTAATCATAGAGTATCCTCTATTCTTACATCTGAAGGAAAGCACCTATGTTCTATCGTTTGGTGAGGAAAAGTCAAGAATGCTTGTAACCAGTCGACGGTGTACTGCAAACCCAGTCCCAAGGAATGGTATATTTTCCATTACTCTATATATTCTATATCCTTGAGACTCTATGGCTTCTTCGTCCGGAAACCTAGTCTCTTGGAGAGCTGCTATACTGATGTTCTTGTCGTTCAGTACTTCAAGCGTATGCTTAAGCTTTCCGGTCTTGATCAAGGAGTTTATATTGATTGTGGCTAGGTACGTAGTATTCCTTTTAAAGTTTCGTTTAGATCCGACTGGGTCACATGAAGGTGTAGGTCCCCCAGAATCCGATGACCTACTTGTGGTTTGTCTACCACCTGAGGTATTATGTTCATTAAGTTTGTACTTCATGTTTGATACAGTCTATCACACAAGTGATTAGGTTAGGTCACCCGAAGGTAACGAGTTGTTAACTATCAGGGTTGTAAGCCCTAAAGCCCCCAGCACTGATCGGTTCACTGACCCAGTTTCCCGCTTCCTTTATTATTTATAACAAAACTTTATTTTTTGACATATTTTGAAAAAATTCCAATTTTGAAATTCCTTTATTTTGGAAACTAAAAATTTTACAAAACAGTTTGTTTGGCATAAATTAAAGGACTCTACGCCCTCTACCCGCGAAATAAATTTCAAGTCACTAGGATAAAACTGAAAAATGTGTAATAGTGGGGTACAGAGAGTTCTGTGACTCCCCCAACTTTCAAATAAATTTTGGCTCACCGTTACCCTTTCAATGCTTTTAAACCTGCCTCTGTCAATCACAATTCTAACTGCCAGGGTCTGCCCAGTAGAATATCAGATGTTACCTTTGTAAACTTTGTGATGTCACCACCCTCTAGAGTAGTCCTCGGCCGGAGATCCGAAAGCGGGACCAAATACAGTGGAATTTGAATTTTACAGGAGAGGACGGTATTACCACAAGTAATAGTGCATAGGCTCATTCTTACAATCTCCATTGACGTGACAGTAAACTCTAACTGACAGTTGATGCTACGGTTGGAGTAAAGTCCAGGTAATATTCGATCGTTCTTACAATGTTCCGGTTAATGTTTACGGTAGGTTAGGAGATCTGCGCATAATTTTCAACAATTTGTATATATTTCTGGTACGATTTACAGATTACTTGATACCTCTCAAGAGTTGGCATGAGTAAATAATGAATCATCTTCCTAGCGTTTATCCCGCCTTGAAACAGGGTCCGCTACTTTACATGCCAATCTCCATTTCTGTCGGTCAAGGGCATCATGCAGACAACTTGTCGCAAGTCTTCTCTAAGGCGATCAAGCCTTCTCTTCTTAGGTCGCCCACGAGGTAGTTTACCATCGGGTTGAGGCACAAGGCAGTTTTAGCCACTGATTGTTCGTGACTACGTATGACGTGGCCGTACCAGCGTAGACGAGCCTCCCGCATTTTATCCTGTATGGGCGCAACTCCCTTCCTCCCTCGGACATCGCAATTCTTGATATGGTCAAGTCGCGTCCGACCAAGCACCGAACGAAGCATGCGCATCTCCATAACATGCAGTTCTTGCTCGTGTTTAACAGAGGCCGACCAGCATTCAGAACCGTAGACGGCGATTGAGCGCACGACGGTTTTGTAAATCTTGGCCTTACGATGGGTATCCTGCGGTCAAATAGGTCTCCAGTCACCTCCCTCCATTTTAACCAACTGGCACTCATACGAGCTTGAGCATCAGGGAGGGTGTCACCATCTGAACGAGTCAAGGAGCCAAGATACCTGAATTGGTCGACTCTTTGAAGATCTTGACTACCTACAAGGATGGTGTCAGGCGTCGGTGACCCACACTCCATATACACGGTTTTCTGGACATTCAGCTTAAGTCCATTCTCAGCAAATAATCAATATATATTTTATATTCCTTGATGTGTGTTCTTGGCTCAATCTGTTGGTATTCATTATTCACGCTACGATACTAAATATATATATTTGAAATGGAAGAACAGCCTATCTCCATTTGTGATGAATAAGCGCCTGAAGAGGAAAAGGCACACCAATTTATCTTCGTCAGAAGAGGAAGTCCTCATTAGGAGGTGGAAGAAAAGAAATCTGTAAATGAGAATAAGAAGTCCGATGCCGTTCCATGGGAATAGAAGTATGAGGCATGGGAAGTAGCCCAAACATTTGAGGCATTGACAAGTTGAAGAAGGTCTGTCAAATATTTACGGTATAAGTACGAAATCCTGAGGAAGAAAGCGAAGTACGAGCTGACTAATGTAAAACAAACAGGTTTTTCTGACGGGTGGAGCAAGTGAAACTCACGCAAAAACTGCCCATATGGAAAAATTGATTTCTTTATTGGGAACATTAGCTGAGGAACTGTGCAATCCGTTTGATGGAGATAGAATAGGTGAGGTTCAAGATGATTCTTGCATTTAAAGCCTTACCATACGCTCCTCTGGCTAATCCAGCAGTCTCAGTAAGTAATCGCTAATCCTCCTTTGGTTAGAAATACAGCATATCGATAGACTTAAGCCGGATGTTGGTTAACATATTTCATAAATGCTAGGTAGTGGATTAGGACTTGAGTGACTTTGATGACGTAGGAACAGAACCTTATCCTTCAAACAACATCAGAGACTACTGCTAAGTAAATCACGCAACATCAATCAGAAACTATGTAGAACAAGATGGGGCTCTATAGTTTCAACTCATCGTTGTTCTGCAATTAGCCTCGTTCTATCTGTAGCTGAATATTGTGCCCCTGTGTGGTTTAACAGCCATCACATAGGCAAGATCGATGTTGAAATCAACAAGACCATGCGATTGATATCTGGTACCATTAAATGGACCCATATTCAGAGGCTTCCTGTTCTGAGCTACATTCCCCCACCCCATAAGTGTAATATCCTGGTCAAAGCTACCACAACATACTTCAAATTCCGGTTCTCCCTATTCATTCTAACATATCTGCTGCTTGTCTATTTAGACTTAGCTCATTGCAGCCCCCTGTGAAGACAGCTACGAGACATATCAATGAGAACTTTGACATTGTCCAGCAGTGGTCTCATGAATGGAAGATTTTTGCTCCACAGGAGTGCCGAGACATGCCGTCACATCGTAAGTACCTGGATTTGATTTTCCTCGTCGGATATGGTCGAAATTAAGCCGGATCAGGACCAATTCTGGTGTTTGTGTGGACTCTTTGTTCAAGTGGAACAGGTTACAGTGTGACTGTGGAGCCGACAGACAAACGATGAAGCACTGTCCTATACGAGCCTATGGTGGTAACATACCTCAGTGACTCCTGTATCAGTGGACTATATTTTTAATGTTGATGTTAAATAATGAGACTATCTGTTTTTATTTTCATTAGGATGTAATATGATGTACCACAAGACAATGCTTAAGCCATGTAACGTCCAGAATATCCACTCCATCTGAAACATTCGTGACCATGCTACCAAACGTATAAGGAATGCCACGCAGTTCAGTGGCATGTGTACGACAGTGCAATCAGTCAATGAAGTGGGCTGCAATGAATCAGTAAGTCAGTCGAGAGTGACACAGCAGTTGTAGGCTTATTTGTATGCATGATGACTAGAGACAGACGGTGTAGAACGATGCCCTAGTGTCAGCGTGCGTAAGGAAAGAGGACACGAGAAGTTATCACAGCGGGATAGCCTGTTTCTGGTAGTCAATTAGTATGTGATAGAGCGGTAAGCCTTGAATTTAGGCGTTTTGATATATTGCTGAGAGATCCAGTGCACAGTTTGTGCGCTAAGATTAATTTAATTTCATCGTGTCATCTTTTCATCTTTTTCTGTGACACGACTAGTTTTGAGGCAGGAAATGTGTGTCCCTGAGTAATTGTAACCCAGATTTTGAGGACCATTTTGCAACCGCCCGGAGATCCCGCAGCTGCGTTCCACTAGCTCCGATAGCGTATGTAGTTGCGTTCTACCCGCTCTGCTGGTTTTGTGCGAAGTCTGCGGACAACAAGAAACTGCTCAATCTACAGTCGTGGGCGGCAGTCTCCTGGACTCCCGGACTCATCACAAGATAAACCTGCGCCACGCAGTCGATTCCATGCTGGTACAAACCAGGTTACTTTCCACGACCCCTGTTGTGCGGTTTGTGCCTCGCCTTTATATTTTACCCAAGAAACGCAGTCGCCTCTGCGCGCAGCCGGAACACAGGTTATTGTCCACGACCTCTTTTGTGCGGTATGTGCCTCGCCTTTACATTGTACCCAGGAAACGCAGCCGCCTCTGCGCGCAGCCGCAACACAGGTAAATGTCCACGACCTCTGTTGTGCGGTTTGTGCCTCACCTTTACATTGTACCCAGGAAACGCAGCCGCCTCTGCGCGAAGCCGCACACAGGTTTCGGATCAGGACCTCACCTAGCATATCCAGCACAATCACAGTCCTCTATTAAACTTGCTGGACACACCTCCCATTGATCCTGGGTTCATGAACCCACAGATGCCTCAGCCCAAGTTTTGGTCCACTATCTACAATATAATTTTGGACACTGGCAACTTCATTTTTTAGCGCTGACAATTTTATTCCATCACAGCGCATTCTATTTCGCGGTGCCTCAACCAATCCTGAACCACCTTTTAAACTTGGATCCAACAACAACAACAACAACAAATACAATGACAAAAGATTGTGCCCAAAGTGGGGTTCGAACTACTTACCTCACCGAGATAATTCTCACGGATCTCACATTGCACTACTTGCCGATACGAAGCACATAGGCAACACGCCTCACAGCGGCAAGGCAGCGATACTACTGTCGGCGCAAAAATTATGTGCACCCGAGTTTGGAGAGAAATAGAAAAACAACCAAAAGCCCTACAGGATAACAAGTAACCTTTCCAGTTTCCTTGTTTATTTCTGCGTTGATTGATGATAAAGGTAACTTTTATAAACGTATTTTAATATATTTTATGGCAGGTCAAATGTAAAAAGTACCGGTTTTTGGCGGGTATCGAGGGTAACGTCGACTTAAGTGATTCACAACTCTCAACGCCGTTATGCTACAGTAACCAAATGTAAATATGTGTCAGTCAGATATGTTGTTTGTGCATGTGAAGTTTCAAAATTTTATCACCATCACAAACATCAAATAAATCAATAATGTGAAAGGCTCGCATTTTGAAACTGGAGATCCGTAGAAGTTCGTTTTAATCCGCTTGTAAATGTAAATAAATGGGTTTATTTTATATGGATTGATATTTATTATGATCTTGGTGGCTGTTGCGAGTTCCACAGGAAAGTTGGTGCGCTGTTGCCGCGTTCGCTCACTGCCTGGTTAGCGCTTCCTCGGCACAGAGCGTATTCAAGTAAAATGTATTTCGTTTCCACATTTCCAATCATATTCCCGACATTTTCCGAAAGTCTGCTAACATTTCTTGAATTCTTCGCTAGTAGGAAATAATTTTTCAAAATAAAAACTGTGAATAGATCTACGTACAACTCCAATAATATTGTGGTGTTTGAAGCCATATTTTCAGTGTTGCCTTAATAAACAAGAGTTTAGTGCATTTCAGTCGGTCAACACGAATGTACCCAAAAGAGATGGGTTATGCCCTAATCCTGAAATAAATTACATGAGATTAATAAAACACTAGGATGACCAGTTTCGATCGTCAAGCGATCATCATCAGATCCATTACACTTAGGCTATAAAATCTATGTTTGAAATACAGGTGAAAATATTTACAATATGTACAATTATTTAGTTGCAGTATTGGTACTGCAACTGTCAGTGTATGCTAAATGCAGTATATATGTTAGGTGAAATGCTAAATGGTGATAGCTATCCGGAGTTTGTACTTTAGAGAGATTATATGGTTGTAAACTATGGTTAAACTATAAAATTGTAGGCTAACTACTTATCTGATTGTCTTCCGTACTACAGCTACTCGCAGTTTTCGTGCTCACTGGAACTCACTGTGCGGTAGACTAACCATAGTTTACAACCATATAATCTCTCTAAAGTACAAACCCCGGATAGCTATCACCATTTAACACTTCACCTAACATATATACTGCATTTAGCATACACCGACAGTTGCAGTACCAATACTGCAACTAAATAATTGTACATATTGTAAATATTTTCACCTGTATTTCAAACATAGATTTTATAGCCTAAGTGTAATGGATCTGATGATGATCGCTTGACGATCGAAACTGGTCATCCTAGTGTATTTATTAATCTCATGTAATTTATTTCAGGATTAGGGCATAACCCATCTCTTTTGGGTACATTCGTGTTGACCGACTGAAAAGCAGTAAACTCTTCTCCAATAATATTGTAAACTGGTCAATGTGCATGGATGGTCATCCTACCGATAGTCCTTTCCCCTTGGCCTGGTCCTGGAATTTCATCCCTCACAATCTCAGCATTCGTCGTTTTAACCGTCCGCCTCATTGCGTAGTGGCTTGCATTCTTGGCTGTCACCACGAAGGCCCGGGTTTGATTCCCGGCTATGCCAAGAAATACAATTCTCGTCGTTTTGTCTCGTGAGGCAAAGCTGAGCAGAGGCTGGTTCGATTCCCACCTCAGCCATCCTGGAAGTAATTTTGCGTTGTTTCCTACTTCTACTCCCGGCAAATTCTGGGATGGTGCCCAACTTAAGGCCACGGCCACTTACTACCCAAATGCACACACTAGTACAGACGTCACAGTGACACAGGTTATCAGACAAATTATACGCACACGGGGCTGCATGACCTTGATGTCGGAAAGACCGTAAAAGAATTAACAACAACAACCACCTATTTAACCAAGCGAGGGGTCACTCCAAGACAATCAACAACTCGCTGGAGCACCGGATATCGCTTATCGCCATCTCACCCTCTTAAAGAAACAAATAGCACTCAAAATTCCTCATTCTGTAAACAAGGTTCCAGGAGGAATTGTGAAGGTATCTACTCCACAATGTCCTGAGTGAAACTGGAAACTACACATTAACATAATATCAGAGATACAAAGATAAACAGTGACTCACTGATGTGTGTAAATACTTCCTTTGACGCATCTAAGGGCAGAGTTGAACAAAGAATATTGAAACTGGCGAAGATTGCGAGCATCATCCAAGGAAGACAAAAGTCTCTGATAATTTCTTTGGAATTTATTTTTATCGGTTAATTTTGCACTAGTTAAATATTCAGAGTTTGTTTGAACTAAATAGTTTCCTTTTAGTAAACATCAATAAAATAATTATGTTATGAACAGATAGGAGACAATATAACAAAATATAATTTATTTTTCTTACTAATTTTATCACGAGCTTGTGAATTAATTCGTAACTCTTAATCATTCATCAATTTATTGATTGCCACACCATGCTTCTGGGACTAGCTTCCTCTGTGTTTTAAATATTGTATCACCACCGAGAGTCATTTTATTGTGATGTACTGTATACCAACGTTAAAATATACGAAACACAAGGACAGATCTGAAAGGTATACACAAATCTACTTAATATGAATGTACTACATTCCAACAGATGTATTGCATTATGGAGCAGTGCGAACGGAGCGCTGATCAGTCAGTGACGTTCTCTGGCGCGCCAGAGCAAGGGAACGCGGCAACAGCGCATCAACTTTCCTCCGGAACTCGCCTGCCGACAACAGCCACCAACATCATAATAAATATCAATCCACATAAAATAAACCCATTTATTTACATGACGGATAGTTACATATCGCAAACGCTTAGTATATGTGGATTACAACGCAGCCAAGAACGAACTTCTACGGAAGTCCAGTTTTGAAATGCGAGCCTTTCACATTATTGATTGTTCTGTTGTTTGTGTTAGAGATAAATGTTTGAACCTTCACATACACACAAACAACATATCTGATTAACACATATTTAAATTTGGTTACTGTAGAATAACGGCGTTGAGAGTTGTGAATCTCTTAAGGCGACGTTTCCCTCGATACCCGCCAAAAACCAGTATGTTTACATTACACCTGCCATCAAATATATTAAAATACGTTTCTTAAAGTTACCTTTATCATCAATCAACGCAGAAATAAACAAGGAAACTGGCGATGTTACTTGTTTTCCTGTGAGCCTTTTGGTTATTTTGCTATTTATCTCCAAACTCGGGTGCACATAATTTCTGCGCCGACAGTAAGTGGTTCAATATGTACATTGTTTGGGACAATGTATATGAATCTTTTGACTTTCGTTTAAACAAATAATTTTTGCAAGCAGGAGAAAGTTTCTTTATAAGTCAATTCATGTCTCAAAGAGTGGTGGGCTAGTAGTTTCAACAAATGAGATTTGGCGTGCTAATCATCTCAAAAAATGAACATTGTTGAGGAGTTGTGCAAACTTCAATAAACATATTTACAACAGAGGCACTTCCTTCCCTTGATAGGCAACGCAACGCATGGCGGGTACAACTAGTAAGTCGTAAGTGCAATTACATTCATACGGGATACAATATATTGCACCCGATAATGCAAGTTCGATTCGGCGATTGGACGCCAAGATGATTTGTAGAAGGCGCAGCAGCATTGGAACAGCACTGAATATACTCCATTACCATGAAAACTCTTTGGAACCAGCAGGAACAAATAATTATGCAAAATTCTATTTGTGGAGAATTATTACATGCTCTGAAGTTCTTTGAAATTATTTTGAAATATTTGTGAATTTTAGGTAACATTGGAAACATTTATTATATCGCAGAAAGGCGAAATATGGATTTTGTAGGACACACGAGGCTCGAAGTCAGTTCCGTCGACTGCACACGCCCCACTTCTTGTCGTGCGTCTCGTGGAGACAGACGTGTTCTTTGCATAAGTTACAATTTTAGTGAAATCCGACTGTAGTCGTGGAATTGTTAAGCATCCCTGCTTCAGTAGCAGTGGAAAGTATTGAAAATAAATTTACGAGTGTATCAGAGGGCATATTGGGCTCATTTAAGTACGATCAGCGAAACTAGTAAAAACGTGACTGTATTGGTTTGTCGACCATATGGTTAAATATTCACGTGCAGAAGTAAGTACTTATTGTGAGTGTTAATTAAATGAACCGTGATAAATTAAATATTGTATAAAACATAATTACAAGTGCTATGAAAAACAACGTAATTTAAAACTACAGTTGCTACAGAATTTGTAATATTTACATTGACCACGTGTTCAGCGAATTGCAACGTGCCAGTATTCGTGAGAGCATATCACAAAAGCGATATCGTTGAAGCTGTTGCGGAGTTAATGGGCAATTTGAGATACGCACCTTAAATTCAGTGAGATATTAGTATAACTGTAGTCAGTGAAAATTCCGGTCCCTATTACATCATTCAACATGGATGCTAAATCATCCCAAGTTATGCTGACCAAAGATGAACATTACTGTATTACTGAAGGAAGGATGATTTGCTACACCAGAATGCCTTGGGGGAACTAACGATGGAACTACGCGCATAAGCCATAAGGAGATGACATGAGCTAAGGTCCAAACTCGCTAGACAATCCTGAAGCGAGTCTCGACCTACATCATGCAACGTTCTGTAAGTGAATATATGTCTTAGTAATCTTTGTAAGGGGTTGGAACCGTCGATTAGTTTTAGTCGGTTTCACATAGTGCGCAATCTAGGTACGGTTTACACTTAAGGAGAATTGTGGATCTATTTATTTTACAATGTTTAATACACGCCAAGCAGGCAGTATTTTTTACCAGCGTATCATTTTCTGTGAGCAAGCAGCTAGTTGCTCGCGGCCCACATATAACTGAAATGAAACGAGTTCCCAGATGTTATCCAAGGTCAATGCTAGGAATTTTGCAGGGAATCAATAAGCTACACTGCCATGAAAATCTTATGTAACTGTCAAGTATCCAGAAGGCCATGGCATTCCTTAGTTGTATCACATGCTGGCCCAATCCAGTTATTCGCTAACATGCAACAAATGAACCTTGAATGTAAAGCTTTCTTTTAAAGTGAATTTTGAGCGGAATCTTAGCACATGAACTGTGAAGGACTTAAGAGCGAAGTATTGCCAGTTCGACAAAGAGTTATAAATGAGGTCTTACAGTAATAATGAGTAAAATACAAGCATTTGGATTAGATATGAGGCGTGCTAATACGAGAGCATTGATTCCATAGTTTAACAAACGATTTTTCTTACCTTTGGAAGAGCTGACGAACCTGGTTATCTTTGATCATTGCAATTGCGTATAAAGTAGGGATCCACGCTAAGTGTAGTCTTCTAGCAGACGTTATTATAAGTTATTGTTCTGAGTTATGAAGCTCATATTTTCTGGCACAATGAACTAGTTAAGTGGTGTTGACCGATGATTATTGGATCGACGAATCCGTGTTATAGTTCAAGGCACAGGGTGTCTATGAAGTTAGTTCAGAGTGAGCCTACTGCCACTGGTAATCTACGAGATATTTTAGATGGATCCATTTACCACATATGATTACACTGGACGAATTTCATCGTCCGTAATAATTACAAGTACATTTTGAGGGATAAAAAAGTATAAACTGAAACTAATAATCAAATGATAGGATTCTTGTGATCATAAATCGTGCATAAATAATTCTCTGATCCTAAATAAGAGCTGAATGCTAAACAAAGTGTATTTTGGTGGACCGAATTTCGAGCTCGTTGATCTTCGTTATCGTAGATACATAGTTTTGACTATCTTCCTCACATTTTAGACGACAGCCAATTGGTGACGTGATAACATTAGGACACGCATTATATTGGAGGCAATATGAGTCGAGACATTTTTTCTCAACGCAGTTGCAGGCTATCTATCTTTCTTTACCCACATGTCCCCACACTTATGACAGTTTGTCACAACAGTGGCAGATAGTGCAGGCAGGCTAGCCGCTAGCGCAAAATATAGGAGTGTTTGCATTTTGTACATATTCGTGTTGTAAACAGATTAATTTTGTTGTTAGAATAATTGTTCATAGCTTTGATTTTCATTTTGTAATAAACGCTTCTCGTATATTTTATTTTATTTCAGATAGGATTAGATCAGATAATTAAAGATAAATGTAAATGTTGGAGATGACACCGTCGTAACATATCTGTTTGTCCCTTGCTTGTAAATATAAATGAAAACTAGTATTTGTAAACAAGTAAATGTCTTGCTTTGCTGTGCATTCACCGATCTCGTTAACCTCCCGAAATTATTCTCGATATATTGCTTAGGGTTGATTTTACGTGTCGCTCCTAGTTAGTTAGCTACAACATTTTTGTATTCAGGATTATGAAAGGCTTAAATTAGATTTCACAGGTAGGACATTTTTTAATCTTTCTTTCAGGGCAGATTAGTACGGAGTAGCCGTTTGACACCTCTCTTAACTAGGCTAGGAGTCTGTTCTTAACTAAATAAAATTATTGGGTTTTAACATAACTCTGGCCTCTTTCCTGTTTAGTTTTGATGCCGATGCATTCCCCTGGACTTGTTAAAACAGAACCTCACCTATTCCCGACACCCCCGAGAGCGGACCTACGTGCTGAACCAGTCCAGGAATGTGTCGTTCCACATACTTGTGTGTTCGTTGGAGGAGGATCTTGGAAGGGCCATTTGAAACCGGTGGCTCCCCAAAATCCTTGTCTGACGGGCACAATATATACTTGAATACTTCCAACAGTGAAAACTCTGAATGATAATTGTTAGCTCTTGAGCTGCCAGCTAAAAAGTGAATATCAATACCCAATTAAGACAGACAAATACAAAAAACTTTAAACGAGAAAAATACGAGAACAACTCATTTTGTCAACAAAACTTCATCACATTCAACAATTTCAGTTTTCAAACATTAAAAAGCAATACTTTTTCTTGTTATGTTGTCCACTTACTCATTTATAGGATTTCCACGTGCTGAACCACTTTTCAGAATTTATTGTAATTATTATTATTATCATCATGATTATTATTATTATTGTCATGTGTTGTGACATCTCTATATTACGCCTCGAGAGTTTAAAAGTGCGCAGTTTGTGTGTATGTATCTCTCTGTCTAACGTTGTGCAACCCCTGGCTACATACTGCCTTGTTCTCTCGTATTGGCTAGTGTTGTTGCTACCTTGCATTTTGTTGTGCAATTCGTTCTGCCATTGGCTCTGACAATATTTGACGCGAGTTTGGGGGCACTCCCAAACTACGCATTTGATATTTCTGAGAGGCTTCTCCCCTCTCTGGGGGACAGAAGCTTGGTCAGTCTTAGACGCGCCGAGATGTAAGGCGAACGTGTGTATTCGGGCAGAGGCCCACCCTCATGGCGCAGCGGAATGTGAGTACGGCTCAATGTATTTCTATCTAACGCAATGTAATTGTTTTTGTTAAACGTTCCTTCTTTTGCTTAATTCTCTTTCCTTTTCAAGATGTTATTGTTAGTATTTTAATCCTTGAACCAGATCTCCGGGACCTTGCGTAATGTCATACGGCGGAGTTCTTTTTGTTGCTTTTGTTATGTGCCCTTCTCACAGTTTTATTATTTTGGTTAATACCTGTAAGATTCGAAAGTATTGCGTTTCTGCGTCTTGGCTTATATATATTTCCTGTCGGGCCTTAGTGCTCGTCTTTTGCGTCGGTGTCTCTTTGTACCACAAATGTTTCATTTGATTGGTAGCAATTGGACCTTTGTTTGTGGACAGTATGTGTGAGGTAACGGGACTGATGTCCAACGTCCCACTAATACGTGTCCCTTTTGTTTATAGAATATATGTGACGGTGGTTAACTGGGATTTTCTCCAGCTCCGATGTCATATTATTCTTTTTTTTATATGTCGCGTTGGTGCGGCATTATGTTGGAATATAAGCCTATTTTATTATAGCGTGCTTTCGATTTTTACCGGTCTCTTTCGTCCCAAGTCAATTGTAATGTAATGTATCTCCGTATATCTCATTTTCCTTTTGTTTTGTTTTTCTCTTTCGATTTTCGCCGTATTACATAACTTAATTATAATTCCCCTTGTCTTCTCCTTCCTCCTATCTCCGTGAGATCTCTCTCCCCTTTGTTTTACTCCCCTCACTCCTCCCCCTTCCCTCCGGTATGTTTACATAACATCATGAAAAGCTTCGCGTCTTAGCAGTTCGAAGTTTGACTTTTTGCAAGTTTGTCGTTTCTCTCTAACCTTTGTAAGTTTCGTTTTATTTTCTTTCAAGTTTGTATCTTTTCGTTAGATTCATGTTGTTGAGCGGTACTCAGGTTCTGTCGTGCTTTTCAGTTTTTTTTAAGTTTTTGAATTCTTTATTCTTGGTATTGGGTTTCTTTTGTATTATTGAGCTTGTATTAGCTTGCCTTTTTTCTTTGTTTTAAATAATTTGTTTATTTCGTGTACACGCTCTTTCTTTTATCCTTAATACATTTTTATATTTTAAGTAATATAGCTCCCTTGTCTTTTCATTTCTTACATTTAAGTTCCCCTTCCTTATCCTTATCCTTATCTCGATTTCGTCAATCTTGTCTTTGTGACGTAACAAAGGCACGATTAACACGGCTCTGGGATTTGTTTAATTAATTTTATGGGAATCTCATTTTTGCACTTTTGATTGTTGCATTAAGCAATTATTTGTTTGCATTTGGTTTTTTGGAAATCATCTTTTGCTCGCTCCGAAAACCTTGGGCCCAGCACCGGGTCGAGCAAGACGTCTTTTCCCCCATCCATTTGCGACCTTGTTGATTTTATCTTCCTCTGCTACTCTGACGCGTATTATTATTATTATTACCCAGACCTTGAGCGGCGCAATGGTAGCAGAGCGTGGTTGCGTGCGAAATCGTTCCCTCCTCTCCTCTCTCAAGTTATTAACCTTTTATTATTTTTCTCTTCATTTACATTGTATTAAAATTTGTTTTTCTTTGAGTTTAAGGAATTCAGTGAATTGTTTTTCCCCACCCCTGAAGAAAGGGTGAAGTTACTTTCTGTGTGAACTACGGGCATCCAGGAAACCCATCTCCAAGGAAAGGTGGTTTAGTCCCTCAAGTAAACAAGACATCCAAAAGACCCAGCTTCGAGGTGAACAGTGGCAACATATCAGTGAGTACATCGCATCGCTGGAACACGACACGTCACGGTATTGTAACCTACTTTTATGTATTTGCTTCCTCTAGTAGACATTTGTTTAGTTAACGGTGATTTTAAGGCGACAGGAAATTTTGTTTGCTTTCTCTTCCTTTTCATTTCGTCAGTGTTGTGGACGTTTTTATTTTACTTTCTGTGAAGTAGAAAATGCATTTCTCTCAAGGGTTTGAGTCCTTACCTTTGTTGTAAATAGTCGCTTAGTTGACTGTGATATTTCTCAGAACTCGCCTCACCCCTTCATATGTCTCGGTCTGGAACAGCTGCTGACAGGTTTCTTGTCATTACCGTGCAGCCTAAAAACCCCCGCCCCTCTTTCTCCGAAATTTTCCCCAATGAAGGTAGGCCCACTTATGGGAACCGTCTCTTTAAATCCTACGGTCACCCCGACCCACCTTGAGCCTCGCGTAATTATACTAACGTTTGGTGTTAGTAAAGTGTTTGTTGTCTCAGTTATGAATGGTCTGTTGAGCTATTATGTGTGTTATGATTGGGAGTTAAGTTTGTTTCATAATTAGGGAGGGTGATTGTTTTATTTTTGTCAGGGGATTTCAATGTAGGTTTTCATTTAAAATTGTTTATATACGGTAAGCTTGATGTTACTATATGTTCAGTATGGCAGTGTGTATTTCGTTGGGAAACCTGCTAGGTGAGGTCTCCGTCGGAATTAGGGTTTGGGACCTGTCCCACGGCTTCGACGCCCACTTAGGATGTACATAGATTCCACACGATTCGTCAATCTTTAGTATGGGATGAAGTTTGTCACGATGACCTGTAGTCCGTTATTTGAGTTTCCATGGTGTTTCCATAGCATTCTGATGTAATGGGGAAATTTTGATTTGTTTATGGGAAGGAGTATGTATGTAGTGTTGTTGTTGTTGGTTGTATTTTGAGATGAATGTGTGTGTCAATGAGTTTAATGAATTTTTATCAACAGTTATTTGTGGGTGGTTTCAAATTTAGTTCAATTTTGATTTTATACCCTATTCAATTTAAACTATATATATATTACGTACGAACTATTTATTCGTTTTTATTGGCAAACCAAATATACGATAAGTATTACTCAGAGATACCAACCATTTTAGGTCTACGGCTTCCGTGTTATGGGACATTGATGTTCGTGTGAACTACTCTGGCGTGCATTACCCAATTTTCTTATATTTGTATGGGATAGGCCATACCCTCTGTGTCTTTAATTTTTTTTTATGCGGTACCTCTGAGGTCTACGGCCCGTATATTGACGCTGTAACCATTTTATTTTTGTGGGTGGGTAATATTTATTATTGGGTTTCGAGTTTGATTGATTGTATGTCTAGTCTTGATTGGTTTTATGCGAGGTTCCAGTCTGTTCCTTTTATTTGGAAGGTATTTTGTAACGTAATTATTTGGATTTTCGTTCTCTGTCCGGAATGGTATTTTTTGTTTCGACAGCTACTTTGAGTTATTATTCCTTTTCATTTGTTAGTATCTAATGTCTTTTGATGAATGTTATTAGTACATTTTTCCCCTTTACTCCTACTATGTATCTAGTTAGGCAGGAGACACCCGTGGCCGCCTGAGTTACACGGAGGATTTCGAAAGATGTGTTGAACTATACTTCTGCCTAAGGCAATTTCCGGTACCTGCCTGCTTTTGTTGTAGGGAGCCGGCCGGCCCATTGTCCGAGCTGCAGACACGACTTGCTATTGTTCGACAACGCCTGAGATGGTCTGTTGACTTACATTCTTTTCTTGTAGTGACAGTGATTTGTTTATTGATATAGTTGTTTACTATTTATCGTAACTTCTGTTTTACGTTTTTGTGATATCATGTTTTTATAAATCATTTCAATCTAATGTTTTCTCTAAGATAATGTGTATTATTTTCCTGTATCTGTCATATATTTGGAGAGTGTTTCCGGTAGCGATAGCTAGTCTCCAAGTACCTGAGAAGTGGCCGGTGTATCCTTTAGACCCCGTTCACGGCTCGTTTTCTCTTCTTTCATTTGGTCTGACGACCCTGCCTATTCATACTTTTACTTTCCAGCTGGCAGAATGAATCTACTTTCCCTCTTACGCAGCTTATGTAACCCCAAATATTTCCCCTGACGCAAGCCTTATTTTGTATACAGGGTGCTCCCCTTTATATTTTTTTTGTGATCATGATTTAACCTTTTTCTTTCTTTTATTATTAGAAAATTGGCTGATTTCCAGAAGGTCGCCATTAAGAAGACTTCGCTTTCTCCACGTCATCTGGCAGAGTCTAGCTCAAGATTGACCGTTTTATTATCATTATTTTCTTTTTGGTACATCCATTTTTAATATGTGTGACGTATTGACGTGCAGTAGAGGTAGGATCCGCCTTTATTTCACGCCTGTACTGATCCTTATATAATTTGAATTTTTGTTGTTTTAATTTCATCTTAAAGTTTTTTTTCTTTCGTACCAAAAAGGAATAATTTTCCTCATCAGTGAACATCTTCGTGAATACGTGTGTATGAAAATATATGTGTGTTTGAGAAAAGAGACTTGCGTTTCGTCAAGCCTTTTATGGAAGTTATGACGTTTAAAGAACTTTTAATTAAGCTGCGTCATATGAATAAGAGAAATGTGAGAACATTTTATTATGTCTTTATTTTCATGTATGTATCTAGTGTACATGATGTAATTTTCTTTCCTTCACCCTGTTCAAATGTATCTAATCGAAGAATGTTATTTTATATAATTTTGTTATGAAAAAGAAAAAAATTCTTTTATGCCTTTGTTATGTAAAAGAATTTTTTTTGGAGAAAGCGGTGGAGTGCATCACTCTCTTCGTCATGGGTTGCTTCTGGAATATCCTAGGGACAAGAATCAATCATTAATTTATGTGCTCTCATATCATGCTTCTACACAATCAATAACAAATAATGTAACATTACAGCACAGAACAACTTTGAGTATGGATTTATCAGCTGTGCAACTGACTGAAATTACTTTCTTATTCTAGAAAATATCGTACTGCATTATACAAGTCTCATCTAGATCTGAAACTTATCAAAGATATCCCTCCTTTGTAGGTCAAGTAAATCAGAATTTAACAGATCATTGGAAGATTTGAGCAGAAACAAATCACCAGGCATAGATGATATACCGATTTAATTGCCACGCAGCATAGGTGATGAAGGTCCGATCAGGTTTATTTCATTTATGATACAGGTGATTACCCTTCTGATTTCAAGCAGAATGTAATCATCCCTATACCGAAGAAAACACGAACTGACAGATGTGAAGATTACCATACCATCAGCTTGATCACTCATGCTTCAGAGATCCTGACTACAATAACTTACAAAAGGCTGGAATCACAGATAGAAACAGAGTTGGGTCAAGACCAGTTTGGCTTCTGGAGAAACCTAAGAACAAGGGAAGCTGTTCTAAGTCTTACAGAGGTAGAATAAAGAAAGCTATGAGAACGTTCATGGAATTTGTAGACTTAGAAGAGGCATTTGATAATGTTCATTGGAGCAAGTTGTTTGATATATTGGAAAAGATTGTAATAAAGTACAGGGATAGGAGAGTGATATACAATCTATTCAGGAACAAGACAGCAGTTATCCAAGCCGGAGGACATGAGAAAGAAGCTGGTATTCAGAGAGGTGTAAGACAAGGCTGCAACATATCACCCATACGTTTCAATCTTCACATTGATCAAGCACTGATGGAAATTGTAGAAAAATTGAAAGTGGGAGTGAAGATACAAGGAGAAATAATTTCAACTCTGAGATTTGCTGATGACATAGTCATCTTGGCCGACACGCCTGACGATTCGAATGAGCTTCTGAATGGTATGGACTCCGTTTTTAGGAAAGAATTCATGATGAAAATTAATAAATTAAAAAAATATTGGAATGCCCCCGAGAGAAATCAGAAACCCCAATGGACGTCGAATAGGCAGGTGAAAAGCTAATGAAAGTAGGAGACTTCTGTTACTTACGCAAAATAACCAGTGATGGACGAAACTAGGACGATTTAAATGGTAGGTTGGCTCTAGCAAGGAATGCATTTTTAGTAAAGAGGGATCTCTTGACAATGAATATAGATTTAAGTAATAAGACGAGTAGGAAAAGAGAGAGGTTTCTGGCAACTGCTAATGAAGAGAAGAGATAGGTTGGTGGGGCACTTACTAAGACACCCAGGAATAGCAAGGTTAGTTATGGAAGGTAGGGTCGAGCATAAGAACGGTAGGGATAGAGCAGATTGCCTCGATGTAGGGTGTGGTAGCTATCTAGAGATGGAACTAAAACAACAACGAATTGAAGTGTGATAGAAAATGTGTATACGAATACTTAAACTGAAGTAATAGGCTTAGGGGCTGAAAGAATTATTTTTGAATTTTCTAGCAGCAAGAATATAAAAGCCTCTTGCTAATCGAGCCTTTGGTCCATTTCAGTCACAGCACATAGTACATGCACATTTTATATCCTTGACTTGGACCTCAATAGTTTTAACAGCTCAGAGTTTAAGAATGGATGTATAAATCATTTATATATGCCATATAAACAGTATTCCAAAATATCATTTTACCAAAACACTGATTTTTTTTGACTAGGGCGGATAGGTATTCAAAAATCTCCCAGTAATCCAATTACAGTAAATGCCACTAGAGAGAGTAATTTGTAGAATATTTAACATATATTTTGCCACTACATAATGCTTCTAAGTGCAAGCAGTAGACCTATTAAATTCTTATTATATATCAACAGCAGTTATTGGAATTAAGGTAATACAGGGCATGGAAAAAGGATTTATTTTCTAAACATAATAATAATAACCTTCCCGTTTGGCTTGGCTGCCAAGAAAGGTGAAATATAATGTGACAAGCCAACATGCATAATCGGACCGTTTGGTTTAAATTCTTCATATAAAAATACTAAGTTCACAACAGGCAATTAATACAACGTGATTATGCAAAGGATATGCTGGCTTCATATAATGTACCCTCCACCTATGAGCATTAAGATATGTCGACCTTTACCTAAGTGAATCCAGCAACGGCATACACAGAGGGAGGTCATGGGTTTGAGTCAAGCAAAAGCCAGGCAATATAATGATTTATCATCAATCTAGACGTCTTCTATTTTCCCTACTTTCCACAACCTAATAGCAAACAGGTTCCATTTGTCATCACTACGGTCTAAATACACAATTCTGTAATCCCTAAATAGCATTGATGAGAAGAAGATGGTGATCAGGTCATGTCCATTATAAGATGCAACAAGCAGTAACCCAATAAGGTACTTACCTCTTTGAAATCTCCACCACTCGCTAAAGATGGAGTTTCTGTTTTGATGCAAGGAGCAAAGTCTTGTATGGAGAATTCTTCTGTCTTAATATCCTCAATGAGATCACTGACATCCTGCAGAGAAATTACTAGTTTAATAAACACATTCTTTGCAAAGGTGGAATTAAATCTTAAACAGGTTTCAATTCTTAGAATTTCTTCCAAAAATTACGACATACAGTACAGAATCTGGATAAGAATTTTTTTACTGAATGGTAGTTCTGATTTCAGAGTTACATCCCAGACTTCGGTAACGCCAACATCTGATCTCAATATATATATATTGTCCCCGTTCACTTCTTTATAAACCACACGAAGATCTGAATTCTATGTCAGACAACAAAACAAAACACCAAGTCAATCTCCGACATTGTAAGCCGAGTAAAACTACGAAGACAGGGCGCGAAAACGTTACTCGTGAAAGTTGTGAAAGAATCGAGCGAACCGTGGAATTTATGGGAAAAACGTGATCAAAATTAACAGTATAAGGATTGAAGAAACAGACAATGAAATAAACTATGTTCATTTACCTACGTTTATTCAAAAAGTAAACGTGTATTTACGTGGCAATTAATTGAAGATAAGGGGGCTTTGTTATCCTATTTGCAATTAACTTAAAATAATTTCATCTTTAACATATATTTTGCCACTACATAATGCTTCTAAGTGCAAGCAGTAGACCTATTAAATTCTTATTATATATCAACAGCAGTTATTGGAATTAAGGTAATACAGGGCATGGAAAAAGGATTTATTTTCTAAACATAATAATAATAACCTTCCCGTTTGGCTTGGCTGCCAAGAACGGTGAAATATAATGTGACAAGCCAACATGCATAATCGGATCGTTTGGTTTAAATTCTTCATAGAAAAATACTAAGTTCACAACAGGCAATTAATACAACGTGATTATGCAAAGGATATGCTGGCTTCATATAATGTACCCTCCACCTATGAGCATTAAGATATGTCGACCTTTACCTAAGTGAATCCAGCAACGGCATACACAGAGGGAGGTCATGGGTTTGAGTCAAGCAAAAGCCAGGCAATATAATGATTTATCATCAATCTAGACGTCTTCTATTTTCCCTACTTTCCACAACCTAATAGCAAACAGGTTCCATTTGTCATCACTACGGTCTAAATACACAATTCTGTAATCCCTAAATAGCATTGATGAGAAGAAGATGGCGATCAGGTCATGTCCATTATAAGATGCAACAAGCAGTAACCCAATAAGGTACTTACCTCTTTGAAATCTCCACCACTCGCTAAAGATGGAGTTTCTGTTTTGATGCAAGGAGCAAAGTCTTGTATGGAGAATTCTTCTGTCTTAATATCCTCAATGAGATCACTGACATCCTGCAGAGAAATTACTAGTTTAATAAACACATTCTTTGCAAAGGTGGAATTAAATCTTAAACAGGTTTCAATTCTTAGAATTTCTTCCAAAAATTACGACATACAGTACAGAATCTAGATAAGATTTTTTTTTACTGAATGGTAGTTCTGATTTCAGAGTTACATCCCAGACTTCGGTAACGCCAACATCTGATCTCAATATATATATATTGTCCCCGTTCACTTCTTTATAAACCACACGAAGATCTGAATTCTGTGTCAGACAACAAAACAAAACACCAAGTCAATCTCCGACATTGTAAGCCGAGTAAAACTACGAAGACAGGGCGCGAAAACGTTACTTGTGAAAGTTGTGAAAGAATCGAACGAACCGTGGAATTTATGGGAAAAACGTGATCAAAATTAACAGTATAAGGATTGAAGAAACAGACAATAAAATAAACTATGTTCATTTACCTACGTTTATTCAAAAAGTAAACGTGTATTTACGTGGCTATTAATTGAAGAAAAGAGGGCTTTGTTATCCTATTTGCAATTAACTTAAAATAATTTCATCTTCCCCAATAAAGTGTAGGCAAGGGATCCTTGATAAATACATTATTTGAAGACACATTTTTATCTGAAATGGTTAGTGATTTGCAGTACATTAGAACTTTCCTTTCCAATGTGTATTTTGAGCTAACACCACCCAATCCTCACCTGATGCTCTGAGAGTAACATTCTCATGCTGTGAATAGCTCAAGTCTATGTGTGTGGTGGTATGTGTTTGTTTGTGATGAGATTTCATGAGCGTTGAACTTGGCCATCGACACTGTGGTGTCTCGAAGATATACGGGCACAATATTAATTATTCACACATAAGAATATAACCATAAGGCTGAATGAAAATGGAAATGAGGCATAATTTTATGGTCAATGGGAATGTACAAAATCAGCACAATGAGGGGAAAAAAGACGACCCTTGCCTTGATGCAGCATAACTGCTCAGAGACTGCACCGAAATTAATATATTGAGCAAGATTACGAAGGTAACTCTGAACAAGTAGAAATAATTAGCCGTTTTCATTTATCCCACTGATTTTTCCATTGAAAGCCGTCCTGTCCAGAAAAAAAATCTATGTAATGTAATGTATTAAATAGCCTTTTGTACACAACCAGTCTCCACCAATACCATTAATTTGAGAAATAATGTGCTGTATATATTACTTTCAGTATAGGTGATTAAGGCTCATCCAATGACATGGCATGTTTCCGTCATGGAAACTCATTTTCAAAAAGTCTAACGCACGTGCACTATGATTAACGAAAAGCATGCCACATAATTTAGTGTCATTAGATAATGGTGATATAATAGCCCATCAATCTCGACCCTGAGAATACTGTAACTTCTTCATACAAAAATGCAAACTTCACAAGAGGCAACTAATACAACGTGATTGGCTTCATATAATGTACCCTTCACTATGAGAATTAAGATATCCTCCATTACATCGGTGAATGGACCAACGGCATATAAAGAGGGAGGTCATTGGTTTGAGTCCAACACTAGTCTGATAATATAATGCTTTACATCAATCTAGACATCCTGTACTTTCCGTACCTTACACAACCTAACACTAAACAGCTTCCATTCGTCATCTTTACAGTCTGAATTCACAATTCTGTGATCCCTAAATAGCATTGGTGGGAAGAAAATGGCGGTCCGTACATGTCTTTTACAAGATGCAACAAGTAGAAATCCAATAAGTTTCTTACCTCTTTGAAATATCTACCACTCGCTATAGATGGAATTTCTGTTTTGATGCATGGAACAAACTCCGGTATGGGGAAATCTTCTATCGTAATATCCTCAGTGAGATCACCATCATCCTGCACAGAAATTACTTGTTTCATAAACATGTTCCTTTGCATAGGTGGAATTAAATCTTACACAGGTTTCCATTTATTTGAATGCCTTCCCAACATAATGCGACATACAAGTCCTAACGTAGATCATCAATTTTGAACAGAAGGGTTGTTCTGTTCCAGAGTTCATATCACAGACTTGGGTAACTTCATCTGTTGATCTCCATACATTTATTTAATGTCCTCGTTGACTTGTTCATGAACCACGCCAAGATATCAATTTCATGCCAGACCAAGTGGTAACACTGAGTCATTCTCCTAGATTGTAAGCTGAGTACAATTATGAAGACACGTCACGGAAAAAGATACTTGTGAAAGCTGTACAAGGACCGAGCGAGCCGTGAAACTCATTGGAAACACGATATAAAAATTAATATTATAAAGTTTGGAGAAACGGACAATACAATAAATTGAGCTAGACATTGTACGGAAATACTTCAAAGAAAACAGGAGAAGGAAGAAGCTGAGTGGCTACAGAACGGAGAAGCCTGAAATGGAACTCAGCGCACAAAACTGAACTTGTCGAACGTCAGAGAGGGTGCATACGAGCATCGAACCCCATGGTAACCTACGGTGTATAGAAATGCGTATTAGTGCATATATTTCTTATTGGGTGTGGAATAGGCAAAAAAATACGCGTTCGCTGATTTATTACAAATATTTGTGTATTTATGGAATTTTGCGAAGTGTCGAGTGCAAGGTCAATGTGCGATAGCTTGAGTACAGTACATGTCATAAAACTGGAAGTGCTACACCGATAAGATAGAGCTCAAATATTGTTCAGAATTATCTGCTGTAAACCGTACATTAATTCTAGGACGCTTTGAAAGCATGATCACTCAAATAAAATCAGATACAAGAGACAGAGAACAAAACATGTAGTTGGGCACGTGAGAGAAGTGAACGAGAAAGATTATTTTAAGTGCTGCAATGCTAGAATATGTAATAAATCATAAAGCAGAGCATTTATTTACTACATGTGTAGAAGGTGTGATGCTATTATAATGAAATTTCACACCATGAAAAAGACCATTCGAACCAACATTCAATTCAATTCAACATGAGAGGAAGGAGGTCATTACGGCAAATCCAATTCTAGCCTGTAAGGTGAGTTCAACAAAAATGCAAAGGACCGGCTTTTGGGTATGGGAATGCTGATTTGAGATATAACAGATGTTGAGTATAATCCAGGAGGCGGTGCTCCTGTGAACGTGAAATCTTGTTTGAGGTGCAGGTGTTAAGAGTTTCTATTTATACTGGTTTGAAATGCAACCTTGTATACGGTGTATAGAAATGAGTATTAGTGCATATATTTCTTATTGAGTGTACTTCTGTACGTGGAAAGGTTTGTAAATATTTCTACCTAATTCATCATCATCATCATCATTTCCCCTTATCCAGCTCCTGCCGGGTCGGGGTATTTATGGCACTTCTCCACTTTCCTCTTTCCTTCCACCACTCTTCTTCCACGATCTTGTCCCAGTCCAGATTCCTTTTTCTTACGCTGTTCTTCACTGAATCAATCCACCTTGTTCTAGGTCTTCCTCCTGCTCTCTTACCCTTGCACTTCACCTCCAGCATCTGTCTTGGTATTCAATTTTCCTCCATCCTCTTTACATGTCCAAACCACCTTAGTTTATTCTTCTCAATTCTCTCATTTAGTTTTCCCATCCCAACTTCCTTCCTAACATCTTCATTCCTCACTCTGTCTTTCCTTGTCTTTCCTATCATACTTATTAGGAATTTCATTTCACTGGCTTGGATTCTACTCTCTTGCCTGCATGTCAGGGTCCAAGTCTCAGCTGCATAAGTTAATATGGGAACATAGTACACTTTATACATTACCTCCTTGCTTTTCCTTGGTACTTCCTTATCCCAAACAAGTTTTCTTACACTTTGATAGAATGCATTGCTCTGCTGTACCCTCCTGCCAATCTCCATGTCCAACCTACCAGTTTGCATCAATTCACTTCCTAGGTATTTGAACGTGTCCACAATTTCCAAACTCTGACTTCCAATTTTCTCAGTGCCCTTTCCTTGTCTTTCTCCTCTTGTCATCACCATGGTCTTGCTTTTCTCTATACTGATTTTCAGGCCGTACTTCTGAATATTTTCGTTCAGTGCATCTAGTTGTTTTTGCACTTCTTCGGTGTTCCTTCCCCAGACCACAATATCATCTGCAAATAACAGTAACTTCATTTCTTTATATCCATATGCTTCCTTTGTTTCCTTTACAATTTCATCCATCACCATTATGAACAAGAGAGGTGACAACACACTCCCCTGTCTTAGTCCAGTCTTGTTCGTAAACCAATCTGTATTTCCAACTGGGGTCAGTACCCTGCTAACACAGTTGTTGTACATTGCTTGCACCATTTCCAACATTTCTCTTCCGAGTCTCTTCTTAACCATGGTTTCCCATACCTTCTCTCTGGGGACACTATCATATGCCTTTTCTAGATCTATGAAAGTCATGATCAAATCCTCTCCATATTCCCAGTTCTTTTCCATCACCTGCCTCAAGCTAAAGATTGGGTCCACTGTGGATCTTCCACTCCTGAAGCCATACTGTTCCTCTTGCAACTCTCCTTCCACCTTTCTTCTCATTCTTCTTTCTAATATCCTTTCCAGTATTTTTACTATCTGTGATAAGAGGGTGACCCTCTATAGTTATCACACACCTTCTTGTCCCCCTTCTTAAACACTGGTATTATTAGCCCTTTCTCCCAGTCTTCTGGTACACATTTCCGTTTCCACACACAATTTAGCAGTCGATACAACCATTGCATACCAACAGGTCCAGCAGCATTTATCATTTCTACACTGATTTCATCCACCCCTGTTGGTTTTCCCATCTTCATTTTCTGTACTGCTAATTCCACCTCCAGCATTGTTATATCATCTTCTGTTATAGAGTCGTCAGGTTGTGTCACTTCCATCTGACCAGTACAATTGCTCACATTCAATAGCTTATCGAAATACTCCTTCCATCGTCCCTTTACCTCTTCTGGGTGTGTTAACAACTCTCCATCTTCCTTTTTCACCAGCTTTGTGGTAACTCTTTCTTTCCTCTTACTTCTTAGAAGCCCATACAGCATCCTTTTACTGCCACTTACATCTGTTTCAATTCTTCGTGTAAATTCTTCCCAACTTTTCTTCTCCTACCACTTTCTTACACCTTCGTTTGCTGTCGTGATACTTCCTTTTGATTTCTTCTGCTTGATCTCGGTTCCATTCTTTCCATGCAGACTTCTTATCTTTCACTGCTTTCCTCACTTCCTCATTCCACCACGGAGTCTCCTTCTCTTTCACTCCTGTTGACGTCCTACCACAAGCACTCTCTGCTGCACCAACAAATGCCTTTTTAATGTGGAACCATTCCTCTTCTATGTTTTCCACTTCAGTAACTGGGATTTGTAGCTTCAATCTCTCCTGAAAATCTTCCTGTACAGTTTTGTCTTTCAATTTCCATACTTTTATTTTACTTTCTCTGATCTCCTTTAGGTTTTCCAATTTTTCCCATCTAAATTTTGCCACCACAGCTCTATGGTCCCCATCAAATGCATCTCCTGGTAAAGCTGTCACATCTATCAGCTTTCTGGGATTAGTCCTTTTCACCAGAAAGTAGTCAATTACTGATTTTGTTCTTCTATCGTCCCAACCATATCTCGTAATTTTCCTGCTGTTTTTCTTCCGAAACCATGAATTACCCACTATCAGTCCATTCCTTTCACAAAATTTTACTAGTTCCTCTCCTTCCCGGTTCTTTTTCCCATATCCATATGGTCCAATGACTTCTTCCTTTCCTTGTCTCTCGTTTCCGACTTGTGCATTCATATCTCCCATGATCACCACTTTTACATCTGAAATTACTCTTTCTACATCCTCCAGGAATACTTCAATATCTTCTTCTCTGTTTCCAGTCTGTGGTGCATACACTTGTATGAAGTCCATCACGTCATTTTTCGTCTTCATTCTAATTTTCATTATTCTGTCACTCACACACTCGACCACTTCAACATACTCCTCCAGTTGATTCGAGGTTATCAGTCCCACGCCATTTTTTGCCTCTTGGCCACCACTCCAGTATAATGTATATCCTTTCCTCAATTTCTTCCTTCCTTTACCTTTCCATTTCACTTCACTCAGCCCCATCAATCCAACATTCTTCCTCTCCATGAAGTCTACCACCTCCTCCACCTTGCCTGTCAGGGTCATGACATTCATGATTCCCACTTTCATTTCGGTTACTGGTCGCCCATTTCTCACAGTTCCCCCAGTACCAAAAGAACTGCGCGTCGCCTGCAGGGTACGCCCTAACCTTCTCCGAATCATTTGAACCTAATTGTGAACCCTATTTAGGTTAATTTAAGTTTCTTTTTAAATGAAACATGTATTGTAATGGCAGTTATTTGCTGCTAAAGGTAGTTTCAATCCTCATAATTAACTTCAAATAAATAAATGGATCCCCAATAAAGTTTCGGCTAGGGATCTTTCGGGGATACCTATTTTAGGACACGTTTCTATCTGAAATGCAGTACATTAGAACTTTCAGTTTCATTAATTAACGTGTATTTTGAGCTAACTCCACCCAATCCATACCTGATGATCTGAGAGTATCATTCTCATGTTGTGACTTGCTCTAGTCTATGTCTGTGGTGGTATGTGATTGTATGTGATGGGATTTCACGAGGCTTCATTTTGGCCTTGGGCCTTGTGGTATCTCAGACAAATAGGGGCACAATATCAAAAATTCTCGTATAAGAATAAACCTTGAAAACTGAATGAAACTGGAAATGAGAGGGGTAGTTTTATGGTCAATGGGAATGTACAAAACAGCACATTGACGGAAATAGAATAAGACGACCCTTGTCTTAATGCAGCACAACTGTTCAGAGAATGCACCGAAATTAATATATTGTGCGATATTACGAAGGCTAATCTGAACAAGTAGATATAATTAGCAAATTTTCATACATCCCAATGAACTTTTCCATTGAAAATTCTGAGGTTGTTATTGAGCTTTAAAGGGGCGAAACTACGAGATATCTGCCCCATTGAGAACTCTCCCGTCCATAAAAATTATATTCCATGTGATGTACTAAACAAACGACTTGTCTCCACCAACAACATTACTTCGAGAAATAACAAGCTGTATATATATACCAACACCAATAATAATGTGCTGGGTGTATAACTTTCAGTAGAGGTGATTAATACTCCTCCAAGAACATGCCATCTTTCTGTCATGGAAATTCATTTTTAGAAAAGTCAAAAGCATGTCATTTACGAAAGGTAAGCCACAGAATTTACTATCATTAGATTAAGGTTATCTAATATCCCATCAATCTCATCCATGGCTTAAATAGGATACAAGAGATTAAAAATACGTTTCAAAAATTCGAACTGATGCCATCTTGAATCGACACTAAACGCCGAAGAAATATTCCAAGTAGTAAGTTTTATTGGCATCGAGTAATTAGATCGCCAGAAATGTCATTTGGAGTAGTTAAAAATCACATGGAGGCAAAGTAAAAGTTCTTACTTACTTAATATTCCCATAGCAACATACAGAATATCAGTTTGATTGCTCAAATAGATTGAGAGATATTTTGAACTTGTGTGACATATCGCATGAACGCCATGTTGGAATGTATTATGTTTAGACTGTAGAGTTATATGCCAGAACATTTGTTCATTAGACCAATTTATATTTCTCTCAAACTATACAAAAAATTGTTATTAAAAATTGAGCACAACCGTCAACTTTAAGTTGTCATAAAATTTACAAGTGTAAAAACCACAGATATTTAAAATAGTTTTCCTCGGTATCCCTGTGTTCTGTTGATGTGAAGGTTTACACACTCTTAGAACTGTCCTTTATCTTTTGTTTTCAACTTGAATATTTGCAATTAACTTTCCTCAGTTACTAAAAAAAATTAAAAAAATTGAACAAATTTATACATTGATCAGGCTTTTCCCTGATAATTTCTACAAAACTTCACATTTCTGGAAGATTATGATTTTAGAATGTTCATAATGGTTGTGTTAACAATGTGTACTAACATCTTCTGCATAACTATTGAAATAATATTTTTTTCTCACTTTTTTAAGATAAGATTTTCTTTACATTTTAGTGAGCTATGTTTACTCAGAAAGTACACAAATCGATTGTTACAGCAATGGTTCTAGTTCACAATCTTAAGAAACAAAAAATACAAGTGAATACAACATTTCATCAAAATATCTCAAAATTTTATCCACCCACTGGTAAGTTTAACGCTCGTTCCCAAACTTTATTTTTTATTCATTTTTGTTTTCCATCACAACCCAAACAGTTTTTGAGATATTTTGATGGAACTTGGTATTCACATGTTGTCTTAAAAATGTGAACTAGAACCATTGCTGTAACATTTGTTTTTTGTATTTTCTGAGTGAACATACCTCACTAAAATGTCAAAAAAAAATCTACTCTTATAAAAAAGGGAGAAAAATTGCAAATATTCAAGTTGAAAACTAAAGATAAAAGACAGTTTTAAGAGTGTGCAAAATTTCATATCAACAGAACAAAGGGATACCGAGCAAAACTTTTTTAAATATCTGTGGTTTTTACACTTGTAAAGGTGTAGCTCCCCCCTTAAATTAAATTAGACGTCAATTTATTAACCCTTGGGATATTTTTTGTGCCTTGCATTTCTTGAACGATTATGTATATTTAATTTTTGCCGCAATGGTGGTTTTGTGCTCACCAGGTTATTGAAGGTGTGGTAAACACCACCCTATAAGTCACCTCTTATGAATGATGGAATATATCTGAATATCTTACATTCCAAGAAGTTGTGCTGTGCAATTACAGCATCATACAGGGCGCCAGGAAATGTTCTCCACAGTGGTTCCGTTCAGCTGCGAGAGGTTGCGTCATCAGTTTAGTTGGCAGCACAGTGTCCTTGATAGGGTGAAGGCCACATGTGTGGGTGACGAAATCGTCAGTGTGTATAGTAAGATTATTGGAAGAGTGCAACAGTATGTTATGAATGGCTGTGGAAAGTATAAAGTTTACTGTTTGTATTGATACAAACGACAGCCGTGCTGCCAACGTAACTGGTGACGTAATCTCTCGTAGCAGCTTGTAGGCACTGCTGAGAACATTCAATGGCGTCCTGTATCATGAAGAGAAGGAAGAGATCTGACCCCGTAAAAGAATTAGGACAAGTAATCAGGCAGTGAAACGTGACGGCTGACGAGGCTCTGGTGAAGCTACGATGGGCCTAGCAAGCCAGTAGTGGATTTTTTATTTTGCTTTCAAAACAGGAACAAGCCTCGGAAAGGACGGTTGCAAACAACGACGACCCGGATATGCTAATGGACTACGAATTGGGACATTAAACTTTCAGACATTGACAGGAGAGTTGGAAGAGATTGCAGATGTGATGGAGAGAAGAAAGCTGGATGTACTGGGCTTGGCAGAAACAAGATGGAAAGGAGAAGGTCGCAGAGTACTGAGGAAAGGGTACCGGTTGTACTGGAGTGGGAACAGTGAAGGAAGGAGCAGCGGAGTAGGAGAAGTTGTGAGAGATGGAATGAGGGAAGAGGTAAAGGGAATAAGTGGCAGGATCATGAAGATCAGAGTAACTGCAAAGGGAAGAAACCTGGAGATAGCCCAGGTATATGCCCCTCAAGTTGGATGTACAGCTCAAGAGAAGAAAGACTTTGAGGAGGAGCTACAACAGCAGTTGAATGGTCAGAGCATCACTGTCATGGGAGATTTGAATGCACAAGTAGGAAGGGAAAGGCAAGGATGTGAAAATGTAATGGGAGCAGAAGAATGGGGCAGCAGGAATGAAGAAGGGAGAAAGCTGCTGGATTTTTGCAAGAGAAACGGTTTAGTGGTAGGCAACTCCTGGTTCCGGAAGAAAGAAAGCCACAAGATAACGTGGTACAGCAGTGATTTAACAAAGAAATCTTCGGTAGATTAAATGCTGTACGACTGGGAAATGAAGAGAAGTGTCAAAGATATAAAGATAATACCATCAGAGGCCTTAGATAGCGACCACAGAATACTAGAAATGATAGAAAGGATAGCAAGAGGACAGAGTACCAGGAAAGGAGAATCAAAGTATGGAAACTGAAGGAAAAAGAAGTCAAGGAAGAATTCCAGAAGATAATAAGGGAATGGATGCCAACAGGCAATCCCAAAACAGGGGAAGAGGAATGGAAGCAATTCAAAAATACAATGGTGGAAGCTGCAGTGGCAGTATGTGGAAGAACAAGCAACAGAAAGCGGTGTAAGGAGACACCATGGTGGAATGAGAGAGCAAAAGAAGCTGTGGGAAGGAAGAACAAGGCTTTCAGAGTGTGGTTCCAGGAAAGAACTGATCTAGCAAGGGAAGATTATAAGATAAAGAAGAAAGAAGCAAACAAGATTGTCGCAGACGAGAGGAAGAAGTGGATGGTAAAGGGGACAGAGATGATGGAGGAAGACAGTAGAGGAAATAAGAAAGTACTTTATGGGATGGTCAAAAGAAAGGAAAGAGGTCTGCGAGAGGGTGTGGTAATGGTGGACATAAACGGAAATGAGGTACACAACAAAGAGACACTCAAGATAGTGTGCAAAGAGCACTTTGAGGATTTGCTGAATCCAAATGGTCATAGGGAGGAAGACAACATATTGGAAGATGGAGAAGACAACACAGGAATGGCAAACGGACTTGATTTGGAGAGAACTGGAAATGGCTATAGACAAGATGACAGGAGGAAGGGCACCAGGTGTGGACGAATTGAGTGTTGAAATGGTGAAGGCAGCAAGGGAGGTTGGGATACAGAGGCTGTACCGTGTGATGAGGGTGGTATAGAAGGAGAAAAAGAGCCCAGAAGATTGGAGGAAAGGATTGTCCCAATATTTAAGAAAAGAAGCAGAAAGGAGTGCAGAAATTACAGGGGAGTCACACTCATTCCACAATGTGCCAAGATATATGAAAAGATATTAGAAAGTAGGATACGACCCAAAGTGGAGAGAGAATTGAGAGAGGAGCAGTATGGATTCAGACCTGGATCTCATATTTTCAGTGAGACAGCTCCAGGAACACCACTACGAATTTGGAAAGGATCTGTTCATGGCATTCCTGGACAACGGAAAGGCCTAGGATAGTGTTCGTAGGGAGAAGGTTTGGGAAGCAATGGGAAACATAGGAGTGGAAAAAGGGACTGTACGCAGAGTGAAGGAGATGTATTGTGAAAGTGTGAGTTGTGTGAAAGTTGGAGGGAAAGAACAGACTGGTTCAGACAAATGAGTGGCCTGAAACAGGGTAGTGCACTGTCACCCCTTGTCTTTATTTTGGTTATCGACGAGGTAATGACACGGGTAGCAGGAAAGATAGGAGAAGATAAGATGAAAGCAATGGTGTTTGCAGATCTCATGGTCTGCGGAAACAAGGAGGAGGAAATTCAGGTGCAAATGAAGGCTTGGGAAGAAACAGTGGGAGAGTACGGATGGAAGTTGAACATCAGTAAATGCGAGATCCTGTTAACAACCAGGAAAAAGGACACACCAATGAGTGGGATAACACTTGGAGGTGGACAGCTGAAGAAGGTGGAAAGTCTCAAGTATAGTGGAGGAAAATGGGAGAAATGACAAAGAGATTACGGAACGAGGCAGACAGGCAGAAGCATTTCTGAGAAGCTTTTGGAGCTTAGTGTGGAATAAAGATGTCCCACAAAAAGCAAAGAAGTGATATACAGAAACTACTACATCCCAATACTGACCTATGCATCAGAAACGTGGATAATGAAGAAAAGAGAAATAAGCAGATTACAGGCAAGTGACGTGAAGTTCCTGCGAAGTAGGATCGGAGTAACAAGAAGAGACAGGGTGAGGAATGAAAAGGTCAGGGAAATAGTGAAAGAGGAGCCCTTGCAAGGTAGGATTGAGACATCAAGACTGAGGTGGTATGGAATGTGAATGGAAGAGAAGAAGATTCCCAAGAGGATACATGAAATGCAGATGCAGAAGAAACGACCAAGGGGAAGACCAAGAGATAGATGGCCGAAAGGAGTGGAGGAATGTGTCAAGAAGAGAGGCGAGGACTGGACCAGAGTGAAATCGGAGAGGTGGTGAGAAGAAAGGACTAGGTGGTGAGGCTTATGTTCCAAACAGACCCAGCCTCGGCTGGAAACTGTACAAGATGATGATGATGATGAATCAGGCAGTAAAGAAAACAGTCAATAAAGGAGTGAAAATGGATGATTACCTGCTAGTATCGGGATAAGAATCAAGGGGGAGTTGACCAGGGGTGGTGAAATGTAAAGATGGTGATGATGATTGTTGTTTTAAGGGGCCTAACATCTAGGTTATCGGCCTGTAAAGATGGACAAGTAACCAGAAGCAATGTCAGGCTTTACTCAGGCCTTGTGGTCTCAAGCAACTTCCAATTACTGTTATTGTGGCAAGTTAATATTTAGATTCTGTGTATTCACTTAAACTACCTAAAACATGTATTTATACAAATCATTATAGAGAGCGTGGCACTGTACAAACTTATCCTTTACATCAAGAGTTGACAAATGAGCTACCACAGGCAAAGACCATTAGTTGTGTAATTGCTTAGCACAACTGCCTGGAAAGTAACGTATTCTGTTTGTTCCGTTGGCGATCACATCTTCAAGAAATATAAGAAGAAAGATGTAGTGATGATTATTCACTGGAAATATGATTTCTGACATTGTTTTATGCCGGTACCGAGCTTGCTTTGCTGTGGCAGTCTAGCCTATAAGCAATAGGATACACAAACAGCATCGCATTCACTCACGGACAATCATATCTCAAATGCCGTATATGATCGAGTTTTAACATGGCACATTGTGTAGACTTCACCTGTAATAGGATCCAGGGTGCCAGCAGAGTGGAACTGCAGTACCAATACAATTACATCTGCTATTGTTCTCATAGAAAACATGACCCAGTAATCCATTGTTCGAAATAATATTTATTGTATAAATCATTCGTATTATTATAAGAAAAGTAATGCAGAACATATAATTACCTGAAGTTCATGTTCCTCCTTAACTGATATCCCTTCGCTGTCAAATATATCACCAGCCTCGTCCTGCAGGTTATCAGAGGGCAACAGCTCATTTGAATCCTGCGATGTATTATCCAATGTTAAATATACAGACACAATATGAGTACTAAGGTATGTGTACCGGTATCATAAACAGTAAAAGTTAACAGATCCTGGTTAGAGTACCATTTACTCTTAAGTAGGCTACTGTATTATGTCACTAAACCTTGCACATCACTAAGATAGCAATGTTACACCATATACGAATTAACATGCAACTTACCATGTCAGGGATTTCATGAGTCAAACATTCAGGCTCACTCTTGACGAGTAGTTGTTTCTCCATTTTGATTAGCAAGCTAGAAGAGGGAGAGAATTAAATACCTAACTTATGCCAGTAGCCTAAGTATGCCAAATCAGTCTCATATTTAATAAATCAAATTAGGTATTCTCACACCCCTGCAAGTGCACAGTGATATGTTTGCAAGTTGACCGTCATGGTCAAGTAAGTCGTCACTATTTATCCTTCCCTTTGAATAGATATAGGCCTATCTAATGGTGCTTGCTTGTAGAACAGGGAAATAGAGAATCTTACATTCGATTTCTCTATTCCTATATACACATACGTTTGTTTGGGGAAGCAGATTAAATATTATATTGTCAGACGATTAAGTACCTTTCAACCCGTTTAATTAGGCTGCGTGGCAGTGAACTTAGGTTGATGCACTGGTATTGCAAATCAACACTAGTTGCCACAACACGAATAAAACTTCCTCTTTTCATTACAAACCACCCAGTTCAAACTAGATACATCATTATCTCTAACATGTCATTTCTTCCAACATGGACTTGTTACTTGCGAATAATAAATAATTTGTACACTTACATCTTGCCGAAATGCATATCAGATACACTAATTCATGTGACGGAATCCGTATGTGGTAGCCTACCTGGCAACTAACTACCGATAATATTGGAACATCTCTCCATGTAGGCCTACCGTACCTAAGTTTGAATTATCTTTACGTTGCTACCTACATTATTATTCTTGTCCTTCACAGATTGTATTTAGGCCTGAGGAAAACTCTTCACCCATTCACCCGACCTAAATTCGTCTTAGATCACTCCAAACATACATTTAGGCTATTATTTAATACAGTGTACGTTCAGCATGTCAGAAAGTAGTCCTAACTAATAAGGCAAGGTAAGTAGACTATAAGGTTGGACATTCCGGTGCCTCTCGCTCCCATTGGCTGATAAGCTGTGACGCAGCTAGGATGTAGCAGGCGCATGCCAGCTGATATTTACAATGCATTCTTACGGGAAACACAGTCATATTTCGTTTCTCTTTTCCGCTCGTGGTATTCAATCACAATAATGGCAATATGCGCATTATAAAGAGAAAGGTATAAACAATATATTGCAGTGGTTTATAATGCGAAATATACTTCATAAACACACACAAAAAAATATTTTAGATTAACTACGCTACCGCACCTTAGTATCAGCTGAGCTTAAAAGAAGCCTCACAAAACACAATAAAAGACGTGCAAAGGATGGAAATACGAAATTTAGCAGTAGCAATAGGCTACATAATCATGCTTTAGCGATCCTGCAGTGTAGCCAAGCGCGTTATATTGCTCACTACGACCGCGATGGGAAGCTGTAGTAAGTCGGGAGTTCAGAGGTTCAAATCCCGGCGCTGACAGCGGCTTTCCACACTCTCTCCAGGCAAATGCCGAGATAGTAGCCTACCTTGTTTCAAGTTCCAGAGCACTTACCCCATTTCCGTCCCTAATAATTACGGTCACTCACACATTACAACAGTCACCTTAAAAGCACGGATTACAAATTGAAGACAAGTACACGGAGCTGATGATCAAGATGTCCCAGTCCCAACAACATACATTATTAATGTAACATTGGTATGAAAATGATCAGTTTATAAACACTTGGCTTTTATGCGACTTGAGTTTTAGATGACGAAACGACCCAGAGTTTGTTCTTTATTGCTGCATATTTCTCCAGTAATTTGATCTTGATATGCCTATTCAGGTGACGGATTCTGATAAAAGTCCTTGTCCTCACGTATAAACGAATTATCTTCTCATACACTTCCGGGAATTTTGATTTTATTAAGGTGGTCAGGTAGGTCATTACATTTTTCTTTTTGATATAGTTCGTCCATGAAAAAAAACGAACAAAACTTCAAATTCAATCATTTTATGCAGCCACTCATGTGTTGGACGAGTAAGTCCCCTTTGAAATGATGGGTATCCAATCATCCCTGCTCTCGTCTGTTACACACAAATTTTCCCCCTTCACACTTAAACTCTCATCGATGAACCTACTCTTGAATGCCACATAACCGGCAAAGTACTTAAGTGCATCTAGCGAAACGTCATCTTCACTGGAGAAGTATTACCGATGCAACTGATAGCAAGTTTTAATTTTCAGCTTCTGCCGAGCACGTTAGATGACTCAATACCCAGATAAGTAGACTATAACTCAGATGCTCACAATATTACAAAGACATTTTTATCGGTCTAGCAATAAAGCGGGGACCGGCAAAATGCGCACGTAGCCGGGTGACTAACAGCCGAGAGATTACATTAATGCAGCTGCTATATTGCTAGATAATAATTATAATTAATGTTATTGGTTGAACGTCCCTTTTAACTGCTGCTTTTAGAGACGCCGGGATGCCGTAATTTTGCCTCTAAAGGGATCATTATCGTGCCAGTAAATCTGTTAACACGGCTCCCACGCATTTTCTTACCCTCAAATGCCAGCCGACTGCACCAGGATTCGATCCAGCAACCTTGGGCATAGCAGGCGAGAACGTTACCGCTGAGCCACGCAGCGAGCCTATATATTACTACACCGATAAGAAAGACCCTATAGTTTCGTAAGCGTGAGAGTACTTTTGTAACTGTACCACAACTTCCTGCGAGGGTGTGCTTGATCTTTGAAAATGTTAAGAACTGAGAACTACGATATTTAACCTATTTAAAAGATGTGCATTTGTATGATCTATGCATATTATGAGAGTCCAGAATACTCTCACGTTTCAAGTTATTTGCACGATACAATGCCAAAGAATTTAAGTGTCCAATGCAATTAGCTTATTGATTATTTAGCATTTTATTATATTCCTTATTTAAAACTACAGTACTTTTCAAGAAGTAGTAAATCAGTTGGGTGCAGCCCAAAATATTCATTTGAGGAGTTTGGACATCGTGGCCATTTAGCCCCGTGCACTTGGGTGTGTGTTAAATTTGTCTGGTAACCTGTGTTGTGTCTTTGTGTAGTTGTAAATCAGATGAGGATTGAGAAGAAGGCAGCCGTGGCCTAAGTTAGGAACCAACCCAGCAGTGGCAACCCATGGAAAACCACGTCCAGGCTGGCTGAGGTGGGAATCGAACCCTCATCTTCTCAGATTTGCCTCACGAGGCTGAGTGTACCTGGACAGCCACGAATACTAACCGCTACACTACGTGGTGGTCACACAGTAGTCTGACTTGGGACTCCGATAACCGTTTAGCACTTGGTTCAATGTTGTTTACCTCACTGATTAATTTTCAACATTACCATTTTGGAGTTCTGTTTATTAGTTTCACGTAAACGTGAATCTTGGGATTATGAGCCACAGGACCTCCTTTTTTACGTGGAATCCGAACCACAGGACATGGCATTTCACTTCGAAAATCTCACATGCATTGACCGGGTTATTTTATCAGTCTCCTGACAGGAGGGTAGCAAGTTTAATGGTACAGACTGTAGTGATACGCCCTTTATAGGGTATTAGTTGACTGCAGAAGGGCATGCGAGGACTACCACATGCACATTTCTCTTCAAAAGCGTCCCTTTTTGTTGCTAGAGACAGCTAAGAACCGTTTGTTTTACATGGTCGCCACGACAGTACCCAACCGATGACGTCACGCTGCAGCCTATGCTCTGGCAAGACGAAGCGCGGAGCCCGGAGTGGCTCCCCCTGCTAATAAGGGAATTTTTAATCGAAATGGTCGCTGCTGTAGAAAGGGGAGGGGTATGGTTGGTGGAAGGGGGCAAGGGGGTGGGGGTCGAGCAGGATGGGACCAGGGGGCCTCCCCATGGAGTTCCGTGAATGTTGACTTTAACAAGTGTTTAGTGCTTTTCAGTCGGTCAACACGAATGTACCCAAAAGAGATGGGCAGCCGTTTTATTAATCTCATGTAATTTATTTCAGGATTAGGGCATAACCCATCTCTTTTGGGTACATTCGTGTTGACCGACTGAAAAGCACTAAACACTTGTTTACTAAGGCAACACTGAAAATATGGCTTCAAACACCACAATGTTGACTTTAATGTCGCTGGCGTAACATGTATTTACATTTAAAAGCAAACTGGTTCTAAAGATGTCATATATTAGCCCACCAATGAAAACATAGCTCCAATTTTCAATACGATTATACCTAGTGTTAAATACCCTCTGTTTCCCCTACACGAGTGGCTACTACTTTTGCCACCTCACTTCGGCAGTGGCGATATGAAAGCTCGTTCTGGAGATATTCTTAGACATTGCAACACCGCTATTTATTTAGGGTATGACTTTTTGTGCCGGGAGTGTCCGAGGCCATGTTCGGCTCGCCAGAGTTTGTAGCTGCTTCTATGTGACACCCATGGGGTGAGCTACAAGTACCGACGCGTGTGGATGAGATGAAGATGAATGAGCAAGTTCAATTTAAAGTAGTTCCAACTGTTGCTACCAGATGCCCCTGACTCCTTCGCTGGAACTTGGTAGATCATTTATAGCAAAATATCACCCAAATATTAGGCTACACTACCAATTGTAGTGGTAGGTTCTTTTACATGTCATAAACCTATGACATGGGCCCGCCGGCTTTACTGCCTCCCCGAAGGAAAGCATACTGAAGGATTGTAACGCTCTTAAAACATCCGACGACCTCGACTGTGTTTGAACCGCTAGCGGAACTTATCTCCTAAAATACAGTTTTGTTTGCCGAATAGTAAAATACTGGGCATGTAAGGTCGTGTTTACAATATTGGATCATTTACTGTATTCAGGCCCGTATTTTCAGGGGGGGCAGACTGGGCAACTGCTAAATTTCGGCATAACTATGCAAAACCTCTTGGGCATTAAACGTCATGTTATTAAAGTTAAAACCCTCCACAAGAGTACACACTTTAACTTAGCGATGTTGATTAATTAAGGACATAAATTAAAAGATCGCCTTCGTCACCTTGGTGTTCTTGCTGTTGATATGACTTGAATATGAAATTGGACTAGTGAGGAAATCCTAAACTTGTTATTTAAATAATTGGTTATGTGTGATATGTGTTCAAAATGTACTGTAATATAAATTATTTGCATTAAGTTTTTTTTCTATTTGTAATTTTAGTATACGCATATTTATAGTGTTTACCACTGATAATTAAATACATACTCAGGCGAAGAATGAGCCCCATATGTTAAGGAAGCTTTAATAAATCTACATAGGCTATTCCACGTGGTGGGGCAGCAGAGTTTATTTGCCTCAGAAGCGTCAAGTATTATACTCTTGCCATGTTGTTATGCCGGTTAGCCTTTCTGCGATCGATATTCGTGCCGTGAAATGATGTAAATTTTTAGCCTCTTTTTATTTATGAAGAATATAGGCTTATGAGATCACCTTTTGTCCGTGTGTGTGTGTGTGTGTGTGTGTGTGTATCCCCACATAATAAAATCGAAATGGCTGTAACTATTTCGTCCGGGCCCGTCAATTTTTGTTACGTCTCACCAATCCACCGTGGCGGCTATGCGAAATATCTCATCGACATTCTTTATCTACGAAGTTATTGCTGATATCACCCTATTTTTTATGGCGATAAAGATCACTGCTACAAGGTCACCTATGTGACTTTAAAAAATCTTTTAAGTACAAAGCGAACATGGTGGCCAAGCGAACTTGAAACATTTAAATAGACTTTTCTCGCGATTTAACCATCCGAGCGCAGTAAAACATGGTACAGCAAATCGGATCACATTGTAATGCTATGACTTCTATATTAGTACAATTGGTCTCATAGCCTCAAAATTAAGTTTTCTAATATGAAGCAATGGAATATATATATTCACTTACGGAACACTGTAAAATATTTGACAAAATGAAGTAAATAGTGATACTTTAGAATCATACTTGGACCATCAGAAAACAAACAAATTGGACCTGCTTCAAAATGTTATGTTGAATCAAGGAGTAATAAGGAGAGGCCCTAACGGCAAGGGAGTGAAGCTAGAAGTTACTCCTTCACATATGCTCAAAACATTGCGGTAGTCCCATAAGAAAAGCATGTAATGGTGTGATGTACGTACTTAAAAGTGGTGATATTTCGCGTGTGGGACGAAATGTCGACGTGTGGGGCATATGTTTGCACAAACAGAACTCCCACCTGCCAAAGTAATGTAATTTCACAAGTAAATGCACTTTATTTACCATATATTGTGTTAAGTTTCCATCCATAGAGTATCCACCTTACGGTACTGTTCTAGTATCATTCTTTAAATGTTCAAATATAGGCATATGTGTGCACCAATACAAGTATTTTGATTGCTAGGAATTAATTACGAATATTTTCCTTCGTTTCTTACTGGAAATTGTTCCTGCTTGTCACTTAAAATGAATGGTATTACTGTAATCTAATTACCCCCAATCTATTTTAACCTAGATAGTTTCACACCGATAGAGTATATTAGAAATCTCAAAGATTACTTTATCGAAGCGCATATTCCAAGAGAGAGGGAAATGAAGATCGTAGAACGCTTTTTATCAGATGGGCCCCTTGAATGGTTTATTGCTCGTGGGTGTTAGAAAATTGATAGGCCATTATTTGCATATTTTAGAGTGTTAATCTCAAACCTCAGCCTAGACCTTGTTTAGTTTGTTACCGGAACTGAACTGGCCTATTTAAAAAAAGCATCGTGCAATAAAAACAATAAGCCACCACCCAATTAGTTCACATGCCTTAATATTTTAAATTTATTTAATTTATTTAATTCACATTCGTGAATATAATGGCAGGCCTACTGGTATCTCGGTAATTATTTGCCTATTATTTGGTATAAGTTAAGAACAGTGGTGGGTGTCTGGTTGCCTGAAATACCACAATAATACAGGTTATAAAAACTGCATACTGGTATAATACATTCATTTCCCAAGTGCTATACTATATTTTAGATCGGTGTATTGCTCTAGTTTATGTTGTAAAATTGAACGTTTTACGGCAGTTTACATGATTTTCGAGTGCGACGTAAAGTATTGTGAATGCCGTACACTTCTCGCTAGCCAGCAAAGATCAACAAATATTCCTTGATTTACATCGTCATATAGGCCTACCTTACAACTTCGTACTATACCTGCACAGGAATCTTTTACTGGTAATCATAATTAAATCCAACTAATAAATAAGTCTACGGTCGTAGGCTCCATTTACCGCTCGATCCGGGCAAGTATGGGGGCGTGGTCTGTGCTTAAACTCTCCGCATGCTATAGCGCTGGCAGGGCGTCTCCTTATTACTCCTTGTGTTTAATAACTCACACAATTTCACAATATGGCTACGAGGTCTCAGAGAGTATAATATCCGTCACAGAGAATACAATAGCAAATATTACATATAACAAGAAGTTCCGTGACGAACTAAAGAGCCTACTTTTCTTAAAATTTAAGATTCATGCCAATGATTAATCTATATGGATCAATCTAGAATAATTACGAAATTATGTTGGTAATATCGAAATGTCTAATTAGTTCGAAACACTGTATACCTGGCATAATGTAGCCTAATAGTGAACTACAGTTGGCTGCCCTGGCAGCCTCTTAAGGTACAGAATACAAAATTTGGTTGAAGTCCAATGGATAGCATGGACGTTACATGCAGACATTTGATATAACAGCGCGTGTAAAATCACGTTTGCAACAATGACATACATGTATTTGTCAGAAATCATCTGATATAATATGGTCTATTGTTGTCTCAATTTTGAATGAAATCCATTAGTTAATATAGAAGTTACAATCATTTTAAAATTGGACCTATCAGCAGGCTTAGAATCATGTTGGCAGCACTGGCGTAGGCCTGTATTAGTTACTCCAAATTTATCTAGAATGCCAGGTACTACACGTGTGCAAAGTTTAGAGCTATTGGCTTGCATACTTTCTGATATATTGATATTCGGGTAACAAAGATAGAAACAGTAGTTATTAACAATTGGCAGCCCTGGTTACTCTTAAGAATCGGTATAGTCATATCTGTTATGGTACACATAGCACACACGAAATTTGGTTGAAATCCAAATGATAGCATAGAAGTTATATGTATTTAAATTTGGACCTCTCAGCAGGCCTAGAATCATGTTTGTAGCACTGACGTATCTTAGTTACTCCAAATTAACATAGAATGTCAGGTACTATACGTGTGCATAGTTTCTAGCTGTCGGCTTGCATACTTTCTGATATATGGGTATTTGGTTTTTAAAAATTCCTCTCGGCACGCCGGAAGGCGGAGGTACATTTCACCGGGCAAACTAGGGGATAGGCTATAATAGGCAAAATATGCAGGTTTTCGTAGGAGGATCAGACCTCATTGATTGCAAGAAAGTATTTTACATTTAGAGGTTAATTAACTTTTTTTTTCGTTTTTGTATGCATATTTTTATCATTTTATTGTCTTATGGAGATGGTAAGCTTCTTGTCATTTGGGGTTCATTTTTATACTTGTGATCACACTGTCCTTATGCAAGGTTTGGAACTGATGTGTAACTATCTGACAGTCTGTTACTTCTTCACGCAAAATTTTATCTCCCGGAGAGATTTTTGTTGGTTCCTCAGTTTAGGGGCTGCGACAACGTGGTCATGTAACCCCGGGTACATTAGGTGTGTAGAATCTGATAAACGGTGTTAATGGTGATGACAGTATTAGTCTGTAATTCAGGTAAGGTCTGCAGACGGTCAATTTTAAGTAGTAGTACCTAATTTTGTACCATATACTAACGTCAACGACACCTAGCTGTGAACTTGGCTACTAGATGCCTCCGCAACCAGCAACTTGCAACGAACGTTGAAACTTCTCCTCCAAAGGAAAGCATGCTGAGGGATTTTTAGCGCTCTTAGAAAATCCGACGATTTTGGCCGGCTTTGAACCAGCGACCTTGGGCATATAAGTACAGCATGCTACCAGTTAGCCGCTTCCCACAGTCAGATGGAAAAATGAATGTGATCTCGTGCAATGGCGTTGTCTTGGCAACCTCTGATAGCTCATCCCTCATCAATTTAGAAGCGTTGTCATGGTAACCTCTGATGGCACTTGGCATGTTCTTTAATTCCGAAATCATTTTTCTCATCCCTTGGCGTAATGGTAGGTCAGATCAAAATTCTTTCAGACAAAGTTTTAGGTAATTATTAGGGGAATATTTTCCATTTTGTACGGTATTGATATTGTGCCTATTAAGAGAGATATGATTAATGTTTCCCGAAAAAAAAAAAAATTCCACCCCTTCGGTCAATGTTTGGTGCCATCATAACTTTTCAAACATACATTTTTGGCACTTATCCGACACATATTATGAACTTTAAATGGATTCGATAGTTCACGTATTAAGAGAGTTATAGCGATATTTCACTTTTTCGAACCCCCCCCCCCCCCCCATTTTCACCCTCTTCAACCGATTTTGCCCATTAACGAACTCGACCGATATTTTAAGGGGTTACATATTATGTAAAACATTCAAAGTGATTGGTACAAAATTACGGTAGTTATCGTGTCCACAATAAACTGATATATATATATATATATATATATATATATATATATACATATATACATTGTTGTTGTTTGAGTCTTCAGTCTTTTGACTGGTTTGATGCAGCCGTCCATGCCTCCCTGTCCTGAGCTAATCGTTTCATCTCTACATAACTACCACACCCTACATCCGAGGCAATCTGTTTAACATATTCTAACCTTTGTCTACCCCTACAGTTCTTGTCCTCGACCCTTCCTTCCATAACTAAGCTTGCTATTCCTGGGTGTCTTAGTATGTGTCCTACCAACTTATCTCTTCTCTTCATTAGCAGTCGCCAGAAACATCTCTCCTCTCCCACTCGTCTTAATACCTCTTTGTTTGTAACCCTATCTACCCATCTGATCTTCATCATTCTCCTGTAACACCACATTTCAAATGCTTCAATTCTCCTCTTTTCTGCTGCACCAATAGTCCAAGTTTCACTTCCACAGAGCGCCACGCTCCAGACAAAAGCTTTCAAAAATGACTTCCTAATGCCTAAATCTATATTCGATGTCAGCAGATTCCTTTTTTGTAGAAATGCTTTTCTTGCCTGAGTCAACCTACTTTTTATATCCTCTTTGCTTCGTCCATCACTGGTTATTCTGCTTCCTAAGTAACAGAAGTCTCCTACTTCCTTCAGCTTTTCACCTGCCAATTTGATCTCCATAGAGGTTTCTGATTTATTTCGGCTGCATTCCAGTATTTTCGTTTTACATTTATTAATTTTCATCATGAATTCTTTCCGTAAGACGGAGTCCATACCATTCAAAAACTCATTCAAATCCTCAGGCTTGTCGGCCAAGATGACGATGTCATCAGCAAATCTCAGAGTTGAAATTATTTCTCCTTGAATCTTCACTCCCACTTTAAATTTTTCTCTAATTTCCCTCATTGTTTGTTCAATGTAAAGATTGAAAAGTATGGGTGATAAGTTGCAGCCTTGCCTTACACCTTTCTGAATACCAGCTTCTCTCTCATGTCCTTCAACTCGAATGACTGCTGTCCGGTTTCTGTATAGATTGTACATCACCCTCCTATCCCTGTACTTTATTCCAATCGATTTCAAAATGTCAAACAATTTAGTCCAATCAACGTTATCAAAAGCCTTTTCTAAGTCTACAAAAGCCATGATCGTTCTCTTATCTTTCCTTATTCTACCTTCCAAAATCAGCCTAAGACTTAGTACAGCTTCCCTTGTTCCTACATTTCTCCTGAAACCAAACTGGTCTTCACCCAACTAGGTTTCTATCTGGCTCTCAATCCTCTTGTAAATTATTCTAGACAGGATCTTTGAAGCATGAGTAATCAAGCTGATTGTACGGTAATCTCCACATCTGTCAGCTCCCACTTTCTTTGGTATAGGGATGATTACATTCTTCTTGAAATCAGGGGGTACCTCACCTGTCTCATAAATCCTACACACCAAGTGAAATAACCTGATCAGACCTTCATCTCCTATGCAGCGTAGCAACTCAATCGGTATATCATCTATGCCTGGTGCTTTGTTCCTGCTTAAGTCTTCCAAAGCTATATCAAATTCTGATCTCAATACTAAATCTCCTTTCGCATATATACATACATAAATTATATATAAACTTTCGAACTGACGGTGGTTTTGGGGTCTGGGGGATGTGAAACGCGAAGATATGTCGAAATTTTCCGGAAGTCGAAACATGGGACCCATTGCAATAGTTAGCTTTCTAATGAAATGTTCCTAAAATTGAGAGCATTTATTAACAGCTGGCAGCCCTGGTGGCTCTTAAGAATACGTCCAGTCATATCCGTTTGTGTACACATAGCACATACGAAATTTGATTGAAATCCAATTGATAGTGTAGAAGTTATATGCATTTAAAATTTGGACCTACCAGCAGGCTTAGAATCATTTTGGCAACACTGCCATGAATGGCCTCCTGGAAATTAAACTGCAATATTATTATATATGCGTGTGCCAATTTTGAAAAAGCTCCCAGTCATCATTCCTTGATATCCAACATGGAGCTCAAATTTCAATTGCGATTTTTCAGCAGTTGGTAGCACTGACATCCTTTTCAATTATGGCCGTGAGATATTCAGGTATAGATCTTTACTCCTACTAAATTTTGTTTCGATTGCTGCAGCCGTTTAGGAGTTGATAGGGGGGGCACAGACACAGACAGACAGACAGACACTATCATTTGATCGATCTCATAAGTCTACTTTTTTCCTCATTTTTGCAAAATGTGAAAAGTAGGCTAAAAATTATCACTGTATCAAACCTCCCTGTGTATACATCCTCCCCTACTCCCCATGTTTCGATGACTAAAATACATTTTTTTGTCCTCATCATCAACCAATATTAAGCACTAAATGAGAAAATAATTTGATTAGCGTAGAACTAAAATGTCTAGTGGCTATCTGCAAGGTGCTTAATATGTACCGTAACTCTTATCACAGTTCAGAGTTCCAGTCCATAGAGAATGAGGATATTAGAATAAGGAAGAGAAGGTGCTTAATATGTACCGCAACTCATATCACAGTTCAGAGTTCCAGTCCATAGAGAATGAGGATATTAGAATAAGGAAGAGAAGGTGCTTAATATGCACCGTAACTCATATCACAGTTCAGAGTTCCAGTCCATAGAGAATGTGGATATCAGAATAAGAAAGCGAAGGGGCTTAATATGTAGCGTAACTCATATCACAGTTCAGAGTTCCAGTCCATAGAGAATGAGGATATCAGAATAAGGAAGAGAAGGTGCTTAATATGTAACGTAACTCATATCACAGTTCAGAGTTCCTGTCCATAGAGAATGAGGATATCAGAATAAGAAAGCGAAGGTGCTTAATATGTACCGTAACTCATATCACAGCTCAGAGTTCCAGTCCATAGAGAATGTGGATATCAGAATAAGAAAGCGAAGGGGCTTAATATGTACCGTAACTCATATCACAGCTCAGAGTTCCAGTCCATAGAGAATGAGGATATCAGAATAAGAAAGCGAAGGGGCTTAATATGTGCCGTAACTCATATCACAGCTCAGAGTTCCAGTCCATAGAGAATGAGGATATCAGAATATGAAAGAGAAGGGGCTTAATATGTACAGTAACTCATATCACAGTTCAGAGTTCCAGTCCATAGGGAATGAGGATATCAGAATAAGAAAGCGAAGGTGCTTAATATGTGCCGTAACTCATATCACAGCTCAGAGTTCCAGTCCATAGAGAATGAGGATATCAGAATAAGAAAGCGAAGGTGCTTAATATGTGCCGTAACTCATATCACAGCTCAGAGTTCCAGTCCATAGAGAATGAGGATATCAGAATATGAAAGAGAAGGGGCTTAATATGTACCGTAACTCATATCACAGCTCAGAGTACCAGTCCATAGAGAATGAGGAAATCAGAATATGAAAGAGAAGGTGCTTAATATATACCGTAACTCATATCACAGTTCAGAGTTCCAGTCCACAGAGAATGAGGATATCAGAATAAGAAAGAGAAGGTGCTTAATATGTGCCGTAACTCATATCACAGTTCAGAGTTCCAGTCCATAGAGAATGAGGATATCAGAATAAGAAAGCGAAGGGGCCATGAGAGGCAGGAAAAGGAAGGATACTCTAGCCCCAGAAACATAACCAAATAGCTGTGGGGTCAGACGAGAACATGAGTTAACCAAGGGAGTTCAGACATTTAATATGTTAGCCTGAAACATGTTCTATGAAAATACGGTAGGTCTATATCCTTCCTGCAACACAGAGAATGCATTATGTTTATGACTGAGAAATCCACTTCTTTTTACAGAAGCTACCGTGTATTGCCCAAGTTGTCTGGGCTGCAGTTTTATGTTGTTGTTGATTGTTTTAGGGGATTTGCGGCATCGTGCTCAAATAGCCCCGTGTACTTGGGTGTGTGTAGTATTTGTCTGACAACCTGTGCCACTGTGTTGTCTGTCTTAGTGTGTGCATTTGCAATTGAGGTAGGATTTGAGCAGGAAACGGCGATGGCCTTATGTTAGATACCATCCTGGCATTTGCCTGGAGTAGAACTGGGGAAACCACGGAAAAGCACTTCCAGAATGACTGAGGTAAGAATCGAACCCACCTCCATCCATTTTTCCTCACGAGGTTCAGTGTACCCCACTCCAGCCCTCAGACCATGCCTCCGCGGTGGCAGCCAAGAATAGAGTGTTCACTATTGTCTATACATATGAGAATGAGGCCTCTTGCTTAGCGATTACATTTGCCTGGCGGAAGGGGCTCAAGCTGCATGGCGCGCTCGTGGAAACGATGCTTACTTAGGCTTATTAACACCCTAATTCTGAGGGGAAATTGTTATCACGAGCTGTTATAAATGAAAAAGAAGACATTTGGTGTAAGCAGTCATTCTACATTTCTTTGTTTCAAATAAACGGCAATGAGTGCAATCTACGGGAGAAGAGAAGTGATACATAGGCCTATTGGCAATCTTAACTTCCACCACGCGCTTTAATAGAAAATAGTTGGCTATTAATGTAGATTTCAGCAAAATATGTAAACATCGCTTGTTGGGTACCTTCTAAGCTCCTTTACTTTTCAATATTTTAGGCATAGGTACGCAAACATGAGCAAATTCCAAGCTTTCTTTTCTGCAGGCCTATATACATATATGTGCCCTACAAGTATTTATGTAGCCTACACGCATCAGTTAGTTATGGTTTGTTTTAAGGTGAAGAACAGCAAGGTCATCTGCCGCTATGCATACAACAACAAACAAATCATCCATAGGGTCATTCCTTTAAAGGATGGAGATCAAGGTGTTTGGCCTGCATTATTTGGGCAACATTTTAATTTTTCCACTTCAACTAAATTTTATTCTGAAGTTTGACTTAAATAAAGTGTGTTTGTTGCAACAAAGTTACACTTAAAAGGAAATTGTTTCATTTTATTATTATATAAAAACACATACAATCTGCAAAGTATTTAATATGTACTGTAACTCATATCACAGTTCAGAGTTCCAGCCCCTGGAGGATGAGGATATAAAAACGGGTAGGGGTCATGTGACGCAGGAGAAGGAAGGATAGTCTAGCCCAAGAACCATTACCCAAATAGCTAGCTTTGGGGTCAGACGAAAACATGAGGTAACCAAGGGAGTTCTGGCATTTAATATGTTAGCCTGAAACATGTGACAGCAATGTTCCATTAGAATACGGTAGGCCTATATCCTTCCTGCATTTTTCCTCTACTCATAAGCCACGGGACATCGTTTTTACGTGGAATCCAATCCACTGGACATGGCATATCACTTTGAAATTCTCACATGCATTGAGCGGGAATCGAACCTGGTCCACCGTGACCTCTGAGCCACCACGCCCCATTACTGGTGTGTGTATTTGCAATGGCGGTAGGATTTGGATAGGAAACAGCCGTGGCCTTAAGTGGAAACTACTGATAACCACTTCCAGGATGGCTGAGGTAGGACTCGAACCCATCCCTATTCATTTTTGCCTCACGAGGCTAAGTGAACCCCGCTCCAGCCCTCAGACCAGAATTAAAGTTTTCTTGGCAAAGGCGGGTATCGAACCCGGTGACAGCCCAGAGAGCAGTAGTAGTGGAAATGAATCGGTTCACGGCCCTCCACCTCCACACCCTCCACACAAGATGGCGGCGGCGTGATATCTCTCGAACGCATGGTCGGATTTTGACAAATGAGGTGTCATTGAACTCGCGCTAATTCCCCCTTTCCAATGGACAACATATTTCCACCCCAAAATAAACCCTACCCCTACTAGGAGGTGAAATTGTACTTTTTAGAGAATCTCGCTTTCCAAGTGCAATATGTGAGAGTTTGAATACCAATATGGAATTAAACGTTGTTTCGCAAACCAATAATCAAAGAGGGGCATGTTAGGCCTTGAGGCGAGAGCCCTCGTCATTGTTGACGAATCCCTGTGGACGGGTCATTGTTGCCGGGTCATTGTTGACGAGTCCCTGTTGACGAGTCCTTGTGGACAGGTCATTGTTGACAGGTCATTGTTGACGAGTCCTTGTTGACGGGTCCTTGTTGACGAGTCCCTGTGGACGAGTCCTTGTGGACGAGTCCATTTGGACTGATCCCTGTGGACCAGTCCCTTTGGACTGGCCCCACGGACTAGCCCTTGCATTTATTTCAATTATGTCAAAGGGCCTAACTACATTTTGCGTGTAAAGCAGTGTTGTGAACTGACGTTGTTCACCAATCCCCACTACTATAATGTGATAACAATATGAAAGGAAAGTGACGAAATACATGTGAACATACAAGGGATCTAACTTGGTGGATGGATGTGTTCTAACGAGTCATTTGCAGTTGAAAGAGAATAATACATGTTCTTAAGATGTTAAAACTGTGGAGATGGTACGTGCAGTAAGACGTCTTGTGATTTCCTGTGTCATATTGCAGACATGGCAGAGAGCGCGCAGATCGGTTGCTATGACTAACGCTGCAGTAATTTGAAACCGCATGTGTTCATGAAGACAATGGGTGATGATCATGCAAAGTTAGCAGTTATTGGATATTACACAGGTGCTCCTTCCGGTGTCATGTTGCTGACATGGCAGAGAGCGCACACTGCTGTTGTTTTGACTGACGCTGTAGTAATTTGAAACCCCAGGTGTTGATCAAGACAATGGGTGATGATCATGCAAAGTGAGCAGTCATTGGATACCACACAGATGTTCCTCGTGTACTTTGGACTCTCAGCTGTATTGGGAAAGGAATTGCAATGATCTGCAAAAAACTGCTGACACGAGCGATGAGAGTTTATATAAGAGAGGTGTCATATACTTCCCTACTGTCAGTCTTCATTACTCGCTTTGAGTGAATAGTGCTCTATTACTGCTCGAGAGTTGTAAAAAAGCCTTTTTGGTAGAAAATCATTAAATTATTTTGCAAGGTAAGTACTTATTATTAATGGATTGTAGTCTTTTATTACTAATTGATGTTGAAGTTATTGATTGGAATGTATTTATTTATTGATTGATTGATTTGTTTACAGATAATTGGGTACCTGTAGGTTACCAGATTCCTACAATCTGTTCATTCAGTGGCAGCAGTTGATAAATTATAAAAAGGTAAGTGCCCCTCTAACAACTTTTAAACAGTTAGAGTGATATTTTCCAATGTTCACCACTACATGTCAGTGAAAATGGTATATTTGGCAGTCAAAAGTTGGAACTACTTGACCATGGTGTGTAAAGCTAATTTTGTAGGTTAGATTTTGATTACCGCTCTATTAAGTCTGAATGTTCATTGCTAGGTGTCAGTATCAGGGGGAATATTTAAAGACTTAACCTCAGTTCACCTAACATAACCTAACTTTACCTCACTTAACCTTGTCATGTGACATGTTTTACAAGTTTAAACTTGTTTTAAGACTGGCTATGACGTCACACTTTGATCACTTAACTGATGATCGCTGGTTTCTATCACGTGACATGTTCTACAAGTTTTGACTTGTTTTAAGACTGGCTATGACGTCACACTTAGCTCACTTAACTAGTGATCGCTGGTTTCTATCACGTGACATGTTCTACAAATTTAGACTTGCTTTAAGACTGGCTATGACGTCACACTTAGCTCACTTAACTGGCGACCGCTGGTTTCTACCACTCTATCAAGTTCCAATGTTCACCGCTATGTGTCAGTGACAGTGGTATATAATAACCCCAGTTAAAACTACATGAAGTTAGACTTGCTAGGAGTTCGCAGATCGATTTAGATACCCTGCTATAACCATTGACTGGGATATAATTAAACTATGTATATTGTACTTTGTTTTATCATTTATTAACATTTATGATTTCTTTCTTTTATAGGTAATTTCGAAAGTGATCATAATGTTCAAGTGTGGTGACTGTAAGAAACAGTTCTCAAGACCTGACAACCTTCAACGACACGCAAATGCTAAACATGACATTAAAATGTTTGTGTGCAGTCATTGTGCTACCACATTAGAGAGACAAGATAGTCTTGGACGGCATGTAAATTTAATGCATGTCAGTTCAGCTCCCTTTTCATGTTCAGTTTGTGATCTTGGTTTTTCTGCTGTAAAGCGATATCAATCCCACATGGTTGAAGTGCATGGGGAACAACAGGAATTGAAATCTGTAAAACCATCAACTAGCACGGAACCTTTAAACAAATGTGATGCTCAAAAGCGTAAACATTCTCAAGATTGTGAAAATAGTTGTGCAACAAAGAGAAAGAAGAATGGTGAACCTTCGATAACACATGGTGATATATGTAATATTGATATACATTCTTCAATCATTCATGGACATTTACGTAGTATTCATCATAAAAATAACGCTTGCCATGAAAGAAATTCTGGAAATATTCAACAAATTGGTAGTGCGTTTAAAAGTCGAATTGCTAGTTACAGACTTCATAGTGAAGAAAAAACTCAAAGTATTGAATCATTTTTAAGAAATGTTCAACCTAGTGTGTTTGGCTTGGAAGAAAATATTTTAGTGGGGCATAAAACACTGAAAATGAATTTTGAACTCTTTAGACTCTATGTAAAAACTGGGAGCGAAGGTGAAATTACGGATATCAAATATTTTAATACAAAAATGTAATTTTTAGTGAATCAACTTATATCAGTGATATATACCAAAATATTTCAGGTGCTATCATTGGGAAGAGTGAAGAGTTCCAGGAAAGGGAGTCAGGCTGGGCATTGGTTGAAGTACTTTATTTAGAAACCAACATGAATAAATATAATCCCCTTCGAGCATCATCATACATTGATTTACCAGCATGGATCAAACGGAAGAAGGCTGTTGTGAACGTTATGAATAGTGACTATGCATGTTTTGCATGGGCTGTAACCTCAGATCTCTATCCAGCAGTGGAGCATCGGTATAGAACATCATCTTATCCTCACTATTCCTCAGTGTTAGATTTAAAAGAAATGGAATTTCCTATGGCGATAAAAGACATTCAACGTTTTGAAAAGCTGAACAATGTAAGTATTAGTGTTTATTGAATTGAAAATAAGAGTATAGTAGGTCCTCTATATTATACTCAGGAAAAAAAGGATGCTCATGATAATTTGTTATACATAACTAAATGTGATAATGCCCACTATTGTTGGATAAAACATTTAAGTAGACTTGTTGGCAGTCAACTATCAAAAGGTGAATCTAAGAAGTGGTTGTGTGATAGCTGTTTGCTATATTTTAAGAAAGAGGATCAACTAACTCAACATCAAAAAATGGGGATTTACTCATGTGTGTACGGTATTACCTACTCCTAGAAATAACATTCTGAAATTTAAGGATTTTGAGAAGCAGCTTCGAGTACCATTTGTTATATATGCTGACTTTGATGCTTTGCTAAAACCATTTAATAGATGTTCATCGAATCCAGCCCAACCTTTCACCAACACTACTCACATTCATGTACCTTTTAGCTTTACATATTATATTAAATGTAGTTACGATGACTCGTTAAATAAGTTTGAGCTCTATAGAGGACCTGATGCACCTAAAGTTTTTATGGAAAGGCTTGAGAAAGATGCCATCCGTATATCCTCTATTTTAAATACGATCATTCCAATGGAGCCACTAACTTCATCAGAGCAAATGAATTTTGAAACTGAAACTAATTGTTTTATTTGTGGTGAATGTTTATATACAGACAGGGTTCGCGATCATGACCATCTAACAGGAAAATATCGTGGTGCTGCTCACCAAGAATGTAATTTAAATTAAAGAGTAAGTAAATTCATTCCGGTCATTCTACATAACGGTAGCAAATACAATAACCACTTTATCGTTAAAGAATTTCGAGCTTCAGATGTGAAAATTGATGTGATTGCAAATAATAAGGAACAATACATATCGTTCACAAAATACATCAAAACTATCAATAACAAACGATAAAACTGCGATTTTTAGATTCATTCCGCTTTATGCCGAGTAGTCTTGATAAGCTGGCTAGTAATTTAAAATCAGATCAGTTTCATGAAATTCAACGTGTCTTTCCTAAAGAAGATGATTTTAATTTGATTCGTCAAAAGGGTATATTCCCTTATGAATATATTAACTGTGTGGAACGTCTCGAGGAGTGTTCTTTACCAACGAAAGATGCATTTTACAGTTCCTTAAACACAAGTCATATCAGTGATCAGGAATATTTACATGCGCATCGTGTATGGACACAGTGGGTAGTTTATTGGCTGAGGAATAACCCACCCACCAAGGGAAGATGATTAAGAAAAGGAAGTAGATTTTGGATTGGAGAAAAAGGATAGAAAAATAGGAGGAGAGTCCCACAAAATTAATAAGTTTAACTTTAAACACACTTAAAGGCGGTTGCCACAGAAAATTAACTCTCTGATACCTAAAGTAGGTACGAGCTTGGTCGAAGCTGACGAGAACCGCAGCTAAGACTTGGGCGATTTGCCAGAGAAAGGCTTTAGTGTATTTCCTCCCAAGCATGCATAAAAGTACTATGGGGAAGGGTGATGGTCTGGCCAGACAAATAGTAGTAGATTTGTTCTGTATTAACGAGGGCATAAACTTGGGAAGAGTCAGGGAAGACACACTCTTGCTTAACCGTGGTATTTGAGAAATGATAAATCCAAAAACAAATATTTAATTTATTTAACAATTCAAAGAAGTTTGAGGAAATTAACAAGCATGTAATATAATTTTGACAAACCTTTTTTAAGAAATGGGGTCGCAGACCTCCTCACATTAAACGATTGCTCCAGGCAATTGACAATTTATGAGGTTTCAAACCTTAAATATTTCTGAAATCTTTATAAGAAAATAAAAAGACATGTGTAGTAATTAAAGTTTAAACAATTAAATAGAGTACAAAGAGTGTACTTTAAGAAATTCTTGAGAGAATGTTCTAGAGAAAGTGACAACTTCGAAAATAACAATAAGAAAAACATGAAGAATAAGATAGAAGTTCCTACAACTTCTTATATTTAAGCTGCATTACTTATGTGACAATTATACACAAGAGGGCAGGTCACTTACTGTGAAACCTGATGAAAGTTAAAAGGGAAGTTCTAGACTTCCCAAGTTTGAGTAGGAATCACTAGCCAAATGGGACAATTTCCATTTCGTGAAACCTGAACATGACTCGCTCAAGAGTTTAAAGAATTGCTTTCCCTGATTATAGGAAAGGAACAATGTGAATTTGAATCGTGTATCACACACGTAATTATACAGAAATTAATTAATGTTAAACAAACAAAATTGGAAGGGCACTTCGTGAGTGACACCTTATAGAAAAGTTACAATTTTATTAATATGGGTTGTTAGTAGAAGGTTGAGGAAAGATCATTGGGATATAGGATCAATGTTCATGGCCGTATTTAATGTAAACGGACGATCGCGACGCGGTAGAAACGTGGAGCAAGCACTGGTTATCACTGTAGTCTGTAAAGATGGATGCAAAGTTCACTATAGAAACACTAAAGTTTATGAGAAAGAAAGTTATTGCAATTATGGAAATAACTGATTGCACTATATAGGTGAGAGTTTATTTCTTGAGAAAGTTGTGAGTTGCAATTAAATGTACCATAGAACATTCCAGCGGTTCCAGCGGTGGAAGAAAGTTAGCTATTGAGCTTTTAATTCAGAAATGAGATTCTTCAATTTTAAATAGTATTCTCACGAGTGAGAAAAAATACATGACGACAAGACTTGTAGATCAAGTACAGAATCTGGAAGGTTCCAGAACGATCTTAATAGAAAAATGGGGTCAAGAAAATCCAACGGAGGAACTAGCTTGGTGAATTATAGACAGCGGGTATTAGGTAATATCCCACGTAGTGAGAGGATTTCTCATTTGAATAGCTTAAGAAAAGCTCTTTTTAGTAAGGTTAGCTTATACGAGCAAAAGCTCAACATGGCAAATCCCACGAAGAATGATTTTTGCCCCAAAATAAATAATTTCACACTGTCTATAAAAGTATCGTTTAAAGCACGTGGAAGTTAAAACCCTGAAGATGAGGTTAAAACTTTTAAGATGGTACTTATCTTGATTTCATGTTGAAGGCGAAGTTTCCTTTGATGACAACTACCTTGCCAACATGGCGTAGAAGAGAGTGTGCCTCTTGGTTTGAGGAGACTAGCTCGAGAGGAGCTTTAACTGACCGAGTCAACTGCCGATTGCGAAGTGAGACCTGCTCAACGGAGCACGGAGGGTCCAAGGAAGGGGAAAAGAGTGGGGGGTAGGAGACAAAAGGAGAACATATAAACATAACCAACTTATCAAAAATAAATGTTCTTCTTGATGAATGGTCTTCAAGGAGTTGATAGTAGGCGATACTAGCGCAGCATGGTGAGTAAAGAAGTAAACGTAGTCCTCTTGCTCAAGGAGAAAATAGCTGGCGATGGTAACAGGATCTGGTGGCCAAATGGAGAAGGAATTCCTCTTGCACGAGGAAGAGTAGAAGAGCTTCAGATATTCGCTGCTATATGACGTTAGGTGGGTCATGGAATATATATCTGGAACAGACTCATAAAAGATATAAGCAACCGGAACACCTAAGAGAAAATAGAAGATCACTGTTGGTGTTTGACAAAGAGGAAGGAAAGAACATGCAAAATCATTCAAAATTTTAATCTCTCGTACCGTGTATTCCAAGAATGCACCACACAGTTCGACATTCAAACTATAGGAGAATTTTTAGACATATATTTGAAGACAGATGTGTTATTATTAGCAGATGTTTTTGAAAATTTTCGGAATGTTTGTATGAAAACTTATGACCTTGATCCTTGTCAGTATTTCACTGCTCCTGGGTTACGTTTCAGTTCAATTTTGAAAAAAACTAAAGTAAATTTAGAATTAATGACTGATATAGACATGATCAATTTTATAAAATCATCAATTCGAGGTGGATTAAGCCAATTTGGGGAGGGTACTCTAAAACGAATAATAAATACATGCCTAGCTACAACCCTTGTGAAGAGTCAAAATATATTGTCTACCTCGATGCAAATAACCAATATGGTTGGGCTATGAGTCAATATCTACCACTGAAAGATTTTCGCTGGCTGACACAACCTGAAATAGATGTTTTACATGTTGACACTCTTAATGATAACGGTGATAAAGGATATATTTTAGAGGTAAATCTTGAGTACCCTAAAGAGGTACATGGTGATCATAATGATTTACCATTTTGTCCTGAGAATATGAAATCTCCATACATTACATCACGAACAAAAATGTTAATTGCTAATGTAAATGATAAATGAAAATATGTAATACATTATCAAAACTTGAAACAGTGTCTACAGCATGGATTGCAATTAACTAAAATTCATCGCGTATTCCAATTTCATCAGTCAGCTTGGCTCAAACCGTATATTGATCTAAACAATAATTTAAGAACACAGTCAACAAACGCGTTTGAAAAAGATTTTTATAAACTCATGAATAATAGTGTTTTTGGAAAGACTATGGAGAATGTTGATAAACGAGTTGATGTATAGCTGATAACAAAGTGGGAGAATGATGGTAAAAGGTATGGTGCGAGCAACTTAATAAGCAAGCCTAACTTTCATAGCTGTTCAATTACTCATGAGGATTTAGTTGTAATACAAATGAATCGTCTTAAAGTAACTTACAACAAACCCATATATGTGGGTTACACCATTCTGGAATTGTCAAAAACACTTATGTATGAATTTCACTATGATTATGTGAAGAAAAACTATCTTGATAATGCTAAATTACTCTACACAGACACAGATTCTTTTATTTATGAGTTTAAAACTGATAATTTTTATGAGGATATCAAAACTGAGCTAAATAGGTTTGATACGAGTGACTACCCCGAGGATAATATTTACCATTTGCCTCTAGTAAACAAAAAAGGTTCTTGGGAAATTTAAGGATGAATGTGCTGGTGTTATTATAGACACCTTTGTCGGCACAAAATCTAAATCATACAGCTATATGACAATTGATGATGTAGTAGTAAAAAAATTAAAAGGAGTGAAAAAGAATGTTGTTAGTAAAGAGTTAGATATAAGTGATTGTAAAAACTGTATAGTTAATAACCCACCTGTATTATATAAGAAAATGTGTGTATTGAGATGTAAAAATCATCAGCTACATACCAATTTGCTGAACAAAGTTGCTTTAAGTGATGAAGACAACAAACGATTCATTATACCCAACACATTTGATACTCTTGCTTGGGGAAACAGTTGCATTGACGACTATTACTTTACTTAAGTCTAATGATCACTATATTGTAATATTTGTAGTGTGTTTTATATTGTAATATTTTTTGTAAAAACTGTAAGTATAATGTATAATGTAAGGCTACTGTAGTTTAGTAAAAATAAGATAAGTAATTCATTTTAGTCTAAAATGTTTGCTTTTTAATATTACGAAAAGATTTTAAAAAATGTACAGAAATTGTGAATTAAACAAGGGGAATGTAAAAAATGTAAAGTGGAAATTGTAAATATCCATGTGTGAAAAAAATGAAATGGCATTCACCATTTTTTAAATTAAAAGATATAGTGATTTGGTGAACCTTATTTTATTTCACAACAACAACAAAATGTACCGAATGTGTGAACTAAACAAGGCGAATGTAAAAACATGTAAAGTGGAAATTGTAAATATTCATGTGTGAAAAAATTAAAATGAAGAAATGGATATCACCATTTTTACAATTAAAAGACATTGTGATCTGGTAAACCTTGTTTTTATTTCACTGCAAATAGGGCTTTACAAATAGAATACAAAGACATACCAATTCCTCAATCCTTTTCATTGTTCATGACCACTCTTCATTAACTTTTCTTTTATAGCACTCACAACAATGAGGGCTGAGCCTGTATACAGGAATGCAAGTGCTGAAACCGCCGGATTAGCTTACTGGGATTGTTCCAGTAAATAAATTTAACAAATGATTTTAGGGGTAAACAAAGCATTAGCAGTAGTGTATTTGTGGGGGTTCAGATACCTCCACCTCCACACCCTCCACACAAGATGGCGGCAGTGCGATATCTCTCGAACTTATGGTCGGATTTTGACAAATGAGGTGTCATTGAACTCGGGCAGACACTCCCTTTCCAATGGACAACATATTTCAACCCCAAAAATAAAACCTACCCCTACTAGAGGGTGAAATTATTTTTTTTTAGAGAATCTCTCTTTCCAATTGCAACATGTGAGAGTTTGAATGCCGATATGGAATGTAACGTTGTTCTGCAAACCAATAATCAAAGAGGGGCATGTTAGGCCTTGAGGTGAGAGCCCCTGTTATTGTTGACGAGCCCCCTGCTGTCGGGCCCGTGTTGATGGGTTATTGTTGACAGGTCCTTGTGGACGAGTCCTTGTGGACAAGTCCTTGTTGACAGGTCCTTGTGGACAGGTCCTTGTGGACGAGTCCTTGTGGACAAGTCCTTGTGGACGAGTCCTTGTCCCTTTGGACTGATCCCTTTGGACGGGTCCCTTTGGCCTGGTTCCTACGGACTAGTCCATGAATTTATTTAAATTATGTCAAAGGGCCTAACTACATTTGTGTGTGTTGAATTGACGTTGTTCACCACTACTATAATGGAATAACGATATGAAAGGAAAGTGACGAAATACATGTGAACACGTGTGAAATGACCTTATTACCGTCCTCCTTGTGAAACAAGTCACATCCTGTTTTGCTTCATACGTGAGAAAATGTGAGTTCGAACCCGTGGTCGGATTTTGACGAATGAGGTGTCATTGAACTCGGGCTGATACCCCCTTTCCAATGAACAACATATTTCCACCCCAAAATAAAACCTACCCCTACTAGGGGGTGAAATTGTAATTTCTTTAGAGAATCTCTCTTTCCAATTGCAACATGTGAGTGTTTGATTGCCGATATGGAATAAAACGTTGTTCCACACAAGAGACATGTGTTTGGTGGATAGCCACTATGAATTACCATGCTTGTTTTTGTTTTTCGTTTTTTACGCATGCCCACTCATAGCTTTTGTAAGAGGGCAGGCTTTTTAAAAGATGGCGGCTGTAGTGTAACCTAACCTAACCCAACCCACGAGTGGTGATCAAAAAGTATTTTAAGTGACGCTTATCGATTGGCAAACCAATAATCAAAGAGGGATATGTCAGGCCTTGAGGTGATAGCCCCTTTTGATTGATCCCTGTTGATTGATCTCTGTTGATTTGTCCCTTTGGACTGGTCTCTGTTGACTAGCCCCTTTTGGACGGGCCCTTTTTGACAGGGGGTCATTTTTGATGGATCCTTTTTGACAGGTGCTTTTCGACGGGTCCCTGTTGACGAGTCATTGCTGACGGGTCCTTGTTGATGAGTCCCTGTGGACGGGTCATTGTTGACGGGTCCCTATTGACAGGTCATTGTTGACAGGTCATTGATGACAGGTCATTGTTGACGGGTCATTGTTGATGGGTCCTTGCTGACAAGTCCCTGTTGATGGGTCCCTGTGGAAGGGTCCCTTTAGACCGGCCCCTTTGGACTGGTCCCTATGGACCGGCCCATGAAATTTATCCAAATTATGTCAAAGGGCCTAACTACATTTGTGTGTAAAGCAGTGTGTTGAACTGACGTTGTTCACCAGTCCTTACTACTACAATTGGAATACGATATGAAAGGAATTGATTAACTAGACATGAGTTAACTACCAACGAAACACTTTGGCGACTCTGCTTGTTATTGACCAATGAGTAGGGTTTTAGAAAAACTGTTTGCTATTTTGGGTTATATACAAAAAATGCTTAGACCTTTTGAGTGACTATGTTTGCTAAATAAGACATTATACCAGACACGATTAGGATTCATATGTAGCTCAGACAAGGAAAGAATTTCTACAGAATCTGTTGACATTGAATATAGATTTAGGTATTAGGAAGTCATTTTGAAGGCCTTTGTCTGGAGCGTGGCACTCTATGAAAGTAAAACTTAGACAATTGGTGTAGCAGAAAAGTGGAGAAGTGAAGTGTTTGAAATGTGGCGTTACAGGAGAATGATGAAGATTAGATGGGTAAATAGGGTTACTAACAAAGAGGTATTAAGACGAGTGGGGGAGAAGAGATGTATCTGGCGACTGTTAATGAAGTAAAGAGATAGGTTGGTAGAACACGTACTAAGACACCCAAGAATAGCAAACTTAGTTAAGGAAGAAAGGTTCGAGGACGAGAACTGTAGGGGTAGACCAAGTTTAGAATATGTCAAACAGATAGCCTTGAATGTAGGGTGTGGTAGCTATATAGAGATGAAACGATTAGCTCGGGACAGATAGGCGCTGAGATCTGCATCAAGCCAGTCAAAGGACTAAAGACTCAAACAACAACATGTAAGTTCACTAAAATAATGTTGTGTAACGGTATATGTTAATCAACGAACAGTAATGCATTACTAAAACCCATGACACGATACCTAAGAGCTTTTCGAAAATGATTTAAAATGCCTTTAACCCTATATTGAACACCCAGTTCACAAGACTCATAACTGCAATGTTATGGTAAAACAAAACAAAATCTATATTTCAAAACAAGCAAGTGGTTTAGTCAATGTATACTGGAAAAGTTTTGTAAACACTCAAGTCCTCAAGACTAATTAAATTAGTAACTGTCAGGTTGACCGAGTGGTTAAGGTGTTTGACTTAAGATCAAATTTTCTGTATAAGGAAGCAAGGGTTCGAATCCCTTACCTGACATAACTATTGCCTTGACATGGCTTGGCCACACTGCATTATTATGACACTCGGTACACAAACCATAGATATAGTGTATTGTTTAAGGCCACTCTCTTTCTGAACATAGTCAGAGACTGTTGATGGTTAACAATTGTATTAATAGTGGGACATGGGGATAGTAATTAAGAAAAACAGACAATACCCATACAATATTTTTATTAAATTCATTTTATAATAGTTACACACTGAATTCAAGTCTATCTCTTTACCATTGTTCTATATAGATTTTTAAACACAGCGCTTGTTGTAGATCCCTTTACAACTTTCTCCAGGTACTCTTGCTCTTAAAAACTGGGGAAGCCGCAATGGTTTTATAAACATAAAACCCTCATCCTCTTCTTTTTCATAATTATCATCATCGTCATCATCATTATGAATATTATCATCAAAATTATTATAGTCATTGTCACCATCATTATCATCATCATCATCATTCTCAACATCACTAGAACTATCCAATTCCTCTTGTTTGTTTTCCACAGGGACCTCTTGTAGAGTTTGCGTTGCTTTTGATAGTGTTAAGGGTTTTCTGAACGATGGTATTGGTCCTAACATGTCTTTTTGAGGTGATGATGAATGCTTTTTAACAAACAATGCACTATCTTGAGCAGCAATATATTTTTCTTGGACTTGCTTTTTTACCTGGGTTAGAGTATTTTGCGTATTTAAATGTGTATTAATTTGAGATTCACAATTATGTTCTTTTGAAGTAAGTACGTTGGTGTCTTTTGTTTTAATCATTCCTCGACACTTTTTGGATCGTTGTTTTGAACATCGCCAAATAACAGTTCCATCTTTATTGGTTGTTTTTACAATATATGTATATCCTTTATAGAAGACACATGGCTTGCCATGACTGGTTGTTGAGACTTCCATATCAACTAATACATATGAATTAAATTTTAGTAAAGTCACATGAACAATCTTTAGATTACAAGTGATTTACACACACACACACACACACACACACTTTCCTAAATGTCAAGATTTATGGATGTTGTTTTCCGCCAACAGCTGCTTACTGCGTATGACAAGGCTGGAGACTGGTAGGTGAGACGGTCTTTCACGATGTGAACACTGTAACAGGCAGTAGTCAACTGACAATATTCTTGTACCCTAGTCAAGGTTAACAGGTACTTACTGCGTATGACAAGACCGTACACTCGTAGGTTAGACCGTATTTTTTGTTTGTTGCTAAGGATCCCATATATACCCTAGACATGTTAGTTCTGAACACTTAGTGGTTAATTGTATATATTGAATTTAAATACACAGCTCATACAAGCACGTTTTGCGGATGGGAGGGGTGAGAGGCTGGCAAAAAAGGAAATGTTTTAGTTTAATGAAACGTCATGTCCTAGTAGGCGTGATTTATAGTAGACACAATTGATAGTAGACGTAATTGATAGTAGGTGTAATCGATACTAGACGTGATTAATAGTAGACGCAATTGATACTAGGCGTGATTGATAGTAGGCGTGATTTGTAGTAAGCGCGATTTATAGTAGACGCAAATGATAGTAGGCGCGATTAATAGTAGGCGTGATTGATAGTAGACGCGATTGATAGTAGGCGCAATTTGACATGGGCGCGACTCAGATCATTTTTGATATCATAAAGTTACAGTGTCAATGTTTATACAAAGTACAAGGTAGAGGGTATTTTAAGACATAACCTCAGCCCACTTAACATAACCTAACTTTACCTAACCTAACTTTGTCACGTGACATGTTCTACAAGTTTAGACTTGCTTTAAGACTGATTATGACGTCATAGATTGATGGGAGGGGTGAGAGGCTGACAAAAAAGGAAATGTTCTGGTTTAATGAAACGTCATGTCCTAGTAGGCGCGATTTATAGTAGACGCAATTGATAGTAGGCGCGATTAATAGTAGACGCAATTGATAGTAGACGTGATTGATAGTAGGCGTGATTTGACATGAGCGCGATTTATAGTAGACGCGAAAGATAGTAGGCGCGATTGATAGTAGGCGTAATTAGACATGGGCGAGATTTATAGTAGACACAATTGATAGTAGGCGCGATTGATAGTAGGTGTAATTGGTAGTAGGCGCGATTTGACATGAGCGCGATTTATAGTAGACGCAAATGATAGTAGGCGTGATTGTTAGTAGACGCAATTGATACTAGGCGTGATTGATAGTAGGCGTGATTTGTAGTAAGCGCATTTCATAGTAGGCTCAATTGATAGTAGATGCAATTGATAGTAGACGTGATTGATAGTAGGCGTGATTGATAGTAGACGTGATTGATATGGACGCGACTTAGATCATTTTTGATATTACAAAGTTACAGTGTCAATGTTTATACAAAGTACAAGACTTAACCTCAGCTCACTTAACATAACCTAACTTTACCTAACCTAACTTTGTCACGTGACATGTTCTACAAGTTTAGACTTGCTTTAAGGCTGACTATGACTATGACGTCATAGATTGATGAGAGGGGTGGGAGGCTGACAAAAAAGGAAATGTTTTGGTTTAATGAAAAGTAATGTCCTAGCAGGCGCGATTGGTAGTAGACGCAATTGATAGTAGACGCGATTAATGGTAGGCGCAATTGATAGTAGGTGTGATCAGGTACTTACTGCATATCAAAAGGCTGTACACTCGTGTGATAGACACTCTATCTTGTTAAGGACCCCTATATATTCCCTATACAAGGCTATACATGTTAGTTCTAAACACTTAGTGGTTATTTGTATTTTAAATTTATATACACAGGTTATACAAGCACGTTTTTTCACACAGTAAAACTTTGTCAAATAGCCACATGCGACACGCAAAGTATGTTTCCGCTATCTAGCGGTGACTATGGAAACTACCTGAACATATCCTAATCTAATCCTAGCTAACTTCACCTGACGTGACCATACCGGTTTGTAAGCAACAACAACAACACACTAAGATTCCATGAATTCCAGAGTACTTTTAGATTAATTATCGACTCTCAACTCTTATAACTATGTCTATCCCACTCTGTCAAAAACACGATATTTTTTTTTAATTTTTGCTTGATGTCAATACTAAAGTGATAATGGGTTTTCTGATCCTATCACTATAAATTCATTACCCCCACTCTTATCTCGGTCTCGACAACAACCATGCCTATTTTTATTATGTCAGATGATGTAATGTTCGAGTGCAAAGTGGGTGTAAAAGTGAGTGCAAAGTGAGTGCAAAAGTGAGTGCAAAGTAAGTGTAAAAATAGTTGTAAAAGTGAGTGCAAAGTGAGTGCAAAAGTGAGTGCAAAAGTGGGGTGTAAAAGTGGTACCCTATTTGTAATGGCTTATTTGACAAGTTATTTTGTGGTACCCTATTCGTAATGGCTTATTTCACAAGTTGTTTTTGTCAATGTATTTAGAGGATATTTCTCTTGTTCATGGAAAGTATCTCACCCCTTTTTATGATAGCATAATGCTTACCGTCATGTTTGTAAGCAACAACAACACACTAAAATTCCAAGAATCCAAACTACTCTAAGGTTAATGATGGTCTCTCAACTCCATTCCACGCCTAGTCAAAAACATTATACATTTCAAATTTTTCAAAAAAGGTAAATTGAGAAAGTAGGCTATATATTTAAACTAAAAAATCATATGCTAACTCCAACACCTACGTCTATCCCATTCTCAGTCAAAAAAAAATATATATTATTTACATTTTTCCAAAAAATATTTGGAAAGTAGGCTATAATTTGAAAACTAATCATCCTAAAAAGTCATATATAGACTCAAACCAATGGCTTTTATGTCCTTAATCGTTAGAACAAAACATGGAATTTGACATTTTTCCAAATAATGATCATTTTTAAAAATGAGCTATATTTTGTAAACTATGAATTACACAAAAAATGTGTTTGACATAAAAATGACAGGTATTTACCCCCTCTACCCACAAACCAAGTCCCAGGTCTCTGGGACAAAATCCAAAAAGGTTCAATTTTGAAAGTAGACGATATTTTGAAAACTAATCATTCTAAAAAGTCATATATAGACTCAAACAAATGTCCTTTAAGTCCCTTAACGTTAGAACAAAACTTAACATTTTTTCATTTTTTCAAAAAAAAAGTCCAATTTTCAAAATTGCCTATATTTTGGAAACTAAGAATTAGTTCCAAAATGGCGGTCGTAGCTTAACTCAACCTAACCTAACCCTACGAGGTGTGATCAAAAAGTTCCAAAATGGCTGCCGTAGCTTAACTTAACCTTTGATTGATCCCTGTTGATTGACCCCTTTTGATTGATCTCTGTTGATGTATCCCTTTGGACTGGTCCCTGTTGCCTAGTCCCTTTGGACGGGTCTTTTTTTAAAGGGGGAGTAATTTTTTTACGGGTCCCGGAGGACGGGTCCTTGTTGACGGGTCCCTGTGGGCGGTTCCTTTGGACTGATCCTTATGGACTGGCCCGTGCATTTTATCCAAATTATATCAAAGGGGCCCGCCCACAGGGACCCGTCAACAAGGACCCGTCCTCCGGGACCCGTAAAAAAATGACTCCCCCTTTAAAAAAGACCCGTCCAAAGGGGCTAGTCAACAGGGACCTGTCCAAAGGGATACATCAACAGAGATCAATCAAAAGGGGTCAATCAACAGGGATCAATCAAAGGTTAAGTTAAGCTACGGCAGCCATTTTGGAACTTTTTGATCACACCTCGTAGGGTTAGGTTAGGTTGAGTTAAGCTACGACCGCCATTTTGGAACTAATTCTTAGTTTCCAAAATATAGGCAATTTTGAAAATTGGCCTTTTTTTTTGAAAAAATGAAAAAAATGTTAAGTTTTGTTCTAACGTTAAGGGACTTAAAGGACATTTGTTTGAGTCTATATATGACTTTTTAGAATGATTAGTTTTCAAAATATCGTCTACATTCAAAATTGAACCTTTTTGGATTTTGTCCCAGAGACCTGGGACTTGGTTTGTGGGTAGAGGGGGTAAATACCTGTCATTTTTATGTCAAACACATTTTTTGTGTAATTCATAGTTTACAAAATATAGCCCATTTTTAAAAATGATCAATATTTGGAAAAATGTCAAATTCCATGTTTTGTTCTAACGATTAAGGACATAAAAGCCATTGGTTTGAGTCTATATATGACTTTTTAGGATGATTAGTTTTCAAATTATAGCCTACTTTCCAAATATTTTTTGGAAAAATGTAAAGAATATATATATTTTTTTGACTGAGAATGGGATAGACGTAGGTGTTGGAGTTAGCATATGATTTTTTAGTTTAAATATATAGCCTACTTTCTCAATTTACCTTTTTTGAAAAATTTGAAATGTATAATGTTTTTGACTAGGCGTGGAATGGAGTTGAGAGACCATCATTAACCTTAGAGTAGTTTGGATTCTTGGAATTTTAGTGTGTTGTTGTTGCTTACAAACATGACGGTAAGCATTATGCTATCATAAAAAGGGGTGAGATACTTTCCATGAACAAGAGAAATATCCTCTAAATACATTGACAAAAACAACTTGTGAAATAAGCCATTACGAATAGGGTACCACAAAATAACTTGTCAAATAAGCCATTACAAATAGGGTACCACTTTTACACCCCACTTTTGCACTCACTTTTGCACTCACTTTGCACTCACTTTTACAACTATTTTAACACTTACTTTGCACTCACTTTTGCACTCACTTTGCACTCACTTTTACACCCACTTTGCACTCGAACATTACATCATCTGACATAATAAAAATAGGCATGGTTGTTGTCGAGACCGAGATAAGAGTGGGGGTAATGAATTTATAGTGATAGGATCGGAAAACCCATTATCACTTTAGTATTGACATCAAGCAAAAATTAAAAAAAAAATATCGTGTTTTTGACAGAGTGGGATAGACATAGTTATAAGAGTTGAGAGTCGATAATTAATCTAAAAGTACTCTGGAATTCATGGAATCTTAGTGTGTTGTTGTTGTTGCTTACAAACCGGTATGGTCACGTCAGGTGATGTTAGCTAGGATTAGATTAGGATATGTTCAGGTAGTTTCCATAGTCACCGCTAGATAGCGGAAACATACTTTGCGTGTCGCATGTGGCTATTTGACAAAGTTTTACTGTGTGAAAAAACGTGCTTGTATAACCTGTGTATATAAATTTAAAATACAAATAACCACTAAGTGTTTAGAACTAACATGTATAGCCTTGTATAGGGAATATATAGGGGTCCTTAACAAGATAGAGTGTCTAACACACGAGTGTACAGCCTTTTGATATGCAGTAAGTACCTGATCACACCTACTATCAATTGCGCCTACCATTAATCGCGTCTACTATCAATTGCGTCTACTACCAATCGCGCCTGCTAGGACATTACTTTTCATTAAACCAAAACATTTCCTTTTTGTCAGCCTCCCACCCCTCTCATCAATCTATGACGTCATAGTCATAGTCAGCCTTAAAGCAAGTCTAAACTTGTAGAACATGTCACGTGACAAAGTTAGGTTAGGTAAAGTTAGGTTATGTTAAGTGAGCTGAGGTTAAGTCTTAAAATACCCCCTCTCTGCCTTGTACTTTGTATAAACATTGACACTGTAACTTTGTAATATCAAAAATGATCTAAGTCGCGTCCATGTCAATCACGTCTACTATCAATCGCGCCTACTATCAATCACGTCTACTATCAATTGCATCTACTATCAATTGAGCCTACTATGAAATGCGCTTACTACAAATCACGCCTACTATCAATCACGCCTAGTATCAATTGCGTCTACTATCAATCACGCCTACTATCATTTGCGTCTACTATAAATCGCGCTCATGTCAAATCGCGCCTACTACCAATTACACCTACTATCAATCGCGCCTACTATCAATTGCGTCTACTATAAATCTCGCCCATGTCTAATTACGCCTACTATCAATCGCGCCTACTATCTTTCGCGTCTACTATAAATCGCGCTCATGTCAAATCTCGCCTACTATCAATCACGTCTACTATCAATTGCGTCTACTATTAATCGCGCCTACTATCAATTGCGTCTACTATAAATCGCGCCTACTAGGACATGACGTTTCATTAAACCAGAACATTTCCTTTTTTGTCAGCCTCTCACCCCTCCCATCAATCTATGACGTCATAATCAGTCTTAAAGCAAGTCTAAACTTGTAGAACATGTCACGTGACAAAGTTAGGTTAGGTAAAGTTAGGTTATGTTAAGTGGGCTGAGGTTATGTCTTAAAATACCCTCTACCTTGTACTTTGTATAAACATTGACACTGTAACTTTATGATATCAAAAATGATCTGAGTCGCGCCCATGTCAAATTGCGCCTACTATCAATCGCGTCTACTATCAATCACGCCTACTATTAATCGCGCCTACTATCATTTGCGTCTACTATAAATCGCGCTTACTACAAATCACGCCTACTATCAATCACGCCTAGTATCAATTGCGTCTACTATTAATCACGTCTAGAATCGATTACACCTACTATCAATTACGTCTACTATCAATTGCGTCTACTATAAATCACGCCTACTAGGACAAGACGTTTCATTAAACTAAAACATTTCCTTTTTTGCCAGCCTCTCACCCCTCCCATCCGCAAAACGTGCTTGTATGAGCTGTGTATTTAAATTCAATATATACAATTAACCACTTAGTGTTCAGAACTAACATGTCTAGGGTATATATGGGATCCTTAGCAACAAACAAAAAATACGGTCTAACCTACGAGTGTACGGTCTTGTCATACGCAGTAAGTACCTGTTAACCTTGACTAGGGTACAAGAATATTGTCAGTTGACTACTGCCTGTTACAGTGTTCACATCGTGAAAGACCGTCTCACCTACCAGTCTCCAGCCTTGTCATACGCAGTAAGCAGCTGTTGGCGGAAAACAACATCCATAAATCTTGACATTTAGGAAAGTGTGTGTGTGTGTGTGTGTGTAAATCACTTGTAATCTAAAGATTGTTCATGTGACTTTACTAAAATTTAATTCATATGTATTAGTTGATATGGAAGTCTCAACAACCAGTCATGGCAAGCCATGTGTCTTCTATAAAGGATATACATATATTGTAAAAACAACCAATAAAGATGGAACGGTTATTTGGCGATGTTCAAAACAACGATCCAAAAAGTGTCGAGGAATGATTAAAACAAAAGACTCCAACGTACTTACTTCAAAAGAACATAGTTGTGAATCTCAAATTAATACACATTTAAATACGCAAAATACTCTAACCCAGGTAAAAAAGCAAGTCCAAGAAAAATATATTGCTGCTCAAGATAGTGCATTGTTTGTTAAAAAGCATTCATCATCACCTCAAAAAGACATGTTAGGACCAATACCATCGTTCAGAAAACCCTTAACACTATCAAAAGCAACGCAAACTCTACAAGAGGTCCCTGTGGAAAACAAACAAGAGGAATTGGATAGTTCTAGTGATGTTGAGAATGATGATGATGATGATAATGATGGTGACAATGACTATAATAATTTTGATGATAATATTCATAATGATGATGATGATGATGATAATTATGAAAAAGAAGAGGATGAGGGTTTTATGTTTATAAAACCATTGCGGCTTCCCCAGTTTTTAAGAGCAAGAGTACCTGGAGAAAGTTGTAAAAGGATCTACAACAAGCGTTGTGTTTAAAAATTTATATAGAACAATGGTAAAGAGATAGACTTGAATTCAGTGTGTAACTATTATAAAATGAATTTAATAAAAATATTGTATGGGTATTGTCTGTTTTTCTTAATTACTATCCCCATGTCCCACTATTAATACAATTGTTAACCATCAACAGTCTCTGACTATGTTCAGAAAGAGAGTGGCCTTAAACAATACACTATATCTATGGTTTGTGTACCGAGTGTCATAATAATGCAGTGTGGCCAAGCCATGTCAAGGCAATAGTTATGTCAGGTAAGGGATTCGAACCCTTGCTTCCTTATACAGAAAATTTGATCTTAAGTCAAACACCTTAACCACTCGGTCAACCTGACAGTTACTAATTTAATTAGTCTTGAGGACTTGAGTGTTTACAAAACTATTTCCAGTATACATTGACTAAACCACTTGCTTGTTTTGAAATATAGATTTTGTTTTGTTTTACCATAACATTGCAGTTATGAGTCTTGTGAACTGGGTGTGCAATATAGGGTTAAAGGCATTTTAAAATCATTTTAGAAAAGCTCTTAGGTATCGTGTCATGGGTTTTAGTAATGCATTACTGTTCGTTGATTAACATATACCGTTACACAACATTATTTTAGTGAACTTACATGTTGTTGTTTGAGTCTTTAGTCCTTTGACTGGCTTGATGCAGATCTCAGCGCCTATCTGTCCCGAGCTAATCGTTTCATCTCTATATAGCTACCACACCCTACATTCAAGGCTATCTGTTTAACATATTCTAAACTTGGTCTACCGCTACAGTTCTCGTCCTCGAACCTTTCTTCCTTAACTAAGTTTGCTATTCTTGGGTGTCTTAGTACGTGTTCTACCAACCTATCTCTTTACTTCATTAACAGTCGCCAGATACATCTCTTCTCCCCCACTCGTCTTAATACCTCTTTGTTAGTAACCCTATTTACCCATCTAATCTTCATCATTCTCCTGTAACGCCACATTTCAAACACTTCACTTCTCCACTTTTCTGCTACACCAATTGTCTAAGTTTTACTTTCATAGAGTGCCACGCTCCAGACAAAGGCCTTCAAAATGACTTCCTAATACCTAAATCTATATTCAATGTCAACAGATTCTGTAGAAATTCTTTCCTTGTCTGAGCTATATAAGAATCCTAATCGTGTCTGGTATAATGTCTTATTTAGCAAACATAGTCACTCAAAAGGTTTAAGCATTTTTTGTATATAACCCAAAATAGCAAACAGTTTTTCTAAAACCCTACTCATTGGTCAATAACAAGCAGAGTCGCCAAAGTGTTTCGTTGGTAGTTAACTCATGTCTAGTTAATCAATTCCTTTCATATCGTTATCCAATTGTAGTAGTAAGGACTGGTGAACAACGTCAGTTCAACACACTGCTTTACACACAAATGTAGTTAGGCCCTTTGACATAATTTGGATAAATTTCATGGGCCGGTCCATAGGGACCAGTCCAAAGGGGCCGGTCTAAAGGGACCCTTCCACAGGGACCCATCAACAGGGACTTGTCAGCAAGGACCCATCAACAATGACCCGTCAACAATGACCTGTCATCAATGACCTGTCAACAATGACCTGTCAATAGGGACCCGTCAACAATGACCCGTCCACAGGGACACATCAACAAGGACCCGTCATCAATGACTCGTCAACAGGGACCCGTCGAAAAGCACCTGTCAAAAAGGATCCATCAAAAATGACCCCCTGTCAAAAAGGGCCCGTCCAAAAGGGGCTAGTCAACAGAGACCAGTCCAAAGGGACAAATCAACAGAGATCAATCAACAGGGATCAATCAAAAGGGGCTATCACCTCAAAGCCTGACATATCCCTCTTTGATTATTGGTTTGCAAATCGATAAGCGTCAGTTAAAATACTTTTTGATCACCACTCGTGGGTTGGGTTAGGTTAGGTTACACTACAGCCGCCATCTTTTAAAAAGCCTGCCCTCTTACAAAAGCTATGAGTGGGCATGCGTAAAAAACGAAAAACAAAAACAAGCATGTTAATTCATAGTGGCTATCCACCAAACACATGTCTCTTGTGTGGAACAACGTTTTATTCCATATCGGCATTCAAACTCTCAGTTTCAACCAAGCAAGCAAGGTGAATAGACGTGCAGTGAAGTGTAAGGAAGAATGGGAATCGCTATTCAGCAGTACCGGGCGGTCATCGGCCGTTGGCAGGCTAGAGTGAAGTGCGATTTCGGTGTCGGGAAGGTGATAGCGGGCAACGTTACTGAACAGATGGGGGTTTTGGCGATGGGGATGGTAGCGCTGGTTGTGGCGACGCTACTATTAATTGGAGGAGTGGAGTCAAACCCAGGGCCTGGTCAGCTGGGATGGCAAGAAATGGAAAAAATAAGGGAAATTGTAAAGGAAGTGTCACAAAATGACCAGATCCGGGACAATCTTCGTGAGCAATGTAAGGAATTCAAGGAGATGAAGACATGTATAAGAGAAGAGATGGGAATAGTGACAGAAAGGCTGACCGAGAATAGCAGAGAGATAAAAGACCTAAGAGAAAAGGTGAAGATATTAGAGGGGGAGGTAAATGAATTAAGAAAGGCCAAGATGGATGAGAGAAAGAAAAACGTCTTCATTTACGGAATAAAGGAAGATGCCAAGGAAAGCACCGAGGATCTAACATCCAAGGTGCTCCGAGCGATTAGTGAAGGCATGCGGATAAGCATTGGAGTCTCAGAGATTGACAATGTGACCAGGATAGGCCGGGGAAGGGGCACGAGGCCCGTGAAAGTGTCTTTAGTTTCTGCGCTGATGGCTCACAGAATTCTGACGAACGCAAAGAACCTGAAAGGGGAGAGGATATGGGTAAGGAGAGAAATGAGTAAAGAAGAGGCAAGCGAGCAACGGACCTTGCAGTTTCATTTAAGGAAGGCAAGGAGCTCAGGTCTCAAGGCTTATGTAAAAGGCAATAGACTGGTGGTTAGCGGCAACAACTGGGATCGGATTTGGACAGTGGCACAACTCCAGGATATGGAGAAGCAACAACAACAGGAGACAGTCAGACCTAGCAACCAGGTGGAAGCAGCTGGCGGTTCAGAGGGAAGTGCGGTGATTCAACAGAGAGCATCGACCTCCAAGTCCAACACGGAAGTGGCGCGAGCAGGAACGACCAACGTCAGCGCCAGGAACACCGGACAAGTGCGTGGTTTGCAGAAAGGTGAGACTGTCAAACAACGAGTTACTAGTCTAAAAGAACTATGGGGCAAGAAAACCTTGACAGAGCAGTTTAATGTGGAGAAGGAGGTCATTTCTTCTCCAGGTGGCAGCATACTGGAGCTAGAGAAAGCTAGAGTTACTAGAAGTAAAGCTACCGCCAGCGAAGAGGGTAGGGGTAAAAAATAACTAAACTGGAATATTGCTAGCGTAAATATAGAGGGTTTTTTAAATAAGAGAAGGAACGATGTAGTTTTGACCCTAAAAGAAGATATGCAGATTGTAGGATTTGTTGAGAGTTGGCTCCCTGTAGGTTGCGAGGTTAAAATAGATGGCTTCAATATATATACAAAACCTAAGATTAGGAAAGCTCGTACAGGTAGGTTTCCGGGGGGAATCGTTGTTTTAATTAAAGAAGAGGTGAGGGAATTATCAGAATTTATTAGTTCAGAACTGGAAGAAGTAGTGTGGGTAAAAGCAGATATTAGGGGGAGGGGGGAAAGGAACGGTATGTTTCGGCTTTGTCTACAACCCTCCGGAGAATTCCCCGTATGCAAGAGAAAGCTTTTTCGATGAGTTAGCTGTGGAAATAAACAGAATTCAAAATATATATGAAGAGGCAGAGATTGTGCTTTTAGGGGACTTCAATGCGAGGGTTGCAGACAGAAAGCCCCTTTACAGCAAGGGGGATGCCGAGGCCGTATGTGGGGATAGGCACAGCAAAGACAAGGAATGTAATAAGAACGGAGAAAAGATTTTGGAACTATGTGGTGTCTGTGTGGGGGATGAAGAAGGTAACCTGACGTATATAACAGAGACTGGAGGAAGTGTAATAGATTTAGCAATATGTTCCAGAGGAGCACTAGCCCTAATTAAGAGGTTCACTGTTGAAGAATGGGGGGAATCACACCACCTACCAATTGTCGTCAACATGCAGGGAGCGGTGACAAAATTAAAATCAAAAGGGGACCCACAAGTTAAAGCTATAGAGAGAAAAGTAAATAGATTCAGATGGAGGGAGGAAAACTGCAGAGAGTTCCAGAACTACTTCCAGGGAGAAAATTTTGAGCTGATAAAGGTAGGGATAAGTTTAATGATCAGTAATGATGAAATTGAAGGGGTAATACGTATGATTGAGAATGCAATTATGATGGCCGGGCGGAAAATGCGCGTGAAGGCTAGAGGAAAATTAGGGAGAATTAAAGGATGGTACGATGAATCTTGTAGAAGGAAGAAAACCGAAGTTATTAGGGCACTGAAGTTGTACAAGAGAGGAGGGGATGATACGATGAGAGTAGAATTTTGTCGTCTAAGGAAGGAATATAGGGAACTGCTCAGCAAAATGAAAGATGAATGGCAGGGTAAGGAAGCTACAGCACTAAATAAGGATTCTAAAGCTAACGACTGTAGCAAAGTGTGGAGCAGGATAAATTCTTACTGTAGGGGGAGCAGAAGTGGTGGGGGGGAGCTCTATTAGTGATGAAGTATGGATTGCATATTATGAGAATCTGTTAAATGCTGAAGATAATTGGAGGAAGAGGGATGAGTTTGGCGTCCCGAGGGGGTTGGAGGTCGTTCTGCCTATGCTGGACCAAGTCACATCGATAGAGGAAATTAAGGGAGTAATAGTAAAGAGTAAAGGAGGGAAGTCAGGTGCTGTTTCGGGGATAACAAATGAATTTTGGCAAGAGTTGAGTAATAATAGGTTCATGATGGACAGCTTGGTAAAAATCTTTAATAAAATCTTTGAAGGAGGTAGATTTCCGAGGGCGTGGCAGGAAGGGATAATTTGTCCAATATATAAGAAGCGTGGGGACAAACTAGACCCAGGCAACTATAGAGGCATGACTTTGCTTGATAATTTGAGCAAAATGTACACCGGGGTCTTATCCAAGCGTTTAATAGCATGGGCAGAGGGCTGTTCGGTGTTTTCGAGACTCCAGACTGGGTTCAGAAAAGGGATGAGAACCAGTGACAATATAATGGTGGTTAAAACGGTGATGGACAAGTACATAAGAAGGAAAAGAGGCAAGCTGTATATCACAGCTATTGATTTGGAGAAGGCGTTTGATTCAGTGAGCAGGGGAGCTGTCATGGCTAAGCTGGGAAAAATCGGGGTGTCACATAAAATGATACGAGCAATTGAGAATGTGTATTCCGAAGTGAAATGTGCAATTAAAACTAAAGATGATGTAATTGTAGGAGAGATAACGTCTAATATAGGATTAAAACAGGGATGCAAATTATCCCCGGTGCTTTTTTTGCTATTTATCAACGATATTTTTGATTCAAAGGGCTTTGAGCAACGGTCCAACCCTTGCCTGGACAATTATGATATCCCGGGCCTAGCTTTTGCTGATGACATCCTTCTGCTTGCTCTAACACCCTATAATATGCAATATAGTATTGACGAGATTGTGAGATACTGTGAGGACTGGAACTTAAAAATTAACCCGAGTAAGACCAAAGTTATGGTCTGCAAAAAGGGAGTTAAACTGGCTAAGAATGAAAAGTGGGTCATGTATGGGTCTCAGTTAGAGACGGTGAAAAAACTTGAGTATCTAGGGACGATAATGGCGAGTAATGGTAAATGGACCGAACAAATTAAAAGGGCAAAATCGAAAGGGCTAGCGGCATTGGCGAATGTTAAAGTGTTAGAGCGTAGGTTACCGAATCTTGACTACAAAGTGTATAAGAATGTGTTCAACGCACTCATCGTTTCAAGAGCACTCTATGGAGTGGAAGTATGGGGTTTAGAGGAAGGAACGAAAACCCTGGACAGTATTGTAAGTAGGTTCGCCAAGATAATTTTGGGGCTACCTAGTTGCACGGCGAATTGTGGAGCGAGAATGTTGTGTGAGGATGTAAGCATTAGACAACAGGGTCATAAAGTCTTGGATTCGTTTAAAAGCAGGTGGAGGGGGGGAAATGCTTAAGGTAGCCTACCTGCACCAAATGAAGCATCAGCAAGAGGGCTACTGGGTGGACGGGGTAAGAAGTGTACCGGAATGATTAGGAATGGGTTATCTATGGGATAGGGACTTACAAAGAGAGGAAGGTAGGGTGTGTAAAAAAGTGTGCAGAAGGGTTAATGACGTAGAGTTGCAGGTGCTAAGGGAAGAGTGCACCAGTAGGAGAACCTTAACAGAGTTCTGCGAAATAAGGAACTTTATGATCATAAAGCCTCAATGCCTAATGAAAAGAGAAATGAGAGGGATAATTTGGTGGTTAATGGGGGTGTATAAGAACAAAGCGTTGAGAGAAGTAGGAAAAGAGGACATTTGCCTGTTTTGTGGGAAGGTTATGGGTGCGGCGCACCTGATCAGGGAATGCAAGGAAATTAAAATGATAAGAGCAAAGTTTGTAGACAAAGCAGATCTAAACAGAATAGAAAATGAAAATGAGTATCACACTTTAATTAAATTACTAAAAAGGGAATGGGGGAAAGCAGGTCAATTAGCAAAATATTTTAATACCATCAGGGCAATGTGGAATAAGAAAGCGTCGGATGAGATTCAGAACAAAGATGCATGAAAATTAAGCAATCAAGTACAGGAGATGGCTTCCTAAGCTATAAAGCTTGTTAAAGCCTAGGAGAGCCTATCTGTATTAACTAGGTAGCCTATACGATACTACCGTACAGCCACATATTGCTGTCTGTAGATTTTTCCTGTGAGATTGATGGTTTTTTTTTCCTTACCACAAAACTTATCAGACTCTTACAGTCAGTAAGGGCTCGATAGGGAAATAAAAGTAATTCTTTCTGTGAGGTGTCTCCCATGGAGAACTGTCAAAAAATGAAGAACACTGTGTCCACATTTATGATTAAGAAAGATCTTTGTGCAGTTTCCATCAGAAAAGTTGCCCAGTGATATTGTGAATGAAGATAACTACTGCAAAACATTATTAAGTTTTGAAATAACAAGGAAGCTATGAAATGCCGAATGGACATTTGGTTTAATTATCTAACGCCACACTGTACATTTATGTTATCTATGTGTTTATTGTCTGTATGTCACGATATGACTCTCTGAGTTAAAGTGACAATTAACAAGTAGACTTGGTTTAAATAAATAAATAAATAAATATTAGGCATTCAAACTCTCACATGTTGCAATTGGAAAGAGAGATTCTCTAAAAAAAATACAATTTCACCCCCTAGTAGGGGTAGGTTTTATTTTGGGGTGGAAATATGTTGTTCATTGGAAAGGGGGTATCAGCCCGAGTTCAATGACACCTCATTCGTCAAAATCCGACCACGGGTTCGAACTCACATTTTCTGACGTATGAAGCAAAACAGGATGTGACTTGTTTCACAAGGAGGACGGTAATAAGGTCATTTCACACGTGTTCACATGTATTTCGTCACTTTCCTTTCATATCGTTATTCCATTATAGTAGTGGTGAACAACGTCAATTCAACACACACAAATGTAGTTAGGCCCTTTGACATAATTTAAATAAATTCATGGACTAGTCCGTAGGAACCAGGCCAAAGGGACCCGTCCAAAGGGATCAGTCCAAAGGGACAAGGACTCGTCCACAAGGACTTGTCCACAAGGACTCGTCCACAAGGACCTGTCCACAAGGACCTGTCAACAAGGACTTGTCCACAAGGACTCGTCCACAAGGACCTGTCAACAATAACCCATCAACACGGGCCCGACAGCAGGGGGCTCGTCAACAATAACAGGGGCTCTCACCTCAAGGCCTAACATGCCCCTCTTTGATTATTGGTTTGCAGAACAACGTTACATTCCATATCGGCATTCAAACTCTCACATGTTGCAATTGGAAAGAGAGATTCTCTAAAAAATTTAATTTCACCCTCTAGTAGGGGTAGGTTTTATTTTTGGGGTTGAAATATGTTGTCCATTGGAAAGGGAGTGTCTGCCCGAGTTCAATGACACCTCATTTGTCAAAATCCGACCATAAGTTCGAGAGATATCGCACTGCCGCCATCTTGTGTGGAGGGTGTGGAGGTGGAGGTATCTGAACCCCCACAAATACACTACTATTAGCATTATCATCATTATTATCATCTTCATCATTATCATCATAGGCATTGTCATTAGCATTATAATCATCATTATTATTACTATATAGTCCTTTTTGATCCTTTTGCAATATCACATTTTGCACAGTCTGTGTTGACTTTGATAGTGTAGGGAGTTTTCAGGCATTGACAACTGTCCTAACACGACTTTCTGTGGAGATGATAAGTAGTTTTTAACAAACAATCCACTATCTTGAGCTGCAATATCTTTTTTTGGAATAGTGTTTTAATATTTTGAATATTTTTTTATATAGCAACGATGTTTTATCTGTTACACTACATTGATGATCACTCACACTTAAGACCTCACTATTTTTACTTTTTAACTCACCTCGTCACTGCTTTCAACGATGTTTTGAACAACGCCAAATAACAGTTCTATTTTTATTGGTTCCTTTTACAATATATGTATATACTTTATAGTATGCAAAATGGCTTACCATAGCTATTCGTTGATAATTTCATACCATTTGTCAAGCATGAAAAAATCTCTCGTAAAGTTCACTCGATAATATAAATCATAGTTTAAATTGGGAGCAAAAGTGGGTACAAAGTGGGTACAAAGTGGGTGCCAAAGTTGGTGCAAAGGTAGATGCAAAAAGTGGGTGCAAATGAGGGTGCAAAGGTAGGTGCAAAAGTGGATGCAAAGGTAGGTGCAAAAGTGGGTGCAAAAGTGGGTGCAAAGGTAGGTGCAAAAGTGGGTGCAAAAGTGGGTGCGAAAGTGGGTGCAAAGGTAGGTGTAAAAGTAGGTGGAAAAGTGGGTGCAAAATTGGTAGTAGGCACAGTTGACAGTAGGCGCAATTGTTAGTAGGCACGATTGGTTTTAGGCACAATGGAGAGTAGGCGCAATTGGTAGTAGGTGCTATTAATAGTAAGCGCAATTAGTAGTAGACGCAATTGATAGTATGCACAATGGATAGTAGGCACAACTGGTAGTAGGCGCTATTGACAGTAGACGCAATCGGTAGTAGGTGCGACTGATAGTAGGCGCAATGGATAGTAGGCGCAATTGGTAGTAGGCGCTATTGGTAGTAGTTAGTAGACCCTGAGGCGATAACCCCTCCTGATTGATCCCTGTTGATTTGTCCCATTGGACTGGTCCGTGTTGACTAGCCCCTTTGGACGGGTCCTTTTTGAAGGGAGTCATTTTTGAGGGGTCCCTGTGGACGGGTCCTTGTTGACGGGTCCCAATTGTCATAATTTGATAAATGCATGGGCCAGTCCATAAGGACCAGTCCAAAGGGACCGGTCCAAAGGGATCAGTCAAAAGGACCTGTCCAGACCCGTCCACAGGGACCCGTCAACAAGGACCCGTCTACAGGGACCCGTCAAAAATGACTCCCTTCAAAAAGGACTCGTCCAAAGGCGCTAGTCAACAGGGACCAGTCCAAAGGGACAAATCATCAGGGATCAATCAGAAGGGGTTATCGCCTCAGGGTCCACTAACTACTAACAATAGCGCCTACTACCAATTTCGCCTTATATCCATTGCGCCTAATATCAGTCGCACCTACTACCAATTGCGTCTACTATCAATAGCGCCTACTACCAATTGCGCCTACTATCCATTGCGCCTACTATCAATTGCGTCTATTACTAATTGCGCTTACTATCAATAGCACCTACTACCAATTGCGCCTACTCTCCATTGTGCCTAAAACCAATCGCGCCTACTAACAATTGCGCCTACTGTCAACTGTGCCTACTACCAATTTTGCACCCACTTTTCCACCTACTCTTGCACCTACCTTTGCACACACTTTTGCACCTACCTTTGAACCCACTTTTGCACCCACTTTTGCACCCACGTTTTCACCTACCTTTGCACCCACCTTTGCACCCACTCTTGCACCTACCTTTGCACCCACATTTGCACCCACTTTTTGCACCTACCTATGCACCCACTTAGGCACCCACTTTGTACCCACTTTTGCACCTACCTTTGCACCCACTTTTGCTCCCAATGTAAACTATGATTTATATTATCGAGTGAACTTTACTAGAGATTATTTCATGCTTGACAAATGATATGAAATTATCAACGAATAGCTATGGTAAGCCATTTTGCATATTATAAAGTATATACATATATTGTAAAAGGAACCAATAAAAATAGAACTGTTATTTGGCGTTGTTCAAAACATCGTTGAAAACAGTAACGAGGTGAGTTAAAAAAAAGTAAAAATAGTGAGGTCTTAAGTGTGAGTGATCATCAATGTAGTGTAACAGATAAAACATCGTTGCTCTATATAAAATATTCAATATGCTAAAACACTATTCCAAAAAAAGATATTGCAGCTCAAGATAGTGGATTGTTTGTTAAAAAGCATTTATCATCTCCACAGAAAGTCGTGTTAGGACAGTTGTCAATGTCTGAAAACTCCCAACACTATCAAAGTCAACACAGACTGTGCTAAATGTGATATTGCAAAAGGATCAAAAAGGACTATATAGTAATAATAATGATGATTATAATGCTAATGATAATGCCTATGATGATAATGATGAAGATGATAATAATGATGATATTGCTAATGCTTTGTTTACCCCTAAAATCATTTGTTACATTTATTTACTGGAACAATCCCAGTAAGCTAATCCAGTGGTTTCAGCACTTGCATGCCTGTATACAGGCTCAGCCCTCATTGTAATGAGTGCTATAAAAGGAAAGTTAATGAAGAGTGGACATGAACAATGAAAAGGATTGAGGAATTGGTATTTCTTTGTATTCTATTTTGTAAAGCCCTATTTGTAGTGTAATAAAAACAAGGTTTATCAGATCACAATGTCTTTTAATTGTAAAAATGGTGATAGCCATTTTTTCATTTTAATTTTTTCACACATGAATATTTACAATTTCCACTCTACATTTTTTTACTTGCGCCTTGTTTAGTTCACACATTCTGTACATTTTGTTGTTGTTGTGAAATAAAAAAAGGTTCACCAGATCACTATATCTTTTAATTTAAAAAATGGTGATAGCCATTTAATTTTTTCACACATGGATATTTACAATTTCCACTTTACATTTTTTGCATTCCCCCTGTTTTGTTCACACATTCTGTACATTATTTAAAATCCTTTTCGTAATATAAAAAAGCAAACATTTTACACTAAAATGTATTACTTATCTTATTTTCACTAAACTACAGAGGCCTAACATTATACATTATACTTACAGATTTTACAAAAAATATTACAATATAAAACACACTACAAATATTACCATATAGTGATCATTAGACTTAAGTAAAGTAATAGTCGTCAATGCTACTGTTTCCCCAAGCAAGAGTATCAAATGTGTTGGGTATAATGAATCGTTTGTTGACTTCATTACTTAAAGCAAATTTGTTCAGCAAATTGGTATGTAGCTGATGATTTTTACTTCTAAATACACACATTTTCTTATATAATACAGGTAGGTTACTAACTATACAGTTTTTATAATCACTTGTATCTAACTCTTTACTAACAACAATCTTTTTCACTCCTTTTAATTTTTTTACTACTACATCATCAATTGTCATATAGCTGTATGATTTAGATTTTGTGCCTACAAATGTGTCTATAATAACACCAGCACATTCATCCTTAAATTTTCCAAGAACCTTTTTGTTTACTAGAGGCAAATGGTAAATATTATCCTCGGGGTAGTCACTTGTATCAAACCTATTTAGCTCAGTTTTGATATCCTCATAAAAATCATCAGTTTTAAACTCATAAATAAAAGAATCTGTGTCTGTGTAGAGTAATTTAGCATTATCAAGATAGTTTTTCTTTACATAATCATAGTGAAATTCATATTTAAGTGTGGTTGACAATTCCAGAATGGTGTAACCCACATATATGGGTTTGTTGTAAGTTACTTTAAGACGATTCATTTGTATTACAACTAAATCCTCATGAGTAATTGAACAGCTATGAAAGTTAGGCTTGCTTATTAAGTTGCTCGCACCATACCTTTTACCATCATTCTGCCACTTTGTTATCAGCTTTAAATCAACTCGTTTATCAACATTCTCCATAGTCTTTCCAAAAATACTATTATTCATGAGTTTATAAAAATCTTTTTCAAACGCGTTTGTTGACTGTGTTCTTAAATTATTGTTTAGATCAATATACGGTTTGAGCCAAGCTGACTGATGAAATTGGAATACGCGATGAATTTTAGTTAATTTCAATCCATGCTGTAGACACTGTTTCAAGTTTTGATAATGTATTACATATTTTCATTTATCATTTACATTAGCAATTAACATTTTTGTTCGTGATGTGATGTATGGAGATTTCATATTCTCAGGACAAAATGGTAAATCATTATAATCACCATGTACCTCTTTAGGGTACTCAAGATTTACCTCTAAAATATATCCATTATCATCGTTATCATTAAGAGTGTCAACATGTAAGACATCAATTTCAGGTTGTGTCAGCCAGCGAAAATCTTTCAGTGGTAGATATTGACTCATAGCCCAACCATATTGGTTATTTGCATCGAGGGAGACAATATACTTTGACTCTTCACAAGGGTTGTAGCTAGGCATGTATTTATTATTCGCTCTAGAGTTCCGTCCACTACATTGGCTTAATCCACCTCGAATTGATGATTCTATAAAATTGATCATGTCTATATCAGTCATTAATTCTAAATTTACTTTTTTTTTCAACATTGAACTGAAACTAAACCCAGGAGCAGTGAAATAATGACAAGGATCAAGGTCATAAGTTTTCATACAAACATTCCGAAAATTTTCAAAAACATCTGCTAATAATAACACATCAGTCTTCAAATGTATGTCTGAAAATTCTGAAAAGTTTGAATGGCGAACTGTGTCCATACACGATGCGCATGTAAATATTCCTGATCACTGATATGACTTGTGTTTAAGGAACTGTAAAATGCATCTTTCGTTGGTAAAGAACACTCCTCGAGACGTTCCACACAGTTAATATATTCATAAGGGAATATACCCTTTTGACGAATCAAATTAAAATCATCTTCTTTAGGAAAGACACGTTGAATTTCATGAAACTGATCTGATTTTAAATTACTAGCCAGCTTATCAAGACTACTCGACATAAAGCGGAATGAATCTAAAAATCGCAATTTTATCTTTTTTTTTTATTTATAGTTTTGATGTATTTTGTGAACGATATGTATTGTTCCTTATTATTTGCAATCACATCAATTTTCACATCTGAAGCTCCAAATTCTTTAACGATAAAGTGGTTATCGTATTTGCTACCGTTATGTAGAATGACCGGAATGAATTTACTTACTCTTTAATTTAAATTACATTCTTGGTGAGCAGCACCACGATATTTTCCTGTTAGATGGTCATGATCGCGAACCCTGTCTGTACATAAACATTCACCACAAATAAAACAATTAGTTTCAGTTTCAGAATTCATTTGCTCTGATGAAGTTAGTGGCTCCATTGGAATGATCGTATTTAAAATGGAGGATATACGGATGGCATCTTTCTCAAGCCTTTCCATAGAAACTTTAGGTGCACCAGGTCCTCTATAGAGCTCAAACTTATTTAACGAGTCATCGTAACCACATTTAATATAATATGTAAAGCTAAAAGGTACATGAATGTGAGTAGTGTTGGTGAAAGTTTCGGCTGGATTCGATGAACATGTATTAAATGGTTTTAGCAAAGCCTCAAAGACAGCATATATAACAAATGGTACTCGAAGCTGCTTCTCAAAATCCCTAAATTTCAGAATGTTATTTCTAGGAGTAGGTAATACCGTACACACATGAGTAAATTCCCATTTTTGATGTTGAGTTAGTTGATCCTCTTTCTTAAAATATAGCAAACAGCTATCACACAACCACTTCTTAGATTCACCTTTTGATAGTTGACTGCCAACAAGTCTACTTAAATGTTTTATCCAACAATAGTGAGCATTTTCACATTTAGTTATGTATAACAAATTACCATGAGCATCCTTTTTTTTCTGTGAATAATATAGAGGACCTACGATACTCTTATTTTCAATTCAATAAACACTAATACCTACATTGTTCAGCTTTTCAAAACGTTGAATGTCTTTTATCGCCATAGGAAATTCCATTTCTTTTAAATCTAACACTGAGGAATAGTGAGGATAAGATGATGTTCTATACCGATGCTCCACTGCTGGATAGAGAGCTGAGGTTACAGCCCATGCAAAACATGCATGGTCACTATTCATAACATTCACAACAGCTTTCTTCCGTTTGATCCAAGCTGGTAAATCAATGTATGATGATGCTCGAAGGGGATTATATTTATTCATGTTGGTTTCTAAATAAAGTACTTCAACCAACGCCCAGCCTGACTCCCTTTCCTGGAACTCTTCACTCTTCACAATGATAGCACTTGAAATATTTTGGTATATATCACTGATATTAGTTGACTCACTAACAATTACATTTTTGTATTAAAATATTTGATATCCGTAATTTCACCTTCGCTCCCAGTTTTTACATAGAGTCTAAAGAGTTCAAAATTCATTTTCAGTGTTTTATGCTCCACTTAAACATTTTCTACCAAGCCAAACAAACTAGGCTGATCATTTCTTAAAAATGATTCAATACTTTGAGTTTTTTCTTGACTATGAAGTCTGTAACTAGCAATTCGACTTTTAAACGCACTACCAATTTGTTGAATATTTCCAGAATTTATTTCATGGCAAGCGTTATTTTTATGACGAATACTATGTAAAAGTCCATGAATGATTGAAGAATGTCTATCAATATTACATACATCACAATGTGTTATCGAAGGTTCACAATTCTTCTTTCTTTTTGTTGCACAACTATTTTCACAATCTTGAGAATGTTTACGCTTTTGAGCATCACATTTGTTTAAAGGTTCCGTGCTAGTTGATGGTTTTACAGATTTCAATTCCTGTTGTTCCCCATGCACTTCAACCATGTGTGATTGATATCGCTTTTCAGCAGAAAAACCAAGATCACAAACTGAACATGAAAAAGGAGCTGAACTGACATGCATTAAATTTACATGCCGTCCAAGACTATCCTGTATTTTAATTGTGGTAGCACAATGACTGCACACAGACATTTTAATGTCATGTTTAGCATTTGCGTGTCGTTGAAGGTTGCCAGGTCTTGAGAACTGTTTCTTACTGTCACCACACTTGAACATTATGATCACTTTCGAAATTACCTATAAAAGAAAGAAATCATAAATGTTAATAAATGATAAAACAAAGTACAATATAAATAGTTTAATTATATTCCAGTCAATGGTTATAGCAGGGTATTTAAATCGATCTGTGAACTCCTAGCAAGTCTAACTTCATGTAGTTCTAACTGGGAGTTACTATATACCACTGTCACTGACACCTAGCGGTGAATATTGGAACTTGATAGAGTGGTAGAAACCAGCGGTCGCCAGTTAAGTGAGCTAAGTGTGACGTCATAGCCAGTCTTAAAGCAAGTCTAAATTTGTAGAACCTGTCACGTGATAGAAACCAGCGATCGTCAGTTAAGTGAGCAAATTGTGACGTCATAGCCTGTCTTAAAACAAGTTTAAACGTGTAAAACATGTCACATGACAAGGTTAAGTTAGGTTAAGTTAGGTTATGTTAGGTGAACTGAGGTTAAGTCTTTAAATATTCCCTCTGACACTGACACCTAGCAATGAACATTCAGACTTAATAGAGCGGTAATCAAAATCTAACCTACAAAATTAGCTTTACACACCATGGTCAAGTAGTTCCAACTTTTGACTGCCAAATATACCATTTTCACTGACATGTATTGGTGAACATTGGAAAATATCACTCTAACTGTTTAAAAGTTATTAGAGGGGCACTTACCTTTTTATAATTTATCAACTGCTGCCACTGAATGAACAGATTGTAGGAATCTGGTAACCTACAGGTACCCAATTATCTGTAAACAAATCAATCAATCAATCAATAAATACATTCCAATCAATAACTTCAACATCAATTAGTAATAAAAGACTACAATCCATTAATAATAAGTACTTACCTTGCAAAATAATTTAATGATTTTCTACCAAAAAGGCTTTTTTACAACTCTTGAGCAGTAATAGAGCACTGTTCACTCAAACCGAGTAATAAAGACTGACAGTAGGGAAATATATGACACCTCTCTTATATATACTCTCATCGCTCGTGTCAGCAGTTTTTTGCAGATCATTGCAATTCCTTTCCCAATAGAGCTGAGAGTCCAAAGTACACGAGGAACACCTGTGTGGTATCCAATGACTGCTCACTTTGCATGATCATCACCCATTGTCTTGATCAACACCTCTTGTTTCAAATTACTGCAGCGTCAGTCATAGCAACAGCAGTGTGCGCTCTCTGCCATGTCAGCAACATGACACCGGAAGGAACACCTGTGTAATATCCAATAACTGCTAACTTTGCATGATCATCACCCATTGTCTTCATGAACACTTGCGGTTTCAAATTACTGCAGCGTTAGTCATAGCAACAGATCTGCGCGCTCTCTGCCATGTCTGTAATATGACACAGGAAATCACAAGACGTCTTACTGCACGTACCATCTCCACAGTTTTAACATCTTAAGAACATGTATTATTCTCTTTCAACTACAAATGACTCGTTAGAACACATCCATCCACCAAGTTAGATCCCTTGTATGTTCACATGTATTTCGTCACTTTCCTTTCATATCGTTATCACATTATAGTAGTGGGGATTGGTGAACAACGTCAGTTCAACACACTGCTTTACACGCAAAATGTAGTTAGGTTCTTTGACATAATTGAAATAAATGCATGGGCTAGTCCGTGGGAACCAGTCCAGAGGGACCGGTCCAAAGGGATCAGTCAAATGGGACTCATGCACAAGAACTCGTCCACAAGGACTCATCCAAAAGGACTCGCCAACAATGACCCGTCCACAGGGACTCGTCAGCAAGGACCCGTCAACAAGGACTCGTCAACAATGACCTGTCAACAATGACCTGTTCACAAGGACTCGTCCACAGGGACTCGTCAACAATGACCCTGCAACAATGACCCGTCCACAGGGACCTGTCAACAGGGACCCTCCACAGGGACACGTCAACAATGACGGGGGCTCTCGCCTCAAGGCCTTACATGCCCCTCTTTGATTATTGGTTTGCGAAGCAACGTTTAATTCCATATTGGTATTCAAACTCTCACATGTTGCACTTGGAAAGCGAGATTCTCTAAAAAATACAATTTCACCCCCCAGTAGGGGTACGGTTTATTTGGGGTGGAAATATGTTGTCCATTGGAAAGGGGGTATCGGCCCGAGTTCAATGACACCTCTTTTATCAAAATCCGACCATGCGTTCGAGAGATATCACGCCGCCGCCATCTTGTGTGGAGGGTGTGGAGGTGGAGGGCCGTGAACCGATTCATTTCCACTACTTGCAGTCATTCGCAAATCTTCGTATATTTAGAATCCTTTTGACTACTTTCTATTCATATGAGAAACCTGACTTAACAACCAGGCCCATAATAGCCTTCCGGTATATACACTAAGGAAACTGAACATTGCAACACCATGAAGTCATTGATCGTTTTTGTTGATTTTCAAGATATAGAACGATGCCATGTAAGTATGTAAAGAATCAAAGTTTCAGACCCATTGGATTGTTGCTACAGGTTTCCCCACGTCATTGGTCGCGGAGAAATCAACTCCAGTATATGGACTCTGGTGTAGCGTAGTTGACTTGCAGTCTGTGCAGTGAAGTGTTCCCCGTCAAACATGCCTCGACGACAGAGAAGAGCACGCTATCAACAACTGTCGCCGTTTGTGAGGGGTCGGATAATTGGGCTGTGTGAGGCTGGATTATCGCTAAGGACTGTCGCTGCACGTGTTGGCCTACAGGCATCTACGGTACAACGTGTATGGCAGCAGTGGTCAAATGAAGGTACCCACACTCGTAGACCTGGCACAGGCCCAGCGCGTTAGACAACTGTGAGAGAGGATCGCTGCATCATTCGGATGGCCCGGATGGAACCCCATGCAACAGCAGTGCAAATTCGAGCAGCTGTGGCACCCCACGTTACACAACAAACAGTTGGTAATCGCCAGCGTGCAGCTGGCTTGCGATTCCGTGTCCCTGCAGAAGGTGTTCCATTGACCCCAAAACGGCGACGTCTAAGGCTGGCCTGGTGTCGAGAACGATCGACGTGGGTCGACGAATGGCATAGGGTTGTCTTTAGTGATGATTCGCGCTTGTGTCTTACCCGCAGAGATCGCCGGAATCGTGAGCGCCGACGTACCAGGGAGAGGGGCCGCGCAGACCTTATTGTTGAGAGGCACACGGGGCCAACACACAGCATTATGGTCTGGGGAGCTATTGGCTTTAATGTGAAATCACACTTAGTGCTTGTTGAGGGCACTATGACTGCTTGACAGTACGTTGATAGGGTACTCAATCCAGTGGTTGTCCCTATGATGGCGAACATTGCTAATGGAATGTTTCAGCAGGACAATGCCCGGGTTCACACTGCACGCATCTCCAGAGAAGCTCTCCACGACATCACAACCTTAGAATGGCCCGCCAGATCCCCGGACCTCAGTCCTATTGAGCATGTGTGGGACATGATGAGTCGACAACTAGCCAACCGTCCTCAGTCACCCACAACTCTGGAACAACTGACCCGTGCAGTGCAGTAAGAATGGGCCACAATTCCTCAGGAAGCGATCCAGGGCCTTATTGACTCCACGCCTTGGCGAATTCATCAATGTATTTCAGCTCGTGGTGGGCACACTCTGTATTGATTGTTGTCCAAACCTGCGGTCAGAGGGACCTGAAAGTGTAATCATAGAATCACATCCGAATACTCGTCCTGCATGTTCAATTGTAGCAATGTAGCACCACTCTTTCTGGGTGTTGCAATTTCCATTTTTTTTTTCAGTGTATAATTATATTTTATTTTTCTCAGACACTCATAAATTAGTTTGTACTAATTAACGGCAATGTGTAGTCTGGAACAGTTATGAAATGAATATATTTACAAAGAATGACCATTTTCGATAAAATATTGCCCGCCCATCACACATTACATACTGTGCTTCCCACTCCTCCAGGCGAATGTAGCCGTTTACCTGGACACACTACATCCAGTAGTATTATAGAGATAAATGGGGGCTCGTTGCCAAATATAAGGATAGAATATTACGGTACCGTATTATCATATAATATTTATACATTTTTCAACGGTTAGCTTACTAATGATAACAGTGGATATTAAGGGGAGTCGTAAAAGTCCAAATCGGTTAATTTTGACATTTTCACTTTTTTACACATTAATAATACCGGTATATGATTCATTCTGATTAATTTTGGTATGTGTTTTATTATAATTGTCTAATATTTTTCTTTTTAATTCCTTTTTATATATATTACTGTAATCGTAATTTTTCTTAAGAAACTTTGCAAGTTTTTATAAACATCATATCTCAGGAACTATTTGGTCTAGAAGGCTGTGGTTTGGCTTAAATTTGAAGGGAAATTCTGATACCTTAGTTGGTTATTTCGCTAATTCAATATGGCGTCGGCTTTGAACAGTTAGCTTGTGTTTGCATGTAAACAAGTGGTAATATCTTTGATATATTTCTATTTTTGTATATTGTGCTCCTCACTTTTTTTTTCACAATGACAAAGCCTAAAGGTGTGTTTAAAAAGAGAAAGAACAAAGGCAATCAGCATTATAGAACATATCCATGGATACAGCATGATGTAGATGCTGAACAAGGTGAAAATGTTATGCTAAACAAACCTAGTGACAATGTTCAATCTCCACCCAGTGCTTTTAAAAGTAAACTGCATAACATAGGAGAAAAGTATATTGACATCAATGAATATGAAACAAATATTAATATATTCATTAGTTTTAATATTTTGAATTCAGTTTTGAGTGGCACTGTTAGTTGTAATATTTGTGGGAGGAAAGTGAATTCTGTGAAAATGCTTCAAAACGAAATGGACTGGTAACTAACCTTACAATAAACTGCACCAATTGTAAAAGCATGAAGAGTTTTTATAGATCAGAGAAAACAGAGAAAACCCAGCTGTTTGAAAATAATTTGAGGTTATTTTATGCACTCAGATGTATAGGAAAGGGTTTCTCATCTGGCAAAGTGCTGTGTGGTATGCTTAATCTTCCCAACCCACCAACTAATGTTATTCGTTACACATCAGTGGTAGGGAAAAGTGTAAAGAAGATTGCTGAAGACTCAATGAAGGTTGCTACAAGTGAATCTGTAGTAGAAAATGATAACAGTACTGACTTAGGTATGTCTTACGATGGGTCTTGGTAAAGGTGAGGTTTTCAGTCGAAAAATTCCTGTGCTTCTGCTATTGGCATTGACAATGGTCAAGTTCTAGATGTAGTGCCTATGACCAAATACTGTCAGGGTTGTGTTCAAGCTGGCAAAGACAATACAAAGATATTGAAACACAAGGAATCATGCACCAAGAACTACGAAGGAACAAGTGGGGGCATGGAAGTTGCTTCTGCACTAAAAATATTTAAGCGTTCTGAAGAAGAGCGGGGTGTTCGCTATGTGCAATTACTTGGAGGTGGTGACTCCAAAACTTATAAGACAGTGTCAGAGAGCATGCCTTATGGTGATATGACAATTACAAAATTAGAATGTATCAATCACGTTCAAAAGAGGATGGGCAGACGTTTGAGTAACTTGCGACTACAGCTTGGCAAAACCATTCTATCCGATGGTTTGACCATCAAGCATCGACTGGCAGACAAAACCATTGATCAGCTCACAAGCTATTATGGCATGGCTATCAGGAGCAACTCAGATAATTTGGATGGTATGAAGAAATCAGTTTGGGCTATTTATTTTCATAAAGTCTCCACAGATTCTGAGCCGATTCACAACTTTTGTTCCCAGAACTTGAAGGCCAAAGAAGCTGGTACATTGGGTACATTTACACACAAAATGCGGTTCAACTATACCTTCCGATACACCGGCGCCTGGGGAATATTTAGGGAGATCAGTGACGTCACCGTGATCTCACGGCTGACGTATTGCTATCGGTAACGCTATTGGTTGTCAGCTGATTACTACGTCAGTTCCGTGGTCAGTTCGTCACGGGATGTTGCTGGAGTCGGTGCGCCAATTTTGTATTGTCATGCGTTTGCGTTTTCTAAGCGTAATATTAAAATAAATATTCCCGTGAATAACCTGTTGAACAAGATTTTGATATTACCAGTGTCGTGTGCTCGATTGTGTTGATGATTTGTATTAAAATTGTTTACATCCTGAAGTTGTTGCATTAAAATAAAATCCGTTACTTGTGGTTGAAAATCAGTGCTTCTGCTTGTACATGTGGAATAATGCAGCATTTGGAATATATCGGTGAGTTTTTACGTTGTTCATATATATATTTTGGTTGTTGCATTTAATAGGAATGTTGTCTAAACGATAATATTACGTCAGGAACGGTGTTGGGGAATACGCCTCTTAAAATAGTAATGGATGTTGTCTAAACAATAATATTACGTCACGAATGGTGTTGGGGAATACGCCTCTTAAAATAGTAATGGATGGGTTAAATTTAGACAAATCGGCATGTACATGAACACCTGCAAAATAGATATGGCAATGTTTTGTATTAGACCTATCGGCCTATAGGTCTTGTTTTTGTGTTTGCAGCCAATATTGGAAAACATAAAAATATCAACCTATCGTTGACCACAATGTTTTATAATGGCATTGTGTTTGGTGTATTTGAACCATCTTTGGAAAAAAAACGGAACTACGCAATAACATTATTCCATTTGACGAAATGCTTCTCTGGCAAGATTATGGGAAAAACCTTGGTTATAGGGTATTTTGGGTGGTGACAACTCAATAACAGAAATGAGCATTAAAAAACTTCGAAACGTATTGTGTATCGTCATATGTAATTTATTTATCGGCCTACCTCAATTTGGCACGCCGTACATACGAAAATATTTTAATTTAGGGTTTGAATTACAGATGACGTTAAGCGTCGTAATTAATTTAATTCTATATTTATAAGACATTGTATTGAAAGCCGTAATTGACCTATATAGCTCAATTAAAGATTTCGATGCAATGTTTTATTAATATGAATTTATACTAATTACGATGTGTATCGTCATCTGTAATTGATCTACATAGGCGCATTATAGAATTCGATGTGTAAAATTAAAAATAACAATTGAAATTACGATGTATATCGGAATCTGTAATTGACATATATAGGCCAATTAAAGAATTCGATGCGGAAATTGTAAAGTGTAACGTTAAATTGCGAAATTTTATTCAGAATCGGAATCGTTAATTGAGCTATATAGGTAAATTATAGATTTCGATGCAATGTTTTTTATTTACGAAAAGAAAATAATTATCATGTGTATTGGAATCTGCAATTGATCTACTTAGCCCAATTATATGTTTCGATACGGAAATTTATAATATATGACGTTAATTTGCGATATTTTTAATGTATCGGAATCATTAATTTAACTATATAGCTCAATTATAGATTTCGATTCAATGGTCGATTTGACGGTTTTTGTGTTTGCTCATCCAAAAAAAAAACCTATTACCCAGGCCTTTCCCGGATATATATGACGTGAATTCGCGATTTTTTTTAATGTATCGGAATCTTTAATTGAACTATATAGCTCAAATATAGATTTCGATACATAGAAAATAAATTGACGGTTTTTTCCACCCAAAAAACTCCTATTACGTGAATTTGCGAATTCTTTTTATGTATCGGAATCTTTAATTGAACTATATAGCTCAAATATAGATTTCGATACATAGAATACGTGAATTTGTGAATTTTTTTAATGTATCGGAATCTTTAATTGAACTATATAGCTCAAATATAGTTTTCGATACATAAAAAAATGACGTTTTTTGTGTTTTTCCACCCAAAAAACTCGAAAAAAATCCAAACTATCGTAAGTTGGGGGGGGGGGGTGTGGGGGGGCGCAGCCCCCCCCCCCAGCAAAAACAACATTATTCACCACAATGCTTTATGACGTGAATTTGCGAATTGTTTTAATGTATCGGAATCTTTAATTGAACTACATAGCTCAAATATAGATTTCGATACATAGAAAAAAATTGACAGTTTTTGTGTTTTTCCACCCTAAAAACTCCTCTTACGTGAATTTGCGAATACTTTTTATGTATTGGAATCTTTAATTGAAGTATATAGCTCAAATATAGATTTCGATACATAGATAGAAATTGACGGTTTTTGCGTTTTTCCACCCGAAAAAATTCTCTTACGTGAATTTGCGAATTCTTTTTATGTATCGGAATCTTTAGTTGAACTATATAGCTCAAATATAGATTTCGATACATAGAAAGAAATTGACGGTTTTTGTGTTTTTGCATCCATAAAACTGCTATATCGTGAATTTGCGAATTCTTTTTATGTATCGGAATCTTTAGTTGAACTATATAGCTCAAATATAGATTTCGATACATAAAAAAAATGACGTTTTTTGGTGTTTCCCCACCCAAAAACCCCTATTACCCAGGCTTTTCCCGTAAATTTGTCAGAGGAGTATTTCGTGACGTCGTTGGTGACGTCACGGAAGCCGCCATTTTGTTTTAGGGGAATTTTATATGCGGCCGTATCGCAATGTATAGTAGTCCCCAAAATGCAATAGCAAAGGCTGTTATGCTTGCCATCAAGCCTGTGTTTAAGGATGTAGCCCACCCAGAGTTATTAAAGAAGTGTTTGAAGGGAAAAACTCAAAACACAAATGAGTCTTTCAATAACATTGTATGGTCTAGAATCCCCAAAAATGTATTTGTGGGTATGCCAACACTGCAGTTGGGTGTGTATGATGTAGTTCTTACATTTAATGGTGGACATACTGCAAGACTACAAGTATTGGAAGATCTTGGTTTGCCAGCAGGTTTCAATACTATAAACAGTGTGAGGGCGTTGGACAGAGAGCGAATTGTGAAGGCGGATATTGCTGCAACCAACATGACCAAACAGGCAAGATCCAAAAGAAGGAGAGAAGCAGTTGGTGATAAAGATGGAGATGATTACCAACCGGGAGTATTTTGAAGTGAATAATTTATGATGTCTGCTAGTTTATATGGAAGTCTTACCGGTACTTTAAAATCGATTTTCTCAAAATTACATTTTTCCAAATAAATGCCCCGTTTTCTCAGGAACTACAGGTGGTATCTTCATAACTACTTTTCTATATAATGTATATTGCACACTGATACTGTGGATCCTCGAAGATTCAAATTGCTCAAGTAGATAGGTTTAAAAAAATAAAATCTCCAATTATTTAATGAAAAATTTAGAGGTTCACTGAAAAAAAATATTTAAAAAAATTCTATTAAAGTTTTCCATATGAATGAGGATCAGTGCACTGAGGAAGAACCAATAAACTGCGTGATTAGTGTGAACTGTTTCCAGTCTGAGCGTTCCTATATCACCAGTCGTTGATGGGAACCACGCAGCGATTCCGTCACTGCAATTAGTATTTCTGTGAGATGTTAGTTTAAGATTTTATTAAAAATCAACTTAAGTGACAAGTCCGAGTTAGATGACTTGTAATATTCTTTAGGGATACGACAAATCGTGGGTGAAATGATAACACTTTTTAGAGCGGAAGTAAATGCTCAGTGCAGATTATCAGTGACACTCAGTGTGAATTGTCGAGAATACAGTGGTGTGACTGTGTAACAGCCTTAATACACTAGCTACATCCATGTTAGTTTTCTAAGTGTCTGGTTCGAGTTGGGCGTCTTGTAACAGCCTGCTGTATGAACTAGTGCCGATACTCGTGCAGTTACGTAAGTTCACTTTCACGGGGCCTAATTAAACGTGTAGATAGGTTTGTAAGGTACTTTATCATCTGACAATATTCTATTCACTCCGCCTGCCTAAAATTATGGTTGTGTGTATTTTGAAATAGAGAAACCGAATATAGGATGCATCATTCTTGTAAACAAGCACAATTATTTCCTCACTTTATCTATTCAATCGCAATGATAAATATTAAAAGCTTATTTGACCATGACGCTTAACGTTTATACATATGATTAGAGTAAATGTTGAGCGTCAAGGTTGTATAAAGTTTCCTTTTGTTGACAAACGATCTCTTCTTGTCTCTGTGCACCTCGTGGGTTACATTGGGATTACGAGTGTTAACATACATTTAGAGGTGTGAAATTGCCTCATTTAAAGTGTTAAAATGTGATAGTGATATGAGCAGTGCTCTTCCTCTGTTCTAGTTTCCTGAGCATAATGGAGGAGGAACCCTTCATCAAGAGTGAGCCACAATGGTGGGCTCGTGCAGAGGAATTCCCAAATATTGTAAGTTGTATTTTAACTCGTATAACATTGCAATCTTAGTGATGTGCAAGGCTTAGTGACTGAATGCTTAATAGTAAATGGTTGGCTAACTAGGATCTGTTATGTTACACATAACTTAGTGTCTTTATATTGCACATTGGGTCACACTTATACAATACTCCCCAGGAGTCGAGTGAGCAGTTGACCGGTCATAACCTGCAGGACGAGGCTGCTGATGTATCTGTAGCTGTTAAAGAGGAATACCTAATACAGGTACCGTTTACCTCTCTTACAATAATACTAGTGGCTTTCCCATTAAATATTACTAGGAAGTTAGGATTTCTCAGTCTTGTTTACCATAAGAACAGCTAACAATAGCTGGTGTTATTGTATTGATGCTGCTGACGACCTGGGATATACTGTAGTCATAGTCTACTCCTCGTGCCATACCATAAATCATTTGAGTTATGATTGTCCTTAACATTTCATCTGGCGCAACCTGTAAACCATCACTGTTGACACTGCTAATCTACCTTATATCTACTAGTGCTTGGCGCAACTTGTATACCATCACTGTTGACACTACTAATCTACCTTATATCTACTAGGGCTTGGCGCAACCTCTATACCATCACTGTTGACACTGCTAATCTACCTTATAGCTGCTAGTGCTTGGCGCAACCTGTATACCATCACGGTTGACACTACTTATCTACCTTATATCTACTAGGGCTTGGCGCAACCTGTATACCATCACTGTTGCCACTACTAATCTACCTTATATCAACTAGGGCTGGGCGCAACCTGTATACCATCACTGTTGCCACTACTAATCTACCTTATATCCACTAGGGCTTGGCGCAACCTGTATACCATCACTGTTGCCACTACTAATCTACCTTATATCAACTAGGGCTGGGCGCAACCTGTATACCATCACTGTTGCCACTACTAATCTACCTTATATCCACTAGGGCTTGGCGCAACCTGTATACCATCACTGTTGGCACTACTAATCTACCTTATATCTACTAGGGCTTGGCGCAATCTGTATACCATCACTGTTGCCACTACTAATCTACCTTATATTCACTAGGGCTTGGCGCAACCTGTATACCATCACTGTTGCCACTACTAATCTACCTTGTATCCACTAGGGCTTGGCGCAACCTGTATACCATCACTGGTGACACTACTAATCTACCTTATATCCACTAGGGCTTGGCGCAACCTGTATACCATCACTGTTGCTGCTACTAATCTACCTTATATCTACTAGGGCTTGGCATCTCTTTAACAAATTGCATTTGTACTTTCAACAATGGAAAATATCCATTTAAAATCATAAAATGCTCAATTTTTATTAAAATCGGAAAATCAATCACCCACCGTTAATACCAAAACATAAGCCTACGAAGGAAAAAGTACCCCTCATAATCTCACAGATTATGCGTGCTCTACGGAAGGTCAAGTGTTAGTGTATCCTATTGCTTATAGGCAAGTGGGGAATTGAGAAGGCTGTCTCGGTTCAGTAACAGCTTAAAACAATATTTAGATTCTAACTTGGCCGTCAACATATTTCAATTGCATAATCTTCAGCAGAGGATTTGTCTTCTTTTGGAATACGAGACTGCCAACAGAACTCGAAATATAATACTTCACATTCCAGGCAGTTGCACCAAGCAATTACACCACAAATGGTCTTTGTCTGCGGTCAATCATTTATGTAAAGGATAAGTTTGTTGTGTGCCATGATCTCTGGAATTATTTGAATCAATCCGTATTTAAGATGGCTTAAGTGAATACATGATCTGAATATTGCCTTACCACAGTTATTGACCGTTTTATTTACTACGTGACAACTTCTCTAAGTGATATTCTCCGCCTTTCATAACTGGTAACTAAAAGGGCAGTGAGTAGCCCACTTTCAGTGGTGCTCACTGGGTAACGCCAAGAAAGCATCACAAATGTAAATTTCCCTATTCTGCTAAAGCGTTGTACAAATAGTGATAAGAACGGAACTAGCACAATATAGACTGCTAAAGGAATAGGTTGGATAGGATATGATAACACAATAAGCCCTTTCACATGTTCCCTTGCCCTTCATGGGCTCGTGGCTAGCGAGCTTTCCTCTTTTCCTTTATGATTTCCATTTCATGACTTACTTCCTTCCACCTAAGTTCCTTATTCTTCAAGGATTGAGGGCATATATTCAACCTTTCTATAGTAGAGTATTAGAAGCCATTTTTCATTGTTGCATTCATAAGAGAATTGTTTTTCGGTCAACACGTTAATGTGCCCAATTAAATCTTTACCAATTCGTCCCAATTATGTTTGTACTCTGGTAAAAAGCTCGTCATGATCCATATTCTACTAACTTTTTGCTTTTTATTCCTCCTATAAATCCTAATAAAAACAAAAGGTTATAAGCATTAATTATATTTCTTCTGTCGTAGCAGTGAGGTATTGCGCTCTCCAGTATTCTTCTTTTCCCTGTTTCTTCAACCTTGAGCCAGAAAACTCAAGCTAGTGATTTTATGAATCAGGTTAACAACCTGGCGACCGTGAATTAATGTTTCTTTAAAGAAGAGCAAGATTATTCAGCGTCTTAGGTTTTACTGAATCAGAAATTCTGGGAGACTGGAGCTAGTGGAGTGGAATAATGAAAGTCTTTAATACTGTGTGGTTGATATTTAGTCATCTTTATATCGGTTTAACTCGGGAAGAACAGCCTGATCCCCTCCACCAGGACTGGTGTGGACTGATTATTAACAAGAACCTTTTGATGGGATCTAAATGGAAATCTGTGTGCCAGCAAGACTGGCATATCCAGATCCTGTGGGAGTTATCTGCTTTCTATCCATTGGGAATTGGAGTGATTTGGTTCTAGATGGAGGAATGTTACGGATATATCTGATTATACTAGCAAAAACCGTCTCTATTCTAAAATAATTATATTGCAAAAATGGGAATGTAATCTAAACAAATAAAATGGTCCCCACTTTTATATCACTGTATGACTTAGAAGATCTTCATATTCCATGTGCAACCATCATGGTATTGCTGCTCTACCTTCACTTTCCTCTTCTTATTCCCCTGGAATCACTGAATGGGTTTTCTAATTTACCTGGCTTTCTCCATTTCCTATTTAACATGTTTATTAAGGGGGATGCTTATTTCACAATATACTGTATTCTTTCGAACCTTCTTACATTAATTTTGGTTTATTCTCTGAGCAGACTATGTAAGTCTTTTCTTTCCTCACTCAATTCACTGCATTCCATCATCCCCATTGACCATAAAATTATCCTTTTCATTTCCATTTTCATTCAGCTTCCTGGATTTATTCAGATGGATAAAATTATGTGAGTACAGTATATATAGTCACCCGTCAGACAAGGCCATCGAGGGAACCACTGACTGCAGTAGTCCTCCCGACACCATCATGCTTCGAACCCATACGCCAAGAGGACTGGATGTGTTCACAGACTAGCTTCGCACGAGACCTATAACTCAGGGAGTATCGGGACTAATGAGAGACTAAATGGTTAAAGAACCAACCCAAGGAACACACACCCAAAATACAAAGCTACAAGAAATAGTCCTGACCGAAGTAAAATTCACTTGATGGTTATTGATAAATCACAAATCCCTAACCTACTTCGGCGGGTAAATATATTGGCTAATCCGCTTAGCTAATAAAAAGAATTAAAAAATAATCATCCCCTAAAACGAATTCAAGTTAAACCCTCACGAAGTCCTATTACAGGAAGATAAAATTAAACAAGCAAGCTAAGAGTTACTCGTTATTGCCCCCAAAGCAAATACAAACGGAGTTAAAATACTAATAGATATATCTCATGAATTTATTGCAAAGAGAAACTTTTAATAGGTCCCCAACGCTAATTTCAATAAATATTTAAAAGCGCCAATGATTATTAACATAAGCTATGATGGTGTTCTCTCTGACATTTACGGTGCACTTAATTAGCTTAAGTCCTAATTGAAGGTAAGTTATTGCAGACGAGATGCGTCCGCAGCGCAGAAAAATAAACAAAGCTAAGCAACAACCAGATACAACAATAAACTACAATCAGATCACAATAAGAAATAAATGAACACATAAATTCACACAATTATTATTGTACACCCCTGCCTACGCGTCTAATCGCAGTTCGCGGCTAATCGTCACCTAGGTGAGTGTAGTTAGGATGGTGAAGGTATAGCATGACCTTGGTTGCCATAAGTCCATGTTCACAAAATGCCATTCGCAACTCCGTTGTCACTAAATGTGTCAGCTTGTCCTAAACTATGTGGGAGTAATGAAAACAGCTGTTCCAGAAGTGTTGGTCATTCTATAAAATAATCACATCTTATTTACATTCAATTTTAGATCAATTATGCATTTTAAATAGTTTCAAGTTTAGTTTGCTTTTAAATCCCTATAAGTGTAGTTTAGGTGTTAAATGACCATCATGACACTTGCTGACAACAGCAAGAATCATTGCCCCAAAGGATGTCTCTTCAAAGAAATATGAGGGGAAAAACCTCATTGCAGTCAACACAATAACACGCGCCTACAATGGCGGAACTCTGCGCTCACCTGGCTCACTATAATACCTCGGTCGATGAGAATAGCCTCTATCGCCGGAAAACACTCCTAACCTGTGTTATTGTGATTGTTGCACTAGCATGTGTAAATACACACATCAAAAAAAGTTTTGCATCACCTCGGTTCCAAGAGTTCCGGAACCTTTAAATACAAAGGGAATAGAGATCAACACAAACAACATTTCAGCTCGTTTTATTGCTCATGAGACCCACACATTGCATGTTGTACCATCATACAGCTAGACTTTCAGCATTTGTGGTCCAGATTGCAGTACACACCACTACCTCTAATACCCAGTAGCACGTCCTCTTGCATTGATGCATGCCTGTATTCGTCGTGGCATACTATCCACAAGTTCATCAAGACACTGTTGGTCCAAATTGTCCCACTCCTCAACGACAATTCGGCGTAAATCTCTCAGAGTGGTTGGTGGGTCAAGACGTCCATAAACAGCCCTTTTCAACATATCCCAGGCATGTTCGATAGGGTTCATGTCTGGCGAACATGCTGGCCACTGTAGTCGAGCGATGTCGTTATCTTGAAGGAACGCATTCACAAGATGTGCACGATGAGATCGAGAATTGTCGTCCATGAAGACAAATGCCTCTCCAATATTCTGCCGATATGGGTGCACTATGGGTCGGAGGATGTCATTCAGGTATCGTAAAGCCGTTTCGGAGCCTTCCATGACCACCAGTGGCGTACGTCGGCCCCACATAATGCCACCCCAAAACATCAGGGAACCACCACCTTGCTGCACTCGCTGGACAGTGTGTCTAAGACGTTCAGCCTGACCAGGGTGCCTCCAAACACGTCTCCGACGATTGTCTGGTTGAAGGCATATGCGACAGTCATCGGTGAAGAGAACGTGATGCCAATTCTGTGGGGTCCATTCAGCATGTTGTTGGGCCCATCTGTACCGCGCTGCATGGTGTCGGGGTTGCAAAGCTGGACCTCGCCATGGACGTCGGGAGTGAAGTTGCGCATCATGCAGCCTATTGCGCACAGTTTGAGTTGAAACACGACGTCCTGTGGCTGAACGAAACGCATTATTCAACATGGTGGCATTGCTGTCAGGGTTCCTCCGAGCGGCAATCCGTAAGTAGCGGTCATCCACTACAGTAGTAGCCCTTGGGCGGCCTGAGCGAGGCCTGTCATCGACAGTTCCTGTATCTCTGTACCTCCTCCATGTCCGAACAACATCGCTTTGGTTCACTCTGAGACGCCTGGAAACTTCCCTTGTTGAGAGCCCTTCTTGACACAAAGTAACAATGCGGACGCGATCGAACTGCGGTATTGACCTTCTAGGCATGGTAGAACTACAGACAACATGAGCAGCGTACCTTCGTCCTGGTGGAATGACTGGAACTGATCGGCTGTCGTACCCCCTCCGTCTAATAGGCCCTGCTCATGCATGGTTGTTTACATCTTTGAGCAGTTTTAGTGACATCTATGAACAGTCAAAGGGACTGTATCTTTGATACAATATACACAGTCAACGTCTATATGCCGGAGATCTGGGAACCGAGGTGATGCAAAACTTTTTTTGATGTGTGTAGGAGGTAGGATATGGTATTTGAAGCCATTTTTCAGTGTTGCCTTAATAATCGAAATGTAATGTTTTTCAGTCGGTCAACACGACTGTACCCAATTGTAATGCGAGGTTCCCTAATCCTGAAAAAATATTGCATGAGATTATGAAATACACTTGGATGATTGACGATTGAAACTGTTCATCCCAGTGTAGCCTGTTTACTAATCTCATGTAATATGTTCCAGGGTTAGGGAACCTCCAATAACAATTGGGTACAATCGTGTTGACCGACTGAAAAACATTAATTTTCCATTAAGCATACAATAATAAAGAGAGTGGAGAGGAACTGATGAAAAGTTGGGGGAGGGGAGAAGGGAGAGGCCGGGTATTGGTGCCTTACGCTATATGCGATTATTTTGTTTACCAAATTAACTTCTACATGTTCGGGTCCGTAGCAGATGCCGCTACAGTCGAATGTTGAACCGCCATTCGAGTTCAATCAAAACGATGATTCATATGATGAGTGAGAAGCGACCCTCAATTACAAATGTTATAACAATTATAGGTGACGGTAATTGTCTGTTCAGGTCATTGGCATATTGTGTTCACAACATTCAAAGTTTATGAATTGTTAAACATGTTACAGACAACTGCAGTAATTATTCTCGTTTTATTGTTGGCAACAGCGATATGTACGAAACTGCTATTAATACGATCGATGATTACAAAGTATATATGTCTTTGAAGAGAATTCATAGAGGTCATGTTGAGTTAGTTGCCGCTGCTCAAGTTATCAAAAAGAATATTGACATAGTTACTAAATATAAAACGTATACTGTACTCGCCGAAAATACGCCACTTTATAGAATAATTTCATTATAGTACTCTGGAGATGGCCGGAGATATCAGTGCTAACTCAGAGTCAAGTACGGTTGAAAACGTGAATACCAGAAAACAGAAACGAGCAATATGCGACTCAAATCAATATCAGAAACAGATGGTCACAAAACCGTTTTCAGTTACTTATTGATGTGCTGCTTATGATACACTTAAGAAAATGGAAATTGCAACACCATGAAGGCATTGGTCGTTTGTGTTGATTTTCAAGATATGGAACGATGCCATGTAGGTATGTAAACGATCAAAGTTTCAGACCCATTGGATTGTTGCTACAGGACTCCCCACGTGATTGGTCGCGGAGGAATCAACTCCAGTATATGGACTCTGGTGTAGCGTAGTTGACTTGCAGTCTGTGCAGTGAAGTGTTCCCCGTCAAACATGCCTCGACGACAGAGAAGAGCACGCTATCAGCAACTGTCGCCGTTTGAGAGGGCTCGGATAATTGGGCTGTGTGAAGCTGGAGTATCGCTAAGGACTGTCGCTGCACGTGTTTGCCGACAGTCATCTACGGTACAACGTGTATGGCAGCAGTGGTCAAATGAAGGTACCCACACTCGTAGACCTGGCACAGGCCCAGCGCGACAGACAACTGTGAGAGAGGATCGCCGCATCATTTGGATGGCCCGGACGGAACCCCATTCAACAGCAGCGCAAATTCGAGCAGCTGTGTCACCCCACGTTACACATCAAACAGTTGGTAATCGCCTGCGTGCAGCTGGCTTACGATCCCGTGTCCCTGCAGAAGGTGTTCCATTGTCCCCCACAACAGCGACGTGTAAGGCTGGCCTGGTGTCGAGAACGATCGGCATGGGTCGATGAAACGTGCTTCTGTCTTTCCCGCAGTGATCGCCGGAATCGTGTGCGCCGACGTACCGGGGAGAGGGGCCGCCCAGACCTTATTGTCGAGAGGCACACAGGGCCTACACCAAGCATTATGGTCTGGGGAGCTATTGGCTTTAATGTGCAATCACAATTAGTGCTTGTTGAGGGCACTATGACTGCTCGACAGTACGTTGATAGGGTACTCAATCCAGTGGTTGTCCCTATGATGGCGAACATTGCTAATGGGATGTTTCAGCAGGACAATGCCCGGGTTCACACTGCACGCATCTCCAGAGAAGCTCTCCACGACATCACAATCCTAGAATGGCCCGCCAGATCCCCGGACCTCAGTCCTATTGAGCATGTGGGACATGATGGGTCGACAACTGGCCAACCGTCCTCAGTCACCAACAACTCTGGAACAACTGACCCGTGCATTGCAGTAAGCATGGGCCACAATTCCTCAGGAAGCGATCCAGGGCCTTATTGACTCCACGCCTTGGCGAATTCATCAATGTATTGCAGCTCGTAGTGGGCACACCCTGTATTTATTGTTGTCCAAACTTGCGGTCAGAGGGAGCTGAAAGTGTAATCATAGAATCACATCCGAACACTCGCCCTGCATGTTCAATTGCAGCAATGTAGCACCACTCCTTCTGGGTGTTTCAATTTCAATTTTCTTCAGTGTACTATTCCCTACATAGAACCATTCTCTATTGGAAGTTTGTGTAACATTTGTCAGTACTGCTCAGCTGTATACACTTCAAAATAGAACAAGAAGTTCCGTGACGAACTAAAGAGCCCACTTTTCTTAAAATTTAAAATTCATGCCAATGATTAATCTATATGGATCTATCTAGAATAATGACGAAATGAAGTTGGTAATTTCGACTTTTCTTATTAGTTCGAAATACTGTATACGTGGCATAATGTAGCCTAATAGAGAACTACAGTTGGCAGCCCTGGTGACAGAATATATTCTTAGTTCCATCTCTTAAGGTACAGAATACAAAATTTGGTTGAAGTCCAATGGTTAGAATGGACGTTACATAAAGTTAAACATTGGATCTAACAGCGCGCGTAAAATCATGTTGGCAACGAAGACATACATGTATTGGTCAGAAATCATCTGAAATAATATGATCTATTGTTGTGTCTATTTTGAATGAAATCCATTAGTTAGTATAGAAGTTACATGCATTTTAAAATTTGACCTATCAGCAGGCTTAGAATCATGTTGGCAGCACTGGCATAGGCCTATATTAGTTACTCCAAATTAATCTAGAATGCCAGGTACTATACGTGTGCAAAGTTTGGAGCTATTGGCTTGCATACTTTCTGATATATTGATATAAGGGTAACAAAAATAGAGACAGTATGTATTAACGGTAGGCAGCCCTGGTTAATCTTAAGAATCGGCATATTCATACCTGTTAAAGTACACATAGCACACACGAAATTTGGTTGAAATCCAAATGATAGTGTAGAAGTTACATGTATTTAAATATGGACCTCTCAGCAGGCTTAGAATCATGTTGGTAGCACTGTCGTATATAAGTTACTCCAAATTAATATAGAATGTCAGGTACTATACGTGTGCGTAGTTTATAGCTGTCGGCTTGCATACTTTCTGATATATGGGTATTTGGATAAGAACAATTGAGAGCATTTATTAACAGTTGGCAGCCCTGGTTGCTCTTAAGAATACGCTCAGTCATATCTGTTTATGTACACATAGCACATACGAAATTTGGTTGAATTCCAATTGATAGTGTAGAAGTTATATGCATTTAAAATTTGGACCTATCAGCAGGCTTATAATCATTTTGGCAACACTGCTATGTATGGCCTCCTGGAAATTAAACTGCAATATTATTATCTATACGTGTGCCAATTTTGAAATAGCTCCCATTCACACCTTCCAAGATATCCAACATGGAGCTCAAATTTCAATTGCGATTTTTCAGCAGTTGGTAGCACTGACATCCTTTTCAAATATGGCCGTGAGATATTCAGGTATATATCTTAGTCCTACCAATTTTTTTTTCGATTGCTGCAGCCGTTTAGTTGTTGATAGTGGTGGACACACACACAGCCAGCCAGACAGACAGAAGGACAGACAGACACACTTTTGCCCGATCTCATAAGTCTACAAGAGTTTAGTGCTTTTCAGTCGGTCAACACGAATATTCGTGTTGACCGACTGAAAAGCACTAAACTCTTGTTTACTAAGGCAACACTGAAAATATGGCTTCAAACACCACAATGCTCATAAGTCTACTTTTTCCTCATTTTTGCAAAATGTGAAAAGTAGGCTAAAAATACAAGTGGTCGCTATTCTCATTGCTGTAGCGATGGCAAAGTGAAACTTCCACCTTACCTAATACTGTACTTCCAGAAATTAAGCAGTTGTTTACGAATTGTTACGAAATCAGTAAGACTTTTAGGAAAATTGTTCGGAATTATAATAATGCTATGTCGTTTGTTTCCTTTGCTGCTACTGTTGAGCTACTACCGAGCCATGGGCCATACTGTATAAAACTCAACACTGTCATTCATCATAGAATTTCCCCTTTACATGCCAGAGAACAGGAAAACAGTTCATATGGCCAATTTTACATCTTATAATTTTCAGAGGCATATAATTTAAGGCTACTGAATAATGCTCATAACGAACTGAGAGAGGATACCCTCAGTCTTTTAAATAGTATACAAGATCAGCACAATCCTTACGTGCACTCATATAAGACAATGCACTAGAAAGAAAGTGAAGAGAAGAAATCAGCTCTAAAAGAAAATCGTCGTCAAATGGAATAGGTAATGCGTTTCTATCATGAGCTTAGTGACCCTATCACCCCAGCTTCGGTCACCATCCAACTGTCGAGTCATGTCGAGTTAATCTTTCAGAGAAGAGTATAGCCTGTGTGTTTGGGATTTCGCTGTTCACCTCGGCTATTCAGAATTGTGTCGAGGACCTGCCGTCCGTGTGTCTTTTAAGTTTCCGCTGGGTGGACCGTTATAGATAAGGTGGGCCGCACACACAGAGGACAGGCAGACACCCACACATTTTATCTCATAAGCCTACTTCATCATTTTCCCAAAAGCAACGGTACCACAACTGTCTGTTCAGATCACTAGCATGAAGATATGCAAACAGCAAATTTCACATGGATAGAAATGCTGTAAGATTGTTGAAATTAATGCTGCGAAGCAGTACGGGTCTTCTATATGTTACCCAAAAGTTAAATCTCTGAATTCAAACCTAAGAGACCCATGTTTGTATTTAAATTTATAAGTAAACAGAACACCAAATTGTACCGTTGTAGCCTTAAATTGTGTGGATATCTCTATCTACTTAGTATACTGTAAAACTAAGTCCCCGATTCTCGGATGTAACAAGTAATCTCGAGAACAAATTGATGGATTTTGATGCGGTTTTCACCATTCTGTAAAGAATTAATCGAGGAAGGATTCGGTAGAAAAACATTTATTTATCACCAAAATAAGCCGAGCAGTAACGATTTCAGTGAATCGAGTCGAAGAAAAATCTGCCGTTCATGTGTCTTATAAGGTTGCGCTGGGTAAACCGTTAAAAATATCTATTTACTCTGAGAATTGTTCAGCATGAAAGGTTCTGAAAAAAAGTCCATGACAGCTCCCACATCACCCCATATAAGTGTTTTTACGTTTTTATTTTTTCCAGCAATCTCCATTCAGTGGAAATTTAAATTACTAGCTTCGGAGTGAGTTTGCAAGTTTGCGAGAGACCTATCACCACAGCTTCAACCAGCATCAAACTGTCGAGTCGTGTCGAGTTAATACTTCAGAGAAGAGTATAGCATATGTGTGTGGAGTTTCGCTGCGTCTGGGTCCTGACGTCCGTGTGCCTTTTAAGCTTACGCTGGGTAATCCGTTAAAGATAAGGTGGGACACACACACAGAGGACAGGCAGACATCCACACATTTTTACCTTATAAGTCTGCTTCATCATTTACCCAAAAGCAACGGAACCGTGAATGTCTGTTCAGGTCAGTAGCATGAAGACATGCGAACAGCAAATGTCATATGGAAAGAAGTGGTGTAGGACTGTTGAAATGAATGCTGCGGAGCAGCACGGGTCTTCTAGTATATTTTAGACCTTAGTAGTTGCCTACTCCTTTAGAATTTCAGTTAAATATGACTATAAAGTTTGACGAGATGAATCTCATAAATAAATTTACAGTTTATCACCTACAGTGAGTTCCTCGCTTAACTCGTCCGGCCAGCGCATCGAGCTTATCTGCGTCGCGTTGACTGATCACTTCCTGTTACACAGCGCGCACTTCCCAGTTCTGGTCCGTGCTTATAACGTGTATTAAGTTAGTGTAGATCTGTCGCTCCAGCTGTTCTCGAGTTGTGATGTGTTTCTTGGGGTATAATTCTCATAATGCCTCCACGTGTGTACACGGTAGGGGAATGGGTATTTATGTACGTTAATTATGAGAAAACAGAGTCTTGCAGGGAAGTCGTTAGACGTTTCATAACACATTTTCCAGGTGTACGCTCTCCACATAGAAATACCGTGCGGAATCTCGTAAACAAATTGAGAGGAACTGGTTCTTTACTCGATAAGAAGCGAAGTGTTAAAAAACGTGTACTTAACGAGGAAAAAGTAACTGAAATCTCAGAAAGATTAGAACATACGCCTACAAAATCCCTAAGACGACTTGGACAAGAAGCCGGGGTTTCGAAGACGTCAGCATGGCGGGCTACGAAAATGTTCAAACTGAAGCCATACAAGATTACTGTAGTACACGAACTGCATCCACGTGATCATGATAAGCGGGCACGATTTTGTAATTGGATGTTACGAAACGTTCATGATGAAACAATTGATCCACGCTTAATATTTTTCTCGGACGAAGCTTGGTTCCATTTACACGGTTATGTTTCGACGCAAAATAATAGATATTGGAGTACAGAAAACCCCCATCGCATAAACGAAATTCCTCTTCATGACGAACGGGTCGGAGTGTGGTGCGCGGTGAATGGATACAGAATTATGGGACCTATATTTTTTCAGGGCACAATTAATGCACAAAGATACAGGGATAATATACTAAAACCATTTTTTGACGAACTGACTGACACTGACTGTCGAAGTGGATAATTTCAGCAAGACTCTGCCACCGCGCATACAGCACATGACACATTAAACCTAATTGAGGACATTTTTGAAGACCGTGTTATTAGTACGGACTTATGGCCGTCACGGTCCCCAGATTTAATAGTTTGTGACTTTTACTTATGGAGGAAATTAAAGAATAAAGTGTATGCAAGAAACCCTCACACGTTGGACGAACTGTAAGAACATATCCGGAGAGAAATAGCCTCAATTACCGAAGACGAACTTATGCGTGTGAATCGGAGTTTCCTAAGACCATGCCGGAAATGTGTGGATGTAGGAGGAGAACATTTCCAACATCTCCTGTCATAAGGTACGACATTAGTTTATTAATTCTTCCTTTCTTCATTTTAATTGTTATCTCATGGCATGCACGGATAAAGTGAGCCAAGTGCTGTTCTGTTCTTATTGCTATGCATGCCGAGCGGTGAGTGCTGAGTCAACGGGAGATAAGCTCGGTGCGCTGGCCGGACGAGTCATGAGAGGAACTCACTGTATAACTCAGCCATGTTACCGCAAGAATGGCTTTTCTCAACTAATCAAAAGGATATTGGAACACTATATTTTATTTTTGGGGCCTGGGCAGGAATATTAGGAACTTCATTAATTATACTTATTCGTGCTGAACTCGGTCAACCTGGCTATTTAATTCGGTGATGATCAAATTTATAAAGTAATTGTAACAGCTCATGTTTTGTATTTTTTATAGTAATACCAATTATAATTGGAGGATTCGGAAATTGTCAAGTGCCTGTAATATTGGGAGCTCCATTCCCACGAATAAAGAACATAAGACTTTCATTATTACCTCATCTTTATCTACCTTATTAGTGAGCAGTCTGAAATCAGAAATACCCTTCTGTTAAAATTTTTTGATCTACTGTAGGTCTTGTATGTCGCATTATGTTTGTAAGGTATTCAAAGTAATAGAAACCTGTGTATGATCTTATTCCACCTAATCAAAGGAACATGTTCGTTAAACAAGTAATTCCTCTGCAGGATGATGCTGATCTCACTGAGGATATTAAGATAGAAGAATTCTTCATACCAGAGTTTGTTCCATGTATCAAAACAGAAACTCTATCTTTAGCGAGTGGTGGAGATTTCAAAGAGGTAAGAACATTATTGGGTTACTACTTGTTGCATCTTATAAAGGACATGTTCTGGTCGCCATCATCTTCTCACCAATGCTATTTAGAGATTACAGAATTGTGTATTTAGACCGTAGTGATGACGAATGGAAGCTCTATGGTGTTAAGGAACAAGAAGTACAAGAGTCTGCAAGGATGGTGCTAGTGCTGGACTCAAACCAATGACCTCCTTATGTTTATGCCGTTGGTCTATTCGCTGATGTAACGGAGGATATCTTAATTCTAATAGGTGAAGGGTACATGATATGAAGCCAATCACCTTGTATTAGTTGTGTCTTAGATGAGTCCTAATCACCTATAGTAAAAGTTAAATATACAGTACATTATTTCTCAAATTAATGGTATTAGTGAAGACAGGTCGTGTATCAAATGCTGTTTAGTACTTGACATGTAATATCTTTTTTTTTTTTTTGAGGACAGGAGAGCTTTCAATGGAAAATATCAATGGAATATATGAAAATAGGCTAATTAGTTCTACTTTTTCAGGGTTCCTTCGTAATCTTGCACAATATATTAATTTCGGTGCATTTTCTGAGCAGTTGTGCTGCATCAAGCCAAGGGTCGTCATTTCTTTTCCCCTCAATATGCTCATTTTGTACATTTCCATTGACCATAAAATTACCCCTCTCATTTCCATTTTCATTTAGCCTTCTGGGTTTATTCTTATATGAGAATTATTGATATTGTGACCGTATTTCTCTGAGATACCACAGGGCTGAAGGCCAAAATCAAGCCTCATGAAATCCCATCACAAACAAACCCATACCACCACAGACATAGACTTGAGGTAGTCACAACATGAGAATGTTACTATCAGGGCATCAGGTAAGGATTGGGTGGAGTTATCTCAAAATACACGTTAACTAATAAAAAGGAAAGTGCTAATACTGCAAATCACCAACCATTTCAGATCCTCAAATAATTGTATTCATCAAAGATCCCTGGTCTACAGTTTATTATGAAATTTATATTGAGTTGATTGCAAGTGAGATTACAAAGCCCCTTTAGCTGGAATTAATTGCCACTTTAAAACATGTTTCCTTTAAGAATAGACGTAAATGAACATAATTAGTCTAAATAATAAGGAAGAACTATTTACAAACCATTTAACCGACTTATCGGCTCTCCCTAGTCTTTGTCTGTTTACATTTCAAACCAGTATCAAAAAGCTCTTAACACCTGCTCCTCAATCAAGTAGTCACTGTCACTGGAGCACCGCCTCCTGGATTATACTCGACATCGGGTACATCTCAATTCAGCATTTCCATCTCCTAAAGCCGGTGCTTAGAATTTTGGTTAAACTCACCTTCTAGGTGAATTTAGTTGCCCATAATGCTGGTTGAACTTATCTTCTCCAGAGCTTCATATTTCCTAATAATTGTAACACAGCTTCTTCTCTTGTTTCAATTGTAGTAAAAAAAATTGCAATGCTTTCTGATTTAGCACTCGGAATAATTTTTCTCGTACACTTCCAACACCTGCTCATCTTTATATTTAAATCACTGTTACTTATACCTAATTTTATCGGAGTAATCGTGCTTTAAAAGCCTCCTACGCTCTACAACAAATAATTCTGAAGAATATTTTAGCTCCCTCGAGTCGGTGTAGAACTTTCCAGTTTAACCCACAACGCGACATGTGAGTCTATCAGACTCATACGATTTATTCCATGCCAATAATTGGCTGCTCTGTGGCTCTAGGCGGTCAGAGAAAGCTTTTTAAATTCGCTACAGCCAGTTGTCGTGCAGCTGTGGCATATGACGGTGCGGTTGACATCAGCCGTTGAATGTAAGGGAAACATTTCGAACACCTTGGGAGCCTCACAGGCTGACGTGTCGCAACGGGCTAAAGAATATTATGAGTCTGTTTTACTGGCGTGTCATCACGGGATGGTGACAATCTGTAGTTACGTGTACATGTGTGTTTCTTGACCGTGACTACTGCTCATTGTGCTCTTACAAGAAACATCGGCAAACCAGTTGCAGGTGTGTGAAATGTAACAATCCTATTTGTCTTGAATGTTCACGGAAGGCGTGTTTGAAATGCCTGCAGGAAATTAATAGTGGTCATTTCTTATTGGTCTCCATAGCCTTAGTAAATTAACAGGCGTGGTCACTCCACTTTCTATGTAAAGCCTCTGGTTTTGTATTTTGTTTATGTTTATAAATGATATTTCAAAGCTTATGGATTCTACATTGATAATTTAAGCTTAGCCCTATTTTCTCCCTCCCTGTGGCATTTCGAATTATTTAAAATGTGTAATTTTAGTAAAATTATCGTTTCATGGTCTGGGAATTAAATGAGATTTCGAATTTTCGAGGATGAGAGTCTGTCATGCTCACGTGTCGCTACGTAGTGGTTAAGAGGACGTGTTGCGTCGCGTTGTGGGTTAAATGAAATGTGCTTAAACTGTCGCGTAAACTCAACAGTTCGCAAAATTCACTAAATACACAAATATTCGTAATAAATCGTCCGATGAGTAACTTTAGCGTTTCCATACTCAATAAGAAATAACCTGCCCTCTGTTTCACAACTTATATTCAATTCCATGCGCTGTAGATTACACTGGGGATCGATGCTCGTTTCCACCTTCTCCGGCGTTCGGCAAATTCTGTTTTGTGCGTTGTGTAGCATTTCCGGCTTCTCGTTCTGTAGCCAATCAGCGTCTTCTTATACTCTTCCGGTTTCTTTGAAGTATTTCCACACAATGTACGGTAAATTTCTAACACATATTTGTGTTCGTTTCTTCAATACTTATAATTTGTATTATTATTTTTGATCTCGTTTTTCCAATCCTCGATCCTTTCACAGCCTTCACAAGTATCTATTCTCGTGCCCTGTTTTCATAATTGTACTCAGTTTACAATGTTGGAGATACCGACAGCAGTGGCTCAGCTGGCTAAAGCGCAGCATTAGGTCATGGGACCAAGCTCGCTGCTGACTCGGTAGACGCGTAGGTTCGAGCCCCACCGTCGGCCGTCCTTGAAATGGTTTTCCGTGGTTTCCCATTTTCAACACCGGGCAAATGCTGGGACGGTACCTACTGATAGGCCACGGCCGATTCCTTCTACATCCTTGCCCAGTTTCATTCATCTTCATCTATTCCATCTCTCATCCCGACGCGCAGGTCGCCCACGGGCGTCGAATAGAAAGACCAGCACTCGGCCTCTGAGGAGGCCACACGACAAAAAAAAATGTTGGAGAATGACTCGGTGTTGTCTCGTGGTCTGACATAGAATTCAGATCTTGGTGCGGTTTAAAAAGAAGAGAACGGGGACAATAAATATATATTGAGATCAGCTGATGACGTTACCCGAGTCTGGGATGTTACCTCTGAAAACAGAACTTCCATTCTGTTCGAAATTTCTTATCAAGGTCTTGTATATCAAATTACATTTGGAAGGAATTCAAATGAATGGAAAACTGTATAAGATGTAATTCCACCTAAGTAAAGGAACGTGTTTGTGAAACAAGTAATTTCTCTGCAGGATGATGCTGATCTCACTGAGGATATTAAGGTAGAAGAATCCTCCATTCCAGATATTGTTCCAAGCGTCAAAACAGAAACTCTATCTTTAGCGAGTGGTGGAGATTTCAAAGAGGTGAGTACCTTACTGGTTTACTACTTGTTGCATCTTATAATGGACATGACCTGATCGCCATCTTCTTCTCACCAATCCTATTTAGGGATTCCAGAATTGTGTATTTAGACCGTGCTGATGACTATTGGAACCAGTCTGTTATTAGGTTGTGAAAAGTACGGAAAGTACAAGACGTCTAAATGGATGGTAAACGTTGTATTTTCTGACTAGTGCTGGACTCAAACCATTGACCTCAATTTAAGTAGCCTATGCTGTTGTTCTATTCACTATATTTTAATCCTCATAGGTGAAGGGTATATGATGTGAAGCCAGCTTATCCTTAGCACAATCGCGATGTATTAGTTGTCTATTGTGAAGCCAGCTTATCCTCAGCACAATCACGTTGTATTAGTTGCCTGTTGTGAAGCCAGTTTATCCTTAGCACAATCACGTTGTATTAGTTACCTGTTGTGAAGCCAGCATATCCTTAGCACAATCACGTTGTATTAGTTGCCAGTTATGAAGCACGCTTATCCTTAACACAATCACGTTGTATTAGTTGCCTGTTGTGAAGCACGCTTATTCTTAGCACAATCACGGTGTATTAGTTGCCTGATGTGAAGCCAGCTTATCCTTAGTACAATCACGTTGTATTAGTTACCTGTTGTGAAGCCAGCTTATCCTTAGCACAATCACGTTGTATTAGTTGCCTGTTGTGATGCACACTTATCCGTAGCACAATCACGTTGTATTAGTTGCCTGATGTGAAGCCAGTTTATCCTTAGCACAATCACGTTGTATTAGTTGCCTGATGTGAAGCCAGCATATCCTTAGCACAATCACGTTGTATTAGTTGCCTGTTGTGAAGCCAGCTTATCCTTAGCACAATCACGTTGTATTAGTTGTCTATTGTGAAGCCAGCTTATCCTCAGCACAATCACGTTGTATTAGTTGCCTGTTGTGAAGCCAGCTTATCCTTAGCACAATCACGTTGTATTAGTTGTCTGTTGTGATGCCAGCTTATCCTTAGCACAATCACGTTGCATTAGTTGCTTATTGTGAAGCCAGCATATCCTTAGCACAATCACATTGTATCAGTTGCCTGATGTGAAGCCAGCTTATCCTTAGAACAATCACGTTGTATTAGTTGCCTGCTGTGAAGCCAGCTTATCCTTAGCACAATTACGTTGTATTAGTTGTCTATTGTGAATCCAGCTTATCCTCAGCACAATCACGTTGTATTAGTTGCCTGTTGTGAAGCCAGTTTATCCTTAGCACAATCACGTTGTATTAGTTGTCTGTTGTGAAGCCAGCTTATCCTTAGCACAATCACATTGTATCAGTTGTCTATTGTGAAGCCAGCGTATCCTTATCACAATCACGTTGTATCTGTTGTCTGTTGTGAAGCCAGTTTATCCTTAGCACAATCACGTTGCATTAGTTGCTTGTTGTGAAGCCAGCTTATCCTTAGCGCAAATCACATTGTGTCAGTTGCCTGATGTGAAGCCAGCTTATCCTTATCACAATCACGTTGCATTAGTTGCCCGTTGTGAAGCCAGCTTATCCTCAGCACAATCACGTTGTATTAGTTGCCTGTTGTGAAGCCAGCTTATCCTTAGCACAATCACGTTGTATTTGTTGCCTGTTGTGAAGCCAGCTTATCCTTAACACAATCACGTTGTATTAGTTGCCTGATGTGCAGTTAGCTTATCCTTAGCTCAATCACGTTGTATCAGTTGTCTGTTGTGAAGCCAGCTTATCCTTAACACAATCTTGTTGTATTAGTTGCCTGGTGTGCAGCCTGCTTATCCTTAACACAATCACGTTGTATCAGTTGCCTGTTGTCAAGCCAGGTTATCCTTAGCACAATCACGTTGTATTAGTTGCCTGTTGTGACGCCAGCTTATCCTTAGCACAATCACGTTGTATTAGTTGCCTGATGTGAAGCCAGCTTATCCTTAGTACAATCACGTTGTATTAGTTACCTGTTGTAAAGCCAGCTTATCCTTAGCACAATCACGTTGTATTAGTTGCCTGATGTGAAGCCAGTTTATCCTTAACACAATCACGTTGTATTAGTTACCTGTTGTGAAGCCATCTTATCCTTAGCACAATCACCTTGTATTAGTTGCCTGATGTGAAGCCAGTTTATCTTTAGCACAATCACGTTGTATTAGTTGCCTGTTGTGAAGCCAACTTATCATTAGCACAATCACGTTGTATTAGTTGCCTGATGTGAAGCCAGCTTATCCTTAGCACAATCACGTTGTATTAGTTGCCTGATGTGAAGCCAGCTTATCCTTAGCACAATCACGTTGTATCAGTTGCCTGTTGTGAAGCCAGCTTATCCTTAGCACAATCTCGTTGTATTAGTTGCCTGATGTGAAGCCAGCTTATCCTTAGTACAATCACGTTGTATTAGTTGCCTGATGTGAAGCCAGCTTATCCTTAGCACAATCACGTTGTATTAGTTGCATGATGCGAAGCCAGCTTATCCTTAGCACAATCACGTTGTATTAGTTGCCAGTTGTAGATCCCGCTTATCCTTAGCACAATCACGTATTAGTTGCCTGATGTGAAGCCAACTTATCATTTGCACAATCACGTTGTATTAGTTGCAAGATGTGAAGCCAGCTTATCATTGGCACAATCACGTTGTATTAGTTGCCTGTTGTGAAGTCAGCTTATCCTTAGCACAATCACGTTGTATTAGTTGCCTGTTGTGAAGCCAGCTTATCCTAAACTCAATCACGTTGTATTAGTTGCCTGTTGTGAAGCAAGCTTATCGTTAGCACAATCACGTTGTATTAGTTGCCTGTTGTGAAGCACGCTTATCCTTAGCACAATCACTTTGTATTAGTTGTCTGATGTGAAGCTAGCTTATCCTTAGGACATTCACGTTGTATTAGTTGCCTGTTGTGAAGCACGCTTATCCTTAGCACAATCACGTTATATTAGTTGCCTGTTGTGAAGACAGCTCATCCTTAGCACAATCACGTTGCATTAGTTGCCCGTTGAGAAGCCAGCATATCCTCAGCACAATCACGTTGTATTAGTTGCCTGATGTGAAGCCAGCTTATCCTTAGCACAATCACGTTGTATTATTTGCCTGTTGTGAAGCCAGCTTATCCTTAGCACAATCACGTTGTATTAGTTGCCTGTTGTGAAGCCAGCTTATCCTTAGCACAATCACGTTGTATTAGTTGCCTGTTGTGAAGCCAGCTTATCCTTAGCACAATCACGTTGCATTTGTTGCCTGATGTGAAGCCAGCTTATCCTTAGCACAATCAAATAGTAATAGTTGCCTGTTGTGAAGTCAGCTTATCCTTGGCACAATCACGTTGTATTAGTTGCCTGTTGTGAAGCCAGCTTATCCTTAGCACAATCACGTTGTATTAGATGCCTGATGTGAAGCCAGCTTATCCTTAGCACAATCACGTTGTATTAGTTGCCGGATGTGAAGCCACCTTATCCTTAGAACAATCACGTTGTATTAGTTGCTTGTTGTGAAGCCAGCTTATCCTTAGCACAATCACGTTGTATTAGTTGCCTGTTGTGAAGCCAGCTTATCCTTAGCACAATCACGTTGTATTAGTTGCTTGTTGTGAAGCCAGCTTATCCTTAGCACAATCACGTTGTATTAGTTGCCTGTTGTGAAGCCAGCTTATCCTGAGCACAATCACGTTGTATTATTTGCCTGTTGTGAAGCCAGCTTATCCTTAGCACAATCATGTTGTATTAGTTGCCTGTTGTGAAGCCATCTTATCCTTATTACAATCACGTTGTTTTAGATGCCTGTTGTGAAGCTAGCTTATACTTAGCACAATCACGTTGTATTAGTTGCCTGTTGTGAAGCCAGCTTATCCTTAGCTCAATCACGTTGTATTAGTTGCCTGATGTGAAGCCAGCTTATACTTAGCACAATAACGTTGTATTAGTTGCCTGATGTGAAGCCAGCTTATCCTTAGCACAATCACGTTGTATTAGTTGTCTGTTGTGAAGCCAGTTTATCCTTAGCCCAATCACGTTGTATTAGTTGCTTGTTGTGAAGCCAGCTTATCCTTAGCACAATCACGTTGCATTAGTTGCCTGTTGTGAAGCCAGCTTATCCTTTGAACAATCACGTTGTATTAGTTGCCTGATGTGAAGTCAGTTTATGCTTAGCATAATCACGTTGTATTAGTTGCCTGATGCTAAGCCAGCTTATCCTGAGCACAATCACGTTGTATTAGTTGCCTGTTGTGAAGCCAGCTTATCCTTAACACAATCACGTTGTATTAGGTGCCTGATGTGCAGCCAGCTTATCCTTAGCACAATCACGTTGTATCAGTTGTCTGTTGTGAAGCCAGCTTATCCTTAACACAATCACGTTGTATTAGTTGCCTGATGTGAAGCCAGCTTATCCTTAACACAATCACGTTGTGTCAGTTGCTTGTTGTGAAGCCAGCTTATCCTTAGCACAATCACGTTGTATTAGTTGCCTGATGTGAAGCCAGCTTATCCTTAGTACAATCACGTTGTATTAGTTACCTGTTGTGAAGCCAGCTTATCCTTAGCACAATCACGTTGTATTAATAGCCTGCTGTGAAGCCAGTTTATCCTTAACACCATCACGTTGTATTAGTTACCTGTTGTGAAGCCAGCTTATCCTTAGCACAATCACCTTTTATTAGTTGCCTGATGTGAAGCCAGTTTATCTTTAGCACAATCACGTTGTATTAGTTGCCTGTTGTGAAGCCAACTTATCCTTAGCACAATCACGTTGTATTAGTTGCCTGATATGAAGCCAGCTTATCCTTAGCACAATCACGTTGTATTAGTTCCCTGATGAGAAGCCAGCTTATCCTTAGCACAATCACGTTGTATTAGTTGCCTGATGTGAAGCCAGCTTATCCTTAGCACAATCAAGTTTTATTAGTTGCCTGATTTGAAGCCAGCTTATCCTTAGCACAAACACGTTGTATTAGTTGCCTGATGTGAAGCCAGCTTATCAGCACAATCACGTTGTATTAGTTGCCTGTTGTGAAGCCAGCTTATCCTTAGCTCAATCACGTTGTATTAGTTGCCTGTTGTGAAGCACGCTTATCCTTAACACAATCACTTTGTATTAGTTGTCTGATGTGAAGCCAGCTTATCCTTATCACAATCACGTTGTATTAGTTACCTGTTGTGAAGCACGCTTATCCTTAGCACAATCACGTTGTATTAGTTGCCTGATGTGAAGCCAGCTTATCCTTAGCACAATCACGTTGCATTAGTTGCCTGTTGTGAAGCCAGCTTTTCCTTAGCACAATCACGTTGTATTAGTTGCCTGATGTGAAGCCAACTTATCCTTACCACAATCACGTTGTGTTAGTTGCCTGTTGTGAAGCCAGCTTATCCTTAGCACAATCACGTTGTATTAGTTGCCTGTTGTGAAGCCAGCTTATCCTTAGCACAATCACGTTGCATTAGTTGCCTGTTGTGAAGCCAGCTTATTCTTAGCACAATCACGTTGTATTAGTTGCCTGTTGTGAAGGCAGCTTATCCTGAGCACAATCACGTTGTATTATTTGCCTGTTGTGAAGCCAGCTTATCCTTAGCACAATCACGTTGTATTAGTTGCCTGTTGTGAAGCCAGCTTATCCTTAGCACAATCACGTTGTTTTAGATGCCTGTTGTGATGCCAGCTTATACTTAGGACAATCACGTTGTATTAGTTGCCTGATGTGAAGCCAGCTTATCCTTAGCACAATCACGTTGTATTAGTTGCCTGTTGTGAAGCCAGCTTATCCTTAGCACAATCACGTTGTTTTAGATGCCTGTTGTGAAGCCAGCTTATACTTAGCAAAATCACGTTGTATTAGTTGCCTGTTGTGAAGCCAGCTTATCCTTAGCACACTCACGTTGTATTAGTTGCCTGTTGTAAAGCCAGCTTATCCTTAGCACAATCACGTTGTATTAGTTGCCGGATGTGAAGCCATCTTATCCTTAGCACAATCACGTTGTATTAGTTGCCTGTTGTGAAGCCAGCTTATTCTTAGCACAATCACGTTGTATTAGTTGCCTGTTGTGAAGCCAGCTTATCCTGAGCACAATCACGTTGTATTATTTGCCTGTTGTGAAGCCAGCTTATCCTTAGCACAATCACGTTGTATTAGTTGCCTGTTGTGAAGCCAGCTTATCCTTAGCACAATCACGTTGTATTAGTTGCCTGTTGTGAAGCCAGCTTATCCTTAGCACAATCACGTTGCATTAGTTGCCTGTTGTGAAGCCAGCTTATTCTTAGCACAATCACGTTGTATTAGTTGCCTGTTGTGAAGCCAGCTTATCCTGAGCACAATCACGTTGTATTATTTGCCTGTTGTGAAGCCAGCTTATCCTTAGCACAATCACGTTGTATTAGTTGCCTGTTGTGAAGCCAGCTTATCCTTTGCACAGTCACGTTGTATTAGTTGCCTGATGTGAAGCCAGCTTATCCTTAGCACAATCACGTTGTATTAGTTGCCTGATGTGAAGCCAGCTTATCCTTAGTACAATCACGTTGTATTAGTTGCATGATGCGAAGCCAGCTTATCCTTAGCACAATCACTTTGTATTAGTTGCCTGTTGTAGAGCCCGCTTATCCTTAGCATAATCACGTTGTATTAGTTGCCTGATGTGAAGCCAGCTTATCCTTAGCACAATCACGTTGTATTAGTTGCCTGTTGTGAAGCCAGCTTATCCTTAGCACAATCACGTTGTATTAGTTGCCTGTTGTGAAGCCAGCTTATCCTTAGCACAATCACGTTGCATTAGTTGCCTGATGTGAAGCCAGCTTATCCTTAGCACAATCAAATAGTATTAGTTGCCTGTTGTGATGTCAGCTTATCCTTGGCACAATCACGTTGTATTAGTTGCCTGTTGTGAAGCCAGCTTATCCTTAGCACAATCACGTTGTATTAGTTGCCTGATGTGAAGCCAGCTTACCCTTAGCACTATCACGTTGTATTAGTTGCAAGATGTGAAGCCAGCTTATCCTTAGGACAATCACGTTGTATTAGTTGCCTGTTGTGAAGCCAGCTTATCCTTAGCACAATCACGTTGTATTAGATGCCTGATGTGAAGCCAGCTTATCCTTAGCACAATCACGTTGTATTAGTTGCCGGATGTGAAGCCACCTTATCCTTAGAACAATCACGTTGTATTAGTTGCTTGTTGTGAAGCCAGCTTATCCTTAGCACAATCACGTTGTATTAGTTGCCTGTTGTGAAGCCAGCTTATCCTTAGCACAATCACGTTGTATTAGTTGCCTGTTGTGAAGCCAGCTTATCATTAGCACAATCACGTTGCATTAGTTGCCTGTTGTGAAGCCAGCTTATTCTTAGCACAATCGCGTTGTATTAGTTGCCTGTTGTGAAGCCAGCTTATCCTGAGCACAATCACGTTGTATTATTTGCCTGTTGTGAAGCCAGCTTATCCTTAGCACAATCACGTTGTATTAGTTGCCTGTTGTGAAGCCAGCTTATCCTTTGCACAGTCACGTTGTATTAGTTGCCTGATGTGAAGCCAGCTTATCCTTAGCACAATCACGTTGTATTAGTTGCCTGATGTGAAGCCAGCTTATCCTTAGCACAATCACGTTGTATTAGTTGCATGATGCGAAGCCAGCTTATCCTTAGCACAATCACTTTGTATTAGTTGCCTGTTGTAGAGCCCGCTTATCCTTAGCACAATCACGTTGTATTAGTTGCCTGATGTGAAGCCAGCTTATCCTTAGCACAATCACGTTGTATTAGTTGCCTGTTGTGAAGCCAGCTTATCCTTAGCACAATCACGTTGTATTAGTTGCCTGTTGTGAAGCCAGCTTATCCTTAGCACAATCACGTTGCATTTGTTGCCTGATGTGAAGCCAGCTTATCCTTAGCACAATCAAATAGTATTAGTTGCCTGTTGTGAAGTCAGCTTATCCTTGGCACAATCACGTTGTATTAGTTGCCTGTTGTGAAGCCAGCTTATCCTTAGCACAATCACGTTGTATTAGTTGCCTGATGTGAAGCCAGCTTACCCTTAGCACTATCACGTTGTATTAGTTGCAAGATGTGAAGCCAGCTTATCATTAGGACAATCACGTTGTATTAGTTGCCTGTTGTGAAGCCAGCTTATCCTTAGCACAATCACGTTGTATTAGATGCCTGATGTGAAGCCAGCTTATCCTTAGCACAATCACGTTGCATTAGTTGCCTGTTGTGAAGCCAGCTTATCCTTAGCACAATCACATAGTATTAGTTACCTGTTGTGAAGCCAGCTTATCCTGAGCACAATCACGTTGTATTATTTGCCTGTTGTGAAGCCAGCTTATCCTTAGCACAATCATGTTGTATTAGTTGCCTGTTGTGAAGCCATCTTATCCTTATTACAATCACGTTCTTTTAGATGCCTGTTGTGAAGCTAGCTTATACTTAGCACAATCACGTTGTATTAGTTGCCTGTTGTGTAGCCAGCTTATCCTTAGCTCAATCACGTTGTATTAGTTGCCTGATGTGAAGCCAGCTTATCCTTAGCACAATCACGTTGTATTAGTTGCCTGATGTGAAGCCAGCTTATCCTTAGCACAATCACGTTGTATTAGTTGTCTGTTGTGAAGCCAGTTTATCCTTAGCCCAATCACGTTGTATTAGTTGCTTGTTGTGAAGCCAGCTTATCCTTAGCACAATCACGTTGCATTAGTTGCCTGTTGTGAAGCCAGCTTATCCTTTGCACAATCACGTTGTATTAGTTGCCTGATGTGAAGTCAGTTTATGCTTAGCATAATCACGTTGTATTAGTTGCCTGATGCTAAGCCAGCTTATCCTGAGCACAATCACGTTGTATTAGTTGCCTGTTGTGAAGCCAGCTTATCCTTAACACAATCACGTTGTATTAGGTGCCTGATGTGCAGCCAGCTTATCCTTAGCACAATCACCTTGTATCAGTTGTCTGTTGTGAAGCCAGCTTATCCTTAACACAATCACGTTGTATTAGTTGCCTGATGTGAAGCCAGCTTATCCTTAACACAATCACGTTGTGTCAGTTGCTTGTTGTGAAGTCAGCTTATCCTTAGCACAATCACGTTGTATTAGTTGCCTGATGTGAAGCCAGCTTATCCTTAGTACACTCACGTTGTATTAGTTACCTGTTGTGAAGCCAGCTTATCCTTAGCACAATCACGTTGTATTAATAGCCTGCTGTGAAGCCAGTTTATCCTTAACACCATCACGTTGTATTAGTTACCTGTTGTGAAGCCAGCTTATCCTTAGCACAATCACCTTTTATTAGACGCCTGATGTGAAGCCAGTTTATCTTTAGCACAATCACGTTGTATGAGTTGCCTGTTGTGAAGCCAACTTATCCTTAGCACAATCACGTTGTATTAGTTGCCTGATGTGAAGCCAGCTTATCCTTAGCACAATCACTTTGTATTAGTTGCCTGATGTGAAGCCAGCTTATCCTTAGCACAATCACGTTGTATTAGTTGCCTGTTGTGAAGCCAGCCTATCCTTAGCACAATCACGTTGTATTAGTTGCCTGATGTGAAGCCAGCTTATCCTTAGTACAATCACGTTGTATTAGTTGCCTGATGTGAAGCCAGCTTATCCTTAGCACAATCACGTTGTATTAGTTGCCTGTTGTGAAGCCAGCTTATCCTTAGCACAATCACGTTGTATTAGTTGCCTGTTGTGAAGCCAGCTTATCCTTAGCACAATCTCGTTGCATTTGTTGCCTGATATGAAGCCAGCTTATCCTTAGCACAATCAAATAGTATTAGTTGCCTGTTGTGAAGCCAGCTTATCCTTAGCACAATCACGTTGTATTAGTTGCCTGATGTGAAGCCAGCTTACCCTTAGCACTATCACGTTGTATTAGTTGCAAGATGTGAAGCCAGCTTATCCTTAGGACAATCACGTTGTATTAGTTGCCTGTTGTGAAGCCAGCTTATCCTTAGCACAATCACGTTGTATTAGATGCCTGATGTGAAGCCAGCTTATCCTTAGCACAATCACGTTGTATTAGTTGCCGGATGTGAAGCCACCTTATCCTTAGAACAATCACGTTGTATTAGTTGCTTGTTGTGAAGCCAGCTTATCCTTAGCACAATCACGTTGCATTAGTTGCCTGTTGTGAAGCCAGCTTATCCTTAGCACAATCACGTTGCATTAGTTGCCTGTTGTGAAGCCAGCTTATCCTTAGCACAATCACAAAGTATTAGTTGCCTGTTGTGAAGCCAGCTTATCCTGAGCACAATCACGTTGTATTATTTGCCTGTTGTGAAGCCAGCTTATCCTTAGCACAATCATGTTGTATTAGTTGCCTGTTGTGAAGCCATCTTATCCTTATTACAATCACGTTGTTTTAGATGCCTGTTGTGAAGCCAGCTTATACTTAGCACAATCACGTTGTATTAGTTGCCTGTTGTGAAGCCAGCTTATCCTTAGCTCAATCACGTTGTATTAGTTGCCTGATGTGAAGCCAGCTTATACTTAGCACAATAACGTTGTATTAGTTGCCCGATGTGAAGCCAGCTTATCCTTAGCACAATCACGTTGTATTAGTTGCCTGATGTGAAGTCAGTTTATGCTTAGCATAATCACGTTGTATTAGTTGCCTGATGCTAAGCCAGCTTATCCTGAGCACAATCACGTTGTGTTAGTTGCCTGTTGTGAAGCCAGCTTATCCTTAACACAATCACGTTGTATTAGGTGCCTGATGTGCAGCCAGCTTATCCTTAGCACAATCACGTTGTATCAGTTGTCTGTTGTGAAGCCAGCTTATCCTTAACACAATCACGTTGTATTAGTTGCCTGATGTGAAGCCAGCTTATCCTTAACACAATCACGTTGTGTCAGTTGCTTGTTGTGAAGCCAGCTTATCCTTAGCACAATCACGTTGTATTAGTTGCCTGATGTGAAGCCAGCTTATCCTTAGTACAATCACGTTGTATTAGTTACCTGTTGTGAAGCCAGCTTATCCTTAGCACACTCACGTTGTATTAATAGCCTGCTGTGAAGCCAGTTTATCCTTAACATCTTCACGTTGTATTAGTTACCTGTTATGAATCCAGCTTATCCTTAGCACAATCACCTTTTATTAGTTGCCTGATGTGAAGCCAGTTTATCTTTAGCACAATCACGTTGTATTAGTTGCCTGTTGTGAAGCCAACTTATCCTTAGCACAATCACGTTGTATTAGTTGCCTGATGTGAAGCCAGCTTATCCTTAGCACAATCACTTTGTATTAGTTGCCTGATGTGAAGCCAGCTTATCCTTAGCACAATCACGTTGTATTAGTTGCCTGTTGTGAAGCCAGCCTATCCTTAGCACAATCAGTTGTATTAGTTGCCTGATGTGAAGCCAGCTTATCCTTAGTACAATCACGTTGTATTAGTTGCCTTTTGTGAAGCCAGCTTATCCTTAGCACAATCACGTTGTATTAGTTGCCTGATTTGAAGCCAGCTTATCCTTAGCACAATCACGTTGTATTAGTTCCCTGATGAGAAGCCAGCTTATCCTTAGCACAATGACGTTGTATTAGTTGCCTGATGTGAAGCCAGCTTACCCTTAGCACAATCACGTTTTATTAGTTGCCTGATGTGAAGCCAGCTTATCCTTAGCACAATCACGTTGTATTAGTTGCCTGATGTGAAGCCAGCTTATCAGCACAATCACGTTGTATTAGTTGCCTGTTGTGAATCCAGCTTATCCTTAGCTCAATCACGTTGTATTAGTTGCCTGTTGTGAAGCACGCTTATCCTTAACACAATCACTTTGTATTAGTTGTCTGATGTGAAGCCAGCTTATCCTTATGACAATCACGTTGTATTAGTTACCTGTTGTGAAGCACGCTTATCCTTAGCACAATCACGTTGTATTAGTTGCCTGATGTGAAGCCAGCTTATCCTTAGCACGATCACGTTGCATTAGTTGCCTGTTGTGAAGCCAGCTTTTCCTTAGCACAATCACGTTGTATTAGTTGCCTGATGTGAAGCCAACTTATCCTTACCACAATCACGTTGTGTTAGTTGCCTGTTGTGAAGCCAGCTTATCCTTAGCACAATCACGTTGTATTAGTTGCCTGTTGTGAAGCCAGCTTATCCTTAGCACAATCACGTTGCATTAGTTGCCTGTTGTGAAGCCAGCTTATTCTTTGCACAATCACGTTGTATTAGTTGCCTGTTGTGAAGGCAGCTTATCCTGAGCACAATCACGTTGTATTATTTGCCTGTTGTGAAGCCAGCTTATCCTTAGCACAATCACGTTGTATTAGTTGCCTGTTGTGAAGCCAGCTTATCCTTAGCACAATCACGTTGTTTTAGATGCCTGTTGTGATGCCAGCTTATACTTAGGACAATCACGTTGTATTAGTTGCCTGATGTGAAGCCAGCTTATCCTTAGCACAATCACGTTGTTTTAGTTGCCTGTTGTGAAGCCAGCTTATCCTTAGCACAATCACGTTGTTTTAGATGCCTGTTGTGAAGCCAGCTTATACTTAGCAAAATCACGTTGTATTAGTTGCCTGTTGTGAAGCCAGCTTATCCTTAGCACACTCACGTTGTATTAGTTGCCTGTTGTAAAGCCAGCTTATCCTTAGCACAATCACGTTGTATTAGTTGCCGGATGTGAAGCCATCTTATCCTTAGCACAATCACGTTGTATTAGTTGCCTGTTGTGAAGCCAGCTAATTCTTAGCACAATCACGTTGTATTAGTTGCCTGTTGTGAAGCCAGCTTATCCTGAGCACAATCACGTTGTATTATTTGCCTGTTGTGAAGCCAGCTTATCCTTAGCACAATCACGTTGTATTAGTTGCCTGTTGTGAAGCCAGCTTATCCTTAGCACAATCACGTTGTATTAGTTGCCTGTTGTGAAGCCAGCTTATCCTTAGCACAATCACGTTGCATTAGTTGCCTGTTGTGAAGCCAGCTTATTCTTAGCACAATCACGTTGTATTAGTTGCCTGTTGTGAAGCCAGCTTATCCTGAGCACAATCACGTTGTATTATTTGCCTGTTGTGAAGCCAGCTTATCCTTAGCACAATCACGTTGTATTAGTTGCCTGTTGTGAAGCCAGCTTATCCTTTGCACAGTCACGTTGTATTAGTTGCCTGATGTGAAGCCATCTTATCCTTAGCACAATCACGTTGTATTAGTTGCCTGATGTGAAGCCAGCTTATCCTTAGCACAATCACGTTGTATTAGTTGCATGATACGAAGCCAGCTTATCCTTAGCACAATCACTTTGTATTAGTTGCCTGTTGTAGAGCCCGCTTATCCTTAGCATAATCACGTTGTATTAGTTGCCTGATGTGAAGCCAGCTTATCCTTAGCACAATCACGTTGTATTAGTTGCCTGTTGTGAAGCCAGCTTATCCTTAGCACAATCACGTTGTATTAGTTGCCTGTTGTGAAGCCAGCTTATCCTTAGCACAATCACGTTGCATTAGTTGCCTGATGTGAAGCCAGCTTATATTTAGCACAATCAAATAGTATTAGCTGCCTGTTGTGAAGTCAGCTTATCCTTGGCATAATCACGTTGTATTAGTTGCCTGTTGTGAAGCCAGCTTATCCTTAGCACAATCACGTTGTATTAGTTGCCTGATGTGAAGCCAGCTTATCCTTAGTACAATAACGTTGTATTAGTTACCTGTTGTGAAGCCAGCTTATCCTTAGCACAATCACGTTGTATTAATAGCCTGCTGTGTAGCCAGTTTATCCTTAACACCATCACGTTGTATTAGTTACCTGTTGTGAAGCCAGCTTATCCTTAGCACAATCACCTTTTATTAGTTGCCTGATGTGAAGCCAGTTTATCTTTAGCACAATCACGTTGTATTAGTTGCCTGTTGTGAAGCCAACTTATCCTTAGCACAATCACGTTGTATTAGTTGCCTGATGTGAAGCCAGCTTATCCTTAGCACAATCACTTTGTATTAGTTGCCTGTTGTGAAGTCAGCTTATCCTTGGCACAATCACGTTGTATTAGTTGCCTGTTGTGAAGCCAACTTATCCTTAGCACAATCACGTTGTATTAGTTGCCTGATGTGAAGCCAGCTTACCCTCAGCACTATCACGTTGTATTAGTTGCAAGATGTGAAGCCAGCTTATCCTTAGGACAATCACGTTGTATTAGTTGCCTGTTGTGAAGCCAGCTTATCCTTAGCACAATCACGTTGTATTAGATGCCTGATGTGAAGGCAGCTTATCCTTAGCACAATCACGTTTTATTAGTTGCCGGATGTGAAGCCACCTTATCCTTAGAACAATCACGTTGTATTAGTTGCTTGTTGTGAAGCCAGCTTATCCTTAGCACAATCACGTTGTATTAGTTGCCTGTTGTGAAGCCAGCTTATCCTTAGCACAATCACGTTGTATTAGTTGCCTGTTGTGAAGCCAGCTTATCCTTAGCACAATCACGTTGCATTAGTTGCCTGTTGTGAAACCAGCTTATTCTTAGCACAATCGCGTTGTATTAGTTGCCTGTTGTGAAGCCAGCTTATCCTGAGCACAATCACGTTGTATTATTTGCCTGTTGTGAAGCCAGCTTATCCTTAGCACAATCACGTTGTATTAGTTGCCTGTTGTGAAGCCAGCTTATCCTTTGCACAGTCACGTTGTATTAGTTGCCTGATGTGAAGCCAGCTTATCCTTAGCATAATCACGTTGTATTAGTTGCCTGATGTGAAGCCAGCTTATCCTTAGCACAATCACGTTGTATTAGTTGCATGATGCGAAGCCAGCTTATCCTTAGCACAATCACTTTGTATTAGTTGCCTGTTGTAGAGACCGCTTATCCTTAGCACAATCACGTTGTATTAGTTGCCTGATGTGAAGCCAGCTTATCCTTAGCACAATCACGTTGTATTATTTGCCTGTTGTGAAGCCAGCTTATCCTTAGCACAATCACGTTGTATTAGTTGCCTGTTGTGAAGCCAGCTTATCCTTAGCACAATCACGTTGTTTTAGATGCCTGTTGTGATGCCAGCTTATACTTAGGACAATCACGTTGTATTAGTTGCCTGATGTGAAGCCAGCTTATCCTTAGCACAATCACGTTGTATTAGTTGCCTGTTGTGAAGCCAGCTTATCCTTAGCACAATCACGTTGTTTTAGATGCCTGTTGTGAAGCCAGCTTATACTTAGCAAAATCACGTTGTATTAGTTGCCTGTTGTGAAGCCAGCTTATCCTTAGCACACTCACGTTGTATTAGTTGCCTGTTGTAAAGCCAGCTTATCCTTAGCACAATCACGTTGTATTAGTTGCCGGATGTGAAGCCATCTTATCCTTAGCACAATCACGTTGTATTAGTTGCCTGTTGTGAAGCCAGCTTATTCTTAGCACAATCACGTTGTATTAGTTGCCTGTTGTGAAGCCAGCTTATCCTGAGCACAATCACGTTGTATTATTTGCCTGTTGTGAAGCCAGCTTATCCTTAGCACAATCACGTTGTATTAGTTGCCTGTTGTGAAGCCAGCTTATCCTTAGCACAATCACGTTGTATTAGTTGCCTGTTCTGAAGCCAGCTTATCCTTAGCACAATCACGTTGCATTAGTTGCCTGTTGTGAAGCCAGCTTATTCTTAGCACAATCACGTTGTATTAGTTGCCTGTTGTGAAGCCAGCTTATCCTGAGCACAATCACGTTGTATTATTTGCCTGTTGTGAAGCCAGCTTATCCTTAGCACAATCACGTTGTATTAGTTGCCTGTTGTGAAGCCAGCTTATCCTTTGCACAGTCACGTTGTATTAGTTGCCTGATGTGAAGCCAGCTTATCCTTAGCACAATCACGTTGTATTAGTTGCCTGATGTGAAGCCAGCTTATCCTTAGTACAATCACGTTGTATTAGTTGCATGATGCGAAGCCAGCTTATCCTTAGCACAATCACTTTGTATTAGTTGCCTGTTGTAGAGCCCGCTTATCCTTAGCATAATCACGTTGTATTAGTTGCCTGATGTGAAGCCAGCTTATCCTTAGCACAATCACGTTGTATTAGTTGCCTGTTGTGAAGCCAGCTTATCCTTAGCACAATCACGTTGTATTAGTTGCCTGTTGTGAAGCCAGCTTATCCTTAGCTCAATCACGTTTCATTAGTTGCCTGATGTGAAGCCAGCTTATCCTTAGCACAATCAAATAGTATTAGTTGCCTGTTGTGATGTCAGCTTATCCTTGGCACAATCACGTTGTATTAGTTGCCTGTTGTGAAGCCAGCTTATCCTTAGCACAATCACGTTGTATTAGTTGCCTGATGTGAAGCCAGATTACCCTTAGCACTATCACGTTGTATTAGTTGCAAGATGTGAAGCCAGCTTATCCTTAGGACAATCACGTTGTATTTGTTGCCTGTTGTGAAGCCAGCTTATCCTTAGCACAATCACGTTGTATTAGATGCCTGATGTGAAGCCAGCTTATCCTTAGCACAATCACGTTGTATTAGTTGCCGGATGTGAAGCCACCTTATCCTTAGAACAATCACGTTGTATTAGTTGCTTGTTGTGAAGCCAGCTTATCCTTAGCACAATCACGTTGTATTAGTTGCCTGTTGTGAAGCCAGCTTATCCTTAGCACAATCACGTTGTATTAGTTGCCTGTTGTGAAGCCAGCTTATCCTTAGCACAATCACGTTGCATTAGTTGCCTGTTGTGAAGCCAGCTTATTCTTAGCACAATCGCGTTGTATTAGTTGCCTGTTGTGAAGCCAGCTTATCCTGAGCACAATCACGTTGTATTATTTGCCTGTTGTGAAGCCAGCTTATCCTTAGCACAATCACGTTGTATTAGTTGCCTGTAGTGAAGCCAGCTTATCCTTTGCACAGTCACGTTGTATTAGTTGCCTGATGTGAAGCCAGCTTATCCTTAGCACAATCACGTTGTATTAGTTGCCTGATGTGAAGCCAGCTTATCCTTAGCACAATCACGTTGTATTAGTTGCATGATGCGAAGCCAGCTTATCCTTAGCACAATCACTTTGTATTAGTTGCCTGTTGTAGAGCCCGCTTATCTTTAGCACAATCACGTTGTATTAGTTGCCTGATGTGAAGCCAGCTTATCCTTAGCACAATCACGTTGTATTAGTTGCCTGTTGTGAAGCCAGCTTATCCTTAGCACAATCACGTTGTATTAGTTGCCTGTTGTGAAGCCAGCTTATCCTTAGCACAATCACGTTGCATTTGTTGCCTGATGTGAAGCCAGCTTATCCTTAGCACAATCAAATAGTATTAGTTGCCTGTTGTGAAGTCAGCTTATCCTATGCACAATCACGTTGTATTAGTTGCCTGTTGTGAAGCCAGCTTATCCTTAGCACAATCACGTTGTATTAGTTGCCTGATGTGAAGCCAGCTTACCCTTAGCACTATCACGTTGTATTAGTTGCAAGATGTGAAGCCAGCTTATCATTAGGACAATCACGTTGTATTAGTTGCCTGTTGTGAAGCCAGCTTATCCTTAGCACAATCACGTTGTATTAGATGCCTGATGTGAAGCCAGCTTATCCTTAGCACAATCACGTTGCATTAGTTGCCTGTTGTGAAGCCAGCTTATCCTTAGCACAATCACATAGTATTAGTTGCCTGTTGTGAAGCCAGCTTATCCTGAGCACAATCACGTTGTATTATTTGCCTGTTGTGAAGCCAGCTTATCCTTAGCACAATCATGTTGTATTAGTTGCCTGTTGTGAAGCCATCTTATCCATATTACAATCACGTTCTTTTAGATGCCTGTTGTGAAGCTAGCTTATACTTAGCACAATCACGTTGTATTAGTTGCCTGTTGTGTAGCCAGCTTATCCTTAGCTCAATCACGTTGTATTAGTTGCCTGATGTGAAGCCAGCTTATCCTTAGCACAATCACGTTGTATTAGTTGCCTGATGTGAAGCCAGCTTATCCTTAGCACAATCACGTTGTATTAGTTGTCTGTTGTGAAGCCAGTTTATCCTTAGCCCAATCACGTTGTATTAGTTGCTTGTTGTGAAGCCAGCTTATCCTTAGCACAATCACGTTGCATTAGTTGCCTGTTGTGAAGCCAGCTTATCCTTTGCACAATCACGTTGTATTAGTTGCCTGATGTGAAGTCAGTTTATGCTTAGCATAATCACGTTGTATTAGTTGCCTGATGCTAAGCCAGCTTATCCTGAGCACAATCACGTTGTATTAGTTGCCTGTTGTGAAGCCAGCTTATCCTTAACACAATCACGTTGTATTAGGTGCCTGATGTGCAGCCAGCTTATCCTTAGCACAATCACCTTGTATCAGTTGTCTGTTGTGAAGCCAGCTTATCCTTAACACAATCACGTTGCATTAGTTGCCTGATGTGAAGCCAGCTTATCCTTAACACAATCACGTTGTGTCAGTTGCTTGTTGTGAAGCCAGCTTATCCTTAGCACAATCACGTTGTATTAGTTGCCTGATGTGAAGCCAGCTTATCCTTAGTACAATCACGTTGTATTAGTTACCTGTTGTGAAGCCAGCTTATCCTTAGCACAATCACGTTGTATTAATAGCCTGCTGTGAAGCCAGTTTATCCTTAACACCATCACGTTGTATTAGTTACCTGTTGTGAAGCCAGCTTATCCTTAGCACAATCACCTTTTATTAGACGCCTGATGTGAAGCCAGTTTATCTTTAGCACAATCACGTTGTATTAGTTGCCTGTTGTGAAGCCAACTTATCCTTAGCACAATCACGTTGTATTAGTTGCCTGATGTGAAGCCAGCTTATCCTTAGCACAATCACTTTGTATTAGTTGCCTGATGTGAAGCCAACTTATCCTTAGCACAATCACGTTGTATTAGTTGCCTGTTGTGAAGCCAGCCTATCCTTAGCACAATCACGTTGTATTAGTTGCCTGATGTGAAGCCAGCTTATCCTTAGTACAATCACGTTGTATTAGTTGCCTGATGTGAAGCCAGCTTATCCTTAGCACAATCACGTTGTATTAGTTGCCTGTTGTGAAGCCAGCTTATCCTTAGCACAATCACGTTGTATTAGTTGCCTGTTGTGAAGCCAGCTTATCCTTAGCACAATCTCGTTGCATTTGTTGCCTGATGTGAAGCCAGCTTATCCTTAGCACAATCAAATAGTATTAGTTGCCTGTTGTGAAGTCAGCTTATCCTTGGCACAATCACGTTGTATTAGTTGCCTGATGTGAAGCCAGCTTACCCTTAGCACTATCACGTTGTATTAGTTGCAAGATGTGAAGCCAGCTTATCCTTAGGACAATCACGTTGTATTAGTTGCCTGTTGTGAAGCCAGCTTATCCTTAGCACAATCACGTTGTATTAGATGCCTGTTGTGAAGCCAGCTTATCCTTAGCACAATCACGTTGTATTAGTTGCCTGTTGTGAAGCCAGCTTATCCTTAGCACAATCACGTTGCATTAGTTGCCTGTTGTGAAACCAGCTTATTCTTAGCACAATCGCGTTGTATTAGTTGCCTGTTGTGAAGCCAGCTTATCCTGAGTACAATCACGTTGTATTATTTGCCTGTTGTGAAGCCTGCTTATCCTTAGCACAATCACGTTGTATTAGTTGCCTGTTGTGAAGCCAGCTTATCCTTTGCACAGTCACGTTGTATTAGTTGCCTGATGTGAAGCCAGCTTATCCTTAGCACAATCACGTTGTATTAGTTGCCTGATGTGAAGCCAGCTTATCCTTAGCACAATCACGTTGTATTAGTTGCATGATGCGAAGCCAGCTTATCCTTAGCACAATCACTTTGTATTAGTTGCCTGTTGTAGAGCCCGCTTATCCTTAGCACAATCACGTTGTATTAGTTGCCTGATGTGAAGCCAGCTTATCCTTAGCACAATCACGTTGTATTAGTTGCCTGTTGTGAAGCCAGCTTATCCTTAGCACAATCACGTTGTATTTGTTGCCTGTTGTGAAGCCAGCTTATCCTTAGCACAATCACGTTGCATTTGTTGCCTGATGTGAAGCCAGCTTATCCTTAGCACAATCAAATAGTATTAGTTGCCTGTTGTGAAGTCAGCTTATCCTTGGCACAATCACGTTGTATTAGTTGCCTGTTGTGAAGCCAGCTTATCCTTAGCACAATCACGTTGTATTAGTTGCCTGATGTGAAGCCAGCTTACCCTTAGCACTATCACGTTGTATTAGTTGCAAGATGTGAAGCCAGCTTATCCTTAGGACAATCACGTTGTATTAGTTGCCTGTTGTGAAGCCAGCTTATCCTTAGCACAATCACGTTGTATTAGATGCCTGATGTGAAGCCAGCTTATCCTTAGCACAATCACGTTGCATTAGTTGCCTGTTGTGAAGCCAGCTTATCCTTAGCACAATCACGTTGTATTAGTTGCCTGATTTGAAGCCAGCTTATCCTTAGCACAATCACGTTGTATTAGTTCCCTGATGAGAAGCCAGCTTATCCTTAGCACAATGACGTTGTATTAGTTGCCTGATGTGAAGCCAGCTTACCCTTAGCACAATCACGTTTTATTAGTTGCCTGATGTGAAGCCAGCTTATCCTTAGCACAATCACGTTGTATTAGTTGCCTGATGTGAAGCCAGCTTATCAGCACAATCACGTTGTATTAGTTGCCTGTTGTGAAGCCAGCTTATCCTTAGCTCAATCACGTTGTATTAGTTGCCTGTTGTGAAGCACGCTTATCCTTAACACAATCACTTTGTATTAGTTGTCTGATGTGAAGCCAGCTTATCCTTATGACAATCACGTTGTATTAGTTACCCGTTGTGAAGCACGCTTATCCTTAGCACAATCACGTTGTATTAGTTGCCTGATGTGAAGCCAGCTTATCCTTAGCATGATCACGTTGCATTAGTTGCCTGTTGTGAAGCCAGCTTATCCTTAGCACAATCACGTTGTATTAGTTGCCTGTTGTGAAGCCAGCTTATCCTTAGCACAATCACGTTGCATTAGTTGCCTGTTGTGAAGCCAGCTTATTCTTTGCACAATCACGTTGTATTAGTTGCCTGTTGTGAAGGCAGCTTATCCTGAGCACAATCACATTGTATTATTTGCCTGTTGTGAAGCCAGCTTATCCTTAGCACAATCACGTTGTATTAGTTGCCTGTTGTGAAGCCAGCTTATCCTTAGCACAATCACGTTGTTTTAGATGCCTGTTGTGATGCCAGCTTATACTTAGGACAATCACGTTGTATTAGTTGCCTGATGTGAAGCCAGCTTATCCTTAGCACAATCACGTTGTATTAGTTGCCTGTTGTGAAGCCAGCTTATCCTTAGCACAATCACGTTGTTTTAGATGCCTGTTGTGAAGCCAGCTTATACTTAGCAAAATCACGTTGTATTAGTTGCCTGTTGTGAAGCCAGCTTATCCTTAGCACACTCACGTTGTATTAGTTGCCTGTTGTAAAGCCAGCTTATCCTTAGCACAATCACGTTGTATTAGTTGCCGGATGTGAAGCCATCTTATCCTTAGCACAATCACGTTGTATTAGTTGCCTGTTGTGAAGCCAGCTAATTCTTAGCACAATCACGTTGTATTAGTTGCCTGTTGTGAAGCCAGCTTATCCTGAGCACAATCACGTTGTATTATTTGCCTGTTGTGAAGCCAGCTTATCCTTAGCACAATCACGTTGTATTAGTTGCCTGTTGTGAAGCCAGCTTATCCTTAGCACAATCACGTTGTATTATTTGCCTGTTGTGAAGCCAGCTTATCCTTAGCACAATCACGTTGTATTAGTTGCCTGTTGTGAAGCCAGCTTATCCTTTGCACAGTCACGTTGTATTAGTTGCCTGATGTGAAGCCAGCTTATCCTTAGCACAATCACGTTGTATTAGTTGCCTGATGTGAAGCCAGCTTATCCTTAGCACAATCACGTTGTATTAGTTGCATGATACGAAGCCAGCTTATCCTTAGCACAATCACTTTGTATTAGTTGCCTGTTGTAGAGCCCACTTATCCTTAGCATAATCACGTTGTATTAGTTGCCTGATGTGAAGCCAGCTTATCCTTAGCACAATCACGTTGTATTAGTTGCCTGTTGTGAAGCCAGCTTATCCTTAGCACAATCACGTTGTATTAGTTGCCTGTTGTGAAGCCAGCTTATCCTTAGCACAATCACGTTGCATTAGTTGCCTGATGTGAAGCCAGCTTATATTTAGCACAATCAAATAGTATTAGCTGCCTGTTGTGAAGTCAGCTTATCCTTGGCACAATCACGTTGTATTAGTTGCCTGTTGTGAAGCCAGCTTATCCTTAGCACAATCACGTTGTATTAGTTGCCTGATATGAAGCCAGCTTATCCTTAGTACAATCACGTTGTATTAGTTACCTGTTGTGAAGCCAGCTTATCCTTAGCACAATCACGTTGTATTAATAGCCTGCTGTGAAGCCAGTTTATCCTTAACACCATCACGTTGTATTAGTTACCTGTTGTGAAGCCAGCTTATCCTTAGCACAATCACCTTTTATTAGTTGCCTGATGTGAAGCCAGTTTATCTTTAGCACAATCACGTTGTATTAGTTGCCTGTTGTGAAGCCAACTTATCCTTAGCACAATCACGTTGTATTAGTTGCCTGATGTGAAGCCAGCTTATCCTTAGCACAATCACTTTGTATTAGTTGCCTGTTGTGAAGTCAGCTTATCCTTGGCACAATCACGTTGTATTAGTTGCCTGTTGTGAAGCCAACTTATCCTTAGCACAATCACGTTGTATTAGTTGCCTGATGTGAAGCCAGCTTACCCTTAGCACTATCACGTTGTATTAGTTGCAAGATGTGAAGCCAGCTTATCCTTAGGACAATCACGTTGTATTAGTTGCCTGTTCTGAAGCCAGCTTATCCTTAGCACAATCACGTTGTATTAGATGCCTGATGTGAAGGCAGCTTATCCTTAGCACAATCACGTTTTATTAGTTGCCGGATGTGAAGCCACCTTATCCTTAGAACAATCACGTTGTATTAGTTGCTTGTTGTGAAGCCAGCTTATCCTTAGCACAATCACGTTGTATTAGTTGCCTGTTGTGAAGCCAGCTTATCCTTAGCACAATCACGTTGTATTAGTTGCCTGTTGTGAAGCCAGCTTATCCTTAGCACAATCACGTTGCATTAGTTGCCTGTTGTGAAACCAGCTTATTCTTAGCACAATCGCGTTGTATTAGTTGCCTGTTGTGAAGCCAGCTTATCCTGAGTACAATCACGTTGTATTATTTGCCTGTTGTGAAGCCTGCTTATCCTTAGCACAATCACGTTGTATTAGTTGCCTGTTGTGAAGCCAGCTTATCCTTTGCACAGTCACGTTGTATTAGTTGCCTGATGTGAAGCCAGCTTATCCTTAGCACAATCACGTTGTATTAGTTGCCTGATGTGAAGCCAGCTTATCCTTAGCACAATCACGTTGTATTAGTTGCATGATGCGAAGCCAGCTTATCCTTAGCACAATCACTTTGTATTAGTTGCCTGTTGTAAAGCCCGCTTATCCTTAGCACAATCACGTTGTATTAGTTGCCTGATGTGAAGCCAGCTTATCCTTAGCACAATCACGTTGTATTAGTTGCCTGTTGTGAAGCCAGCTTATCCTTAGCACAATCACGTTGTATTTGTTGCCTGTTGTGAAGCCAGCTTATCCTTAGCACAATCACGTTGCATTTGTTGCCTGATGTGAAGCCAGCTTATCCTTAGCACAATCAAATAGTATTAGTTGCCTGTTGTGAAGTCAGCTTATCCTTGGCACAATCACGTTGTATTAGTTGCCTGTTGTGAAGCCAGCTTATCCTTAGCACAATCACGTTGTATTAGTTGCCTGATGTGAAGCCAGCTTACCCTTAGCACTATCACGTTGTATTAGTTGCAAGATGTGAAGCCAGCTTATCCTTAGGACAATCACGTTGTATTAGTTGCCTGTTGTGAAGCCAGCTTATCCTTAGCACAATCACGTTGTATTAGATGCCTGATGTGAAGCCAGCTTATCCTTAGCACAATCACGTTGCATTAGTTGCCTGTTGTGAAGCCAGCTTATCCTTAGCACAATCACATAGTATTAGTTGCCTGTTGTGAATCCAGCTTATCCTGAGCACAATCACGTTGTATTATTTGCCTGTTGTGAAGCCAGCTTATCCTTAGCACAATCATGTTGTATTAGTTGCCTGTTGTGAAGCCATCTTATCCTTATTACAATCACGTTCTTTTAGATGCCTGTTGTGAAGCTAGCTTATACTTAGCACAATCACGTTGTATTAGTTGCCTGTTGTGAAGCCAGCTTATCCTTAACACAATCACGTTGTATTAGGTGCCTGATGTGCAGCCAGCTTATCCTTAGCACAATCACCTTGTATCAGTTGTCTGTTGTGAAGCTAGCTTATCCTTAACACAATCACGTTGTATTAGTTGCCTGATGTGAAGCCAGCTTATCCTTAACACAATCACGTTGTGTCAGTTGCTTGTTGTGAAGCCAGCTTATCCTTAGCACAATCACGTTGTATTAGTTGCCTGATGTGTAGCCAGCTTATCCTTAGTACAATCACGTTGTATTAGTTACCTGTTGTGAAGCCAGCTTATCCTTAGCACAATCACGTTGTATTAATAGCCTGCTGTGAAGCCAGTTTATCCTTAACACCATCACGTTGTATTAGTTACCTGTTGTGAAGCCAGCTTATCCTTAGCACAATCACCTTTTATTAGTTGCCTGATGTGAAGCCAGTTTATCTTTAGCACAATCACGTTGTATTAGTTGCCTGTTGTGAAGCCAACTTATCCTTAGCACAATCACGTTGTATTAGTTGCCTGATGTGAAGCCAGCTTATCCTTAGCACAATCACTTTGTATTAGTTGCCTGATGTGAAGCCAGCCTATCCTTAGCACAATCACGTTGTATTAGTTGCCTGTTGTGAAGCCAGCCTATCCTTAGCACAATCACGTTGTATTAGTTGCCTGATGTGAAGCCAGCTTATCCTTAGTACAATCACGTTGTATTAGTTGCCTGATGTGAAGCCAGCTTATCCTTAGCACAATCACGTTGTATTAGTTGCCTGTTGTGAAGCCAGCTTATCCTTAGCACAATCACGTTGTATTAGTTGCCTGTTGTGAAGCCAGCTTATCCTTAGCAAAATCACGTTGCATTTGTTGCCTGATGTGAAGCCAGCTTATCCTTAGCACAATCAAATAGTATTAGTTGCCTGTTGTGAAGTCAGCTTATCCTTGGCACAATCACGTTGTATTAGTTGCCTGTTGTGAAGCCAGCTTATCCTTAGCACAATCACGTTGTATTAGTTGCCTGATGTGAAGCCAGCTTACCCTTAGCACTATCACGGTGTATTAGTTGCAAGATGTGAAGCCAGCTTATCCTTAGGACAATCACGTTGTATTAGTTGCCTGTTGTGAAGCCAGCTTATCCTTAGCACAATCACGTTGTATTAGATGCCTGATGTGAAGCCAGCTTATCCTTAGCACAATCACGTTGTATTAGTTGTCGGATGTGAAGCCACCTTATCCTTAGAACAATCACGTTGTATTAGTTGCTTGTTGTGAAGCCAGCTTATCCTTAGCACAATCACGTTGCATTAGTTGCCTGTTGTGAAGCCAGCTTATCCTTAGCACAATCACGTTGCATTAGTTGCCAGTTGTGAAGCCAGCTTATCCTTAGCACAATCACAAAGTATTAGTTGCCTGTTGTGAAGCCAGCTTATCCTGAGCACAATCACGTTGTATTATTTGCCTGTTGTGAAGCCAGCTTATCCTTAGCACAATCATGTTGTATTAGTTGCCTGTTGTGAAGCCGTCTTATCCTTATTACAATCACTTTGTTTTAGATGCCTGTTGTGAAGCCAGCTTATACTTAGCACAATCACGTTGTATTAGTTGCCTGTTGTGAAGCCAGCTTATCCTTAGCTCAATCACGTTGTATTAGTTGCCTGATGTGAAGCCAGCTTATACTTAGCACAATAACGTTGTATTAGTTGCCCGATGTGAAGCCAGCTTATCCTTAGCACAATCACGTTGTATTAGTTGCCTGATGTGAAGTCAGTTTATGCTTAGCATAATCACGTTGTATTAGTTGCCTGATGCTATGCCAGCTTATCCTAAGCACAATCACGTTGTGTTAGTTGCCTGTTGTGAAGCCAGCTTATCCTTAACACAATCACGTTGTATTAGGTGCCTGATGTGCAGCCAGCTTATCCTTAGCACAATCACGTTGTATCAGTTGTCTGTTGTGAAGCCAGCTTATCCTTAACATAATCACGTTGTATTAGTTGCCTGATGTGAAGCCAGCTTATCCTTAACACAATCACGTTGTATTAGTTGCCTGATGGGAAGCCAGCTTATCCTTAGCACAATCACGTTGTATTAGTTGCCTGTTGTGAAGCCAGCTTATCCTTAGCACAATCACGTTGCATTAGTTGCCTGTTGTGAAGCCAGCTTATTCTTTGCACAATCACGTTGTATTAGTTGCCTGTTGTGAAGGCAGCTTATCCTGAGCACAATCACGTTGTATTATTTGCCTGTTGTGAAGCCAGCTTATCCTTAGCACAATCACGTTGTATTAGTTGCCTGTTGTGAAGCCAGCTTATCCTTAGCACAATCACGTTGTTTTAGATGCCTGTTGTGATGCCAGCTTATACTTAGGACAATCACGTTGTATTAGTTGCCTGATGTGAAGCCAGCTTATCCTTAGCACAATCACGTTGTATTAGTTGCCTGTTGTGAAGCCAGCTTATCCTTAGCACAATCACGTTGTTTTAGATGCCTGTTGTGAAGCCAGCTTATACTTAGCAAAATCACGTTGTATTAGTTGCCTGTTGTGAAGCCAGCTTATCCCTAGCACACTCACGTTGTATTAGTTGCCTGTTGTAAAGTCAGCTTATCCTTAGCACAATCACGTTGTATTAGTTGCCGGATGTGAAGCCATCTTATCCTTAGCACAATCACGTTGTATTAGTTGCCTGTTGTGAAGCCAGCTAATTCTTAGCACAATCACGTTGTATTAGTTGCCTGTTGTGAAGCCAGCTTATCCTGAGCACAATCACGTTGTATTAGTTGCCTGATGTGAAGCCAGCTTATCCTTAGCACAATCACGTTGTATTATTTGCCTGTTGTGAAGCCAGCTTATCCTTAGCACAATCACGTTGTATTAGTTGCCTGTTGTGAAGCCAGCTTATCCTTAGCACAATCACGTTGTTTTAGATGCCTGTTGTGATGCCAGCTTATACTTAGGACAATCACGTTGTATTAGTTGCCTGATGTGAAGCCAGCTTATCCTTAGCACAATCACGTTGTATTAGTTGCCTGTTGTGAAGCCAGCTTATCCTTAGCACAATCACGTTGTTTTAGATGCCTGTTGTGAAGCCAGCTTATACTTAGCAAAATCACGTTGTATTAGTTGCCTGTTGTGAAGCCAGCTTATCCTTAGCACACTCACGTTGTATTAGTTGCCTGTTGTAAAGCCAGCTTATCCTTAGCACAATCACGTTGTATTAGTTGCCGGATGTGAAGCCATCTTATCCTTAGCACAATCACGTTGTATTAGTTGCCTGTTGTGAAGCCAGCTTATTCTTAGCACAATCACGTTGTATTAGTTGCCTGTTGTGAAGCCAGCTTATCCTGAGCACAATCACGTTGTATTATTTGCCTGTTGTGAAGCCAGCTTATCCTTAGCACAATCACGTTGTATTAGTTGCCTGTTGTGAAGCCAGCTTATCCTTAGCACAATCACGTTGTATTAGTTGCCTGTTGTGAAGCCAGCTTATCCTTAGCACAATCACGTTGCATTAGTTGCCTGTTGTGAAGCCAGCTTATTCTTAGCACAATCACGTTGTATTAGTTGCCTGTTGTGAAGCCAGCTTATCCTGAGCACAATCACGTTGTATTATTTGCCTGTTGTGAAGCCAGCTTATCCTTAGCACAATCACGTTGTATTAGTTGCCTGTTGTGAAGCCAGCTTATCCTTTGCACAGTCACGTTGTATTAGTTGCCTGATGTGAAGCCAGCTTATCCTTAGCACAATCACGTTGTATTAGTTGCCTGATGTGAAGCCAGCTTATCCTTAGTACAATCACGTTGTATTAGTTGCATGATGCGAAGCCAGCTTATCCTTAGCACAATCACTTTGTATTAGTTGCCTGTTGTAGAGCCCGCTTATCCTTAGCATAATCACGTTGTATTAGTTGCCTGATGTGAAGCCAGCTTATCCTTAGCACAATCACGTTGTATTAGTTGCCTGTTGTGAAGCCAGCTTATCCTTAGCACAATCACGTTGTATTAGTTGCCTGTTGTGAAGCCAGCTTATCCTTAGCTCAATCACGTTTCATTAGTTGCCTGATGTGAAGCCAGCTTATCCTTAGCACAATCAAATAGTATTAGTTGCCTGTTGTGATGTCAGCTTATCCTTGGCACAATCACGTTGTATTAGTTGCCTGTTGTGAAGCCAGCTTATCCTTAGCACAATCACGTTGTATTAGTTGCCTGATGTGAAGCCAGATTACCCTTAGCACTATCACGTTGTATTAGTTGCAAGATGTGAAGCCAGCTTATCCTTAGGACAATCACGTTGTATTTGTTGCCTGTTGTGAAGCCAGCTTATCCTTAGCACAATCACGTTGTATTAGATGCCTGATGTGAAGCCAGCTTATCCTTAGCACAATCACGTTGTATTAGTTGCCGGATGTGAAGCCACCTTATCCTTAGAACAATCACGTTGTATTAGTTGCTTGTTGTGAAGCCAGCTTATCCTTAGCACAATCACGTTGTATTAGTTGCCTGTTGTGAAGCCAGCTTATCCTTAGCACAATCACGTTGTATTAGTTGCCTGTTGTGAAGCCAGCTTATCCTTAGCACAATCACGTTGCATTAGTTGCCTGTTGTGAAGCCAGCTTATTCTTAGCACAATCGCGTTGTATTAGTTGCCTGTTGTGAAGCCAGCTTATCCTGAGCACAATCACGTTGTATTATTTGCCTGTTGTGAAGCCAGCTTATCCTTAGCACAATCACGTTGTATTAGTTGCCTGTAGTGAAGCCAGCTTATCCTTTGCACAGTCACGTTGTATTAGTTGCCTGATGTGAAGCCAGCTTATCCTTAGCACAATCACGTTGTATTAGTTGCCTGATGTGAAGCCAGCTTATCCTTAGCACAATCACGTTGTATTAGTTGCATGATGCGAAGCCAGCTTATCCTTAGCACAATCACTTTGTATTAGTTGCCTGTTGTAGAGCCCGCTTATCTTTAGCACAATCACGTTGTATTAGTTGCCTGATGTGAAGCCAGCTTATCCTTAGCACAATCACGTTGTATTAGTTGCCTGTTGTGAAGCCAGCTTATCCTTAGCACAATCACGTTGTATTAGTTGCCTGTTGTGAAGCCAGCTTATCCTTAGCACAATCACGTTGCATTTGTTGCCTGATGTGAAGCCAGCTTATCCTTAGCACAATCAAATAGTATTAGTTGCCTGTTGTGAAGTCAGCTTATCCTATGCACAATCACGTTGTATTAGTTGCCTGTTGTGAAGCCAGCTTATCCTTAGCACAATCACGTTGTATTAGTTGCCTGATGTGAAGCCAGCTTACCCTTAGCACTATCACGTTGTATTAGTTGCAAGATGTGAAGCCAGCTTATCATTAGGACAATCACGTTGTATTAGTTGCCTGTTGTGAAGCCAGCTTATCCTTAGCACAATCACGTTGTATTAGATGCCTGATGTGAAGCCAGCTTATCCTTAGCACAATCACGTTGCATTAGTTGCCTGTTGTGAAGCCAGCTTATCCTTAGCACAATCACATAGTATTAGTTGCCTGTTGTGATGCCAGCTTATCCTGAGCACAATCACGTTGTATTATTTGCCTGTTGTGAAGCCAGCTTATCCTTAGCACAATCATGTTGTATTAGTTGCCTGTTGTGAAGCCATCTTATCCATATTACAATCACGTTCTTTTAGATGCCTGTTGTGAAGCTAGATTATACTTAGCACAATCACGTTGTATTAGTTGCCTGTTGTGTAGCCAGCTTATCCTTAGCTCAATCACGTTGTATTAGTTGCCTGATGTGAAGCCAGCTTATCCTTAGCACAATCACGTTGTATTAGTTGCCTGATGTGAAGCCAGCTTATCCTTAGCACAATCACGTTGTATTAGTTGTCTGTTGTGAAGCCAGTTTATCCTTAGCCCAATCACGTTGTATTAGTTGCTTGTTGTGAAGCCAGCTTATCCTTAGCACAATCACGTTGCATTAGTTGCCTGTTGTGAAGCCAGCTTATCCTTTGCACAATCACGTTGTATTAGTTGCCTGATGTGAAGTCAGTTTATGCTTAGCATAATCACGTTGTATTAGTTGCCTGATGCTAAGCCAGCTTATCCTGAGCACAATCACGTTGTATTAGTTGCCTGTTGTGAAGCCAGCTTATCCTTAACACAATCACGTTGTATTAGGTGCCTGATGTGCAGCCAGCTTATCCTTAGCACAATCACCTTGTATCAGTTGTCTGTTGTGAAGCCAGCTTATCCTTAACACAATCACGTTGTATTAGTTGCCTGATGTGAAGCCAGCTTATCCTTAACACAATCACGTTGTGTCAGTTGCTTGTTGTGAAGCCAGCTTATCCTTAGCACAATCACGTTGTATTAGTTGCCTGATGTGAAGCCAGCTTATCCTTAGTACAATCACGTTGTATTAGTTACCTGTTGTGAAGCCAGCTTATCCTTAGCACAATCACGTTGTATTAATAGCCTGCTGTGAAGCCAGTTTATCCTTAACACCATCACGTTGTATTAGTTACCTGTTGTGAAGCCAGCTTATCCTTAGCACAATCACCTTTTATTAGACGCCTGATGTGAAGCCAGTTTATCTTTAGCACAATCACGTTGTATTAGTTGCCTGTTGTGAAGCCAACTTATCCTTAGCACAATCACGTTGTATTAGTTGCCTGATGTGAAGCCAGCTTATCCTTAGCACAATCACTTTGTATTAGTTGCCTGATGTGAAGCCAGCTTATCCTTAGCACAATCACGTTGTATTAGTTGCCTGTTGTGAAGCCAGCCTATCCTTAGCACAATCACGTTGTATTAGTTGCCTGATGTGAAGCCAGCTTATCCTTAGTACAATCACGTTGTATTAGTTGCCTGATGTGAAGCCAGCTTATCCTTAGCACAATCACGTTGTATTAGTTTCCTGTTGTGAAGCCAGCTTATCCTTAGCACAATCACGTTGTATTAGTTGCCTGTTGTGAAGCCAGCTTATCCTTAGCACAATCTCGTTGCATTTGTTGCCTGATGTGAAGCCAGCTTATCCTTAGCACAATCAAATAGTATTAGTTGCCTGTTGTGAAGTCAGCTTATCCTTGGCACAATCACGTTGTATTAGTTGCCTGTTGTGAAGCCAGCTTATCCTTAGCACAATCACGTTGTATTAGTTGCCTGATGTGAAGCCAGCTTACCCTTAGCACTATCACGTTGTATTAGTTGCAAGATGTGAAGCCAGCTTATCCTTAGGACAATCACGTTGTATTAGTTGCCTGTTGTGAAGCCAGCTTATCCTTAGCACAATCACGTTGTATTAGATGCCTGATGTGAAGCCAGCTTATCCTTAGCACAATCACGTTGTATTAGTTGCCGGATGTGAAGCCACCTTATCCTTAGAACAATCACGTTGTATTAGTTGCTTGTTGTGAAGCCAGCTTATCCTTAGCACAATCACGTTGCATTAGTTGCCTGTTGTGAAGCCAGCTTATCCTTAGCACAATCACGTTGCATTAGTTGCCTGTTGTGAAGCCAGCTTATCCTTAGCACAATCACAAAGTATTAGTTGCCTGTTGTGAAGCCAGCTTATCCTGAGCACAATCACGTTGTATTATTTGCCTGTTGTGAAGCCAGCTTATCCTTAGCACAATCATGTTGTATTAGTTGCCTGTTGTGAAGCCATCTTATCCTTATTACAATCACGTTGTTTTAGATGCCTGTTGTGAAGCCAGCTTATACTTAGCACAATCACGTTGTATTAGTTGCCTGTTGTGAAGCCAGCTTATCCTTAGCTCAATCACGTTGTATTAGTTGCCTGATGTGAAGCCAGCTTATACTTAGCACAATAACGTTGTATTAGTTGCCCGATGTGAAGCCAGCTTATCCTTAGCACAATCACGTTGTATTAGTTGCCTGATGTGAAGTCAGTTTATGCTTAGCATAATCACGTTGTACTAGTTGCCTGATGCTAAGCCAGCTTATCCTGAGCACAATCACGTTGTGTTAGTTGCCTGTTGTGAAGCCAGCTTATCCTTAACACAATCACGTTGTATTAGGTGCCTGATGTGCAGCCAGCTTATCCTTAGCACACTCACGTTGTATTAATAGCCTGCTGTGAAGCCAGTTTATCCTTAACATCATCACGTTGTATTAGTTACCTGTTATGAATCCAGCTTATCCTTAGCACATTCACCTTTTATTAGTTGCCTGATGTGAAGCCAGTTTATCTTTAGCACAATCACGTTGTATTAGTTGCCTGTTGTGAAGCCAACTTATCCTTAGCACAATCACGTTGTATTAGTTGCCTGATGTGAAGCCAGCTTATCCTTAGCACAATCACTTTGTATTAGTTGCCTGATGTGAAGCCAGCTTATCCTTAGCTTAATCACGTTGTATTAGTTGCCTGTTGTGAAGCCAGCCTATCCTTAGCACAATCAGTTGTATTAGTTGCCTGATGTGAAGCCAGCTTATCCTTAGTACAATCACGTTGTATTAGTTGCCTTTTGTGAAGCCAGCTTATCCTTAGCACAATCACGTTGTATTAGTTGCCTGATTTGAAGCCAGCTTATCCTTAGCACAATCACGTTGTATTAGTTCCCTGATGAGAAGCCAGCTTATCCTTAGCACAATGACGTTGTATTAGTTGCCTGATGTGAAGCCAGCTTACCCTTAGCACAATCACGTTTTATTAGTTGCCTGATGTGAAGCCAGCTTATCCTTAGCACAATCACGTTGTATTAGTTGCCTGATGTGAAGCCAGCTTATCAGCACAATCACGTTGTATTAGTTGCCTGTTGTGAAGCCAGCTTATCCTTAGCTCAATCACGTTGTATTAGTTGCCTGTTGTGAAGCACGCTTATCCTTAACACAATCACTTTGTATTAGTTGTCTGATGTGAAGCCAGCTTATCCTTATGACAATCACGTTGTATTAGTTACCTGTTGTGAAGCACGCTTATCCTTAGCACAATCACGTTGTATTAGTTGCCTGATGTGAAGCCAGCTTATCCTTAGCATGATCACGTTGCATTAGTTGCCTGTTGTGAAGCCAGCTTTTCCTTAGCACAATCACGTTGTATTAGTTGCCTGATGTGAAGCCAACTTATCCTTACCACAATCACGTTGTGTTAGTTGCCTGTTGTGAAGCCAGCTTATCCTTAGCACAATCACGTTGTATTAGTTGCCTGTTGTGAAGCCAGCTTATCCTTAGCACAATCACGTTGCATTAGTTGCCTGTTGTGAAGCCAGCTTATTCTTTGCACAATCACGTTGTATTAGTTGCCTGTTGTGAAGGCAGCTTATCCTGAGCACAATCACATTGTATTATTTGCCTGTTGTGAAGCCAGCTTATCCTTAGCACAATCACGTTGTATTAGTTGCCTGTTGTGAAGCCAGCTTATCCTTAGCACAATCACGTTGTTTTAGATGCCTGTTGTGATGCCAGCTTATACTTAGGACAATCACGTTGTATTAGTTGCCTGATGTGAAGCCAGCTTATCCTTAGCACAATCACGTTGTATTAGTTGCCTGTTGTGAAGCCAGCTTATCCTTAGCACAATCACGTTGTTTTAGATGCCTGTTGTGAAGCCAGCTTATACTTAGCAAAATCACGTTGTATTAGTTGCCTGTTGTGAGGCCAGCTTATCCTTAGCACACTCACGTTGTATTAGTTGCCTGTTGTAAAGCCAGCTTATCCTTAGCACAATCACGTTGTATTAGTTGCCGGATGTGAAGCCATCTTATCCTTAGCACAATCACGTTGTATTAGTTGCCTGTTGTGAAGCCAGCTAATTCTTAGCACAATCACGTTGTATTAGTTGCCTGTTGTGAAGCCAGCTTATCCTGAGCACAATCACGTTGTATTATTTGCCTGTTGTGAAGCCAGCTTATCCTTAGCACAATCACGTTGTATTAGTTGCCTGTTGTGAAGCCAGCTTACCCTTAGCACAATCACGTTGTATTAGTTGCCTGTTGTGAAGCCAGCTTATCCTTAGCACAATCACGTTGCATTAGTTGCCTGTTGTGAAGCCAGCTTATTCTTAGCACAATCACGTTGTATTAGTTGCCTGTTGTGAAGCCAGCTTATCCTGAGCACAATCACGTTGTATTATTTGCCTGTTGTGAAGCCAGCTTATCCTTAGCACAATCACGTTGTATTAGTTGCCTGTTGTGAAGCCAGCTTATCCTTTGCACAGTCACGTTGTATTAGTTGCCTGATGTGAAGCCAGCTTATCCTTAGCACAATCACGTTGTATTAGTTGCCTGATGTGAAGCCAGCTTATCCTTAGCACAATCACGTTGTATTAGTTGCATGATACGAAGCCAGCTTATCCTTAGCACAATCACTTTGTATTAGTTGCCTGTTGTAGAGCCCGCTTATCCTTAGCATAATCACGTTGTATTAGTTGCCTGATGTGAAGCCAGCTTATCCTTAGCACAATCACGTTGTATTAGTTGCCTGTTGTGAAGCCAGCTTATCCTTAGCACAATCACGTTGTATTAGTTGCCTGTTGTGAAGCCAGCTTATCCTTAGCACAATCACGTTGCATTAGTTGCCTGATGTGAAGCCAGCTTATATTTAGCACAATCAAATAGTATTAGCTGCCTGTTGTGAAGTCAGCTTATCCTTGGCATAATCACGTTGTATTAGTTGCCTGTTGTGAAGCCAGCTTATCCTTAGCACAATCACGTTGTATTAGTTGCCTGATGTGAAGCCAGCTTATCCTTAGTACAATAACGTTGTATTAGTTACCTGTTGTGAAGCCAGCTTATCCTTAGCACAATCACGTTGTATTAATAGCCTGCTGTGTAGCCAGTTTATCCTTAACACCATCACGTTGTATTAGTTACCTGTTGTGAAGCCAGCTTATCCTTAGCACAATCACCTTTTATTAGTTGCCTGATGTGAAGCCAGTTTATCTTTAGCACAATCACGTTGTATTAGTTGCCTGTTGTGAAGCCAACTTATCCTTAGCACAATCACGTTGTATTAGTTGCCTGATGTGAAGCCAGCTTATCCTTAGCACAATCACTTTGTATTAGTTGCCTGTTGTGAAGTCAGCTTATCCTTGGCACAATCACGTTGTATTAGTTGCCTGTTGTGAAGCCAACTTATCCTTAGCACAATCACGTTGTATTAGTTGCCTGATGTGAAGCCAGCTTACCCTCAGCACTATCACGTTGTATTAGTTGCAAGATGTGAAGCCAGCTTATCCTTAGGACAATCACGTTGTATTAGTTGCCTGTTGTGAAGCCAGCTTATCCTTAGCACAATCACGTTGTATTAGATGCCTGATGTGAAGGCAGCTTATCCTTAGCACAATCACGTTTTATTAGTTGCCGGATGTGAAGCCACCTTATCCTTAGAACAATCACGTTGTATTAGTTGCTTGTTGTGAAGCCAGCTTATCCTTAGCACAATCACGTTGTATTAGTTGCCTGTTGTGAAGCCAGCTTATCCTTAGCACAATCACGTTGTATTAGTTGCCTGTTGTGAAGCCAGCTTATCCTTAGCACAATCACGTTGCATTAGTTGCCTGTTGTGAAACCAGCTTATTCTTAGCACAATCGCGTTGTATTAGTTGCCTGTTGTGAAGCCAGCTTATCCTGAGCACAATCACGTTGTATTATTTGCCTGTTGTGAAGCCAGCTTATCCTTAGCACAATCACGTTGTATTAGTTGCCTGTTGTGAAGCCAGCTTATCCTTTGCACAGTCACGTTGTATTAGTTGCCTGATGTGAAGCCAGCTTATCCTTAGCATAATCACGTTGTATTAGTTGCCTGATGTGAAGCCAGCTTATCCTTAGCACAATCACGTTGTATTAGTTGCATGATGCGAAGCCAGCTTATCCTTAGCACAATCACTTTGTATTAGTTGCCTGTTGTAGAGACCGCTTATCCTTAGCACAATCACGTTGTATTAGTTGCCTGATGTGAAGCCAGCTTATCCTTAGCACAATCACGTTGTATTATTTGCCTGTTGTGAAGCCAGCTTATCCTTAGCACAATCACGTTGTATTAGTTGCCTGTTGTGAAGCCAGCTTATCCTTAGCACAATCACGTTGTTTTAGATGCCTGTTGTGATGCCAGCTTATACTTAGGACAATCACGTTGTATTAGTTGCCTGATGTGAAGCCAGCTTATCCTTAGCACAATCACGTTGTATTAGTTGCCTGTTGTGAAGCCAGCTTATCCTTAGCACAATCACGTTGTTTTAGATGCCTGTTGTGAAGCCAGCTTATACTTAGCAAAATCACGTTGTATTAGTTGCCTGTTGTGAAGCCAGCTTATCCTTAGCACACTCACGTTGTATTAGTTGCCTGTTGTAAAGCCAGCTTATCCTTAGCACAATCACGTTGTATTAGTTGCCGGATGTGAAGCCATCTTATCCTTAGCACAATCACGTTGTATTAGTTGCCTGTTGTGAAGCCAGCTTATTCTTAGCACAATCACGTTGTATTAGTTGCCTGTTGTGAAGCCAGCTTATCCTGAGCACAATCACGTTGTATTATTTGCCTGTTGTGAAGCCAGCTTATCCTTAGCACAATCACGTTGTATTAGTTGCCTGTTGTGAAGCCAGCTTATCCTTAGCACAATCACGTTGTATTAGTTGCCTGTTCTGAAGCCAGCTTATCCTTAGCACAATCACGTTGCATTAGTTGCCTGTTGTGAAGCCAGCTTATTCTTAGCACAATCACGTTGTATTAGTTGCCTGTTGTGAAGCCAGCTTATCCTGAGCACAATCACGTTGTATTATTTGCCTGTTGTGAAGCCAGCTTATCCTTAGCACAATCACGTTGTATTAGTTGCCTGTTGTGAAGCCAGCTTATCCTTTGCACAGTCACGTTGTATTAGTTGCCTGATGTGAAGCCAGCTTATCCTTAGCACAATCACGTTGTATTAGTTGCCTGATGTGAAGCCAGCTTATCCTTAGTACAATCACGTTGTATTAGTTGCATGATGCGAAGCCAGCTTATCCTTAGCACAATCACTTTGTATTAGTTGCCTGTTGTAGAGCCCGCTTATCCTTAGCATAATCACGTTGTATTAGTTGCCTGATGTGAAGCCAGCTTATCCTTAGCACAATCACGTTGTATTAGTTGCCTGTTGTGAAGCCAGCTTATCCTTAGCACAATCACGTTGTATTAGTTGCCTGTTGTGAAGCCAGCTTATCCTTAGCTCAATCACGTTTCATTAGTTGCCTGATGTGAAGCCAGCTTATCCTTAGCACAATCAAATAGTATTAGTTGCCTGTTGTGATGTCAGCTTATCCTTGGCACAATCACGTTGTATTAGTTGCCTGTTGTGAAGCCAGCTTATCCTTAGCACAATCACGTTGTATTAGTTGCCTGATGTGAAGCCAGATTACCCTTAGCACTATCACGTTGTATTAGTTGCAAGATGTGAAGCCAGCTTATCCTTAGGACAATCACGTTGTATTTGTTGCCTGTTGTGAAGCCAGCTTATCCTTAGCACAATCACGTTGTATTAGATGCCTGATGTGAAGCCAGCTTATCCTTAGCACAATCACGTTGTATTAGTTGCCGGATGTGAAGCCACCTTATCCTTAGAACAATCACGTTGTATTAGTTGCTTGTTGTGAAGCCAGCTTATCCTTAGCACAATCACGTTGTATTAGTTGCCTGTTGTGAAGCCAGCTTATCCTTAGCACAATCACGTTGTATTAGTTGCCTGTTGTGAAGCCAGCTTATCCTTAGCACAATCACGTTGCATTAGTTGCCTGTTGTGAAGCCAGCTTATTCTTAGCACAATCGCGTTGTATTAGTTGCCTGTTGTGAAGCCAGCTTATCCTGAGCACAATCACGTTGTATTATTTGCCTGTTGTGAAGCCAGCTTATCCTTAGCACAATCACGTTGTATTAGTTGCCTGTAGTGAAGCCAGCTTATCCTTTGCACAGTCACGTTGTATTAGTTGCCTGATGTGAAGCCAGCTTATCCTTAGCACAATCACGTTGTATTAGTTGCCTGATGTGAAGCCAGCTTATCCTTAGCACAATCACGTTGTATTAGTTGCATGATGCGAAGCCAGCTTATCCTTAGCACAATCACTTTGTATTAGTTGCCTGTTGTAGAGCCCGCTTATCTTTAGCACAATCACGTTGTATTAGTTGCCTGATGTGAAGCCAGCTTATCCTTAGCACAATCACGTTGTATTAGTTGCCTGTTGTGAAGCCAGCTTATCCTTAGCACAATCACGTTGTATTAGTTGCCTGTTGTGAAGCCAGCTTATCCTTAGCACAATCACGTTGCATTTGTTGCCTGATGTGAAGCCAGCTTATCCTTAGCACAATCAAATAGTATTAGTTGCCTGTTGTGAAGTCAGCTTATCCTATGCACAATCACGTTGTATTAGTTGCCTGTTGTGAAGCCAGCTTATCCTTAGCACAATCACGTTGTATTAGTTGCCTGATGTGAAGCCAGCTTACCCTTAGCACTATCACGTTGTATTAGTTGCAAGATGTGAAGCCAGCTTATCATTAGGACAATCACGTTGTATTAGTTGCCTGTTGTGAAGCCAGCTTATCCTTAGCACAATCACGTTGTATTAGATGCCTGATGTGAAGCCAGCTTATCCTTAGCACAATCACGTTGCATTAGTTGCCTGTTGTGAAGCCAGCTTATCCTTAGCACAATCACATAGTATTAGTTGCCTGTTGTGAAGCCAGCTTATCCTGAGCACAATCACGTTGTATTATTTGCCTGTTGTGAAGCCAGCTTATCCTTAGCACAATCATGTTGTATTAGTTGCCTGTTGTGAAGCCATCTTATCCATATTACAATCACGTTCTTTTAGATGCCTGTTGTGAAGCTAGCTTATACTTAGCACAATCACGTTGTATTAGTTGCCTGTTGTGTAGCCAGCTTATCCTTAGCTCAATCACGTTGTATTAGTTGCCTGATGTGAAGCCAGCTTATCCTTAGCACAATCACGTTGTATTAGTTGCCTGATGTGAAGCCAGCTTATCCTTAGCACAATCACGTTGTATTAGTTGTCTGTTGTGAAGCCAGTTTATCCTTAGCCCAATCACGTTGTATTAGTTGCTTGTTGTGAAGCCAGCTTATCCTTAGCACAATCACGTTGCATTAGTTGCCTGTTGTGAAGCCAGCTTATCCTTTGCACAATCACGTTGTATTAGTTGCCTGATGTGAAGTCAGTTTATGCTTAGCATAATCACGTTGTATTAGTTGCCTGATGCTAAGCCAGCTTATCCTGAGCACAATCACGTTGTATTAGTTGCCTGTTGTGAAGCCAGCTTATCCTTAACACAATCACGTTGTATTAGGTGCCTGATGTGCAGCCAGCTTATCCTTAGCACAATCACCTTGTATCAGTTGTCTGTTGTGAAGCCAGCTTATCCTTAACACAATCACGTTGCATTAGTTGCCTGATGTGAAGCCAGCTTATCCTTAACACAATCACGTTGTGTCAGTTGCTTGTTGTGAAGCCAGCTTATCCTTAGCACAATCACGTTGTATTAGTTGCCTGATGTGAAGCCAGCTTATCCTTAGTACAATCACGTTGTATTAGTTACCTGTTGTGAAGCCAGCTTATCCTTAGCACAATCACGTTGTATTAATAGCCTGCTGTGAAGCCAGTTTATCCTTAACACCATCACGTTGTATTAGTTACCTGTTGTGAAGCCAGCTTATCCTTAGCACAATCACCTTTTATTAGACGCCTGATGTGAAGCCAGTTTATCTTTAGCACAATCACGTTGTATTAGTTGCCTGTTGTGAAGCCAACTTATCCTTAGCACAATCACGTTGTATTAGTTGCCTGATGTGAAGCCAGCTTATCCTTAGCACAATCACTTTGTATTAGTTGCCTGATGTGAAGCCAACTTATCCTTAGCACAATCACGTTGTATTAGTTGCCTGTTGTGAAGCCAGCCTATCCTTAGCACAATCACGTTGTATTAGTTGCCTGATGTGAAGCCAGCTTATCCTTAGTACAATCACGTTGTATTAGTTGCCTGATGTGAAGCCAGCTTATCCTTAGCACAATCACGTTGTATTAGTTGCCTGTTGTGAAGCCAGCTTATCCTTAGCACAATCACGTTGTATTAGTTGCCTGTTGTGAAGCCAGCTTATCCTTAGCACAATCTCGTTGCATTTGTTGCCTGATGTGAAGCCAGCTTATCCTTAGCACAATCAAATAGTATTAGTTGCCTGTTGTGAAGTCAGCTTATCCTTGGCACAATCACGTTGTATTAGTTGCCTGATGTGAAGCCAGCTTACCCTTAGCACTATCACGTTGTATTAGTTGCAAGATGTGAAGCCAGCTTATCCTTAGGACAATCACGTTGTATTAGTTGCCTGTTGTGAAGCCAGCTTATCCTTAGCACAATCACGTTGTATTAGATGCCTGTTGTGAAGCCAGCTTATCCTTAGCACAATCACGTTGTATTAGTTGCCTGTTGTGAAGCCAGCTTATCCTTAGCACAATCACGTTGCATTAGTTGCCTGTTGTGAAACCAGCTTATTCTTAGCACAATCGCGTTGTATTAGTTGCCTGTTGTGAAGCCAGCTTATCCTGAGTACAATCACGTTGTATTATTTGCCTGTTGTGAAGCCTGCTTATCCTTAGCACAATCACGTTGTATTAGTTGCCTGTTGTGAAGCCAGCTTATCCTTTGCACAGTCACGTTGTATTAGTTGCCTGATGTGAAGCCAGCTTATCCTTAGCACAATCACGTTGTATTAGTTGCCTGATGTGAAGCCAGCTTATCCTTAGCACAATCACGTTGTATTAGTTGCATGATGCGAAGCCAGCTTATCCTTAGCACAATCACTTTGTATTAGTTGCCTGTTGTAGAGCCCGCTTATCCTTAGCACAATCACGTTGTATTAGTTGCCTGATGTGAAGCCAGCTTATCCTTAGCACAATCACGTTGTATTAGTTGCCTGTTGTGAAGCCAGCTTATCCTTAGCACAATCACGTTGTATTTGTTGCCTGTTGTGAAGCCAGCTTATCCTTAGCACAATCACGTTGCATTTGTTGCCTGATGTGAAGCCAGCTTATCCTTAGCACAATCAAATAGTATTAGTTGCCTGTTGTGAAGTCAGCTTATCCTTGGCACAATCACGTTGTATTAGTTGCCTGTTGTGAAGCCAGCTTATCCTTAGCACAATCACGTTGTATTAGTTGCCTGATGTGAAGCCAGCTTACCCTTAGCACTATCACGTTGTATTAGTTGCAAGATGTGAAGCCAGCTTATCCTTAGGACAATCACGTTGTATTAGTTGCCTGTTGTGAAGCCAGCTTATCCTTAGCACAATCACGTTGTATTAGATGCCTGATGTGAAGCCAGCTTATCCTTAGCACAATCACGTTGCATTAGTTGCCTGTTGTGAAGCCAGCTTATCCTTAGCACAATCACGTTGTATTAGTTGCCTGATTTGAAGCCAGCTTATCCTTAGCACAATCACGTTGTATTAGTTCCCTGATGAGAAGCCAGCTTATCCTTAGCACAATGACGTTGTATTAGTTGCCTGATGTGAAGCCAGCTTACCCTTAGCACAATCACGTTTTATTAGTTGCCTGATGTGAAGCCAGCTTATCCTTAGCACAATCACGTTGTATTAGTTGCCTGATGTGAAGCCAGCTTATCAGCACAATCACGTTGTATTAGTTGCCTGTTGTGAAGCCAGCTTATCCTTAGCTCAATCACGTTGTATTAGTTGCCTGTTGTGAAGCACGCTTATCCTTAACACAATCACTTTGTATTAGTTGTCTGATGTGAAGCCAGCTTATCCTTATGACAATCACGTTGTATTAGTTACCCGTTGTGAAGCACGCTTATCCTTAGCACAATCACGTTGTATTAGTTGCCTGATGTGAAGCCAGCTTATCCTTAGCATGATCACGTTGCATTAGTTGCCTGTTGTGAAGCCAGCTTTTCCTTAGCACAATCTCGTTGTATTAGTTGCCTGATGTGAAGCCAACTTATCCTTACCACAATCACGTTGTGTTAGTTGCCTGTTGTGAAGCCAGCTTATCCTTAGCACAATCACGTTGTATTAGTTGCCTGTTGTGAAGCCAGCTTATCCTTAGCACAATCACGTTGCATTAGTTGCCTGTTGTGAAGCCAGCTTATTCTTTGCACAATCACGTTGTATTAGTTGCCTGTTGTGAAGGCAGCTTATCCTGAGCACAATCACATTGTATTATTTGCCTGTTGTGAAGCCAGCTTATCCTTAGCACAATCACGTTGTATTAGTTGCCTGTTGTGAAGCCAGCTTATCCTTAGCACAATCACGTTGTTTTAGATGCCTGTTGTGATGCCAGCTTATACTTAGGACAATCACGTTGTATTAGTTGCCTGATGTGAAGCCAGCTTATCCTTAGCACAATCACGTTGTATTAGTTGCCTGTTGTGAAGCCAGCTTATCCTTAGCACAATCACGTTGTTTTAGATGCCTGTTGTGAAGCCAGCTTATACTTAGCAAAATCACGTTGTATTAGTTGCCTGTTGTGAAGCCAGCTTATCCTTAGCACACTCACGTTGTATTAGTTGCCTGTTGTAAAGCCAGCTTATCCTTAGCACAATCACGTTGTATTAGTTGCCGGATGTGAAGCCATCTTATCCTTAGCACAATCACGTTGTATTAGTTGCCTGTTGTGAAGCCAGCTAATTCTTAGCACAATCACGTTGTATTAGTTGCCTGTTGTGAAGCCAGCTTATCCTGAGCACAATCACGTTGTATTATTTGCCTGTTGTGAAGCCAGCTTATCCTTAGCACAATCACGTTGTATTAGTTGCCTGTTGTGAAGCCAGCTTATCCTTAGCACAATCACGTTGTATTATTTGCCTGTTGTGAAGCCAGCTTATCCTTAGCACAATCACGTTGTATTAGTTGCCTGTTGTGAAGCCAGCTTATCCTTTGCACAGTCACGTTGTATTAGTTGCCTGATGTGAAGCCAGCTTATCCTTAGCACAATCACGTTGTATTAGTTGCCTGATGTGAAGCCAGCTTATCCTTAGCACAATCACGTTGTATTAGTTGCATGATACGAAGCCAGCTTATCCTTAGCACAATCACTTTGTATTAGTTGCCTGTTGTAGAGCCCACTTATCCTTAGCATAATCACGTTGTATTAGTTGCCTGATGTGAAGCCAGCTTATCCTTAGCACAATCACGTTGTATTAGTTGCCTGTTGTGAAGCCAGCTTATCCTTAGCACAATCACGTTGTATTAGTTGCCTGTTGTGAAGCCAGCTTATCCTTAGCACAATCACGTTGCATTAGTTGCCTGATGTGAAGCCAGCTTATATTTAGCACAATCAAATAGTATTAGCTGCCTGTTGTGAAGTCAGCTTATCCTTGGCACAATCACGTTGTATTAGTTGCCTGTTGTGAAGCCAGCTTATCCTTAGCACAATCACGTTGTATTAGTTGCCTGATATGAAGCCAGCTTATCCTTAGTACAATCACGTTGTATTAGTTACCTGTTGTGAAGCCAGCTTATCCTTAGCACAATCACGTTGTATTAATAGCCTGCTGTGAAGCCAGTTTATCCTTAACACCATCACGTTGTATTAGTTACCTGTTGTGAAGCCAGCTTATCCTTAGCACAATCACCTTTTATTAGTTGCCTGATGTGAAGCCAGTTTATCTTTAGCACAATCACGTTGTATTAGTTGCCTGTTGTGAAGCCAACTTATCCTTAGCACAATCACGTTGTATTAGTTGCCTGATGTGAAGCCAGCTTATCCTTAGCACAATCACTTTGTATTAGTTGCCTGTTGTGAAGTCAGCTTATCCTTGGCACAATCACGTTGTATTAGTTGCCTGTTGTGAAGCCAACTTATCCTTAGCACAATCACGTTGTATTAGTTGCCTGATGTGAAGCCAGCTTACCCTTAGCACTATCACGTTGTATTAGTTGCAAGATGTGAAGCCAGCTTATCCTTAGGACAATCACGTTGTATTAGTTGCCTGTTCTGAAGCCAGCTTATCCTTAGCACAATCACGTTGTATTAGATGCCTGATGTGAAGGCAGCTTATCCTTAGCACAATCACGTTTTATTAGTTGCCGGATGTGAAGCCACCTTATCCTTAGAACAATCACGTTGTATTAGTTGCTTGTTGTGAAGCCAGCTTATCCTTAGCACAATCACGTTGTATTAGTTGCCTGTTGTGAAGCCAGCTTATCCTTAGCACAATCACGTTGTATTAGTTGCCTGTTGTGAAGCCAGCTTATCCTTAGCACAATCACGTTGCATTAGTTGCCTGTTGTGAAACCAGCTTATTCTTAGCACAATCGCGTTGTATTAGTTGCCTGTTGTGAAGCCAGCTTATCCTGAGTACAATCACGTTGTATTATTTGCCTGTTGTGAAGCCTGCTTATCCTTAGCACAATCACGTTGTATTAGTTGCCTGTTGTGAAGCCAGCTTATCCTTTGCACAGTCACGTTGTATTAGTTGCCTGATGTGAAGCCAGCTTATCCTTAGCACAATCACGTTGTATTAGTTGCCTGATGTGAAGCCAGCTTATCCTTAGCACAATCACGTTGTATTAGTTGCATGATGCGAAGCCAGCTTATCCTTAGCACAATCACTTTGTATTAGTTGCCTGTTGTAAAGCCCGCTTATCCTTAGCACAATCACGTTGTATTAGTTGCCTGATGTGAAGCCAGCTTATCCTTAGCACAATCACGTTGTATTAGTTGCCTGTTGTGAAGCCAGCTTATCCTTAGCACAATCACGTTGTATTTGTTGCCTGTTGTGAAGCCAGCTTATCCTTAGCACAATCACGTTGCATTTGTTGCCTGATGTGAAGCCAGCTTATCCTTAGCACAATCAAATAGTATTAGTTGCCTGTTGTGAAGTCAGCTTATCCTTGGCACAATCACGTTGTATTAGTTGCCTGTTGTGAAGCCAGCTTATCCTTAGCACAATCACGTTGTATTAGTTGCCTGATGTGAAGCCAGCTTACCCTTAGCACTATCACGTTGTATTAGTTGCAAGATGTGAAGCCAGCTTATCCTTAGGACAATCACGTTGTATTAGTTGCCTGTTGTGAAGCCAGCTTATCCTTAGCACAATCACGTTGTATTAGATGCCTGATGTGAAGCCAGCTTATCCTTAGCACAATCACGTTGCATTAGTTGCCTGTTGTGAAGCCAGCTTATCCTTAGCACAATCACATAGTATTAGTTGCCTGTTGTGAATCCAGCTTATCCTGAGCACAATCACGTTGTATTATTTGCCTGTTGTGAAGCCAGCTTATCCTTAGCACAATCATGTTGTATTAGTTGCCTGTTGTGAAGCCATCTTATCCTTATTACAATCACGTTCTTTTAGATGCCTGTTGTGAAGCTAGCTTATACTTAGCACAATCACGTTGTATTAGTTGCCTGTTGTGAAGCCAGCTTATCCTTAACACAATCACGTTGTATTAGGTGCCTGATGTGCAGCCAGCTTATCCTTAGCACAATCACCTTGTATCAGTTGTCTGTTGTGAAGCTAGCTTATCCTTAACACAATCACGTTGTATTAGTTGCCTGATGTGAAGCCAGCTTATCCTTAACACAATCACGTTGTGTCAGTTGCTTGTTGTGAAGCCAGCTTATCCTTAGCACAATCACGTTGTATTAGTTGCCTGATGTGTAGCCAGCTTATCCTTAGTACAATCACGTTGTATTAGTTACCTGTTGTGAAGCCAGCTTATCCTTAGCACAATCACGTTGTATTAATAGCCTGCTGTGAAGCCAGTTTATCCTTAACACCATCACGTTGTATTAGTTACCTGTTGTGAAGCCAGCTTATCCTTAGCACAATCACCTTTTATTAGTTGCCTGATGTGAAGCCAGTTTATCTTTAGCACAATCACGTTGTATTAGTTGCCTGTTGTGAAGCCAACTTATCCTTAGCACAATCACGTTGTATTAGTTGCCTGATGTGAAGCCAGCTTATCCTTAGCACAATCACTTTGTATTAGTTGCCTGATGTGAAGCCAGCCTATCCTTAGCACAATCACGTTGTATTAGTTGCCTGTTGTGAAGCCAGCCTATCCTTAGCACAATCACGTTGTATTAGTTGCCTGATGTGAAGCCAGCTTATCCTTAGTACAATCACGTTGTATTAGTTGCCTGATGTGAAGCCAGCTTATCCTTAGCACAATCACGTTGTATTAGTTGCCTGTTGTGAAGCCAGCTTATCCTTAGCACAATCACGTTGTATTAGTTGCCTGTTGTGAAGCCAGCTTATCCTTAGCAAAATCACGTTGCATTTGTTGCCTGATGTGAAGCCAGCTTATCCTTAGCACAATCAAATAGTATTAGTTGCCTGTTGTGAAGTCAGCTTATCCTTGGCACAATCACGTTGTATTAGTTGCCTGTTGTGAAGCCAGCTTATCCTTAGCACAATCACGTTGTATTAGTTGCCTGATGTGAAGCCAGCTTACCCTTAGCACTATCACGGTGTATTAGTTGCAAGATGTGAAGCCAGCTTATCCTTAGGACAATCACGTTGTATTAGTTGCCTGTTGTGAAGCCAGCTTATCCTTAGCACAATCACGTTGTATTAGATGCCTGATGTGAAGCCAGCTTATCCTTAGCACAATCACGTTGTATTAGTTGTCGGATGTGAAGCCACCTTATCCTTAGAACAATCACGTTGTATTAGTTGCTTGTTGTGAAGCCAGCTTATCCTTAGCACAATCACGTTGCATTAGTTGCCTGTTGTGAAGCCAGCTTATCCTTAGCACAATCACGTTGCATTAGTTGCCAGTTGTGAAGCCAGCTTATCCTTAGCACAATCACAAAGTATTAGTTGCCTGTTGTGAAGCCAGCTTATCCTGAGCACAATCACGTTGTATTATTTGCCTGTTGTGAAGCCAGCTTATCCTTAGCACAATCATGTTGTATTAGTTGCCTGTTGTGAAGCCGTCTTATCCTTATTACAATCACTTTGTTTTAGATGCCTGTTGTGAAGCCAGCTTATACTTAGCACAATCACGTTGTATTAGTTGCCTGTTGTGAAGCCAGCTTATCCTTAGCTCAATCACGTTGTATTAGTTGCCTGATGTGAAGCCAGCTTATACTTAGCACAATAACGTTGTATTAGTTGCCCGATGTGAAGCCAGCTTATCCTTAGCACAATCACGTTGTATTAGTTGCCTGATGTGAAGTCAGTTTATGCTTAGCATAATCACGTTGTATTAGTTGCCTGATGCTATGCCAGCTTATCCTAAGCACAATCACGTTGTGTTAGTTGCCTGTTGTGAAGCCAGCTTATCCTTAACACAATCACGTTGTATTAGGTGCCTGATGTGCAGCCAGCTTATCCTTAGCACAATCACGTTGTATCAGTTGTCTGTTGTGAAGCCAGCTTATCCTTAACATAATCACGTTGTATTAGTTGCCTGATGTGAAGCCAGCTTATCCTTAACACAATCACGTTGTATTAGTTGCCTGATGGGAAGCCAGCTTATCCTTAGCACAATCACGTTGTATTAGTTGCCTGTTGTGAAGCCAGCTTATCCTTAGCACAATCACGTTGCATTAGTTGCCTGTTGTGAAGCCAGCTTATTCTTTGCACAATCACGTTGTATTAGTTGCCTGTTGTGAAGGCAGCTTATCCTGAGCACAATCACGTTGTATTATTTGCCTGTTGTGAAGCCAGCTTATCCTTAGCACAATCACGTTGTATTAGTTGCCTGTTGTGAAGCCAGCTTATCCTTAGCACAATCACGTTGTTTTAGATGCCTGTTGTGATGCCAGCTTATACTTAGGACAATCACGTTGTATTAGTTGCCTGATGTGAAGCCAGCTTATCCTTAGCACAATCACGTTGTATTAGTTGCCTGTTGTGAAGCCAGCTTATCCTTAGCACAATCACGTTGTTTTAGATGCCTGTTGTGAAGCCAGCTTATACTTAGCAAAATCACGTTGTATTAGTTGCCTGTTGTGAAGCCAGCTTATCCCTAGCACACTCACGTTGTATTAGTTGCCTGTTGTAAAGTCAGCTTATCCTTAGCACAATCACGTTGTATTAGTTGCCGGATGTGAAGCCATCTTATCCTTAGCACAATCACGTTGTATTAGTTGCCTGTTGTGAAGCCAGCTAATTCTTAGCACAATCACGTTGTATTAGTTGCCTGTTGTGAAGCCAGCTTATCCTGAGCACAATCACGTTGTATTAGTTGCCTGATGTGAAGCCAGCTTATCCTTAGCACAATCACGTTGTATTATTTGCCTGTTGTGAAGCCAGCTTATCCTTAGCACAATCACGTTGTATTAGTTGCCTGTTGTGAAGCCAGCTTATCCTTAGCACAATCACGTTGTTTTAGATGCCTGTTGTGATGCCAGCTTATACTTAGGACAATCACGTTGTATTAGTTGCCTGATGTGAAGCCAGCTTATCCTTAGCACAATCACGTTGTATTAGTTGCCTGTTGTGAAGCCAGCTTATCCTTAGCACAATCACGTTGTTTTAGATGCCTGTTGTGAAGCCAGCTTATACTTAGCAAAATCACGTTGTATTAGTTGCCTGTTGTGAAGCCAGCTTATCCTTAGCACACTCACGTTGTATTAGTTGCCTGTTGTAAAGCCAGCTTATCCTTAGCACAATCACGTTGTATTAGTTGCCGGATGTGAAGCCATCTTATCCTTAGCACAATCACGTTGTATTAGTTGCCTGTTGTGAAGCCAGCTTATTCTTAGCACAATCACGTTGTATTAGTTGCCTGTTGTGAAGCCAGCTTATCCTGAGCACAATCACGTTGTATTATTTGCCTGTTGTGAAGCCAGCTTATCCTTAGCACAATCACGTTGTATTAGTTGCCTGTTGTGAAGCCAGCTTATCCTTAGCACAATCACGTTGTATTAGTTGCCTGTTGTGAAGCCAGCTTATCCTTAGCACAATCACGTTGCATTAGTTGCCTGTTGTGAAGCCAGCTTATTCTTAGCACAATCACGTTGTATTAGTTGCCTGTTGTGAAGCCAGCTTATCCTGAGCACAATCACGTTGTATTATTTGCCTGTTGTGAAGCCAGCTTATCCTTAGCACAATCACGTTGTATTAGTTGCCTGTTGTGAAGCCAGCTTATCCTTTGCACAGTCACGTTGTATTAGTTGCCTGATGTGAAGCCAGCTTATCCTTAGCACAATCACGTTGTATTAGTTGCCTGATGTGAAGCCAGCTTATCCTTAGTACAATCACGTTGTATTAGTTGCATGATGCGAAGCCAGCTTATCCTTAGCACAATCACTTTGTATTAGTTGCCTGTTGTAGAGCCCGCTTATCCTTAGCATAATCACGTTGTATTAGTTGCCTGATGTGAAGCCAGCTTATCCTTAGCACAATCACGTTGTATTAGTTGCCTGTTGTGAAGCCAGCTTATCCTTAGCACAATCACGTTGTATTAGTTGCCTGTTGTGAAGCCAGCTTATCCTTAGCTCAATCACGTTTCATTAGTTGCCTGATGTGAAGCCAGCTTATCCTTAGCACAATCAAATAGTATTAGTTGCCTGTTGTGATGTCAGCTTATCCTTGGCACAATCACGTTGTATTAGTTGCCTGTTGTGAAGCCAGCTTATCCTTAGCACAATCACGTTGTATTAGTTGCCTGATGTGAAGCCAGATTACCCTTAGCACTATCACGTTGTATTAGTTGCAAGATGTGAAGCCAGCTTATCCTTAGGACAATCACGTTGTATTTGTTGCCTGTTGTGAAGCCAGCTTATCCTTAGCACAATCACGTTGTATTAGATGCCTGATGTGAAGCCAGCTTATCCTTAGCACAATCACGTTGTATTAGTTGCCGGATGTGAAGCCACCTTATCCTTAGAACAATCACGTTGTATTAGTTGCTTGTTGTGAAGCCAGCTTATCCTTAGCACAATCACGTTGTATTAGTTGCCTGTTGTGAAGCCAGCTTATCCTTAGCACAATCACGTTGTATTAGTTGCCTGTTGTGAAGCCAGCTTATCCTTAGCACAATCACGTTGCATTAGTTGCCTGTTGTGAAGCCAGCTTATTCTTAGCACAATCGCGTTGTATTAGTTGCCTGTTGTGAAGCCAGCTTATCCTGAGCACAATCACGTTGTATTATTTGCCTGTTGTGAAGCCAGCTTATCCTTAGCACAATCACGTTGTATTAGTTGCCTGTAGTGAAGCCAGCTTATCCTTTGCACAGTCACGTTGTATTAGTTGCCTGATGTGAAGCCAGCTTATCCTTAGCACAATCACGTTGTATTAGTTGCCTGATGTGAAGCCAGCTTATCCTTAGCACAATCACGTTGTATTAGTTGCATGATGCGAAGCCAGCTTATCCTTAGCACAATCACTTTGTATTAGTTGCCTGTTGTAGAGCCCGCTTATCTTTAGCACAATCACGTTGTATTAGTTGCCTGATGTGAAGCCAGCTTATCCTTAGCACAATCACGTTGTATTAGTTGCCTGTTGTGAAGCCAGCTTATCCTTAGCACAATCACGTTGTATTAGTTGCCTGTTGTGAAGCCAGCTTATCCTTAGCACAATCACGTTGCATTTGTTGCCTGATGTGAAGCCAGCTTATCCTTAGCACAATCAAATAGTATTAGTTGCCTGTTGTGAAGTCAGCTTATCCTATGCACAATCACGTTGTATTAGTTGCCTGTTGTGAAGCCAGCTTATCCTTAGCACAATCACGTTGTATTAGTTGCCTGATGTGAAGCCAGCTTACCCTTAGCACTATCACGTTGTATTAGTTGCAAGATGTGAAGCCAGCTTATCATTAGGACAATCACGTTGTATTAGTTGCCTGTTGTGAAGCCAGCTTATCCTTAGCACAATCACGTTGTATTAGATGCCTGATGTGAAGCCAGCTTATCCTTAGCACAATCACGTTGCATTAGTTGCCTGTTGTGAAGCCAGCTTATCCTTAGCACAATCACATAGTATTAGTTGCCTGTTGTGATGCCAGCTTATCCTGAGCACAATCACGTTGTATTATTTGCCTGTTGTGAAGCCAGCTTATCCTTAGCACAATCATGTTGTATTAGTTGCCTGTTGTGAAGCCATCTTATCCATATTACAATCACGTTCTTTTAGATGCCTGTTGTGAAGCTAGATTATACTTAGCACAATCACGTTGTATTAGTTGCCTGTTGTGTAGCCAGCTTATCCTTAGCTCAATCACGTTGTATTAGTTGCCTGATGTGAAGCCAGCTTATCCTTAGCACAATCACGTTGTATTAGTTGCCTGATGTGAAGCCAGCTTATCCTTAGCACAATCACGTTGTATTAGTTGTCTGTTGTGAAGCCAGTTTATCCTTAGCCCAATCACGTTGTATTAGTTGCTTGTTGTGAAGCCAGCTTATCCTTAGCACAATCACGTTGCATTAGTTGCCTGTTGTGAAGCCAGCTTATCCTTTGCACAATCACGTTGTATTAGTTGCCTGATGTGAAGTCAGTTTATGCTTAGCATAATCACGTTGTATTAGTTGCCTGATGCTAAGCCAGCTTATCCTGAGCACAATCACGTTGTATTAGTTGCCTGTTGTGAAGCCAGCTTATCCTTAACACAATCACGTTGTATTAGGTGCCTGATGTGCAGCCAGCTTATCCTTAGCACAATCACCTTGTATCAGTTGTCTGTTGTGAAGCCAGCTTATCCTTAACACAATCACGTTGTATTAGTTGCCTGATGTGAAGCCAGCTTATCCTTAACACAATCACGTTGTGTCAGTTGCTTGTTGTGAAGCCAGCTTATCCTTAGCACAATCACGTTGTATTAGTTGCCTGATGTGAAGCCAGCTTATCCTTAGTACAATCACGTTGTATTAGTTACCTGTTGTGAAGCCAGCTTATCCTTAGCACAATCACGTTGTATTAATAGCCTGCTGTGAAGCCAGTTTATCCTTAACACCATCACGTTGTATTAGTTACCTGTTGTGAAGCCAGCTTATCCTTAGCACAATCACCTTTTATTAGACGCCTGATGTGAAGCCAGTTTATCTTTAGCACAATCACGTTGTATTAGTTGCCTGTTGTGAAGCCAACTTATCCTTAGCACAATCACGTTGTATTAGTTGCCTGATGTGAAGCCAGCTTATCCTTAGCACAATCACTTTGTATTAGTTGCCTGATGTGAAGCCAGCTTATCCTTAGCACAATCACGTTGTATTAGTTGCCTGTTGTGAAGCCAGCCTATCCTTAGCACAATCACGTTGTATTAGTTGCCTGATGTGAAGCCAGCTTATCCTTAGTACAATCACGTTGTATTAGTTGCCTGATGTGAAGCCAGCTTATCCTTAGCACAATCACGTTGTATTAGTTGCCTGTTGTGAAGCCAGCTTATCCTTAGCACAATCACGTTGTATTAGTTGCCTGTTGTGAAGCCAGCTTATCCTTAGCACAATCTCGTTGCATTTGTTGCCTGATGTGAAGCCAGCTTATCCTTAGCACAATCAAATAGTATTAGTTGCCTGTTGTGAAGTCAGCTTATCCTTGGCACAATCACGTTGTATTAGTTGCCTGTTGTGAAGCCAGCTTATCCTTAGCACAATCACGTTGTATTAGTTGCCTGATGTGAAGCCAGCTTACCCTTAGCACTATCACGTTGTATTAGTTGCAAGATGTGAAGCCAGCTTATCCTTAGGACAATCACGTTGTATTAGTTGCCTGTTGTGAAGCCAGCTTATCCTTAGCACAATCACGTTGTATTAGATGCCTGATGTGAAGCCAGCTTATCCTTAGCACAATCACGTTGTATTAGTTGCCGGATGTGAAGCCACCTTATCCTTAGAACAATCACGTTGTATTAGTTGCTTGTTGTGAAGCCAGCTTATCCTTAGCACAATCACGTTGCATTAGTTGCCTGTTGTGAAGCCAGCTTATCCTTAGCACAATCACGTTGCATTAGTTGCCTGTTGTGAAGCCAGCTTATCCTTAGCACAATCACAAAGTATTAGTTGCCTGTTGTGAAGCCAGCTTATCCTGAGCACAATCACGTTGTATTATTTGCCTGTTGTGAAGCCAGCTTATCCTTAGCACAATCATGTTGTATTAGTTGCCTGTTGTGAAGCCATCTTATCCTTATTACAATCACGTTGTTTTAGATGCCTGTTGTGAAGCCAGCTTATACTTAGCACAATCACGTTGTATTAGTTGCCTGTTGTGAAGCCAGCTTATCCTTAGCTCAATCACGTTGTATTAGTTGCCTGATGTGAAGCCAGCTTATACTTAGCACAATAACGTTGTATTAGTTGCCCGATGTGAAGCCAGCTTATCCTTAGCACAATCACGTTGTATTAGTTGCCTGATGTGAAGTCAGTTTATGCTTAGCATAATCACGTTGTACTAGTTGCCTGATGCTAAGCCAGCTTATCCTGAGCACAATCACGTTGTGTTAGTTGCCTGTTGTGAAGCCAGCTTATCCTTAACACAATCACGTTGTATTAGGTGCCTGATGTGCAGCCAGCTTATCCTTAGCACACTCACGTTGTATTAATAGCCTGCTGTGAAGCCAGTTTATCCTTAACATCATCACGTTGTATTAGTTACCTGTTATGAATCCAGCTTATCCTTAGCACATTCACCTTTTATTAGTTGCCTGATGTGAAGCCAGTTTATCTTTAGCACAATCACGTTGTATTAGTTGCCTGTTGTGAAGCCAACTTATCCTTAGCACAATCACGTTGTATTAGTTGCCTGATGTGAAGCCAGCTTATCCTTAGCACAATCACTTTGTATTAGTTGCCTGATGTGAAGCCAGCTTATCCTTAGCTTAATCACGTTGTATTAGTTGCCTGTTGTGAAGCCAGCCTATCCTTAGCACAATCAGTTGTATTAGTTGCCTGATGTGAAGCCAGCTTATCCTTAGTACAATCACGTTGTATTAGTTGCCTTTTGTGAAGCCAGCTTATCCTTAGCACAATCACGTTGTATTAGTTGCCTGATTTGAAGCCAGCTTATCCTTAGCACAATCACGTTGTATTAGTTCCCTGATGAGAAGCCAGCTTATCCTTAGCACAATGACGTTGTATTAGTTGCCTGATGTGAAGCCAGCTTACCCTTAGCACAATCACGTTTTATTAGTTGCCTGATGTGAAGCCAGCTTATCCTTAGCACAATCACGTTGTATTAGTTGCCTGATGTGAAGCCAGCTTATCAGCACAATCACGTTGTATTAGTTGCCTGTTGTGAAGCCAGCTTATCCTTAGCTCAATCACGTTGTATTAGTTGCCTGTTGTGAAGCACGCTTATCCTTAACACAATCACTTTGTATTAGTTGTCTGATGTGAAGCCAGCTTATCCTTATGACAATCACGTTGTATTAGTTACCTGTTGTGAAGCACGCTTATCCTTAGCACAATCACGTTGTATTAGTTGCCTGATGTGAAGCCAGCTTATCCTTAGCATGATCACGTTGCATTAGTTGCCTGTTGTGAAGCCAGCTTTTCCTTAGCACAATCACGTTGTATTAGTTGCCTGATGTGAAGCCAACTTATCCTTACCACAATCACGTTGTGTTAGTTGCCTGTTGTGAAGCCAGCTTATCCTTAGCACAATCACGTTGTATTAGTTGCCTGTTGTGAAGCCAGCTTATCCTTAGCACAATCACGTTGCATTAGTTGCCTGTTGTGAAGCCAGCTTATTCTTTGCACAATCACGTTGTATTAGTTGCCTGTTGTGAAGGCAGCTTATCCTGAGCACAATCACATTGTATTATTTGCCTGTTGTGAAGCCAGCTTATCCTTAGCACAATCACGTTGTATTAGTTGCCTGTTGTGAAGCCAGCTTATCCTTAGCACAATCACGTTGTTTTAGATGCCTGTTGTGATGCCAGCTTATACTTAGGACAATCACGTTGTATTAGTTGCCTGATGTGAAGCCAGCTTATCCTTAGCACAATCACGTTGTATTAGTTGCCTGTTGTGAAGCCAGCTTATCCTTAGCACAATCACGTTGTTTTAGATGCCTGTTGTGAAGCCAGCTTATACTTAGCAAAATCACGTTGTATTAGTTGCCTGTTGTGAGGCCAGCTTATCCTTAGCACACTCACGTTGTATTAGTTGCCTGTTGTAAAGCCAGCTTATCCTTAGCACAATCACGTTGTATTAGTTGCCGGATGTGAAGCCATCTTATCCTTAGCACAATCACGTTGTATTAGTTGCCTGTTGTGAAGCCAGCTAATTCTTAGCACAATCACGTTGTATTAGTTGCCTGTTGTGAAGCCAGCTTATCCTGAGCACAATCACGTTGTATTATTTGCCTGTTGTGAAGCCAGCTTATCCTTAGCACAATCACGTTGTATTAGTTGCCTGTTGTGAAGCCAGCTTACCCTTAGCACAATCACGTTGTATTAGTTGCCTGTTGTGAAGCCAGCTTATCCTTAGCACAATCACGTTGCATTAGTTGCCTGTTGTGAAGCCAGCTTATTCTTAGCACAATCACGTTGTATTAGTTGCCTGTTGTGAAGCCAGCTTATCCTGAGCACAATCACGTTGTATTATTTGCCTGTTGTGAAGCCAGCTTATCCTTAGCACAATCACGTTGTATTAGTTGCCTGTTGTGAAGCCAGCTTATCCTTTGCACAGTCACGTTGTATTAGTTGCCTGATGTGAAGCCAGCTTATCCTTAGCACAATCACGTTGTATTAGTTGCCTGATGTGAAGCCAGCTTATCCTTAGCACAATCACGTTGTATTAGTTGCATGATACGAAGCCAGCTTATCCTTAGCACAATCACTTTGTATTAGTTGCCTGTTGTAGAGCCCGCTTATCCTTAGCATAATCACGTTGTATTAGTTGCCTGATGTGAAGCCAGCTTATCCTTAGCACAATCACGTTGTATTAGTTGCCTGTTGTGAAGCCAGCTTATCCTTAGCACAATCACGTTGTATTAGTTGCCTGTTGTGAAGCCAGCTTATCCTTAGCACAATCACGTTGCATTAGTTGCCTGATGTGAAGCCAGCTTATATTTAGCACAATCAAATAGTATTAGCTGCCTGTTGTGAAGTCAGCTTATCCTTGGCACAATCACGTTGTATTAGTTGCCTGTTGTGAAGCCAGCTTATCCTTAGCACAATCACGTTGTATTAGTTGCCTGATATGAAGCCAGCTTATCCTTAGTACAATCACGTTGTATTAGTTACCTGTTGTGAAGCCAGCTTATCCTTAGCACAATCACGTTGTATTAATAGCCTGCTGTGAAGCCAGTTTATCCTTAACACCATCACGTTGTATTAGTTACCTGTTGTGAAGCCAGCTTACCCTTAGCACAATCACCTTTTATTAGTTGCCTGATGTGAAGCCAGTTTATCTTTAGCACAATCACGTTGTATTAGTTGCCTGTTGTGAAGCCAACTTATCCTTAGCACAATCACGTTGTATTAGTTGCCTGATGTGAAGCCAGCTTATCCTTAGCACAATCACTTTGTATTAGTTGCCTGTTGTGAAGTCAGCTTATCCTTGGCACAATCACGTTGTATTAGTTGCCTGTTGTGAAGCCAACTTATCCTTAGCACAATCACGTTGTATTAGTTGCCTGATGTGAAGCCAGCTTACCCTTAGCACTATCACGTTGTATTAGTTGCAAGATGTGAAGCCAGCTTATCCTTAGGACAATCACGTTGTATTAGTTGCCTGTTGTGAAGCCAGCTTATCCTTAGCACAATCACGTTGTATTAGATGCCTGATGTGAAGGCAGCTTATCCTTAGCACAATCACGTTTTATTAGTTGCCGGATGTGAAGCCACCTTATCCTTAGAACAATCACGTTGTATTAGTTGCTTGTTGTGAAGCCAGCTTATCCTTAGCACAATCACGTTGTATTAGTTGCCTGTTGTGAAGCCAGCTTATCCTTAGCACAATCACGTTGTATTAGTTGCCTGTTGTGAAGCCAGCTTATCCTTAGCACAATCACGTTGCATTAGTTGCCTGTTGTGAAACCAGCTTATTCTTAGCACAATCGCGTTGTATTAGTTGCCTGTTGTGAAGCCAGCTTATCCTGAGTACAATCACGTTGTATTATTTGCCTGTTGTGAAGCCTGCTTATCCTTAGCACAATCACGTTGTATTAGTTGCCTGTTGTGAAGCCAGCTTATCCTTTGCACAGTCACGTTGTATTAGTTGCCTGATGTGAAGCCAGCTTATCCTTAGCACAATCACGTTGTATTAGTTGCCTGATGTGAAGCCAGCTTATCCTTAGCACAATCACGTTGTATTAGTTGCATGATGCGAAGCCAGCTTATCCTTAGCACAATCACTTTGTATTAGTTGCCTGTTGTAGAGCCCGCTTATCCTTAGCACAATCACGTTGTATTAGTTGCCTGATGTGAAGCCAGCTTATCCTTAGCACAATCACGTTGTATTAGTTGCCTGTTGTGAAGCCAGCTTATCCTTAGCACAATCACGTTGTATTTGTTGCCTGTTGTGAAGCCAGCTTATCCTTAGCACAATCACGTTGCATTTGTTGCCTGATGTGAAGCCAGCTTATCCTTAGCACAATCAAATAGTATTAGTTGCCTGTTGTGAAGTCAGCTTATCCTTGGCACAATCACGTTGTATTAGTTGCCTGTTGTGAAGCCAGCTTATCCTTAGCACAATCACGTTGTATTAGTTGCCTGATGTGAAGCCAGCTTACCCTTAGCACTATCACGTTGTATTAGTTGCAAGATGTGAAGCCAGCTTATCCTTAGGACAATCACGTTGTATTAGTTGCCTGTTGTGAAGCCAGCTTATCCTTAGCACAATCACGTTGTATTAGATGCCTGATGTGAAGCCAGCTTATCCTTAGCACAATCACGTTGCATTACTTGCCTGTTGTGAAGCCAGCTTATCCTTAGCACAATCACGTTGTATTAGTTGCCTGATTTGAAGCCAGCTTATCCTTAGCACAATCACGTTGTATTAGTTCCCTGATGAGAAGCCAGCTTATCCTTAGCACAATGACGTTGTATTAGTTGCCTGATGTGAAGCCAGCTTACCCTTAGCACAATCACGTTTTATTAGTTGCCTGATGTGAAGCCAGCTTATCCTTAGCACAATCACGTTGTATTAGTTGCCTGATGTGAAGCCAGCTTATCAGCACAATCACGTTGTATTAGTTGCCTGTTGTGAAGCCAGCTTATCCTTAGCTCAATCACGTTGTATTAGTTGCCTGTTGTGAAGCACGCTTATCCTTAACACAATCACTTTGTATTAGTTGTCTGATGTGAAGCCAGCTTATCCTTATGACAATCACGTTGTATTAGTTACCCGTTGTGAAGCACGCTTTTCCGTAGCACAATCACGTTGTATTAGTTGCCTGATGTGAAGCCAGCTTATCCTTAGCATGATCACGTTGCATTAGTTGCCTGTTGTGAAGCCAGCTTTTCCTTAGCACAATCACGTTGTATTAGTTGCCTGATGTGAAGCCAACTTATCCTTACCACAATCACGTTGTGTTAGTTGCCTGTTGTGAAGCCAGCTTATCCTTAGCACAATCACGTTGTATTAGTTGCCTGTTGTGAAGCCAGCTTATCCTTAGCACAATCACGTTGCATTAGTTGCCTGTTGTGAAGCCAGCTTATTCTTTGCACAATCACGTTGTATTAGTTGCCTGTTGTGAAGGCAGCTTATCCTGAGCACAATCACATTGTATTATTTGCCTGTTGTGAAGCCAGCTTATCCTTAGCACAATCACGTTGTATTAGTTGCCTGTTGTGAAGCCAGCTTATCCTTAGCACAATCACGTTGTTTTAGATGCCTGTTGTGATGCCAGCTTATACTTAGGACAATCACGTTGTATTAGTTGCCTGATGTGAAGCCAGCTTATCCTTAGCACAATCACGTTGTATTAGTTGCCTGTTGTGAAGCCAGCTTATCCTTAGCACAATCACGTTGTTTTAGATGCCTGTTGTGAAGCCAGCTTATACTTAGCAAAATCACGTTGTATTAGTTGCCTGTTGTGAAGCCAGCTTATCCTTAGCACACTCACGTTGTATTAGTTGCCTGTTGTAAAGCCAGCTTATCCTTAGCACAATCACGTTGTATTAGTTGCCGGATGTGAAGCCATCTTATCCTTAGCACAATCACGTTGTATTAGTTGCCTGTTGTGAAGCCAGCTAATTCTTAGCACAATCACGTTGTATTAGTTGCCTGTTGTGAAGCCAGCTTATCCTGAGCACAATCACGTTGTATTATTTGCCTGTTGTGAAGCCAGCTTATCCTTAGCACAATCACGTTGTATTAGTTGCCTGTTGTGAAGCCAGCTTATCCTTAGCACAATCACGTTGTATTAGTTGCCTGTTGTGAAGCCAGCTTATCCTTAGCACAATCACGTTGCATTAGTTGCCTGTTGTGAAGCCAGCTTATTCTTAGCACAATCACGTTGTATTAGTTGCCTGTTGTGAAGCCAGCTTATCCTGAGCACAATCACGTTGTATTATTTGCCTGTTGTGAAGCCAGCTTATCCTTAGCACAATCACGTTGTATTAGTTGCCTGTTGTGAAGCCAGCTTATCCTTTGCACAGTCACGTTGTATTAGTTGCCTGATGTGAAGCCAGCTTATCCTTAGCACAATCACGTTGTATTAGTTGCCTGATGTGAAGCCAGCTTATCCTTAGCACAATCACGTTGTATTAGTTGCATGATACGAAGCCAGCTTATCCTTAGCACAATCACTTTGTATTAGTTGCCTGTTGTAGAGCCCACTTATCCTTAGCATAATCACGTTGTATTAGTTGCCTGATGTGAAGCCAGCTTATCCTTAGCACAATCACGATGTATTAGTTGCCTGTTGTGAAGCCAGCTTATCCTTAGCACAATCACGTTGTATTAGTTGCCTGTTGTGAAGCCAGCTTATCCTTAGCACAATCACGTTGCATTAGTTGCCTGATGTGAAGCCAGCTTATATTTAGCACAATCAAATAGTATTAGCTGCCTGTTGTGAAGTCAGCTTATCCTTGGCACAATCACGTTGTATTAGTTGCCTGTTGTGAAGCCAGCTTATCCTTAGCACAATCACGTTGTATTAGTTGCCTGATATGAAGCCAGCTTATCCTTAGTACAATCACGTTGTATTAGTTACCTGTTGTGAAGCCAGCTTATCCTTAGCACAATCACGTTGTATTAATAGCCTGCTGTGAAGCCAGTTTATCCTTAACACCATCACGTTGTATTAGTTACCTGTTGTGAAGCCAGCTTATCCTTAGCACAATCACCTTTTATTAGTTGCCTGATGTGAAGCCAGTTTATCTTTAGCACAATCACGTTGTATTAGTTGCCTGTTGTGAAGCCAACTTATCCTTAGCACAATCACGTTGTATTAGTTGCCTGATGTGAAGCCAGCTTATCCTTAGCACAATCACTTTGTATTAGTTGCCTGTTGTGAAGTCAGCTTATCCTTGGCACAATCACGTTGTATTAGTTGCCTGTTGTGAAGCCAACTTATCCTTAGCACAATCACGTTGTATTAGTTGCCTGATGTGAAGCCAGCTTACCCTTAGCACTATCACGTTGTATTAGTTGCAAGATGTGAAGCCAGCTTATCCTTAGGACAATCACGTTGTATTAGTTGCCTGTTGTGAAGCCAGCTTATCCTTAGCACAATCACGTTGTATTAGATGCCTGATGTGAAGGCAGCTTATCCTTAGCACAATCACGTTTTATTAGTTGCCGGATGTGAAGCCACCTTATCCTTAGAACAATCACGTTGTATTAGTTGCTTGTTGTGAAGCCAGCTTATCCTTAGCACAATCACGTTGTATTAGTTGCCTGTTGTGAAGCCAGCTTATCCTTAGCACAATCACGTTGTATTAGTTGCCTGTTGTGAAGCCAGCTTATCCTTAGCACAATCACGTTGCATTAGTTGCCTGTTGTGAAACCAGCTTATTCTTAGCACAATCGCGTTGTATTAGTTGCCTGTTGTGAAGCCAGCTTATCCTGAGGACAATCACGTTGTATTATTTGCCTGTTGTGAAGCCTGCTTATCCTTAGCACAATCACGTTGTATTAGTTGCCTGTTGTGAAGCCAGCTTATCCTTTGCACAGTCACGTTGTATTAGTTGCCTGATGTGAAGCCAGCTTATCCTTAGCACAATCACGTTGTATTAGTTGCCTGATGTGAAGCCAGCTTATCCTTAGCACAATCACGTTGTATTAGTTGCATGATGCGAAGCCAGCTTATCCTTAGCACAATCACTTTGTATTAGTTGCCTGTTGTAGAGCCCGCTTATCCTTAGCACAATCACGTTGTATTAGTTGCCTGATGTGAAGCCAGTTTATCCTTAGCACAATCACGTTGTATTAGTTGCCTGTTGTGAAGCCAGCTTATCCTTAGCACAATCACGTTGTATTTGTTGCCTGTTGTGAAGCCAGCTTATCCTTAGCACAATCACGTTGCATTTGTTGCCTGATGTGAAGCCAGCTTATCCTTAGCACAATCAAATAGTATTAGTTGCCTGTTGTGAAGTCAGCTTATCCTTGGCACAATCACGTTGTATTAGTTGCCTGTTGTGAAGCCAGCTTATCCTTAGCACAATCACGTTGTATTAGTTGCCTGATGTGAAGCCAGCTTACCCTTAGCACTATCATGTTGTATTAGTTGCAAGATGTGAAGCCAGCTTATCCTTAGGACAATCACGTTGTATTAGTTGCCTGTTGTGAAGCCAGCTTATCCTTAGCACAATCACGTTGTATTAGATGCCTGATGTGAAGCCAGCTTATCCTTAGCACAATCACGTTGCATTAGTTGCCTGTTGTGAAGCCAGCTTATCCTTAGCACAATCACATAGTATTAGTTGCCTGTTGTGAATCCAGCTTATCCTGAGCACAATCACGTTGTATTATTTGCCTGTTGTGAAGCCAGCTTATCCTTAGCACAATCATGTTGTATTAGTTGCCTGTTGTGAAGCCATCTTATCCTTATTACAATCACGTTCTTTTAGATGCCTGTTGTGAAGCTAGCTTATACTTAGCACAATCACGTTGTATTAGTTGCCTGTTGTGAAGCCAGCTTATCCTTAACACAATCACGTTGTATTAGGTGCCTGATGTGCAGCCAGCTTATCCTTAGCACAATCACCTTGTATCAGTTGTCTGTTGTGAAGCTAGCTTATCCTTAACACAATCACGTTGTATTAGTTGCCTGATGTGAAGCCAGCTTATCCTTAACACAATCACGTTGTGTCAGTTGCTTGTTGTGAAGCCAGCTTATCCTTAGCACAATCACGTTGTATTAGTTGCCTGATGTGTAGCCAGCTTATCCTTAGTACAATCACGTTGTATTAGTTACCTGTTGTGAAGCCAGCTTATCCTTAGCACAATCACGTTGTATTAATAGCCTGCTGTGAAGCCAGTTTATCCTTAACACCATCACGTTGTATTAGTTACCTGTTGTGAAGCCAGCTTATCCTTAGCACAATCACCTTTTATTAGTTGCCTGATGTGAAGCCAGTTTATCTTTAGCACAATCACGTTGTATTAGTTGCCTGTTGTGAAGCCAACTTATCCTTAGCACAATCACGTTGTATTAGTTGCCTGATGTGAAGCCAGCTTATCCTTAGCACAATCACTTTGTATTAGTTGCCTGATGTGAAGCCAGCCTATCCTTAGCACAATCACGTTGTATTAGTTGCCTGTTGTGAAGCCAGCCTATCCTTAGCACAATCACGTTGTATTAGTTGCCTGATGTGAAGCCAGCTTATCCTTAGTACAATCACGTTGTATTAGTTGCCTGATGTGAAGCCAGCTTATCCTTAGCACAATCACGTTGTATTAGTTGCCTGTTGTGAAGCCAGCTTATCCTTAGCACAATCACGTTGTATTAGTTGCCTGTTGTGAAGCCAGCTTATCCTTAGCAAAATCACGTTGCATTTGTTGCCTGATGTGAAGCCAGCTTATCCTTAGCACAATCAAATAGTATTAGTTGCCTGTTGTGAAGTCAGCTTATCCTTGGCACAATCACGTTGTATTAGTTGCCTGTTGTGAAGCCAGCTTATCCTTAGCACAATCACGTTGTATTAGTTGCCTGATGTGAAGCCAGCTTACCCTTAGCACTATCACGGTGTATTAGTTGCAAGATGTGAAGCCAGCTTATCCTTAGGACAATCACGTTGTATTAGTTGCCTGTTGTGAAGCCAGCTTATCCTTAGCACAATCACGTTGTATTAGTTGTCGGATGTGAAGCCACCTTATCCTTAGAACAATCACGTTGTATTAGTTGCTTGTTGTGAAGCCAGCTTATCCTTAGCACAATCACGTTGTATTATTTGCCTGTTGTGAAGCCAGCTTATCCTTAGCACAATCATGTTGTATTAGTTGCCTGTTGTGAAGCCGTCTTATCCTTATTACAATCACTTTGTTTTAGATGCCTGTTGTGAAGCCAGCTTATACTTAGCACAATCACGTTGTATTAGTTGCCTGTTGTGAAGCCAGCTTATCCTTAGCTCAATCACGTTGTATTAGTTGCCTGATGTGAAGCCAGCTTATACTTAGCACAATAACGTTGTATTAGTTGCCCGATGTGAAGCCAGCTTATCCTTAGCACAATCACGTTGTATTAGTTGCCTGATGTGAAGTCAGTTTATGCTTAGCATAATCACGTTGTATTAGTTGCCTGATGCTATGCCAGCTTATCCTAAGCACAATCACGTTGTGTTAGTTGCCTGTTGTGAAGCCAGCTTATCCTTAACACAATCACGTTGTATTAGGTGCCTGATGTGCAGCCAGCTTATCCTTAGCACAATCACGTTGTATCAGTTGTCTGTTGTGAAGCCAGCTTATCCTTAACATAATCACGTTGTATTAGTTGCCTGATGTGAAGCCAGCTTATCCTTAACACAATCACGTTGTATTAGTTGCCTGATGGGAAGCCAGCTTATCCTTAGCACAATCACGTTGTATTAGTTGCCTGTTGTGAAGCCAGCTTATCCTTAGCACAATCACGTTGCATTAGTTGCCTGTTGTGAAGCCAGCTTATTCTTTGCACAATCACGTTGTATTAGTTGCCTGTTGTGAAGGCAGCTTATCCTGAGCACAATCACGTTGTATTATTTGCCTGTTGTGAAGCCAGCTTATCCTTAGCACAATCACGTTGTATTAGTTGCCTGTTGTGAAGCCAGCTTATCCTTAGCACAATCACGTTGTTTTAGATGCCTGTTGTGATGCCAGCTTATACTTAGGACAATCACGTTGTATTAGTTGCCTGATGTGAAGCCAGCTTATCCTTAGCACAATCACGTTGTATTAGTTGCCTGTTGTGAAGCCAGCTTATCCTTAGCACAATCACGTTGTTTTAGATGCCTGTTGTGAAGCCAGCTTATACTTAGCAAAATCACGTTGTATTAGTTGCCTGTTGAGAAAGCCAGCTTATCCCTAGCACACTCACGTTGTATTAGTTGCCTGTTGTAAAGTCAGCTTATCCTTAGCACAATCACGTTGTATTAGTTGCCGGATGTGAAGCCATCTTATCCTTAGCACAATCACGTTGTATTAGTTGCCTGTTGTGAAGCCAGCTAATTCTTAGCACAATCACGTTGTATTAGTTGCCTGTTGTGAAGCCAGCTTATCCTGAGCACAATCACGTTGTATTATTTGCCTGTTGTGAAGCCAGCTTATCCTTAGCACAATCACGTTGTATTAGTTGCCTGTTGTGAAGCCAGCTTATCCTTAGCACAATCACGTTGTATTAGTTGCCTGTTGTGAAGCCAGCTTATCCTTAGCACAATCACGTTGCATTAGTTGCCTGTTGTGAAGCCAGCTTAGTCTTAGCACAATCACGTTGTATTAGTTGCCTGTTGTGAAGCCAGCTTATCCTGAGCACAATCACGTTGTATTATTTGCCTGTTGTGAAGCCAGCTTATCCTTAGCACAATCACGTTGTATTAGTTGCCTGTTGTGAAGCCAGCTTATCCTTTGCACAGTCACGTTGTATTAGTTGCCTGATGTGAAGCCAGCTTATCCTTAGCACAATCACGTTGTATTAGTTGCCTGATGTGAAGCCAGCTTATCCTTAGCACAATCACGTTGTATTAGTTGCATGATACGAAGCCAGCTTATCCTTAGCACAATCACTTTGTATTAGTTGCCTGTTGTAGAGCCCGCTTATCCTTAGCATAATCACGTTGTATTAGTTGCCTGATGTGAAGCCAGCTTATCCTTAGCACAATCACGTTGTATTAGTTGCCTGTTGTGAAGCCAGCTTATCCTTAGCACAATCACGTTGTATTAGTTAACTGTTGTGAAGCCAGCTTATCCTTAGCACAATCACGTTGCATTAGTTGCCTGATGTGAAGCCAGCTTATATTTAGCACAATCAAATAGTATTAGCTGCCTGTTGTGAAGTCAGCTTATCCTTGGCACAATCACGTTGTATTAGTTGCCTGTTGTGAAGCCAGCTGATCCTTAGCACAATCACGTTGTATTAGTTGCCTGATGTGAAGCCAGCTTATCCTTAGTACAATCACGTTGTATTAGTTACCTGTTGTGAAGCCAGCTTATCCTTAGCACAATCACGTTGTATTAATAGCCTGCTGTGAAGCCAGTTTATCCTTAACACCATCACCTTGTATTAGTTACCTGTTGTGAAGCCAGCTTATCCTTAGCACAATCACCTTTTATTAGTTGCCTGATGTGAAGCCAGTTTATCTTTAGCACAATCACGTTGTATTAGTTGCCTGTTGTGAAGCCAACTTATCCTTAGCACAATCACGTTGTATTAGTTGCCTGATGTGAAGCCAGCTTATCCTTAGCACAATCACTTTGTATTAGTTGCCTGTTGTGAAGTCAGCTTATCCTTGGCACAATCACGTTGTATTAGTTGCCTGTTGTGAAGCCAACTTATCCTTAGCACAATCACGTTGTATTAGTTGCCTGATGTGAAGCCAGCTTACCCTTAGCACTATCACGTTGTATTAGTTGCAAGATGTGAAGCCTGCTTATCCTGAGGACAATCACGTTGTATTAGTTGCCTGTTGTGAAGCCAGCTTATCCTTAGCACAATCACGTTGTATTAGATGCCTGATGTGAAGGCAGCTTATCCTTAGCACAATCACGTTTTATTAGTTGCCGGATGTGAAGCCACCTTATCCTTAGAACAATCACGTTGTATTAGTTGCTTGTTGTGAAGCCAGCTTATCCTTAGCACAATCACGTTGTATTAGTTGCCTGTTGTGAAGCCAGCTTATCCTTAGCACAATCACGTTGTATTAGTTGCCTGTTGTGAAGCCAGCTTATCCTTAGCACAATCACGTTGCATTAGTTGCCTGTTGTGAAACCAGCTTATTCTTAGCACAATCGCGTTGTATTAGTTGCCTGTTGTGAAGCCAGCTTATCCTGAGCACAATCACGTTGTATTATTTGCCTGTTGTGAAGCCAGCTTATCCTTAGCACAATCACGTTGTATTAGTTGCCTGTTGTGAAGCCAGCTTATCCTTTGCACAGTCACGTTGTATTAGTTGCCTGATGTGAAGCCAGCTTATCCTTAGCACAATCACGTTGTATTAGTTGCCTGATGTGAAGCCAGCTTATCCTTAGCACAATCACGTTGTATTAGTTGCATGATGCGAAGCCAGCTTATCCTTAGCACAATCACTTTGTATTAGTTGCCTGTTGTAGAGCCCGCTTATCCTTAGCACAATCACGTTGTATTAGTTGCCTGATGTGAAGCCAGCTTATCCTTAGCACAATCACGTTGTATTAGTTGCCTGTTGTGAAGCCAGCTTATCCTTAGCACAATCACGTTGTATTTGTTGCCTGTTGTGAAGCCAGCTTATCCTTAGCACAATCACGTTGCATTTGTTGCCGGATGTGAAGCCAGCTTATCCTTAGCACAATCAAATAGTATTAGTTGCCTGTCGTGAAGTCAGCTTATCCTTGGCACAATCACGTTGTATTAGTTGCCTGTTGTGAAGCCAGCTTATCCTTAGCACAATCACGTTGTATTAGTTGCCTGATGTGAAGCCAGCTTACCCTTAGCACTATCACGTTGTATTAGTTGCAAGATGTGAAGCCAGCTTATCCTTAGGACAATCACGTTGTATTAGTTGCCTGTTGTGAAGCCAGCTTATCCTTAGCACAATCACGTTGTATTAGATGCCTGATGTGAAGCCAGCTTATCCTTAGCACAATCACGTTGCATTAGTTGCCTGTTGTGAAGCCAGCTTATCCTTAGCACAATCACATAGTATTAGTTGCCTGTTGTGAAGCCAGCTTATCCTGAGCACAATCACGTTGTATTATTTGCCTGTTGTGAAGCCAGCTTATCCTTAGCACAATCATGTTGTATTAGTTGCCTGTTGTGAAGCCATCTTATCCTTATTACAATCACGTTCTTTTAGATGCCTGTTGTGAAGCTAGCTTATACTTAGCACAATCACGTTGTATTAGTTGCCTGTTGTGAAGCCAGCTTATCCTTAACACAATCACGTTGTATTAGGTGCCTGATGTGCAGCCAGCTTATCCTTAGCACAATCACCTTGTATCAGTTGTCTGTTGTGATGCTAGCTTATCCTTAACACAATCACGTTGTATTAGTTGCCTGATGTGAAGCCAGCTTATCCTTAACACAATCACGTTGTGTCAGTTGCTTGTTGTGAAGCCAGCTTATCCTTAGCACAATCACGTTGTATTAGTTGCCTGATGTGTAGCCAGCTTATCCTTAGTACAATCACGTTGTATTAGTTACCTGTTGTGAAGCCAGCTTATCCTTAGCACAATCACGTTGTATTAATAGCCTGCTGTGAAGCCAGTTTATCCTTAACACCATCACGTTGTATTAGTTACCTGTTGTGAAGCCAGCTTATCCTTAGCACAATCACCTTTTATTAGTTGCCTGATGTGAAGCCAGTTTATCTTTAGCACAATCACGTTGTATTAGTTGCCTGTTGTGAAGCCAACTTATCCTTAGCACAATCACGTTGTATTAGTTGCCTGATGTGAAGCCAGCTTATCCTTAGCACAATCACTTGGTATTAGTTGCCTGATGTGAAGCCAGCCTATCCTTAGCACAATCACGTTGTATTAGTTGCCTGTTGTGAAGCCAGCCTATCCTTAGCACAATCACGTTGTATTAGTTGCCTGATGTGAAGCCAGCTTATCCTTAGTACAATCACGTTGTATTAGTTGCCTGATGTGAAGCCAGCTTATCCTTAGCACAATCACGTTGTATTAGTTGCCTGTTGTGAAGCCAGCTTATCCTTAGCACAATCACGTTGTATTAGTTGCCTGTTGTGAAGCCAGCTTATCCTTAGCAAAATCACGTTGCATTTGTTGCCTGATGTGAAGCCAGCTTATCCTTAGCACAATCAAATAGTATTAGTTGCCTGTTGTGAAGTCAGCTTATCCTTGGCACAATCACGTTGTATTAGTTGCCTGTTGTGAAGCCAGCTTATCCTTAGCACAATCACGTTGTATTAGTTGCCTGATGTGAAGCCAGCTTACCCTTAGCACTATCACGTTGTATTAGTTGCAAGATGTGAAGCCAGCTTATCCTTAGGACAATCACGTTGTATTAGTTGCCTGTTGTGAAGCCAGCTTATCCTTAGCACAATCACGTTGTATTAGATGCCTGATGTGAAGCCAGCTTATCCTTAGCACAATCACGTTGTATTAGTTGCCGGATGTGAAGCCGCCTTATCCTTAGAACAATCACGTTGTATTAGTTGCTTGTTGTGAAGCCAGCTTATCCTTAGCACAATCACGTTGCATTAGTTGCCTGTTGTGAAGCCAGCTTATCCTTAGCACAATCACGTTGCATTAGTTGCCTGTTGTGAAGCCAGCTTATCCTTAGCACAATCACAAAGTATTAGTTGCCTGTTGTGAAGCCAGCTTATCCTGAGCACAATCACGTTGTATTATTTGCCTGTTGTGAAGCCAGCTTATCCTTAGCACAATCATGTTGTATTAGTTGCCTGTTGTGAAGCCGTCTTATCCTTATTACAATCACTTTGTTTTAGATGCCTGTTGTGAAGCCAGCTTATACTTAGCACAATCACGTTGTATTAGTTGCCTGTTGTGAAGCCAGCTTATCCTTAGCTCAATCACGTTGTATTAGTTGCCTGATGTGAAGCCAGCTTATACTTAGCACAATAACGTTGTATTAGTTGCCCGATGTGAAGCCAGCTTATCCTTAGCACAATCACGTTGTATTAGTTGCCTGATGTGAAGTCAGTTTATGCTTAGCATAATCACGTTGTATTAGTTGCCTGATGCTATGCCAGCTTATCCTAAGCACAATCACGTTGTGTTAGTTGCCTGTTGTGAAGCCAGCTTATCCTTAACACAATCACGTTGTATTAGGTGCCTGATGTGCAGCCAGCTTATCCTTAGCACAATCACGTTGTATCAGTTGTCTGTTGTGAAGCCAGCTTATCCTTAACACAATCACGTTGTATTAGTTGCCTGATGTGAAGCCAGCTTATCCTTAACACAATCACGTTGTATTAGTTGCCTGATGTGAAGCCAGCTTATCCTTAGCACAATCACGTTGTATTAGTTACCTGTTGTGAAGCCAGCTTATCCTTAGTACAATCACGTTGTATTAATAGCCTGCTGTGAAGCCAGTTTATCCTTAACATCATCACGTTGTATTAGTTACCTGTTATGAAGCCAGCTTATCCTTAGCACAATCACGTTGTATTAGTTGCCTGATGTGAAGCCAGCTTACCCTTAGCACAATCACGTTTTATTAATTGCCTGATGTGAAGCCAGCTTATCCTTAGCACAATCACGTTGTATTAGTTGCCTGATGTGAAGCCAGCTTACCCTTAGCACAATCACGTTTTATTAATTGCCTGATGTGAAGCCATCTTATCCTTAGCACAATCACGTTGTATTGGTTGCCTGTTGTGAAGCCAGCTTATTCTTAGCACAATCACGTTGAATTAGTTGCCTGTTGTGAAGCCAGCTTATCCTTAGCTCAATCACGTTGTATTAGTTGCCTGATGTGAAGCCAGTTTATACTTAGCACAATCACGTTGTATTAGTTGCCTGATGTGAAGCCAGCTTATCCTTAGCACAATCACGTTGTATTATCTGCCTGTTGTGAAGCCAGCTTATCCTTAGCACAATCACGTTGTATTAGTTGCCTGTTGTGAAGCCAGCTTATCCTTAGCACAATCACGTTGTATTAGTTGCCTGTTGTGAAGCCAGCTTATCCTTAGCACAATCACGTTGCATTAGTTGCCTGTTGTGAAGCCAGCTTATTCTTAGCACAATCACGTTGTATTAGTTGCCTGTTGTGAAGCCAGCTTATCCTGAGCACAATCACGTTGTATTATTTGCCTGTTGTGAAGCCAGCTTATCCTTAGCACAATCACGTTGTATTTGTTGCCTGTTGTGAAGCCAGCTTATCCTTTGCACAGTCACGTTGTATTAGTTGCCTGATGTGAAGCCAGCTTATCCTTAGCACAATCACGTTGTATTAGTTGCCTGATGTGAAGCCAGCTTATCCTTAGCACAATCACGTTGTATTAGTTGCATGATGCGAAGCCAGCTTATCCTTAGCACAATCACTTTGTATTAGTTGCCTGTTGTAGAGCCCGCTTATCCTTAGCACAATTACGTTGTATTAGTTGCCTGATGTGAAGCCAGCTTATCCTTAGCACAATCACGTTGTATTAGTTGCCTGTTGTGAAGCCAGCTAATCTTTAGCACAATAACGTTGTATTAGTTGCCTGTTGTGAAGCCAGCTTATCCTTAGCACAATCACGTTGCATTTGTTGCCTGATGTGAAGCCAGCTTATCCTTAGCACAATCAAATGGTATTAGTTGCCTGTTGAGAAGTCAGCTTATTCTTGGCACAATCACGTTGTATTAGTTGCCTGTTGTGAAGCCAGCTTATCCTTAGCACAATCACGTTGTATTAGTTGCCTGATGTGAAGCCAGCTTACCCTTAGCACTATCACGTTGTATTAGTTGCAAGATGTGAAGCCAGCTTATCCTTAGGACAATCACGTTGTATTAGTTGCCTGTTGTGAAGCCAGCTTATCCTTAGCACAATCACGTTGTATTAGATGCCAGATGAGAAGCCAGCTTATCCTTAGCACAATCACGTTGTATTAGTTGCCGGATGTGAAGCCACCTTATTCTTAGAACAATCACGTTGTATTAGTTGCTTGTTGTGAAGCCAGCTTATCCTTAGCACAATCACGTTGCATTAGTTGCCTGTTGTGAAGCCAGCTTATCCTTAGCACAATCACGTTGCATTAGTTGCCTGTTGTGAAGCCAGCTTATCCTTAGCACAATCACATAGTATTAGTTGCCTGTTGTGAAGCCAGCTTATCCTGAGCACAATCACGTTGTATTATTTGCCTGTTGTGAAGCCAGCTTATCCTTAGCACAATCATGTTGTATTAGTTGCCTGTTGTGAAGCACGCTTATCCTTATTACAATCTCGTTGTTTTAGATGCCTGTTGTGAAGCCAGCTTATACTTAGCACAATCACGTTGTATTAGTTGCCTGTTGTGAAGCCAGCTTATCCTTAGCTCAATCACGTTGTATTAGTTGCCTGATGTGAAGCCAGTTTATACTTAGCACAATCACGTTGTATTAGTTGCCTGATGTGAAGCCAGCTTATCCTTAGCACAATCACGTTGTATTAGTTGTCTGTTGTGAAGCCAGTTTATCCTTAGCCCAATCACGTTGTATTAGTTGCTTGTTGTGAAGCCAGCTTATCCTTAGCACAATCACGTTGCATTAGTTGCCTGTTGTGAAGCCAGCTTATCCTTTGCACAATCACGTTGTATTAGTTGCCTGATGTGAAGCCAACTTATCCTTACCACAATCACGTTGTGTTAGTTGCCTGTTGTGAAGCCAGCTTATCCTTAGCACAATCACGTTGTATTAGTTGCCTGTTGTGAAGCACGCTTATCCTTATTACAATCTCGTTGTTTTAGATGCCTGTTGTGAAGCCAGCTTATACTTAGCACAATCACGTTGTATTAGTTGCCTGATGTGAAGTCAGTTTATCCTTAGCATAATCACGCTGTATTAGTTGCCTGATGCTAAGCCAGCTTATCCTGAGCACAATCACGTTGTATTTGTTGCCTGTTGTGAAGCCAGCTTATCCTTAACACAATCACGTTGTATTAGGTGCCTGATGTGCTGCCAGCTTATCCTTAGCACAATCACGTTGTATCAGTTGTCTGTTGTGAAGCCAGCTTATCCTTAACACAATCACGTTGTATTAGTTGCCTGATGTGAAGCCAGCTTATCCTTAACACAATCACGTTGTGTCAGTTGCTTGTTGTGAAGCCAGCTTATCCTTAGCACAATCACGTTGTATTAGTTGCCTGATGTGAAGCCAGCTTATCCTTAGTACAATCACGTTGTATTAGTTACCTGTTGTGAAGCCAGCTTATCCTTAGCACAATCACCTTTTATTAGTTGCCTGATGTGATGCCAGTTTATCTTTAGCACAATCACGTTGTATTAGTTGCCTGTTGTGAAGCCAACTTATCCTTAGCACAATCACGTTGTATTAGTTGCCTGATGTGAAGCCAGCTTATCCTTAGCACAATCACTTTGTATTAGTTGCCTGATGTGAAGCCAGCTTATCCTTAGCACGATCACGTTGTATTAGTTGCCTGTTGTGAAGCCAGCTTATCCTTAGCACAATCACGTTGTATTAGTTGCCTGATGTGAAGCCAGCTTATCCTTAGTACAATCACGTTGTATTAGTTGCCTGTTGTGAAGCCAGCTTATCCTTAGCACAATCACGTTGTATGAGTTGCCTGATTTGAAGCCAGATTATCCTTAGCACAATCACGTTGTATTAGTTCCCTGATGAGAAGCCAGCTTATCCTTAGCACAATCACGTTGTATTAGTTGCCTGATGTGAAGCCAGCTTATCCTTAGCACAATCACGTTTTATTAGTTGCCTGATGTGAAGCCAGCTTATCCTTAGCACAATCACGTTGTATTAGTTGCCTGATGTGAAGCCAGCTTATCAGCACAATCACGTTGTATTAGTTGCCTGTTGTGAAGCCAGCTTATCCTTAGCTCAATCACGTTGTATTAGTTGCCTGTTGTGAAGCACGCTTATCCTTAACACAATCACTTTTTATTAGTTGTCTGATGTGAAGCCAGCTTATCCTTATCACAATCACGTTGTATTAGTTACCTGTTGTGAAGCACGCTTATCCTTAGCACAATCACGTTGTATTAGTTGCCTGATGTGAAGCCAGCTTATCCTTAGCACAATCACGTTGCATTAGTTACCTGTTGTGAAGCCAGCTTTTCCTTAGCACAATCACGTTGTATTAGTTGCCTGATGTGAAGCCAACTTATCCTTACCACAATCACGTTGTGTTAGTTGCCTGTTGTGAAGCCAGCTTATCCTTAGCACAATCACGTTGTATTAGTTGCCTGTTGTGAAGCCAGCTTATCCTTAGCACAATCACGTTGCATTAGTTGCCTGTTGTGAAGCCAGCTTATTCTTAGCACAATCACGTTGTATTAGTTGCCTGTTGTGAAGGCAGCTTATCCTGAGCACAATCACGTTGTATTATTTGCCTGTTGTGAAGCCAGCTTATCCTTAGCACAATCACGTTGTATTAGTTGCCTGTTGTGAAGCCAGCTTATCCTTAGCACAATCACGTTGTTTTAGATGCCTGTTGTGAAGCCAGCTTATACTTAGCACAATCACGTTGTATTAGTTGCCTGTTGTGAAGCCAGCTTATCCTTAGCACAATCACGTTGTATTAGTTGCCTGTTGTAAAGCCAGCTTATCCTTAGCACAATCACGTTGTATTAGTTGCCGGATGTGAAGCCACCTTATCCTTAGAACAATCACGTTGTATTAGTTGCTTGTTGTGAAGCCAGCTTATCCTTAGCACAATCACGTTGTATTAGTTGCCTGTTGTGAAGCCAGCTTATCCTTAGCCCAATCACGTTGCATTAGTTGCCTGTTGTGAAGCCAGCTTATTCTTAGCACAATCACGTTGTATTCGTTGCCTGTTGTGAAGCCAGCTTATCCTGAGCACAATCACGTTGTATTATTTGCCTGTTGTGAAGCCAGCTTATCCTATGCACAATCACGTTGTATTAGTTGTCTGTTGTGAAGCCAGCTTATCCTTAGCACAATCACGTTGTATTAGTTGCCTGTTGTGAAGCCAGCTTATCCTTTGCACAGTCACGTTGTATTAGTTGCCTGATGTGAATCCAGCTTATCCTTAGCACAATCACGTTGTATTAGTTGCCTGATGTGAAGCCAGCTTATCCTTAGCACAATCACGTTGTATTAGTTGCATGATGCGAAGCCAGCTTATCCTTAGCACAATCGCTTTATATTAGTTGCCTGTTGTAGAGCCCGCTTATCCTTAGCACAATCACGTTGTATTAGTTGCCTGATGTGAAGCCAGCTTATCCTTTGCACAATCACGTTGTATTAGTTGCAAGATGTGAAGCCAGCTTATCCTTAGCGCAATCACGTTGTATTAGTTGCCTGTTGTGAAGCCAGCTTATCCTTAGCACAATCACGTTGCATTTGTTGCCTGATGTGAAGCCAGCTTATCCTTAGCACAATCACATAGTATTAGTTGCCTGTTGTGAAGCCAGCTTATCCTTGGCACAATCACGTTGTATTAGTTGCCTGTTGTGAAGCCAGCTTATCCTTAGCACAATCACGTTGTATTAGTTGCCTGATGTGAAGCCAGCTTACCCTTAGCACAATCACGTTGTATTAGTTGCAGGATGTGAAGCCAGCTTATCCTTAGGACAATCACGTTGTATTAGTTGCCTGTTGTGAAGCCAGCTTATCCTTAGCACAATCACGTTGTATTAGATGCCTGATGTGAAGCCAGCTTATCCTTAGCACAATCACGTTGTATTAGTTGCCGGATGTGAAGCCACCTTATCCTTAGAACAATCACGTTGTATTAGTTGCTTGTTGTAAAGCCAGCTTTTCCTTAGCACAATCACGTTGCATTAGTTGCCTGTTGTGAAGCCAGCTTATCCTTAGCACAATCACGTTGCATTAGTTGCCTGTTGTGAAGCCAGCTTATGCTTAGCACAATCACATAGTATTAGTTGCCTGTTGTGAAGCCAGCTTATCCTGAGCACAATCACGTTGTATTATTTGCCTGTTGTGAAGCCAGCTCATCCTTAGCACAATCACGTTGTATTAGTTGCCTGTTGTGAAGCCAGCTTATCCTTAGCACAATCACGTTGTTTTAGATGTCTGTTGTGAAGCCAGCTTATACTTAGCACAATCACGTTGTATTAGTTGCCTGTTGTGAAGCCAGCTTATCCTTAGCTCAATCACGTTGTATTAGTTGCCTGATGTGAAGCCAGCTTATACTTAGCACAATCACGTTGTATTAGTTGCCTGATGTTATGCCAGCTTATCCTTAGCACAATCACGTTGTATTAGTTGTCTGTCTGAAGCCAGTTTATCCTTAGCCCAATCACGTTGTATTAGTTGCTTGTTGTGAAGCCAGCTTATCCTTAGCACAATCACGTTGCATTAGTTGCCTGATGTGAAGCCAGCTTATCCTTAGCACAATCACTTTGTATTAGTTGCCTGATGTGAAGCCAGCTTATCCTTAGCACAATCACGTTGTATTAGTTGCCTGTTGTGAAGCCAGCTTATCCTTAGCACAATCACGTTGTATTAGTTGCCTGATGTGAAGCCAGCTTATCCTTAGTACAATCACGTTGTATTAGTTGCCTGTTGTGAAGCCAGCTTATCCTTAGCACAATCACGTTGTATTAGTTGTCTGATATGAAGCCAGCTTATCCTTAGCACAATCACATTGTATTAGTTCCCTGATGAGAAGCCTGCTTATCCTTAGCACAATCACGTTGTATTAGTTGCCTGATGTGAAGCCAGCTTATCCTTAGCACAATCACGTTTTATTAGTTGCCTGATGTGAAGCCAGCTTATCCTTAGCACAATCACGTTGTATTAGTTGCCTGATGTGAAGCCAGCTTATCAGCACAATCACGTTGTATTAGTTGCCTGTTGTGAAGCCAGCTTATCCTTAGCTCAATCACGTTGTATTAGTTGCCTGTTGTGAAGCACGCTTATCCTTAACACAATCACTTTGTATTAGTTGTCTGATGTGAAGCCAGCTTATCCTTATCACAATCACGTTGTATTAGTTACCTGTTGTGAATCACGCTTATCCTTAGCACAATCACGTTGTATTAGTTGCCTGATGTGAAGCCAGCTTATCCTTAGCACAATCACGTTGCATTAGTTGCCTGTTGTGAAGCCAGCTTTTCCTTAGCACAATCACGTTGTATTAGTTGCCGGATGTGAATCCACCTTATCCTTAGAACAATCACGTTGTATTAGTTGCTTGTTGTGAAGCCAGCTTATCCTTAGCACAATCACGTTGTATTAGTTACCTGTTGTGAAGCCAGCTTATCCTTATCACAATCACGTTGCATTAGTTGCCTGTTGTGAAGCCAGCTTATTCTTAGCACAATCACGTTGTATTAGTTGCCTGTTGTGAAGCCAGCTTATCCTGAGCACAATCACGTTGTATTATTTGCCTGTTGTGAAGCCAGCTTATCCTATGCACAATCACGTTGTATTAGTTGTCTATTGTGAAGCCTCCTTATCCTTAGCACAATCACGTTGTATTAGTTGCCTGTTGTGAAGCCTGCTTATCCTTTGCACAGTCACGTTGTATTAGTTGCCTGATGTGAAGCCAGCTTATCCTTAGCACAATCACGTTGTATTAGTTGCCTGATGTGAAGCCAGCTTATCCTTAGCACAATCACGTTGCATTTGTTGCCTGATGTGAAGCCAGCTTATCCTTAGTACAATCACATAGTATTAGTTGCCTGTTGTGAAGCCAGCTTATCCTTGGCACAATCACGTTATATTAGTTGCCTGTTGTGAAGCCAGCTTATCCTTAGCTCAATCACGTTGTATTAGTTGCCTGATGTGAAGCCAGCTTACCCTTAGCACAATCACGTAGTATTAGTTGCAAGATGTGAAGCCAGCTTATCCTTAGGACAATCACGTTGTATTAGTTGCCTGATGTGAAGCCAGCTTATCCTTAGCACAATCACGTTGTATTAGATGCCTGATGTGAAGCCAGCTTATCCTTAGCCCAATCACGTTGTATTAGTTGCCGGATGTGAAGCCACCTTATCCTTAGAACAATCACGTTGTATTAGTTGCTTGTTGTGAAGCCAGCTTATCCTTAGCACAATCACGTTGCATTAGTTGCCTGTTGTGAAGCCAGCTTATCCTTAGCACAATCACGTTGCATTAGTTGCCTGTTATGAAGCCAGCTAATCCTTAGCACAATCACCTTTTATTAGTTGCCTGATGTGAAGCCAGTTTATCTTTAGCACAATCACGTTGTATTAGTTGCCTGTTGTGAAGCCAACTTATCCTTAGCACAATCACGTTGTATTAGTTGCCTGATGTGAAGCCAGCTTATCCTTAGCACAATCACTTTGTATTAGTTGCCTGATGTGAAGCCAGCTTATCCTTAGCACAATCACGTTGTATTAGTTGCCTGTTGTGAAGCCAGCCTATCCTTAGCACAATCACGTTGTATTAGTTGCCTGATGTGAAGCCAGCTTATCCTTAGCACAATCACGTTGCATTAGTTGCCTGTTGTGAAGCCAGCTTATTCTTAGCACAATCACGTTGTATTAGTTGCCTGTTGTGAAGGCAGCTTATCCTGAGCACAATCACGTTGTATTATTTGCCTGTTGTGAAGCCAGCTTATCCTTAGCACAATCACGTTGTATTAGTTGCCTGTTGTGAAGCCAGCTTATCCTTAGCACAATCACGTTGTTTTAGATGCCTGTTGTGAAGCCAGCTTATACTTAGCACAATCACGTTGTATTAGTTGCCTGTTGTGAAGCCAGCTTATCCTTAGCACAATCACGTTGTATTAGTTGCCTGTTGTAAAGCCAGCTTATCCTTAGCACAATCACGTTGTATTAGTTGCCGGATGTGAAGCCACCTTATCCTTAGAACAATCACGTTGTATTAGTTGCTTGTTGTGAAGCCAGCTTATCCTTAGCACAATCACGTTGTATTAGTTGCCTGTTGTGAAGCCAGCTTATCCTTAGCCCAATCACGTTGCATTAGTTGCCTGTTGTGAAGCCAGCTTATTCTTAGCACAATCACGTTGTATTCGTTGCCTGTTGTGAAGCCAGCTTATCCTGAGCACAATCACGTTGTATTATTTGCCTGTTGTGAAGCCAGCTTATCCTATGCACAATCACGTTGTATTAGTTGTCTGTTGTGAAGCCAGCTTATCCTTAGCACAATCACGTTGTATTAGTTGCCTGTTGTGAAGCCAGCTTATCCTTTGCACAGTCACGTTGTATTAGTTGCCTGATGTGAATCCAGCTTATCCTTAGCACAATCACGTTGTATTAGTTGCCTGATGTGAAGCCAGCTTATCCTTAGCACAATCACGTTGTATTAGTTGCATGATGCGAAGCCAGCTTATCCTTAGCACAATCGCTTTATATTAGTTGCCTGTTGTAGAGCCCGCTTATCCTTAGCACAATCACGTTGTATTAGTTGCCTGATGTGAAGCCAGCTTATCCTTTGCACAATCACGTTGTATTAGTTGCAAGATGTGAAGCCAGCTTATCCTTAGCGCAATCACGTTGTATTAGTTGCCTGTTGTGAAGCCAGCTTATCCTTAGCACAATCACGTTGCATTTGTTGCCTGATGTGAAGCCAGCTTATCCTTAGCACAATCACATAGTATTAGTTGCCTGTTGTGAAGCCAGCTTATCCTTGGCACAATCACGTTGTATTAGTTGCCTGTTGTGAAGCCAGCTTATCCTTAGCACAATCACGTTGTATTAGTTGCCTGATGTGAAGCCAGCTTACCCTTAGCACAATCACGTTGTATTAGTTGCAGGATGTGAAGCCAGCTTATCCTTAGGACAATCACGTTGTATTAGTTGCCTGTTGTGAAGCCAGCTTATCCTTAGCACAATCACGTTGTATTAGATGCCTGATGTGAAGCCAGCTTATCCTTAGCACAATCACGTTGTATTAGTTGCCGGATGTGAAGCCACCTTATCCTTAGAACAATCACGTTGTATTAGTTGCTTGTTGTAAAGCCAGCTTTTCCTTAGCACAATCACGTTGCATTAGTTGCCTGTTGTGAAGCCAGCTTATCCTTAGCACAATCACGTTGCATTAGTTGCCTGTTGTGAAGCCAGCTTATGCTTAGCACAATCACATAGTATTAGTTGCCTGTTGTGAAGCCAGCTTATCCTGAGCACAATCACGTTGTATTATTTGCCTGTTGTGAAGCCAGCTCATCCTTAGCACAATCACGTTGTATTAGTTGCCTGTTGTGAAGCCAGCTTATCCTTAGCACAATCACGTTGTTTTAGATGTCTGTTGTGAAGCCAGCTTATACTTAGCACAATCACGTTGTATTAGTTGCCTGTTGTGAAGCCAGCTTATCCTTAGCTCAATCAAGTTGTATTAGTTGCCTGATGTGAAGCCAGCTTATACTTAGCACAATCACGTTGTATTAGTTGCCTGATGTTAAGCCAGCTTATCCTTAGCACAATCACGTTGTATTAGTTGTCTGTCTGAAGCCAGTTTATCCTTAGCCCAATCACGTTGTATTAGTTGCTTGTTGTGAAGCCAGCTTATCCTTAGCACAATCACGTTGCATTAGTTGCCTGATGTGAAGCCAGCTTATCCTTAGCACAATCACTTTGTATTAGTTGCCTGATGTGAAGCCAGCTTATCCTTAGCACAATCACGTTGTATTAGTTGCCTGTTGTGAAGCCAGCTTATCCTTAGCACAATCACGTTGTATTAGTTGCCTGATGTGAAGCCAGCTTATCCTTAGTACAATCACGTTGTATTAGTTGCCTGTTGTGAAGCCAGCTTATCCTTAGCACAATCACGTTGTATTAGTTGTCTGATATGAAGCCAGCTTATCCTTAGCACAATCACATTGTATTAGTTCCCTGATGAGAAGCCTGCTTATCCTTAGCACAATCACGTTGTATTAGTTGCCTGATGTGAAGCCAGCTTATCCTTAGCACAATCACGTTTTATTAGTTGCCTGATGTGAAGCCAGCTTATCCTTAGCACAATCACGTTGTATTAGTTGCCTGATGTGAAGCCAGCTTATCAGCACAATCACGTTGTATTAGTTGCCTGTTGTGAAGCCAGCTTATCCTTAGCTCAATCACGTTGTATTAGTTGCCTGTTGTGAAGCACGCTTATCCTTAACACAATCACTTTGTATTAGTTGTCTGATGTGAAGCCAGCTTATCCTTATCACAATCACGTTGTATTAGTTACCTGTTGTGAATCACGCTTATCCTTAGCACAATCACGTTGTATTAGTTGCCTGATGTGAAGCCAGCTTATCCTTAGCACAATCACGTTGCATTAGTTGCCTGTTGTGAAGCCAGCTTTTCCTTAGCACAATCACGTTGTATTAGTTGCCGGATGTGAATCCACCTTATCCTTAGAACAATCACGTTGTATTAGTTGCTTGTTGTGAAGCCAGCTTATCCTTAGCACAATCACGTTGTATTAGTTACCTGTTGTGAAGCCAGCTTATCCTTATCACAATCACGTTGCATTAGTTGCCTGTTGTGAAGCCAGCTTATTCTTAGCACAATCACGTTGTATTAGTTGCCTGTTGTGAAGCCAGCTTATCCTGAGCACAATCACGTTGTATTATTTGCCTGTTGTGAAGCCAGCTTATCCTATGCACAATCACGTTGTATTAGTTGTCTATTGTGAAGCCTCCTTATCCTTAGCACAATCACGTTGTATTAGTTGCCTGTTGTGAAGCCTGCTTATCCTTTGCACAGTCACGTTGTATTAGTTGCCTGATGTGAAGCCAGCTTATCCTTAGCACAATCACGTTGTATTAGTTGCCTGATGTGAAGCCAGCTTATCCTTAGCACAATCACGTTGCATTTGTTGCCTGATGTGAAGCCAGCTTATCCTTAGTACAATCACATAGTATTAGTTGCCTGTTGTGAAGCCAGCTTATCCTTGGCACAATCACGTTATATTAGTTGCCTGTTGTGAAGCCAGCTTATCCTTAGCTCAATCACGTTGTATTAGTTGCCTGATGTGAAGCCAGCTTACCCTTAGCACAATCACGTAGTATTAGTTGCAAGATGTGAAGCCAGCTTATCCTTAGGACAATCACGTTGTATTAGTTGCCTGATGTGAAGCCAGCTTATCCTTAGCACAATCACGTTGTATTAGATGCCTGATGTGAAGCCAGCTTATCCTTAGCCCAATCACGTTGTATTAGTTGCCGGATGTGAAGCCACCTTATCCTTAGAACAATCACGTTGTATTAGTTGCTTGTTGTGAAGCCAGCTTATCCTTAGCACAATCACGTTGCATTAGTTGCCTGTTGTGAAGCCAGCTTATCCTTAGCACAATCACGTTGCATTAGTTGCCTGTTATGAAGCCAGCTAATCCTTAGCACAATCACCTTTTATTAGTTGCCTGATGTGAAGCCAGTTTATCTTTAGCACAATCACGTTGTATTAGTTGCCTGTTGTGAAGCCAACTTATCCTTAGCACAATCACGTTGTATTAGTTGCCTGATGTGAAGCCAGCTTATCCTTAGCACAATCACTTTGTATTAGTTGCCTGATGTGAAGCCAGCTTATCCTTAGCACAATCACGTTGTATTAGTTGCCTGTTGTGAAGCCAGCCTATCCTTAGCACAATCACGTTGTATTAGTTGCCTGATGTGAAGCCAGCTTATCCTTAGTACAATCACGTTGTATTAGTTGCCTTTTGTGAAGCCAGCTTATCCTTAGCACAATCACGTTGTATTAGTTGCCTGATTTGAAGCCAGCTTATCCTTAGCACAATCACGTTGTATTAGTTCCCTGATGAGAAGCCAGCTTATCCTTAGCACAATCACGTTGTATTAGTTGCCTGATGTGAAGCCAGCTTACCCTTAGCACAATCACGTTTTATTAGTTGCCTGATGTGAAGCCAGCTTATCCTTAGCACAATCACGTTGTATTAGTTGCCGGATGTGAAGCCATCTTATCCTTAGCACAATCACGTTGTATTGGTTGCCTGTTGTGAAGCCAGCTTATTCTTAGCACAATCACGTTGAATTAGTTGCCTGTTGTGAAGCCAGCTTATCCTTAGCTCAATCACGTTGTATTAGTTGCCTGATGTGAAGCCAGTTTATACTTAGCACAATCACGTTGTATTAGTTGCCTGATGTGAAGCCAGCTTATCCTTAGCACAATCACGTTGTATTATTTGCCTGTTGTGAAGCCAGCTTATCCTTAGCACAATCACGTTGTATTAGTTGCCTGTTGTGAAGCCAGCTTATCCTTAGCACAATCACGTTGTATTAGTTGCCTGTTGTGAAGCCAGCTTATCCTTAGCACAATCACGTTGCATTAGTTGCCTGTTGTGAAGCCAGCTTATTCTTAGCACAATCACGTTGTATTAGTTGCCTGTTGTGAAGCCAGCTTATCCTGAGCACAATCACGTTGTATTATTTGCCTGTTGTGAAGCCAGCTTATCCTTAGCACAATCACGTTGTATTTGTTGCCTGTTGTGAAGCCAGCTTATCCTTTGCACAGTCACGTTGTATTAGTTGCCTGATGTGAAGCCAGCTTATCCTTAGCACAATCACGTTGTATTAGTTGCCTGATGTGAAGCCAGCTTATCCTTAGCACAATCACGTTGTATTAGTTGCATGATGCGAAGCCAGCTTATCCTTAGCACAATCACTTTGTATTAGTTGCCTGTTGTAGAGCCCGCTTATCCTTAGCACAATTACGTTGTATTAGTTGCCTGATGTGAAGCCAGCTTATCCTTAGCACAATCACGTTGTATTAGTTGCCTGTTGTGAAGCCAGCTTATCTTTAGCACAATCACGTTGTATTAGTTGCCTGTTGTGAAGCCAGCTTATCCTTAGCACAATCACGTTGCATTTGTTGCCTGATGTGAAGCCAGCTTATCCTTAGCACAATCAAATAGTATTAGTTGCCTGTTGAGAAGTCAGCTTATTCTTGGCACAATCACGTTGTATTAGTTGCCTGTTGTGAAGCCAGCTTATCCTTAGCACAATCACGTTGTATTAGTTGCCTGATGTGAAGCCAGCTTACCCTTAGCACTATCACGTTGTATTAGTTGCAAGATGTGAAGCCAGCTTATCCTTAGGACAATCACGTTGTATTAGTTGCCTGTTGTGAAGCCAGCTTATCCTTAGCACAATCACGTTGTATTAGATGCCAGATGAGAAGCCAGCTTATCCTTAGCACAATCACGTTGTATTAGTTGCCGGATGTGAAGCCACCTTATTCTTAGAACAATCACGTTGTATTAGTTGCTTGTTGTGAAGCCAGCTTATCCTTAGCACAATCACGTTGCATTAGTTGCCTGTTGTGAAGCCAGCTTATCCTTAGCACAATCACGTTGCATTAGTTGCCTGTTGTGAAGCCAGCTTATCCTTATCACAATCACATAGTATTAGTTGCCTGTTGTGAAGCCAGCTTATCCTGAGCACAATCACGTTGTATTATTTGCCTGTTGTGAAGCCAGCTTATCCTTAGCACAATCATGTTGTATTAGTTGCCTGTTGTGAAGCCAGCTTATCCTTATTACAATCTCGTTGTTTTAGATGCCTGTTGTGAAGCCAGCTTATACTTAGCACAATCACGTTGTATTAGTTGCCTGTTGTGAAGCCAGCTTATCCTTAGCTCAATCACGTTGTATTAGTTGCCTGATGTGAAGCCAGTTTATACTTAGCACAATCACGTTGTATTAGTTGCCTGATGTGAAGCCAGCTTATCCTTAGCACAATCACGTTGTATTAGTTGTCTGTTGTGAAGCCAGTTTATCCTTAGCCCAATCACGTTGTATTAGTTGCTTGTTGTGAAGCCAGCTTATCCTTAGCACAATCACGTTGCATTAGTTGCCTGTTGTGAAGCCAGCGTATCCTTTGCACAATCACGTTGTATTAGTTGCCTGATGTGAAGTCAGTTTATCCTTAGCATAATCACGCTGTATTAGTTGCCTGATGCTAAGCCAGCTTATCCTGAGCACAATCACGTTGTATTTGTTGCCTGTTGTGAAGCCAGCTTATCCTTAACACAATCACGTTGTATTAGGTGCCTGATGTGCTGCCAGCTTATCCTTAGCACAATCACGTTGTATCAGTTGTCTGTTGTGAAGCCAGCTTATCCTTAACACAATCACGTTGTATTAGTTGCCTGATGTGAAGCCAGCTTATCCTTAACACAATCACGTTGTGTCAGTTGCTTGTTGTGAAGCCAGCTTCTCCTTAGCACAATCACGTTGTATTAGTTGCCTGATGTGAAGCCAGCTTAGCCTTAGTACAATCACGTTGTATTAGTTACCTGTTGTGAAGCCAGCTTATCCTTAGCACAATCACCTTTTATTAGTTGCCTGATGTGATGCCAGTTTATCTTTAGCACAATCTCGTTGTATTAGTTGCCTGTTGTGAAGCCAACTTATCCTTAGCACAATCACGTTGTATTAGTTGCCTGATGTGAAGCCAGCTTATCCTTAGCACAATCACTTTGTATTAGTTGCCTGATGTGAAGCCAGCTTATCCTTAGCACAATCACGTTGTATTAGTTGCCTGTTGTGAAGCCAGCTTATCCTTAGCACAATCACGTTGTATTAGTTGCCTGATGTGAAGCCAGCTTATCCTTAGTACAATCACGTTGTATTAGTTGCCTGTTGTGAAGCCAGCTTATCCTTAGCACAATCACGTTGTATGAGTTGCCTGATTTGAAGCCAGCTTATCCTTAGCACAATCACGTTGTATTAGTTCCCTGATGAGAAGCCAGCTTATCCTTAGCACAATCACGTTGTATTAGTTGCCTGATGTGAAGCCAGCTTATCCTTAGCACAATCACGTTTTATTAGTTGCCTGATGTGAAGCCAGCTTATCCTTAGCACAATCACGTTGTATTAGTTGCCTGATGTGAAGCCAGCTTATCAGCACAATCACGTTGTATTAGTTGCCTGTTGTGAAGCCAGCTTATCCTTAGCTCAATCACGTTGTATTAGTTGCCTGTTGTGAAGCACGCTTATCCTTAACACAATCACTTTTTATTAGTTGTCTGATGTGAAGCCAGCTTATCCTTATCACAATCACGTTGTATTAGTTACCTGTTGTGAAGCACGCTTATCCTTAGCACAATCACGTTGTATTAGTTGCCTGATGTGAAGCCAGCTTATCCTTAGCACAATCACGTTGCATTAGTTACCTGTTGTGAAGCCAGCTTTTCCTTAGCACAATCACGTTGTATTAGTTGCCTGATGTGAAGCCAACTTATCCTTACCACAATCACGTTGTGTTAGTTGCCTGTTGTGAAGCCAGCTTATCCTTAGCACAATCACGTTGTATTAGTTGCCTGTTGTGAAGCCAGCTTATCCTTAGCACAATCACGTTGCATTAGTTGCCTGTTGTGAAGCCAGCTTATTCTTAGCACAATCACGTTGTATTAGTTGCCTGTTGTGAAGCCAGCTTATCCTTAGCACAATCACGTTGTATTAGTTGCCTGTTGTGAAGCCAGCTTATCCTTAGCACAATCACGTTGTTTTAGATGCCTGTTGTGAAGCCAGCTTATACTTAGCACAATCACGTTGTATTAGTTGCCTGTTGTGAAGCCAGCTTATCCTTAGCACAATCACGTTGTATTAGTTGCCTGTTGTAAAGCCAGCTTATCCTTAGCACAATCACGTTGTATTAGTTGCCGGATGTGAAGCCACCTTATCCTTAGAACAATCACGTTGTATTAGTTGCTTGTTGTGAAGCCAGCTTATCCTTAGCACAATCACGTTGTATTAGTTGCCTGTTGTGAAGCCAGCTTATCCTTAGCACAATCACGTTGCATTAGTTGCCTGTTGTGAAGCCAGCTTATTCTTAGCACAATCACGTTGTATTCGTTCCCTGTTGTGAAGCCAGCTTATCCTGAGCACAATCACGTTGTATTATTTGCCTGTTGTGAAGCCAGCTTATCCTATGCACAATCACGTTGTATTAGTTGTCTGTTGTGAAGCCAGCTTATCCTTAGCACAATCACGTTGTATTAGTTGCCTGTTGTGAAGCCAGCTTATCCTTTGCACAGTCACGTTGTATTAGTTGCCTGATGTGAATCCAGCTTATCCTTAGCACAATCACGTTGTATTAGTTGCCTGATGTGAAGCCAGCTTATCCTTAGCACAATCACGTTGTATTAGTTGCATGATGCGAAGCCAGCTTATCCTTAGCACAATCGCTTTATATTAGTTGCCTGTTGTAGAGCCCGCTTATCCTTAGCACAATCACGTTGTATTAGTTGCCTGATGTGAAGCCAGCTTATCCTTTGCACAATCACGTTGTATTAGTTGCAAGATGTGAAGCCAGCTTATCCTTAGCGCAATCACGTTGTATTAGTTGCCTGTTGTGAAGCCAGCTTATCCTTAGCACAATAACGTTGCATTTGTTGCCTGATGTGAAGCCAGCTTATCCTTAGCACAATCACATAGTATTAGTTGCCTGTTGTGAAGCCAGCTTATCCTTGGCACAATCACGTTGTATTAGTTGCCTGTTGTGAAGCCAGCTTATCCTTAGCACAATCACGTTGTATTAGATGCCTGATGAGAAGCCAGCTTATCCTTAGCACAATCACGTTGTATTAGTTGCCGGATGTGAAGCCACCTTATCCTTAGAACAATCACGTTGTATTAGTTGCTTGTTGTGAAGCCAGCTTTTCCTTAGCACAATCACGTTGCATTAGTTGCCTGTTGTGAAGCCAGCTTATCCTTAGCACAATCACGTTGCATTAGTTGCCTGTTGTGAAGCCAGCTTATCCTTAGCACAATCACATAGTATTAGTTGCCTGTTGTGAAGCCAGCTTATCCTGAGCACAATCACGTTGTATTATTTGCCTGTTGTGAAGCCAGCTCATCCTTAGCACAATCACGTTGTATTAGTTGCCTGTTGTGAAGCCAGCTTATCCTTAGCACAATCACGTTGTTTTAGATGTCTGTTGTGAAGCCAGCTTATACTTAGCACAATCACGTTGTATTAGTTGCCTGTTGTGAAGCCAGCTTATCCTTAGCTCAATCACGTTGTATTAGTTGCCTGATGTGAAGCCAGCTTATACTTAGCACAATCACGTTGTATTAGTTGCCTGATGTTAAGCCAGCTTATCCTTAGCACAATCACGTTGTATTAGTTGTCTGTCGGAAGCCAGTTTATCCTTAGCCCAATCACGTTGTATTAGTTGCTTGTTGTGAAGCCAGCTTATCCTTAGCACAATCACGTTGCATTAGTTGCCTGATGTGAAGCCAGCTTATCCTTAGCACAATCACTTTGTATTAGTTGCCTGATGTGAAGCCAGCTTATCCTTAGCACAATCACGTTGTATTAGTTGCCTGTTGTGAAGCCAGCTTATCCTTAGCACAATCACGTTGTATTAGTTGCCTGATGTGAAGCCAGCTTATCCTTAGTACAATCACGTTGTGTTAGTTGCCTGTTGTGAAGCCAGCTTATCCTTAGCACAATCACGTTGTATTAGTTGTCTGATATGAAGCCAGCTTATCCTTAGCACAATCACGTTGTATTAGTTCCCTGATGGGAAGCCTGCTTATCCTTAGCACAATCACGTTGTATTAGTTGCCTGATGTGAAGCCAGCTTATCCTTAGCACAATCACGTTTTATTAGTTGCCTGATGTGAAGCCAGCTTATCCTTAGCACAATCACGTTGTATTAGTTGCCTGATGTGAAGCCAGCTTATCAGCACAATCACGTTGTATTAGTTGCCTGTTGTGAAGCCAGCTTATCCTTAGCTCAATCACGTTGTATTAGTTGCCTGTTGTGAAGCACGCTTATCCTTAACACAATCACTTTGTATTAGTTGTCTGATGTGAAGCCAGCTTATCCTTATCACAATCACGTTGTATTAGTTACCTCTTGTGAATCACGCTTATCCTTAGCACAATCACGTTGTATTAGTTGCCTGATGTGAAGCCAGCTTATCCTTAGCACAATCACGTTGCATTAGTTGCCTGTTGTGAAGCCAGCTTTTCCTTAGCACAATCACGTTGTATTAGTTGCCGGATGTGAATCCACCTTATCCTTAGAACAATCACGTTGTATTAGTTGCTTGTTGTGAAGCCAGCTTATCCTTAGCACAATCACGTTGTATTAGTTACCTGTTGTGAAGCCAGCTTATCCTTATCACAATCACGTTGCATTAGTTGCCTGTTGTGAAGCCAGCTTATTCTTAGCACAATCACGTTGTATTAGTTGCCTGTTGTGAAGCCAGCTTTTCCTGAGCACAATCTCGTTGTATTATTTGCCTGTTGTGAAGCCAGCTTATCCTATGCACAATCACGTTGTATTAGTTGTCTATTGTGAAGCCTCCTTATCCTTAGCACAATCACGTTGTATTAGTTGCCTGTTGTGAAGCCTGCTTATCCTTTGCACAGTCACGTTGTATTAGTTGCCTGATGTGAAGCCAGCTTATCCTTAGCACAATCACGTTGTATTAGTTGCCTGATGTGAAGCCAGCTTATCCTTAGCACAATCACGTTGCATTTGTTGCCTGATGTGAAGCCAGCTTATCCTTAGTACAATCACATAGTATTAGTTGCCTGTTGTGAAGCCAGCTTATCCTTGGCACAATCACGTTATATTAGTTGCCTGTTGTGAAGCCAGCTTATCCTTAGCTCAATCACGTTGTATTAGTTGCCTGATGTGAAGCCAGCTTACCCTTAGCACAATCACGTAGTATTAGTTGCAAGATGTGAAGCCAGCTTATCCTTAGGACAATCACGTTGTATTAGTTGCCTGTTGTGAAGCCAGCTTATCCTTAGCACAATCACGTTGTATTAGATGCCTGATGTGAAGCCAGCTTATCCTTAGCCCAATCACGTTGTATTAGTTGCCGGATGTGAAGCCACCTTATCCTTAGAACAATCACGTTGTATTAGTTGCTTGTTGTGAAGCCAGCTTATCCTTAGCACAATCACGTTGCATTAGTTGCCTGTTGTGAAGCCAGCCTATCCTTAGCACAATCACGTTGCATTAGTTGCCTGTTGTGAAGCCAGCTTATCCTTAGCACAATCACATAGTATTAGTTGCCTGTTGTGAAGCCAGCTTATCCTGAGCACAATCACGTTGTATTATTTGCCTGTTGTGTGAGCCAGCTTATCCTTAGCACAATCACGTTTTATTAGTTGCCTGTTGTGAAGCCAGCTTATCCTTAGCACAATCACGTTGTTTTAGATGCCTGTTGTGAGGCCAGCTTATACTTAGCACAATCACGTTGTATTAGTTGCCTGTTGTGAAGCCAGCTTATCCTTAGCTCAATCACGTTGTATTAGTTGCCTGATGTGAAGCCAGCTTATACTTAGCACAATCACGTTGTATTAGTTGCCTGATGTGAAGCCAGCTTATCCTTAGCACAATCACGTTGTATTAGTTGTCTGTTGTGAAGCCAGTTTATCCTTAGCCCAATCACTTTGTATTAGTTGCTTGTTGTGAAGCCAGCTTATCCTTAGCACAATCACGTTGCATTAGTTGCCTGTTGTGAAGCCAGCTTATCCTTTGCACAATCACGTTGTATTAGTTGCCTGATGTGAAGCCGGCTTATCCTTAGCACAATCACGTTGCATTAGTTGCCTGTTGTGAAGCCAGCTTATCCTTAGCACAGTCACGTTGTATTAGTTGCCTGTTGTTAACTTTGTATTTCTCTATTATCATGGTATAAAAGTACCAAATGATCCGTTTATGAATGTTGGTTTGCGTCATTATACTTGATATTTCCCCTTCCTTGGCAGCCCGGACAACCAAGGAGGTTATTATTGTTATTTTTAGAAAATAAATCATTTTTACCTGTACTGCAGTAACTGTAATAACTGCTGTTGATATATAATGTGAATACAGTAGGACTACTGCTTGCAGTTATGGGCATTACGTAGTGGAAAAATGTATGTAAATAGTCTACAAATCTCTCTCCCTGGATGCACTCACTGTAATTGGCCCAATGGAAGTTTCTTGACAATGTAGTCGCCCTAATCACAAATTTTGCAGTTTTTTGTTGAGATGTTTATGTAGAGTGATTTATACATTCATTCGTAAATGTTGTGCTGGTACAGCTATTGAGGACCATGTGTAAGTGACATGTGCATGTATTATGCGCTGAAATGGAAGAAACGTATGGACCAGTAAGAGAAAAGGCTTTAACAGTCTTGCTCTTAGAAATTTCAAAATTACTTCGTTCAGCCCTTAAGGTTATTACTTTCTTTTAAGTACTGTTCTCTACATTTTCTATCACACGTCAATTTGATGTTGTTGTTGTTGCTGCTTGGGTTTCATCTCTACGTAGCTACCACACCCTACATCCTAGGCAATCTGTGTAACACATTCTAGCCTTGGTCTATCCCTACCGTTCTTGTCCTCGACCCTACCTTCCATAACTAACTTTGCTATTCCTGGGTCTTTTAGAATGTGTCCCACCAACGCATTCAAATCCTCTGGTGTGTCGGATAATACGACGATGTTATCAGCAAATCTCAGAGTTGAAATCATTTGGCTTTGAATCTTTACTCCTACTTCGAAATTTTATGGGCCGATAACCTAGATGTTAGGCCCCTTAAAACAACTATTATCATCATCTATCTGTTTTTTTTTACAAATATCCTTCATTGCTTGTTCAATGTACACATTGAATACTATGGGTGATAAGTAGCAATCTTGCATTACACCTTTCTGAATACCATTTCTCTCTCATGTCCTCCAGTTTGAATAAATGCTGTCTGGTTTCTGTATAGCACCATCCTATCCCTGTATTTTATTACAATATTTTTCAAACTATCAAACTACTTGCTCCAATCAACATTATCAAATGCTTTTTCTAAGACTAAAAATGCCATGAACGTTCTCTTATCTTTCCTTATTCTTCCTCCCAAAATCAGCCAAAGACTTAGTACTACTTCCCTTGTTTCTATGTTTCTCTTGAAGCCAAACCGGTCTTGACCCAACTCTGTTTCTATCTGTCTTTCCATCATCTTGTAAATTATTCTCGTCAGAATCTTTGAAACATGACTGATTAAGCTGATTTTTCGGTAATCTTCATATCAGCTCTTGATTTCTTCGGTATAGGGATGATGGCATTTTTCTTGAAATCAGAAGGAAACGCACTTGTATCATAAATTCTACACACCAAGTGAAATAACCCGACCAGACCTTCATCGCCTATGCTGCGTGGCGATGGAATCGGTATATTATCTATGCCTGGTGATTTGTTTCTGGTTTATGTTCTGTCAAATTCTGATTTACTTGATTTATAAAGGAGGGATGTCTTTTATAAGTTTCAGATATAGATGAGACTTGTATAATGCAGTAAGATATGATCGAGAATAAGAAAGTAATTTCAGTAAGATTTACAGCTGATAAATCTTACTCTAAGTTGAGCTGTGCTGTAAAGTTACAATACCTGTTATTGATTATGTAGAAGCGTAATATGATAGCAAGTAAATCAATGAGTCATTCTTGTTGCTAGGATATAAAAGAAGAAGCCCAATATGAAGAGGGCCATGCAAGTGGAAATCATATAAATGAGTAAGTGGACAACATAATAAGGAAAAATATTGTGTGTATGATAACCAAAACTGTTGGAAGTGAATAGGTTTTGTTGACAAATCAGTTATTCTCTTATTTTTTTTATTTGTCTGTCTTAAGTGGATATTGATATTCACTTTTTAGTTGGCAGCTCAAAAACTAAGCGTTCTCATTCAGAGTTTTAACTGTTGAAAGTATTCCAGTATGAATGTTATTGAGAAGACGACCTACTAGTTGTTCCCCCCGTGCGTTGCGTTGCCAATCAAAGAAAGAAAGTGTTTCTGTTGTAATGCTGTTCATTCAAATGTATTTTGTTTATTCAAGTGTATTTTATTTTTCCGTCTGGTGCGTACATAAATAAATCAGAAGGCATTCCGACGCATGAGCAAACAGCAAACAACTATCCATGTGAGAACATTTGTTGAAACGTAAGTCTAAAATTAGATCTAAATGGAACCCTAAGTTCATTAGGGTTCTTGTTCTGGAAGCAAAGCTATGCACCACGTGACTCCTTCATTTCACGCTGATTGTGCGGGATGTCCCGAACAGCAGGTTTCCCATCATCTTTTCGTTTTAATGAACAAATCTGGGAATTACCCTGCAAAATATAATCCATTTATTGATAATGATCATAATACCTGGGATATATTAATGAATTTTCCGCCAATGTACAGTGAAAGTTCGCTAAGGTGTAAAATTATTAAATACATTTAATGGAAAATATATAATAAATCAGCTATATACATACAATGAATTGAAACAAAACGATTCTTGCCATTAACACATTATATCTCGCTGTTTCAGTACGGTACAGAATCACTGTAATAATACCGAACCTTGTGTAGCAGAACTACCCCAGCCATCCTAAGAGTGGTTTTCCGTTGTTTCCCCACTTCTTCGTTAAGCAATTGCTGGCCACGGTAGCCTCCAACCAAACCTTTTCCCCAATCACAAATACACTACTTCAGCCATCACAATCACACTGGTTATCAAACATGTACACGGGACTCCATGAGCATGATGTAAGCAATATTATCATCAACCGTTACCAATATATATACTCGATTGGCCTACTAATCCAAACTTGCGCACTTGGGGGTGACATGACCCCTGCACACACAGTGTTTATAACAATGTATACTCTCAGTTCACCTACAAGTCAATACCAGGGTACCCTAGAGGTGACGAGGCCGCTGCACACACAATGTTTATAACAATGTATACTCTCAGTTCACCTACAAGTCAATACCAGGGTACCCTAGAGGTGACGAGGGCCCTGCACATAGTGTGTTTATAACAATGTGCATACTCAACTCACCTACAAACAAAAATAGGGTCTCCTGGGAATGACGAACTCCGTGCATATACATTGTCCCGAAATTTATGCCTGCTTATAACTTCTTGCGAAACATGAACAATCATTTTCTCCGTAATTGCTGCCTAAGTTTCACGAAAAGCTTTCTCATTCATTTATCAAGACGAGTAGGACTTTAAAAAAATACGCTGGAAAGGTTCGGCAAAATGCTACGATTGGCCCGAAACTTCAAATACCTATCTTTGGGACCCTATTATTATACCTAAGCACGGGTCAAACGTTCCACAGTGCCATAGTGAACATCACTCAGCTCTTAGACTCGGTTTTACGATATGAAGATTTTCATTATTTGAGCGAAAATGGGAGGACGTCTAAACGAACCCAGTGTTAATGCGGACGCTTTTGTTCACTTATCACTTGGCGAAATTGCTTCAGGTGTACACATTTTAGAAACATGCTGAAAGAAATCGTTGTGTACTTACTCGATTGATGGAAATGGACAACTATGAATGTTATTCGTAGAAGGGAATAAGAGTAATAATATAAATATGGCCATGCGGCAAGCGGGCGCTTAGAATCTCTGCCTGCAGCATGGAGCGGTGTAAGGTGTGTTGCCTATGAAGTCCGCGCTGCATTTCGTCACATAATGAAATGTGACAGCCGAGAGAATTAACTCCTGGTGGGATCAGGTGAGAAGTTCGAATCTCACCTTGGGCACAAACTTTTGTCATTGTTTTTGTTGTTGCTGGATCCAAGTTTGAAAGTTCAAGATTGGTATTGGTAGCGCCAAAAAGAAAAGAATGCTGTGATGAAATAAAATTGTCGGCGCCAAAAAATGAAGTTGCCAGTGTCCAAAATTATATTGTAGATAGTAGTCCAAAACTTGGGCTGCAGCATCTGTGGGTTCATGAACCCAGGATCAATGGGTGGTGTGTCCAGAAAGTTTAATGGAGGCCTGTGGTTGTGCTGGAGGGGCTGGCTCAGGTCTGGACCGAAACCTGTGTTGCGGCTGCGCGAAGAATCGGCTGCGTTTCCTGGTTACATTATAAAGGCGAGGCACAACCCGCACAACAGAGGTCGTGGACAATAACCAGTGTTGCGGCTGCGCGAAGAATCAGCTGCGTTTCCTGGTTACAGTATAAAGGCGAGGCACAAACCGCACAACAGAGATCGTGGACAATAAACTGTGTTGCGGCTGCGCGAAGAGGCGGCTGCGTCTCCTGGGTTCAATATAAAGGCGAGGCACAAACTGCACAACAGAGGTCGTGGACAATAACCTGTAATGCGGCTGGGTGAAGAGGCAGCTGCGTTTTCCCGGGTACAACATAAAGGCGAGGCACAAATCGCACAACAGAAGTCGTGTGTAATGTTTTTTAATTTTTATAGCAATCTCTCGGAAGATAAAATCCGGGAGGGCGCCATTTCATATGTAATTTACTCTGAAATTATTTTATTATGTCGCACGAGAATACTCTTATCTCCAGGTGTGGCGTGTCTCCGACACCTACCAGGATACTACAGTAAACAAGGTAGATTAATGTACGCAGTAACATAACCACAATCCATCGTAATGCTACTTACTATTTTGTAGTACCAAGGGATGTAAATATAAATTGTATCAATAATGCCGTCACAACAAGATACAATTTCCAGTTTCATATCATCATTCGAATTCTCATTTTATTCTGGTTTCAGTTCTTAGAACAATTTATTTAAGGAACTGTCGTCATATAACCATTACGATGCAATAAAGAAGACAGAATAATTCAATCTATAACTTCCATCACGTCTATCTTTCATATAATGTGTTTCATACAATCGCTTTCTTTTATCATAGCCAATAACCTCTAACCTTTCCTCTTTTTTTTTGTTTAACTCTCATTGTCTATCCCTATCTCTGGAAGTTTTAGAGTAAGCACTCCTATTCCACTAGTTCAACTTACAACCACACAAACGCTCCAACCTGCGCTAACCATTTTGCTTCCAAAATCTAGCAATCTAGTTCAACCTTTCACCACAATCGCAAAGAACATCAAGCTAACCTAATACAGATATATCACTGCCTGCACGATTTCAGTAAATGTAACATTTCATTCGCCCCCAGAAATCCTGATAATAATGTCACATTTCGGTGGATATCTGAATCACGTGCAACACAAACGGAGACCTAGACATCCTTCTTCTTCATGTGATGTCTTCTCTGCACAGGTTTTTTTTAATTTATTTTATTTTATTTCCCCTGAATATACTATCATCTTGTCCAAATCAATCTGCACAAAATACCATCTTCCAACCATTATTCTCCTCTTCAACCAACTCTGCAGTCTCCTCTCCATCCCTCAAGCTCACCCTGATGAACTTGAAGAACAACATCCACAATTGGATATCAAGATACCAAATCACCATCACCACCTCCACCGCCGCTAGCACAAGGAGGCTTAGTCGTAACTACCACATTGTCCTAAGCATGGTCATTATCGATACCATAACTGCAAAACTGGATATAGGTCGGCCGATCATTTTTGCAGTGAATATTTTTTGTCACTATATCCTCTGATATTGGATCAGCGTACATTTTTACACAATCCATGGTTCGTTGCTGTAGATCACACGATACAATTCCCAATTGCTTATAGCTGATTGTAAATATTGCTCCACCATCAAAAGCTTGTCAACTCTGTCCACTTTAAAATACAGAGTAAGGTATTCCTTGAATTATTCTGTACAATGTTCCAATTCTGTATTGCAGACTTAGAAAACTTGGAAATTATATTTCAATTGTTCATAATTGTTACACAACATCAATGTGAATAAAAATACTAAAGCCAAGATAATATGTATGCACATAAGTTCAAAAAATATATATATCCAAAGACTCGCTCAAAAAAGGAAAAATAATAAGTAACACACACAATGAAAAATATGTACATTACAGCATAACAACAAACATTGTGCAAATGTATCACAAAGTAAGAAATTAGACTTATAAATGTCTCAAACACCCAACTTATAACAAGTACACGGCACGCGCCCCAACACATGAATTTCTCGTCCAGAGAAGAAATTACCTTGACAAATTCAAATGTACAAATCTAAGTAATGTTCTTCCTTTTTCTTCTCGTTCTCTGAATTCAGCGTCTCCATGGATTTTCTACTCAGCTTTAACTCTTTTCTTGACATCAACTTTATCAAAAATGTCAATACATTTAGGCTCATCATCATCATCATCATCATCATCATCATCATCATCATTAGATTCGTTATAGCGTTGGGCTGTATGTCTTGTCCGGGCTCCATTATAGCGAGCTTCTACTGCTCTTCTAGACCTATCTTTATCATTTATTCTAAAACGGAAAGTATTCCTAGTACCATTTTCAACATTATCACGGCTACCATATCCACTTCCTCCATTCGCATCAAAGCATCCTTTTCTACAACGTCGGTAGCGACCTCTGAGTCTACCCCCACAACATCTATTTCTTCTTCGCCTGTTACAGCCTATCCCACGTCGGCCTCTTCGACCTAGGCAATTTCGACCTCTACAACCGCGGCGTCTACCTCCACATCATTCTAATTTCTCTTTGTCGCCTACTACATCCTCTCCAATATATTCCTTTACAACAACGCTTTTTCTTATATCGTAATTTTACTTCAAGTTCAACTATCTTCCTCTCATCTACTCTATTCTCCCCTACAATTTCCTCTAACTCTATGCTACTTTCGCGTAACGTCTCTTCTAACAATGTCCTCCTCTCATCTACTCTATTCTCACATACAATTTCCTCTAACTCTATGCTACTTTCGTCTACCATCTCATTTAACTTCTAACTACTTTCACGTACAGTCTTTTCTTCCTCTATAATACTTTTAGCCTCTTCTTCTAACACATTCTTAATTTTACATCTGATCTCCTGTTTCACCCCCTGAATACTCCCCTGCAGCATCCCATATTTTCTATTTAACTCCTCATTCTCCCTGACCACATTATCTAGCTTTTGATTAATTTCCAAACAGCAATAATAATTATTTTTATTTATCGCCTCTCATATGCCCCTACTCATCTCCTGATTCTTCTTATTACTATCTTCTAGCTTTTTATATATCGCCTCTCTCATCTCCTGATTATTTTTTTCTACTCTCATAAAATTTTTCACTCAGCAGTCTCATGATCGCACCTAATGAATCTTCCGAGATTCCTTTCTCCTTACTAGTACTTGAGATACTCTCTGCCTTAATTTCACTCACACTATCGCCATTCTGCATATTGTCAGCGTTCTCCTCACTATCAAGACCACTTCTTAACTTCATATCGATTACCGACATACTGAATTATACTTCTTAACACTAGCCCCAAAATCACTTGAACAATATATAGACATTCCTACCCCTACACTGATGTGTCCTGGTTCTCGTGCCCATCGTTGAGGTGACAAATGTAATGTTTTTATAATTTTATAACAATCTCTAAGAAGATAAAATCCGGGAGGGCGCCATTTCATATGTAATTTACTATGAAAATATTTTATTCTGTCGCACGAGAATATTCTTATCTCCAGGTGTGGTGTGTCTCCGACCCCAACCAGGACACTACAGTAAACAAGGAAGATTAATGTACGCAGTAACAAAACCACAATCCATCGTAATGCTACTTACTATTTTGTAGGACCAAGGGATGTAAAATAATGCCATTACAACAAGATACAATTTCCAGTTTCATACCATCATTCGAATTCTCATTTTATTCTGGTTTCACTTCTTAGAACAATTTATTTTAGAAACTGTCGTCATATAACCATTACGATGCAATAAAGACGACAGAATAATTCAATCTATAACTTCCTTCACGTTTATCTTTCATATAATGTGATTCATTCAATCTCTTTCTTTTATCATAGCGAATAACCTCTTACCTTTCCTCTTTTTTTGTTTAACTCTCATTGTCTCTCCCTATCTCTGGAATTGTTAGGGTAAGCACTCCTATTCCACTAGTTAAACTTACAACCACACAAGCGCTCCAACCTGCGCTAACCATTTTGCTTCCAAAAACTAGCAATCTAGTTCAACCTTTCACCACAATCGCAAAGAACATCAAGCTAACCAAATACAGATATATCACTGCCTGCACGATTTCAGTAAATGTAACATTTCACGTGGAAAATAACCTGTGTTGCGGCTGCGCGAAGAGGCGGCTGCGTTTCCTGGGTACAATGTAAAGGCGAGGCACAAACCACACAACCAGGTCGTGGACAATAACCTGGTTTGTGTCAGCATGTAGCCGACTGCGAGCTTGTGGCACGCAGGTTTGCCTAGTGATGGGTCCGGTAATCCGTAAGCCTGCCACTCCTTACTCTAGATTGAGGGTTGCTTGTCGCCCGCAGACTTCACGCAAATCCGGCAGAGCTAGTAAAACGCAAATCCATACGGCATCAGAGCTAGCGGGTTTTCTGCGAATTTGCAAAATGGCTCTCAAAACCTGGTTTCCAATCACTCAGGGACACATATATCATGTCTAAAGACAAATTGTGTCACAGAGAAGGAATCACTCCTACTAATAATCTAAGTTCATTTTGCAGCAACTATGTACACCTGTCATCCTAGGACACAAACTGTGCACCGGATCTCTTACAATCCATCAAAACTCCTAACTGGACGGCTTACCGCTCTGTCACATAATTTACTACCAGGGACACGCAATCCCGCCCTGATGGCCTCTCGTGTCTTCTTGCCTTACCCACGCTGAAACTAGGGCATCGTTCAGCATTTACTGGAATATTCCTGCACAACACTATTACACTGACCGTCTGTCACGCGTCATCATGCATACAAATAAGCCTACAACTGCTAAGTCACTCTCGACTGACTTACTGATTCATTGCAGCCCACTTCGTTGACTGACTGCAGTGCCGTGCACATGTCACTGACCTGCGTGGCATTTCTTATATGTTTGGAAAGATAGTCTTGCTCTTTTGAGATGAAGTGGAAATTCCAGACGTTACGAGACTCGAGCATTATCGTGTGGGACTTTAAGAGCGCTAAGCCATCTCTTAAAAACCTCTGCGAAGCTTCTCCTCGTGTGTACCTCCTTCCGTTAGCACCTACTGCAAATGGCGTCCACCCGTAAGTAAAAGGGCCACCACGCTCTCTCAAGTGGAGAGAGACGGACTGAAGTGGGCAGTGGCCAGAAGAAAAAATAACAAGATCTTCATTAAAGAACATATAGCCTACTTTCTCCTAAATTCATGGGTGTAGTCATAACTCTTTGTCCTCTTCAAGTAGTGGGGCTCTGACGCATCCCGAATGCGAAGTGGGACTTTGCACTTTTCAGAGACTCCCTTCATTGTACTGTAAATATAGTATATGGCACTGATAAATAAATATGAAATGAAGGAGTTCAATTGAATGTTGTTTGTAGTAGCTTGTTAACATATAACGTGCTATGTTATACGTTAATTGATTGAATCCTCACCTAAATTATAAATACGCACACTAATACATCCATCACAATAACACAGGTTATCAGACAAACTTCAACACCCACACAAGTACACAAGCCTAATGCCCATGTTTCTCAAGCCGCTCAAATGAAACAACGTCAACAGCTTCCTACCCAAATCCTTCCTCGTATAAAAGTACACACACTAGTACAGACATAACAGTGACACAGTTTATCGGACAACTTCTACACACACCCAGGTACACTGAGTACATGGCCACGATGCCGCAAAGCCCATAAAGAATCAACAGCAACAACAGACTCTACAGCGGGTGAAGGACAGCTTCCTACACAAATCCTTCCTCATTTACAAGTACACACACTAGTACAGACATTACAGTGACACGAGTTATCATACAACTTCCACCCACACTCCCAAGTAGACGGAGCTACATGACCATGATGCTGCAAACCCCTAGAGAATCAACAACAACAACAGTCTTTACCGCGGATAAAGAACAACGAATTTTAATCACTGTAGTCAGGTGTTGTAATATGTGGTGTTATAAGTATATATTATATTCAATTGCAAATATATATATATATATATATAAAGCTGAAAGTTTGTCTGTCTGTTTGATATTCATACAACTCTACACCGTTTTACCGATCTGAACCAAAATTTGTATACTTGCCCTTTTGAACCCGGCGAGTAACCCTGTCCACTGGAAATTTTGGACAAACCAGTCCATTCCCTGCATTTAGGCCCTTTGGCTCAAATCTACACTGTTTCACCGATCTGAACCAAAGTTTGTATACTTACCCTTTGGAACCCTGCAGGTAACACTGTCCACTTTAAATTTCGAACAGACCACTCCATTCCCTGCATTTAGGCCCTTTGGCACACATCTACACCGTTTCACCGATCTGAACCAAAATTTGATTATTTACCCTTGGGAACCCTGCGAGTAACACTGTCTACATGAAATTGCGGTCAGACCACTCCATTCCCTGCATTTAGGCCCTTTGGCACAATTCTACACCGTTTTACCGAACTGAACCAAATTCTACATACTTACCCTTTGGAACCCGACGAGTAACACTGTCTAAATGAAATTTCGGACAGTCTACCCCATTCCTTGAATTTAGGCCGTTTGGCACAAATCTACACCGTTTCACCGATCTGAACCAAATTTTACATACTTACCCTCTGCAAACGGACGAGTAACACTGTCCACATGAAATTTCGGATAGACCCCTCCATTCCCTGCATTTAGGCCATTTGGCTCAAATCTACACCGTTTCACCGATATGAACCAAATTTTACATACTTATCCTTTGGAATCCAACGAGTAACTCTGTCTAAATGACATTTCGAATAGACCACGTCATTCCCTGCATTTAGGCCCTTTGGCACAAATCTACTTCGTTTCAGCCATCTGAACCAAACTTCGTGTACTTACCCTTTGGAACCCGACGATTAACACTGTCTACTTGAAATTTTGGACAGACCACTCTAACCCTGTATTTAGGCCCTTTGGAACAAATCTACATAGTTTCACCGATCAGAACCAAGATTTGTATACTTACTCTTTGGAACCCAACGAGTAACACTGTCCACTTCACATTTCTGACAGACCACTCCATTCCTTGCACTTAGGTTCTTCGGCACAAATCTACACCGTTTCACTGATCTGAAACATAATTTGTATACTTATCCTTTGGAACCCGACGAGTAACACTATCGACTTAAAATTTCGGACAGACCACTCCATTCCCTGCATCTAGGTCCTTAGGCTCGAATCTATACCGTTTCACCGATCTGAACCAAATTGTGCATACTTACCCTATGGGTGCCGACGAGTAACACTGACCAAATTAAATTTTGGACAGACCACTCCTTTCTCTGCATTTAGGCCCTTTGTCAAATCTACATCGCTTCACCCATCTGAACCTAACTTTATGTACTTACCCTTTGGAACCCGACGAGTAACACTGTCTACTTGAAATTTCAGACAGACGACTCCATTCCCTGTATTTAGGCCCTTTAGGACAAATCTACATTGATTCACCAATCTGAACCAAAATTTGTATACTTACTCTTTGGAACCCAACGAGTAACACTGTCCACTTAAAAATTGCGGATAGACCACTCCATTTCCTGCATTTAGGACCTTTGGCACAAACACCGTTTCACCGATCTGAACCAAATTTTACACACTTACCCTTTGGAACCTGACGAGTAACACTGTCTACATGAAATTTCCTGCATTTAGGCCCTTTAGAACAAATCTGCACTATTTCACCTAATTGCACCGAATTTTACACAGGCCTGCTTACCCTTTGAAACCCTGCTCGTAACACTGTCCACTTCATATTTTGGAGACCCCTGTCTGTCCCCTACATGAATAACAGACAAGAGGAACTTGAAAACCACGTTTTAAGGCCTTAGAATCATTCATGTCCTTAGTACTGTAGTGTAACTCTAAGAATGTTTTAATAAGTCTATTGTTGGCTGGAAATGCGGGCTGCATCATGCCCACCGCTACCAGTGTTGTGGTGCAGAATTGCGAAAATACAGTACCGTAGTTACATTTTGCGCTGCTTATAAATTGCTTTCACGGGGAGTAATTAGTGCAAAAAGATTTCTTAGGCCCCTCAAAGCAGTTATAATGAGACTATTATGCGTCTGTAAGTGCGATGGTGTTGGTGCAGTACATTGAGGTTATCAGCTGCAGTAAAGGTTGGTGCTTTCAAATGTACTTTCATTTATTCCGATCCTTATCCTTGAGCGGTTTGTGGTGATCATTATCACTATCGTTATCTCAGGAGCTCGGGATAGCCGTAGTTTTCCAAACTGCTCTGATTATTTTCCTACGTCGCTATGCGACAAAAGACGACCCTATTGGTCTCTACTTTTCTAACAGCCAAGGAGATATAGGCCCTAGGCAGTGTCTCTTATTTCACTTACTCCTCTTCCTAATCATATTTTTCTATTTGTTTTTAAATTACAGGTGTCAATACTGTCGTTAGTAAATAGCCGTTTCCTGTTCATTATTATAATCATTACGGGAAAAAGACCTGAACGTTACGTCCATTGTACTGTACTACGAATCACCCCCTCTACCACCACAAAAGTTATATTTTTCCCCCTTTTAGTTTAAGTATCATGTGCCAGTTCTGTAGTATTATCTATTATCATCCTTAAAACAAATTAATCCACCGGGCAAAGTCGGGCACTACTGCTAGTACACACTATATATGCTTCATATTGTAACGTGTGAGTAGTTATAAATCAATAAATAAAAAAGAGAATCAAGTAAAAGAAATTGAAACCGTTTGGTTTTGATCCACGAACCTCCAGATTACGAGTTAAAGACGGTAACCCGCTGCTACACATGGCCAATGCTAGTATGACGTTAGCATCCGGTTTAGTATAACTGTATAGCATATTTTGTCTTGGAAAGAACGATTTCATTAGCATTTTCTGACCTTTTTATAAACCATTTAATACTAAATTTGTATTATTTTGCTCAGTACATTCCAAAAAGGATACCAATCTACGGAAATACGGAGTAGCAAGCAAACAATAGCCCCCTTAAAGGATATCAATCTACTGAAATATGGAGTAACGAGCTAACAATAGACCCCATAAAGGATATCAATCTACTGAGATATGGAGTAGCGAGCTAACAATAGCCTCCTTAAAGGATGTCGATCTACTGAGATGTGGAGTAGCGAGCTAACAATAGCCTCCTTAAAGGATATCAATCTACTGAAATGTGGAATAGCGAGCTAACAATAGCCTCCTTAATGGATATCAATCTACTGAAATGTGGAGTAGCGAGCTAGCAATAGCCTCCTTAAAGGATATCAATCTACTGAAATATGGAGTAGCGAGCTAACAATAGCCTCCTTAAAGGATATCAATCTACTGAAATATGGAGTAGCGAGCAAACAATAGCCCCCTTAAAGGATATCAACCTACTGAAATGTGGAGTAGCGAGCAAACAATAGCCCCCTTAAAGGATACCAATCTACTGAAATGTGGAGTAGCGAGCTAACAATAGCCCCCATAGAGGATATCAATCTACAGAAATGTGGAGTAGCGAGCTAAAAACAGCCTCCTTAAAGGATGTCAATCTACTGAAATGTGGAGTAGCGAGCTAACAATAGCCCCCATAAAGGATATCAATTTACTGAAATGTGGAGTAGCGAGCTAACAACAGTCTCCTTAAAGGATATCAATCTACTGAAATGTGGAGTAGTGAGCTAACAATAGCCTCCATAAAGGATATCCGTCTACTGAAATATGGAGTAGCGAGCTAACAATAGCCTCCATAATGGATATCAATCTACTGAAAAGTGGAGTAGCGAGCTAGCAATAGCCTCCTTAAAGGATATCACTCTACTGAAATATGGAGTAGCGAGCTAACAATAGCCTCCATAATGGATATCAATCTACTGAAATATGGAGTAGCGAGCTAACAATAGCCTCCATAATGGATATAAATCTACTGAAATATGGAGTAACGAGCTAACAATAGCCTCCATAAAGGATATCAATCTACTGAAATATGGAGTAGCGAGCAAACAATAGCCCCCTTAAAGGATATCAACCTACTGAAATGTGGAGTAGCGAGCTAACAATAGCCTCCTTAAAGGATATCAATCTACTGAAATGTGGAGTAGTGAGCTAACAATAGCCTCCATAAAGATTATCAATCTACTGAAATGTGGAGTAGCGAGCTAACAATAGCCTCCATAACGGATATCAATCTACTGAAATATGGAGTAGCGAGCTAATAATAGCCTCCATAAAGGATATCAATCTACTGAAATATGGAGTAGCGAGCTAACAATAGCCTCCATAAAGGATATCAATCTACTGAAATATGGAGTAGCGAGCAAACAATAGCCCCCTTAAAGGATATCAATCTACTGAAATATGGAGTAGCGAGCTAACAATGGCCTCCATAAAGGATATCAATCTACTGAAATGTGGAGTAGCGAGCTAACAATAGCCTCCATAAAGGATATCAATCTACTGAAATATGGAGTAGCGAGCTAACAATAGCCTCCATAATGGATATCAATCTACTGAAATATGGAGTAGCGAGCTAACAATAGCCTCCTTAAAGGATATCAATCTACTGAAATGTGGAGTAGCGAGATAACAATAGCCCCCAGAAAGGATATCCATCTACTGAAATGTGGAGTAGCGAGCTAACAACAGCCTCCTTAAAGGATATCAATCTACTGAAATGTGGAGTAGTGAGCTAACAACAGCCTCCTTAAAGGATATCAATCTACTGAAATGTGGAGTAGCGAGATAACATTAGCCCCCAGAAAGGATATCAATCTACTGAAATGTGGAGTAGCGAGCTAACAATAGCCTCCATAAAGGATATCAATCTACTGAAATATGGAGTAGCGAGCTAACAATAGCCTCCATAATGGATATCAATCTACTGAAATATGGAGTAGCGAGCTTACAATAGCCTCCTTAAAGGATATCAATCTACTGAAATGTGGAGTAGCGAGATAACAATAGCCCCCAGAAAGGATATCAATCTACTGAAATGTGGAGTAGCGAGCTAACAACAACCTCCTTAAAGGATATCAATCTACTGAAATGTGGAGTAGTGAGCTAACAATAGCCCCCTTAAAGGATATCAATCTACTGAAATATGGAGTAGCGAGCTAACAATAGCCCCCTTAAAGGATATCAGTCTACTGAAATGTGGAGTAGCGAGCTAACAATAGCCTCCTTAAAGGATATCAATCTACTGAAATGTGGAGTAGCGAGCTAACAATAACCTCCTTAATGGATATCAATCTACTGAAATATGGAGTAGCGAGCTAACACTAGCCCCCTTAAAGGATATCAATCTACTGAAATATGGAGTAGCGAGCTAACCATTGCCCCCTTAAATGATATCAGTATACTGAAATGTGGAGTAGCGAGCTAACAATAGCCTCCTTAAAGGATATCAATCTACTGAAATATCGAGTAGCCGGCTAACAATAGCCTCCTTAAAGGATATCAATGTACTGAAATGTGGAGTAGCGAGCTAACAATAGCCTCCTTAAAGGATATCAATCTACTGAAATATGGAGGAGCGAGCTAACAATAGCCCCCTTAAAGGATATCAATCTACTGAAATGTGGAGTAGCGAGCTAACAATAGCCTCCTTAAAGGATATCTAGTGAAATGTGGAGTAGCGAGCTAACAATAGCCTCCTTAAAGGATATCAATCTACTGAAATACGGAGTAGTGGGCTAACAATAGCCTCCTTAAAGAATATCAATCTACTGAAATATGGAGTAGCGAGCAAACAATAGCCTCCTTTAAGGATATCAATCTACTGAAATATGGAGTAGCGAGCAAACATTAGCCCCCTTAAAGGATATCAATCTACTGAAATGTGGAGTAGCGAGCTAACAATAGCCCACATAAAGGATATCAATCTACTGAAATGTGGAGTAGCGAGCTAACAATAGCCTCCATAAAGGATATCAATCTACTGAAATGTGGAGTAGCGAGCTAACAATAGCCTCCATAAAGGATATCAATCTACTGAAATATGGAGTAGCGAGCTAACAATAGCCTTCATAATGGATATCAATCTACTGAAATGTGGAGTAGCGAGCTAGCAATAGCCTCCTTAAAGGATATCAATGTACTGAAATGTGGAGTAGCGAGATAACAATAGCCCCCATAAAGGATATCAATCTACTGAAATGTGGAGTAGCGAGCTAACAACAGCCTCCTTAAAGGATATCAATCTACTGAATTGTGGAGTACTGAGCTAACAATAGCCTCCATAAAGGATATCAATCTACTGAAATATGGAGTAGCGAGCAAACAATAGCCCCCTTAATGGATATCAATCTACTGAAATATCGAGTAGCGAGCAAACATTAGCCCCCTTAAAGGATATCAATCTACTGAAATGTGGAGTAGCGAGCTAACAATAGCCCACATAAAGGATATCAATCTACTGAAATGTGGAGTAGCGAGCTAACAATAGCCTCCATAAAGGATATCAATCTACTGAAATGTGGAGTAGCTAGCTAACAATAGCCTCCATAAAGGATATCAATCTACTGAAATATGGAGTAGCGAGCTAACAATAGCCTCCATAATGGATATCAATCTACTGAAATGTGGAGAAGCGAGCTAGCAATAGCCTCCTTAAAGGATATCAATGTACTGAAATGTGGAGTAGCGAGATAACAATAGCCCCCATAAAGGATATCAATCTACTGAAATGTGGAGTACTGAGCTAACAATAGCCTCCATAAAGGATATCAATCTACTGAAATATGGAGTAGCGAGCTAACAATAGCCTCCATAAAGGATATCAATCTACTGAAATGTGGAGTAGCGAGTTAACAATAGCCTCCATAAAGGATATCAATCTACTGAAATATGGAGTAGCGAGCTAACAATAGCCTCCATAATGGGTATCAATCTACTGAAAAGTGGAGTAGCGAGCTAGCAATAGCCTCCTTAAAGGATATTAATCTACTGAAATATGGAATAGCGAGCTAACAATAGCCCCCTTAAAGGATATCAGTCTACTGAAGTGAGGAGTAGCGAGCTAACAATAGCCTCCTTAAAGGATATCAATCTACTGAAATGTGGAGTAGTGAGCTAACAATAGCCTCCTTAAAGGATATCAATCTATTGAAATATGGAATAGCGAGCTAACAATAGCCCCCTTCAAGGATATCAGTCTACTGAAATGTGGAGTAGCGAGCTAACAATAGCCTCCTTAAAGGATATCAATCTACTGAAATGTGGAGTAGCGAGCTAACAATAACCTCCTTAATGGATATCAACCTACTGAAATATAGAGTAGCGAGCTGACAATAAGCCCCTTAAAGGATATCAATCTACTGAAATATGGAGTAGCGAGCTAATGATTGCCCCCTTAAAGGATATCAGTCTACTGAAATGTGGAGTAGCGAGCTAACAATAGCCTCCTTAAAGGATATCAATCTACTGAAATATCGAGTAGCGGGCTAACAATAGCCTCCTTAAAGCATATCAATGTACTGAAATGTGGATTAACGAGCTAACAATAGCCTCCTTAAATGATATCAATCTACTGAAATATGGAGTAGCGAGCTAACAATAGCCCCCTTAAAGGATATCAATCTACTGAAATGTGGAGTAGCGAGCTAACAATAGCCTCCTTAAAGGATACCAATCTAGTGAAATGTGGAGTAGCGAGCTAACAATAGCCTCCTGAAAGGATATCAATCTACTGAAATATGGAGTAGCGGGCTAACAATAGTCTCCTTAAAGGATATCAATCTACTGAAATATGGAGTAGCGAGCAAACAATAGCCTCCTTAAAGGATATCAATCTATTGAAATATGGAGTAGCGAGCAAACTTTAGCCCCCTTAAAGGATATCAATCTACTGAAATGTGGAGTAGCGAGCTAACAATAGCCCCCATAAAGGATATCAATCTACTGAAATGTGGAGTAGCGAGCTAAAAATAGCCTCCATAAAGGATATCAATCTACTGAAATGTGAAGTAGCGAGCTAACAATACCCTCCATAAAGGATATCAATCTACTGAAATATGGGGTAGCGAGCTAACAATAGCCTCCATAATGGATGTCAATCTACTGAAATGTGGAGTAGCGAGCTAGCAATAGCCTCCATAAAGGATATCAATGTACTGAAATGTGGAGTAGCGAGATAACAATAGCCCCCTAAAAGGATATCAATCTACTGAAATGTGGAGTAGCGAGCTAACAACAGCCTCCTTAAAGGATATCAATCTACTGAAATGTGGAGTAGTGAGCTAACAATAGCCTCCTTAAAGGATATCAATGTACTGAAATGTGGAGTAGCGAGATAACAATAGCCCCCTAAAAGGATATCAATCTACTGAAATGTGGAGTAGCGAGCTAACAACAGCCTCCTTATAGGATATCAATCTACTGAAATGTGGAGTAGTGAGCTAACAATAGCCTCCATAAAGGATATCAATCTACTGAAATATGGAGTAGCGAGCTAACAATAGCCTCCATAAAGGATATCAATCTACTGAAATGTGGAGTAGCGAGCTAACAATAGCCTCCATAAAGGATATCAATCTACTGAAATATGGAGTAGCGAGCTAACAATAGCCTCCATAATGGATATCAATCTACTGAAAAGTGGAGTAACGAGCTAGCAATATCCTCCTTAAAGGATATCAATCTACTGAAATATGGAGTAGCGAGCTAACAATAGGCTCCATAATGGATATAAATCTACTGAAATATGGAGTAGCGAGCTAACAATAGCCTCCATAAAGGATATCAATCTACTGAAATGTGGAGTAGCGAGCTAGCAATAGCCTCCTTAAAGGATATCAATCTACTGAAATATGGAGTAGCGAGCAAACAATAGCCCCCTTAAAGGATATCAATCTACTGAAATATCGAGTAGCGGGCTAACAATAGCCTCCATAAAGGATATCAATCTACTGAAATATGGAGTAGCGAGCTAACAATAGCCTCCATAAAGGATATCAATCTATTGAAATATGGAGTAGCGAGCTAACAATAGCCTCCTTAAAGGATATCAATCTACTGAAATATGGAGTAGCGGGCTAACAATAGCCTCCTTAAAGGATATCAATCTACTGAAATATGGAGTAGCGAGCAAACAATAGCCTCCTTAAAGGATATCAATCTACTGAAATGTGGAGTAGCGAGCTAGCAATAGCCTCCTTAGGGGACATCCGTCTACTGAAATATGGAGTAGCGAGCTAACAATAGCCTCCTTAAAGGATATCAATCTACTGAAATGTGGAGTAGCGAGATAACAATAGCCCCCAGAAAGGACATCAATATACTGAAATGTGGAGTAGCGAGCTAACAACAGCCTTTTAGAGGATATAAATCTACTGAAATGTGGAGTAGTGAGCTAACAACAGCCTCCTTAAAGGATATCAATCTACTGAAATGTGGAGTAGTGAGCTAACAATAGCCTCCATAAAGGATATCAATCTACTGAAATGTGGAGTAGCGAGCTAACAATAGCCTCCATAAAGGATATCAAGCTACTGAAATATGGAGTAGCGAGCTAACAATAGCCTCCATAAAGGATATCAATCTACTGAAATATGGAGTAGCGGGCTAACAATAGCCTCCATAAAGGATATCAGTCTATTGAAATATGGAGTAACGAGCAAACAATAGCCCCCTTAAAGGATATCAATCTACTGAAATATGGGGTAGCGAGCTAACAATAGCCTCCATAAAGGATATCAATCTACTGAAATGTGGAGTAGCGAGCTAACAATAGCCTCCATAAAGGATATCAATCTACTGAAATATGGAGTAGCGAGCTAACAATAGCCTCCATAATGGATATCAATCTACTGAAATATGGAGTAGCGAGCTAACAATAGCCTCCTTAAAGGATATCAATCTACTGAAATGTGGAGTAGCGAGATAACAATTGCCCCCAGAAAGGATATCAATCTACTGAAATGTGGAGTAGTGAGCTAACAACAGCCTCCTTAAAGGATATCAATCTACCGAAATGGGGAGTAGCGAGATAACAATAGCCCCCAGAAAGGATATCAATCTACTTAAATGTGGAGTAGCGAGCTAACAACAGCCTCCTTAAAGGATATCAATCTCTTGAAATGTGGAGTAGTGAGCTAACAATAGCCCCCTTAAAGGATATCAATCTACTGAAATGTGGAGTAGCGAGCTAACAATAGCCTCCTAAAAGGATATCAATCTACTGAAATATGGAGTAGCGAGCACACAGTAGCCTCCTTAAAGGATATCAATATATTGAAATGTGGAGTAGCGAGCTAACAATAACCTCCTTAAAGGATATCAATCTACTGAAATATGGAGTAGCGAGCTAACAATAGCCTCCATAATGGATATCAATCTACTGAAATATGGAGTAGCGAGCTTACAATAGCCTCCTTAAAGGATATCAATCTACTGAAATGTGGAGTAGCAAGATAACAATAGCCCCCAGAAAGGATATCAATCTACTGAAATGTGGAGTAGCGAGCTAACAACAACCTCCTTAAAGGATATCAATCTACTGAAATGTGGAGTAGTGAGCTAACAATAGCCCCCTTAAAGGATATCAATCTACTGAAATATGGAGTAGCGAGCTAACAATAGCCCCCTTAAAGGATATCAGTCTACTGAAATGTGGAGTAGCGAGCTAACAATAGCCTCCTTAAAGGATATCAATCTACTGAAATATGGAGTAGCGAGCTAACAATAACCTCCTTAATGGATATCAATCTACTGAAATATGGAGTAGCGAGCTAACACTAGCCCCCTTAAAGGATATCAATCTACTGAAATATGGAGTAGCGAGCTAACGATTGCCCCCTTAAATGATATCAGTATACTGAAATGTGGAGTAGCGAGCTAACAATAGCCTCCTTAAAGGATATCAATCTACTGAAATATCGAGTAGCCGGCTAACAATAGCCTCCTTAAAGGATATCAATGTACTGAAATGTGGAGTAGCGAGCTAACAATAGCCTCCTTAAAGAATATCAATCTACTGAAATATGGAGCAGCGAGCTAACAATAGCCCCCTTAAAGGATATCAATCTACTGAAATGTGGAGTAGCGAGCTAACAATAGCCTCCTTAAAGGATATCTAGTGAAATGTGGAGTAGCGAGCTAACAATAGCCTCCTTAAAGGATATCAATCTACTGAAATACGGAGTAGTGGGCTAACAATAGCCTCCTTAAAGAATATCAATCTACTGAAATATGGAGTAGCGAGCAAACAATAGCCTCCTTTAAGGATATCAATCTACTGAAATATGGAGTAGCGAGCAAACATTAGCCCCCTTAAAGGATATCAATCTACTGAAATGTGGAGTAGCGAGCTAACAATAGCCCACATAAAGGATATCAATCTACTGAAATGTGGAGTAGCGAGCTAACAATAGCCTCCATAAAGGATATCAATCTACTGAAATGTGGAGTAGCGAGCTAACAATAGCCTCCATAAAGGATATCAATCTACTGAAATATGGAGTAGCGAGCTAACAATAGCCTTCATAATGGATATCAATCTACTGAAATGTGGAGTAGCGAGCTAGCAATAGCCTCCTTAAAGGATATCAATGTACTGAAATGTGGAGTAGCGAGATAACAATAGCCCCCATTAAGGATATCAATCTACTGAAATGTGGAGTAGCGAGCTAACAACAGCCTCCTTAAAGGATATCAATCTACTGAATTATGGAGTACTGAGCTAACAATAGCCTCCATAAAGGATATCAATCTACTGAAATATGGAGTAGCGAGCAAACAATAGCCCCCTTAATGGATATCAATCTAATGAAATATCGAGTAGCGAGCAAACATTAGCCCCCTTAAAGGATATCAATCTACTGAAATGTGGAGTAGCGAGCTAACAATAGCCCACATAAAGGATATCAAACTACTGAAATGTGGAGTAGCGAGCTAACAATAGCCTCCATAAAGGATATCAATCTACTGAAATGTGGAGTAGCTAGCTAACAATAGCCTCCATAAAGGATATCAATCTACTGAAATATGGAGTAGCGAGCTAACAATAGCCTCCATAATGGATATCAATCTACTGAAATGTGGAGTAGCGAGCTAGCAATAGCCTCCTTAAAGGATATCAATGTACTGAAATGTGGAGTAGCGAGATAACAATAGCCCCCATAAAGGATATCAATCTACTGAAATGTGGAGTAGCGAGCTAACAACAGCCTCCTTAAAGGATATCAATCTACTGAAATGTGGAGTACTGAGCTAACAATAGCCTCCATAAAGGATATCAATCTACTGAAATATGGAGTAGCGAGCTAACAATAGCCTCCATAAAGGATATCAATCTACTGAAATGTGGAGTAGCGAGCTAACAATAGCCTCCATAAAGGATATCAATCTACTGAAATATGGAGTAGCGAGCTAACAATAGCCTCCATAATGGGTATCAATCTACTGAAAACTGGAGTAGCGAGCTAGCAATAGCCTCCTTAAAGGATATTAATCTACTGAAATATGGAATAGCGAGCTAACAATAGCCCCCTTAAAGGATATCAGTCTACTGAAGTGAGGAGTAGCGGGCTAACAATAGCCTCCTTAAAGGATATCAATCTACTGAAATGTGGAGTAGTGAGCTAACAATAGCCTCCTTAAAGGATATCAATCTATTGAAATATGCAATAGCGAGCTAACAATAGCCCCCTTCAAGGATATCAGTCTACTGAAATGTGGAGTAGCGAGCTAACAATAGCCTCCTTAAAGGATATCAATCTACTGAAATGTGGAGTAGCGAGCTAACAATAACCTCCTTAATGGATATCAACCTACTGAAATATAGAGTAGCGAGCTGACAATAGGCCCCTTAAAGGATATCAATCTACTGAAATATGGAGTAGCGAGCTAATGATTGCCCCCTTAAAGGATATCAGTCTACTGAAATGTGGAGTAGCGAGCTAACAATAGCCTCCTTAAAGGATATCAATCTACTGAAATATCGAGTAGCGGGCTAACAATAGCCTCCTTAAAGCATATCAATGTACTGAAATGTGGATTAACGAGCTAACAATAGCCTCCTTAAATGATATCAATCTACTGAAATATGGAGTAGCGAGCTAACAATAGCCCCCTTAAAGGATATCAATCTACTGAAATGTGGAGTAGCGAGCTTACAATAGCCTCCTTAAAGGATACCAATCTAGTGAAATGTGGAGTAGCGAGATAACAATAGCCCCCTGAAAGGATATCAATCTACTGAAATGTGGAGTAGCGAGCTAACAACAGCCTCCTTAAAGGATATCAATCTACTGAAATGTGGAGTAGTGAGCTAACAATAGCCTCCTTAAAGGATATCAATGTACTGAAATGTGGAGTAGCGAGATAACAATAGCCCCCTAAAAGGATATCAATCTACTGAATTGTGGAGTAGCGAGCTAACATCAGCCTCCTTAAAGGATATCAATCTACTGAAATGTGGAGTAGTGAGCTAACAATAGCCTCCATAAAGGATATCAATCTACTGAAATATGGAGTAGCGAGCTAACAATAGCCTCCATAAAGGATATCAATCTACTGAAATGTGGAGTAGCGAGCTAACAATAGCCTCCATAAAGGATATCAATCTACTGAAATATGGAGTAGCGAGCTAACAATAGCCTCCATAATGGATATCAATCTACTGAAAAGTGGAGTAGCGAGCTAGCAATATCCTCCTTAAAGGATATCAATCTACTGAAATATGGAGTAGCGAGCTAACAATAGGCTCCATAATGGATATAAATCTACTGAAATATGGAGTAGCGAGCTAACAATAGCCTCCATAAAGGATATCAATCTACTGAAATGTGGAGTAGCGAGCTAGCAATAGCCTCCTTAAAGGATATCAATCTACTGAAATATGGAGTAGCGAGCAAACAATATCCCCCTTAAAGGATATCAATCTACTGAAATATCGAGTAGCGGGCTAACAATAGCCTCCATAAAGGATATCAATCTACTGAAATATGGAGTAGCGAGCTAACAATAGCCTCCATAAAGGATATCAATCTATTGAAATATGGAGTAGCGAGCTAACAATAGCCTCATTAAAGGATATCAATCTACTGAAATATGGAGTAGCGGGCTAACAATAGCCTCCTTAAAGGATATCAATCTACTGAAATATGGAGTAGCGAGCAAACAATAGCCTCCTTAAAGGATATCAATCTACTGAAATGTGGAGTAGCGAGCTAGCAATAGCCTCCTTAGGGGACATCCGTCTACTGAAATATGGAGTAGCGAGCTAACAATAGCCTCCTTAAAGGATATCAATCTACTGAAATGTGGAGTAGCGAGATAACATTAGCCCCCAGAAAGGATATCAATATACTGAAATGTGGAGTAGCGAGCTAACAACAGCCTTTTAGAGGATATCAATCTACTGAAATGTGGAGTAGTGAGCTAACAACAGCCTCCTTAAAGGATATCAATCTACTGAAATGTGGAGTAGTGAGCTAACAATAGCCTCCATAAAGGATATCAATCTACTGAAATGTGGAGTAGCGAGCTAACAATAGCCTCCATAAAGGATATCAAGCTACTGAAATATGGAGTAGCGAGCTAACAATAGCCTCCATAAAGGATATCAATCTACTGAAATATGGAGTAGCGGGCTAACAATAGCCTCCATAAAGGATATCAATCTACTGAAATGTGGAGTAGCGAGCTAACAATAGCCCCCTTTAAGGATATCACTCTACTGAAATATGGAGTAGCGAGCTAACAATTGCCCCCTTAAAGGATATCAGTCTACTGAAATGTGGAGTAGCGAGCTAACAATAGCCTCCTTAAAGTATATCAATCTACTGAAATATGGAGTAGCGGGCTTACAATAGCCTCCTTAAAGGATATCAATCTACTGAAATATGGAGTAGCGAGCTAACAATAGCCTCCATAATGGATATCAATCTACTGAAATATGGAGTAGCGAGCTAACAATAGCCTCCTTAAAGGATATCAATCTACTGAAATGTGGAGTAGCGAGATAACAATTGCCCCCAGAAAGGATATCAATCTACTGAAATGTGGAGTAGTGAGCTAACAACAGCCTCCTTAAAGGATATCAATCTACCGAAATGGGGAGTACCGAGATAACAATAGCCCCCAGAAAGGATATCAATCTACTTAAATGTGGAGTAGCGAGCTAACAACAGCCTCCTTAAAGGATATCAATCTCTTGAAATGTGGAGTAGTGAGCTAACAATAGCCCCCTTAAAGGATATCAATCTACTGAAATGTGGAGTAGCGAGCTAACAATAGCCTCCTTAAAGGATATCAATCTACTGAAATATGGAGTAGCGAGCACACAGTAGCCTCCTTAAAGGATATCAATATATTGAAATGTGGAGTAGCGAGCTAACAATAACCTCCTTAAAGGATATCAATCTACTGAAATATGGAGTAGCGAGCTAACAATAGTACCGTTAAAGGATATCAGTCTACTGAAATGAGGAGTAGCGAGCTAACAATAGCCTCCTTAAAGGATATCAATCTACTGAAATGTGGAGTAGCGAGTTAACAATAACCTCCCTAATGGATATCAATCTACTGAAATATGGAGTAGCGAGCTAACAATAGCCCCCTTTAAGGATATCACTCTACTGAAATATGGAGTAGCGAGCTAACAATTGCCCCCTTAAAGGATATCAGTCTACTGAAATGTGGAGTAGCGAGCTAACAATAGCCTCCTTAAAGTATATCAATCTACTGAAATATGGAGTAGCGGGCTTACAATAGCCTCCTTAAAGGATATCAATCTACTGAAATGTGGAGTAGCGAGCTAACAATAGCCTCCTTAAAGGATATCAATCTACTGAACTATGGAGTAGCGAGCTAACAATAGCCCCCTTAAAGGATATCAGTCTACTGAAATGTGTAGTAGCGAGCTAACAATAGCCTCCTTAAAGTATATCAAGCTATTGAAATGTGGAGTAGCGAGCTAACAATAGCCTCCTTAAAGGATATCAGTCTACTGAAATATGGAGTAGCGGGCTAACAATAGCCTCCTTAAAGGATATCAATTTACTGAAATATGGAGTAGCGAGCAAACAATAGCCTCCTTAAAGTATATCAATCTACTGAAATGTGGAGTAGCGAGCTAGCAATAGCCTCCTTAGGGGACATCCGTCTACTGAAATATGGAGTAGCGAGCTTACAATAGCCTCCTTAAAGGATATCAAGCAACTGAGACGTGGAGTAGCGAGCTAACAATAGCCTCCTTAAAGGATATCAATCTACTGAGATGTGGAGTAGCGAGCAAACAATAGGCTCCTTAAAGGATATCAATCTACTGAAATGTGGAGTAGCGAGCTAACAATAGCCTCCTTAAAGGATATCAATCTACTGAGATGTGGAGTAGCGAGCTAACAATAGCCTCCTTAAAGGATATCATTCTACTGAGATGTGGAGTAGCGAGCTAACAATAGCCTCCTTAAAGGATATCAATCAACTGAGACGAGGAGTAGCGAGCTAACAATAGCCTCCATAAGGGATATCAGTCTACTGAAATGTGGAGTAGCGAGCTAACAATAGCCTCCCTAAAGGATATCAATCTACTGAGATGTGGAGTAGCGAGCTAACAATAGCCTCCTTAAAGGATATCAATCAACTGAGACGTGGAGTAGCGAGCTAACATTAGCCTCCATAAAGGATATCAATCTACTGAAATGTGGAGTAGCGAGCTAACAATAGCCTCCATAAAGGATATCAATCTACTGAAATGTGGAGTAGCGAGCTAACAATAGCCTCCATAAAGGATATCAATCTACTGAAATGTGGAGTAGCGAGCTAACAATAGCCTCCATAAAGGATATCAATCTACTGAAATGTGGAGTACCGAGCTAACAATAGCCTCCGTAAAGGATATGAATCTACTGAAATATGGAGTAGCGAGCTAACAACAGCCTCCATAAAGGATATCAATCTACTGAAATATGGAGTAGCGAGCTAACAATAGCCTCCGTAAAGGATATGAATCTACTGAAATATGGAGTAGCGAGCTAACAACAGCCTCCATTTTGCTCCAACAGGGCGGCACAGCCCAGCACGATACGGCACGGTCAGCCTGAACTATTAGCCACTACTACGGAATATTATTCAATTTAAAATTTTAATATCCTGCCCTTGAGGACAGTTTAAACCACCCTCTGTAAGATAAGCGGATTTGGTGAAGCCAGGCCTTGCTGAATCGTAAGTTACGCTTAGGCTATAATATTGCATGATTCATACATCCTTCATCTTGAAAATATTTGGCTGATGACCTTGTAGTTTGGGCAAAAGCCACTTCCCACATTAAACTATATTGTTGCACAATTTGGTAGCTATCGGATGGTCAGGTTAGTCGAAATTTCATTTAAGGTTAGAACATTTGGGTGGGGACCTTTCTTTTAAGTTATCATGGCGATGATATACAACATGACACTGAGTTTTCCTTTGTTAGCGCTACTTCTGTGCTTAACTTAGTTCGATTTGGTTTCGTCGTGTTTGAATTGGTAGGGCGGAACTGTTTGCACACTTATACGACCGCCATCTTCAAACTTTTTAGATGATGACCTCGAAGTTTTGGCAAAAGCCGCTTTCTGAATGAAGGTATATTGTTGCAAGCTTTGGTATGGATATGCTAATTATGTTAGTCGTAATTTGATTAATGCTTTGAACATTTGAATAGTCGCCATTCGGTTTCTGTCAAGATGACGGCGATATTAAACAAGACACTGAGGTCTCCTTTGCTAGTGCTATCTACGTACCAAATTTGTTTTCTTTTTCTTTAAATTGATGGGGGGAACAGATATATATACACACACACACAGAAAACTTTTGGCCCGTCTAGATCTCATGTCTTCTTTTTTTTTGTGCAAAAATCGAAAGTAGGCTAAAAATGGAGGATTCACAACCATATGTCGTTACCTTAAAAAACAATCAGAACATTTACATCATCATCATCATCATCATCATCATTTCCCCTTATCCAGCTCCTGCCGGGTCGGGGTATTTATGGCACTTATCCACTTTCCTCTTTCCTTCCACCATTCTTCTTCCACGATCTTGTCCCAGTCCAGATTTCTTTTTCTTACGCTGTTCTTCACTGAATCAATCCTCCTTGTTCTAGGTCTTCCTCTTGCTCTCTTACCTTTGCACTTCGCCTCCACCATCTGTCGTGGTATTCTATTTTCCTCCATCCTCTTTACATGTCCCAACCACCTTAGTTTATTCTTCTCAATTCTCTCGTTTAGTTTTCCCATCCCAACTTCCTTCCTAACATCTTCATTCCTCACTCTGTCTTTCCTTGTCTTTCCTATCATACTTATTTGGAATTTCATTTCACTGGCTTGGATTCTACTCTCTTGCCTGCTTGTCAGGGTCCAAGTCTCAGCTGCATAAGTTAATATGGGAACTTAGTACACTTAATACATTACCGCCTTGCTTTTCCTTGGTACTTCCTTATCTCAAACAAGTTTTCTCACACTTTGATAGAATGCATTGCTCTGCTGTACCCTCCTGCCAATCTCCATGTCCAACCTACCAGTTTGCATCAATTCACTTCCTAGGTATTTGAACGTGTCCACAATTTCCAAACTCAACTTCCAATTTTCACAGTGCCCCTTCCTTGTATTTCCCCTCTTGTCATCACCATGGTCTTGCTTTTCTCTATACTGATTTTCAGGCCGTACTTCTGAATATTTTCGTTCAGTGCATCTAGTTGTTTTTGCACTCCTTCGGTATTCCTTCCCCAGGCCACAGTATCATCTGCAAATAACAATAACTTCATTTCTTTATGTCCATATGCTTCCTTTGTTTCCTTTACAATTTCATCCATCACCATTATGAACAAGAGAGGTGACAGCCCACTCCCCTGTCTTAGTCCAGTCTTGTTCGTAAACCAATCTGTCTTTCCAACTGGGGTCAGTACCCTGCTAACACAGTTGTTGTACATTGCTTGCACCATTTCCAACATTTCTCTTCCCAGTCTCTTCTTAACCATGGTTTCCCATACCTTCTCTCTGGGGACACTATCATATGCCTTTTCTAGATCTATGAAAGTCATGATCAAATCCTCTCCATATTCCCAGTTCTTTTCCATCACCTGTCTCAAGCTAAATAATGGGTCCACTGTGGATCTTCCTCTCCTGAAGCCGTACTGTTCCTCTTGCAACTCTCCTTCCACCTTTCTTCTCATTCTTCTTTCTAATATCCTTTCCAGTATTTTTACTATCTGTGATATGAGGGTGATCCCTCTATAGTTTTCACACACCTTCTTGTCCCCCCTTCTTAAACACTGGTATTATTAGCCCTTTCTCCCAGTGTTCTGGTACACATTTCCGTTTCCACACACACTTTAGTAGTCGATACAACCATTGCATACCAATAGGTCCAGAAGCCTTTATCATTTCTACACTGATTTCATCCACCCCTGTTGCCTTTCCCATCTTCATTTTCTGTACTGCTAATTCCACCTCCAGCATTGTTATATCATCTTCTGTTATAGAGTCGTCAGGTTGTGTCACTTCCATCTCACCAGTACAATTGCTCACATTCAATAGCTTATCGAAATACTCCTTCCATCGTCCCTTTATCTCTTCTGGGTGTGTTAAAAACTCTCCATCTTCCTTTTTCACTAGCTTTGTAGTAACTCTTTCTTTCCTCTTACTTCTTAGAAGCCCATACAGCATCCTTTTATTGCCACTTACATCTGTTTCCATTCTTCGTGTAAATTCTTCCCAACTTTTCTTCTTTTCTTCTCCTACCACTTTCTTACACCTCCGTTTGCTGTCGTGATACTTCCTTTTGCTTTCTTCTGTTTGATCTCTGTTCCATACTTTCCATGCAGACTTCTTTCACTGCTTTCCTCAGTTCCTCATTCCACCACGGTGTCTCCTTCTCTTTCACTCTTGTTGATGTCCTACCACAAATACTCTCTGCTGCACCAACAAATGCCTTTTTAAAGTGGGACCATTCCTCTTCTATGTTTTCCACTTCAGTAACTGGGATTTGTTGCTTCAATCTCTCCTGAAAATCTTCCTGTACAGTTTTGTCTTTCAATTTCCATACTTTTATTTTACTTTCTCTGATCTCCTTTAGGTTTTCCAATTTTTCCCATCTAAATTTTGCCACCACAGCTCTAAGGTCCCCATCAAATGCTTCTCCTGGTAAAGCTGTCACATCTATCAGCTTTCTGCGATTAATCCTTTCCACCAGAAAGTAGTCAATCACTGATTTTGTTCTTCTATCGCCCCAACCATATCTCGTAATTTTCCTGCTGTTTTTCTTCCGAAACCATGAATTACCCACTATCAGTCCATTCCTCTCACAAAAGTTTACAAGTTCCTCTCCTTCCCGGTTCTTTTTCCCATATCCATATGGTCCAATGACTTCTTCCTTCCCTTGTCTCTCGTTTCCGACTTGTGCATTCATATCTCCCATGATCACCACTTCTTCATCTGAAATTACTCTTTCTACATCCTCCAGGAATACTTCAATATCTTCTTCTCTGTTTCCAGTCTGTGGTGCATACACTTGTATGAAGTCCATCACGTCATTTTTCGTCTTCATTCTAATTTTCATTATTCTGTCACTCACACACTCGACCACTTCCACATACTCCTCCAGTTGTTTCGAGGTTATCAGTCCCACGCCATTTTTTGCCTCTTGGCCACCACTCCAGTATAATGTATATCCTTTCCTCAATTTCATCCTTCCTTTACCTTTCCATTTCACTTCACTCAGCCCCATCAATCCAACATTCTCCCTCTCCATGAAGTCTACCACCTCCTCCACCTTGCCTTTCAGGGTCATGACATTCATGATTCCCACTTTCATTTCGGTGACTGGTCGCCCATTTCTCACAGTTCCCCTGCGTCGCCTGCAGGGTACGCCCTAACCTTCTCCGAATCATTTGAAGTGCCATTTCCATATTAGGCTATTATTACGATGGGGTCGCCACTCCCAAAGGCATTTTATGAAGCTACTGCCAGCAATTATACAGGCCGCCCCTAACATGGGAAGCAGACACCCTTGCAGCCGCCCCTAACCTGGGAAACAGACGCTGCCGACTGATGCTGTACTCATACTATTCCCTGAGTACTGGGTTGCCTCTTCCGCAATCTCCACCGTTCCGAAGTCCATCTTATCCGCTGCAGATTCCGTTGAGGTCTTCGCACGTAACCCTGTGCACGGGGCCTATGTTATACCCCATAGGACTGGGTCCTCACCAGAACTTAGCCGGTACTGTAGTTCCATGGTATATTACAGTACCGTTCCCCACCCCCGCGACGTGGACGCGCCTGGCAAGAATTATCCATGTAGCCAATTATAATTGCCTCATGGACCGGGTTAAGGAGCTGTCTAAATCCAGCCTCCAAGGCCTCCAACATTTACATATGCTTAATAAAGTTTATGTGGAGTATTTTCTTATTTGACAAGTGATGTAAGTTTGTTCGTAATAAATGTTTACTGACTTTGATAGTGAAGTATCTGTGCTAATAGTAGAACTTTGATATGATACGTAATTGGTTCGATTTTAATAGTTCTTTTTGAAGGGTTGTAACAGTACAGAATTAGCCTTTTTAGATGGTAGATCCATTACTACAATAGTAAAATAATATATATTCTGTGCTCTGCTACTCGGCTTAAATCAACGGGAAACTACAGCCCTTAACGTTCTTCTCATAGATATGCACCTCTCTATAGGCCCGTTCTTACAATCTCCGGTTAAATTCTTGCTGACACTTTTACGGCAAGTTTATGGGAACCTGATTCTTACAATGCCCGGTTAGCGACAAACTGACAGTAAAATAAGCCTTAACCGGCAGTGAACTTTACCGGAGCGTAAACAGCATTACTGCCAGATTTCCTATTACGATCTTAACGCCAGCTGATTATAAACATCGTCAATATGCCTAGAATTATCCGTAATCTCATGGGTTTCGTAAATGCTGATGCTGCTCTAAGGAGGCGAAAAGTGATTATTATGACGAGAACAAGATTTTTTAGACGATTCCGTTTGTCCAAGCTTTCAGTTCGACTAGTTCTTGGTTGTATAAATCCGGCTTAGGACCGAAAGGTAAGTTCAAAGTTACTGTTGGCCATATTTACTTATATACGGTAATATAGTTTCTACAATACTATACGCTTGTGTTTATATCTAATATTAAACGCTCTTCCCTCAAACTTCTTCCTCCAGAAATAATGCGGTGTTACCAATGGACCAACTGCTTCTTATACTCCTCAATTTTATGCTTCAGGAAGTATGATGATTGCACTTAGGGATGTTATTGGAGTTAGTGTGGCAATCCCAATGATTGCGGAAGAATACATCCGACTTCTGGAGACAGAAGGCAAATTACAAGAATGAAAACTTTATTTTATCAGGTAGTGAGGTTCCCTAAAGCTCCGTGAGCTCTGGAGTGCAGGCATGTATGAATTCAGTCACCCGGTGGAAATGATGCTGAAATTTACAGAAATAGGAAAGGATACATTTCCATGAATGTGCAGGTTATGGCAGACATGAATATCTGCATTAATGACATTGCTGGGCTGGCTCATCGCATGATAAACAGCTGGTCAAGGGCTCGATTGGAAAGAGGGGATTTTAAAGGCTCCGCAGTTCTTGGAGACTGCGCTTATGCCCTCAGAAGCTACTTATTGACACCTCTTGATAACCCCTCAAACTGGACTAAAAATATGTGCAATGAATCACACACCAATACCCGAATTGTTGCAGAGCGTTGTTTTGGAGTTTGGAAAAGGAGATTTCGTGTCTTATCGCTGTGACTCAGATCTAAAGACGACACGACAATGCTCGTTATTGTTGTTTGTGTGGTACTTCAGAACGTTGCTCAACAGCAAGGTGATGATGAACCTCCCCTGGAGAGACCAATTGTTGATGAATTCTATACAGAATTGCCATTCCTTCAAGATCAACATTAATAGTTCTTTTTGAAGGGTTGTAACAGTACAGAATTAGCCTTTTTAGATGGTAGATCCATTACTACAATAGTAAAATAATATATATTCTGTGCTCTGCTACTCGGCTTAAATCAACGGGAAACTACAGCCCTTAACGTTCTTCTCATAGATATGCACCTCTCTATCGTGTTGTTCTAGTATGAGACACTTTCATTCAGGAATAGTTCTCACATCTTTAGCTTCCCAGTCTGAAAACCTTATTCAGGACAATGAAAGTAACTCTGCAAATGCAGTTAGTTTTATTCAAATTATTGTAGATAGTTGTAACACACATTACGTGTAGTATCTAATTACAGTGGTATCTATGGATGAGATATTTTCTAATTTAATTTGAAGCAAGTTCATTCTCAAAGTGTGCTCTTCCCGTTCCCAGTTGGGCTTCTCCCGTTCCCACTCTTGTCTCTCCTGTGCTCTCTTCTGTTCTTCTGCGAAGTACACTCTCTTTTCCTCGAGAAAATGTCCTCGGCTTTCTTGCCCTGATCCTGTCTTTTTCCTTTTTTATCTTCGATTGCCGATCGTGTTGTGAACATAAGAGTTTGCTCGTAGCAGCGCTGGCGACTAGTCGGACCTTGAGGTTTGAGCTTCCCCTGAAGAGCCCATCTGTGAACAACAAAATGTAGATAATAGGAAACATAATATGCTGTAATAACTAAGGAAAAAGTTTATATAATATCACTGATCTTGCGTCATCAAATACACTTTAGGCCTAATCCACTACATAGCAAGTAGTGTGTTTGTGAGAGTTCTAAATCCTCCTACAAGATGGTGGCGGCGCGCAACTACTTACATAGCGCGCTTTTCAAATAAAGCTTAACTTAACCTAGCCTAACCTAACAAGATGGCGGCTGTAGGTTAATTTAACCTAGCCTAACTTAACAAGATGGCGGCCGTAGCTTAACTCACCCTTGGACAAAGGGCATAACTACACTTTTGGTGATATTTCCTGAACCCATGGTCGGATTTTGAGAAATGAGGTGTCGTAGGACTCAGGCTAACGCCCTCATTCCTATGGACAACATATTCCCACCCCAAAATAAAACCGACCCCTACTAGGGGGTGAAATAGTATTTTTTTTAGTAAATGTCGCGATATGTGAGAGGGTGAATGCTTATATGAAATTAAACGTTGTTCCACATGAAAAACATGCAGTCTTGCATGCCGCTATGATTTAACATGTTTGTTTTTTGTTTTTACGCATGCGCACTTGGGTTTTTGTAAGAGGGCGGGCTTTTTGAATAATGATTTATAGATAAGTTATTTAAAAAATAACCAAGAGATCCAAAACTAATAGGTCATTGGTTTTTTAATATCTCGTGAACCAATAAGGCTAGGGACTTGTATGAGGTATTGTAGGACTTTGGATGACGTTCCTTTTTGAAATGTATTTTTGAAATGTTGACAAAGGGCTTAACTGCACTTTTGTTAATATCTCACTAACTGATAATCAGAGAGGGTCAAGTGAGGTGTCATTGGACTCAGGATGGCCAACCTTTTTCCATGGCCAACGAATTTACCCTAAATACCCAAAACAGCAAGGTCATTGGCCTAAGATTTTATAACCTTATCATTAGAGAGGGTAAAGTGAGGTGTCATAGGACTACGAATGGTTAATCATTTTCCATGACTAATGAATTTACCCCAAAAATCCAAAACAGCAAGGTCATTGAACTGAGATTTTATAAACTAATAATCGGATATCAACATGTGAGGTGTCATGGGACTTAGAATGGTCAACCCTTTCCCATGACCAATGAATTTACCCAAAATACCCAATACATTAAGGTCATCGACCTGAGATTTTATAAAATAATAATCGGATATGGACATGTGAAATGTTTTCCGTGAGTGATGAAACATAGCTAGGTAGTGAAAGAATTATTGTAGGCTATATGTATGGTGACTGACATGTCTTTCACCATTGGAACTTGTTTTCAAATCAAACTGCAGTACAGAGAGAGTATAGGTTGTAGGTATGGGTTAATAAATGACAAATGGTGTACACAAAATCTGATTTATCGATTCAAGAAATAAGAGTAGACAATTGTTAATTGATTGGTTAAAGAGGATAGATAAAACACAAAATGGTGACTACATCGAACTAAACTGATCCAAGCTGAATCAAACCCAACTAAACCGAACTAAAGCGAACCAAACTTAATCGAAAACAAGCTAAGGGTTTAAGTGTAAAACTTGTGGGTGAATGTGGTCATTGGTGATGTCAAAAAGAAAGGGATAACGCTCTATCTATAGAGGATAAGGTAAAGCTAGTGCATGGTGCTAATGCACACAACCAAGTATATGAACCACACACAACTAAACTATACTTTTTTTATGGGTTGACTGTTAAAAATTGCTCAGTGGTTACTGGGACAAGATGGTCGCTACACACAACAAGCTTTAAATACTTGAGGCTAATAATATATGTACACACACACACACACTCACACACTTGTTCTAAACTAAACTTTCTTGCTGACAGTGCTCACACTGTAGGCAGATGACAGAAATGCTTGGCTAACAGAAATACAATCTTTTCCGGTTGTCTAATGTTACCAGCTAACCATTTTGTGCTGCAGTGGCGAGCACATGTGCCTCTTGCACTAGAGATTTTAACTAGATTTCCAGCTCTAAGGCCTAGAACGAATCAAACTAAGAAAGAAGGGCATGGTGGCGCAGTGGTTTAGCTGTTAGCCTTTCTTTGAAGTGGACTAGGGTTTGATTTCAGGTTAATACGCATGTCATAAACATATACAAAAGCAGAGATAATGTTTTAAACCGATTACACTTGTCTCTATTCAAATTATTACTTGGATTACATAGCGATTTCAGGAACTGGCAATGCTATGTCACATAAACGGTGCAGGATACAATCCAGCAACCATAATTCGTATCTTGTGGAACAGAGAAAATGCACTTTTGCCTTGATGGATAGCAAATGTATGCAGACGAATGACCTACGCATTAGCCTACCAAGGGGTTATAACCACGAGGAGGAGGTGTGATTTTTATATTTTATTGTTTAGAGGCATGGATTTTGTATTGGCTTTTGTGTTGGCTTATATATCGGCTTTTGTGTTGGCTTATTTGACAAGTTATTTTTCTACAGATGCATGTACTAAAAAGTATGTTGATATATACAGCTTACGTCGTATCAAAGGAGATTATGACATGCAAAATAAAGGATGGCTTGTGTGTTGGCTTTTGTGTTTGCTTTTGCGTTGGCTTTTGTATTGGCTTATGTATTGGCTTTTGTGTTGGCTTATATCGGCTTTTTGTGTGTTGGCTTATTTGACAAGTTATCTTTGTCAATGTATTTAGTGGATTTTTGCAAGTAGTGGAAACCATTTATTTTTGTAATGGTAAATGTTAAATGTATAATTGAAGTCCTTTGGGATGAGTGTGCATGTCAATGATGTTTTTGGGGATAAATAGAGTGGTTGTGTTTGTTCTCAAAGACAGGCACGGTTGTGTGGATGTATGACTACACAGAAAGAGAGAGAGAGAGAGAGAGTAAAAACAGCCTTACCTGCAGTAGTAGTAGTAGTAGTAGTAGTAGTAGACCTCTATGTTTTGCATACATATAGACAGTCTGTACCATCGCCATGGCCAAGCACTCACTTTAACACCATTTACAAAAACTTAAAATGAAAAAATCATGTTTCGCAAATATGAACTTTTGACATAAACAAAATAAAAATAAAATGTGTAAACCACAAATTGGAAAATCCATGTTTCCATATCATGAAATTCAAAAACTTTAAACTGACATTTAAAAGAAATGCAAACGGAAAATTGACAAATTGCAATGTGTGAAATGTGAAAATAAACAAATGGCTATCATTATTTTCGAAAATTAAAAAAAAGATGGTGCTGTATGGTTGAGGTGTGAATCAAACCCACTCTACTTATTTTGGACCACCCGAGACTGAGTATACTTGTTTTATTCCTCATACCACTTTTAAAATTTTGTGTTAAAGCTAGGAATTGAACCCAAGAGCTTGTAGTGGGAGACCAAGGTTAGAATATGTTAAACAGATAGTCTTGAATGTAGGGTGTGGTAGCTATATAGAGATGAAACGATTAGCTTGGGACAGGAGGCATTGAGATCTGCAGCAAACCAGTCAAAAGTCTAAAGACTCAAACAACAACATATAAGCTCACCAATATAAAGTTGTGTAACGGTAAATGTTAGTCAACGATCAGTAATGCATTACTAAAACCCATGACACGATACCTAAGAGCTTTTCTAAAATTATTTTAAAATGCCTTTAACCATATATTAAACACCAAGTTCACAAGACTCATAACTGCAATGTTATGGTAAAACAAAACAAAATCTATATTTCAAAATAATCAAGTGGTTTAATCAATGTGTACTTGGAAAAGTCTTGTAAACACGCAAGTCCACAAGACTAATTAAATTGGTAACTGTCAGGTTGGTCGAGTGGTTAAGGAAGTTACCACACCCTACATTCAAGACTATCTGTTTAACATATTCTAACCTTGGTCTCCTTAAGATCAAATTTTCTGTACAAGGAAGCAAGGGTTCGAATCCCTTACCTGACATAACTATTGACTTAACATGGCTTGGCCAAACTGTATTATTTTGATACTCAGTACACAAACCATAGGCAGAGTGTATTGTTTAAGGCACTCTCTTTATGAACAGAGACCTTTGATGGTTAACAATTGCATTAATATTGGAACATGGGGATAACAATTAAGAAAAACAGCCAATACCCATACAATATTTTTATTCATTTTTTTACAATAGTTACAAACTGAATACAACTTTTTATCTCTTTACCATTGCTTGATATAGATTTTAAATACAATGTTTGTTGTAGATCCTTTTATAACTTTCTCCGGGTACTCTTGTTCTTAAACACTGGGGAAGCCGCAATGGTTTTTTAGACATTAAACCCTCATTCTCTTCTTTTTCATTATTACCATTATCATTATAAATATTATCATCATAATTATTATAGTCATTGTCACCATCATTATCATCATAATTATCATCATCATCATCATCCTCAACATCACTAGAAGTATCAAATTCCTTTTTTTTTTTTTTGCTTTTCAAGAGGGACCTCTTGAAAAGTCTGTGTTGCTTTTGATAGTGTTAAGGGTTTTTTGAACGTTGACAACTGTCCTAACATGACTTTTTGAGGAGATGATAATTGCTTTTCAACAAACAATGCACTATCTTGAGCAGCAATATTATTTTGTTGAACTAGATTTTTAGCATTTTCATGATATTTTGTTGACAGCAACAGTGTTTTATCTGGAACACTACATTGATGATTACCCACACTTAAGACCTTACCGTTCTTAATTTTTAGATGACCTAAACATTTTGTTGTCCTTTGTTTTGAGCACTGCCAAAACACGATTCCATTCACATTTTGCCGCTTATAGTTATAAGAGTAGCCATGATACAGTGCACGTGGTTTGCCTTTATTGGTTATAGTATATTCCATAGTAGTAACTGACTTGTAAAGTTGATCTACCTACTACAAAGTTCAGAACAATTCTGGTGAAAGAGTGATTTTGTGTTGACGTTTTATATAGGATTATGTTGATGGCTTATGTTGATGGATTTTGTTGGTGGCTTATATTGATGGGTAATGTTGGTGGCTTATGTTGATGGCTTATGTTGGTGGCATATGTTGATGGATTATGTTGATGGCTTACCCTAACCTAGCAAGATGGCGGCCGTAGCATAATTTAACCTAGCCTATCCTAAAAATTTGTGGCGTTGAATTGACAAAAAACACTAGGGGGAGGGGTAGTAAGAAATAAAACAGTATTGATTACTACTTAGCATAAAAGTTTTTTAAGTCGTTAAAACGTACAATACATTTATTGTTTTTATACCCTCATAAATTAGATATAGAGAATGTACACTACGATTTACATTCTCGAACACACTTTCTGACATATCGTTAAACCGTGCAGGAAGAAATGTCTGAAAATCTTCACTAACACACACATAGTACACGTTCACAATACATTGTATCCACTTTTTCAGTGTTGATAATGCGGAATGGAGTATGCGTTGGTAATACACTCAGCTTTTTTCTCTCCAATCCGCAGGCTAGCCCCATAGCATTGAGAATATTTATTGTAGTAGCCTCTAAACAAACAAAATAATCATGTCTATTACACTCTAGCGTATAAGTTACCAGAACCATTATAACATTGTATGCTTATAAAGGGCTCTCCATAATGTTAAGAAAAAGCGCTTAACATAATGATGGATTGTGTAAGTAAACGTCTTTTGCTGCTTGATGCCACTACTAAAGTGATACTCATACAACAGACAACAGACACGCGAGGTCGTAACACAGGCTGACACTACTTTGGCATTCGTGGGATCATACGATTACTTCAGCGAAACATGAACTCACTTGTATGCGAGAATTGTGAGATCATGCGTGAATTGGTACAGACGGAGAGGCGGTGGGGGATATCGAAGGTAAAGAGGAGATATAGGAGGGGGAAAAGAGGTAACCCCAGAGGGATACAAACGCGGAGGGAAAAGGTGTAAGAGGAGGCGTTGCGAATGTGGACCGAAGCAGTACGATGGTGGAGGTGGAGACGATGCTGGCGAAGATAATCGGGATAACGGGTGCGAACATAGGAGTGATAGTAATCATGAGTGAGGTGGAGGACACGAAGGGATTTTGGTGGGATAGGAGGTTTGGTAGAATGGAACGAGCGACGAGGGGTATGGAGACGATCAGCGGTGAGAATAGCAGTTTCAGTTTCAGTAACAAGGGCATGATGGTTAGGTAGGGAAATAGGAGGGGTAGGATGAGTGAGAAGTAAGATGATGGTAGCGGGCCAATCGGTTTGGGTTAAGCAGCGGAATGGGGGAGGTTGGTGTGGGGCAGTGGAATGGAGATGGTGATAAGGGCCGGTACATGATCACTGCCAATGAAAGGGAAGAAACCCCACACAATACACGGCATAAACCTAGAAAAGTTGCTGAGTTTTAATTCGTGGGCCGTGAAGCCTTTGTAGAGTTGTAAAGGGCTGCTTGTGCTTTTAGCTCTCGCAGTAAGAGGCTCACGTGCGCGTAATAAGTGGTAGGTAGTGCACAGTTTACTACTCCTGTGGGGGTCCGGGCGTGGAACAACAAGAGCCCGCTGATGAGCCAGCTAGGTGTTCCTCGGCGAAACCACATACAAGGCACGGTATAAACCTAGAACAATTATTGAGTTTTAACCGTTTGTTTTCAGTGAAGCACTGTTTGATAGGCATTGACCTCATGCAGCTCCCTGATTGCCCAGAGCCTTAGCCAGTCCCGCGCTTAGAGAACTCTTTATGTATTGCTAAGCCTGAATCTGTCATCGCAATTGACATTATTGGGATGCTTCAAGGTCTCTAATATCTCTTTTATTATCCTGTTTTGATATCTAGGAATTTTAGAATCAGTTTCGGACTTATTAAATTCAATGGCGTGTCTCGTGACGTCAGTACGTTCAACTATTGCAGATCTGAGGTTTATTTGTTTTTTGTGTCGAATGTGCTATGACAACCCAATGGAAATGCAACTTTTTGTATACCGTATGTATATATCTCTACAAGAACAAGACGCTTTGTAAACTTCTGCGTCCTGGTTTTGGCTCCCTTATCTCGGCTGACTTACGCACCCCTTGCGTCAGCTTGTTTAGTGGTTGCTTAACCGTTGTCACGTTGTGTTTCCATAGCAAACTGAAGATTCTATTTGTCACCCCCTGTATATTAGGCAGAAAGGATTTAAGGTGGGGTCGATCTTCGTTCATTCAGCAGTTCTTCGGCTTAGTTCTTTACTCCGTATGACCCTATTTATCTGTTCTTTGCTGTATCCATTAGCTCGGAGCGTATTCCAAACTCGTTCTTTCTCTTCATTAACGCTATCCTTATCGCAAATGCGGTTGGTCCTGGCGAGGGATGTCCCAGCTACCATTTCCTTCTGCGACGGTGGATGGCTTCCGTTTGCATGTAGGTACCGAGTGCCTTTACTATAGACCCTGTGACCGAGCGTTTTGTCTGCCCGTTTATAGACCATAACGTCTACTAAAGCCAGTGGATTATTTTCATCTACTTTCAAAGTTGATGCTCAGATGTCTGGAGCACCTGACGTCTAGGAAGTGAAGTGAGTTGCGTCCATGATCTCAAATCAAAAAATCTCGTTTTCGTATCTGAACAAACGCTCAAGTTTCAATGGACTCTCTTTTAAAGCTTCTTCCTCCAATTTGCCATGAAAAGGTTGGCCAAAAATGGAGACAATAGAGATCCCATGGCTGCTCCCTCCATATATTGAAACATGTGCCTATTGAAGATTACCTGCTTATCTGTGTGGCGTGAAGTACAGCAACCTTGATAAATAAGGACTCCACATCGAGCCTTGCCAGTAGATCTTCGTAACTGGAGTTTATACTCGCTATGATATCTACTAAGTGTTGGGAATTTCTGACGTGAGAGGTTGGCGGAAGGAATAATGGATGCAGAACCTGATTCAAATGTTTAGCAAGAGCATGAGTTTGGGACGTTATGGCGCTAAATATTGGTCTCATAGACACACCGGTCTTGTATATTTTAGGTAGGCCGTAGAATACTGAAGTTTTTGAGTAGTGAGGTCTAGGGATTTCTAGTTCCCTTCTGAAACTAGCCGCATCTTTGTCTTCTCTTTTGTTCTTGGGGTTTCTTGGGATCGCCTAATAAGCTGGCCCTGATCTACGGGCCTGACAAGTTTGATGTCCTGAGTGGCCTCCTTTCTAATTTATTCTGCTTCGAAGGCTGGTAGACAACGGATAAAAACTTCTAGCCCGCAGGTAATATCTTCCGTAGTAAGATGTCTCGGCGTGGTGGCGAAATTAAGTACATTGCTCGGATGAAGGGTGTTGTAGTTTTGTACAGAGGAATGTATGATAGCATCAAGATTAGGAGACATGAAATGCGGCATTGAATGCGTCTAATGACTGATAACTCAAACAAAAACAACAACGATATTGTATCCTTGTCACTCATCAATTTAGGCGCCTCTGTGAAATCTCAACCTATTATTCTTAACAATAGACTCATTTACATGAACATTGGCGAAGGTCAAGCAGTGTTGCAAAGGGTGGAGTAATGAGCGGCACCCGGCATGTAGAAAATATAACGCCTATTGATCGGAAGATTTTGGTGGCTATGATACGATCCAGATACACTCATGCTGTCGGAACTATGAATCCAAAATGTCCGACAAGACACACCTGTATAATCTACAGGTGTGTCTTGTATAATCGTAAAATGTTCGGACTGTATGTTCAACATATTATTGATGAGTGGAAACGAAGCAGTTACCGGTACTTCTTCAAGACAAGTTTTTTGGTAATGGTATTAAACAAAGTTGTCCCAATTTTATTTTTAATTCTTAGATCTCTAAAATTCTATTATTATTCTTCCGTGATATTGTACCGGACTTAAAACTGTTAGTACTAAATATTTCAGGCTGATATGTCCAGATACATCGGATCATGCTGTAAGAAAGATCTACAGATTTGGTAACAGTGTAAGAAAATTTGCTAACAGTGCATCTACTAAACAAAGGTTAAACTTAACCAGTGTATATGAATCCAACTTTAAACAGAAACAAGGTTTGAAGACACAAATGCTCGTCTATAGCGGCGAGAAACCCTTTTCTTGTAGCGTATGTGAATCCAACTTTACCACGAAGGGAAGTTTGAAGAGACACATGATCGTCCATAGCGGCAAAAAGCCAGTTTCTTGTAGCGTATGTGAATCCAAGTTTACCACGAAAGGAAATTTGAACACACACATGTTCATGCATAGCGGAGAGAGGCCTTTTTCATGTAGCGTATGTGAATCCAAGTTCTACAGCAGTGGACATTTGAAGAAACACATTCGCGTCCATACCGGTGAGAAGCCATTTTCTTGTAGCGTATGTGAATCCAAATTTACCACGAGAGGAAGTTTGAAGACACACATGTTCATGCATAGTGGCGAGAGGCCTTTTTCATGTAGCGTATGTGAATCCAAGTTCCCCAGTAGTGGACGTTTAAAGACACACATCCGTGTCCATACCGGCGAGAAGCCATTTTCTTGTAGCGTATGTGAATCTAAGTTTTCCACGAGAAGTTATTTGAAAGGTCACATGCTCGTCCATAGCAGCGAGAAGGTCTTTTCCTGCAGCGTATGTGAAAGCAAGTTTACCTGGCGCCGAAATTTGAAAACCCACATGCTTACTCATAGCGGTAAGAAGCCGTTACCATGTAGTGTATGTGAATCCAAGTTTACCACGAGAGGCCTAATGAATAGACACATGCGTGTCCATAATGACGAGAAGCCATTTTCTTGTGGCTTATGTGAAACCAAATTTACTATGAGAGGAAGTTTGAAGACCCACATGCTCATCCATAGCGGCGAGAGGCCCTTTTCATGTGGTGTATGTGAATCGAAGTTCTCCAACAGTGGGCAATTGAAGAGACACATGCGCGTCCATAGCGGCGAGAAGCCATATTCTTGTAGCGTATGTGAATCCAAGTTTAGCCAGAGCGGAAATATGAAGACACACATGCTCACCCATAGCGGCAAGAAACCCTACTCATGTGGCGTATGTGAATCAAAGTTTAATCAGAGAGTGAGTTTGAAGAGACACATGCTCGTCCATAGCGATGAGAAGCCATTCTCATGCAGCATATGTGAATCCAAGTTTAGTTCGAGTCGAAATTTGAAGAAACACATGTCAGTCCATAGCGGCGAGAAGGCATAACGTATGCAAATCCAAAGTTACAGTATGAAAATCATTAGTGAAACACATGCGAATCCATTGCGGTGAAAAGTCTTATTCATATAGCGTATTCGAATCCAAGTTTGTCTGGAGTGGACTTAAGAGACCCACTTGTAAATGCATAGCGGCGAGAAGCTATATTCATATAGGATAAGTGAATCCGAGTTCTCCCAAAGTGTATCTTTGAAGAGGCACATGCAAATTCAGCGACACACTTCCTAAAAAACAGAGGCGAGAAGCCATTCTTATGTAGTTAACCCAAGGTCATATTACCTTAAATGTGAACATTTTATGACATAACTTATGGAGGCAAGTAGCGATATTAATGTATTACAGGGAGATTCTTTTGCTGAAGTGTGGCATTCGACCAGCTACCGGGGGCGCACGACTTCCGCCAGCCAACCGAACACGGGTCGCAAATTGTGCGCAGGTTAAAACCAGTAACATAGTATATAATGCTAATATCAAGCAGCAAGTCATGATTAAAGAACTTACCTTTCAGCAGGAGATCCTGAAAATGATCTTTTTCAGGTGACAGACAGGCGTTGTATCGTGTAATTTAGCGTTTACACGTTGTAATTCCCTTTTGATGTGAGGGATATCTGTTGCCGCGTATTGTTCTCAGCTCCACTAGAGTACGAGAAATTGATTTGTACACTGTGTATTTTAAAATTCTCCACAATTAAACACGAAACAGCCTAAGGTCCTTGCTTTGAATTATTACAGTTTACGTGCCGGGTGGTACAGGATTAGCTACATAATATAACTGTAACTTTCAAAAGATTTTAAATTCAAGTGTTGAGGAATGTTGGCTATTGTCATTCGTCAACTGGGAATCTAGGCCTCATCTATATTTTGTGCATTTCGTCTGATCCCACCCAATTATTCTGGCTGCCTGTAGTGGCAAGTCAATCTTTTAAGTACAGGCGACGACAGATACAGACCAGTAGGTGTGCTTGCTGCTACAGCTACGAACAGTTGGGAATGGTTAGTTTTTATCCAGCCGCACGCAAGTATGGCTGACAGGCTCACCCACTAGTGATGGACAAGAGTCTCGTTCGAGATACTCGTGACTGACGTCAGTGCTCTTGATGCATCTCGAAACGTACCGTACTAATGACGTAATTCCCGTTCGAGATACTCGAGACTCACGTCAGTACTCTCGATGCATCTCGAGTGAGTCTCGAGTCATGCTCGGTTCGGACCTCAGCGGTGGAAGGCCGGTATTTCACTATGAAAGAAATTTGTCAAAGATCTTTGATAAAATACCTTTTATAAAAGATATGGCAGTCTAATGGGGAAATCATTTATAAAAGGTGGTTTTATCAAATTCATTTTATAAAATGTATGATCACCTTGCTACCTTTGATGAAAAATTCAATCCAAAATGGCGGATCATAACAGCTGGAATATTACCACAACAAAGATGCTCATATCAGAGTGTGAATTGCATGAAATGTTACATAATATGCTACATAATGAATTTTATACAATGTAAAACATAAATAACAGATAATAGGTAAAATAGCCGAGGCTATAAGCGCTGCCCACAATGGACGCACATTTCAGGATATAAAGAAGACTTAAATAGTTGAATAGTTAAATAGGCTGAAATAAGCCATGAATAGCAGTGCATTTTATATTGTAATATTTGTATTGTAGGTAATTCGTCAATTTCACTTATGGTATTACAAGCGAGTGAAAATAGGAATTTTATCATTACCGGTAGATAATATAATACTTTGTAACAAACCGCTAAGAGCGTTGGCGGAAGGGCTAGAGCGCTCGACTCCCGTGCGATATGACCAAGGATCGGATTCCACTTATTGCTTACTTTTTATTTCGTATGTTTCAACTTTATTTGCACGGGCAGTGGTTGTTTGGAACGTCATAATCATTCATTTCTTCATAATTATTAATAATTAAATATTATGGTCATTTTTCAAGTACTGCAGCTCGTTCACCAAGATTTTACTCGGACGTCCCGTGGTTTAACCTATAGATTTCACTTTATCTTTCCGTTTCTTGTATATACCGGTATTGCCACCACAGAATTTCAACTACCATAATATACAGTAGTTAAGTGAAAAAGGAACTGGCCTTCATTCATTTCTGCTGAACTATGATAAAATATTTGATGTAGTGTAATGGTGTGATGATTGCTTTGTATAACTTTTATAAAAGTTCAGTTTATAGTGTAATACTGGCCTTACCATGGCCATGAGCGAACCTGTAAGCTTCGAGTTGATAGACCGACACGATAACCATTCAATCACAGTGATCAGCAAGCAAACAGTTAATCGAAAGCTCTGATTCACCTCGAGACATCAACCACATACAGCATCGAGGCAGCATTATAAGGCACGGACTGCATCGGTTGCTCAGACTGGATCGAGAGCTTCCCATCACTACTCGCCACACAAAAGGGAATTTTCATTTGCTGTACGTTTATTAAGAACGAGCCTGCTAGTGTTACTCACAGGAATGTCGGGTGGTAAGGTGCCTTCGAAGACTGCAGTTCGGAAAGTTGTGACGAAGGTCACGTCTATGGCGCTTTTAAATAAATATATTAAAAGGAGACGTCACGTTTGGACAGAAGGGAAATTAGAGAACATTATTGCTCGATTATTATGGTCAGCAAGAAAATCTTTGCGAAAACAAGCCTATGTTTCATATTCAACGGCTCAGAGGGCCGCAAAACTAATTATCGACCGTACAAAAGTACTCAGGTTCAAACCTTAAGTCCAAGAGACCGAGTGGCTAGAGACATCGACTGTAATTGTTTTTTTCCAGTCTATGCACGAAGGAATTTTCGTGTTTTTCAGTGACGAGGGATGGTTTTAATTACATGGATGTGTGAACTCGCAAAACAATCAATACTGGTCACCTGCGAACCCAAGACTGATCCACCAAATCCCGGTGCATGACCCAAAAATCGGTTTGTGGTGTGAAGTATCCACAAAAAGCATAATAGGCCCAATTTCTTTTCCGTGAAACTATTAATTCTGCTCGATACGGTCAGGTTATTTTGAATAATATATTTGTCCGGTTAACAGACGGTTTACGTTTTTTCTCCAGCATACCGCATACTCCGTATAGTTCATTGGACGCAATAAGTGTTTTCTTTGTTTACAGGATGATTAGTGCTGGATTGAGCTGCCTCGACGCCGGAATTCAACACGGTATAATTTTTATTTGTGGGGACACTTGAAAGACAAAGTGTATCGGTCTAATCCTCGTAACCTAGAGAAGCGGGAGAACAATATACGGCAGCAGATATCCCTCATTTCGGAAGGAGAACTACATTGTGTAAACACTAATTTATTTACACGATGCAACGCCTGTCTGTCAGCCGAAGGAAAACACTTTCAACATTTATATATTTAAAACACAAGGCGTTTTCTTTTGTATATCGCCAACAACTCCCCACTGGACCGATTTTTATGAAATGTATATGTGCCATCACTGTTATGTTCTTTAATTCAACAGTTATTAGTATTTTATTTCATGAAATTAACTTGCACATAAAGCTATTCGCCCATATACGACAATTATGCATTCTAACTGTTATCCGCCAGCGACTTCTACCGGGCCGATTTTCATGATGTTTGCTTTAAATTAAATATACTTTTACATTCCCCATCAATACGTTTTATTTCCGTTTTACCATTGCATTACAGCATGTGATCAAAAGAGTTAACTGTTGTCCCCAATACACCGTTCAAATATCAGCAATAAGTGCCAGTAACTGACAACAGATGGCAGCACCATTGCATCGATATATTTAAAACACAAGACATGGCGTGTTTTCACGTGATAGTTATTTTTGAGAATTATAAAGGAGGGGAATATTTTCTATGATATTTCCACAATTTGTACCTATACTGGAATAGAGTTATAAAAGAAGGGAAATAGCTCCCTTTCCAAGCTATTGCAAAAACATTTGCTCGCAGGAATAATGATAAGGATTTTATTAAAGGCGATCAGTCTCAGCAACCAACTTGAGTATGAAAGTCCCTGGACGGTGAATACACTTCGTTGTATAAGACAATTGTTTAATGATTATTTGTTTTGAGTACTGAGTCTTACTACGCTGTTGATTTTGGCAATGAAAGTATTATTTGTCATTTAATATTTAGCGGCTCCGTTGATGCAGGACATTATAGTGTTATCGAATAATGCGAAGCCACTTTAAAAATCAAATATACTGAAAATAGGCTACTTCAGAAACAATTCCAGATATTATCCAGTACAGTGTAAGGTCCTTGACGATCAAATGTAAACATTGTTCTCTATTGTATTTCCCTTGGGTAATATCTACGCGTGGTTACTTTGGCCTTTACTGTTATGATGGTAAAATTGATCTGCTGGAATATAAAATATTTGACAGTCATTGAACTTATATCCGGTAGTTCAAACACATACATCAGCGCTAACAGATTAGATACTGAAGTTGAAAACCAGTTACTTCATTCCCTTACTATAGAATTCTTCAATTCCTTGGAATTAAGTGATTCGCCTCCACATACTCCAAACGTTTGAGCCATAGTTATGCTCCTTAGTAATCTGAACGCTTCCCAATGACTCCTATATGGAAACATTAATTGAAAGAAATATGTAAGAAATTGCTTGGATTCGGATATAATAGGTGTTGTAATATTAGGCACAGAGCTCAAATCCTACGACTTGATTTTACACCTTCCGACAAAACACTGACATGTACAGTACATTATCTTTTAATAGGCACAATTTCCTATTCGCTCGGCATACTTAATCACGATCAGTAAAACTCAAGGGGAATCTCTGGAACGTATTGGTCTATTTACCTCATCACGTTTCCAGTCATGACAGCATTATGTTGCAATGTCGGGAGTGCTATCTTTAGACGCCCTTAAAGTTGCAATAGTGCCAAAAAGTAATCGTACAAATAATGTAACTTATATAAGAAACTTCTTCAGTAAATATTTTTTCCTTTGTCCGTCATGTTTTGACGGGTCTCAACTAGTCTTCTGTGAAAAGATAAGTTCTTTAATCATCAGTTGCTGGTAAATTTAACATTAATTAATGTACCATGTCACGTTTCTACCTACGCGCAATCTGCGGACCGAGTTCGGTTGGCTGGTGAAAGACGTTTGCCGCTGGCCCCGCTCCATTCAAATAATCTCACTGTACAAGCGAAAACAACACAGATCTAACGAGAAATTTGAGGACATACGATCGAATCGAATCTTTAGAGTCTAGAAACAATGTATCTGTACCAATTGTGAAGCTTAATTTGCTAAGAGAGGACATTAAATAATCACATTCTAATTCATTGTGGCAAGTTCATACTTTTGATTTGTAGTTGTTGTTTTTGGAGTCTTCAATTTTTTTCTGGTTTAATACAGCCCTCCGTTCCTTTATGTCTTGCGTCAATCGTGTCATTTCTACATACAACAACCGTGGCAATCATTTAAACATATTCTAACCGTCGTCTATCCCTAAAGATGTAATCTCGACACTTCCTTCCTTAACTGAGTTAGCTATTCCTTAGTGTCTTAGAATGTGTCCTGCCAACTCATCTCATGGCTCCATTGGTAGTCGCCTACACATTGAAATACCTTTCCTTGTGTTGTTCTACTACCCATTTCATCTTCAATAGTCTCCTGAAACATCGCATTTCAGGATCTTATATTCTCGGCTTTCATCCTGCTTCAAGAGTCTAAGTTTTACTTCCTTAGGGTGCAGCGCCCCAGGAAAAAATCGAAGTGACTTTCCTTTACTTAAAACTATATTTGGTGTCAACATAACTTTATACGACAGAAATGCCTTCCTTGCCTCAGCCAACCTAATTTTCATATCCTCTTTTATTCGTTCATCACTGGTTATTTTGTTTCGTAAGTAGCAAAAGTCTCCTATTTAATTTAGCTTTTCACTTGCCAATTTGAAGTCAATATGGGTTTCTGATTTCTTTCGGCTGCATTCCATGATTTTGATTACATTTATTGATTTTGGTCTTGAATTACGTTCTTAATGCGAAGTCCTCACCATTCAAAAACTCATTCTAAATTTCTGGTGAATCGGCTATGATAACAACGTCGATAGCAAATCTCAGAGTTGAGATTATTTCCCCCTGAATATTTACTCCTACTTGAAATTTTACTCTAATTACCTTAATTGATTTCTCAATGAATAGATTAAAACTAGAGGTGATAAGTTGGAGCCTTGCATTTAGTATAGATTGCTGATCAGCCTCGCATCCCCGTACTTGATTCTAATCTGTTTCAATATGTCAAACAACTTACCGTACTCTAATCAACGTTATGAAAAGCATATTCGAAGTTTACAAATACTACGAGCGTTCTTTTAATTTTCCGTATTCTTCCTGCCAGGATCAGCCTGTTTCTTAAGTACAGCATCTCTTGTTCTCAAGATACTCCTGAAACCAAATTGGCCTTCACCCAACTCCGTTTCTATCTGTCTTTCGATGCTCTTGTATGTCATTCTAGTCAGAATCCTTGAAGCTTGAATCATCAAGCAGATTGTGCGACGATCTTCCCATACGTCATCTCCGGTATTGTTTGGTATAGGGATTAAAACATTCATCTAAAAATCAGAGGGTACTTCACCTATCCCATAAACCCTAGTGCTCTTATAAAATTCAGATATCAATATTAAAAATCCTTTCTCATCGTCATCAATTTCCTCCTTCCTTTTCATCACATGATTCTAAATTTAATACCTTTATACAAATGCTCTATGCAGGTTTTTTGTCTCTCTGGATTTCTTCTCTTCTTGTTACAGGTTTTCCATCTGAAGCCTCAATATTACAGCACTTAGTCTTCCTTTGCCCAGAAGTACTGCATTCAGTAAACTGTAAATACTCCTTCAATCTTTAGACAATTTTATATAATGTTACATTTCTTTTTACAATTTTCTGCTTTTGCGTCCTGCACTTATTTACCTGATTTTTCAGACATCTGTATTCTGCCTTACCTTTTTCATCTCCTGCAATCGCCCAAAGTTGCAGGATCGCATCCTGGCGCTGTCAGCTGGCATTAGAGTTTGGGCAAATGCGTAGGAGCCGTGGCACGTTAATGATCCCATCGGGGCGAAATTCGGGGCAGCACGGCGTCTCTAAAAACCGCAGTATGTAAAAGGGACGTAAAACAAATAACGTTGTTTTTATCTTCTGCATTCTTGTGCTTCCTCGTTTCGTTCAATAATTCTAGTGTATCCTGAGTGATCCACAGCTCTACCTATTGTTTTCTCTCTTCCAATGTTTCTCCTGAGGATTTTCTTATTTCGTTTTTCAAAATTGCCCGTTCCTCCGCATTTGAAGTTTGTTCAGGATTCTTAAATAGTCCTTCTCTTATACTCAACTTGAACTTTTCTCCCTCTCCACCTCGCCCTGTATCCTATCAGATTTATCTGAAAATTCCTCAATGAATTGGAGAAAAAATAAGTACAGAATTGTTTAGTACCAGCGGACCTGTGACAGTGAATTAATGTACATATTAAAATAGAAATGCAACAAAACTCGCCCAAATAGTTCATTACGAACGTCTCATCTAATCATTAATTCTTAAGAGTCAGGGTATCCATGAGATATTTTGAAAAAGTACACATCACAGTATGCATATAATGGAATAAACATGGTATGTGAGTGTCAACATCCCTGAAATCTTCAGTATGCCGATGATGTCTTGTTGGCAAGTGCGAACCGAGGCCTAGAGCAGCAAACACACATTTGGATTTAACCACCTTGATGCAAATGGACTGATATTAAACATTTCCAAAACTGAATACATGGAGTGTGGAGAGCAAACCGATGGCTCTACGTATTTTTTTGGAAAACAACTCAACACGATCACTGGATTCCGATGTTTGGGCTCATACATAACATCAGATGGAGACACATTGAGAGATGTACGAATACAGTTAGGCCTAAATGGCGTCAGCTGACAGGAGTTTTATGTGAGCTTAAGATTCCTGTGCGACCAACTGAAAGCCTTCCTGAATCGTTGCTTGAGATGCATCATCAATCGAAGATGGCCGGATGTCATTTCAAATGAAGCTCTATCCGAGGAAACCAACCAGCAGAAAATGGATATGCAAATAAACAAGAAAAAGTGGCGATGGATAGGTCACACCCTAAGGAAGTTTGCTGGAGCTAATCAGAAGACTGCCTTCGATTTGAACCCACAAGGGTCTCGAAAACGAGGTCGTCCGAAGAAAACATGGAAGAGGACGATCGAGGAAGAATGCCTGGAAATGGGAAAGACATGGAATGAAGTCAAGAAGTTGGCCAACAACAGGACCCGATGGAAGCTTTTCACGGAAGCCCTATGCTCCGAGAGGAGTCAAGTAAGTCAAGTTCCTGTACAGCTGAAATCAAAAGTATACCGAACTGTGATCAGACCTGTAGCATTGTGTGGAACTGAGTGTTGGCCAGTAACCAACAGATGTGAGCAAGTGCTGCACTCCATGGAGATGAGGACGCTGCGCTGGTCCATTGGCCTAACAAGACTAGATCATGTCACCAATTACCATGTACAAGCTGGATGTTTGTCTTAGACGATTGCCCTTGACCTTGAAGCTTGCGGGTGAGCCTGTACACAGTCACTCTGTCACCCTCTCGCTTCACAGTTGTCACCAAAGGTCTGATGTAATGGAATTCCAGACTTGAGCACGTGACGACACCACCGTGAAGAACAGTAGAGTCCACGTTGAAGTATTGTGATGCGGAAGTATACGTAACATAGTTACGAACAGAAAGCCATGATATTTTCCAATGACTGTACTTCAGCAGTAGTGTGAGATAAATTTGTTCGCCATCTGACCACATGGGGTAGGTGACAACAACACAGGTACTGTAGAAACTCGCCTCCAGGCTTCCATTATGATTTTAAACTCGTCAAAAAACCTTCGGTGTCGTACCGATCCCTGACAAGATGCTGGAACCTCGCCTGCGTTGGTACGGACTTGTACTACCGAGTTGCGAGGACACAGTGGCAAACATAGCACTGCAACTAGATGTAGTAGGCAAGCGACCACAAGGACGGCCCAGGAAGCGGTGGCATGTTCAAACCAAGGAGGACAAGAGAGCTGCCAATGTTGAGAAGAAGGACGCTGCAGACCGTGCAGAATGGAGGCAATTGTGTAGAAAAGCCGATCCTGATCAGCGGGCAAAGGCTAGAAGAAGAAGATGTGAGTTTGTCAACAAGGAGTGGGTCACGCAAGAGAATCATGCACTCCACATTCCAATGGCTGGTACATCGCTTTCGGTCAAATGTCGACACACAAGGAAACCTTTAATATATCAAAAGTAAGAATATCACTGATCTTGTCACTGGATTCTTAGATGTTCCAGTGAGTGAAATTTGTATATTCTGAACCCTTATTGATTTTCCGATCAATAAGTCTTCTTGATTTTTATTATTATTATTACTTATATCCAGGCAGTGCATGTTTAGAAGTAGTGTGTTGCAACGCTTGCGACAGAGGTGGCGTGATAGTTATTCCTGGGGACGACCTAGTAAGCCGAGTTCAAGGCCGAACTCAGAGTGAACGCGCATACAATTAGGCGTCATTATGGGCGTGCCAGAGGTGAATTTCCAACCAATACCCGATTGAATCATCGAATCAGAAGAGAGGACGCCTGACTCACGCGGAGATGTGCGTGCTATAAAAAAAGACCCTGAAAACACGTGTATGATGAACCACCGTTCCGATAGGATTTCGCATGAGTGTATTGAGACGTTCAGATAAAAAGAACAAGTTTGATACTAGTCCCAAGTCCGTGACTTTAAAACTACAGATTATTTTCTCAGATTGCCCCCACCCCACTCCATTATGCCAGTTTCTAATAAATTGATCGGTGATGAGTAATTTGAGACACAATTTGATCAGGCGCCGATAGGCATAGTTCACGCCATTTTGAGACACAATTTTATCAGGCTCGGGTGAGCATAGTTCACGCCAGTTCGAACGAACATTTTATTGTGCTTTTGGGAGCAGAGTTCACGCCAAGTGGAGTAGAGATCACTAGTTGAGATAAGCGCTACTCGGCATAAGTAATTTGAGAGACTTTGAATGCCAGCTGCGTGGCTGACTAGACTGTAATATTTTTCTGTAATATTTTTGTGTTATATTTTGTGATGTATATGTGCGTGTGAATCAAGCGAATGCTTAGATAGGGCCAGTTCTACGTGGAGTAATCGCCCATGACTCTTGAGTGAAAGTCAGTAGCTCATAGCGATTCTAGCAGGGTAGAATTTTAATTTTGAACATTTCTTTATAAGAAGCCACGCCAAGATGTCTACAGCAAGGTCGATTGGTGGGATGATGTGCTACGCCTCTACCAGAATGTCGACGATGACGGAGTAAATTTCCAGTGGGGAATGCTCTGGGATGGAGGTTGATTTTCTGCAAGCTGGACGGTAATGTACAAACCATTGATTTATTCAATATGTAGCTAGATTAGACGCGGGAACGTTGTAAATAATTTTTGTTCATTAGTTTTTCTTGTGTATTTTAGATTTCGTGCACCGACACTGTTATCTTTTAAATGTACGTTGGCACGTGGCCAAAATTTTGTTTGATTGTATATTTTTCTTATGAGTCATTATTAGTATGCACGGTGCGTGCATTGGGATTTTATTCATGCGAATGCGAAGTTCGTCATGGATGATAAATGGTGCTGTATTCAAATTCAATTTTATCAGGAGAAGGGGGTAAACGTTGTTAGATGTTTTACGAACAGGTTTTTATTCATACTAGGGTTGCCGAGCGCAACACGTTAAGATGTCACTGTAGAACACCTTAGTTCTATATTTTTGAGTTTTTTATATCCCTTTTCAGGATCTTCAGTCACGGACTAGACTGGGAACGCTAGTCGGAGGAAATATTTATGTCTTTTATTTCAGGTTTCTGTCAAACCAATACGTGTGATTCTGGTGTGTGTATTGTATCAAGGTGTGTGTATTGGTTCTTCGTGATGAGGGGTAGAATGTGTCTACTGCCCTCAAATTGTGGTTGTATTGTTGATTGGAAAGGGGGAGCGCTCTGGGAGGCTACCTTACCTTGTCCAGTGCTGATTCTTGGATTTCCGTGGGAAATGCTAAGATATTTTTAGTTGACACACACGTATATTATGTGCTATTGGGAGCACGCTACTTCGAGACTCGAGCCATTGCTAAGGCAGGTCGAGGTATTTGACACGTGGGTTGACAGATGTTGCAGATTCCACTTTGCGCCCGTCTATGTCTGGTGATTCATCGTTTAGGCAATCCAGCTACGACCGACTGACCCCTGTAAGCTATCTGTAGCAAACCTGTTCTTGTAATGATCCTTGGATCATAATATTAAATTGGGAGCTCGCCATGTCCGTTACGACTTACCGCATATCGTATGAAATGAAATATTTTGTTGTTGTGATGTAAATGTTGGCTTGAGCCTAGTGATTTCGGTGACTCATTTCATTTGCTTATGTTATATTTTGTTTGTTGTGACACCGTTGGGTGTATGTAGTATTTCATGTAATAATAATGTTATTGGTTTTACGTCCCTTTTAACTACCCTGGCTTTTAGAGATGCCGGGGTGCCGGAATTTTGCCCCGAAGGGGATCTTTAACGTGCCAGTAAATGTACTGACACGGCTCCCTCGCATTTGCCCACCCTCAAATGCCAGCATATTTCATGTAAAGATGGCAAGCGGCCATGCGTGTATTTTTCTTGATTGGTCACGTGTTGATTTACTTGTGTTGATTTTTGAAAGTCCTAGTTTTTTTAGGCGTTAGTGTTGATTGCTACGGCAATTCTTCTATTCCAATTTCATGCGGAAATTATTATTTGTCTTATTCAGTGTAGGAAGTGTCGGATTAGTTTAATTAGTGTTTAGATTATGTTCCTAGTGACTGTCTAGCTTTAAGACAATGCAGATTCGTCCCCTGAAAGTTTACTGGATGGTAACGAATCGCGCATTAATTGTACACATCGTACCGCATGTAGAAAAACCGCACACGAACATGTCATTGCAGTAATTTGGGACATTTGGTCCGGAGGTTAACGATCTCTCCTGAGATCAGGCCTAGTTTGGCACTTTTATTAATTCAAGTGGGTGTCATTTGGGAGTCCTTGTTTTTACTGTAAATAATGTAAACTTGTTGATCTGTTAATTAAATTCATTTGTTTTAATCCTGGTATTCACTTTTTCCTGCATGTTATTTTGTTATATGTTACCCTGCATTTTATAAGAATCGCTTAACAACAATTTTACGAAATGGACCGTTACACCCCCGAAATTGAGTCTCATATGCTTCTTCGCAAGGGTTCAAATCGCATTAAAAAAGACAAAGTTGCTACCGGTTTTTCGGTAAATACGCATGTGCTGGGGGCGAAATGGATTGTGTTGTATGAGCCCCTAAATACGACTTAAGAACCTGAAAACAGAATGACGATATCTTAAACGGTTCCGTAGATATTTGAGGTGGTCTTCTTAGCTGAATAATGATTGGCATTATTAACCATCTACAAGGCGGAAGGAAGAAAACTTGTAAATCGTACGATCATTAGCCACGGGACATCCTTTTTACGTGGAATCCGAACGATATGAAAAGACGTTTCACCTCGAAAAACTCACATGCATTGACGGGGAATCGAACCTATTCTACCTTGGTGAGAAGCTAACGGTTTCACTGCTGCGTCACCGTGGACCTTAACAATCTAGTATTAACTATAATTTTTCCCTATGCTTACTTTTAACTACTGTACATTCCTTGCACACGGCGTTAGGAATGAGCAATTTTAACATTCAGGAAGAAAGAATACGCTATTTAAGAAACAGTTTATAACGTTGACATAATATCTGTGTTTTTGATTTTGTAAATTAGAAAAATACACATCATCAGAGAGGAAATCATCTATGAAATAATTAGACATGGCAACACCGGACACGAGCATTGAAGAAAGATGGGAACTGTCAAATACTTGCCAAGCAACTAACCTTATTTATTTGTTTTAGCTCTGTTGCCTGTTTGTTAATTCAGTGTTTGTGCACTAATTTACTTATTTATTTGATTGTACTAGGCGTTGATAAAAAGATCAGACTATAAAACTCGTGGGTTAATAGTAGGATAAATAAGGCGGTTCTGGCGCAGGGGCTAATGGGCAAGATGGCCGCCGCGCGCCACCAGCCCTATGTTATTCTTATGGAGGGGTCAGTCAGAGCTGGCACAGTGGCTAATGGGCAATATGGCCGCCGCGCCATGAGACCGTGAATGACGTCACAGAGAGAGGTCGGCCGTGTAGTTGCTAAATGGAATATTTATTATTATTATTATTATTATTATTATTATTATTATTATTATTATTAGATAATTATTGATTGATCATCTGCAATCCAGACCAGCTTTATATTGTCAACCACTTGGTGAAGTGGCTAGTAATCTTGAATGTCACCGCGGAGGCCCGGGTTCGATTCCTGGCTCTGCCAAGAAATTTAATTTCTGGTCTCATGAGTGGAACGGGGTACATTCAGTCTTGTAAGGCAAAAGTAAGAAAATGCAGGTTTTAATTCATACCCGTGCCATTCAGCCTAACCCATCTTTATTTAACCTCACCTAACCTAACTTCAAAGTGGGAGCAAAAAGTGGGAGCAAACAAGTGGGAGCAAATATATAAGCATAAAGTGGGAGCAAATGTGACAGCACAAATAATAAACTTAGTTATAACCTAACCTAACCTAACCTAACTTTACCTAACCTAACCTAACATCAAAGTAAGAGGAAATATCAGAGCAAAAATTGCTAGCAAAAAAGTGAGAGAAAAAAGTAAGAACAAAAAGTGTCAGCAAAAAAGTAAGAGCAAATGTGAGAGCACAAATAATAAACTTAGTTATAACCTTACCTAACCTAACATAACCCCACCTCCCCCCCCCCCCCAAACCACATTTTAAGATTTAAATTAATACCTGTAAGATTTTCTATTTTTTACATTTTTGATTTTTTCATTTTAGATTTTAGTTTCTAGATTTTGATTTTACATTTTTTTAGATTTGACATTTTACATTTTAGATTGTAGATTTTAGATTTTAGTGTTTTGATTTTAGATTTTAGATTATAGATTTTCCGAAAAGAGTAAACTAAAAGGACACACACCTAACCTAACCTCAGTGTACCAACCAAACATGTCCTCACCTAACTCTACCTAACCTAACTTTACCCAACCTAACCTTTAAAGCTAGGCCAAAGGCTAATCAACACACCCAAAGTATATAAGGGCACACACAACTATCTTTATGCTAGTCTTATAGAGAGTAAGGTAAAGCTTACACTTGCACTCTGACTACTGTGCAAGATGATCGCTACGCACAACCAGCTTAGGATTACAAAGTCAGTTAAGTTTTAAAAAGTAAATGCTTTTATTCATTTTATTTTATTTTCATTTTGTTGTTTACACATTTTTCAATTTCCCAATTTCGCATTTCCAGTTTTTAAAAATGTTAGTTTTAAGTTTTCGAATTTCATGGTATGGAGACATGGATTTTCAATTTTGTCAATATGGAAACATGGTTTTTCCAATTTGATGTTTACATGTTTTTGATTAAGTTCATGTACAAAGTTCATTTTGCATTAGGAGTGAAAAGAGGTGGGTAGTAATTAAAAATGTCCAAGCTGTGTTCATACAATAGTTTTATTCATTTTAAATATATTTACACTATTTACACATAATACATTGCTGTTGTTTTTTTTTCATAAATTGTCGAGTTGATTTTATTTTTTATTTTTTTATTGTTAAATATTAATACCATTTTCTTTCTTTTCTTTGTTTTTTATTTTTGTAGTGCTATTGTTTTTAAATTGTTTGTTTCATGTATTTTCTATATACAGGTAGAGGATTTTCATATTGATAAGTTAACTCTTTAAGCATGGTCAATGATTGAGTAATGACCATAGGCATGTGTACCTATACCATTCGAATCAATTACTCTTTTATCATCACCAGGACACAAAGCAATTTTGTTTAGTCTTATAGATGATATGTCATGTTGTTTAGAAGCGATAGTGTTCATTGGTATTCTTTTTACATTGTTTTCATGACACAATCCTTATAATCTTGAAAGCTTATACAATTTTTGACAACACCTCTGCTAATACCTTTAATCTTTTTGATTTATTTACCATTTATGTATAAAGCATACATTTTAGCTCTAAGTCCAACAAATGCTTTAATAATTTGTCCACAAGCCTCGTTTTTAAATTTCCCCAACGTTTTCTTGTTTGATGTAGAGTAACATATGTGATTAGTAGGATAAGCAGATGTGTCCAGGTGTTCTAGGAAATCCAACTTGTCTTGATATACATCTTGGGTGTTAACCAAATAAATGAACGAGTCGGTATCCATATGCATAAGTTTAAGATTGTCCATCCCATAATAGGGTAGCAGGACATCATAGTGGTGGGAATACATGAGAATTTTTGAAATATCCAGTATACACATTCCAATATATATAGGCTTATTGAATAAAATGTTACGTTTAGCCATGTGGAAAACAGCTAGGTTAGGACCATAAATTGTTCTGTCGATAAATGTAGGCTTTGCTATTAGCTTTTCTGATTTTTTGCTGTCAGTCACAAGACGTATGTCTATTCTTTAACGAATATTTTCCATCGTTTTTCCAAAAATGGCATGTTAAATAATTTGTACAGATTTTTCCCAAAATCATTTTTGGCTTGTTTTCGAATGTTGTTATTAAAATCAACGTATGCCTTTAGCCAAGGTCTTTGTTTAAACTTTAACACACGATGAATCATTATCAATTTTAGCCCATGATCTAGAGCCTGTTTAAGTGCCATGTAGTGAACAACGTACCGCCTTCGATTTCCAAGATGAGGAATTAGTTTTTTCTGAAGAATCCTTAGGTTTTGTACACTCTGGTCGGAAAGGTAAATCGTTGTGTAGATCATGAAGGTACATGGGTAATCAACATCAACGTCTAGAATGAACCCCACAGGATCGTCTTTCTTTAGTTTTTCTAGATCAACAGTATCTGGGGAAACCTACTGAAATCCACCATAAGGAAGATAGTGACACATAGCCCACCCGTATTGGTTGTTGGCATCATCATAGGTAATAAACTGCGATGGTTTCTCAGAATCATAGGTTTCCATGTATTTATTGCTAGCTTCAGCATACCGATGAGACACTTGGCATATGCCTCCACGTATTCCAGACTCGATTAAAAGAATCTGATCGTAATCCTGTAGCAATTCCAGTTCAATGCCAGTGTAAAGGAGCATTGCTTCGAAACTTAAACCAGGTGAAGTAAAGAAGTGTGCAGCATCCACTCGGTGTGTTTCTAGTGTTTTGTTTCGAAACGTTTCAAAGCTGTGTGCAAGAAGAAGTACATCTAAAGTTAGGTAAAGGTCACTATATTCCCCTAGAGTTTTAATGTAGAACTGATTCCAGACATTTCTGGCATGTTCATAGTCTTCTTGATTAATATCTTCTTGACTTAATTTGTTAAAGAACGCCTCTTTTGGAGGTTAACACGTTTCACTTAACTTTTTCCATGAGTCAGTGTAGTCATAACAAAATACCCCATTACGAGTCATGACATTGCATTTTCTTTTCCAAAGTACTTGTCTGTTTCAGGGTATAATGTTAAGTTGGAAAATAAGTTTTCCAAACTACTTGGTATTAACCGAAACGTGTCCACAAATCAAAGCTTAACATTTCCCACATATTTGGTAAAGGAAATGAGTATTGGGGTAGTGATGGTTCTGCTTCACTTGACGCCGCTGTGGCCAACAAACCAATATGGCCGCCGCGCAAAGTTGAAACATTTAAATAGACTTTTCCCTCGAACTCGTGGTCGGAGTTTCACGAATGAGGTGTCGTAGGACTTGAGGTGATGCCCCCTTTGCTATGGACCACGTATTATATTTTTCATTTTTTTTGAAAATGTTTGTTTTCGAAAATAGGCGATAGCTTGAAAACCAAACATGATAGAACGTTGTGCAATGTCCCAAACGAATGGTCTTTATGACCTTTATTTTCTATAATAAAACTTTCTTATTTTTAATGTTTTTTGAAAACACTCGTATTTTGAAAATCATATATTTTGGAAACTAGGAATTATACAAAAAAGTTTGTTTGACATAAATGAAAGGTCCCTACCCCCTCTACCCTCAAAAAACATTTCAAGTCTCTAGGGTAAAAACTTGACAGTAGTGTGATGAGTTCTGCTTCCAAAAGGAAGTTGTGAGACCCTGGCGACCTTGGAATGGAAGGAGTGATGCTAGGAGGGCGTGCTTGGATTCGATTTTTTTCGTCTCGTTGCGCTCTTTACGGGAATGTAGGTGTCGAAAAGGTGAAATGCTGGGAACATGGTTTTTTTTGGGGGGGGGGGGTGTAAAACAGTGATTTTAGACTTTTTGTTATATCTCGAGAAGCAATTATGTCAGAGGCGTGTACGAGGGGTCCAAGGACTCGCAGTGACGTCCGTTTTGCTATGGACCACTCGTTATATTTAAAAAAAATGGAAACTCGATTTTGGGGTAAACAAGTGTTTTTTGTGATTTTTGCTGATATATCACGAACCAATAAGCCTAGAGACGTGTACGAGGTGGCATTTTTTTCGTCGCGTTGTCTTCTTGCCGAGGATGTTCGTGTTGAGCAGGAATGAAAAACCATTTTGAGGTAAAACCGTGATTTTAAACTTATTGCTGTATCTTGCAAACTAATAACGCTAGAGACATGTACGATGTGTCATAGGCCTCGGGCTAACGCCCCCTTTTGAAACTAATTTTGACAAAGGGCCTAACGCCATACATGTTGAAAAACTTATTTTTCTTTACCTGTTTAAATTGTTCAAGAAGCATGGTTTTTAAAAGTGACGATACTGCTGGGTGTGTGTGTGTGTTGCCACGAACCTGTCGCTGACCACGGTGTCTGTGCTCAATAGAACAATCGATATTTCGACGGGTCGGTTTATGACAGAGCGAGGGTTCGTTTTTTAATATTTTACCCTCGAAGGGGATCTTTAACGAGTAAACGATGATGGTTTACATGACAAATGATAATTCTATGATTAGATGAAGGGCAAACAGAACTTGGTTCTATGTTGATTTAAGTGAGTAGAGAATACAAACTTGCTGCAGAGGGGGACAGACTAGCAGGATGCGAATGTCACTTGAGCTTATTGGAATGCGCTGATCTGACTTGACAACAGCTGCAATGGAAATTGACAAAGACGCGGATGACGCTTGAAGGTTAAATAATCTGACAACTGTGATGGCAGGGGAGTGCGAAATGCATGCAGACACGTGTGAGATGACATGTACGCTAAACAAGTTATATCCTGATTTGCATCGTAGGTGACAAAATGCAAGTTGACGTGTAATATGACCTGGCACAGGTGTTCACCTTGGACGTTAGCTGTCCACGTGCACGATAACAGAATGTTCGAAGCGTGGGAATCGCTGAATAAGTAAAAAGTTTGATGCAACTTGTGGGAATGTCACAACTAATAGATAGGCAAGAGCTGTGAACAGCAGTGGTGGGAGGTGAAGGGGGGAGAGGGGAAGGGGTAATGTAAGAGAGAACACAAGTGTGGAGAGAGAAAAACAAAGAAATATGTGGAGCTGAGGACTATACACACAGAGCTATAGGTGGTGTACAACATGTGTGAATAAATAAATAAAAAGTACACAGGTTCACACAACTTGTAATTTATTGATCCAAGAATTAAACGTAGAGTTAAATCCTAACCATTTGACATGTAGCCCAGGAATTTTAGTCTAAAAACGGTCAAAACCTTGAAAAAAATAATTAGTAAAGCTGAAAATTGGTACAATTATCCTATTTGATGTTCTTAACAACATATTAAAAGTCCCCGGTCTTCCCGTGTCGGCTTCCTGGATTTCCATCCGTTTGAACTCCTTGAATGCTGGAGAAGTAGATGGTGTCGCTGGAATGCGCATTGTATGCGAACGATTTGGCTTACAGTGCTCTAACATGGCTTAAATTAAAGGAGAATAAATAACCAATAAGTCAATTCATGGGTTGGCATGTTAGCGATACTCCCGGTCTAACAGGAAACAAAAAAATGCCGCGAAATTTAAAAAAAAGTGCCACGTTTTTCTTTTTTGACGTTTGTTGGCAAACTATCAAGAATATCACAGACAAGTCTTCTATAAAAGTTGTTGGCAACAAAATAAGCTTTCATTTGATGTAATCATAATTGATGTGTAGCTAATAGTTGCCGAGCTACAGAGATTTAGACAATGGCGCGCGACCTGAATCAGCTCGTGTTTGCGTTGTTTCTCATCGGCCAACTGACGCGTTCGCCCGCAGCATTGATGCGTTGAATTGGCGGAACTTCTTGTTTTCTTTTGTTTCTAAATTTTAAACAGTTGGTTATTGGCCGATGTGTGTTATGCCGTATAAGTGTTATTTATTGTGTTGTCATAAAAATGAGTTTTGAAGACTGCATTTTGTGTAAGAAGCCACTCGACGATCCGATGGGCGTTGTTACAGTTTTAAAAGGTTTTAGAAGGAAAACTAACACCGCAAGAAGTATGCGAAGCTCAAGTTGTAACTCGGGTCATGGAGTACATGGAAGACAAGATGAAGACTCTGTCAGAAGCCTGCCGGACAGCGAAGCTGTGGGCGGAGTACTACAGGCAAGTGGAAATCGTTGGGCTGTTTATTCGGGCAGAAAGAACATCAAATTGGATCCTCCATTTGTACTGCGTATCGAAGATCTTGCCATACCCTACACGCTGCAGGGCATATTCACAACGCTAAGTCAGCCTACTTTTACCTGCATCAAATGCGTTAGTTCAGAAGATGCCCGTGGAGGAGTACATCGACTTCACGCAGAACGGGTACTTTTCCATCCGACGCTTGCATGATTTTTGGGCTGGAATATGGTCAGATATGGACATAGAACAGGATCTTATGCGGCCTATGAAATCACGTGGAGGTTTAACAAGAGGACGAGGAGTGAACGATAGCACGCTGGCTCACTTTGTCTCGACGTTTCCACTGTGCATCCCGATCTGTGAAGCTGTAGAGAATGTGTCTGGTATAAAGACAAAATCCTCGGAACAGCACGTTAAGTTGAGAGACTCGCGGTGGAAGCTGGAGAATCGCCACGCAGAAGTGTTTTGCGCGTGGGTAGAAGGTCGCTCTCCATGGGATTTAAATAAAGAAAGTCTTTAATCGCTTTCCACTGGCGTAGTTGCAGACAACAGGATCAACTGCGACAAGGCTCGAGAAGTTGGTGAAGAAGCAATACAACAAATGGTGGGGAAAATTTTTGAGGGTCTCAAGCTCGCAAGAAAAAGCCGCGTAGTCCCTTTGTCAGTTGTTGGGTGCCAACTAAAAATTCGTGATGACATCGTCCCGGCCAAGCTGGACTAACTTTTCATGCGAATCATATACGTGTTGAAATCGGAAGCGGATATCATGGAGTTCTTGAAGTACGAGCTTGCACCGACGCCTCCAGCTCTCTTCGATTCATCCTTATTGAGAAAAACAGCCAAGTCAGCACTTCAACACCTTTTCAAATCTTCAGAAGCTCCCAAAGATTTTGAAGAACAACGCAAAGTATTCGTTGATGGAAGTCTGCATTTGCATACCGTTGTATGGCCAAGACCTGCAACTATTGGTGACATAATCCAGTCCTACAAGTTGTACATAAGCAAGCACTATCCTTCAAACGTTACAATTGTGTTTGGCAACTACGATCAGACCCCAAGCACGAAGAACCAGGAGCAGGCACGCCGTGCGGGGAAGCGGACATCGATAGACATAGTCTCCGATTCCAACACAATGGTTTCCACTTCTCAGGCAGACTTTTTAAGTAACACCAAAAACAAGGGACGGTTCATCTCTACGTTGACAAAGGAGCTTAGAAATGCTGGAGTTGCTGTTCGTCAGGCGACAGGGGACGCAGATTCACTAATTGTCGACGTAGCGTTGTCTCTAGATGCCGAAGATCATGCTGTTACTGTTATAGCGTCAGGCATTGCTGTCCTATGCATGTTGTTGGCAAAAGCAAGAGAGAACAACAACATCCATTTTTACAGTCCTGGAAACTCTAAATCTCTTGGAAAGATTTTCCCTATCACAAACATTCAGGAAGATGTCGGTGAGATGAAAAGTTGTGTGCTATTTGCACATGACGTGAGCAGATGTAACACGACTTCAGCTACTTTTAGCAAAGGGAAGAAGCGTCAATGGGGTATTCTCAAAAACAACGAAGATCTTCGGAAAACTGTCGAAGTTTTCAATCAGCCTGGCGCATCGAAGGAAGATATCAAGATAGCTGGAGAAAAAATTGTTCTGGAGTTGTTCAACGGAATTCAATTCTGTGAACGAGCTTCATGTTCATCTGTATGGAAGGACTGTCGCAAGACAGACAGTTACTGCTTCGTTCGATTTGGCCACTTTGCCGCCAACGACCGACGCAAGCCGGCAGCATTCACTGCATACATATTTGCAGGTATATATTATTTTCAGTATGTTGTTACACCATTTTACTTTGCTGTGATAAAACTAACATTCTCTTTTGTTTACAAATTGGTTTCTAACAAAAATTATTTCAATTATTTGATAAATAATACATTATAAACTGTATTAGTTTTAAGCAGAAATATCTACTCCGTTATTCGCACTACTTTTTACATAAGATATTTGCTCTCCTAAAAATGGCATTAAAATAATAATTTATGATCGCCAAGTCACAAATGTTTACATATTTTACATATTAAAACATTAATGTTGTTTACCCTAGCTCAATAAACCACGTAAAACACCGCACCGAGAACACCTTATAGAATGAAGAGATGTCGATTGGGGTGGGGGGTGGACTCAAAATGCGAAATTGAATTATTTTCACTATTAGGAGCAGATGTACAAAAAGGGTTATTTTAATTAAAACATTCCAAAAAATTGGAAGAATTTCAATTATTTTTGAGAGGGGGTGGGATGAGGAGGGGGATTTTTGAGAGGGTGGGTTTAAGCGTGAAATATTTTGAAAAGAGGGGAAGCACTTCATTTACCATAGAGAAGGGAAGCTCCTGTCAGATGTAACAATGCAAAATCAGAGCGCGTCCCGGTCACAGTGTGTGTAGCGCAGACGGAGAAGAGAAAGACGTAACAATCTTTTGCTGACACCGGTATAGCTCGGCAACTATTATTCAGACATCGATTATAAATATATCAAATGAAAGCTTATTTTGTCGCCAACAACTTTTATAGAAAACTTGTCTGCGATATTCGTGATAGTTTGCCGACAAACGTCAAAAAAAGAAAAACGTGGTACTTTTCTTTATTTCGCGGCATTTTTTCGTTTCCTGTGAGACCGGAAGTATCGATAACATGCCAACCCATAAATTAACTTATAGCTTATTTTTTCTCCTTTAATTTAAGCCATGTTAGAGCACTGTAAACCAAATCGCTCGCTTACAATGCGCATTCCAGCCACACCACCTATTTCTCCAGCATTCCAGGAATTCAAACGGCTGGATATCCAGGAAGCCGACACGGAAAGACCGGGGACTTTCAATATGTTGTTAAGGACATCGAACAGGACAACTGTGCCAATTTTCAGCTTTATTAAAAAAATTAAGGTTAAAACCTAAAATTCCTGGGATAATATAGTTTATTTTCTTTTTTTTTTTTTTCAACACTTTTTCCACAAGATAATGTTTAGGAAATGCTGTTTTCTGAACTTCATGGAGATAAAATCTACCTTTTATGGGTTGATGGTTGAGGTCCTCAAGTAAATAGGTGACTGAACTGCCCAAGTTGACTTGACGAATTCGAAATAGTTCAGTCCCCCTCGGAGGTGTGTAGCCCTTATTGAAGGCAGACTTAAATTTGCTCACAGGAACAAAATCCCCAATTTTCAGTCGGTGACGTTTAGGATCGGCTGTTTTTATGGGGTTAAACAGTTTATCCAATCTCTGAATATTTTTGGTCACGAGCCGTGGCTTGGTCCCAATGGTTCTATGTTTGCTGTCATTGTAACGTGACACTAGCTCAGGTAACATGTCCAACCTGCGATACGTGCCCTGAGCGGTAAACGCTTTCCACATAAGGGTTTTCAATGTTCGGTTGAACCGCTCAACCACGCTGGCTTTGAGATTGCTGTACGTGGTGCAATGGTGAATATCCTTAGATTTGAGAAAACTGGAGAAATCCTTGTTGAAAAATTCTTTCCCCTGATCGGTTTGTAGCAACTGAGGTTGACGTTGGGAGTGTTGAATAATATGTTGAAAGGCCTTGGTGACCAGCGGACCAGACTTGCGGCGCACAGGTTCAACAAAGGCCATTTTGGAATAGACATCAATAACGGTCAACATATAGCGTACACCGTCGTTAACGCCAGCATAGGGTATCATTTCAACCAGGTCTGCTTGCCAAAGTTCATCCACACCTCGCGAAATCACCTTGAGTCGCGGATAGTGACGCCTAGCTGGGCGATGCAACTCATGAGCAATACCCATTTTAATGGGTGAGGGCTTAAACAATAATTTTGGCATTTCGAAGTTCTTGTTCAATTTCTTGAATTTCCCAATCGTGACCGGTATGGCCAGCTTGACGTGAAGCATGCAACAACTGTAGCCGCTGGACGAGCTTATTGGGATTGTGCCTGTAGGTAACATCCACAAGGGATTTTAATGGTTTAAATGTCAATCCCGAAGCGGACACTTTACGACGACCACTTTGACTGGTGGGAAACATGTTTGAATAATGGTTTTATATTTTTGAGGTATATTGGCATTCACATGTTGAGCGGGATCATACTGTCTTTTGTGGGCATGGGTATCCAATAAAATGGATTTATATTTGTCAAGATCCTCTGGTGTATAATCATGGGAAGAGGGAGTCCGAGAGAAGAGCAGCTTTAACAGTCCTGGTGTTAATTTATAATTGATGTTCTTAATGACAGCTTTAGTACGAGCAAATTTAATTTTAAAACTATCATTCTCATAGCGAACACCATACGTGGTATCTGCGTTTCCAATAAATAGATCGGTGAAATAGGGTTCCAGTGTTCATCCATAATATGTTATTAAAATGTTTTTGAGTTGAGCTTTATGTTGAGGGGTGGCCAAGAGTTGTGAAAACGGAGACGCTCTGGAAGGGCAAGGTGTTTCGACCATGACCAAGGATTTCTTTTTTCTTAAAAACTCTGCAAGGGATGAGGCCTTTTTTTTGAGGCGTAAACACTTGAACCTCGTCATCCTCAACTTCGCTAACACTAGTCAAATCTTCCTGTTCCTGTTCCCCTTCCTCTTCCTCAGGGTCCTCGTGCAGCGTCTGCGTGGCTTTTGAAACGGTGGGTAGCGTTTCAGATGGCTTGAAAGAGGGTTTCAACATGGCTTTTAGCGGAGGTGCTAAATGTTGTTGAATAAACAAAGCATGATTTGCACGTGATCGTTTCAATTTACGAAACTTTTCGTGAATAGTATTTTGTGCTCAAATAATATGCTTTTTCAATTGACTCTCTGCTAACGCCATGGTGTCTTGACAAATGACTTGAGATGGAATGAGACAGTGCCTTAAATAGCAATAAAATGATCAAACCCTAAGCGATACCGTCCTTGGTTGAGTTCACTTTGTTTGTCAATCACTAAACAGGCATGACTTTGAGTGTTCCAGCACTTGGCACACAATTCTGTAAACATTTGAAAGGTCATATCCGGATTCACATGTTCATTATAAATGTGACGACTGTTCCTCTCGTCCTAGCGAAATAAAACCATGACATTGGCATTGTCACGAATCAACTGTCTGGGCATTTTAGAATACGTTTGTCCAAGATAAAACCAATCGATATGTTTGTGATGACCCATGCTGAAATAGCTTTGAATAATGCCTTGACGTTCAGTGGATACATCATCGAAAATCATGAGTGAATCAGGCTTTACCTCATCCGGTGAAATGACATTTTCTTGCGTGGAAAATATGAAATAACCCATATTCCCTTTTTGTAATCCAGACATGACTTGATCCAGAAAAACGTAGAGGGGTTGGTAGAGAGATTTTGCAAAAATATAAATATCTTGAAAACGCAGACCATTGGGCGCTGTGATGAGCGTCAGCAAAGGATAAGTCTTCCCACAGCCGGAAGGTCCCACAATGATGCAGCGAATGGAAGATGGAAACAGTGAACCATGGCGTTGTTCACGTGATGTGGGACAGAGATGGGAAACCATGTCCCCCACGGGGAATGACTCTTGCTGCTTAATAATCTTCATATCAACTAAGGCTTAACCAGGCTAGCAGGCTGTCTATATACAGGACACCGAGCCTTGTGATAGAAACAGTAGACTTGTACTACCGGTTGACGATGGATGTCTTCGGGCGTGCGTTAATGGCCAAAGCAAGGTCTGTTCCCATACATGATCCTAAACAAGAAACAGATCCTGCTAATAAACACTATGTGGATAGGTCAGTAGTGCCACGCACTAAACAGGGAGATTATGACTTTAAGGGAAAGCGGTTAACCCATGTAAAACATCCTCAAGTGTCTACAGACGTTACTACAAGAAAGTATGTGGATAACAAGGTGTATGAATTTTATGATCAAGTGCCCCAGCTTACAGTGAATGGCTGTAGTGCTAATCACCATCGGATTATTTACGTGGAAGACCCGCAAGACGAAGACGATGTCTGCACCAAGAGTTACGTGACCTAAGAAATGAAAAGGCTTTATAAATTTATCCGATCCGTATTTTTAATATATCTGACAAATGAAAACCTGTGAATGACAGAAACCATTTACCACTAGTTCATGACCAGCACCTGACCTATGGGCTTGCTTCGGGTTTAAGCCACTATCGATTATACTATAATGGAACCATTCACATCAAATACGCGATGCCTGATGAGAACCATTTACAAATACAGATAAATGGTCATAGGATGTTGGTCCATAACCATGAAGTGGTCAATGCAGGAGACGAATTATCCTTTCATCTCATGTTGACATGGGATGAAAAGCAAGCGGGAAAAACCATAAACGATTTCCAACTTTATGTGGAATTGGAATATACAGCCATGAAATAACAATCTGACGTTAGTTATGACTTTAACTTTCTTGTGAAAGGTTGTTGGTCATTATCATCACGGTGATACAAAGGTATGTGGTGAGAAAGACTAAAAAAAGGACTTTGTCCTTGGCAACACACGTGCGGTGGCGTGGGACATGTTAAGAAGGTGTGACCGAATAACCAAGTTGGGTATCGCCAATGACGGGATACTTTGGAGACCAATTCGGGTGTTACTTCTATGGATGTTTCTGTGCATGAGAATTTGGGAAAACCGTGCGAAGTTTCTGGTCGCCCTACTAATGAAAATCTTCATAACCCTTTGAAAACTAAATCATCACGTGCTAGTTCTGCTTATGTCTCTGAACAACTTAACCTGTCTGTGAGCAATGTCGTGGCGAAGAGTGTTTGCAGTCTACCTGAGTTAGAGCCTAACAATGAATCTTTTATTTCGGCAAGTTGTTCAAACTTAAATATTTTGGGTAGTATGACAGTCAAAATCCATATTCTAAATTTTTCTTGGAAGTTTAAATTTTTTGTTGCCAGAAGTCTTTCTTGTTCTGTGGTCATTGGAGCTAATTTCATGTCCCATGTTGGTATGCTTCTTGATTTTGGTGCTCGCAACTTATGGTTTAAGTTTAATCCGCAAATTAATTTATCGTTTAACCCGGTTTTATCTTCTCCTGCTGTCAATTCAGTTAGTGAACCTGTGACTATTGAGTATCTCGATCTGGAAAATTTAACGAGTCCTCAAAAGGATGCCATAAAGAGGTTATGTCAGGAGTATAGTGATGTATTTACTGACAAGTTGGGTGTGAGCCATTTGATGGAATACACGATTGAGCTAACCGATTCTGTGCCGGTGCGTTCCAGCCCGTATCGCCTTGCCCCGCCCAAGATGGCCGAACTTCGGAAGATTATTGACAAGATGTTGGAAGAAGGTGTTATCCAACCTTCTATCTCTGCCTACTCATCCCCTGTTTTCCTTGTGCCAAAACCTAACGGTGGTTTTCGGACGGTGGTCGACTATAGGGCTCTTAATCAAAAAGTTGTTTTACAATCCATTCCTTTGCCGGATCTTCACACATGTTTTAGTTGGTTTCGCAACGCGAAGGTGTTCACGATCCTCGATTTGAATTCTTCCTACTTCCAAATTCCCCTCTCTCCGGAATCCAGGCATGTTACTGATTTTTCCACTGACTGAAACTTGTTTGAGTATGCCCGTGTCCCGTTTGGCCTATCCACCGGAGCCGCTGTGTTGAGCAGACTTCTGGACAAGGTGTTTTCTGAAATTAAATTCAAATTTGTGTACCACTATCTTGATGATGTGGTGATCTATTCTGAGTCCTTCAAGGAACACGTTGATCATCTGAAGGTTGTACTTGATCGGTTGCGTGACGCTGGAGTTACCGTCAAATTGTCCAAGGTTTCCTTTCCCAAGCCCAAAATTTCCTTCTTGGGACATATTTTTTCCGAATCTGGTATCTCCATGAACCAGTCTCGTACTCAGGCCATCAGAGATTTTAAACCGCCCAAGAACGCCAAGGGTGTTGCTCGTTATATTGGGATGGCGAACTTCTTTAGTAAGTTCACCAGTAACTTTGCCGACCGTGCTGCTCCTCTAAATCACTTACGTAAAAACTGTTAATTTTGAGTGGGGTCCCTCTCAGCAAGCAGCCTTCGAATATCTAAAGCTTGCGCTCTCTAACGCCCCTGTATTAGCCATTCCGGATTTTGGGAAGCAGTTCATCGTGCAAACTGATGCGTCTGGTCGTGGTGTTGGTTGTGTCCTCCTGCAAGAGTCTGATCTGGGTAGGCAACCCATTGCATACGCTTCTCGTACCTTAACGGACGCAGAGAGGAAGTATTCCATCTACGAACTCGAAGGTCTAGCAGTGTTGTTCGCTCTGGAAAAATTCCGAATGTATCTTGAGCACACTAAGTTTCTTCTCGAGACCGATAACCAGACCTTGAGCTGGGTGATAGGGAAACCCCGTAAAACTGGTAGGAGTGCCAGATGGGCGACTAGGATCCTGTCATTCCAGTTCACGGTCCACCATATTCGTGGGTCTGAAAATGCGGTTGCTGATTCATTAAGCCGAATGTATGAGGAAACATCCGAAGAGGAAATTCAAAAATGTGAACCCGTAAACCTTGTATCACCTGTAAATTATGTCAATGTTGTTCTCAGCAATTCCCCTATGCTTTTTGAAGATGTGAGGAGATTCCAGAAAGAAGATCCCTACTTATCTAGCCTAATTGACCGAATCAATTCTGGGGAAGTGATCAAGCCCTACTCTCTAAAGGATGGTGTATAGTGCTGTTCATCTCGTCATGACCGTCTACCTAAAATTGTGCTCACGTCGGTCCTCATTCCGGAAATCTTTCGTTACTATCACGAATCTCCTATTGGTGGCCACCTAGGAGTATTCAAGACCCGGGCTAAGATCAGACAATTTTTCATTTGGCGAAGTATGGATGGCGACATCAGGAAACTCATTATAAATTGTGCTTCGTGTAATATTAGCAAACCTCCTGTTTCTACAAAGGTTGGCCTGTTGTCATCCGAACCGGCATCTAGACCCATGGAGAGGCTTTTTATCGACCATGTTGGCCCGTTCCCTCGTTCTGGTCGGGGAAACCAATTTGCGCTTGTTTGCACTGACGGTTTCACCCGGTTTAGTTGGATATTCCCCACCAGACAGGCTACGACCAGTTCGTCATAAAGTGTCTTAATTCTATCTTTTCATCTTTTGGGCCATGTCAGTTCCTTGTATCAGATAATGCCAAGTGCTTTGTATCACATCAGTTCCGTCAATTCTTATTTGATTATGCTATTTCGCATGTAACCTCCACTCCCTATTTTCCTAACCCGTCTCCCGCTGAGCGAGTCAATCGTAATCTCCGTTCTGCTCTGATCGCTTTCCACCACGATGACCATTCCAAGTGGGATTCTAATTTGCATTGGCTCAATTTCGCTTTCAACACCGCCGTGCACAAGAGCACCCAAGCCATCCCTTTTTCGTTAATGTTTTCGTTTATGTCAAATTCTCCGTTGTCTAATCTGTGGAACCTGCACGATCTCCTTCCAGACAGTTTCACGCCCGAGGATATGAGGGCGAAATTCGACAAGGCTAGAGAGTGTATTAAGATCTCACATGACCAACTTTCCAAGCGATACAATGCCTGTCGAAAGCCGGCTGATTTGGAAATTGGGGATGTTGTGTACGTCCGCAATTTCGAGCCCAAGAGCGTTAGTAATCTGGTATCTAGTAAGTTGACCCCTCGCTTCAAAGGTCCCTGTTATGTAGAGGCATTCTTGACTCCTGTTAATCTTCTTATTCGAAACCCTAAGGCCAATAAAATATCCAGAGTGCATCTGTCGCACAGTAAACGAGGTGGAGAGATTTGTAATGAAGAAATGGTACCATAAATTTGTAAACTGATATTTTGTATAATGTAGAGTATCCCCAACCTCCATTGAAGCCTACAGTCATCTGTTCCTTCTGAAATTTTGAATTGTATTTGCAAACTCTACTGGGATACAGCTTGTAACTGTTAGGTAATTCTCATTTAATGGTAAAATTTTAACATCATGTAATAGCCTACCCTTTGTAAAATTGTAACTGATTTTGATGTTCACGTAGAAGATGCTTGCATGTATGTAAGACTCGGTGGGAGACCTAACTCATGGTGATCTTGTATACCTGTTTCCTTGGGAATTTGAGTGGTCATTCCTCTACCGTAGCTCATTCTGAATGTATGGTCGTTCAACTCGTGTACTCCAGAAAAGTCTAACTAGTCTGTAAAAACTTAACCTTGGTAATGAACTTTACTTCTGTAAATCTTGTTGTTTAATGAACTATTGTGATCACGGATCTAGGGCATGGTCAGGATTTTCTTCATATAAATGCAAACTTGTTTCTCATATGTAAAATATATTAAGAGTTAGTAATTTCTGTAAAATTTTATTTTTGAAATAAGATTAACAACTGTATTGTAAATGGATACCCACTCGTCGCATGGTATCTTGCACATGGCATCCACCTGCTTCTTCGAAAGCTAACAACATTGGACTTATTGGAAATTTACCTAACGCGTCTCGGACTCTGTAAGCAATGCAAGTGCTGGTGTAATGCGTTTCTGAAGAATTTTGGACACAGTGATGCTGTGGACTAAGTGGTTTGCGAGCTGATCAATTATCCCATCACTGATAATCTGACCCTGCACTCTTCCTAACCAAAACCATGCGGTTTTATCCATCAATTGGAGTTAACTGGTGAACATTATCTTCTGGAAACTTTATGAATCGACTAGTTATGGTGTACTTTCTATGCCTAGGCATGTTCGTGAACTGTGTTCACGCTTAAAGGAAGGAGAATGAGCCGTGCATGCTCTCTCAAACATTTTCCTGTATCGTTGGACATGTAGTCCCTACATTCCCCTACCATTTGTAGTGCCCGCTTAGACGTCTTGCTTTGGGTAATGTGCTCGAGATGGTAGCACCCTCTGAGGTACTGTTCGGACGATGAGGTTGAATCTCTACCCACCAGAGCGCAGCTTCGTCTGTATGAAAAGTGAAATTTTCAATTAAATCTTCGTCATTAAAACAAAGGACTATATATAAAATATTCCGCTAAATTGTTTATATAATATGCACATTGTTACTTGATGTGTCAATCTGTGATTAGACTATTTCCAAATACCTAGCATGCAGCGCGCCTGGCTTCCTTGTCGGCGCCATGTTGTGTTCTTCTGTGACTTGTTTAGACTGCATTGGACTGAGTGGTCGTGAATTTGATTGTCTATTGAGGCGGGGCCAGTGGCCCTCGCCTCGCCAAGAAATTGAATTAAATTACAAAATATGTGAACCGCAGTGGCTAGGAAGTGAAATCGTCATCCCTGAATCAAGGTCTGCAATTTATTTTCGCCGGAATGGAGAAAACTTGTAGATGTTTGATGTCCGTGGTTGCATGTGCCAGCTGGAGCCATGTGGGCAGTTTTCATTATTTAAAATTATTTATTAATGTTATGTTTGTTTTATCATTAGTGTCTCTGCAAAAGGATTATTTAAGGTACCGTATGTTAAAAGGTTTTATTTGTGTGCATTCACAACGAGTATGTTTTATTATTGTTTTTTATCTGGCGTCATGGCCTAATTGTATTCACTAATTAGGTGAACATTTGTTTGTAATTCTGGGGACACGTTTCTAGTTTTTTTAAACTTATTTATTTATTTAATGCTCTCTACGGGTATTTTCCTTTAATTGCATATTTCTTTTTCTTCTCGTTGGTCAGCGGTTGGCCGATATTTTGGTATTTAGTTTTCTTTTCGGGTGTTTGATTCGTGCTTCCTTTTTCTGTTTCTTTTTGTGTGCGTGTTATTGTTAAAAGGTTTTTTTCTCTTTTATTGTCATTTCTCTCTGGCGGAGCTTCAATTTTAAAAGGTAATTGTTTACCGTAATTCGGCTAGACATGCAGTCATCTGTTTCGTGACCATGTTTTGTTTTTGTTTTACCAGAATGCATTGTGGTCTTAGGTGGGAGTCTTTCGGCGTCTGGCGTGGCGTTCAAACATGATGTCGTAGTTCTTGAATTTTTTGTTCTTGTTTTTAATCATGCTGATTTATGGTTTAGTTCTTACTTCTGTTTTAGGTTTCCCTGCGTGTGCCGCAGTAATTTTAAATTGTTTTGTTATTTTGGTCTCTTAATTTTTATTTAGCTCCTTGATTTTGGCATGGTACAGTTGACTGAATGTCGAGCCTAATTTTCAGTGTTAGTGGTTCATTAAATCGCTTCATGTTGTAAGTGATAATCTAATCCTTGTGGGCTCCGAGTCTCCTTGAATTTTATTTATTTAAATTTTTACTTTCGCTCCTCAAGCTACATGTATTTTTTTCTTTTACTTCACTTGTGGGTGATTGTTTGTTTGGCCCGAGTCATAATTTTTTAAGACCCTTTGTAAGAATTTAGGTTTGTTTATGCGTATAAATGTTGCGTCTGTTAATGTTGACCAAATCCCTTGTCTTTTAATGTTAACTTGTGTTCTTCTCACTTTTGAATTAAATGTTTAAATTATGCTAAGCTATATTGTCGTGGCATTATTTCGTCGGTGGCAGTCCTATGGGTTATTGGGAGGGTATCTGTGGACTGGCCTGTGGGATCCCTCTTCCCCCTCCTTCGTCATCTGTAGGTGTTAGTCTGCTGGAGCTTGTCATCTGGCGGTGAGTTGCAGTGTAGCGAAGCGGACATCTGGAAACAAGGTAAGTAGGCCCATCCCGTCTCCGGTCGGTGGTGGCACTAACCTTTAAAGCTAGGGCAAAGGCTAATCAACACACTCAAAGTATATAAGGGCACACACAACTATCTTTATGCTAGTCTTATAGAGAGTAAGATAAAGCTAACGCTTGCACTGTGCAAGATGTTCGCTACGCACAACCAGCTTAGGATTACAAAGTCAGTTAAGTTTTAAAAAATAAAAGCTTTTATTCATTTTATTTTATTTTCATTTTGTGGTTTACACATTTGTCAATTTCCCATTTTCGGTTTTAAAGAATATTAGTTTTAAGTTTTCGAATTTCATGATATGGAGACATGGATTTTCAATTTTGTCAATATGGAAACATGGAATTTACAATGTTGTTGTTTACATGTTTTTGATTTAGTCCATGTACAAAGTTCATTTTGCATTAGGAGTGAAAAGAGGTGGGTAGTTATTACATAATACATTGTTTTTTTGTCATAAATTGTAGAGTTGGTTTTATTTTTTTACTTTGTTAATTGTTAAATATGTATACCATTTTCTTTCTTTCCTTTGTTTTTTTTGTAGTGCTATTGTTTTTAAATTGTTTGTTTCATGTATTTTCTATATACAGGTAGAGGATTTTCATATTGAGAAGTTAACTCTTTATGCATGGTCAATGATTGAGTAATGACCATAGGCATGTGTACCTATACCATTCGAATCAATTACTCTTTTATCATCACCAGGACACAAAGCAATTTTGTTTAGTCTTGTAGATGATATGTCATGTTGTTTAGAAGCGATAATGTTCATTGGTATTCTTTTTACATTGTTTTTCATGACACAATCCTTATAATCTTGAAAGCTTATACAATTTTTGACAACACCTCTGCTAATACCTTTAATCTTTTTGATTTTTTACCATTTATGTCTAAAGCATACATTTTAGCTCTAAGTCCAACAAATGCTTGAATAATTTGTCCACAAGCATCGTTTTTAAATTTCCCCATCGTTTTCTTGTTTGATGTAGAGGAACATATGTGATTAGTAGGATAATCAGATGTGTCCAGGTGTTCTAGGAAATCCAATTTGTCTTGATATACATCTTGGGTGTTAACCAAATACATGAACGATTCAGTATCCATATACATGAGTTTAAGATTGTCCATGCCATAATAGGGTAGCAGGACATCATAGTGGTGGGAATACATGAGAGTTTTTGAAATATCCAGTATACACATTCCAATATATATAGGCTTATTGAATACAATATTACGTTTAGCCATTTGGAAAGCAGCTAAGTTAGGACCATAAATTGTTCTGTCGATAAATGTAGGCTTTGCTATTAGCTTTTCTGATTTTTTGCTGTCAGTCACAAGACGTATTGTACCCGATACCTAGTTGAGGCTATCGGCTACGCCAGCTGACATTAAGCCGTAGTTGAGATTTATGGGAAAAATTGTAAAGATTGCGCTCACGAGTCGAGAGGAATGTCAAGAAATGACGTAGAAGGCCAAGGATCAAGAAGGCAATGCCAGTCAAACAGATGGAATTATGGGAGGAATATTGCAGTTTTATTAAGATCTTTATGGAACAGTATATTTAATCAACTCAGAAGAGAAGAGATAACAAGCATTATATATTGTAATAACTTGAAGAAAGACAGATAATCCCTTAAGTTATTGTATAACTTAATAGCCGAGATGAAGGAGTCGAGATTATATTCGTGACGCACGACAGTAGATGGTGGGAGAGAGTCACGTGACCGCGCCAGGTAGGAGCTGGCCGATGCAGTCCAGACAAGTCAGTCGAGTCCAGCCACCGAGCTGAAGTGGTACACATGCGCAGAGCGTACGGCGAAGTCGAGCGGTGAACAGCACTGGTTACGATGATGATGATGATAATTGTTGTTTTAAGGGGCCTAACATCTAGGTTATCGGCCCACTGGTTACGAAAAGCGAAGGCGACAGTATTACTTAAACGAGCAGGAAGTAGGTCACTGAGCCAAGGCCGATCCAGATTTTCGAAGAACTGAGATAGAAGCTAGAAAATATCACATTATGGGAGGTGTTATTGGCCAATATATTGATCAGGATCATACTAAACTTAGAGTAGTGATCCCACCCAAGCTTGTCAAACCAGTTATTTGGATGATACACCGAACCGCAGCTCATGTAGGTGTAGACAAGACTTTGGCTCTTGCCCAAGAAACTTTCGTTTGGAGACAAATGGGACAAACGATCCGCGACGTCATCAAGACCTGTGACAATTGTCAGCGAAGCAAATATTCATCTAAGCTAATGAAGGAAGTTCCTAGATCAATATTACCCAGTAAGCCGAGAGAACTTTTCGCTACGTTAACTTGGGAACCCCTAAACAGTTGTTTCAAATCCCGTGTGTGCTCTCGTCGTGTGGTCAATGTTAGAAAAAGTTTCATTCCCAAATAATTTTTAGAATCTTGTTTTGAAATTATTAAAATTGAAATTTGTACAGCGCAAAGGTTGCATACGGCTTTAATGGTGAATACCGAACTGGTGTGCGATTTCATATATAAAAAGAAGGACGTAGAGCATAAAGAGACATTTTATATTTGAAGTAAAATGCAAGAACTTTTGATAGCCGATAATATGAACGAGTGGTATCAAAGCCATGTGGTGAATGCCTTGCTATCAACATTTGATAAACTTCAACAAGGACTGAGTGGTCTAGCATTGGACCAAATTCATCATCTACAAATCAACATTTGTCATTTCAATCCGTTGAATGCTGGGTCTAGCTATATTAAATCACCACCAGCAATAGCATTGAAAAAGGCAGTGGTGAATATTGAGAATCATGACAATGATTGCTTCCTGTGGGATGTGGCTGCGTATTTGCAGCCAGCACAAGACCGTAATGGTTCTCGACCAGGAAAGTACAAGGCCAAGCTTGAAGAATTAAAACAAAAATTAAATTTAACTCGAGTATCGTTCCCTATGGACTTAACCGAGATCAATAGGTTTGAACTAGATAACCATGACTTTTCGTTCATGGTGTATGGCCTCGATGATGATGATGAGATTGTGGGTCCACTTCATGCTACAAAGAACCGAAACGACACCTAATTCATCTTTTATATCTGTCTGAGAGAGAGGTGAATCACTATTGCCTCATTAAAAGTCTGAGTAGATTGCTAAGCAGTCAAATGTCCAAACATGTGTGTGCAAAACGTATTTGTGATCGTTGCTTGCAATACTTTACAACCCCTACGCGTTTAGAACGTCAAAGGGTAGATTGCGTTTCTCAGGAAGCGGTGAGACTGATATTACCACAAGGGGACAAGGCTGTGTTAAGTTTAAGAACATTCACAAGCGTGACACTGTCCCCTATATGGTGTATGCAGATTTTGAAGCTCTCACCACACCCATGGCGGGATGTGAACCAGATCCCACCATCAGCTCAACCACAGCCATTCAAAAACATGAGCCCTTTGCCATAGGATTTAATGTGGTGTGTGCCTATGGCCCCACACAATCCGTTTACAAATACCATGAGGGGCCAGATTGTGCCAGATGGTTCTTGGATGAACTTGTCAAGTTGGCTCCTGATGTACAAGAATTACTGGACCACCCTGTACCCATGAGCCTAACTCAAGAACAGCAGCAGCAGTATGAGCATGCCACGACATGCCATATTTGCTAAAAGCCTATTTTAAGTGGAGAGGAAAAAGTCAGAGACCACTCGCACTTTACGGGGGAGTTTCGTGGAGCTGCGCATAGTAAATGCAATTTGAACTTTCCAGCTCCTCGTTTCATCAGTGTCTTTTTCCACAATCTGGCAAATTATGACATTCAGTTTTTGATTCGTGAATTGGGTCATGTCAACAAGGGCTCTTTTACCATTATTCTCCAAAACCATGAGAGTTTTACAGCTCTGACATGGAGGATGAGCGACTTTAGCATTCGATTTTTGGATTGTTTTAAGTTTATGGCATCCTCGCTAGACAGTCTTGTGAATGGCTTGAATGAGGAGGAATTAAAAATACTAGAATGCATTTTAATGATCCTGAGCAATTTCAATTGTGCATTCGGAAAGGTATATTCCCGTATGATTTCTGCAACAGCTGGGACGTGTTAAAGCAAAGAAAACTCCCACCACAAGAGAAATTTTACTCGAAACTAACACGCAGTACCGTTTCCGATGAAGACTATGCACATGCATGTCAAGTTTGGCGAGTGTTTGACACCAAGACGCTAAGTGAATATGCAATGCATTACCTTAAACTGGATGTATTGCTGCTCACTGATGTGTTTGAAAAAATCCGTGACTTGTGTCAACACATTTACGGTCTTGACCCGGCTCACTATTATACGAGTCCTGGGCTCTCGTTTGATGCCGCTTTGAAATACACTCAAGTGGAATTGGATTTACTCACTGATGTAGAAATGGTTCTATTCTTTGAAAAGAGCATTCGTGGCGGCTTTGTGTCGCTCAACGAGCGCCATGCCGAAGCGAACAATGTCTACATGCCTGATTATTCACCAGAAAAAAACAGAATCATACTTAATGTACTATTACGTGAATAATTTGTATGGTTACGTCATGAGTCAGCCTTTGCCCTATGGGAAGTTTGCTTGGCTGACAGAGAAACAAGTGTCAGAATTTGATGTGATCAAGGCTAGCCAAGAAACAGGCCGTGAATATGTGCTTGAAGTGGATATTGAATATCCCTCATCCTTGTATGATGAAGATGCCGATTTCCCATTCTGCCTTGAGCAAATGGTTCCCCCTGACAGTAAAGTGAAAATTGAAAAACTCATGGGCACACTTTACAACAAAAATCGGTATGTGCTACATATCCAAATGTTGGTGCAATGCCTCGCCCAAGGCTTGGTGTTAAAGAAAATCCACAGGGGCATTTCTTTTGCTCAAAAACCATGGCTCAAGCCATATATGCCACTCAACACAGAGCACCGACAAATGGCAACACAGCACTTTGAAATTATTATTTTTAAATTAATGAACAACTGCATCTATGGCAAGTCCATGGAGAATGTCCGAAAATACCGTGACATTAAATTGGTGAATGTCTGGGACGGCGCTGGGGTGCCCGGCGGTAAATTGCCAAGCCAAATTTTAAATCGATTAACCTTATCGATCAGGATATGGCCACTATTGAATTGAGTAGGACCAGCGTGACCATGGATAAACCTATTTACTTGGGCCAAATCATTTTAGACTTTTCTAAATCGGTCATGTATCGATTCCACTATGAGTTTGCCAAAGAGCCATTTTGAGAACGTCTCTCTATTGTATATGGATACGGACTCATTCATATACCACATTCGCCACTGCAACCCCTATGACGTCATGAAGCAGCATAGTGACTGGTTCGACACCTCTTCGTATAGTGCTGACAATGTGTCTCAGCTACCCATAAAAAAACAAGAAGAAAATGGGCATTTTAAAAGATGAATGCGGTGATTCCATTATGAGGGAATTCGTAGGTTGGGCCTCAAAAATGTATGCTTATCGCACACTAGACTGTAAGGAGGCCAAAAGAGCAAAGGATGTAGGTAGGGCGGTGGTAAAATGGCTACGTGTAGACGATTAATTAGCGGTTTTACACACTTGCAAAGCTATGTCTCATACACAGTGCAGGATACAATCCAGCAACCATCATTTGTACCTTGTGAAACAGAGAAAATGCACCCTCACCTCCATGGATAACAAACGTGTGTGGGCTGATGACCTGCTCACCAGCCTGCCCTGGGGTTATGACCGCAAGGAGGAGGAGGTGTAATTTTTCTGTTTGTTCGTTTAGGGACATGGCTTTTTGTAACTCGTAGATTTATTATTTAGTATTTTGTAAATATTGTTTTGTTTGGAATTGTAGATAGTAGATTTTGTAAATAGTGACAACCCACTTGGACCTTTTGCTCTTTAAAAAGTTCTATGCAACCTTTTTTTTAAAAAAATTGATTGGTAAATAGTTTGATTTTTAAGTTGTACAAATTGTTATTTTTTGTGTAAATATTTAATGAGTAATAGTATGTTTTTTAGTAACTTTAATTATTATTTTTGTTATGTAAATGGTAAACTAAAAAAAGTTCTTTTGGGATGAGTGTGCATGTAGAGAATGTGCTTTTGGGAATAAATAAAGTGGTTGTGTTTGTTCCCAAAGACAGGTGTGAATGTATGAGTAGAGAGAGAAAGCTGGTGTGAATGTATGACCAGAGTTTTCACGGTGAGGTAGGGTGGGTGGGGGGAAATGGTCACTTATATACTCATTTTGTTTTGTCAATAGTTTTGTTTTTTCATTGAAATTCGCCAGTCGATAGACATTATTTTTGTAAAAAACAGTCTTACCTGCAGTAGTCGTAGACCTCGACGTTTCTCCAAACACCCATAAACACATTGCAGCACCATCATGGTCAAGCACATGCATCAACATCATTGACAAATCTCAACTTTCAACATACATCAAATGGAAAAATGTCAAAACAGCAAAATGGGAAATCCATGTTTCGATATCACCTAAAACGCAAAACTTAAAACGAACATTTAAAAAAAACTGAAAATGGCCAGGTGTGAAATATGAAAATTCAGAAAAACTTCAAACAGACATTGTTTAAAAAGTGTCATCAACAAAATGCAAAAATCCATATCATCAAAATCACAAAACTTGAAACGAACATTTTTAATAACTGTAAATTGCAAATTGGCAAAATGGCAATGTGTAAAATGTGAAAATGAGAAATCAGCCATCAACATCATGATTTTTTTTTAATTAAAAAAAACAAAACATCGTGCTCTGGTAAACCTTTGTTTTTATTTCATAACCATAAGGGGATAGACAAATGAAAATAGAATACAAACACATCCCAATTCACCACTCCTCCATTCCTTAATGTTTATGTCCACGCATCATCAACTTTCCTTTCATAGCACTCATCACAATCAGGGCTGGCATTCTCTCATCCACTGAGGCATCACTGGATGTGAAACGTTGTTTAGCTTTCTTCAATAACAATTTATCTGCCACATGTTTTAAACCAGGATGACTATGGCGATAAGATAGGTCATGTTCTTTGCATGCTTGATCCAAAAGATTAATGGGTACATCACCACGTTGCAAACGTTTTTGAAGATGAGTTCCAGGGCCACAAAAACAACAACCTGGAAGATGGATTTCAAAAGGTAAGTATTGAATTACTTTGACAATGACGCCATTGTCAGTACAGGTCTGGCATATCCTTTTCCATTGATGGTAAAAAGGTTTGGTCTTCCTCCTCCTCTGTGGACGATGTTTGTGTTTGTTGTTGTTGTTGCTTTTTCTCGCCATAACACTCGTGGAATGATTCAACAAAGTCTTTACACGGACTTTTATGACCGTGATAGAGTTTCACTAGCTGACAAGTCGCGCACTGACGCATATAGGGTATTTTTGCCATGGCCACTGTCTTATGATGATCGTAATCCGTACAGGGTTGCAATTCACTCAACACAGGGTCTTGAGTCCATGATTTTGGTACATGTTGCCAGATTTCTTTCACTGCGTTGGCGACCACATAATAAATGAATGACTTGGGGAGCGCCAAGAGTTCCTCTTTGGTAAAATTGTCTAGTTTATTTTTGCACACAAAGAACTTGCCGATGGCTTTGTCCGTAGCATTGCCTTTCTCCATGGTATCACATGCTGTAGATGTTTACACTTTGCTTGTAGAAATCTCATTGGCGTTATTCACAGGCAAATCTTGAGTTATAATTTTATTTAACAACTCCCAGCAGGCATTCTTGGTTAACCAATGAAAGAGATGCCACACATGGGCTAGGGCTGTGTGGGTAATGTTGCCACAGGAACACGTATCCATGAGCGTTTACAAGGATGGGCAGCCCAACTCCATGAGGTCGATACATTGACAGTAAGACGCCAAAAATGGTTGCAACCATTGACGTTTTTCATTACCTTTCAGAAATACCACGTTGGCCGAGGACAAGTGTGCTTTCATGACCACGTCCAAATATTTATAGGAAATGGTTCCTTGATTCCAGTCTAGTTGCCTATGATTTTCAATCCACTGGGTTTGTTTACGGTCTTTTTCACACAACAAATCAAAAGCATGGGGCGGTTTAAATAGCAAATGCGCAGCTTGCGATATCCAAAAGGTGGTACAATCGATCATGGCCACTTGTTTAAATATAAATTTGTTGTCACCAATTTTAAACCCTTCGCAATCCACAATGAGTGTGTGCAACATGTTGACGCTTGCCTGGACCGAGTTCAACTGACGACTGACTGATGATCAATGACTAAGGGTTGACCATGACATGGACTTGCCTACCATGATAGTTTAAGAAAAATGAGGTTATGGTAGGACAGGGGGACATGAAAAATTAAGACTGTAAGAATTACATCATTTTATTATCATAACACGTCTTACAGGCTTTTGTCATTTTGGGATAGGGACGATACCAACTGATACAACAATATAGTCTCTCCTGTTTGTAACGTCCATAACACCGATGATGTCCCAATGTCTCTAAACTAGGCGTTTTTGATGGTGAGCTGCACGCCGAAGCACCATGGACACGATACGGTCCACTCGTATCGTAATTTGTTTTTTTTTTCATCACCCAGAGGCACGAGTGAGGGATAGCTTGAATGACAGGGTATATTTCCCACCTCCATTCTGCACAGGTAGGGGGCAGGTGGGTGACCAGCGCTGATGTTCCTGCATGGGTTCATTACTCTCTTGCCATTGGTCTATGATGATGGGACAAAAGGCACATTTCACTTCATCTCTTGTTTTTAAATAATAGAATCCAGCGGCCGCCAAGGCTTGAGGGTTCATGAAAGACACCGGCCACGTTTCAAAAGTCTTGAAACGTTGTTCCTCAGAGTTTAAATTTCGATGTGACCTCTCTTGATGCTTTAAAGCAAGACATGACTGAGCGGCTTTACGTGGGTTGACCTGTTATTTATACACTCGTCACTTGGTTGGACAGTGGATAATAGTTGACTTGTTTGTGATGAATAATCAAACAGTAGGCCGTGGTATTGGCTGGCACATTGTCATGCGTTTCAAAATCTAGTCGACTGTCAATATTGGATGGCTTGACAGAATCTTCCAGGTAAGAACAGTCAAGGACAATCCGTGGCGCCCTTGCCTAAAACGCTTGGGGTAGCAGCATGGGGACGTTCTCTTTTTGATAATACGACCCTCGAAATTTATAAAACCAGTCGTACAGAAGGCCAAACTTATTTTTTGAAAAATCCAAATCCAGTCCTTCATAGGGAAACACAGTTCCGTTGAGGATAAGACGTGCATTTCTCAATTGCAGGTGATCAAATTGCGTGGCATCTTTGCTTTGTTGATACTTGCGATTTCTAGAGAGGTCTCTCTGTATAGCGATCCGTTTTTACAGACCAACTGTGTGTGTTAGTGGTGGGCAATAGCGGGTATTCATGGAGTGCCCAGCTTCTAAAGTCCATGGGTAGAGGCATATCTCTCTTTACCATCTTGAGTATGTCCAGTTTTTTGCTATCGACAAGAGTCACATGGGGCACTTTCCATAGCAAGCGTTGTAGCTGAATTTTTCAATCTATGGGGGCATTGTCGGCTCCCTTGAGTGCATTATTATCACTCCTGTCTCTCACCAGATAAATCACTTGCCTTGCGTTGACCACAATGCGCTGGTGGTCTTCGGCAAAGCCTAAAATCAGTTTAAGGAGTGAATATCCAGTAAAGGTGCAATCGGTGTGTACCATCCAGTCATTGGTCGAGACAGGGCACCAACCCGCCATGCAAAGTGTTTTACCTTCTTCCTCACTGTAAGAGGGATTATTATTATTATTATTAGCGTATGGTACAACACAAAACAAACAACATAAACAATATACATACATACAATAGATAACACATTACAACTGTAACAATCATGCAAGGGAAAGGGTGTTCAAATATTAATGTCTAAATTGTCTAGCCATCTTATGGCTTCAGTAGAGGCTATTACAAAGTCCTGTGTTGATCCAGTGAATGCCCTACTAATACACTCAGTGACAATATGGTTCATAGTCTGTTCAACTGCACCACAATCACAGGTTGGGGAAGATCGCATACCCCACTTAAAGGAGGGATATAATTTCATGACACTGGAAATGCCCACATTTCGAGTGCTATCCACCACGGTATCGTTAATGACATATCGCACCTCAGAAAAGAGAAAGGCCAAACCATGGTTGGCCAACTGGGATGTGATGGGTGTAGAGTCATCGGCTTTGGTGAGCTGACCTTCAATCTGAATGACACTTTCATACGGTAGGGTGTAAATATCTTGGTTGTTGATAACAAATTGAATTTCATCATTGTTATTGAGTCCAGGTGTTTGAGCTTGATAGGAATGGAGATCAATTCTTACCACCCCTGGTTGCTCCTCGATGCGGTTCTCTACCTCTAGGATAGAATTCATCATGCGGGTGGACGTGGTAACCCAAATGCTGTAAAATCTGCTTGTCCTGAGATGTTAACGTGTATTCACGTGGCAAACAACTAACACCATTCCTAGACGGCGTTGTTGCTTTATACACAAACTTCATAGTGGCATTAGCACCAACTTGTAAGTCACTGGTGTGGTAGAATCTAGATCAATGAGTTGTTGCTCTCTATTGATCAGTCTTAATGTTATATTACTAATACCATCGACAGCCACAGAATGAAAAAGCACCACTGGAGGGTTTTCACGAATAATATAGCCATTGGGCGATGTCACAATAAAGTCATAAAGCGAATGCGATGGTTATTGATTGGTGTACACTTGGCTAATAATATTACACGTCACCGACACATGATGGTCCTCAATGAATTTCACTTCATGGTCTGATTCATGTTTCTTGTTGGGCTCCAACACGCGTGGTTTAAGTCCTAGTAATGGGCCAATGGAATCGGGGCGTGTTTTAAAGTCAATGTTGAATGAAGAGAAAATACTGCAGCGATGAGTTTTGGTATTTCCTACAAGTTCAAACTTGAGCGTTCCATCGAGAAATGGCTTTAAACCATATTCATTGATCAACACCACATAAATGTGTTCATAAATGTCATCGATTGTGTATTCACCAGAGTTCAGGGTGAGCACAGAATCTGTGAGTTTGCATTCACAAATTCTCATAGTGTGTTTCTTTTGTTTTTGTATTTCTCATAGTGTTCTTCTTTTGTTTTTGTATACCGTACAAGTCAAATGTACTTTTTTGAATATAACCGGCTGTTTCCGGTTATGCCCAATGGATGTCGGTGTTTGTTTCTTCTCCCATCAATTTGGAGTTTAGAACTGTATTTAGTAAACCCTTTTTGCTAATTATTTTATGACAGGTTATGAGCCCAGTTAAACGCCTATTGCTGTTAATGTGTGGACTTTGTTATGGGAGAATGTCGGTCGTTAAAGGGTGTTGATATGTGCGGCGCACATGTGGACAGTTAAGTGTGCATCCAAGATAGTTTTTGGTGAATTTTGTGGACGATTTTTCTATTGTGAGGACTATTTGTACGCTTTATTTTAAGTATACATACTAACATGGATTCAGCTACGGGAAGCAGCGAGCGAGTAGTTGCAATAGTGAGGTTACAGGACGACAATTGGGAAGCGTGGAGCACCCGAACAAAGGCATTGCTTCAAACAAGGCGTCTGTGGGACGCGGTTCAAGGTTTCCCACGAAAGACCGATACAGGAGAGGTAGAAGATACACCCGTTGAAGAGTACTCCGAGGCCCAACTGGGCAAAGATCAAGACGCGAAAAACTTGCTCATAGGTTTGGTCACCGACCCTTTCCTAGGTGATATCAAAGAAGCGGAGACAGCTAAGGAAGCATGGCAGAATCTTCTGACTTCATGTTGCGATACCGGAGTCCTTCAAATTGTGACGATGTTAGAAGAATTGTGTCTTTTTAAGAAAACTAGTGACATTAGCATGCGTACATTTGTTGATAAAGTGCTTACTTGGTGTGCACGGTTGGACGATGTAGGTATAAAATTTACGGATAAGGCCAAAGCTGCTTTTATTCTCAGAGGACTGGAAAAGCGGGAGTACGAAAATTTGATACGTTCATTGGAAAGCAATGAAGAAAACTTAAGTGTAAAGGTAGTGCGAGCCAAACTATTGTTGGAGGAGAGAAAGAACAAGTTGGACAAACTAAAGATGGAGCGAGAACAGGAGACTTATGCGAGGCTGAAGAAGGAAGAATCTGAGGGTGAAAGCGTGAAGGCAATGGTGGCAGCCATGCGTTTAAATTCCAAGGAGGTCGTCATCAGCAGCAAAAGTGTCAACAAGCCAACAGGTAGTGGTGGATTCATGTGCTACAAGTGCCAAGAACAGGGGCATATTGCGAAGTTCTGTGATTTAGTTCATGAAGCAAGAAAGAAAGGTTCAGTTTTGTGTTTTAATTGTGCCAAGATAGGTCATACTTCCCGGAATTGTAGTAATGGACGCAAGGAAAATGTTAAGGTTAAGAATCGTGAGGTTATTGCCACGGTAAAGGACGATGAGGCGGCAAACGAATGTGTTCAGGTTAATTAATGCTAGTAGTGTTAAGGTAAAGGCTTATGTGACAACTGAAAGCAAGGATGATGCATCTGATTGTGTATGCAGGTGGTATGTAGATTCAGGAGCCACTGAGCACCTGACACCTTATAAGGATATTCTGTATGATTACACCCCAAAGGTTTTTGGTAGTGTAGACACAGCTGATGGATCCGTAGTTAGTGTATGTGGTATGGGAAGTGTGCTTATGAAGCTATCTGACAAGTGTGGAGGTTCTTTTCTGAAACTGAAAAGAGTGTTGTATGTCCCAGGTCTTCAAGACAATTTAATATCTGTAGGTCAATTTGACAGGAAAGGTGCAGTCGTAACCATTAAAGATAGCAAAGTTGTATTGTCAGATCATGAGGGTATATTCCTTACGGGTGAGGCCGTTGGAAATATGTATGAGGTAAATAGTGATTATTTTATGGTAGAACAAGGGAAAGAATTTGCTTGTAATGACGAGGTGGAGGTTGTGTATGCTAAGAGCAACAAAGCTGTAACTAGCGGAATATGGCATCAGCGTTTTGGCCATGCTCTGAACATTCCAGATCGTGATTTTATACCCAAAGAAAAGAATCTTGATTGTGATACTTGTAAACAAGGTAAAATGAAAAGACTTAAATTTAATGAAAGAGATCATGTATCTCAGAAGCCATTAGATGTTGTGTTCTCTGATGTATGCCAGCTAGAGCACCCATCGATTGGAGGTAGCAAATATTTTATTACATTTACTGATGATTGTACCAGATTCTCATATGTAAGGTTTCTTAAGCATAAGAGTGATGCATTCAATGAGTTTCTCAAGGTTAAGGCCCTAATGGAGACAGCACAAGGGACCAAGTTGAAATCTTTCCATTCAGACAACGGTGGAGAGTTTTTAAGTACAGAGTTTTGTAACTATCTTGAAAAGGAAGGTATTGTTCGTAGGTTAACAATGGCTTACTTTCCCCAACAGAATGGCGTTGCTGAACGCCTCAACCAGCAACTTCTCACCACTAGTAGGTGCATGCTCATTCAGTCAGGCATGCCAGTTCAATTTTGGGGGGAAGCCATCAGCACAGCCTGCTATATAAAGAATAGGTGTGTGTCATCAACTGTAAAGAACATCCCATTTGAACTGTGGACGAGTAGAAAGCTGTCAGACCAGGAATTGCTTATGTTAAAATCATTTGGTTGTAAAGTTTGGATCCATAAACGTAATGTGGAAAAGTTAGTGTCAAGGGCAAATGTTGGTGCAATGCTAGGGTACCCCGATGACTCGAGGGGCTACCGTGTATGGGACATCGAAAAGAAATGTGTCATTAAATCCAGGAATGTAGAATTGGTTGAAGATGTATTTCCGTTTTCTGTAATAGCCCAGGAAAAATCTGTAACTCAGATAGATTGTGAACCTAGAACAGTTGGAGAAGTGTTTGTCGAGCAGAAAGATTGTGGAGGTGACGTGTTTGAACACGAAGTAGCCGAATCAGGAAATGAAAATTCTGTAACAAGTGATAGTGATGCCTCTTTGTCAGATTCTGATGTCGTAATAGACGCTCCATTACAGCCTGAACACACAGTATTACGCAGGTCGAGTAGAGAGAGAAAACTTCCCAGCAAGTGTGTATGTTGTAATGAAGTCAAGGTCAAATGTCGCATTGTCATGTTGAGGTCAGAATATAACGATCCGGTGTCTTTTCAAGAAGCCACCTCACGAGATGACAAAGATAAATGGTTTGAAGCAATGAACCAAGAGATTGCCCTCTTGGAAAAACATAATGTGTGGACACTTGCAGAAGATTCAGGTGGCAAGACTGTCATAGGCACCAAATGGGTGTATAAAACTAAACGAAACCAAGAAGTACTTAGGTATAGAGCACGTTTAGTAGCTCAAGGTTTCAGTCAGATAAAGGGTACTGATTTCCTTGAATCCTACAGTCCTGTGGTAAAAAGGAAAACTATTAGGACTCTTATAGCCATAGGAGTAGAGCGTGAATGGGATAAATGTCACTTGGACATTGTATCGGCATACCTTAATAGCAAAATTAAGGAAACTGTATTTGTAAGTCAACCAGAAGGTTTTCGCAGTGTAGAATACCCAGACTATGTGCTAAAACTCAACAAGAGTATTTACGGTTTGTGTCAAGCTGGTAAAGATTGGCACAATTGTATCACTGCACAACTTGTCAAGCTTGGCTTAAATCAAAGCAAATGTGATCCATGTCTGTATTTTAACCCAGATCATGACCTGTATGTTGCCCTTTGCTACCATACAAGGAATGATATGCAAATGTTTGTTGTTAGTGTAAAGCTAGTTATGTATTTTTATTTTTTATTTTTTTGGTTTTAAGTTTTTTTTGCAATTTGTGAATGGGGGGAAGTGTGAGTTTGCATTCACAAATTCTCATAGTGTGTTTCTTTTGTTTTTGTATTTCTCATAGTGTTCTTCTTTTGTTTTTGTATACCGTACAAGTCAAATGTACTTTTTTGAATATAACCGGCTGTTTCCGGTTATGACCAATGGATGTCGGTGTTTGTTTCTTCTCCCATCAATTTGGAGTTTAGAACTGTATTTAGTAAACCCTTTTTGCTAATTATTTTATGACAGAATCATCATAGTAAAACTTGTTGTTCACATTTTCACGTATGTTGTATATTCGATTGTACGTTTCAAGAGAAACAAGTCCCAAACCACAGGGTTTTTCACTCAATTCGATAGGCGGGTAAAAGTCTAGGCTGACTTCGGGTCCACGTCCATGCAGTGTAAACGTTTTACTTTCTGCCGACATTCTGTTGGCGTTTTTGCTTATGCTGCGTCTTATATAAAAAAATTAAACACAAACGTCCACACTGTTGGCTGTTAAACGTTTGCTTACGTTTCACATTATAATATATCTTAATCCTGTTTCCAAAATAGGTCACTAGTTCCATGGGCGGGGGCCAATTCCCAAAACTCTCATAGTACCATACGATGGATCCCTCTTTGGCATAAACTACATAATGCGTTCCTGATCTTCGGTGATCATCCAAATTGACAACAGCACATTCCTGTTTACAGGGTCGTGGGGGTAATTGGTTTCGCATAAACACACCTCGAAAATGAGAAAGCTTTAGTTGTTTAGCATAGCTTTCCACTTGATGCGTCAGGGCATGTCTTGCAATGGCTGAGGTTATTTTTTTTAATATTTTTAAATGGTGAAATCCCAAATCCTTGTTGATAAAAGGCTGGCTTTAAATTGGCATTTCGAGCCCCCCCCCAAAAGCAATCGCTTCCATTGTTTCATTGTGTCGCTGACTTTCTTTGAGTTTTTGCTTGCCCTGCTGCGTGGCTTTAATGGTTTTCGCCACTGCACTGGCACCACCCAAACGTGAACCCAGAGCAGCCAAACCGGCAAATAAAGCAGGTAAAAATCCCGCTCGTTTGGGGACAGTAAATACACGTGTACACGGGTACCCGAGTAGTACCACCCGTGTACCCGTGTATGAAGGTCCACGTACACCGGCTTCACGGGTATATATTGAGACCGTTAGTCGAGTCAACAACCACGATGACTTTCCTAACATCCCATAAGTCGAATAAAATTACCGTGAGGATCAGGTGAACTTCCTAATAGGCTAAGCGGCACGAGACATTGTAGTCCACGGGGATCGTGGTACATGGTGACGATGGTCATAGACTGCCTAAGGAGAGGTTCACCTCAAAACTAGACTGAGAAATTAAACATCCGGACTTAAGTAAAACACCGTGAAAATTTATTTATAAAATTCACAAACCCCTAGCCTAGTTCGGAGGGTTATAAATCGGCTAGTCCGCAAACTAATAAAAAAAGAAAATAAAGAGCAGGTCCCTACCTGAGAAGTTACTGAAAACCCTCGCGAAAGATCTAACTCACAATAATAAAGCAACAACAGCAACGCTAAGAAAATGGTACGACGCAAGTCCCTAATTCAAGTTACAAGATCAAGCTAATATCTGAATTTACATTTAACAGGGTAGCAAAACAAATCTAAGTTAGGATGGTACCATTTCAACATTTACATTTAACGTTAATTCATCTACCTAAGTCCTATCAATTAACAAAATTTACGGCGATGACGTCCGTAAAAGAAAACAATTACGATCAAAAGCTAAGTGTACAGCCATGTAAAACATTTAATTATTCTTAATAACTACGTGCTATCAGCACACAATAAGGTAACATGTAGGATTTACACACTTGTACATCATAAATAAAAAATGAAATAGACACAAATCTTTATTAAATTCCTGCCTACACCTTGGTTTACTCTTTGTAAGCCATAGTCATCTAATTATGTGTAGTTACGGTGTCGAATGCGTAGTTAAGACTACGTCTGACATCGCATGGCCTGCGCTCCACAAACTGCGAACTCTAGGTTCGAGCATGCTTCAGGTCGCTACAAAAGTGTCAGCTGCCCTTGTCATTTCCACAAAAGGAAATTATCTTCGACTGCACGGCTGTGTCAACAGTTCCAAATGCAAAGAACAAAGTTAGATAGAAAGAATCGTTAGTTAGCCTTGTTTTACAACAATTATGCGTTTTATTAATAAGATGTCGGTTTATAGGTTTATCGTAGGTTTATGGCGAATAACATTGACAATAGCCTGGGCACGGAGTGTCTCCACTGAGATCATTCTCCCCCAAAATGCCTCGACTCAACAGTCGGAATATAATCAACGAGTACAACAACTCGGACACACAATAACACAAGTTACCAGCGGCGCCAAGCTCGCGTTCAATAACTCTGGGATAGGTCTGTACACAACAGTCACCCTCCAACAACATCTAGTCAACGGGAACAGTCCCGGACAAGGCATACTCAAAATACCTTCATACAATAAATTCCTGTATTGACAGGGTAGCCTTCACCATACTATAGAAAACCTGACATAACTGTACCTGTCAAACGACAGTACACGCAGCAGAGCGTTTAACTAACAAAAACAATCTATAAAACATGTGATCAAATACAAGAGTGGAAACTGATTTCCATAAGCAAAATAGCAATGAAAGGAAATGCGAATACAAATCGTACTCTGTCCTTGTCAAAAGTAGTTTTGTCTCACAATAAAGCAGGCGTGCTTTCAAGGGCACTGGGTTAGAAAACCAGTTTATGTGTCTCCAGCAGGTTACAACATTCCTGCGCTGCACTTGACACAAGACATTGACTCTCCAAGGCCGGCGATTTAAACAAATAAAACTATACATCTGGCCTATCAATAAAAAACTTTACAACAGGTTAAAAACCTCGAAGAATACGTGTATTAAAAACACGCTATAAATCTGAGTACAATAATGCAATTCCGTCTTCTAAACCAAAGACGTCTAAATGATAGTGATGTCACTATTACTGGAGCTCTTTGCTCTCAAACCATAATCCAGTAGTTGTTTGTACAACATTAAATAAAACTGTGTCTTCACTGACACTAACCAAATAACAATTGTGACACAGATCTCACACACTAGATCTGCTTAATGATACGATGGGAACTGAGTTCGATGCTTGACAACGAAACAATCCTTCAAATTATAAGGTTCACACTTGACCAAGAATAGCTTCTGAGCTTATTCAAAATGAAATATAATGCATTTACAAAACTGGTAGTTACAGTCGACTACCTAAATGATACGACCGTTCTAACGACAGTCAGGGGTATAACAAGGATGGCTGCAAAGAATGCAGTTAACTAACCCTGGCATCTGATTGCCATAACTAAAGTCAGCAAAGACTTGAAAATTACCCCAAGATAGGGTTGAACAAAATAACCTCAAAATGACTACGGTCAGGTTCAGCAAAAGGTAGGCATTGACGTTCTACGACGTTCATCAAGCTGCACCAGGGCTGACCAAAATGTCTGACCCAAGGGTGTCTCACTCTAAACTGAAATAAATGACATCTAACTAATCTAGTTACATCCCTACCTAGAAAAATGTCTGACACTGAGTGCGGTTGGTTCACAAACTACATTAAATCTACTATACCACCAGAAACTAGAACAAGAAAGGGGTGTGACAAAAACTCACGAAATGGAGAAGCTCTCACTCAGCCCTCTATTCCACAACAAGGGTTGTACAAGATCCTCTCTGGCTCTCTGGAACGGTATCCTCCTCATCAGGATTCCCATCTGGACTCCTCCAAAGACCAGGGTTCGATTTGTCCCTGTCGACAACTTCGTGGATATGCCTGGAAATAGCATTTTTGGCTCCTTCCTTCTCGTTCGTTGTCCTGGAAGTTCCACCATCATGCTGGTTCCCGTAGAAACATCACCCTCATACCGGGATGGTATTAGCCCATTATGACTGCTTCAATCATGGTGAAGAAAAGTCCAATCACGTGGATAGTGAAATAAGTTGCGTAATAATTCATCCTCTCACTTTCAAAATTATAATGTTCGTCGTGAATGTTATAGGCTTCAATTGTAATATATGGCACAGACTTAATTTCGTAGTTGTGGATTAGCATGTGAGCTAACACTGTTTTATAATTCTACACGTGCTAGTGACGCTACTTTTGTATCACGCAGCATCCGTGAATTATACGTCGTTTTTAAAATGAAATTTTCACTTTGGCAATTTAAATATATCATTCAATTATAATCACACTTATTCAGGATAATTGTAACACTATTACCTGTATATTTCCACTAGGCATCTGCCCTCCACATACGCGTGGGTAAAATGTGGTGTTACAGCAATGTCGTGCAATACACTATACTTGCCAATTATTATTTCCCAAACTTCTTCTTTAGTTCACTGGGCTTCAACAACAGTGAATAATAGTATTAGCGTGCTCGATGGCACCTTATAATCACTTTCAACGCTCAACAGCGGATATTCTTCTACGTCTCGTAGGACAAATGCAATGTCACGCCTGCACAGGGCGGATTCTCCAGACGTAGTGCCAGGCACTGGGTGTCTCTAGAAAGTAGGTCGTCAAAACGAAGTCGTTGAGCGACGACTTACGTTCCTGTTTGCATATCTGCAAGGGTATTACCTTACCTAAAGTAAAAATAAACATTCACCAAAATGTTTTAATAATGCAGCATGACAAAATGGAATATTCTGAGTCTTGTGGAAAGATAAAATAAATTAATAAGACCTCAGATAAATAATGAGCAGTTTTCACCAAAGTCAAAAGTGCGATTCAACGCTACTTCAAAGAGTATCGCGTGAGCTCTCAGCTCCACGTGGCTTCCTGGGTGTGTTCAAAGGTACAACATCCCATCATAAATGTTCTGTCATAAAAAATATCACATGAACCATAGCTCAGCGGGTTCATCTGCCTCTCCGTCGTTTCAAATAAAATGTTGGGATGACATTTTTATTTGACTTGAAACTCATTCAAGAGTGATATTTTTTCAGATTGGCTGCATTAAAGGTTCCGATGCGCTCTCCTGTCCTGATGTCTTCTACTACATAACTTCCGTTGTTCAAAGGCTGTCGGATACGACTAGGGCCATAATATAAGGATAGAAATTTCCCATATATGCGGTCTATAGGACTAGAAATTCCGGGTCTCCTTATGAGGATAAGGTCTCCCTCAACTAGTGGTTCTCTAAATCTCTGGCGTCTAGTTCTTCTCAAGCGCTTGGCAGCTTGTCTGTCCATAGTTTCCTTGCCATTCAATTCTTCGACTACGTCAACTTCGGATAGGAATTCCGGTTCTTCTTCAATAAGGTTCATCTGAATGGGTTCGTTCGGCTTGAACTCTACCGTGTTCCGTCCCATGTCAATGATTCCATCATATTTTCTAATGAAGTCTGCGCCTAAAATGGCATCATGATGCAGGCCCTTCATTACAAGAAATTCGTGCAAGTACACGTGGCTCGAAATCTTCAGAGTACAAAGAATCTGGATTTTGCACGTCACAACCCGGTCGGGTATGACACCTCTGACTCTTACAGCTGAAATAGGCAGCTCTGTCACGTCAGAGTTAGTCTTTAATCTGGCATGGCAATCGGCGGAAATAACACTAATCATTGCCCCAGTATCAATGAGAATGACTAAGTTGACTTCGTTCAAAGTGGCTACTATCTTGGGCAGACGGGTTAACTCATAATTGTGGTTCGTCGTTCGTCCAACAAGTCTTCTTGGATTGGCTCCCAGAGTAATATGGTAGCAGTTACTCGGTGCTCAACCTGACAAGAATCTGTTAATTTTTCGGCGTTTTTTTTATTATCCTGGCGAGAAGTACTGGGCTGGTTGTGCTCCGTCGCCTGCGCCGAATTTCTGTTTTCCCTCGAAGTTGGGCTCCGTTCTCCCTCTTCTTGGATTTGCAGCTCTCTTAATTGTTGGAGGTATTCACGGCTCTCCCGTGCTCTTCCTTTCCAATCACTGTCTGGCTGGTATCTAGGGTCACGATTTCTGTCATATCCCCTACTATATCGATAGTCTCTACGGATACTTCCGTGTTGTTGATTTCTTCCCTCTTTCCCTCGGCGGTTATTTTCATGACGTCGGTTGTCGTCCGTCCCTCGGTCGAATCGCCGGTTCCAATGACTTCTCCGGTCATCTTGTTGATTTCGAGTATATGGTGTGTTGTTCCATTCTCTCCTGCTATAACTGTAGTTGTTATCACGTCGCCCATAGTTCTCTGTGGTTTGCGTTTGTTGTGGCGTCTGGCTCACTTTATCGACAATCTTGTTCAGACAACGGGGGCTGAAGACAACGAAGCTTCGCAAGCTGTATTGCGAAGTAATTCGCATAACGTGTAGGTGTATTGGAACTGTACCTGCGAGTGTACATCTCAGCTCGGATGCTCTGCTGGATGTCGCTTGACCAATATGTTCTTAATAATGCTCCCTTAGAGTCCTGGTAGCCTGTAAATGAGTATCTAAATGCCCTGAACCAGGTACTGGCTTGTCCCTCTAGCAATCGCTCTATGACTCTCAGTTCCCTCTCTGGAGTTACCATAGTATCACGTAAGTAGCTTTCGACATTGGCTAGGAATTCCACTGGAGTAACACCACTTCCTGCTCCCGAGAAGCGAGCTGGTTGCTCCTCTCTCGAACGAATTATGGTGACATTTCCCTGCGTATGCGCGGGTCTGAATGTATTTTGCATGTAACTCTGCGTGGGTGTGTTAGTCTCGTGACTAATTCGATTAGTTGCTGGTTGAAACGGATGAGCGTCAAAGTTCAAGGTCTGACCTTGCGCTGAACCAGTGAATTGTGACGGTTGCGATTCCATAGGCGCGCTGGGTTGGAAATGGGTAGGCATCATTCCTCCTGATTGAGACATAGGCGTTTCCTGAGATTCTCCCATCGGTGGGTGTACGTGTCTCTCTCTAGGAATCGTCTCGAGTCTGTCCAGACGTCTTTCTATTACTTCAAGTCCTGGGATGGTTCTGGCCGCGACTTTGTTGCCCAAGTCGTTCAATTGCAGCTCGATCCTGTCGACCTTTCCCTTGAGGTTTGTGTCTACCTCGCGTGTGGCCGTCCTGAGGTTATAACTGAGATCTAACCTCTCGGTCACCGCGTCTTCCTCAAATCGCTTTTGTAAGGAATCGATCTCTCCTTCAACCCTTGACACATTTTCTTGGATTTTTCCCACGTCGTCTCTGACCTCGGCTACCTTAGCCTCGACTGTGGTCTTGTGTTCGTTGAGGTCACCTCTCAATAACATGAGGTCTATTTTGTGTTCCTCACGATGAACATCAACTGTCTCACGCAGACTGGCTACAGTTTCCGTCAATTCAGAAATGTTTCTCCTGTTGGTGTTGAGTTCTTCTTTAACCTCCATCATGCCATCAACGATAGTCTTCACGTTGTTATTAACGGCATTGGCAGCTCCTCTCATCAAGATTAAACCAATGTTCATGGTTGCCATGTCCTTTTTCACATTGCCGATAAATCCCTCGACGTGATCTAGTCGAGTCCCGAATTCTTCCCTAGTATGTTCCAGATCTGCTCTCATGTCTATCTGGACTCTATTCAAGGTTGTCTGAATTTGAGCTGTGTGCTCCTCCAATCGGTTTTGCACATCCTCCCTAGCTCTATTCATCTGGTCGGTTAAGCAATCTACGCGCTGGTTAGCCTCCTGATGGTGTCGTATGACATCAACCCTAACAGCCGCTAAACCTGCCGTCAGATCATTTCTCGCTTCGACCCTATAGGCGTCCATGTCTGCCCTGACTTGAGTTAAATCAGTCCTAACATTGTTTACAGACTGGGTGTTAATCTCTAAATCTAGCCTTACTTGATCTACATGACCACTAACATTGTTTATAGATCTGGTGTTGACTTCTAGGTCCTGTCTAACTTGATCTACATGACCACTAACATTGTTTATAGACTGAGTGTTAATCTCTAAGTCCTGTCTTACATTGTTGACTTCCTGTCTAACCTGGTCCACATGACCACTTACAGTATTTACAGCCTGAGTATTCTGACCTAAGTCAGCAGTAATCTGTTGAAGATTGGCATTCACAACTGCCAACATCTCTCCAAACACACGACGAATAGTTTCCTCATCCATAGATAAGAAATATATGAGAAAGTGAGGGATCAATTTCTACTGGAACTTACAGCTATGATTAGTTACTTGGTGGTATAAAGCTTGCTTCATTTATATAAATATCACGAGTACAGCAGGAGTATGCAAACTAAGTGCTTCTACATTTACAAAGACAACGGTGAGCAAAGCAAAGTATTACATTTACTTAGGATGAGGCATCATCAAAGAAAATCCTATCCTTCATTTATCTATCACTAAAGCCTCACCCCATGGACTTCTATCAAACATGAATGCCATGCGGTCAATTGATCTGCAGTACGACTCTCTAAGTTCGTCCCAGTCCTGTCGATTTACCATTAATCAACATTAAGATCCTCCAAAATAACATGGTACTGACGGTCACCACGTTAACGTCGGCACATGAGTTGGGCGCCATTTTATGAGACCGTTAATCGAGTCAACAACCACGATGACTTTCCTAACATCCCATAAGTCGAATAAAATTACCGTGAGGATCAGGTGAACTTCCTAATAGGCTAAGCGGCACGAGACACTGTAGTCCACGGGGATCGTGGTACATGGTGACGATGGTCATAGACTGCCTAAGGAGAGGTTCACCTCAAAACTAGACTGAGAAATTAAACATCCAGACTTAAGTAAAACACCGTGAAAATGTATTTATCAAATTCACAAACCCCTAGCCTAGTTCGGAGGGTTATAAATCGGCTAGTCCGCAAACTAATAAACAAAAGAAAATAAAGAGCAGGTCCCTACCTGAGAAGTTACTGAAAACCCTCGCGAAAGATCTAACTCACAATAATAAAGCAACAACAGCAACGCTAAGAAAATGGTACGACGCAAGTCCCTAATTCAAGTTACAAGATCAAGCTAATATCTGAATTTACATTTAACAGGGTAGCAAAACAAATCTAAGTTAGGATGGTACCATTTCAACATTTACATTTAACGTTAATTCATCTAGCTAAGTCCTATCAATTAACAAAATTTACGGCGATGACGTCCATAAAAGAAAACAATTACGATCAAAAGCTAAGTGTACAGCCATGTAAAACATTTAATTATTCTTAATAACTACGTGCTATCAGCACACAATAAGGTAACATGTAGGATTTACACACTTGTACATCATAAATAAAAAATGAAATAGACACAAATCTTTATTAAATTCCTGCCTACACCTTGGTTTACTCTTTGTAAGCCATAGTCATCTAATTATGTGTAGTTACGGTGTCGAATGCGTAGTTAAGATTACGTCTGACATCGCATGGCCTGCGCTCCACAAACTGCGAACTCTAGGTTCGAGCATGCTTCAGGTCGCTACAAAAGTGTCAGCTGTCCTTGTCATTTCCACAAAAGGAAATTATCTTCGACTGCATGGCTGTGTCAACAGTTCCAAATGCAAAGAACAAAGTTAGATATAAAGAATCGTTAGTTAGCCTTGTTTTACAACAATTATGCGTTTTATTATTAAGATGTCGGTTTATAGGTTTATCGTAGGTTTATGGCGAATAACATTGACAATAGCCTGGGCACGGAGTGTCTCCACTGAGATCATTCTCCCCCAAAAAGCCTCGACTCAACAGTCGGAATATAATCAACGAGTACAACAACTCGGACACACAATAACACAAGTTACCAGCAGCGCCAAGCTCGCGTTCAATAACTCTGGGATAGGTCTGTACACAACAGTCACCCTCCAACAACATCTAGTCAACGGGAACAGTCCCGGACAAGGCATACTCAAAATACCTTCATACAATAAATTCCTGTATTGACAGGGTAGCCTTCACCATACTATAGAAAACCTGACATAACTGTACCTGTCAAACGACAGTACACGCAGCAGAGCGTTTAACTAACAAAAACAATCTATAAAACATGTGATCAAATACAAGAGTGGAAACTGATTTCCATAAGCAAAATAGCAATGAAAGGAAATGCGAATACAAATCGTACTCTGTCCTTGTCAAAAGTAGTTTTGTCTCACAATAAAGCAGGCGTGCTTTCAAGGGCACTGGGTTAGAAACCCAGTTTATGTGTCTCCAGCAGGTTACAACATTCCTGCGCTGCACTTGACACAAGACATTGACTCTCCAAGGCCGGCGATTTAAACAAATAAAACTATACATCTGGCCTATCAATAAAAAACTTTACAACAGGTTAAAAACCTCGAAGAATACGTGTATTAAAAACACGCTATAAATCTGAGTACAATAATGCAATTCCGTCTTCTAAACCAAAGACGTCTAAATGATAGTGATGTCACTATTACTGGAGCTCTTTGCTCTCAAACCATAATCCAGTAGTTGTTTGTACAACATTAAATAAAACTGTGTCTTCACTGACACTAACCAAATAACAATTGTGACACAGATCTCACACACTAGATCTGCTTAATGATACGATGGGAACTGAGTTCGATGCTTGACAACGAAACAATCCTTCAAATTATAAGGTTCACACTTGACCAAGAATAGCTTCTGAGCTTATTCAAAATGAAATATAATGCATTTACAAAACTGGTAGTTACAGTCGACTACCTAAATGATACGACCACAGTCAGGGGTATAACAAGGATGGCTGCAAAGAATGCAGTTAACTAACCCTGGCATCTGATTGCCATAACTAAAGTCAGCAAAGACTTCAAAATTACCCCAAGATAGGGTTGAACAAAATAGCCTCAAAATGACTACGGTCAGGTTCAGCAAAAGGTAGGCATTGACGTTCTACGACGTTCATCAAGCTGCACCAGGGCTGACCAAAATGTCTGACCCAAGGGTGTCTCACTCTAAACTGAAATAAATGACATCTAACTAATCTAGTTACATCCCTACCTAGAAAAATGTCTGACACTGAGTGCGGTTGGTTCACAAACTACATTAAATCTACTATACCACCAGAAACTAGAACAAGAAAGGGGTGTGACAAAAACTCACGAAATGGAGAAGCTCTCACTCAGCCCTCTATTCCACAACAAGGGTTGTACAAAATCCTCTCTGGCTCTCTGGAACGGTATCCTCCTCATCAGGATTCCCATCTGGACTCCTCCAAAGACCAGGGTTCGATTTGTCCCTGTCGACAACTTCGTGGATATGCCTGGAAATGGCATTTTTGGCTCCTTCCTTCTCGTTCGTTGACCTGGAAGTTCCACCATCATGCTGGTTCCCGTAGAAACATCACCCTCATACCGGGATGGTATTAGCCCATGATGACTGCTTCAATCATGGTGAAGAAAAGTCCAATCACGTGGATAGTGAAATAAGTTGCGTAATAATTCATCCTCTCACTTTCAAAATTATAATGTTCGTCGTGAATGTTATAGGCTTCAATTGTAATATATGACACAGCCTTAATTTCGTAGTTGTGGATTAGCATGTGAGCTAACACTGTTTTATAATTCTGCACGTGCTAGTGACGCTACTTTTGTATCACGCAGCATCCGTGAATTATACGTCGTTTTTAAAATGAAATTTTCACTTTGGCAATTTAAATATATCATACAATTATAATCACACTTATTCAGGATAATTGTAACACTATTACCTGTATATTTCCACTAGGCATCTGCCCTCCGCATACGCATGGGTAAAATGTGATGTTACAGCAATGTTGTGCAATACACTATACTTGCCAATTATTATTTCCCAAACTTCTTCTTTAGTTCACTGGGCTTCAACAACAGTGAATAATAGTAATAGCGTGATCGATGGCACCTTATAATTACTTTCAACGCTCAACAGCGGATATTCTTCTACGTCTCGTAGGACAAATGCAATGTCACGCCTGCACAGGGCGGATTCTCAGGACGTAGTGCCAGGCACTGGGTGTCTCTAGAAAGTAGGTCGTCAAAACGAAGTCGTTGAGCGACTACTTACGTTCCTGTTTGCATATCTGCAAGGGTATTACCTTACCTAAAGTAAAAATAAACATTCACCAAAATGTTTTAATAATGCAGCATGACGAAATGGAATATTCTGAGTCTTGTGGAAAGATAAAATTAATTAATAAGACCTCAGATAAATAATGAGCAGTTTTCACCAAAGTCAAAAGTGCGATTCAACGCTACTTCAAAGAGTATCGCATGAGCTCTCAGCTCCACGTGGCTTCCTGGGTGTGTTCAAAGGTACAACATCCCATCATAAATGTTCTGTCATAAAAAATATCACATGAACCATAGCTCAGCGGGTTCAATATGTCTTATCGTGTGCCCGTGTGGTGCTTGAAACCTTTTCTCAACTTTGGAAGAATGTTTCTGACATTTTATTGCATTAATGTCCCGTTTAATTGAAAACAAATGTAGAATCAGGAAAACGAACACCATTAACATAAAAATATAAAGTTTTTGCTATTACGAAGAATAAGTGAAACGACAACACTCTATATTTTGTAAAAGGATGTTTTCGAAATACACTAGTCTACTATGAACACGGCACCGAGTGATTCAAATTTTCCGGCACCGCGCATCCCTTATTCGTTGGGGTGCCCCTAGTGGGCAAAATTCTAACCTAATCGAAGAACACACTAGCGCTTAGAGACAGCCCGGCGGGGCAGTCAGCTGTTCCTAGTTGAGACAGACCAGCGCAGCGGGGCAATAAGAACGTACCCGAAATGTAAATACATATTCTTTCCCTTTGCTTCTACATAACTAACAAGAAGTTCCGTTAAGAACTATACAGCCTACTTTTCATGCCAATGATTATTCTACAGAATATGAACCTATCTAGAATAACGACGAAATTAAGTTGGTAATATCGAAAAATCTAATTAGTTCAAACTATACCTGGTATAATGTAGCCTAATAGAGCACTATAGTTGGCAGCCCTGGTGACTGAATATATTCTTAGTTCCATCTCTTAAGGTACAGAATACAAAATTTGGTTGAAGTCCAATGGACGTTACATGCAGTTAGACATTGGATCTATCAGCACACGTAAAAGCATGTTGCCAACAATGTCATGCGTGTGCTGGTCAGAAATAATCTGAAATATTATGATATCTTGTTGTGCCAATTTTGGATGAAATCCATTTGATAGTATAGAAGTTACATGTATTTTAAAATTGGACATATCAGCAGGCATAGAATCATGTTGGCAGCACTTCCTAGTATTAATTACTCCAAATTAATCTAGAATGTTAGGTGCTATACGTGTGCAAAGTATAGAGCTGTTGGCTTGCATACTTTCTGATATATTGATATTAGGGTAAAAAAATATAGACAGCATTTATTAACAGTTGGCAGCCCTGATTGCTCCTAACAATACCTATAGTCATATCTGTTATGGTACGCATAGCACATACGAAATTTGGTTGAAATCCAACTGATAGTATAGAAGTTACATATATTTAAAAATTGGTACTATCCGCAGGCTTATAATCATGTTGGTAGAACTGACGTATATAAGTTACTCCAAATTAATCTGAAATGTCAGAATATACGTGTGCATAGTTTAAAGCTATTGACTTGCATACTTTCTGATATATTGGTATTTGGATTTAAACAATAGAGAGAGCAATTATTAACAGTTGGCAGCCCTGGTGGCTCTTAAGAATACGCTCAGTCATATCTGTTTATGTACCCATATTACATACAAAATTTGGTTGAAATCCAATTGATAGTGTAGAAGTTATATGCATTTAAACATTGGACCTATCAGAAGGCTTAAAATTATTTTGGCATCACTGTCATGGTTGGCCTCCTGGAAATTAAACTGAAATAGTCGTATCTACATGTTTGCCAATTTTGGAATAGCTCCCATGCATATCTTGCAAGATATCCAACATGGAGCTCAAATTTCTAGTGCGTTTTTTCAGCAGTTGGTAGCACTGACATCATTTTCAAATATGGACGTGAGATATTCCGGTGCACATCTTTACTCATACTAAATTTGGTTTTGATTGCTGCAGCCGTTTAGGAGTTGATAGGGGGGGGGACACACACAGCCAGACAGACAGAAGGACAGACAGACAGACAGACAGAAGGACAGACAGACAGACACACATTTTCCCGGATTGATCTCATAAGTCTACTTTTTCCTCATTTTTGCAAAATGTGAAAACTAGGCTAAAAATTATAAATGTCAATGAATTAGAACCTTAGCTATCATATAATTACATTTTATTGGTACATATCTGATCATAATGACGTTTGTTTTACATATGTTTGATTTTTAATGTAAAATTACATATTCTGATTTTAAGCCTCCTTTTCACATTTTGCAAAAATGAGGAAAAAGTAGACTTAAGAGATCGATCCGGGAAAATGTGTGTCTGTCTGTCTGTCTATCTGTCTGTCCTTCTGTCTGTCGGTCTGTCTGGCTGTGTGTGTGTCCCCCCCTATCAACTCCTAAACGGCTGCAGCAATCAAAACCAAATTTAGTATGAGTAAAGATGTGCACCGGAATATCTCACGTCCATATTTGAAAATGATGTCAGTGCTACCAACTGCTGAAAAAACGCACTAGAAATTTGAGCTCCATGTTGGATATCTTGCAAGGTATGCATGGGAGCTATTCCAAAATTGGCACACATGTAGATACGACTATTTCAGTTTAATTTCCAGGAGGCCAACCATGACAGTGATGCCAAAATAATTTTAAGCCTTCTGATAGGTCCAATGTTTAAATGCATATAACTTCTACACTATCAATTGGATTTCAACCAAATTTTGTATGTAATATGGGTACATAAACAGATATGACTGAGCGTATTCTTAAGAGCCACCAGGGCTGCCAACTGTTAATAATTGCTCTCTCTATTGTTTAAATCCAAATACCAATATATCAGAAAGTATGCAAGTCAATAGCTTTAAACTATGCACACGTATATTCTGACATTTCAGATTAATTTGGAGTAACTTATATACGTCAGTTCTACCAACATGATTATAAGCCTGCTGATAGTACCAATTTTTAAATACATGTAACTTCTATACTATCAGTTGGATTTCAACCAAATTTCGTATGTGCTATGCGTACCATAACAGATATGACTATAGGTATTGTTAGGAGCAATCAGGGCTGCCAACTGTTAATAAATGCTGTCTATATTTTTTACCCTAATATCAATATATCAGAAAGTATGCAAGCCAACAGCTCTATACTTTGCACACGTATAGCACCTAACATTCTAGATTAATTTGGAGTAATTAATACTAGGCAGTGCTGCCAACATGATTCTATGCCTGCTGATATGTCCAATTTTAAAATACATGTAACTTCTATACTATCAAATGGATTTCATCCAAAATTGGCACAACAAGATATCATAATATTTCAGATTATTTCTGACCAGCACACGCATGGTATTGTTGGCAACATGCTTTTACGCGCATGGAGGAAAGAAAGGAAGGAGATGCCTTCGCTGCGCTGCCTAGCGCAAGCTGCTGAAGCCAAACGGCTCGCCCACTTTGGTTGCAAGAAAATGGCTGTCCCTATGCTTAAAGCCGTAAACCACTGCAACTAGTAATGGATTTTAGTGACATAAAACTGCAATGACAAGTCAAGATTTTTTCTTGGATAGGCAGAATACACTCTGTACATCACGGTACTTGGCACAAATAAGCTGCGTTATCGTATTAAAAGCCAATTTAAATATAAACATGAGAGCACCTTTGCGAGGCTAGTTTTATAAGGAAGACGCGGCAAAAAGGTAATAATACGCTGAAACACTGATTAAATTGAATACAGGTGTCTGACGATGCGAATTATACCAAAGAAGGAACATCTTGGGAATTAATGATGCCGAACTAATTACGGTAGGCTATTTACACCAAATTGAGTTTTATGTTCTTATTGGTGATGAGGCATTCATCAGTTTTTAAGCCTAATTTCGAGCACAGCCACTTTCAATCATTGGTCGTACACATTTTGATATTCAAGAATACGAACCTCAAAATTAATAAACAGAACAATTAAAAAAGGACGCATATTTGCACAAAAATACGGTATAGCCTATACGTTTTCGCTACCGTACGGATTAGAATTGAAGAGTTTTTTTTCTTCTTTGTGGGGGGTAGAAACTTGACGATTAGCCTCGAATTGATTAATTACGTAGGCCTACCGTAATTATTGACCGACAGCCGTTTGATAATTTGGGATTTCCAGTGGAATGATTTTTATTTTTTTGGTATATAGGGTAGGCCTACACATGCTGAGATTTGAATTGAAGAGTTTTTTTTTTAATAACTTATCACTACTGTTATTACGTTTCCAAAGTTGCATAACCGGAGCGCGATAAAAACTAGGGCCAAAATAAGGTTTAGCCATGCACAATGCCTCAGGCAGTCACAGAACACCGAATACGAGTTAAGGTTACGCCCACTTTGGTTGCAGCGCTTGGCTTCACTCAAACGAGCTCAGGGCATCTCCTCTTATTCTTTCCTCCATGTTTACGCGTGCTGATAGATCCAGTGTCTAACTGCATGTTACGTCCATTGGACTTCAACCAAATTTTGTATTCTGTACCTTAAGAGATTGAACTAAAAATATATTCAGTCACCAGGGCTGCCAACTGTAGTGCTCTATTAGGCTACATTATACACGAGTGTCTCGCGGCAGTAAGATTTCTTGGCACCGCATGCGCAGTAGCCACTTGTAGCCCGTTCCGTATATCGTAACTTTCTATCCGTTCCACATCTTCAAGTAACGGCGACAGCGTTGCTACTATAATTCGCAAGGAAACTATAATATGTCAGAAGAGAGAGAGTGTAGCATATCGTTTACTTCCAGCAGGCTTCCGCCTCAGATATCTTCTTTGCTCCGCCGCTTGGGATTTGGATGAATTCTTAACCGTCGTGCACGATGTTTTAAGGTATTTGCAGTTAATATCTTCGTTTTTAATTTTATAGATTAATATAATTGTGAATTATGTTGATAGATATCATTTATTTTCACTGCTAGGTATGTGAATTAAAACAATCGAGACGAGGATTATTCCCTTTGTGATAATTCAAGATGGTATTTTGTCTCGTTGACAGATTTCTGCAATGACTGAATGTGTGGTTTTTATTTAGGTTATTGTATGCACGGTCATGTATATATTCCTTTTGGCAGTTAGCTGCACTTATTAAATTATTTGTATTAACCTATAAGATAGCTTCGTGATGTTTGCATTTTAGTATAGTTTATTGGGATGAACTAGCATTATTTCCACACAGCATTTGACGAATCCTGCATTATTTTGATGAGAAATTTCATCACTGGTTATTTTACAGAAAGGAAGTTATATCAAGAGTTTCTACAACCTGACTATCTCCTTCAGTCAGGCCTTGCTGCCGGGAAATAATCTTCCACACAGGTCCGAATGCAACCAAAGGAGACGAGGATTGAACCCAGCCGGAGCGTGTCCCCACTTTCTGACTGCCTCAGGTAGAGTATTTTTGTATTAATATTTGTTGTCTGAGTGTGTCCTTCGATTTCTGATTGCCTCATGCAAGGTAGGATTTAGACTAGTCCGTAGCTTTGATAAAGAGCAAGTACTAGGAACTATGGAATGTGAAGATACCAACACAAAAGAATTTATTACTAGTTGAGAAGGCGAGAACATGCCTTGTGACACAACTGTGTTAATATGGATAATAGCCTACATGATTTTCATACCGTTCTATGGGACAATACCAATTGAAATTGATGTTTATTAACACTAGTGCGATGGAAATATGTTCTAAATTACGTTAAGGTAACTACCGGTTTTCGTCACTGAGCCAATGATCGTCACTCTCGTATATAAGTACATATAAGGTAAATGCAGCAATGGTCGTCATGTTAAGACAGATTTAGTCAAGAAAATATATACACCTTATACATTTTGTCAAATTTAATCAACAAAAACTCTACTCAAATACTGGGGAAACTCTCAACATCGAAAATATTCGTTTTTGAAAAAATTACGTATTTAAAAAAAAAAGTGTGTTTTTGCCCTAGTCCTCGGCACGATGTCTTTGGATTCTTCCTATATTTGTCACCAATTGCCGTCACATTGTTAGTTTTTCGGTTCATTGCTACATTGCGATGCGGCCGCGTCTTGGGAATTTTTAGGGATCTCACTGACGTCACTGTGATTTCGCGGCTGACGTATTGACGCTTTGCCTGCCGGGAGTCGCTTTGCATGCTTGTCAGCTGTTTAATACGTCAGTTACGCGCGCGGTTTTGTTGAAGGAGGTCGTCCTTTTTTTTTTCACCTGTTAGCGTTTGGTAAACGTAATTTTGACAATTATTATTCTTGTGAATAACCTATAGAACAAGATTTTGATATTAGCAGTGTCATGTGCGCGATTGTGTTGGCGATTTGTATTAAAATTGTTGAATTCCTGAAGTCGTTGTATTCAAATAAAATGTTGTTACTTGCGGGAAAGTGTGGTCGAAAAATACTGGTTTTTCTTGTACATGTGGAATAATACGAACTGTGGGACCTATCGGTGAGTTTGTTTTTTACGTTGTTCATATATTTATTTTGGTTTTTGCATTTAATTGAAAAGTTGTACTGTATTCTTCTAAAGCCATAGATAATGCCATTTGTCTAACCGATAATATTACGTCAGGCAAGGTGGGAGGGAAGGAATACGCCTGGGTAAAATATAGAGATAAATTGTCATTTACAAGAACACTTGCAAAGGCATATTGGTCGGTTTTTACGTTTCATACAGTATGTTTGTGTGGCGTTATTCGACAGTCTAATGGATGGTGATTTCTAATTAAGTATTTTCAGTCAATATTGGAAAACATAAAAATACTGAACTGTTCTTGGGGGGATTTTTACGTTTCATACAGTATTTTTGTGTGATGTTATTAGATAGTATGTAATGGATGGTGATTTCTGATTGGGATTCAAGTATTTGCAGTCAATATTGGAAAATATAAAAATACCAAAATATTGGCTCAGCCCCCCCCCCCCCCCCCCCCATAAAAAACATTATTGACCACAATGTTTTATACGGAAATTATAATGCTTTTGTTTTTGGTTGTTTTTGCGTATGTTATCGTGTTTGTGTATGCGCATTTGTGGCCAACATTGGAAAAAAAATCAAACTATACATAACAATATCTTGCTATACACAATTCGTTTTGAAGTTTTTTATAATGCTTATTTCTGTTATTGTGTTGTCACCAGCCAAGATAATATATAACCAATGTTTTTCTCGTAAGCTTAAAGCCAGAGAAGCATTTCATAAAGTCGTTGATAACATCACAGAAGCCGACAATTTTATAATTATCAAATTCAAATAATTACGATGTGTATCATAATTTGTAATTGACCTATATAGACCAATTATAGATTTTGATACGATTTTTTTTAAATTAACCTGATATTGCGAATTTTTTTATACACATCAGAATTTTGAATGGAGCTATGTAGGTTAAGTACAGATTTTGATGCACGGTATTGTAATTATGAAATTACAATAATTACGATGTGTATTGGAATCTGTAATTCATCTACACAGGCGAATTATAGATTTCGATGCGGAAAATTAAAAATATCAATTTAAATCTCGAAATTTTTCTACGCATTGGAATCTTTAATTGAGCTATGTAGGTCGATTGCAGATTTCGATGCACGGTTTTTTAATTATGAAATTACAAGAATTACGATGTGTATCGGAATCTGTAATTGATCTACATAGTCCAATTATAGATTTTGATGCGGAAAATTAAAAATATCAACTGAAATCGCGAAATTTTTCTACGCATCGGATTTCGATGCACAGTTTTTTAATTATGAAATTACAATAATTACGATGTGTATCGGAATCTGTAATTGATCTACATACATAGGCCAATTATAGATTTCAATGTGGAAAATTAAAAATCTCAATGTAAATCGCGACATTTTTCTACGCATCGGAATCTTTAATTGAGCTATATATGTCAATTGCAAGAATTACGATGTGTATCGGAATGTGTAATTGATCTACATATTCCAATTATAGATTTCGATGCGGAAAATAAAAAATATCAATTAAAATCTCGACATTTTTCTACGCATCGGAATCTTGCATTGAGCTATGTAGGTCAATTACAGATTTCGATGCACGCCTCGTTTCGAAGGTTTTTGTGTTTCCCCACCCAAAAACCCCTATTACCCAGGCTTTTCCCGTAAGCTTGCCAGAGGAGTGACGTTGATGACGTCATGGTAGACGCCATTTTGTTTTTAGAGGAATTTTATACGCGGCCGCATCGCAATGTAAAATTATCCCAGTTATTTTTGTATTAACTTCACAAGTGCAATACTAATAATATTTAACATTCGAGTAATATAACCACAAGAACGTGTATTGATCCTGTGTTCAAGAGCGAATGGTCATTTTCAGGCTGTATTGCCGTGATTTTTTAATTTATTTTTTACGGGGGATGGGAGGCGTAGTCACATAAAACGTGAGACCAGACCATGGCATAACATAACGTCTGCGTTGAACAATCGCCGAGGGTCTGACAAGATGGACTGTAAGTCGTTTTCCACCAAATAACAGTAGGTTTTAATTTGTTGTTCTGTAATATTGCAGCACAGTTTACTGTCAAATTTTGAGGGATTCGTAAAGGCAGGCTTGGATTTCTTTTTAGGAAAGATTCACACCATTTCCTCCCTGGCCGCCGATCTTTGAAGCGAGAGTCCCTCTTCAATTCTTTTAAGAGGCACTGGACGCTATTTTTCAAATCGTCCTTTGTTACCGGGAACCTCGCTTTTCCTAGTGAGATAACCCATTGAACTAACACCCTTTGTTAAAAGGGAACTTGGCCTCATCTTCCCCTCTCTAGTTTTTCCTTTAATTTTATCCGAATGGGCGTTTCTCAGAACACCATTCCTCTCTGCGGCCGTTGTAATACTCATGCCGTCTTCAACGACCTTAATAGCAGCTTCCATTTACTGAATATCGTAGGCTAATTGAGAAATGTGCGTTTCGACATATTACTTGAAAGCAAAGATTTGGTCTAAGAATATATTTTTCATCTCAATTTAAAAAGAATCCTCTTTAGCACACCTAAAAACCCTAGGCCTAGACCTACTGATAATAATAATAATGTTCTTTGTTTTACGTCCCTTTTACCTACTGGGGCTTTTAGAGATGCCTTAGTGCCGGAATTCTGGTCCGAATGGGATTATTAACGTGCCAGTATATCTACTGCCATGGCTCCCTCGCATTTGCGCACCCTCAAATTCCAGATGACTGCGCCAGGATTCGATCCTGCAACCTTAGGAACAGCAAGTGAGAATGTGCCAGTTTTCGATACTAATGACGAGCATTGGTAAAGTGTTTTTTTTTTATCCTGTGTTCGTCACCAGCATTTCTAACCAAACTAGGAACGTGAGCACGAAATAGTAAATCGCATATGTTACAGAAACAATTACCAACTATATCACACACTTGTAAAATTTTAAAATGCCAGAACAGAACACGTATGCACATAATTAACTCGCATGCCTGCTTAGCACATGCGAGAAGCAATACGCCGGTTAAATACAGCTCAACTCTCAGGAGATATTTGACGCTGGGAATCACCTATTTCATCGCACGCATGATTTCGCAAATTTGCTCCTTATCGACAAGACTTTGTGCGTTGAGAAAGACCCGTTGACATCCTTATTAACTTAATGTGTGTGTTTGTTTCTTTCTCAGTGAACGACGGCAGCCATGTTCCTCAATCGCTGAGCATTAGTCACTTGTTAAGGCCTACCCACAATGCGCAGACGGTAGTGGGTAGTTGACAGTCGGCAGTTTAAGTCAGAACCGTGCTCTCTTATGGAGTCATGCACAATGTGTAGTTGTATGTCGGTAGTTGATAGTTGACAATCAGCATCGTGTAGTCGGCTGTCGCCAATTTTATCTTTGACTGCCAACTGCATACTTAAGAGCCAATCAGAAAAGATCACAAGCTGACATCACTCTGTAGGTTTTCCGCTCGTCATCAGCTGTGTAGTTGACTAGTTGTATTCACGGTATATTCTTCACATAAGTTCGTTGTTATATTACATATTAATTATATAAAAAGATGATGACTGAATGTCCTGACCTTAGGAAAGAAGATAATCATTGATATTTTGAGGGAACGCCGGTGGCTGTATGACATGAGTGAGACCAAGTATAAAGACAACCTCTTCGAAGATCTAACATGGAGGCTCATTGCCGATGCAATGGGTTGGAAAGGTATGATCATTTATATAATAATAACTTTCATTATTTAATTTATCGACAAGAAAATTGGCAAGGAATAAATGAAAGTTATTTTCTCCTAGCATTTTAACGTCTGCGCATTGTGGGTGGCTAGGTTGTGAACTACCGACTTCCGACTGAAGCTATGGACTGTCAACTACCGTCTGCCGACTGCGCATTGTGAGTAGGCCCTATTAGATGGGTGGAGAGGGCTGCCAACATGTCAGATATGAGATACACCACCACATGGCTAATGCGGGCCTCAGACAATAACCACTGTATTGGACAAAACGAAGATTAGAATAGTCAGGTTGAGGTGCGGCCTTGACCACAGGAAGTTAGCAGGGTACTGTTGACGACACATTGGGCTGTAATTGTTGTCAATAACCATTTTGATCTGGACGAGTTTAGCTGTAACCTTTGTCAAAACCATTGGATTAGACAAAACGAGGATTAGAATGGTCGGGTTGAGGGCCTTGACCTCGGGAAGCTAGCGGAGCACTGTTGACGACTCATTACACTGTAGGGACAGATGACCTCGTAGTTGCGCCCCTTAAAACAACAATAACTAACTCGTTGTAACCATTGCCAAAAACCATTGATATGGACGAGTTAGGCTGTAACCAATCGATTGGACAAAACAAAGGTTAGAATGGTCAGATTGAAGGCCTTGACCGCGGGAAGCTAACGGGGCACTGTTGACACGTCAGGCTAAAACAAATGACCCGGATGAGTTAGGCTGTAGCCATTGTCAAAAATCATTGGATTGGACAAAGCAAAGGTTAGAATAGACAGGTGAGATGCCGCCTTGACCGCGGGAAGCTAGCAGGGCATTGTTGACAACACTTTAGGCTGTAACCATTGGATTGGACAAAATGAAGGTTAGAATGGTTGGGTTGAGGTGCGGCCTTGACTTTGGGAAGCTAAAGGCTGTTAACGACACGTTAGGCTGTAACCCTTGGATTGCACAAAACTAAGGTTTGAATGGTCGGGTTGAGGTGCGGCCTAGGTCACAGGAAGCTAGCGGGGCACTGTTAACGACACTGTAACCATTGGGTTATATACTGCGGAGGAGTGAAATACATCCTTTCCACATGTATTTTGTAAATAGACCAAGAATCTGTTTTGCTCGTTGCAATTTTAATGTTCTGTCTATTCAAGCTCTTTCATTGGCATTCCAAGTTATCTCACCATGATATTTGCATTTCTCTACAACCTTTATTTTTTTATCACTATTTAGAATTATATGTGCCGTGTTAACTTGAAAAGAGGCGTAATTTCTGTTTTCTCAAAATAAATTTTAAGCCAACCTTTGCTGCTAATCGTCCCAATTCTTCTACCTGGAATTTAGCTTCTTCGATACTATTTGCAAATAATGCTAAATCATCTGCAGATACAAAGCAATTTATCCAAACATTTCTTCCAATCTTAATAGTCAGTGGACATACTTTATTCCATTCACGCATAAAATTCCTCAGCACACAAATAATAATGGAAATAATCCATCTCCTTGCCGAAGACCAGTATGCATTTCAAGTGGGTCAGATTTCACTTCTGAACCTTACTCTAGATTTAGTATTTTGAAGAGTACTCGCAATAAGTTTAACAAGTTTTCGATTTATACCAAATTCAATAAGAGTATTCAATGATGATTTGCAGTGGGCACTTATCATAAGCATTCTGAAAGTCAACGAAAGTGATAACTAAATTCTTGTTCTTACTCCTTTGATGTTTTATAATCCATTTGATACTATTAATTTGATCTGGACAGCTTCGTCGAGGACGGAAACCACCCTGATATTCACCAAATTCACTATCCAGCTGTTCTTGAATTCTGGAATATAAAATCTTGGAACAAATCTTATACGTGATATCCAGCAAAGATATTCCTAGATAATTACTAGGATCTGATCGATCTCCTTTTTTTTTTGGTGTAGTGGCTGTATAATAGCAACATTCCATTCTTCGGGCAATTTTTCTGTATTCCAAATGTCAATAAGAGGTTTATGTAGATTCCGAATAGTCTGTATATTTGCATACTTCTAAAGTTCTGCCACTACCGTCGGCGCAGAAATTATGTGCACCCGAGTTTGGAGATTAATAGCAAAATAACCGAAAGACCTACAGGAAAACAAGTAACATCACCAGTTTCCTTGTTTATTTGTGCGTTGATTGATGATAAAGGTAACTTTTAGAAACTTATTTTAATATCTTTTATGGCAGGTGTAATGTAAAAAGTACAGTTTTTTGGCGGGTTTCGAGGGAAACGTCGACTTAAGAGATTCACAACTCTCAACGCCGTTATGCTACAGTAACCAAATTTAAATATGTGTTAGTCAGATGTGTTGTTTGTGTGTATGTGAAGTTTCAAACTTTTATCTCTAACACAAACTTCAAAACAAACAATAACGTGAAAGGCTTGCATTTCAAAACTGGACTTCCGTAGAAGTTCGTTCTTGGGTGTGTTTAAATCCACATGTACTAAGCGTTTGGAATATGTAACTAACCATAATGTAAATAAATGGGTTTATTTTATATGGATTGATATTTATTATGAATTTGGTGGGCTGTTGTTTTCAATACGAAAAGTGGTAGATAGCATTGGGGAAAGGAAAATGAAGGCAATGTTGTTTGCTGATGACCTTCTGGTATGGGGAGAGGATGAGGAAGAAGTACAAGAGCAATTAGATGAGTGGGAGAAGGTAGTGTTATCATATGGGATGAAGTTCTCAGCACAAAAGAGTGAAGTGGTCATCACAACGAGGAAGAAGAACAGACTGGATATGGGCATAACACTTGGAGGACAGCAGTTGCAGAAAGTAGAATGCTTCAAGTACTTGGGAAGCTTAATTGAAGAAAAGGGAGGCAATAGGATGGAAATAAATGAGAGGGGAAGGTGCGCAGATGGATTTTTCAAGAGTGTTAGGGGGGATGATATGGAATAAAGATGTACCACAAAAATGTAAAGGAATCATCTACAAGACCTACTTTTTGCCAATTTTGACATATGGTTCAGAAACATGGGTGATGAAGGAAAGGGACAAGAATAAAATACGAGCATTGGAGATGAAGTTCCAGAGGAGTAGGGTAGGAGTGACAAGAATGGACAGAGTAAGGAATGAGAGAGTCAGGGAGATGGTAAGAGAGGAACCATTGCAAAATAGAATAGAGCGATCTAGGCTACAATGGTATGGACATGTGAGGAGGATGCAAGAGGAGAGGATACCGAAGAAGATGTTTGGAATGGAAATGACGGGAAGGAGGCCAAGGGGAAGACCAAGGGACAGATGGACAAAAGGAGTTAAGAAGAGTGTGGAGGAAAGAGGAGTGTGCTGGGACACAGTAAATGACGAGAGATGGTGGATGGACAGGAAACGATGGAGAGGCTTATGTTCCAAGCAGACCCGACCAGCGGTTGGAAACTGCTCAAGATGATGATGATGTCGGCAGGCGAGTTCCGCAGGAAAGTTGGTGCACTGTTGCCGCGTTCCCTTGCTCTGGCGCGCCAGAGAAAGTCACTTGCTGATCAGCGCTCCGTTTGCACTGCTTCATAATGCAATACATCTGTTGTAATGTAGTACATTCATATTAAGGAGATTTGTGTACACCTTTCAGGTCTGTCCTTGTGTTTCCTATACAGTACATCACAATAAGATGACTCTCAGTGGTGATAAAATATTTAAAACACAGAGAAAGCTAGTCCCAGAAGCATGGTGTGGCAATAAAAAAAAAAATGAATGATTAAGAATTACAAATTAATTCACAAGCTAGTGATAAAATTAGTACGAAAAATAAATTATATCTTATATTGTCTCCTATCTGTTCATAACAAAATTATGTTACTGATGTTTACTAAAAGGAAACTATTTAGTTCAAACAAACTCTGAATATTTAACTAGTACAAAATAAACCCATAAAAATAATTAAATTCTAAAGAAATTATCAGAGACTTTTGTCTTCCTGGGATGAAGCTCGCAATCTTCGTCAGTTTCAATATTCACTGTTCAACTCTGCCCTTAGATGCGTCAAAGGAAGGCTGTACACACATCAGTGAGTCACTGTTTATATTTGTATCTCGGATATTATCTTAATGTGTAGTTTCCAGTTTCACTCAGGAAATTGTGGAGTAGATACCTTCACAATGCCTCCTGGAACCCTGTTTACAGAATGAGGAATTCGTATGATTTTGAGTGCTATTTGTTTCTTTAAGAGGATGAGATGGCGATAAGCGATATCCGGTGCTCCAGTTAGTTGTTGATTGTCTTGGAGTGACCCCTCGCTTGGTTAAATAGGTTGTTGTTAATTCTTTTAGGGTCTTTCTGACATCTAGGTCATGCAGCCCCGTGTACTTGGGTGTGCGTAGAATTTGTCTGATAACCTGTGTCACTTTGATGTCTGTACTAGTGTGTGCATTTGTAATAATTGAAGTAGGATTTGGGTAGTAAGTGGCCGTGGCCTTAAGGTAGGCACCATCCCGGTATTTGCCGGGAGTAGAAGTGAGAAACAACGGAAAATAACTTCCAGGATGGTTGAGGTGGGAATCGAACCCGCCTCTACTTATTTTGCCTCACGACGAGAATTAAATTTCTTGGCATAGCCGGGAATCGAACCCGGGCCTTCGCGGTGACAGCCAAGAATGCAAGCTACTACGCAATGAGGCGGACGGTTAAAACTATGAATGCTGAGATTGTGAGGGATGAAATTCCAGGACCAGGCCAAGGTCATCGGTAGGGTGACCATACATTCACATTGACCAGTTTACAATATCACTGGAGTTATACGTAGATCTATTCACAGTTTTTATTTTGAAAAAAATATTTCCTACTATCGAAGAATTGGAGAAATGTTTATTAGACTTTGGAAAATGTCGGAAATATGATGGGAAATGTGGAAACGAAATACATTTTACTTGAATATGCTCTGTGCCGAGGAAGCGCTAATCAGGCAGTAAGCGAATGCGGCAACAGTGAACCAACTCTCCTGCCGACAACAGCCACCAAAATCATAATAAATATCAATCCATATAAAATAAACCCATTTATTTACATTACGGATAGTTACATATCGCAAACGCTTAGTACATGTGGATTAAAACGCACCCAAGAACAAACTTCTACGTAAGTCCAGTTTCGTAATGCGAAACTTCCACATTATTGATTGTTTTCTTGTTTGCGTTCGAGATAAAAGTTTGAAACTTCACATTCACACAAACAACATATCTGACTAACACATATTTAAATTTGGTTACTGTAGCATAACGGCGTTGAGAGTTCTGAATCTCTTAAGTCGACGTTTCCCTCGAAACCCGCCAAAAATGGTACTTTTTACATTACACCTGCCATAAAAAATATTAAAATAAGTTTCTAAAAGTTACCTTTATCATCAATCAATGCACAAATAAACAAGGAAACTGGTGATGTTACTTTTTTTCCTGTAGGCCTTTCGGTTATTTTGGTATTTATCTCCAAACTCGGGTGCACATAATTTCTGCGCCGACAGTAGTTGATTCTCACCTGCCGCTTTAGAATTCTTAAGTGAATCAATCGCTGCATGCACGTCCTCATGAACCAGTGCTATGATATTTATGTACTTATGTATTTTTATTTATTTATAAAATTGGACTTTTTGTCTGTCTGTCATTTATAAAACTCGAACGACTCAACAGATTGCAGTAACCTTTTGTAAATGCCCATGATGATATCCTGGAATGAACTTAGTCTATAGAAACCATTCATACATATAAGGCTCTTAAGGGGGTCTCTGTATTGTTAACTTTTGTTGTCACCTTCATTATGCTTAGTCATTTTAGTATGTACGGTTCACAGTCGGTGGGTTTGATAATAATTAAATATCACTCATCAGACCAGGGAGCATAGAGGCAGAGACTTCACGATTGTTCTACCAGGCTCTTTTCAACATTTTTTTCCTTATTGCAGAATTTGTTGAGCGCTTCTCACCAATAGGCAGCCAGTATGTCATTGTTTTAGCATAAAAATTAGATGTGGTAATAAACTTCTTATTTTTATTTTCAGGTACCAGTTTGGCAGTTTGTAATTTCCATTTCACATGTGAGCTAACCCCTGTCTGGTGAGCTTGCGTTGCACTGAATAATGCGTGAGAAAATATTTTTTAATTTATGTATGAGATCTAAGTAATAAATTATTAACAAGACATGCCTTGCCTACAATTTTCTTTCCTTCCCTCTGAACAAGAACATGCATACAAATGTTAAGAGAATACTGACTTCAGTACATATTTTGTACCTTAATAAGTAATGAATTCTGGCCAGTATTTTTCTTAAAAATAAACTTACCAGGAAAACATACTTTGTATGTATGGAAAGGTAGGGTACCAGTAGGGTTGGGTATTGAGTATGCTCCTGTTGAGAACAGTATATAAACCTATTGAGTACTTAATGGCCAATAATATAGACGAATTTGCTTAAAACTTACAAAATTAAATAGAAAAGTCAATTAATGTGCCTTAATTTCAAATTTTGCTGTTTTGTGTTATGTTTGTGTTTAGTAAGAATAAATGGAAAGGAAATACATCAAGGTAGGACCACATGCACCTATGCTGGCTGTACCGACGAAGGAACTCTACTGCCTGCTTGCTCAGATTCTATTACAGATCTGATTCTTTCCACTTCCATGGAAGGTTGAAGTTGTTACATTTGTGCCATGATTATAGATTAACAGGTGACTGGGAAGGAGTATCCAGCAAGTGAATTTAAAAAAATCCAAAATGATGTTTGCTAGTTTCGAGCTTTATCGCTGTGCAGTTTGCTTTGTAAGTACAATATGCCAGTTGAAGGATGGTCTTGCTATTTATTTTCAGTCACCATTAAATCTATCACCATGTCTTTAAACAGGGTGTCTACTACTCTGGAAAACTGAATACTCAGGGAATTTTTAAATCCTGGAAAACTCAGTGAATTATCAGGGTATTTTAATGATACTCAGGGAATTTTAATCTTACAAGGCCCAACCGTGAATAATTGGAAATAAAGAATTTTCATTTTGATGGGGGAAAAGTATATTCTGGTGATAATTGTTGTAGATGTAGGTTTGTACTGACTTTAAATCAGTGAGCTCTCATTTCTTGCAAGATATAGCACACAAATTACATGTGTAAACAGTGTATTTGTATATAAATGTGTTAACTGTGATTTTTGAGAACATTACTATTGACGAACTACTTGCAACTACAATAGTTTTTCTGGATAAAAAGATTTAGAAATTGGCAAAATATAGTTTTTTTTTGGCTTTTCAACTTTGCCATAGGCCTACTACCCTTTATTGTTCAAGCACTTTTTGAAATGTTCTTTAAGTAGAAATACTGTTTTATAGATTATGGCCGCTACTATTCCGATTTATCCTGCAAAAATCAGGGAAATCTGTTAGTTGGTTTTGGTAGACATACTGCTTTAACACAATATGCATTGTTTAGCTTAGTTTTCAAATACAGTACACTGTTCACACCAGGGTACAAACAGCTACTGTATTTTTATAATAAATGTATTGCAGCCGTACTCCATTATACTGAAAATGCATCAGCTAATATAAATAATTAGTCACGTTAGAATGAGTTCTTGGCTTAAGGTTATACGGGAGTGAGGCAAGGCTGTAATCCTTCACCACTACTGTTTATTTTAATATATGGATCCTTTATAACAGCTTAGGCTTTCATGGCCGGCGTTCATAACTATGTTAAGAGTTGTCAGGGCTTGTAGGCCGTGGTCCAGGCAGGATAACTCCCGATGTTTCACAGGAAACTACGTCCTACATTATCAAGGGTTCCGCTTCTTTCGTTAGCGATGGAATGTATACCCTGTGAGCCGAGCGTTCTCTGCGAGGTCCGGGTTTTCCCCGGGCGGCAGCTGGGCTGTGGCGGGAAGTTTCTTCAGGTTGATGTGTGCATGATATCTTGGCCTTGGTGTTCTTAAGAGCTTGGGTCCATGTATTATGTACTCGTTCGATTTCTTTCTTCCAATTGAGTTATCGGGGCGTTTGAAGATTTCTATAGCTTCCCGTTGCAGCCTTGTGTGGTGGTGGAGTGTATCTCTATGTCCTCGTACTGTACATCGTGGCCGGCCAAGAGAGAGTGCTCAGCGATCGACGATTTCTCAGTTTGACCCAGGCGGCTGTGTCTGTTAAGTTCCTTGGGTCTGTGGTCACGCTCCTCTTCGTGGTTCCTATGTACACCTGTCCACAGGAACACAGGATTCTGAAGACACCTGCAGTGGAGTGTGGATGGCACTTTTTTGCCCTTGCGGATCGCAGCAAATCCCGGATTTTTGTGGTGGGTTTATAAACCGTCTTGACCCCTGTTCGTTGCCATCTTCACGTATGGCACGAAGGCTGTGGCCACCAGAGTTTCTTCTGTCGCTTTTCTCGTGCTCCTGTGCCTGGGATGATAATGCCGACCAGTTTCCTGTGAAGCGTCGGGAGATACTCTGCTTGGGCCACGGCCTACAAGCCCAGACAACTTGAACATAGTTATGGATCCTTTGCTGAAGGGCATAAACTGCCAGGGTCAAAACCAGATAAACAGTCTGGCTTATGCTTATGACCTGGTTGTACTTGTTGATAGCTTACAAGTCAATATGTTAGAACTTGAACAGAAATGTATGGAATATGGTATGAAAATCAGTATTTCAAAAACTAAGGGTATGTCTGTGGGGAAGAAACCCAAGAAAAAAGGATGCCTGATAGGAGGACCATATTAATTACTAAGGACGTGTATTTTCTCAGGATGGTAGAATGGGGAAAGAAATAGTCAATGCGAGTCTTCAGTTGCAATCTACAGTATTCTGCAAAACGTGAGTCAAGTGGCGAAACTCATTACATCGATCAGTACTTAGACTTGCCGTATGGAAGTGAAAGCTGGGTAGATTCAGGATATCTAATACATAAGCTAGAGGTTAGAAAACACTTAGTAAGGAAAATGGATAGATTAAGGTTGGGATTAGTGAAGTCTTCTGGCAGAAAAAACAGGGCTTTTGGTCAGGAGATTATCAATAGCACTAAATCAATGCCTATACAGGAGTAGGTCTCGTATTGACCAGCACAGCAGGTGGAATAATATAAGCCATGGGTATTGTAGCTAAAAGCTTGCCACGGTGGGTGAGTGGTCAACGTGTCGGTCTACTAACCCCAAACTTGCAGGTGCGCTCCTGGCCGTGGTAAGTGATTTCTGAAAGGTGGCAAGAATTACGACACCATGTCATACGCTGTTGGCATGTCAAAGAACCCATTTGAATTCAGTAGGCCGAGTTCATAATGGCAAAATTAATCTCGGGAGTTTCCGCCAACACGAAGTTCCTCATTTCTCTACTAGAAAGTGCTATAGTGTTCAAGGAGCTTAGTTATCTAACCTTGACTTTCATAGAGCTTCATGGAACAACGAAATTCGACATGCAAGCTACCCTTTGGGCGTCAAATAACAAAGCTTGCACCCAACACCCGAGGCCATACGATATAATAATTATTATTGTAGCTAAAATCGGTGCAAAACCTACATGCACCGCAGTAGTACAAGTCTATATGCCTACCAGTCAAGCTAATGAAGTTGAAAAAGTCTACTAAGAAATGGATGGAATTCTGAGGTATGTAAAGGGTGATGAAAATGTTATAGTAACAGGAGGTTGGAATGCTGTAGTAGGAAAAGAAAGATAGTTGGATAATTCAGATTAATTAAGTGAAAGGAATTATCTAGGAAGTAGGCTGATGGAATTCTGCACTGAGCACAGGTTGGTCATAGCGAACACCTTATTCAATACCCACAAAGCAACTTTTCAGTCTGTCAACATAATATAATTACCAATCAATGGGACGAGCATAAAATACCTGAAAAAGTTGCTTAGTTAAATATATATATTTGTTAAGGACTATAGAAAGGGGAGAAAACTAAGGGGTCACATGCATCGCTTGTCAAGCGACCATTAAGGTAACTGTACCGGTTTTTGTCACTCGCATATATAAGTACAAATAATAAGCCTGTCAACAGGTCTTTCTCAACACACAAAGTCTTGCGAGATTCATCATACCTTCGTTGCTGATAAGGAGCAACTTTGCGAAATCATGCGTGTGATGCAATAGGTGATTCTCAGCGTCAAACATCTCCTGTGAGTTGAGCTAAGCAGGCACGCAAGTTAATTATGTGCATGCTTGTTATGTTCCGACATTTTAAAATGTTACAAATGAATGATAAAGTTGGTAATTGTTTCTGTAACATATGCGATTTGCTATTTCGTGCTCACATTCCCAGTTTGGTTACAAATGCTGGTGACTAACACTGGATTTTGAAAAACGCACTTTACCAGTGCTCGTCATTTGTGACGAAAACTGGCACATTGTCATTTCTCCTTGTAAGACCTAACTAACAGCGGAAATATACTTATAATGTAGTTCTGAAGCACCCTGCATTAATTAAATTGTCGTTTGATCATCGTGTCCAATAGTTGTTGTAAGTGACGATCCTTAGAGCACATGCGTGACGAACACTAGTGCACGATAATGTTAAAGTTAGCGTTAATGTTTCCGAACTAATAAACATTTACAGTGTGCTGTTATTATGTAGATCTGTCTTTTTGACGGCCGTAGGTCTAGGCTGGCTGCGTGGTTCAGCGGTAACGTTCTCGCTTGCTGTTGCAGGATCGAATCCTGGCGCAGTCATCTGGAATTTGAGGGAGCTGTGTCAGTAGATTTACTGGCACGTTAAAGATCCCCTTTGGGGCACAATTCTGGCACCCCAGCGTCTCTAAAAGCCACAGTAGTTAAAAGGGAGGTGTGCTTGTAGTTTTGTGTGATCGTTCATCACGCCATCATGAGCCTCGGGACCTCCTTTTTACATAACATCCGAACTACAGAACATGGCATTTCACTTTGAAAATCTCATATGTATTGATTAGAAAGAAAATAAAGGGATTCTGCCTTTCCAATACTTGTATTGAACCTACTCACAGGTACATGTTTCGAAGGTAAAACTCCTTCCTCAGCCTGTACATAAAAATAACAAAGATAAATTACCTTTATAAGAACATACGTTACATGAATAAAGATTTGTGAAATAAATAATATGAAGTTCATATCTTTATTCATGTAACGTATGTTCTTATAAAGGTAATTTATCTTTGTTATTTTTATGTACAGGCTGAGGAAGGAGTTTTACCTTCGAAACATGTACCTGTGAGTAGGTTCAATACAAGTATTGGAAAGGCAGAATCCCTTTATTTTCTTTCTAATTTATAGTTAGTCAATACGGACCTCAATTACTGAATTTATGAATCATATGTATTGATCGGGAATTGAACCCGGTCTACCTTGGTGAGAGGCGAACAACTTAACCACTGTGCCTCCACACCCCTTCTAATTATGTGTTGAAATATCTGATATGGAGACTTCTCTGATGGAATGTCTAGCTGCTTGGGCATCCACTATTTGTATGCAAAGAAGATCCATATGTGGAAACACACTCAAATCACCAGTCTAACGATGTAGCCATAGGGTCACTAATGCTTCAAAGATCCCGACTAGAATAATTTACAAGAAGATGGAAAGACAGAAACTTAGTTGGCCGAAAACCAATTTGGTTTCAGGAGAAACGTATGAACAATGGCAGCTGTACTAAATCTTAAGAAAAATAAGAGAACGTTCATAGCATTTGTAGACTTAAGACTTTTGATAACGTTGGTTGGAGTAAGTTGTTTGACATTTTGAAAAGGATTGGAACCCAGGCAGCAGTTATTCGAGCTGAAGGACATGAGAGAGAAGCTGATATTCAGAAAGGTGTAGGCAAGGTTGCAACTTATCAATCATTCTTTTCAATCTTGACATTGAATAAGCAATGAAGGAAACTAGAGAAAAATTTCAAGTAGTAAATGAAATGACAAATAACAAAATCCGCAGAAGAAAACATTGGTAGGAAAGAGAGAATAGGTAGAAAACCGTGGATCACTCAGGATATACTCGAATTGATGGATGAAAGGCGGAAGCACAAGAATGTAAGAGATGAAAAGGGGAAAGCAGAATACAGACGTCGGAGAAATGAGGTTAACAAGAAGTGCAAGGAAGCGAAAGAAGAATGGTTGAAAGAGAAATGTGCTGGTATAGAAAATTGTCTGAAATTAGGAAAAGTAGACACAGCTTATCGAAGGATTAAGAATACTTCTGCGGAAAAGAAGACTAAGTGCTGTAATATTAAGGACACAAATGGAAAGCCTCTAACAGATAGGGAAGAAAAGGTTGAGAGATGGAAAGCTTACATAGAGAGTTTGTATAAGGGAAAGGAGATTGAGAATCATGTAATGGAAAGGGAGGAGGAAATTGATGAGGATGCGAAAGGAGATTTAATATTGAGATCAGAATTTGATAGAGCTTTGGAAGACTTAAGCAGGAACTAAGCACCAGGCATAGATGATATACCGATTGAGTTGCTACGCTGCATAGGAGAGGTTATTTCACTTGGTGTGTAGGATTTATGAGACAGGTGAGGTACCCCCTGATTTCAAGAAGAATGTAATCATCCCTATACCAAAGAAAGTGGGAGCTGACAGATGTGAAGATTACCGTACAATCAGCTTAATTACTCATGCTTCAAAGATCCTGTCTAGAATAATTTACAAGAGGATTGAGAGCCAGATAGAAACGGAGTTGGGTGAAGACCAGTTTGGTTTCAGGAGAAATGTAGGAACAAGGGAAGCTGTACTAAGTCTTAGGCTGATTTTGGAAGGTAGAATAAGGAAAGATAAGAGAACGTTCAAGGCTTTTGATAACGTTGATTGGACTAAATTGTTTGACATTTTGAAATCGATTGGAATAAAGTACAGGGATAGGAGGGTGATATACAATCTATACAGAAACCAGACAGCAGTCATTCGAGTTGAAGGACATGAGAGAGAAGCTGGTATTCAGAAAGGTGTAAGGCAAGGCTGCAACTTATCACCCATACTTTTCAATCTTTACATTGAACAAGCAATGAAGGAAATTAGAGAAAAATTTAAAGTGGGAGTGAAGATTCAAGGAGAAATAATTTCAACTCTGAGATTTGCTGATGACATCGTCATCTTGGCCAACAAGCCTGAAGATTTGAATGAGTTTTTGAATGGTATGGACTCCGTCTTACGGAAAGAATTCATGATGAAAATCAATAAATCTGAAACCTCGATGGAGATCAAATTGGCAAGTGAAAAGCTGAAGGAAGTAGGAGATTTCTGTTACTTAGGAAGCAGAATAACCAGTGATGGACGAAGCAAAGAGGATATAAAAAGTAGGTTGGCTCAGGCAAGAAAAGCATTTCTACAAAAAAGGAATCTGCTGACATCGAATATAGATTTAGGTATTAGGAAGTCATTTTTGAAAGCCTTTGTCTGGAGCGTGGCGCTCTATGGAAGTGAACTTGGACTATTGGTGCAGCAGAAAAGAGGAGAATTGAAGCATTTGAAATGAGGTGTTACAGGAGAATGATGAAGATCAGATGGGTAGATAGGGTTACAAACAAAGAGGTATTAAGACGAGTGGGAGAGGAGAGATGTTTCTGTCGACTGCTAATGAAGAGAAGAGATAGGTTGGTAGGACACATACTAAGACACCCAGGAATAGCAAGCTTAGTTAGGGAAGGAAGGGTCGAGGACAAGAACTGTAGGGGTAGACCAAGGTTAGAATATGTTAAAACAGATTGCCTCGGATGTAGGGTGTGGTAGCTATTTAGAGATGAAACGATTAGCTCAGGACAGGGAGGCATGGACAGCTGCATCAAACCAGTCAAAAGACTGAAGACTCAAACAACAACAACAGTAAAGATTAAAGGAGAAATAGTTTCAACACAGATTTGCTGATGACATCGTCGTCTTAACCCAATCACCAGAGGAGTTAAATAGTTTTTAAATAGTATGGACTCCATCTTGAAAGAATTCATGATGAAATTAAATGTAAAACAAAATTAATGGGATGCAGCCAAATTAATTGAGAAACCCCTATGGACGTCAAATAGGCACGTGAAAAGCTAAAGGAAGTAGGAGACCTCTATAACTTCGGAAGCAAAATATCCTGTGATGGACGAAGCAAAGAGAATATAAAAAGTAGGTTGGCTCAGGCAAGGAAAGCATTTATACAGAAAGAAAAACAATCTGATTTGTAGGTTCCTCAGTTAAGGGGCTGCGACATGCTCATGTAGCCCCATGTACTTAGGGTGTGTGTGGAATCTGTCTGATAACCGGTGTTAATTGTGATGGCTGTATTAGTGTGTGTTATCTGTTTTTAATACAAGTAACGATTGCAGACATTGAATTTCAAATTGTTTCTATTTTTGCCGCCACCGTCAACGACTACTAGTTCATAACTTGGTTACTAGACTCCACCTCAGTCAGCTCCTGGCGACGAACGTTGGAATCTAAAAGCGTTGTTCAAATATTTAACCTATGATTTAACTTCACATGTGTAATTAGTGGAAGGATCTTTAACATGACATGGGACCGCCGGCTTTACTTCCCCTCCGAAGGAAGGAATACTGAGGCATTTTTAACGCTCTTAAAAAATCCGACGACTTCGGCCGGTTTGAACCCGTGACCTTAGGCATCGAATGTCAGCATGCTACCAACTATGCCACCGAAGCCGCTACCTGCCTTTGTATGGAAGTGAAATTTGAACTTGGGGTGCACAGAATGGTCCAAACAAATTCATATCACGATTCATGAGGGGATTTGAATGAGTCTTGAGGAAAGAATTCATGATACATACAAATCAATCAATGTAAAATAATAGAATGTAACCGAAGGAAATCAGAAACTCCCCAAAAAATAATACAGAAATGGGAGATGTACATGTGTATTTTCCCGATATCGTGATCGCGAATACGAATCACACGCCTTAGTCAAGACCTCTCATTGGTGGGATTTCCGCCAATAGCATTATAGTCCAAAATCATAAGCGTGATCTCTATAAATTATTCATATAATAATAAGGAAATGTCTACAATGTACAAATTACAAGAATAGTTACTATCACTGCAGCATTTGGTTAGAAAAATGTTTCTCATTTGACCTCAAGAAATCATATTGACGAATTTGTGCCGATTGTTTATCAGTGGTGCCAAACTAGAAATTCTGTCGTCAGCTCAAGCGCCTTCAAAATCTTCTTCGGTGATACGACATAACTTTCTTATTGTTTGAATTGATAATGAATTAAAACCATTTCGATATCAGAAATATAACAGTTCATAATTATAATTTACGCGCTCTGCGACCAAGGCACTGTTGCTGAAGCATTTGTTTTGTACATTACTGTTGGCAACATTGAGTGTTGCTTTTGTTTTAATTGTATATCTGAATCCATCATGGCGATGTGGTGTGTAAACAGTTGTTGTTTTTAAGCTAATTTTCAATTGAATAGCGTAAGGTGGGTTATTAATCAGTTTTTATAAGAAGTGATTGCTGACTTGGGACCGACGTTTTGAATTTGTGTCAGTTTGCCGAGAGAACATTCAAGGTGATTTTTTTTTTTAAACTAAGGAAGTTGAGTTTCATGTCTGAAGAACATTGCCTTTCAGGACTTAGTGGGTAATTGAATGTTAATTTGAATCGTAAATCTCAGTAAATGGTCAAATTAAGGCTACATGGTGTCTAAAATATTTTGTATTATCTTTCTTTGCCACGATTTCCCTGCATATAAAGACAACCTTTGAATTAACACTTTTACAGCTCATTCTTTAGCTAGCCTATAAGTTAGTATCTTACTAAACATTTATATACTGTACCCTATGCTTTTGCACTGCTTGTAGCTATGTCACGGCCAATACCATCAAATGGCAATAGCCGACATTTGCTGAATTCATAAAGTTACTTGGTACCGGCCGCAGTGGACAAGAGTACTAACGAGCTACCTCGTGCCTCGCTGGCATCGGGAGAGCGTTGGTTTAAACCCCACCTCGGCCGTCCTGAATATGGTTTTCGTGGTTTCCCATTTTCACCACCAGGCAATTGCTGGGACGGTACCTTCAATAGGTCTACAGCAGATTTCCTTCCAATGTCCCTTCCCTGCCCCGTCCTGAAAAGGAAAGTACATGGCCATTGGCTGCATTAATAAAGTTAGGCCTACTTGGTAACAAACAGGAGCACACCTTGGTTAATAGGCTGTAAAACAACCCTCCCGGTACTTATCAGAGATCATGCTAGTTTTCTCCAAGCTTATTTCTTCATTTCTAAAAATGGAAATAATTTGAGTTACAATAGAAAAATGTGGTGTCTCATGTGGGAAAGATGTTGAGCGAAGGACGAGTTAAGTAGTAGAAGTAAATTGTTGATTTAAGGGGCGGAACTACGAGGTCATCTGCCCCTAAAGGACGAGTTTGTGAAGGTGTTATTAACACTGCTATATTCACAAGCATTACCCGTGGCGATTCATCCTCCAGTGCGAGTTCCAGTCATGGATATGGAAGTGATAAATATCAGTCTCTAGATGAGTGAGTTAATATAGCCTCCACATTGAGTATATATTTTGTAATACAGTTGTGTGTTTCATGTGCATTGAAACTCCATATTCAAAAGGAAATATTAATAGTATAAAAACCTATCACATATTGTCGTTTTTCCGTGATTATTTTTGCTTCAAGATAGTTTTCATGATATTGCTGTCCAGTTGAATGTTTTAATGATGATGTTAAACTCAGCAATTTTTCTAGGTTAATGCCGTGTCTTGTGTGGGGTTTCGCCTAGGAACACGAAATTAGTTAATTGTTGTTTTAAGGGGCGGAACTACGAGGTCATCTGCCGCTAGGAACACCAAGCTGGTTCATCAGCGGGCTCTAGCTGTCCGTGCCCGCACCACCACACAAGGCACAGCATAAACCTAGAAAAATTGCTGAGTGTTAATTCACTGGCTGTGAAAGCCTATATACCAGTGATAATGTTATATAGTTTACGTCCCTTTTAAGTACTGCACCGTTTAGAGACGCCATGCCGGGGTGCCGGAATTTTGCCCCGAGGGGGAACTTTAACGTGCCAGTAAATCTACTGACATGGTTCCCTCGCATTTGTGCACCCTCAAATGCCAGCTGACTGCGCCAGGATTTGATCCTGCAACCTTGGGATCAGCAAGTGAGAATGTTATCACTGAGCCACATAGTGAGAGGGCTGTTTTTTTTTTTTTTTAATGTCCGAGGGGATATATAAACATAACAGATTGACATACCAAACTGATTTTATTACTAAATGTTTGCTTGTTTTGTACTTATGTTTCAACATAATCGCCAAAACGATTGAAACATTTGTCGTATCGTTAAACCAGCTTTCCAATGCCCTCTGCAAAGAATTCTGCCACCCCTGAGGTGGGTACGTCTGGACAGTCTCCTGAAATTTTTCCTTCTTGGCTAGGCGTTGCCGCCCAACCATACCTTCAATTCTCAAAGTTGAAAATCATTCAGTGCTGGTTTGGACTAAACGGCGGATAGTCGAAAATTTCCTACTGGAATTCTTTGAAAAAGTCTATCGTAACGATGGCTCAGTGCGGTCGTGAATGATTTTCACCTTATCGAGAATTGAAGGTATGGTTGGGCGGCAAAGCCTCGCCAAAAAGGAAAAATTTCAGGAAACTCTCCAGACGTACCCACCTCAGTGGCCGGCAGAATTATTTGCAGAGGGGATTGGAAATCTGGTGTAACGATATGACAAATGTTTCAATCGTTTTGGCGATTATGTTGAAACATAAGTACAAAACAAGCAAACATTTAGTAAGAAAATCAGTTTGGTATGTCAATCTGTTCTTTTTATATAGCCCATCGGACATTCAAAAAAATCAGCTTTCGTAAACAAGGTAGGTTTTACAATTTTCAAAATCATCAGCAGTGTATTTCAGTGCTGCTCTTTCATCTGTCTCGTTCGTCAAGCTGTACAGTACCTGTAAGTTCTATCCACTCCATGAAAGTTGTCAGTTTTATCAGGGAATGTCATTTAATAGCGTTTGGTGGCCATGTGCACGGCAACACCAGTTTTATTGGTAAGTGTCCAAGCTACATAGGGATACATCTTGCTACATTGAACATTGCGGGCTTTACTTTACGAATTCTTACAATAGTTTTGATCCAGATGATCTTGTGGGGATGGTCATGCATGTTCCCAGCTGGTGATTGTAGGAAGCCACGACTATGCCATTCTGGTATGGTCATTGAATGAAGGCTTATTGCCAATGTCGACCCTTCCATTAGTCATTTTCAAGAAAATTTTCGAATTTTTTTAATCGTCTCATTCGATAGTAGGTCATCTCTAGTGTCCAGAAATATATAGTTTATACTAGTTTTATTGTTGTTAAGCTCATTTATATTCACTTTAATGATAGGTGTGCACGCTTTTCAGCAGCTGTCACTTGGACGCATAGGTGCAGCAGATTAAGTACGCATTAGGCTTAATCTGGCTTTGAAACAGTCTACTCCAGAACTAAAACAATGTAGGAGATACTCACGGGTCGGGGAATGCAGAAGATTAACCTAAAATCTAAAGAAAATGCAGTTTTTTAGGAGTTGAAAAGTAAGACTCTTTACTCTAAATGTGTACCTCAACTTTAAGTTATGATTTCTCTCACTTCATTTTTTTTCAATATTTGTCTTGACTAGGGCAGTTAAAATGTCCACTTAGAATGCAGATATTAGTTTCATTTAAAAACTAAAATGTAGACAAATGATGCAGCTATGTTGTAAAGCAGAATGAAGCTGTTAAATTGAAATTAGGAATCGCGCCCCCAACAATTAATTGAGTTTTCAATCAAAATAACGTAAATTGTAAAACAAAGCTAATATATTTGCCTCAATCAATGATACAAAAACGATTCTGCTATACAACATTCTGAACATAGAGCAGATCAATTTGCAACTACGACTTGATTAAGTTGAAAGAGAGTGAAGATATCGAATCCTAAAAATGCACGTTATTTTTTGATTAATCTTTGAAAAAAGACCCCCCAAATTTATTTAATTTTTCTCTTTTGGCAAAAATCCGCTAGCTTATAATCTTGGAATCAGTGATATCAATTTCGAGAAAATAAGATAACTTGTAATGAAATGTCTTCAGTAGTGTCGATGAGTACCTTAAATGGTTAGCATGATAGGCTTTGTATTGAAGGTTCCCAGATTTAGTTAGTTACTAGGGGAGCCGAGCGAAAAATCTTGCATGTTCATGTACCATTCGCCCAGCTTGACTGTTATGCTGGTTTCTTCTTTATTTGTTTAAACACACTTTTTAAACGAATTATCAATATTTATGAAATCAGTGTACATATTCGTCACTGTTGAGGGTAATTCTCTTACTTTATAATGCACTTGCGAGCGCTCCATGTCTATAGACCACCCGCCCAGCTTTACTGTTATATGGGCTTGACAAGATACAGTTGTTATAGGGGCTATCATTTTGTTTATTTGTTTCACTAACTGTTTAAATAAATAAACATATTTCTGTTGACTTTTCAAAAAATGCAAGATTTTTTCTATGGAGATGATTTGGAAGATTTTGCTACAAACCCACACCTCTAACTTCCTCTACATTAAGAGCTTGAGTTTTGTCATCTGGCCCAGGTTCCCAGCCAAGTCATTAGCATTAATTCCCCTGTTCTGGAGATAGGGTGTTGCCTTTACCATGTGCACATTGCCCACAGGCCTGCTCTAGTCTTCCTAACATTTCACTTTTTATTGTTATTACCAAAGATTTTGTATATAAAACTTTGCACGAGCGAGGGTGGTGAATAACACTTCTTAGGTACTGCAGGCCATGGTGGGCTATGTAGCCCTGTGTCAGCCCAGTACTCTCTGCCGATGCAAGAACGCATGCGTATGTCAATTCTTTCCTTTTCCGAGGGATTGCATGTTTGTTCATTCATGTGCCTTACTATGGTTAGTACTTACCTAGCTTGAACAAGAATGAACCTCTCCAACGTCTGAGATTTTGCAAATGTCCACTTTCCAGGTAAGTGGATTGGAAAAGGTTTCCCCAAATTGCATGGCCCCCACGTCACCGGACCTGCCACCTCTTGACCTTTTCTTCTGGGGATTCATGAAGGATACCATGCTTGATCCACCCTTATCGACTTCTCTATCAGAGCTCTGCATCACAAATGAACAAGACACGCCTGACATGCTGCAGCGAGTTTGGCAAGAAATAGACTCCAGATGGGGAGTGTGCCCCATGACCAATGGAAATCACATTGAACCTATCTACTTAGCATAAAACAAAGTCCCCGATACTTGGATGTTTCGGGTAATCTTGATAACCACTGGTTGGATTTTGATCATTCTGTAAAGGATATCTCGAAGAAGGTTTGTGTAGAATATAATTTATGACCAAAGGGAGCCAAGCAGTAACAATTTCAGAGAAAAAAGTCGAAAAAAAAAACTTAGCGTCCCTGCGCTTTTTAAGCTTACACTGGGCAAACCGTTAAACATATCTATATACTATGAGTGTAAGAATTGTTCAGCATCAAAAGTTCTACAAAATAGTCTGCGACAGCATATCTTTAACTTCAATACTATAAGTGGTTTTTACGTTTTAATTTCTTCCCACAATCTTTATTCAATTACTAGCATCGAGACAGTTTACGAGCTGGCTGGCGAGCTGGCCTATCACCCCAGACACTGTCGAGTCAAGACTTCAGAGAAGAGTGGATGTGTTTGGAGTTTCCCTCGAAGTGCAACTTGGCTTTCCTTAACTTCGCCTGTGAACTTTTCATTCCGCAGAATACACAGTCAAGTTCAGATTGGACGGAAGAGGGATTTGTGATTCATGCACCTCGCCATTCTTAAATTAAGTCTGACAAGAATTCGTTGCACATACAATCGCCATGATAATATAATTAATAGTCCAATCAGTGATTTTAACAAATCATGCCGAGAGGGAAATATGATATGGGTTGTCTTTCACTGAAATCGAAAAAAAAAAAATACGCTTATGACGCAACAATGAAACTGAGCAACAAATTATTTATTTATTGATTGTCACAAGAGAGAGAGAAAGAAGTCACGAATACAAAGGGAGTCATCCCCGCAGTTCCTATAACATGGAAGGAATGTTCATGGTTTGTAGTCCGATAAAGAGAATTCTGCTATGAATTATGATTCCTCCATAAATTAGCCTATATAAATGATGCTTCAGGTTCCAGTTTAGGTATAAGGTAAAAAACTTTATGTATTTTGCTATAAAATAACACCAAAACCATGTCCGTAAGTCATATGAATAAGTTTGTATCGATTGTCAAAGTTGTAAAGTCCTTTTTGATACGCCCTGTATTATGTTTGTAGCATTCAGAGTGTCTGACAAAAATTATTGTTTCCAATGCATGAACAGCAGTTCTGCTGCTTTACAAGCTACTTCAGGATGTTATATGTGTCACCTGCAAGTGAGACAGAATCTGTTCTGGCTTGCCAACCCTGTTCTTTTCAAAGCCAAAAACTCCATAGTAATGTAAAAAGTAGCACATTGCTAATTATAACATTGATTGGACTAAATTGTTTGATAATTTGAAAACGATTGGAATAAAGTACAGGGATAGGAGGGTGATCTACAATCTGTACAGAAACCAGACAGCAGTCATTCGAGCTGAAGGACATGAGAGAGAAGCTGGTATTCAGAAAGGTGTAAGGCTAGGCTGCAACTTATCACCAATACTTTTCAATCTTTACATTGAACAAGCAATGAAGGAAATTGGCAAAACATTTAAAGTGGGAGTGAAAGTTCAAGGAGAAATAATTTCAACTCGGAGATTTGTTGATGACATAGTCATCGTAGTAGACACGGCAGAGGATTTCAATGAGCTTTTGAATGGTATGGAATCCGTATTGAGGAAAGAATTCATGATGAAAATTAATAAATGTAAAACAATATTGGAATGCAGCCGGAATAAATCAGAAACACCTATGGACGTCAAATTGGCAGGTGAAAACCTAAAGTAAGAGACTTCTATTACTTAAGAAGCAAAATAACCAGTGATGGTCGAAGCAAAGAGGATATAAAAAGTAGGTTGGCTCAGGCAAGGAAAGCATTTCTACAAACAAGGAATCTGTTGACGTCGAATTTAGATTTAGGTATTAGGAAGTCATTTTTGAAAGCCTTTGTCTGGAGCGTGGCACTCTATGGGGAAGTGAAACTTGGACTATTGGTGCGGCAGAAAAGAAGAGAATTGAAGCGTTTGAAATGTGGTGGTACAGGAGAATGAAGAAGATCAAATGGGTAGATAGGATTACGAATGAAGAGGTATTAAGACGAGTGGGAGAGATGATTCTGGCAACTGCTATTGAAGAGAAGAGATAGGTTGATAGGACTCATACTAAGACACCCAGGAATAGCAAGCTTAGTTATTGCTATAGTGGCTAGTGTCATAGTGGGGTATTCGAGGAGGCTGTGGTCGAATACAAGGTAGGCCTATTCACTGCATCGCAATTACCCTTGGGACAACTGAGCCATAGCGTGAGAGGGCCATGGCAGAAACATGAATGCTATTCTTTTTGTGGACGGCGTTAACACACTGTGAAAGGAAACTGTGCAATATTCTCTTATTTTGCTTGAAATGGCCTTCTCTACGAACTGCTGGTGTTCATAAATGAGCTGAAGAAGCATGTAATACGATTTGCTATCTCCTTTTCTGCTCAAAATAGAACAGCAATACCCTCCTATACCCAAGTATTAACTAAACATGTTAAACACAAGAGTCCTTGCTTTATTTGAGAAAAGCGGCTCAAGTTCGCCACTTCATTTTTATTATTGTTCCTACCATTGCCACAATTTCCTATTAGTGACACACTTTTAAGATAAAACCACTATTTAGAATGACGTAATGTATAAGTTCAAATAATTATCTAAATTCGTAAGTAATATTTGTAAGCCAGGCCTACTGTATAAACTCCTATTTGTTATACTTGTACTCGAGGCAAATGCAGAGATGGTTCCTCACTTAAGGCCATGGCTACCTCCTTCCCAATCCTCATCTGAATTACAAAGATGCCCACTAATACATCCATCACAATAACATAGGTTATCAGACAAGCACACAAATACACAGAGCTACATGACCATTCTGTCCCCAAAATCAATCAAAAACTATCGTATTTCAGATTGAGATTAGCCAGTTTGAACTATACCATGACAATCATATTGCAATCAATTCTGAATATAAGTCTAAAGCAAGCATTTTGTTGTGCACACGTTGTGAAGGTTAGTCTGCCTGTTCGGCCCGTCCAGTGAGGTGGGCTTTGTCAGTCCACGGATATCGGCCAGAACGCGGCCGCGTTAATTGAGAACGACACTGGGTGGGCTTGGAGCGTGGTGCCGTAGGCCTCGCTGCAGTACTCCTGACTCAAACCATGCACACATTCTAGGCAAGAATAAAAAATAGATTGGCGCAAATTTGTTCCGCAATAGTTTATAATAAGGATTAAGGATCAGGTTTTTAGAACATCCTGTGCGTAGAAGGATCTCATTTATTTCACCCGGTAACTACTGTTCGTGTTACACACACACCCCTACTCTTGTTTCCCCTCCTTCCCCGGAGGCACGTCATCGCCATACAGGCTTGTTCCGCGAACTGTCAGTCCAGCTTGAGACAGCTGTGAAGGCACACACGCTCCGTACTCATGGAATCGAATTGAAGGCGAGCGATGATTTTCGAACGGTGATGATTCTATATCAAATTTCCTAGGGGTTAATTGTTTTCACTAGCATATTTTTTTTCTTTTCTTAGATGAAATGCTGCTGAAGGACAGGACACTAGGAATTACACTGGGTTTCTTAACGTGTCAGTAAGCCACATGAATTTTGGTTAAAGTTTGAAGTCCCATATTTTCATGATATTAGAATAGTCTCTTTTTCCTTCCATTATAGTTTTATGAGGAGGCTTCAATGAGGGCTGACATAAACAAGAACCTTGCCACACCAATGGGAGTTTCCACTAGTCGTTCATGTGATGACTTTTGTGCTGGTCATAAGGGCAGTCGACAAATTGTGCATGACACAGCTCCGCTTCTTTTGTGTGTGTGGGGAAGTCTGAATGAAGCTACCACAAGTTTTATTAAAGAACATTAGATGTTTCCATTATAATAAGTTGACAATTGTTGTTATAGGATGTTTAGTTTTATTATAGGTCAATTTTTAGCCTATTTTCAATTTTGAAAAAATAGGCTTATGAGATCACCTTTTGTCCGAGTGTCTGTGTGTCCCCCTAATAACTTCTAAACTGCTCGAGCGATTTCAATGAAACTCGGTACGTTCATAGCACTACTCCGGGCAACCCCGACCGTGCCCTTCAAATTTTGTTACGTCTCACCAATCCAACATGGTGGCTGTGCGAAATATTTCACCAGCATTCAATATCTCCGAAACTATTCCCAATATCACCCTGGAATTTTTTACGGTGATAAAGGGAACTACTAGAAGTTCACCTATGTGACTATCGGCCACGCGAATTTGCGACTTTTAAATAGACGTTTCTCGCGATTTAACCAGTGGCGATTCCTCCATGTAGGATGTGAGGATCATCCTACAGTCAGCTCTCAGCTGTAACTGTTTAAAAAAAAAGAGTTTTGTAAAATAGTATTTGGGGCTAACTTGTGCGCCCTCTCTACAAGCTCTGTGTCACTGTCACTGTCACGACTTGAACTAGTTCTATATTTCACCCCTAGATAGGTGAAGTGTGACCTTCACCACCCGGAGTAGAAACTGAGGAAGAGAGCCTAGCATCCTCAAGCACGTATTTATAGCTTAAGAAATGCAAGGGTGACCTTGAGGGGGAAGGGGCAGGTATGGTCTGTTAAATGGCGCTCTGAGGACGTCTACTGAGATCCTCAAGTCTCGCTATTGGTTACATTCAAACCAGCACTACAGGCTTATTGGTTACGATTTCGCGCGGTCAGAATGGATACGGCAGTCTGTCTTCACCGTGTGCACATCATTTGAGAGGTATTGTAGTTCGACTGTATTGTATTGTGCTGTGTAATGTGTTCGTAATAGTGCTGTGCGACTGAATAATTGAGTCTAATATCTTCAATTTAGCCCACAGCTATAATAATTATTTTAAATCAATAAGTAGCCTATTAAAGTGCGTTGATTTATCTCGTGTGTAGTATTTTTAAATGATGGCCAGCGTGAATACACCAGGTACTTCGGGACCAGAACCAAATAGCAGTAGCAATAGAGGAGCCATGTGACCGTAACTGTGTTAACGAGCGGCTTTTTCTGCATCCATTCAGTTCATTTAGCCATGCGGAGAAGAAAGAACTTATCTCGAAGGGATGACCTACTCCTCCCCTACCTAACTTATGTCAATTTAAAAAAACAGGTGGGAAAATAGTAAAATTAAATTTTTTCGTTTACAAATATGCAGAAATACCTTGGTTATGTGGGTGCAAGGCATTAAATAAGCTTTACTGTTGGCCTTGTTTACTATTTTCTGTTCAGAAAAATGTTTGGATCAGCAGTGGCGTAGCTGATTTGAATAATTTAGGAAATGTATTACGAAAGCGGCATCAACAAAGTAAGGAACACATTGCAGCGGCAATCTCACTGAAACAATTTCAAAACTCAGATACTAGAATTGAGTGCTGTCTTAGCAAAGCCTATAAAGAGTCAATAGACAAACACAATGAAAAAGTGAAAGGTAATAGGTACGTTATGAAGTGTTTAATAGATGCTACTTGCTTCCTGGCGCTTCAGGAGCTACCTTTTCGAGGCCATAATGAATCGGAAGATTCTGCTAATAAAGGCAATTACAGGGAGTTGATTCAATGCATGGCAGAACGTGACGTGAATTAGCATAATCACCTACAAAATTGTACTGTGTTCTCAGGCCAAGGTTCAATGATACAAAATGACTTAATCGACGCTTGTGCTCAACACTTAATGCAGAACATAAAAGCCGAAATCTCTACTGCGCAGTTTGTTGCAATTATTTTAGATGAGACAATGGACATATCAAGGAAGGAGCAATTAAGTATAGTGTTCAGATATGTTGATCCTAAGGGCGAAATTCAAGAAAGGTTCATGAGATTCCTTGATTTGAGCAGTAACAGAAGTGCCGAAAGAATAGCAACACATGTCTTTAATCATTTAGATGAGTTTCAATGCAGTAGTAAGTTAATTGCTCAAACCTATGACAGCGCATCTGTCAATACTGGCCAATATAACGGGCTAGCCGTGAGAGTAAAGTCAAAGTGTCCACGAGCATTGCTCACTATCTGCTATGCACACAAACTAAATTTTGTATTGCAGGACTGTCTAAAAGTGATCAGAAATGGTAAAATATTTTTCTCGACCGTTTCCGGTTTCGCGTTGTTTTTCTCCAATTCAAGCAAAAGAACTCATGCTCTTGACGAGATAGTAAATGCCCGTTTTCCTTCTGTTGCTCCGACCAGATGGTTATACAACAATAGACTCGTGGAAATGATTTACAACCACAAAACAGAACTGATTCAGTTGTTCAGACAAATAATTGAGAATGACACAATGCCGTTCGATCCTGAAACACGATTTTGTGCAAAAGGATTTCTTAAGAACCTTCTTGATTTTGAGTTCAATTTTCTGTTGGAAATTTTCCACTTGGTTCTACCTAAAGCAGAAATGCTTTTCAAGATTTTGCAAAAGAAGATATGTGACGTTATATTTTGTGAGAGTAAAATCCAAGAATTTAAAGAGTTTCTGAAGTCATGTCGTGAGGAGTTTGATGAATTGTGGGCTAAACTGCATAACAAAGACGCTCCTGTTACAAAGAAGCAAGGAACTGACAATAAAGATGACATGAAAACCTCATTTCGCCGCCTATACTTTGAAATAGTTGATCACTTCTCAGCACGTATTGAAGAGAGATTTAGAGACCTTCATTCTTTGACATTTTTCGCTCTTTTAAATGTCGACAAATTTGAGGAATATTCTCACTTTTTTCCCATTAATCATCTTCATTCTCTAATGAAATCGCCATATGGCAGCTTTTTCGACAGTCCGGGACTAAATTCTGAATTTTCTTACGTCTTGAGTTCACCGTCATTCAGATTAAATTCCATATCAACAATGAAAGACTACATTGTATCAAACGATTTCGGTGACACATTACCGGAAGTGTCAAAACTCATCAACTTAATTCTGACTATTCCCGCTGCTAGTGCCTCAACAGAAAGGAGCTTCTCTGTGCTGAAGCGCATTAAAACATACTGCAGAAATTCTACAGCACAAGAACGTCTCAATGGTCTAGCATCACTTTCTATCGAGAATCCTTTCTTCCGGGACTTGAAAAAATAACATCAATTCCATGACACAATCATCGATATCTTCGCGGAAAATAATGACAGGAGAATCGATCTGAAATTCAAATAATCCACTAACCAGGTATGTTTTGTGTTGTTCACTATATATTTTACAGACTGATATTACTTTTATTATTATTATCATGCTCTTCTCTTTAGAAATTCGAACTACAGTAGGGTATAACCTACCGGAAACTGTAATTTTCAACCTTTCTCATTAATTTATCTTTGGACTTCATCCTATTACGTCCTACACATTATAAAAATCAGGAGTCGCCACTGGATTTAACCAACCAAACGCAATAAAACTGGATATGTTTATACACATTGTAATGCACCGACATCTAACTTCGTTCGATTGTTTACATAACCACAAGATGGCGGATGTGCGAAATATTTCACCGGCATTCTATATCTCTGAAACTATTAGCGGTATCACCATGAAATTTTGTACGGAGATAAAGGGCACTACTGGAAGTTCATCTATAAGACTTCAAAAACCGGTTAACTACAAAACGAACATGGCGGCCAAGCGAATTTGAAAATTTTAAATAGACCTTCCTCGCGATTTAATGTTCCAAACGCAATGAAGTCTAGTACAGGAAATGTTTATACACATTGTAATGCACTGGTATCCAATTTAGTTCAATTGTTTACATAACCTCAAAATGGCGGCTGTGCGAATTTTAAAATTAAGTTTTTATTTCTTGTGTCGTAATCATGCGATCGAAGTGAAAGTTTGAATAATGAACCTACGCAATAATTTTCCTTTAATGGTACATGACTCTAAGGCCTATACATTTAACAATCCTACATGGCGACCATCCGAAATATTTAGACGGCTCTGAATACCTACGAATCTATTATAGCAATCAAACTGAATTTATTTATGTTCATAGGGGCTATGAACATAAGTTCACCTATAGGACTTTCAATAACCTGGTGATCACAAATCCAACATGGCGGCGACAAAATATAAATATTCACATGGACGTTTCTCGTAATTTAACCATCCTAGTGCAGTGAAACTTGGTACAGTAAATCCTTATACGAATGTTAATCCACTGGCATCTAAATTATTTCAATTGTTTCCAAACCCACAAGATGGCAGCTGTGCGAAGTTTTAAAATCTCCTTGTTACTTCTTTTGTCCTAATCATGCGATTGAAATTTGAATGCTACACGAACACAATAATCTTCATGTAACAGTACATAACTCTAGGACCTACATATATAAAATCCAACATGGAGACCATCCGAAATATTTAGTCGGTTCTCATTATCTACGAATCTATTACAGCAATCAAACTGAAATTTTGTATGTTCATAGTGGCAGTTAACATAAGTAGGATATATGAAAATAGGCTATATAGTTCTTCACGGAACTACTTGTTAAGAATATTTATAAATGTATTTGTTTATGAGCTTTGTGTTTTTAGTGAGTGTTTTTATTATTGTGAAGAGGTGATTATAAAAGAGCTCAAAACATGTCCCGATAATGAAATAAGAAAATTTCAATAAAAAAAAATTGTATTGAATAGACGGAAAATTGTAATTAGTGAAATAGGATTAGTCAATACGGACCAATATGACGCCGAATACTCCTAATATCCTACAGGCCGGACGTTTGTTTTAGACTATTGCCCTTGACCTTGAAGCCTGCGGGTGAGCCTACACACTCTCGCCCTATCGCTTCACACTTGTCACCACCGATCTGATGTAATGGAATTCCAGACTTGAGCAGACAGTACAGTCCACGTCGAAGTGTTGTGTGACGGGCGGAAGTACACGTTACGTAGTTACGAACAGATAGTCATTATATTTGCCAATGACTGTACTTCAGCAGAAGTGGCAAACCGATTTGTCAATCATCGGATCGCTTGAGGCAGCTGATAACAACACAGGTACTGTATAGTAGAGCCATCATAACTTCCGACTTGACGTTTCAGTGCTAGGCTACAGCTTCGTTCGCTAAATCGCGAACGAAACTCAATATGCCGTGATATATCGATTTGAATGGGTGCCTGTGATTGGCTACTTTAAGTGATTTTCCTTTTGACCGCTACATAACTCTAGGGTAACACTGAAATGTCAAGTCGGAAGTTATGATGGCTTTACTATAGTAACTCGCCTCCAGGCTTCCATTAAGATTTTTCACTCGTCTAAAACAAACGTCCGGCCTGTAGGCTACTCGTGCAACTGTACCAGTCACCAAGCAGGCTGATGCGTGACACAAGTAAACAAAGAATAGTTTCCAACTCGGCCGCTGGCAATCAATTCGTGACAGTGTATTACTGTAATGGGCGTATATTCCTAAAGGAGAAAAGGATTAGGAAGGAGGAAGCTGTGACTTTCAATTAGGAACTAAGATGGGATTCGAACCTACCTCTTCGCAGTTTGGTCTAACAAGGCTGTGTGTACCCTGTCCCAGCCCTCAAAACCAGAATTAAAGTTCTTGGCAGTGCTAGGAATTGAACCTGGACCTCAGGGGTGACAGCCAAGAATGCTAGCCAGTACGCTATGAGGTGGCACAGGCCCCCTCAAACATAAACATGCTGATCTTGATGAAACTTAGCCGATATACAGGTCACATGTCTGTAAATCAGATTGTTGCATTCAAACTTCTGCTTAAATGTCATCTTACTGAATCGGGAGGAAATCCTCAATGCTTTAACAACTTTACAACTCGCGGTATACAGGTTAGATAAGTGGCAGCTGGCGGATAACAGGATGTCTACCAAAAACAACTAACAGATTTCCCTGACAAATCCCCGATTTTTCCGGGATATACCAGAAAATTTCCGGAGGAACAGTAGTAGCCATAATTAAATATATATAACAGAGTTTGTACTTAAAGAGCATTTCAAAAAGTGCTCGAACAATAGAGAGTAGTATGATGAAGTTGAAAAAGTAGAAAAGTATATTTTTCTGTAGTTTGCCAATTTCTATTTTTTTCATCCAGAAAAACTTTTGTACTAGCAAGTATTGAAAGTAGCTCGTCAATAGTAATGCTCTAAAAAATCATACAGTTACACATTTATATACAAATACACAGTCTACACATGTAATTTGTGTGCTCTATCTTGCAAGAAAAGAGAGCTTACTGATTTAACGTCAGTACGAACATACATCTGCAACAATCATCCGCAGAATATACTTTTCCCCCGTCAAATTTTAAATGCATAATTTCAAATTAATCAAGGTTGGACCTTTTAAAACTAAAATTCCCTGGGTGTCATTAAATACCCTGATAACTCCCTGAGTTTTCCAGGATTTAAAAATTCCCTGAGTATTCCCTGTTTTCCAGAGTAGTAGACACCCCGGATAATTGTTGTGGGTGTTTCTCTGGGGGTGGAGGGGGTTAAAATAAACGTGTTTGGTAAAACTGTTGTATCGCTCATTCATGACGAATGCTGCAGTCCAGAGAACATCACATTTCCTTGGAATTAAATGGATCACAAGTTATTTGAATATCTTCACGAGGGCGTAAAAGAACCTTAAATGTCATACTCGTTCACAAACTACATTGCGAGACTATGGTGTCGGCAGTATATGCAGCATCCGGATATCTCTCTTCCTCTCTTGTTGTAATCCAGCTGACCAGCTGAGTTAACCGTTGGGATAGACTTGCTCATTTGAGCATCTCGGGGACATCCAAGCAAACACCCTGAATTAAATCAAGAAAACATGTATTTAAAACAAAATCAGCTGAAGTTTTCAGGATTCAAGAAATATCACTATTTAATCATTAAATAGTCGCCACCGTTGCGTAGTGGTCAGTGTGATTAGCTGCCACCCCGGAGGTCCGCAGTTCGATTCCCGGCTCTGCCACGAAATTTGAAAAGTGGTATGAGGAATGGAACGGGGTCTACTCAGCCTCGGGTGGTCCAAGTGAGTAAAGAGGGTTCGATTCCCACCTCAGCCATCATCGAAGTGGTTTTCTGTGGTTCCCACTTAGTCTTCGGACAAATGCCGGGATGTACCTACCATGAGTCCATGGCCGCCTCCTTCCCTAACCCTCCCACTCTTCCCATCCCTTCATCAGGTCCCTGCTCGCTTTGTAGGTGAGGCTGCCTGGGTGCAGTGCTGATCACACACCCCGGTTGTATCCCAAACTCTGAGTCTCAAGCTCCAGGGCACTGCCCTCAGTGGCAGTAGAGGTGAGATCCCTCGCTTAGTCCGTGGGAAAAGACAATCCTGGAGGGTAAAACCCTACATCCAAGTGCCACACAGCAAGAATTCTGGTCACTAGCCTGGAGCATAACATGGTTCTACACTAACTGACACAATGTGTAACTGGTTAAAATGTATTACTCTTTTATCGCCATACTGTTTGCCTCAGTCTGGCTGCGTGGCTCAGGGGTAACGTTCTCGCTTACTGAGCCCAAGGTTGCAGGTTCGAAACCTGGCGCAGTCAGATGGCATTTGAGGGTGCGCAAATGCGAGGGAGCCGTGTCAGTACATTTACTGGCACGTTAAAGATCCCCTTCGGGGCAAAATTCCGGCACCCCGGCGTCTCTGATAGCCAGTGTAATAATCCAGGCCGTGAAAGCCTTAATATGCAAACATTATTACTATTATGTTTGCCCCAATGAAATAAACAGATGACTGCAGTTCACCATACTTCACGTGCAGCGTTAGTACTGAAAGTCCTAAATTTCTGTAATGATTGTAGTAAGATACCTCTGAATGCAAGAATATTTTGGAACTCGTGTAGTATTGGGAGAAATAGCCATCTCTCAAGGTCCGTATTGACAATTTGACTAATTTATTGATTATTCTATGGTCCGCCAATCAATACCTTTACAATGAAGTGTGCCGGTGGGCACTAAAGACGGGACATGTTTCGAACCTTGTAAATTCGGTTCTTCAACCGATTTGAATTGGCACAGAAAAAATCACTCTTGTCTGTGATTTTTTTCTGTGCCAATTCAAATCAGCTGAAGAAGAACCGAATTTACAAGGTTCGAAACATATCCCGTCTTTAGTGCCCACCGGCACACTTCATTGTAAAGGTATTGATTGGCAGACCATAGAATAATCAATAAACTCGTGTAGTATAAGTTGCCCGGTGCCATTAAAATCCGAAAAAATTTCTATAGAAATGGCCAATGTTACTAATAGGCCTATACAGGAGTTGAATATTTTATTGCTAGAGTGTGTTACTGTAGCCTATTTTTTCAGAGTGCCAACATTGTTTCCAGACCAATGGTTTTCGTCCAGGCCAATAAAAATTTCTTTGTGAATTTGTAAATATACAATAAAGGTTAGGTAGCATGGCCCTTAGGCTCATATAAAAAAAACTGGTTTTTTTTGTCACGCATCAATAATTTTTATCCAGGCCAATGGTTTTGCCTAGTAGTACAATCAGTAAGTTGGCAGCATTACGTAATCAAACATGGCGACGTGCTTTTTGATAAGTTTATTACTTGAAAGTTAATGTTGACAATTTCCTTAACTTGGAAGTGTTTACGCGGTGTTTGTTGGTGGCAAATGGCTTAAATAACGTGGCAGCGTAATTACAAACCATTTTCAGAGTGCTACTAAGTAAAATAACGCACTTTCGAAACTGGCAACGTATACTACACGAGGGCCAATAATTTTACTTTTTTACTCGATTTCGCCTCATATACAGTACAAGTTTTCTTCATATTCGTTGATAGCCCCGACCAGCTGGCAAAGCTCAACCAACTCCTATCATTACCCCCACATTATTATTTTTATATAAGAGAGATATTAGCAGGAACTGATACTATGATTCTGCCAAACCATACAGTGCATAAGATCATTCGATTGTATGTAGGCCCACCTTTGTGAGCTTGATGTGAGAACCAAATTTTAAGTCCTAACTGAATTAGGAGAAGAGATATTCAAAACTTCGTACTTCATGAACACATTACAATTTTATTGAAAGGGCGCAACATTTTTCACAAAATAGTTACCGTTACATTCATCAAGCCTATGCACTTTAAGAAACAAGACAATTCACACGAGGTTAGAAATGTGATCACTTGAGAAACGTGTGCACTGTAGATATTTGGAAAGCATAATCAAAGTCGCAGAGGAATTTCAATCACTGATATTTCTCCATTTCCACTAATGATTTGTACACCCAAAATAATATCGAAAATAGTACTCTTTTGTTCACTATATTATGCATTAGAAATCATAAGTAAAATCAAAGGGATTTATGACACTGATATTTCACTGGTAATCTATACACACACAACATTACCGCTACATTTCTCGTAACACATAATAATATGATTTAAAATAAGGAATAAAATAATATTTCGACTCGTTGGCGATCCACGATATTGCCGTTTGTAAACATACAAAATGGATGCTAGGAGCCCAGCAGGTTTGAAATTTTTTTTTGAGTCGGTCAGAGAGTAGCAAGGGTGTGTCGCCGTTACTTGCAAAGAATATAGATGTGGAACGGATGGGAAGGCACAAATACACGTAACGGGCCTCAAGTGTCTACTGCGCATGCGGTGCCAAGAAATCTTACTGTCGCGAGTCACTCGTCATTATACCAGGTATATTTTGAACTAATTAGATATTTCGATATTACCAACTTATTTTCGTCATTATTCTAGATAGGTTCATATACTGTAGAATAGTCATTGGCATGAAAAGTAGGCTGTATAGTTCTTCACGGAACTTCTTGTTATTTTACATATTTGATCAAAATTATATTTTTTCAACATAATTTTACTTTATATATGGAAAAGAAGGAAATAGCAATGATGGGAGTCAGTGAAGCGAAATGGAAGGGAAAAGGTGAGAAAGAAGTCAAGAAAGGGAAGGGATATAGAATATATTGGAGTGGAGGAAATAAGGCAATGAATGGTGTTGCAATAATATCGAGAGAAGACTTAGTGCAGTATGTTGAGAAAGTAGACCAAATTAATGACAGAATGATGAAAATTAGACTAGGACTTGAGAGTGGAACAAAGGATTTTATACAGATTTACGCACCCCAGACAGGGAAGGTAGATGAATGTTTAGAGGATTTCTTAGAAGAACTGGAAAAGGGTATAGAAGACAAAGAGGTTATAATAATGGGGGATATGAATGCACATGTGGGAACAGATAGGCAGGGAAAAGAAGAGATAATTGGCCCATTTAGCTATGGAAATCAGGATGAAGAAGGAGAAATGTTAATAGATTTCTGTAGAAGGAATGGATTAATTGTTGGAAATACATGGTTTAGGAAAAAGAACTCCCAAAAAATAACTAGGTATGGATGGGGAGACAGAAAGACAAAAACAATGATCGATCTTATCCTAGTGGAAAAGGATAAACGTAGACAACTGGTAGATGTGACAGCTATGCCAAGAGGAGATTTTGAAGGAGACCATAAAGTGGTGATAGCCAAATTAAGGCTCGGGAAAATCACAAAGCTTGCGGAGAAAAGGGAAAGAAAAATAAAGGTGTGGAAGCTAAAAGAGAGAGAGGCAATGGAAAAGTTCCAAGAAGACTTGAAAAAGGAAATTCCCAAAGACGAAGCAAAAAGTGTCGAACAGGAATGGGCATGTTTTAGAAATTGTTTTGCGAAGTGTGCAGTAAACACTTGTGGAAGACTATCAGGGAAGAAAAAGGAAAGGGAGACTCCTTGGTGGAACAACAGGGTAAAGGAAGCTGTTAAAGAAAAACAAATGGCATGGAGGAAGTGGATAGGCAGTAAAAATGCAGAGAAATGGCAAAAATATAGAGAAGCAAAGAAGGCATGCCAAAAAATTGTACAAGAAGAAAAAAGGAAAAGTTGGGAAGGTTTCACGGAAACTTTGAAGGAGGATATCGAAGGAAGTAAAAAGGTTCTATATGGATTGGTGAAAAACAGTGTAAAAGGTAGGGAAAACAAAAAATTTGTAAAAACTGAAGCAGGACAGATATTGTATCTAAGAGATGATATATTAAAAAGATGGGAAGAATACTTTTCAAAGCTACTAAATGTTAAATACATTGAACTGGAAGATGAAAAAGAGCAAGAAGAAACAATGGAAGAAGAAGAAGAACAAGAAAAGGAGATCACTATGCTAGAAATAGAGGAAGCCATACAGAAGATGAAGAGCGGTAAAGCAGCAGGAGAGGATGAGGTGTCCGCGGAAATGATAAAAGCAGAGGGACCAATAGGTGTACAGTGGTTGTATAGATTATTTAGAATAATTTGGAAGAAGAAAGAGATTCCAGAAGAATGGGGAAAGGGATTAATTATCCCGATTTTTAAGAAAGGTGACAAAAAGGAATGTAATAACTACAGAGGGATCACTCTTATCGCTCATGTAGCTAAGATCTTTGAGAGAGTTTTGGAAGGCAGACTGAGGAGGAAGATGGAAGGAGAGATGGAAGAAGAACAGTATGGTTTTAGGAAAGACAGATCAACATATGACCTAATCTTTGCATTAAGGCAAATGATGGAGAAAAGATGGGAATTTGGAAAAGACATGGTGATGACATCTATTGATATTGAGAAAGCGTACGACAGTGTGCCTCGACAGGTGGTTTGGAATGTATTAAGGAAAAGGAGAGTTAACGGAGCTGATGTCCAAATGTTAAAAGCTATGTACAAATATTGTGTAAGTAGCGTGAAGACCAGTATAGGAGAAACAGAATGGTTTAAAGTGGAAACAGGTCTCCGACAGGGAAGTGTATTGTCCCCCTTACTATTCATCATAGTCATGGATGAAATTCACAAGAATGTTAAACAGAGATTGGGACAAGAGGCAACAAAGGCCATGCTGTTTGCAGATGATATAGTGATATGGGGCGAGGATGAAAAGGAAGTACAAAAACAACTAGATGTATGGAATCAAGAAATAGAGAAATTTGGGATGAAAGTAAGCACAGAGAAGAGCAAGACAATGGTAATGTCAAGAGGAAGGAAGGAAGAGGAAAGATAGAATTGAATGGGAAAATTCTAGAAGTGGTTAAAAGTGTCAAGTACTTGGGAAGTGTGATCACAGAAGATGGAAGGATAACTGAGGAAATTGGAAAGAGAATACAACAAGCGAACAGTTTTTACCAGAGCATAAGGGGTATTCTGTGGAACCGAGATGTCCCAAAGAAATGTAAAAATGTATTATATTCAACCTACTACAGACCCATACTAACATATGCAGCTGGAGCGTGGACTACTACAAAAAGAGAGGAGAGTAGAATACAAGCCGCGGAGATGAAATTCCTAAGAGGTATAGATGGCAAGACCAGAAGAGATAGAGTTAGAAATGAAGAGATTAGAAAAAGGACAGGAATCTTGAAGCTGCAGGACAGGATAGAAACAACAAAGTTAAAGTGGTGTGGACATATGATGAGAATGGGAGAGGAGAGAGTACCAAAGAAAACTTTCTGTGAAAAGATGACAGGGAAGAGACCACGAGGAAGGCCCCGAAAGAGATGGGCAGATACAGTGTGGGAGTGTGTAGAGAAGAGAGGAGGAAAACCTGAAGAAGTACTAAAAACAGGAGAGGAGTGGTGGAGAGACAGGAAACGTTGGAGGTCCTTAATTCACAACCCGACCCAGGAAGCTGGAAACGGGAAATGAAGATGATGATTTAAAATTACATATTCTGTATCTTACTGTAAAAAAGAGTATTTCTTCGAAAGTGAAATATACGGTAATTCTAAACAGTCGGTAAATATTTGTTCACTAGAAACTCAGGTACCGGTACATGAAACGAATTTTCCAAGCAATTCATAAGCTGTTGAGAAAGGACAAGGGAAGAAATATATTGGTGGAGATAAGGGCATGGGAATTCACGTAGCACCCTATTGGAAACTCAGTGGCTGGACTTAAGTTTATTTCAGTTGTCCAGTGAGTGCCTGAGACTTTACTCTTCAACCTGTTAAACCACTAGCGCTTAGAGACAGCCCAGCGGGGCAGTCAGCTGTTCCTCGTTGAGACAGACCAGCGCAGCGGGGCAATAAGAACGTACCGGTACCCGAAATGTAAATACATATTCTTTCCCTTTGCTTCTACATAACTAAAAATGATAAATGTCAATGAATTAGAACCTTAGCTATCATATAATTACATTTTATTGCTACATATCTGATCATAATGACGTTTGTTTTACATATGTTTAATTTTTAATGTAAAATTACATATTCTGTGTTTTTATTTTACATATTTGATCAAAATGATATTTTTTCAACATAATCTTACTTTATATATTTAAAATTACATATTCTGTCTCTTGCTGTTACACGCGTTCAGTTCAGTACGATCATAGTAGTCAAACCACAGCTGGCACGCGCTGCGTAGTAGAGGAGAATTGGGGAAAACAAGCAGTTGAGTGCGAAAGTACGTGGAAAGGAAAGGAGGTAAGGCTTATTGCTCTCTAAGATTTCTTACCGAAAACAATGGTATTCCTGTGCTGGAGGGTCCACGGGAGCGATTGGACGCCACTTGAAAATGATACACCGGAAGATGGAAAATCAACAAACGTCGCCAAGCAAGAGGAATGTGGATCGCGGACGATGAGAAGTGGTGTTGACGAGTGATGAGGTTTCCCGGTACGAGCGTAGTAACAGAACCAAATACATTAGTCGGTGACTCACTCACTCATTCGCAACACCACAGTGGTTTGAGCAACGGCCCTCTGTTAGCGGTATTGGAATAGAAAGGAATACAACATGTCACGGCGGGCTGTTGACAACACCTTCTCTTCTCGCCTGCCCCTTCCCCTACCCCACAAGTTCACAGAGCTTGAACCCGAGCAGTATGGTCATCCCGAGCCAAGAGACGACGCAGGCGACGCTTGTAAAGTAACGCACACCGTCCGTGCGATACCATACGCTCAGAGGAAATACACCAGGCTCTTACGAGGATGGGCTGTGAACTAACTGCCTTTGTCATTTTGCGCCAGTGATGGGTTTAGGCAGTTCATGGCAGTTGTAGAGCCCAATTACTTGTGCATTTCAGAGGATGCCCTTAAGCGGAGACTGGCCCTACCAGCCGATGGTGTCAGAGAGAATGTGCGGGGTGAACTATCAGCGGCATCAAGCGATGCCCTTACATCTGACAGTTGGACATCTCGCTCACAAACGTCTTTCCTGACGGTAACGGCTCACACCATTGACTCCCAGTGGTTTCCAAAGGCGATGACTCTTACCACGCATGAAATGGAAGACCGCTACACTGCAGAAAATCTGGCATCGGAATTGCAATTGGTTGCAGAAGAATGGGATGTGCAGGACAAAATCACCACCATCGTCACTGACAACGCGTAAAACGTCGTTAACGCTGTGCGCGCTCTTGATGTGCTGGAGAAGGATAAAGTGACTTGTGCTGCACATTCTGTACAGCTTGCTGCACACAAGGCTCTTGCTCATGAAAAGGCTGCTAATGTGTGTCTGAAAGCAAGCAAGATAGTTGGCCATTTCCGGCACTCTAACGTTGCCTCCAGTGCGCTGACAAAAATGCAAGCACAACATTCAATGCCCGAACAACCCCTGATTCAGAGCTGCAACACCCGCTGAAATTCAACTATTGCCAAGATCGAGAGCCTTTTGAAAAACAGGAACCCCGTCAGCAACGTCCTAGGTGACCGGACATGCAAGCCAAAGGCCACAGCACAGAAGCTGCAAGTAACTGAACAGGAGTGGCATTACATGGAGGTTTTAACCAAGCTCCTTAAACCTGTGGAAGTGGTAACCACTCTCTTGTGCGGTGACAATTCTCCCATATCGATGGTCTGGCCACTAGTACAGACGATAATTTTAAAAACCACCTCAGCACCCAGGAGTTGTCGGATGGCAGCTTCCTAGAGGACGTGCAGTCTACCTTGGTCTGTGAATTGAACGATCGGTTCGGCCTCCTATGGATAAATGATAGTACTGTCACAGCCAGACAGATTGCATCTTTCCTCGACCCGAGGTATAAGGATTTGGTTGGTGAGACAGCAGAGGCTCGACGACGTATTCGCGACAGAGTGCTTCATAAGCTTCAGAGCGATGCACCTGCTGAAGTCGTGGTTCATCCCGATCAACCCTCCACCAGTAGTGCCCTGGAGTTATTGTACCAAATGCCATGTGGGAGAAGGAACAGCCCTGAATCTCAATTTGAAGATTTTCTTTCGGGGGCACAGATACGTTTTGACACGAACCCGTTCGAGTGGTGGAAAGCAAGGGAACACAAAATATCCTGCGGTTGCTGCTCTAGCGAAAAAATACTTGTGTATTCCAGCAACATCCACAAGCTCCGAAAGGTGCTTTTCCTATGCTGGAAACATTGTCACAGCCAAACGGAATTGTCTTCTGTCAGAAAATGTAAACGTGTTAGTATTCTTGTTCCAAAACAAAGTTTTCTTAAAGTAAATTGGTCAATGAGTCATAATTCTAGAAATTGTTGTTCTTATTATACTGTTCTACTTTGTATTCGTTTCCTACACCTGATATTTTCATTTTGTTGTTTAGTTACATTGTGGTCAAATGGCAGTGCAAATAATAAATTATTATTCCGTTACACATAGTTGTGTATCTACTCCTCTTTCATCCTCGGAACTAACCTTTATAATCAATCAAATCATTAATTAATTTCACACTGCTTCGAATAAACGCGCGCGGACACATTGCACACGCAAACACGATTTCTAAATTCATGTATAAACGGCACGATATCGCCGTGAACAGATGTTCGAGCAAGGTTACCGGACACGGCACTCTTTCACAATATTCGGTGCGACCCGTGTACCCGGTCGTATTTACACGGGTACACGGGTAAATAGTAGAACCCGGATTCTTAGCACACGGATCTTAAAAACACGGTTGTAAGGGTACACGGGTACACTGGTAATAGGGAGCACTATTTAGGAGTCACCCTGTATTCTTGTCTGACATCTTTTGCACCTGCTTAGGAGTCACCCTGTATTCTTCTCTGCCATCTTGTACACCTCTTAGGAGTCACCCTGTATTCTTTTCGCTTCGCTCGAAGCCCCAGGTCGCTCGACGCCCCAGGACTCTTTCAACAGACTCCATTCACCATTAACTTAGGCTTCCCGCGTGGCTGCATGACGTCACGCACTCACCGTCCATTACCCATAAACTTAGGCTTCCCGCGCGGCTGCATGACGTCACCGTCTCCGTCTCCGTAACGCAACCATCTCCGTAACGCATAACTTTTGACTCAAGCATAACGATGAAGTCGACAAGATCATTTGAAATGATAAAAATTACATGGTAAAGGCCTGATGTGTCCATACTGTATATGATTACTATACTGTGCAACAGGAAGGAGACGCTGCACTAGCACTCCTCTGCCAAGTGACCAAAGCTTGTAGGATTTCCAAAGACCATGGAATCGAAAGCTGTATATGTCTACAATACATTTCTTCTGGCGACCGAATGTTTTCCCTTTATTTCTCAACCGGCTCTTTACTGTGCAATAGTAAACCTCGACGATGCCGTTCTGAATGTTATTGCACACAATGGCATACGGCACCTGACTTATTATCCTACCGGCAGTCTAGTGAACAATAACTTCTTAGATTCTGTTAAGGCACCCATTTAATTAAAATGGAACTAGATCAGTACCGTAACTAGATTTTCCTGATCGCTGTTTTGGAAAATAGGTGCGGGTCAGAACGCCGCAGCACAACAATATTCCGCACTGTGATTTGTACTTTTCCCGCCAGATGGCTCTAGTACCTACTAGTTGCCTATTCTTTATCTATTTTCCAAGGTCAGTTGTCAGGTGATCGTTAAACCACCCTGTTGTTTGTTTAAAGCATGCATGGTTCAGATCGACCCGTACCACACCGAGTAACCATCGAAACTTATACAGTACTCTTCACATCTTGATTTTGTGGTATAATTTTATCATTTGCTTTTTGGGTTTCTTTGAACTGATTCCTTCTCATATGCATCATACACTGAAGAAAATGGAAATTGCAACACCATGAAGGCATTGGTCGTTTGTGTTGATTTTCAAGATATGGAACGATGCCATGTAGGTATGTAAACGATCAAAGTTTCAGACCCATTGGATTGTTGCTACAGGTCTCCCCACGTGATTGGTCGCGGAGGAATCAACTCCAGTATACGGACTCTGGTGTAGCGTAGTTGACTTGCAGTCTGTGCAATGAAGTGTTCCCCGTCAAACATGCCTCGACGACAGAGAAGAGATCGATATCAACAACTGTCGCCGTTGGAGAGGGCTCGGATAATTGGGCTGTGTGAGACTGGATTATCGCTAAGGACTGTCGCTGCACGTGTTGGCCGACAGGCATCTACAGTACAACGTGTATAGCAGCAGTGGTCAAATGAAGGTACCCACACTCGTAGACCTGGCACAGGCCTAGCGCGACAGACAACTGTGAGAGAGGATCGCCGCATCATTCAGATGGCCCGGATGAAACCCCATGCAACAGCAGCGCAAATTTGAGCAGCTGTGGCACCCCACATTACACAACAAACAGTTGGTAATCACCTGCGTGCAGCTGGCTTACGATCCCGTGTCCCTGCAGAAGGTGTTCCATTGACCCAACAACAGCGATATGTAAAGGCTGGCCTGGTATCGAGAACGATCGACGTGGGTCGACCAATGGCATAGGGTCGTCTTTAGTGATGAATCACGCTTCTGTCTTGCCTGCAGTGATCGCCGGAATCGTGTGCGCCGACGTACCGGGGAAGGGGGCCTCCCAGACCTTATTGTCGAGAGGCACACAGGGCCAACACCAAGCATTATAATCTGGGGAGCTCTTGACTTTAATGTGAAATCACAATTAGTGCTTGTTGAGGGCACTATGACTGCTCGACAGTACGTTGATAGGGTACTCAATCCAGTGGTTGTCCCTATGATGGCGAACATTGCTAATGGGATGTTTCAGCAGGACAATGCCCGGGTTCACACTGCACGCATCTCCAGAAAAGCTCTCCACGACATCACAACCTTAGAATGGCCCGCCTGATCCCCGGACCTCAGTCCTATTGAGCATGTGTGGGACATGATGGGTCGACAACTGGCCAACCGTCCTCAGCCACCCACAACTCTGGAACAGCTGACCCATGCAGTGCAGCAAGCATGGGCCACAATTCCTCAGGAAGCGATCCAGGGCCATATTGACTCCATACCTCGACGAATTCATCAATGTATTGCAGCTCGGGGTGGGTACATCCTGTATTGATTGTTGTCCAAACTTGCGGCCATAGGGACCTGAAAGTGTAATAATCGAATCACAACCGACCACTCGTCCTGCATGTTCAATTGCAGCAATGTAGCACCACTCCTTCTGGGTGTTGCAATTTCCATTTTCTTCAGTGTATATTAATTTCAACATCGAAATGAAAATTTCCATGCATTTTAATCTCACACCGGGGGAGGGGGCGAGAGTAAATGCAGCTAGGGAATTACAGTATAATTCATACCAGGAGCAAAATTAAAAGTCGTTAACGAATTTTATTTCGCGCTGGGATCGAAATTTTATCCCATTGCACAATTAGTTTCACGTCAATTTCTTTACGTTATTTTGCTTTGAAATAAGTTTCGCTTAGATTTTAATTTCACGCTGACAATCAATATAATTTTGCTCCTATGTATCATGCTCATGACGAAATTCAAAGGTTTTCGCCCCCACAGCCATTCATTTCGTTTTGCATGCCAGCCCTGGTATTTCCATGACATGGAAGCGCACTTTGTCACCGATGTTGCATGATGCACCCATGTTTCTTCTTCTGTTACAATACCCAAAATGTGGATCAGATTTTGCACTTCTACATTCGACCCTCTATCTGTGCACGCAGTCATCCTTCAACTGATATTGCAAGGATCTGGTGCAATATATGCACTATCTGACTGCTGCATGATAAAGCTGTGGTCTCCTGCTTTGGTCCTGGCAGAATTTATGAACATGAGGGAGAATGTGTCACCTGTGAGAGCTCTATATTTTGAATTTACCTCCCACATGACAGATTACTGTGGCAAAGGGACTCACAGATTCCAACAGCAAAGAATGAACTGAGTGTGTCAAAACACATCTAGGTTAGCTGTGAGCATCTCACTAACATGTCGCTTACCCAAGTCTCAATTGTGTGGTTAAAGATGTGAATGATTCTATGGGAAAAGTTTCTGTAAACAAATCTGCTAACATTTTACCTGAAGAGCAGTGTAGCACATCTAATACTCCTTTATCTTGAATACCTTGCATTTTTTTCATCTCATTCCCTCCTCAACGGAACAGAAAATAACAAGATGGACCTTTGAAGGTAAACAAATATCCTCAGAGGCCAGGAGCTTAAATGAGAGGGAATATACGTATATCAGGTGGCCTTGCGATCTAGCCCTATGCAACCTGACACGTTTATTACAATTCTGCAAAACATTGGTCACTCTCCCCGATCTGGGGAGCTGTGTGGTTATGGGATAGAAAATAGCACAAACCGTGAGCGTCATTATTAATGTATTATGGGTACCCCGAACGAACCTGTAAAACAAACACAGATTTGAAGAACACGTGTTACGACAGGAGGTGCACACTCAAACCAGGAACAGGTATTGTGCAGGCTGAGAAATGGGGACCACCATTCCACACTACATGTTCATGGCTCTCTGTTCCTGAAAAGCTGCCTGTCATACCCAATGGGGATTATCCATACTCCAGTAGTACATATTGAGGTGGTTATTGTTACAGAATATGAAATATAAATATTTCTACCTGAGCCGGTGCCCCCCGTTATCACTGTGTGCGCTCCCCACTTTGAGGACCATGCTCTATGCCAGGGCCATCCAGTCATTGTGCTCCGGGAGCACTGGGCAGTCAGACTAGCGCTCCTTCCCCTACTACCACTACACTGTGGCAGCAAGGAGACGGACCATGTTCGGACCACGCTTAGATACGTACGTACAGTTGTGTGGCCAACGGCTCTTGCGGGATTGTTGACATATTAAAGGGCTGATTTGCCATAACAAATATACCGCATATACAAATCGAATGGTACTCCGATGTATGGAATGTGTAGGAAACGAACACAAGTGTTAAGCACAGAATATTGTGATTTATTCCAAACTGAAATGTGAACGTATTAGAGAGGAAAATTCAACAACAAATTGTGTTCTTTTTTACACATTACATCTCTGTTGCACACTAAATATTTGGCATGCTCTTTAAAAGCTGTACAGAATGTGTATACTGTTCAGTCATGACCACTGCGAAACTGATTTACTTACACGCTGTCAACAAAACGCATTGGACTAGACTAGCGACTGATGGATTGGCTGCACACTTCAGCATGCTCAGCCAGCCAAGCTCTCCCCCCCCCACTTCTGAAACTACCTTCCACCTAAGAGCTTAGAGCGCAGCCGGAGCGCTGTCTGGATGGCCCTGCTCTATGCCATGATACATATAACCCTTTTCATAGACAAATAACCTAATCAGTCTGTGGAAACTATTAAACATGCAACCTTGCCACATCTCAGGCAAATGGTGGTAAAAAAAAAAAGAAAACATTACTTCGGTGGGATTTGACCCTCCAAACCTTCAAGCCCTGTCCACCATCTCCAACGGCACCCTGCCAAGTTAGCTATTGCGAGGTTTGGCATGCAGTGGGGAGTTCCCAGCCTATACAATACCTGTTCCTGGTCTGTGTGCGCAGCACCTGTTGTAACATGTGTGTTCATTTTGGGTACGTACTCTTAATGAATTAATAGTGGCCCCGCTGTCTTTTAGCCCGTAATCCCACATCTTGTTATATTACCCCAGGGATTAGGAAGAGCGGCTGATAATTTTTAGAACTGTAATAAACGTGGTGGGTTGCATAAAACTAGATTGTGAGGGGGACGTGGGCTACCCGGTATATACTTATATACAGTTGAATTTTGTTATAACGACATTGGTTTCAGCGACAATTCGGCTATAGCGTCATGCTTTCTGAGGTACAGACGTATTCTTCATAAGAAATATGTTGCTCAGTGTAGTGGACATGCACTTGTAATTGAAACAATAAGAAGGCCATGACCACACATTCTCTTTGGAACTTGAGACTGATAAAAAAGAGATGAGAGGCAGAGATTGTTGATCTTAGAAGATAAATGTTGAATAAATCAGATATAAAAATAAGAGTGTTTTATATCAAGTAAAGGCAGTTTAATAAGTAAGCAGTTTTACTCAGCTTTGCTCAATATGACAAAAATTTATGCGAAAACCTCGCATATAACATCATTTTCAACCTCAGTTTTCAATGTGATTTTCCAAGAACCAACGTACAAGGAAATCTGTTGTTGGAATCTGGCAAATTATTTTCCCTTCCCTTCTGACATTAGTGCATACTGCTTCCTCCTATGAACACAACCAGCAAGACGTCAGGCCTGCTTCAAGGCCAAGGTCAATACTATCGATTCCCCGCTTCATTGTAATCCTTGCGCATTCCACAGAACTCATTAACAGTACATACCTAAAGTCAGTTTCCATAGCAGTTTTTCATAATATGCATGCATTTTAGCGCAGCATGGGTAGTAAAATAAAATTCTTAATGTTGGAAGGAAAAGTTAAAGTGATTCGTGAAATTGAGAATGGAATGAAAAAAGCTGACGTGTGTTATCAAATTGGCCTAGATAATTCCAAGGTCCAAACAAATTTGAAGAGCCAGGATAAAATTGTTGTTGCAGTTCGCTTTCTTTCCACCTGACTAGACTGAAAACATGAAACTCTGTTACGACGACATTACACACATGTAGAAATCTTGAATGATGTATATTTTATTATCTGCAGAGACCTTAATTTTTTTTTTTTACTTGAAGTGAGGAAGGTCGTTTGCTGCTAAATCCTCCTCAATCCCATCCATGCAGTGGTTATAACCAGAAAGAATGTCTGAGATTTTGCATAATGTTTTATACCCGGTGTTTTTGTCCAGCACTTTTTTCAGTTTTGATGCATTGTCCGCAGCAATTTCGCCACGATTGTTGCTAAGACTAGTTTCCACCCAGTTGATTAAGGAAATGGAATCAACCATTTCTTCGCCAGTTTTTTCTACGATGTGCTTGTTGCTGTCAATAACACGAAATTTGATTTTATGAATGCCAAACTACCTTCAATGTTTGGTTCAGATAGCATACCCTGGGGAATTTTTATTACTGCAGATTCTTCAATGTCAAAACTCTGCACTATTTCCTTCACTAACTTGAAGTTTTAGCAATATTACATACATGCGTTCAACCACGTGCCCCAGAGTGTTATGATAAGTTGTGGAGGTAATGCAATGTCTGGAGCTTCCGCTCTAAAACGTGCGACTCGCAAGGGGGCTTTTAAGAAAACTTTCTTAACGCTCGCTATAAGCCTGTCTACACTGGGGTAAAGAGCCCGTATTCATCACAAACTCTGTGCAGTCCATGGGCAAGGCATGTAACATGGACCATTTTGGAATAGAGTGCCTTCAATGAATTAGCTGCTCGTACCATATACGGTGCAGCATCAGTTAAAAATAAAAGTACATCGTCATGTTTGATGCCCTCAGGCCACAGGCAAAACATATCACTATCAAACAGTTTTGATATGGTAGAATAATTGGTCTCTTCTAACACATCAGCAGTAAATAAAAAAAATTCACCTGGTGTATGCACTTCTAAAGTTTCGATCACAACGTTGGCTATATGACGCCCCATAGCATCTAATGTTTCATCGATTGACACCCATATCTTCTTCCCGCAAGTTTCAGATCTTATTTTGTTTTATGTCTTTGTGACACTGCGGCAAATAATTCTTACTTAAAGTTGATTCGTCTGGTATTTCTTGATTCGTATGTTTCTCCAAAAATCCACGTAATTTCGGGCTGTTGAGTTTATACAGCAGAATGTTTGCAGATACAAATTCATCACACAATTCTTTACTGAACTGCGAGGACTTGGCGAAAGTCGAAGCAACTGAGGGCAGTAAGCGCTGAGTTGCAGGTTTATTTGAAACAAGCTGAAGAGCACGAATATGTTTATCGCGACCGATATGTTGCGTTATAGTATCACACAGTTTGCAAAACAATATGCTTCCATTGGTAGAAAACACATTGACACCAAATTCAGATACTAGTAGTTTTAAACGCACTGACACACACTGTTTTATTTTAGGCATTTTGAAAGTGGCGATGAACGATATCTCTTGTCGTGAACTATGCAGAACTGAGACAAGAATATACACCCCTTCCCCTTTCTACCCTGCCACAGCTGACCTTGGTCAACAGAGCAGGTAACATTCCATTCCGCTAATAACTGGTTTGCGACGAAAACAAGAGCATTGGTATACCTACGGTACCATTCTTCTGCATCCAAGATATATATTTATCTACTAATAGCAATACTGAAATATTTTATTTCAATATTTTAAATTATCTTGTATCCGCTACTAGCTTCTTCTTAACTCTGAGAGACGTAACTCCCTCATATAAAGCTGAGACAGGACTAAATTGGAAAAAAATCACCTTAAAAGACAGATTTCTCTAAAATATGACCAAATAAATCTACCAAACTGAAAAAAAATGCTCTTAAAATGGAAAAATAGCAAAAAATGCAAAAAGATGCAAAATAAAAATGACATATTTTAAGACGGGGTGGCCCGTCCGGAGTTTCTATGTATTTTAGCATTGTTTTAGACAGCTCAGTAAAACGATGACATGTCATCAACATCTGGGCCCTAGTAAGAAGTATATACAGTACCGTATACATTGAGTTTCACCTAATGTGACCTGAATTTATTTCGAAACTGCGAGATATTTACGAACAGAGTTCATGGGAATGTTTTCATTGCCAACATATTAGTTGAAGGGCAGTATAAGGTAACACAAAGGGATTTCCTTTTATATGGAACATACTTTTTTTTTTCATTTTAAATTGAAAACTAGGCATAAATTAATGGATTCAAACCTTTGTTTCACTTTTCTAACTTCAATATATATCAAGATAAAATCTTTTAGACTATCACGGCCATTATCAATGAAATAGAAGGCTTTAGGGATGTTATGCTGTGTCATGTTGACTTGCTAGCTGATGTATCATATTACTACTATAGTAGTAGGCTTTATCAAGGCTAAGAATCAGCTTATGGTGGGCCAAACAGATCACAGGAAACTAGACAAACTCTTTTCTTTTGTAGAGGGTATATATGTGTAATTCAATATACCTAACATTTACATAGAAACCTTAGATGATGTACATTTTATTATCTGCAGCGAGTATGAAGAATGTTACGTAATTACTTCCTATGACAAAGTAGGGAAGTTTAATGCAGAGGAACCTGGGAGCTATACTACTGTGAAAGTGAAATGATGCATGGACTATAATTTTCATGATGTTACTTGCTTGTCAGCAATACCCTTTATTCACATTTATTTAAATAGACTTTATACAGGTATTTATAATTCATTTTCTCCAGTACAATATCAATTTTGAAGAAAATATCGTATAAACAGATCTTTATGAAAAATAACATATATTTAAAATTCCTAGGTTTGATCACACAGCAATAGTCAAGTCTTGATTTCCACTCGATGGACCAAATATATTGAGAGTTCTTCATAATTTTATTTTCTTCGCCCTGTAAAGTTGACTTCAGTAGACTTACCTAGATTTTTATACTTTTCATATTTCATATTTTGAAGAAAACATATATTGTCACATTTAATTACTTTTCTACATGTTCTGAAAACACATCCATGACATCCATAAGAATTATGTGAGTGGGAAGTTCTCTCCTTGAATAAATGTAGCAAAGGGGCAATACGCTTTATTCACATTTATTTAAATAGACTTTATATTTATACTCATAATTCATTTTCTCCAGTACAATATCAATTTTGAAGAAAATATCGTATAAACAGATCTTTATGAAAAATAACATATATTTAAAATTCCTGGATGTGATCACACAGCAATAGTAAAGTCTTGATTTCCACCCGATGGACCAAATATATTGAGAGAGTTCTTCATAATACCAAATCTTAATTTCTTCATTGAATCAATGTCACATTCTGCTTCACTCAATTCATGACCATCTGAGAAGCCACTGGGTGGTTCGATCTTTCGGCCCAGGACGAAGGCCGTTTCAGCCGTAGGAACTTTCCTCAGCATCCGTCCGTTTCCGAAGTTTCCCCTAAAAATAGGAATGGACATATTGCATATACATACCGAGAACAATATAAAGAACATACTTAGAAACAGTAGCGGTAAGTGACTATTTTCATAATTATTTGCATGTGCATACTCACTTATACTCACAGAGAAGAGACAAAACGTAAGCTCAAAAGCAGAAATCCTGGACAAATAATATGTTATGCCAATACTACTTTATAGTTGTCAAACATGGTCTTTGACAGAAAAACTGAAAAAGCAGCTACAGGTGTGTCAAAGAAGAATGGAGTGTAAGATCCTAAACGTTTCACTAAGAGACAGAATCAGGAACGTGGAACAAAGAAGGACAAACATACATGACGTAGTAGAAAGGGCAGAAAGCCTAAAATTGAAATGAGGATGACATGTATTGCACATGGATTGCCAGAAATGGATGTATCACACCACAATGTGGGACCCGAGAAAAGGACAAGGAAATGTGGGATGCCAAAAAACCAGATTGGCAGACTACTTTAGAAGTAAAGCGGGAAACGAATGGTTGAGAGTGGCAAGAGACAGAGAAGCATGGAGACAGCTGGCACCAAACAGGAATCAACAAGCACCGAACATGACAGAAAGGAAAGTTCTACAAAAAAGTTTGCGAGAGCATATCTCTATATTCAATACACTGCCCACAATAAGTGTTTTTACGATTTCATTTCTTCCAACAATCTCCATTCAATTACTGAGGCGACAGTTTAAGAGCTAGCTAGGGGCGAGCCTATTACCCCAGATACGAGCCAGCAGCAAACTGTAGAGTCGTGTTGAGTTAAGACTTCAGAGAAGAGTGGTTGTGTTTGTAGTGCTTCTCGGCTTTTCTTCATTTCGCTTGTGAACTTTTCATTCCGCAAAATACATAGTCAAGTTAAGATTGGCGGAAGGGGGATTTGTGTTTCATGTACCTCGCCATTCTTAAATTACATCTGACAATAATTCGTTGCACATGCATCTCCATGATAATATAATTAATTGTTCAGTCAATGATTTTAACCCATTAAGTGGAGATGTAAAACGGATATAGGTCGTAGTTCATTGATAATGGGAAAGAAAAAAAAAACGCTTATCACGTAATGCATTCATAACTGTTCTCGGGCGAAGCTGAGCATTCTATTTTTGCATCTGGTAAGCCAAGAGTTTTCCTTGTCTGGTTATTTTTCGATTGTCTGTGGGGTGCTTCCAATTTCTACACGATTTATCAGTAAGACCATTGCTGCTGAATGCTGGAGGTTTGCTGATGGGGGGGTACTTTGATATATGGTGGCATCATTTGCTTAGGGTGGGGTGAATTCCAACACAAGATTGTTTTGTTTCTATTAAATTTCAACCTTTTTGTCAACCAATTGTATAGTTAGGTATGCAATGGCTAAGAAGTTTCAGGGATGAAATATGAGTTTAACACTTTTGCCTGAATTCCTTCGCAAAAGTTGATAATAGACCAACACATGCAAACTTTATTTAACTGAGTTCTGAGAAAGGACCAGTATAATATATGAAAATAGGTGGATAGTGCTTCATGGAAGTGCTTGTTACTTGACAGGATGTAGTTAATGAACTCTTGCAGTGAAGGCTGCAATGTGTATTCCAACTTTAAGAAAAATTAATATTACAAGTTCAAGGCCTCTCAGGAATAAGGATATGTAAAACACTTTTCAAAGTAGCTTATTTTGACAAAGAAAGCTTTGAAAACCATGAAGATATATATGAAGAGTAGTTGTATAAAACACAACATTTCCATTGGTAGCAATTTCCAGTCGACATAAATTCTATACCTGAAACATGGTGCGTTTCAGTTTCCTAATACAGTGGAACATCGTTTATCCGGACTAATTGGGACCGAAAGTATTCCGGATAACGATTTTTCCGGATAATCGAACATGTGTTTATTTCATAGTACAACCATACTACAATAGCGCAGTTTCTAATGCAGTAAACAATTCTCCATTGACTTGGTCCTTCATCATCTTTCCCATCTCTTTCATCCTTTTCGTCTTCCCCACTTACTTCTTGCACCAGAGAAGCAATTTCATCATCATCATCTAAGATTTGAAAACCTGAGTCACTGTCACTTTCCAAACAAGCTTGTGCGCCTTCTCTATCACAGTCGAAAAATCCAGCAACTTTGGGGAATAACTCATTTGTCACTGCATCCAAATCTTCATCAACAGTGTCTGTGGTCTTAACGGTCTCTTGTTCTCATACCAATTTATTCAATGCATTTCAAAGATTCTGTGGTGTTAAAGTGACAAATCCATCAGCTATCAAGTAACAGTAGTCCTTAAGAGAAAGCTTTTTTGAAAAAATATCACCCTCACCTCATCTTCTGCCAACAGTAAACAACGTTTAACTTCCTTCTTGTACATCCGCCTAAGCTTTTTTTTTTTCCCATCCGGTTAATTGACGTTCCGGGTGTTTGACGTCCGGATAAACGACATTCTACTGTATACGGTAATGTAATTGGTATTCTACCCGAAGGCAGGTCCGAGCCTCCGAAGAAGCTATCCTCAGCCGGAGTTTACGTGCGGTAGAGTGGCCAGGGCTTTTCCGCTCCTCCTTATGTTGGCCAACAGCGCGCAGTACGTAGAACCGGTATACCATCCAAGTTCCAACCACGCCCAATGTTGTTTTAACTGCGGAGTTCTCATGGGGTCCGGTGTTTCAACATGGCCAGGCCGTTGGCCTAACATATGGTACAGCACTATTTGGGTGGTTGGTCTTGAGAAGTGCATTGGGGCAAAGGAAATAATTCAAAGAAACTGCCTGCCTTTAACAACATAAGTGAAGTAATGAATTTGAGCTTAGCTAGCGCACCTCATGATTCCTAGTTCATGCACTCTCTGGTTGTGAGTCCCTGCATGAGTTGGTAATAGGCTATTTGGATCCTGTGACTTATCATACAGCAGAATATTTGAGAGCGGAAAGCCAGGTAGATACGAAAGGAGTCTTGGAGGTACCCTGAAAAAAGAGCAAATATGAATCAAAGGCCTTCATGGAAGGATATTGGGGTTAATAGAAGCAGCAGAAAATTGTGAACTTTCTGGTGACTCGTTTACAATGAAAATTTACTAACCTCCAATTTTCAAACTAGAACTGAAGTGAAATTTCATTTCAAGTATTAAATTCTATGTTTTCGTTCCTGTTTCAGTATTATTTACAAAAATTGCTTGTTACCTTAATTTGCCATGGTGTGGAAATGGTTTGCGTTCAGAAATTGGTGACGGCTCTGTTGACGTACTTGATTCGTGTGTGTGGTACAGGAAATCTGAAAATGAAATATATTTCATAAAGTATGTTTACGTTCTCCTTGACTGTGGAGATTACTCAAAACATATAAACATGTTAATATGTTCCACCCCTTAAAAATAAATCATCCCTACCATCAAACTAATTTAGATATTTATTTTTAAACTTCATGAAACTAATATAAAATTATGACATTTTAATATACAGTAGATCACAAGAATCGAGTATTGATCTAAAATAGTAGATCCAATATGTAATTCTATTGCAAGTTCTATCAATATCTACACTGAACTATGTAAATCACAGTATCATTATTAGGGCTCGGATTCTTAGGTAAATAAATATATTTTTATGTAAGTACATATTTTAGTTTTTTTTTTACAAATACATAAAATCCTCCTTTTCACGTATTAGCGCATAAAAAGATATAATATTTACATTTTAAAAAATCAGTATGCTAGATCTTTCAGATTATTGCATTTTTGTTCAGTATTACTTCAACGGGGAAGAACCTGTGAGCTATGCAGAGTGTATGTCAGCTTGCAGCTGTGCTTTTCTTATCTTGTCGCCCCGTCCCACTGACTGTGGAAGTCGGGGATGCCTAAAGCAAAAGCAAATGCACGTTATCGTCTGCAACAGTATGTTGCAGAATTTAAGGATAATTTTACTGCTAATGGGGGGCAGAATGTTCTGCCAACGATGTGAGAAAGCAATCAAGGCTGAACAGCAATCTCAAGTTACACCACACCTCGAGGGTAAGAAACATATTGCCGCAGTTTCGCACCTTCATAAGAAGTGTTTCGCGATAAACGTCTGTGTATGTATTTCGTTGTGCATTGTAATTCTTCAGCAGTCAGTGAGGCATAGCATCAATTGCATTCGTGAATACTGCATATTGTTTATATAGTCACTAATAAACTAAATTATAATTAAATATTTGTACTTTTTGTCATATATTTCAGAAATATTTAATACATAAAAAATAAATATTTTCCCGATTTTTAGCACCTAAAAATCTGAGCCCTAATCATTATAAACATAGAAGAAAAATACAATAGGCTACTGACATCCTTACAAAACAAAGGGAATCTTCTAAAAGACTGATTTTCTAGTTATGGAATATATTCTTACAAATGTGGCCTAACCCACAATTTGTTGAGGGCCATCTTCTTCTGCAAAAGGATGGAGGAAAATCCTCTTTAACCCTCAGTGTTCCAATATTTAAACAGAGTGGTCCATCAGTGCCTTAAAGGACAATGTTGAGTAAACCATGGTTTTTAGATAATCTACAAATAATATTGGTCCCTGGCCTGTCCAGGTGTAATACACCAAATCTGATGAGGCTGAGCATAGGATGACATCAGGAATCGATAGCATCAAGTGTAATGAAATGGAGGAAACTCAAACATGTGAGAAGGAGAAAATTAGTGTTCCCAGGAAGGTATGGTTACCCACAACCAATACAGTTCAGATGATAGGGCATGCAACATGACATTACAAAGTTATGTTCTATTTTTCTGTTCTCCTATGGCCACAGGACATGGCTTGTTTTGTCTCTTGGCCTGGGGCATAATATATCTGTCCAGTGGCCACATATTATGTCATAATGTATACACTGTATTTTGTCCTGTTGTTTGAGTCTTCAGTCTTTTGACTGGTTTGATGCAGCCATCCATGCCTCCCTGTCCTGAGCTAATAGTTTCATCTCTACATAGCTACCACACCCTATATCCAAGGCAATCTGTTTAACATATTCAAACCTTGGTCTAACCCTACAGTTCTTGTACTCAACCCTTCCTTCCATAACTAAGCTTGCTATTCCTGGGTGTCTTAGTATGTATCCTACCAACCTATTTCTTCTCCTCATTAGCTGTCGCCAGAAACATCTCTCCTCCCCCACTCGTCTTAATACCTCTTCGTTTGTAACCCTATCTAACCATCTGATCTTCATCATTCTCCTGTAACACCACATTTCAAATGCTTCAATTCTCCTCTTTTCTGCTGCACCAATAGTCCAGGTTTCACTTCCATAGAGCGCAATGCTCCAGACAAAGGCTTTCAAAAATGACTTCCTAATACCTAAATCTATATTCGATGTCAACAGATTCCTTTTTTGTAGAAATGCTTTCCTTGCCTGAGCCAACCTACTTTTTATATCCTCTTTGCTTCGTCCATCACTGGTTATTTTGCTTCCTAAGTAACAGAAGTCTCCTACTTCCTTCAGCTTTTCACCTGCCAATTTGATGTCCATAGAGGTTTCTGATTTATTTCGGCTGCATTCCAGTATCTTTGTATTACATTTATTAATTTTCATCATGTATTCTTTCCGTAAGACGGAGTCCATACCTTTCAAAAACTATGGTCATATTATGGTTTTATGAAGTGCCTCCGAATGTTCAGGCTCTGTTAGCCAAGGTGGTAACCATGTGTGCTGAATCTTGAGTTCTGCTCCTTGCCTCTGGTGTCAAGAGTGAGTTTCAGTAGGGTGAAATATTTTAATGTTTATTTTTATTCCTACACTAATGTACTTTATATGGCAAGTCTTGTAACTTCCTTTGTTTTACCATGCATATTACTGACAGTGAGCAGGCATGCAGCATTGTTGTGCATGATTTCTTCCAGGTAAATGGCCATGGAATAAATTAGGGCAGAAGCTTACAAATTTTTGCCACCTGTCGCCACATCCCAGGCCACATTGACAACATTCCAGAGAGCATAGTTTGAATTTGGCATGGGATTGGGTCAGGTCTCTACCATTACACTCTTTGTCTCAGCCCACATGTTCGTGATGCAATTCCATCTTCCCTACAAGGAGGTTAGTCCATAAGCTTGACCTGACCTTGCCTTGCAAGCCATTCCTACACACATTGGGATGTGTGAATTGGAGACAGGTCCTGCTGAATTTGTATAACACCTGTGGGATGAAGCACCCTCATTGAAGGGACCATAATACTCTCTAAAATGTGCACATAGTTTCCCAGCAGTGAGATGTGTCCATATGGACATTGCTCAATTCTGCGTAACATTCCTACCCTGCAAGAGCTCATCCCACCCCAATACAAAATAGATACATAGTCAGAGGGTCAATGCTCGGCCACACATGCCAGATTGTATCGGGAGCTAAAAGGGCGAAATGCGTATACTGGTCCATTGTTCGCCGAGGAAAACATGCTCTCATTAGGGAATATGACATTCAACCAATCATGTAGCAAGTTGTCCTCGGCAAATGCAAGGTAGTACACCCTCTGCTTGTCAGTGAGCTTTTGTTTCTTAGCCAGATGCTGAGATTATAACCCTGCCTCATTTAGGCGTCTAAAGACTGTCCTTGAGCTGTCGGAAAAATGTGCAGTCTGGCATTGCAGCATGGCATTCATGAACGAGCTTGAATGGACCTCAGTGATCAAGTGATTGTCCTGTTCCTGAGGCACTGCTTTGGCTTACACCTCCAGATTCCGAAAAATATCTTATCCAATGCGTCGCTGTATACTGAGGGATTCTGTAGTATCGTCCAGCCTCTGTAGATTCTTGTTCAACAAGAACAACCACCCACTCATGGATGTGAGGTCCTTGGTGTACATACCTGCCAACCTATCAAACTGAAAAATCGGGAGATTTTGAAGACTTTTTCCTTTCCTTTCTTTCTTCGGCTTTTCCCAATTAATTGGGGTCGCCGGAGCCAACCAGGCTCATTTTGGTTTTGGCCAGGGATTTAAGACCGGATGCCCTTCCTGTCGCCACGCGATTTTTCAGGTGAAAATTCCACCCCGCTGTCACCGGGATTCGAACCCCAGCCGTCCGGGTGAAAGACGAGCGGCTAAGCCACTGCGCCATCACGCTCCCCAAGATTTTGAAGACTATCGATGTCTAATATTATTTCTTCGCCATATTACCGAGGAACCGACAATCACTCAGATAGAAAAATCACATTAGCCTACCAGCATATTAATGCCTACAACATCTAAGTTACACACAAATATTTTCACGTGTTGAACAGATACAATATTCCGGAACCTACAACTACCTCTCACCCTCAGGCTATCATGAATACTTCTAGGAACACGCGCTGAATCAACCATCGACTATTTCAAACTAAGAGGTACAGTATTCAAATCCAAATAAGCGGTATGAGTAGTTATGGAGAATTATCTATAAATTATCGATACGAAGCGAAACTGCGGTATCGAAACACGTAAAATCGATCTGTTCGGTGGTTGACTGGAGTTTGTCATCTCACACTTTTAGTCCGAAATTATGTGTGAGTTTTTTGACAAATCGGGAGATTAAATATGTTAAGCGGAAGGCCGGGAGAAGTGGTGTAAAATCGGAAGTCTCCCGCCTAAATCGTGAGAGTTGGCAGGTATAGGTGTACCATAGTTGCCAGTAGTGTGTGTAATAAGCATGGTGGGAGCATCCTGCAGTGTGATTGGTTTGCCCAATGTTGTTGACGGTGGAGTGAAAAATAAAAACCCACATCCCAAGTGGATGTAAACCAGCCACCTTACCACTGTGATGCTGAGTCCATACCCACTGGTGCTTCACGAACAGGCATGCATAACATATTTATTAGTCTGCCTGTTACCTTCCAACCGAACGAGTGGAGAGGGTAGGCGAGGCAAATAGCCGCCGGCTGTGCGCGCTGACGTGTGCTGTACAATTTAGAGCGAGCACCGCCAACTTGGAGCTCCCAAATCCCCCCTTAAAAAGGACCAGCGAAAAATTAGACCTCCACTACCTGTTTCAGCGTAAAATGACCTTCATGACTATGTAAAAACAAAATTAAAATTCGCCGTCCGACTTCGTACCGTTCCCTCGTTAGTATCTTTGAAAGCACTATTGTATAAAAAGTTGAAAGTATGGCGGCTGTGAACTCTTGTGTTGAAATATGTAGCTGAGTTTGTTTGGAAATAAATACAATGTAATGTTCTGCTTCGGGATATTCAGTTGGGTAAATTGAATGGTTCCCAATACATAACATTCATTTTTCACGTTACAATAAACCTAATGCATTCAACAGGCTCTCAGCAGTCTAAGATGGGCACGAATGACACTACTACAGATCATGACAGATGTGATGACTTACAGTTTCAAAATTACTAATATTTCACTCGAGACAACCAGCTAATGAGTGCTACGAGCAAGTTTCTATTTCCAGTTAGTGTAAGGTTGCTGTATTTTGGGTACCAAAAATTTCACTTCACTAAGCATAATAGATTATTTTCCATTTGTCTCATACCATGAAATTCACAAGTGAAAATAAAGGCAGTGAATGCCATACTCTTAAAGAAATGGGGGTATTTTAGGAGCAGAAAACTATTTAAAGCTGCACTAAAAAACCATGCTATTTTTTTTTCCTAGTGAGAATAATAATGTTATTGGTTTCGCATCCCTTTTAACTACTGTGACCTTTAGAGACGCCAGGGTGCCGGAATTTTGCCCCCAAGGGGATCTTTAATGTGCCAGTAAATCTACTGACACGGCTCCCTCGCATTTGCGCACCCTCAATTGCCAGCTGACTGCGCCAGGATACGAACCTGCAAACTTGGAACCAGCAAGCGAGAACGTTACCGCTGAGCCACACAGCCAGTCTTTATAGTTTGAGATAGACCTTGATGGACAAGTTGGTGAACAGGCCGACTGAATGGAAAAAATATGCACAGTACTCTTTCTATGTCATTTATCATCTGAAACATATCATAACCAACATATTTCCCACATGTTTAGAATACCTACTTCATTTCTTATTGAAAATTTTAGCATTGCATCGTTCCTGTCTTTCATAGAAACTAATTTTTAATTTTAATTTTCCACACTCACAGCCTTCCGAGATATTAGGAAGCCACCATAGCCAGAATAACTTTACTCCCTTACTTGAAGGAGGAGAATTGTTTCTCCAAAGATTTAACCTTGTAGCTCCTCCACATGTAGAGCTAAAGCAAAATGGCATTCTATATAACACTATATGGAATAAAAGATGTTCATTTTTGGTAGTAATATGGTGATAATTTAAACAAATACGGATGGTATTAGGGCACTTGATCCCACTTATGTTAAGTATAATTAAAAAATAACTTTTGATGTGTAACATCTTTCTACTCGGTTGCTGGATATTTTTGTGGGAGTGATTTTGAAAAATGGGACGGAAGTGGATAGCAACGATCGAGGTGGCACCAGTTGGCACACTTCCGTTCGATTGAACGGAAGTATGCTCGAACGGAAGTGTGCTAGCTGGCAGTGGTGGATCGAACGGAAGTGTAAAACGCACTGTCAACTCGATCGATCGATCCAGCTGGCAGTGGTAAGATCCAGCTGGCAGTGGTAAGAGAAACAATGAGCGCGCGGTGTCGGAAATTGATACCATGACATACACTCGGCCATGTGGAATGTATATGACAAACTGAACGGTAAACGCTCATGCGAACTCTGGTGTCAAGTGATTGAAACAAATGACATGGTACATGTTCGAAGTCTTCGTATCAGTATTTAAATGGTAAAATGCCTTAATGTCAAACATTTAAGTAGTCGGCATTGCCGGTATTATGTTTCTGCACAATGGCTATTCAAATATTAACTCACATAACGGTAATGCAGTCATCAATATAATATAATCGTTGTGGTTATACGAGAATTGAGCAAGCCTTCATGAACTATTGCTGAATACATTCCCTTTACTCACAAGAGGGCCTATTCCTATGGCATTTTAAACTCAATTACACGCAGGAACATTATCGAAACAAGCAAAATATAAACAAAACTTAATTCCGTAATGCAGTATTATTGGAACGTAGGAATAAGTCACCATCTTGTGCACAACATTTGCATAGTCAAAATAGCCGTGGGGTTAGCACCTATGACTGTGAATCTAGAGATCTCGGGGTCGAATCCCGGACGGGGTAGATATTTTTGCTACCAGATTATCATTTTAAACGATATTTATCATATCAATGACTCATTTTAACAGAATCCATATGAAATTACGTGTTGGTCTGTGAATCAAGAGGACCTGTTTATAAGGAATTTAAGGTTATGAGCGGTGTCGCGTGTATTAATCTAGTTGATCCATATCGTATTCTTTATTTAGGCTAGTGCTGGTGGAAGCTACAAATCATCTAATAAAATGAGTTCCGTATTATAAACTACAATATCTGTAAAACACTCCCTTTTACAATAGATTAATATTTGGGCCAATAATAGTATAAAATACCGGTGTATCAACAATTTCACGTGAGGTTTCTTTTATGTCAGATGTTACACATCATATGCGACTACTGTAAGGCTCGTAATTATTTTTAACATATTCCAGTAATTGGAATTATTTTGTGATGACCGACTGAAAGCTACAATATCTCTACTTACAGGGGGGGGGGAAAGGATACGATGCATGGGACACCGATTCGAACCATCTTTAGTATACGTGTAGGGCATGACCAGGCGTATACCAGGTGTAAGTAGTAAGGTGCGCATCTCAGCCGTTTCCGAGAAATTAATTAATTGCAATTGCAGTGCGGCGTCTATGTGCGTTGTACGGTAGCAAAAAGCCAACGGGCGCGTGGTGCAGCGGTAAGAGCCCTGCTTCGTAAGTGCAGGATCGCTGGATCGAATCCAACCAGTGCGCTTTTGCAGTGTGTTGTGTTTTTTTTGTTGTTGGTGTAAACATTGGCAATTCGTACAAATGTAGGTGTCTTGAACAATGTTTATTTTGCAGTCAATTGTAATAACGTATTATGTGAGCGGGAAAAGGGATTCTCAAATCATCGTATGAGGGTCAACGTTTCTGATATTACATAATGTACAGTATTGGCATTGCAAATACATTGGTATTATACACAGCCAGGTATATTCTATTATATCTACCGGTATACATTTATACATTGAAGCCCCAGTCTGTTCCGTTCATTGCACGTCTGTGAACGATCAGACCATCCTGTATCCCTTAAAAAGTGACTCATGCTATGTGAATTGTTTGGAGATTGCCAATGGTTACAAAAAAAAAAAAAAAAGAAAAAAAAAACACAACACACAGCAACGGCTCACTGGTGGGATGCGATCCAGGGATCTCACGCTTACGAAGCAGGGCTCTTACTGCTGCACCACGCGCTCGTTGGATTCTTGACAGTGTACAACGCACATACACACCGCACTGCAATTGCAATTAATTTATTTCTCGGAAACGGCTTAGAAGCGCACCTTACTACTTGCACTTGGTATACGCCCGGTCATGCCCTACAAGTATACTAAAGATGGTTCGAATCGGTGACCCATGCATCGTATCCTCCCCTTGTTAGTATAAAAGACGTTTCTTGGATATTCCGGGTAATCTCGAGAACCACCGGATGGATTTTGATGCGGTTTTCCCCATTCTGTAAAGGATATCTCGAGGAAGGTTTCTGTAGAAAATAATTTATTTATGATCAAAGGAAGCCAAGCAGTAACGATTTCAGTGGAAAAGTTGAATAAAAGACCTGGTGTCCGTGCGCTTTTTAAGCTTATGCTGGGCAAACCATTAAAAATATCTATATACCCTTCTATGAGTATAAGAATTCTTCAGCATGAAAAGTTCTACAAAAATGTCTGCGACAGCATATCTCTATCTTCAATACATCGGCCACTATAAGTGATTTTACGTTTTCATTTCTTGCAACAATCTCAATTCAATTACTAGCTTCAAGATAGTTTATGAACTAGCAAGGTGGCAAGTGAGGCTGTCACCCCAGACACTGTAGTCATGTCGAGTTAAGACTTCAGAGAAGAGTGGATGTGTTTGGCGTTTCCCTGGAAGTGCAATTTGGCTTTTCTTTCTTCGCCTGTGAACTTTACACAGACAAGTTTAGATTGGACGGAAGGAGGATTTGTGATTCATGCACCTCGAGATTCTTAAATTACAACTGACACATATAGCACATGCTATCTCCATGATAATATAACTAATATTCCAGTCAGCGATTTTTAACCCATCACACCAAGACGGAAATCGGATATAGGTCGTAGTTTATTGAAATTGAAAAAAAAATATGCCTTTTAAGCTTATACTGGGTAACCCGTTAAAGATACCGGGCGAAGCCGAGGCGGGTTGCTAGAGAGAAAGAAAGAATTCACAAAGACAAAGGGAGTCATCCCCAAAGTTACTATGACACAGGGAAGAAATGTTCATGGTTTATGGTCCGATAAAGAGAATTCTGCTATGAATTATGATTCCTCCATAAATTATATAAATGATGCTTCAGTTTCCAGGCGAAGCTAATCAAGTATAATTCAAGAATATTCCATGTTTTTTTTTTTTCATCTTGAAACTAGAAGCTTTAAGGGACACTTTTTACATCACTGGTCTAGTTAGTCAAATAATCCAATTCTTATCATCATCATCATCATCTTGAGTAGTTTCCGACCGCTGGTTGGGTCTGCTTGGAACATAAGCCTCTCCATCGTTTCCTGTCCATCCACCATCTCTCGTCTTTCACTGTGTCCCAGCACACTCCTCTTTCCTCCACACTCTTCTTAACTCCTTTTGTCCATCTGTCCCTTGGTCTTCCCCTTGGCCTTCTTCCCTTCATTTCCATTCCAAACATCATCTTCGGTATCCTCTCCTCTTGCATCCTCCTCACATGTCCTTACCATTGTAGCCTAGATCGCTCTACTCTATTTTGCAATGGTTCCTCTCTTACCATCTCTCTGACTCTCTCATTCCTTACTCTGTTCATTCTTGTTACTCCTACCCTATTCCTCTGGAACTTCATCTCCACTGCTCGTATTTTATTCTTGTCCCTTTCCTTCATCACCCATGTTTCTGAACCGTATGTCAAATTTGGCACAAAGTAGGTCTTGTAGATGATTCCTTTACATTTTTGTGGTACATCTTTATTCCATATCATCCCGCCAACACTCTTGAAAAATCCATCTAAGCACCTTCCCCTTTCATTTATTTCCATCCTATTGCCTCCCTTTTCTTCAATTATGCTTCCCAAGTACTTGAAGCATTCTACTTTCTGCAACTGCTGTCCTCCAAGTGTTATGCCCATATCCAGTCTGTTCTTCTTATAATAAGTTCTATATGATTCATATCAGATCCAGTAACTAGTTCATTTTGTTTCAAATGATGGACTTCATAGACTCTAATGGAGATTGACTTGACGAACAGTGGACCCAGGTCAAATGTGGGACAAACGCAGGGAAGATAATAACAGGAAATGGTTCTAAACAGGTAACATTATAGCCTTATCAGCTTCTCCACGAACCAAGATACAATACTGCACAAATTAAGTCTTGGGTTACTGAAATTCAAGATTATGTAAGTGAAGTAATTGAAGTAGACTCAAGAAGTGCATGAATTGAAAATTACTGGCTTATATTCTCCATGCAGGATGATTGCATACAAGTTATATCTGTGCTGAGGGATGACAAAAACATTCATGGTCAACTACTACACGGAATGTAAAGTGTACGGCTTTTCAGGTCTATATGAGGAGAGTCTGTTTATGGACTGATTAAACCTGTAACACATGGATTAGGCAGAAGAGTCCTAGGTTGATACTCATAGAAATCAGAATTAAGGAAAATTTGTTAACTCATTGGCAAGAAGCTAACAAGACACTGCAGACAAGTTCAGTACGTGTATGTTCTGCAAGCCAATTCCTCACATAGAAATAGTGGGAAATATCTTCCTGGATTTATTAACCAGCAGATGAGTGACTTTTGGTGAATCCAGCTAGAGGACATTTTGAAATGAAGAACAGCCACCATACTGTCGAAGGTACAAGGAAGTTTAATACAGTACATCCTGAATTTTCCAGGCTGGAGAAAGTCTACTCATTGGGTTGACTGCAAGATCCATCAGCATCCGAAAAGAATGTAAAACTAACTTGTTGAGGTCTGACACAGTTATCAAGTTGATTATAAAAGTACAGTATAGATAATAAATTCAAACCAATTGTATGATTTGAAGAACAAAATAAACCATAGTTATTTATATTAAAATACAATGATATAGAGAGAAGATATCACGAAAGCTTCCACTGGGAAATCATCCAGTTGTTTTTTAAAGACTAATCCAGAATAAATATGAAATGTAGTTCAGACTGATTTCAGGCTTTTATGAATGGACCTTATTAAGCTTTTATGAATGGACCTTATTGAGTATTGAATGCTCGGAGAGATGATACAACAATGATAAAAATGAAAGTACAACCTCTGTAAATGACACAAAGAGAGAAGGCAAATTAAATTTCTTCTTCACAATGACTTATGTAGAATATCTTTGGCCAAGGAAGCATTAAGACAGTATTTGTTCTTCAGAGGTTTGTAGCATGCAGAGAGTGATGACGGCTCATCCAGCTGACAATGGAACTAATTTTGAATGATCTAGCCAGATGCATCACGAAATACAGGGTCTTTCATATAAAGTAAGAACGGCAAGCGGCGGTTTTGTAATTCGCTGCTGCCCTGGCCTTGGCCGAGCTTGTGGCGCGCCGTGGCCCCCGGTTTTAAGCGTGTGTACAATCCTATATGAAATTTACCTTATAAAAGATGCTGGAAGCGTCGTCCTTCCTGGGTTATACAGGCATTGTAACTGGTAACCACATTTTGGCTGACTTGAGTGAATTTTGCCACTGTAATGTTTCAGATTTCTTATTTTATGTTTTTTATTGAGCACTGAGCCAGTAGTGTCTAACTTATTTACAATTACGTGAATCTGTGCTAGTGAAGGTGGCACTTCATCAGGAAATTACTGAACAAATGCATCACGTACCCGCCGGGTCGACTCGTACTTAAAATAAGTTTTACATACAAAAATATGATGTTGCAATGATAACTGTCTCACCATGTTAGCAGCTGAGGTTCAGACTGGCGACTGACAACACCTGCACGCTTATTAAAAGGCCAAGTTTGTACTATGCGCGCGCTTTCAATACTACAGCAGGGGGCCGTGTCACGCCACAAGCTCGGCAAAGCCCGCTGCAGCAGCGGATAACAAAGCCACCGCTCGCCGTTCTTACTTTATATGAAAGACCCTGTAAATTGGAAGAAGAAATAAGTTGCCCCTTTCTGGTATATGTCTACAAACTACAAGACCCTAAGCTAACTTCTAGGCTGTGTTTTTACAAGAGAATCCAGAAATTGAAGGCCCAAAAATAGACAATGTTAACCAGATTAATTTGAGGTGCCTATTGCAATCAAATGGTGGGGTTTGAGCCTACTAATCTACCGAGTCTGGAACATCCTGGCCCCGTGACCTTGAGACTTAGCACCCGTGTGTATACTGGATGCAGCTTTCAGTATAATCTGTATCTCACAGTATTCCTTACAAATAATGAAAAAATACTGTTCCAATGCATATTGCAGTATTGTTCCTAGCAAAGTGTTCAGTTGTTTCAGAACGGTTTAGTTTCCAAAATAAATTATTCTGACTCTACATGCAAATTTTTATGGAGGAACAATGCCAGACTAGAGCTTTGCAGATTAACATCCGATGGCAGAACTGGGGAAGTGCTTTTCAGTGAGCTTTCGATGAGCAGAGTCTAGTGCCTTCTTATAAATTGACCGCAGTATGATGCAGTTTTCTTTTTTAGGGTGGTGTTGGACGTTCCATTTGTATGTAAAACGAGATTTTGGATTAAATTTGTTTTACATATTAGGCAGTGATTTTCTTGAACACTATCTGTTCAACATGCAATAAATTCTACATGATGATATATCAAAAGCTAAGGAAATGATATGGAGGAATACTAACTTACTGTGGTGGACTGGTCTGTGAATGCCAGTGCCAGCCCTGCTTGTGCCAGGCCCAGGGTCATCCAAGTGATTTGAGGACTCTGTGCGGCTTGATGTTCCTTGTTCTGTGTCACTGTCAGAACCCAGTGTGTCATATTCCTCACTCTCTGACTTGAAAGACTTGGATTTCCGACGCTGCCGTGATCTTACTTTAGAGTAATGATCTGGTTCATTCTGAAAACAGAAAAATACATTCCTGCATTGTGAAAATCAGTATTATGATAACATACCTGCCAACCTTACAATAAAAAAAATCGGGAGATTTTTATATGAAAATCAGGAGATACAAACAATGCATATCAGCAAAATTAACTGAATTGGCAAATTAGGCTTCAAATGAATGATATAAATAAGTATTCGGCATTTATTACTCCGTCATTTTCACTTTTAACAAGAAAATCTACTTTTTGTAGCTTCCACTTTCTTGGTGTTTCTTTTTTCCCACGTAATTTGAAACTTTACGTTTTCGACAATGTGATATAAAAACATTACATTGACGAATAGTATAGAATGCAAAAAAAGACCTTTGTTGGAATCAATCATGCATGGAAATTGTTCCAAAAACTGTATCATGAAAACAGAATTAATTTTTTGGCCATAGTAAAGACTCTTACATCGAGCAAAAACAGTAGAATGTGATGAATATGTAGCAGCAAAATCAACAAAATAAACAATCGCTTACCCTAAATCAAAATACTTTACAAATTCAGGTACCCAAATAACATTTTTCACTTGCCCAGTAATAAACACATCAAAAAATACTGGAACATTTCTGAAGTTCATCAATTAGCTAAAATCGGGAGAAAATAATGAGTAATCGTGAGGCGGGAAAAACTCTGGAAAATCGGGAGACTCCTGCCTAAATCGGAAGAGTTGGCAGGTATGTGATAATATACAGTCAACACAGGGTCTTTGTTTTATAGCTGTGCAAGATAGATGCAAGACTACTGGTATCTATCAGGGGCATATATAAGGGGGGAGCTGTGGGGGCTCCAACCACCCCCCCCCCCCCAAAAAAAAATCCAATAAAAATTAAGAATGTGTTGCATTGGTAAAAGCATAAAATGATTGTAAATTTGGTTGTACCCAAATCTTAACTTATTACAATTAGCTAAGTTATAAACAATATTAATATTGAAATTTAACTATCTCATGGTGTAGCGACTAGCATTCTTGCCACCCCGGAGGTCCAAATTCGATTCCTGGCTCTGCCAAGAAATTTTAATTCTGGTCTGAGGGTTGGAACGGGGTACACTCAAGCCTTGTGAGGCAAAACTGAGAATTCCACTGTACGGTACTTTTGAGAAATAAATTATCAGTTTGTAAAAGGAATAACTACCTTTCTGCTTAATAAATTGACAAATATTTAGATACTTGCCATTCATACTCCATAGCCTAGGCCATAATAGAAAATTAAGTATTGGTGTGTCGTGTTGTATTTTACAACTGTTTTGTATTGCCACTAATTGTAGGCTACTTATATAAACTTAGAATTTTATAATTAACTCTTATCTAAAATAATTACACAAAGCTATGTGCTCTAAGATATTGGTTGATATTTCTGGGTATTTTGCAGTGACAATTCCCGGAGAATAATCACCATTTTCCCCTTGATATGTTCTTTTAACGGACCAAACAAATGGCAGTCCCAGGGTGACAAGTCCGGGCTGTAGGGCGGCTACTCAAGTTGCTCCCACTTGAACTCGGCCAATACACCTTGTGTGACGTTAGAGACATGTGGGCAAGCGTTATCATGGAGCAGAATCACTCCCTTCATGAGCAGTCCAGGCCGTTTGCTCTTGATGGACTTGCGTGGCTACGGAGTGTCACACAATACACGTCACTGTTAATGGCTCGTCTCAAGGGAAAACGTTTCCAATCGGACGACGAACTAAAGGACACAATTCAGGATTGGCTCCTGTCACAACCACAAGACTTCTGGCAACAGGGAATCCTGCGGCTAGTGAAGCAATGGGACACCTGTGCACAAGCCTGTGGTGATAACTTTTGAATAATGAATAAATTGTACCCACAGTATCGTTTCGTACCTTTTCATTTCAACACACCTTATATAAAACAAAAGTTTGGTGCTTTTCAGCCGGTCAACACGAATGTACCCAAAAAGAGCTGGGTTATGTCCTAATCCTGAAATAAATTACATTTGTGTTGACCGACTGAAAAGCACCAAACTTTTGTTTACTTAGGCAACACTGAAAAATGGCTTCAAACCTCACAATGATCACAACACCTTATATATGAGACAAAGACTTCAGTGGAAGGCCACATTTTACTGCAGCCTGTGCCATTAAACGAATACTGTATTCATCAAGAGATGGCAAAAGGTTTAGGAAGAAAATGTTAATATAATGCGTTGACAGGGCAGAGTAGGTTTTTACTGTTTATATTTATGTGAAGCTCTCAAGTATACTTCAGTGTTGCATGTATGAACTATATTTAGACTTTTCAGTCGGTAAACATGTTTTTGTCCAATTAGATTAGGCGGGGTAACTACATATATAACACACTTTCCCCAAAAGAAAGAAAAAAAAAATCACTGATCAAGGGGGCATTTAGGATTACACATTTCGACCGTCACGTGGCCATCGTCAGATCCTGATCATCATCATCATCATCATCATCATCATCATCATCATTTCCCCTTATCCAGCTCCTGCCGGGTCGGGGTATTTATGGCACTTCTCCACTTTCCTCTTTCCTTCCACAATTCTTCTTCCACGATCTTGTCCCAGTCCAGATTCCTTTTTCTCACGCTGTTCTTCACTGAATCGATCCACCTTGTTCTAGGTCTTCCCCTCGCTCTCTTACCCTTGCATTTGGCCTCCAGCATCTGTCTTGGTATTCTATTTTCCTCCATCCTCTTTACATGTCCAAACCACCTTAGTTTATTCTTCTCAATTCTCTCATTAGTTTTCCCATCCCAACTTCCTTCCTCACTCGTCTTTCCTTGTCTTACCTATCATACTTCTTAGGAATTTCATTTCACTGGCTTGGATTCTACTCTCTTGCCTGCTCGTCAGGGTCCAAGTCTCAGCTGCATAAGTTAATATGGGTACATAGTACATTTTATACATTACCTCCTTGCTTTTCCTTGGTACTTCCTTATCCCAAACAAGTTTTCTTACACTTTGATAGAATGCATTGCTCTGCTGTACCCTCCTGCCAATCTCCATGTCCAACCTACCAGTTTGCATCAATTCACTTCCTAGGTATTTGAACGTGTCCACAATTTCCAAACTCTGACTTCCAATTTTCACAGTGCCCTTTCCTTGTCTTTCCCCTCTTGTCATCACCATGGTCTTGCTTTTCTCTATACTGATTTTCAGGCCATACTTCTGAATATTTTCGTTCAGTGCATCTACAGAGGTGGCCAAATTATTAGACTAAAGCTTGGAAAATAACATATTTAATTTTCCTGGCTAGCTTTACAAATGAAAATTAAACTTGCATGTGCCTCAATGCTTTGTATGCACTCCTTTGTAGGAAATAAGAATTTTCATTCTTTTGGGCATACTTTTAATGAGTGTTTGGCAATTGTTTTTGATGTCATTGTCATGGTGCCAAATCCATACCAAAGTTTCAATCAGCCCATTTTTTGTTGTAACAGTGGTTTTCTTGATTTTCTTCTTTACAATAGAACACAAAATTTCAATGGAGTTCATGTCCAGGCTATTTCCGGGCCTCGGAAGCACAAAAATGCTTTTATATCTGAGGAATTGAGCCACTTTCTTGGCCGCATGACAGGGTCCACCATCATGCATGAAGACAAGGATTTTCCCCAAACCACTCTCATATCTGAGGTAAAAGACAATTCTCAGGGACTTTTATATATTGGTCCTGCGTCATGGTACCCTTTAAAATATATAATCTTCCAGTTCCATACACAGATATCATACTCCAGACCATAACTTTTATTGGATATTTTACTATCTGTTGTATGCACTGGTGATGAAACTCTTCTTCTGGTCTCCTACGAACGTACTGACTTGTTTCTTCACTTACTTCAGATATAGATTCATCACTGAAGCAAACCTAGGGTCAGGTTCTCATTTTAGTAGTGCATTGGCGGCATTATTACAATCGGTAAAGGAATAATAATAACAACAATTTTTTAAAGTTTCCAGTGAACATTGTTAAATCTATGATAAGAGTAGATAATGTTTGTAAAATTATTATTATGATGTTACATGTACCTTCAAGTCGTCTGTAGAGCAATCTTGCAGGGCCTTTGCCCTTTCCAATCTCTCTTTTGCCAAAACTGGAGTGATCTTTGCTTTTCTTCTGGGTCGTCTAGATTTTAATCCGCTATTGTACAATGTTCTTCTTACAGTTCTTGCAGATACATCTATGCCACTACTCTTCAAATTATTCCTTACTTCATTGCTAGTAGCTTTGCGATGGTTTCGTGAATTTGACATCAGTTTTCGTACACCTCTAGGGCTTAATTTACTTTTCCTACCACATTTTTCTTTTCGTTGTGACTGGTAAGCCTCACAGTTTTCTTCCATTTTCTTAATTCTACTTACTGATTTTTGTGCAATATTACGTCTCCTGCTGTATGGAGTGTCCTTCAGTAAGCAATGTTTTTGTTTTCCCAATTTTCCTTGTGGACATATCACTTTTCCTCCCCATAAACATAAAATTCCTTTGATAGGCCGATGTTATGCACTGCCTTCTAATCACGTTGCAAATATAGGTTTAAATATGTCTGCATAAAGCACCAGAGCTCTGCTGATGGAATTAAGTGAAGATAGTAACTAAACAATCACTAAATTCTTTGTAAATTTCAAACAATCAACAACATGTGCACAGAAATAAATAGTTCCTTGTGACGGCAGGCAATCAATTGTAACAGTTTTGCCAAACTAAAAGACAGAAAATCCTAAAATCATTATCCAAATGTCCCTATATCATTGTAACATCCCCAGTGTCAGTTCCCATAGAAACACAAATAAATGTGTACTCGGCAAAATTAAATAATGCATTTTTAGACCTTTAGTCTAATAATTTGGCCACCTCTGTAGTTGTTTTTGCACTTCTTCGGTGTTCTTTCCCCAGACCACAATATCGTCTGATCATTAGGGTTAAAGTTTAAATTTAGTTTAGAAATAAGTATAGCAAATTATAGACATAGCTTGAAGGATAGCTTGAAGATCGAAACTAGTCATCCAAGTGTATTATTAATGTCATGTAATTTTTTTCAGGTTTAGGGAATAATACCCATTACAATTTGGGTGCAATCATGTTGACTGACTGAAAGCATTTACATTTCATCTCTGGTACAAAGAAAACAATGAAAAAATGCTATACCATCTTTCTGTTGTAAGTATATATTTTTCAAATCCATGCCAAGATTGGGCTTGTTTTCTAACAATAGCTGAGAGAATACTGCGCAATGGTTATTTTTATCATCACTTGAAACTCAAGAAACAGCAGCTTTGGTGGCGTAGTTGGTAGCATGCTGAATGCTGTGCCCAAGATCGCGGGTTCAAACCCGGCCGAAGTCATCGGATTTTCTTAAGAGCGTTAAAATCCCTCAGTATGCCTTCCTTCGGAGGGGAAGTAAAGCCGGCGGTCCTACGTCATAGATTTATTGCATGTAAAAGATCCTTCCACTAACTAAACTTGTGTGTAGCTAAATTTCTAGGTTAGATTTAGTTGAAACGCTCTATCAAAGTTCCAACGTTCACCACTAGATGTCAGTGACATCTGGTGGCGAAAGTTGGAACTACTTGAAATTGAACAGAACTTGTAGCTCACCCCATGGGTGTCCGTTTGAAGCAACTACATCCACTGGTGAGTCGAAAATGTCCTCGGACACTCCCGCCACTAAAAGTCGTATGCTAAATCTCTACTTAGTATAAAACTAAGTCCCCGATTCTTGGATGTTACGGGTAAACTCGAGAACCACTGGATGGATTTTGATGCGGTTTTCACCATTCTGTAAAGCATATCTCGAGGATGATTTCTGTAGAAAATAACTTATTTATGATCAAAGGAAGCCGAGCATTAACGATTTCAGTGGAGAAGTCGAAAAAAAAACTGGCGTCCAAGCGCTTTGTAAGCTTACGCTGGGCAAACCATTAAAAATATCTAAATACTATGAGTGAAGAATTGTTCAGCATGAAAAGTTCTACAAAAAAGTCTGCGAGAGCATATGTCTATCTTCAATACATCGCCGACTATAAGTGTTTTTACGTTTTAATTTCTTCCATGTCCATTCAACTACTGAGGCGACAGTTTACGAGGTAGCTAAGGGCGAGTCTATCATCCGTGTTACAGCCTAGCTAGCGGGCAAACCTATTGCCCCAGATGCAGCCAGCAGCAAACCGTCCAGTCGTATTGAGTTAAGACTTCTTATAAGGGTGGTTGTGTTTGGAGTTTCCCTGGAAGTGCAACTCGGGTTTTCTTCATTTCGCCTGTGAAACACAGTCAAGTTAAGATTGGACGGAAGAGGGATCTGAGTTTCATTCACCTCGCCATTCCCCGGAAGTGCAACTCTCATTTCGCCTGTGAACTTTTCGTTCCGAAAAATTCACAGTCAATTTAAGATTGGACGGAAGGGGGATTATATTATACTAAATTATACTGATTGGCGTATAATCTCTACTTAGTATAAAACTAAGTCCCCGATTCTTGGATGTCACGGGTAATCTCGAGAACCAATGCCTGGATTTTGATGCGGTTTTCACCATTCTGTAAAGGATACCTCTAGGAAGGTTTCTGTAGAATATAATGTATTTATGATCAAAGGAAGCCAAGCAGTAATGATTTCAGAGAAAAAGTCGAAAAAAAAAATCCTGGCGTCCGTGCGCTTTTTAAGCTTACGCTGGGCAAACGGTTAAAAATATCAATATACAATGAGTGTAAGAATTGTTCAGCATGAAAAGTTCTACAAAAAAGTACCGGAAAGCACTTCTCTATATTCAATATATCGTCCAATATAAGTGTTTTTAGATTGGACGGAAGGGGGATTTGTGTTTCATGCACCTCGACATTCTTAAATTATGTCTGACAAGAATTTGTTGCACATGCATCTCCATGATAATATAGTTAATAGCCCAGTCAGTGATTTTAACCCATCATGCTGAGACGTAAAACCGATATAGATCATAGTTCATTGACATTGTAAAGAAGCGCTTATCACGTAATGCATTCACAACTGTTCCCGGGCGAAGCAGGGCCGGGTTGCTAGTAAATTAATAAACTGAAGAAACACTCACATAATAATAGAACAACCAATCTGCTTCCATGGGGGAAAGTATAAGCAACTAACCTGCTTGATCTGCATAGATTCTGCTGTCCTCGGCTCGTAAGTGTAAGTCTGGCGGATCTGTGGATTATTGGCCATATTCTCTTGTTCTGGCAGATGGAATGTTGCATAAGGATATATATCCTCTGAGTATTCTGAAATTGAGGAAAAATATAGTAATGGAATTATAAAGTTACTTTTGAACAATCAAGACTGATCTCTTCTACTTTTTCACAGCTATCCAATGCAGTCCCCAAGCCTGTATTTAAGGGGAGGACAAACTGGGCAACTGCCCAGGGCAGCACAATTTCTGTACAAAACTGTACAAAACTGCTTGGGCATTAAACGTCAAGCTATTAACGTTTAACCCTCTCAATAAGGGAATATTCATAGTCGCACATTGGCAATACTGATTATTTAAGGACAAAAAAAAAAAAAAAGTATTGTCTTAGTCAACTTGGTGTTCTTGCTATTGAAACTGACTTCAAAGTGAAATTGTACTGATGAAGAAGTCCTAAACTTGTTTGCAAATGACAAGGCAAGGCAGAAGTCCTTTGTTATTCAAATAATTATTTGAATTATAATTCATGTTTTGGCCATGGTTTGTGCATGATATTATGTTAAAAAATTTAATGTGAAATCTTTGTATTAAGTTCTTTTTTCTTATTTGTAATTTTAGTACATGCTTATTTATAGTGATGCCACTCATAGTTAAATGCACACACAGAGATGAAGAAACAGACCTGTATGTTAAGGAAACTTTAATAAATCTACATATTCCAAGTCGGGGGCAGCAAAGACTTTGATTTTTGCCCAGGGGCATCAGGAGCCCTAAATACAGGCCTGGCAGTCCCCCATTAAATATATTATTCAAAACTAGCAACAATATAGAAACATTTCGAGTGACTATATTAATTTGGCATTAAGCAGAGGCCATCATCATCCTCATCATTTCCCCTTTTTCGGTTGACACTGGGTGGGGGCAAATATGGTTCCTCTCCACTTTGTTCTGTCGTTCTTCCAACACAGTGTTCCAATCCAGGTTCCGTTTTCTAATACCATTCTCCACCGAGTCCATCCAACACATTGTTGGTCTTCCTCGTCCTCTCTTCCCTGTCATCCGTCGTTCCAGTGCTCGTCTTGGTAGCCTTACTTCATTCATCCGTTTGACATGTCCAAACCATCTCAATCTGTTTTGCTCCAGTTTGTCATTTAGTTTCTGCACTCCCAGTTCTTTCCGTATATCTTCATTTCTCACTGTGTCCCTCCTCGTTTTCTGGACCATACTTCTCAGGAATCTCATCTCAGCTGCTTGTACTATGCTCTCATCCCTCTTAGTCATTGTCCAAGTTTCTGCTGCATATGTCATTATAGGAACATAATATGCTTTGTACATAACTTCTTTAGCCTTAATTGGTATATCCTTGTTCCATACTAGTCCCTGTACCTGTTGGTAGAAAGCACTCCCGAGTTGTATTCTTCTGCTTATTTCCAAATCTAGTCTTCTATCTTCAGTCAGTTCACTTCCCAAGTATTTGAAGTGTTTCACCACTTCCAATTCCTTATCTCCTACTTTGATTACTCCTTTTCCTTCTTTCTTATCTGTACTCATCACCACTGTTTTACTCTTCTCCAAATTTATCTTCAATCCCCATTGCTCAATCTTTTCATTTATTACGTCTAACTGTTCTTGTACCTCCATCTCATCCTCGCCCCAGATCACAACGTCGTCTGCAAACAACATTACCTTCATCTTTGCCCTTCTATATTCTTTCATTGCTGCCTTCATGATGTCATCCATCACCATTACTAACAATAATGGTGACAACACACTTCCTTGCTTTAGTCCAGTGTCAATTTTAAACCATTCAGATGTCCCGAGGTATGCAGACAAATGAATCACCTATAGAATTTAATGAATTTAATTGTGAAATATATATAGCCTTTGGATGTTATCAGTAACTAAGATGGCCAACTAAATCAAATATTTTGGTATTCTGGTCAAATCCATGAGGGATTTATGACAAGTTTCCATTCTTGCCTCTTACCAGCATTTTGAGTGTTAAACCCTTTAATAAAGCTCTGTAATTACCGTATATACCCGAATGTAAGACGACCCCGAATATAAGACGAGGCCTAGTTATCAACTGCCTCTTACAGATTTTTTCAAAAAAAATACTCGCTAACTCATAACTTGCACAATATATGCCCTTAAGGTCTTGCTTTCATTTTTATAACGTCTCGTGTTATCGGAAATCCCTCTGCCCGCTTTTCCTAGACATACTCTATAATTTCTTTGTTCAAGAATGGGAGACGTTATTAAATTAAGATACTTTGATCACTCAATTACTGCTCGTAAAACTCACTGGTTGTTCTTGTAAAGATTGTTTTAAAACATATTTCCGTATGCTTTCGAACATATAATTTATCCGCTTAAAATGACGTGTATGCGTAAATCCTAACCTCAAAATGTACGCTATTCATATATGCATGGTAATTAAACATAACAAACCATATTTTAATCTTCATTAACACATTGATTTGTTGCAAATTACAAGATGCCAACACCACATACTACTTTGCAAATAATAATATTAATAACAATTTTTTTTTTATACCCTGAATATAAGACGACCCCAAACTTTTATAACACAAAAAGTGGGAAAAAACCTCGTCTTACATTCGGGTATATACGGTATTTGTTGCAGTCAATAACATTTTCTAATTGTACATAGAGTTTGGTGTGTTGAGATATTAGGAGTTGTAAACTACTAAGACCTCATATTCTGTTGTCTCTTCAGCATACCCAGTTGAACAAATTTTTGTACTGGTGCATCACTTTCAACATATTATATACAGTAACTTGAAGTTAAATTTGAGTGCATTGTGCTAGAGCACACTTGAATATCAGTCCTCTATTCCCACCAAAATGTTGATATGAGTACATGGATACATAGTAGCCTACATTTCACCCAAATTCAGAACCACCATGTGTTATCAGTAGTGAAGAATAAAAGGTTCCCATAAGTACAACCCCACGTCCATAGTGTGGGGCAATGTGCAACAACATGGGAGTAGTGAAGTACAGTACAGCTAGGACTTTTTGGACCCTGTGACTGCTAGGGTAGCTGGTAAGACCCTACAGCGATGGTTTATAGGAAGATGGTGAAGTTTTCAATGGCATCTTCAGCAGAGAAGATATTTAGTTAGTTAAAGATGACGAAAGGAGCAATTGACATCTCTTTTAGGATAAATTAAGTGAGAAACTGCTGCCTTACAGATTGGAAGACAGAAGACCTTCAAAGGTTAAGGGAGAACATCTTGTGGTCTGGAACAAATGGGAGGCAGCCCCCTCTTCTAGTCTAGGGTGCAGTGGGCAAATAGACCACTCTCTCGAACAAATTCCGTCACAGGAACCAGATGGAAGAAAAACCAATAGGATCAATTGGAGACAACCTTTGCTGTGAATTCTACATGTCGGAATAATTTGTTAGTACTGTGTTCTTTATAAAGATCAAATTAATTTATCAATTAATCAATCAATTTAATTTTTGTCTGTTTGTCATGGATTCATGTCAGGACTACTGGAGTAAATAACATACAAGTGGCTATTTTAGATCGCATACCCAAGAGAAAATTATCCTGCATTGTAGCCGTACACGTTAAATTGCTCACCACGATCACGATGGAGGGTTGCAGCAAGTTCAGAGATTGATGATTCGATTCCTGGTGCTGATAAAGGCTATCCTGAGTGTGGTCTTCCCCTTGAGCTTTTTCACATTCACTCCTGTTAAATGTTGGGATGGTATGCCATTTCAAGTCCCAGGGCACCTACCCCAACCCCTTACTCTAATAATTATAATTAGTGCTACATACACTACTTAAGTCACCCTGGAAAGGCGTCTGTAAAAGCCGCAGTAGTTAAAAGGGACGTAAAACCAATAACATTATTACATCACCATGGAAACACAGGTTATCAGAAAAAGTCAACACACACTCAAGAACAAGGAGCTGATGACCAAGATGTCCCTAGCACCTAATATAAATCAACAAACCACAAAAGAAAATTATTTGCATAATATTAAGGTGTGAAAGGGGTTAAGAGGAAGCTTATATCATTTGTAGTCTACTTTCATAAAAATGATACAGGCTTGTGAGATTACTTGGGTGTCTGTGTGTTTGTCCATCTGTCTGGTGTATGAATGCTCCCCCTATCAATTCGTAACTACGGTAGAACCTCGTTTACCCGGATCAACTGGGACCAGGGCCGATCCGAGTTAACTAAAATCCGGGTTATCCAGAGAATGTCGGAAAAACGATAAAAAAACCATGTACATCACCGAAATATTTTTACTCATCATCATCATCTTGTACAGTTTCCAGCCCCAGGCTGGGTCTGTTTGGAACATAAGCCTCGCCACTTAGTCCTTTCTTCCCACCACCTCTCCGCTCTCACTCTAGTCCAGTCCTCGCCTCTCTTCTTGACACATTCCTCCACTGCTTTCAGCCATCTATCTCTTGGTCATTTCTTCTGCATCTGCATCTCATGTATCCTCTTGGGAATCTTCTTCTCTTCCATTCTCTTTAAGTGTCCATACCACCTCAGTCTTGATGTCTCAATCCTACCCTGCAAGGGCTCCCTTTCACTATTTCCCTGACCTTTTCATTCCTCACCCTGTCTCTTCTTGTTACTCCGATCCTACTTCGTACGAACTTCATTTCACTTGCCTGTATTCTGCTTATGTCTCTTTTCTTCATTATCCACGTTTCTGATGCATAGGTCAGTATCGGGATATAGTAGCTTCTGTATAACACTTCCTTGCATTTTTGTGGGACATCTTTATTCCACACTAAGCTCCTAATGCTTCTCAGAAATGCTTCTGCCAGTCTGCCACCGAAATATTTTTACTGGCGTTTAGAAATTATTATCGGCACACTTTCATCTAAAAACACATACATTGTATGTACTGAAATAGCCATTGTATTTGCACTGTACATTATATAGCTACAAACTAGTCAGTAGTAAAAAAGGCAGTGAGCTTCTGCTGTCTCTGTTTAGTGTATCGCTTACGAGCAGCGCGATCTCGCATCCGCTTTATCAGTGGAAGTTAATATGGCAATGTTTCGGCTTGACTCTCGAAATAAACCATCAATTTCTCTATGTTTGCTACTGCTTCTGCGTGGGTCATAATCACAGCTGGTTTATCAACACTGTCTGGATCTGAATCCTCTTCATTTTTATTTTCAGTAACACTGCATGATGCAATAATGTCTTCCTCTGTAATCGGTTTATAACCTCTGTCATTGTCGATTTGCAACCAATTGTCAATTATTTTTTCAAAACTGGTCCGGGTTAACGAGGTTTTACTGTACCTAAACCAAATTGAATACAACTTGCTACTGAGCTCGTCCTCCTCTTGTGCACCTTAATCATACCTTTTATATTACTGCCATCTCAGCGAAAGCAAATTGGCAGCCACTTGAGTTTTCATTATCTAAGTCGCCTACCAACTGAACCAATCATGAGATCCCTATTAAATTAGAGTTTTAAGTATCATCCTATACAGGGACGTATTTCCCACTAGACACACTAGGCACGTGCCTAGGGGCGGCACGGCCTGGGGGCGGCACAGTCTGACGTCCGACGGGCGCTGCGGCATCGGGTGAATTGCCGTGCCAAGCGCCACGCGCAGTGACCGAGAACGGCAGTCAAAGGGAGCTTACTTTGCATTTTCTCACGTAAATTTGAAATCTAAATACAATTCATAAAGTTAAAAAAAAAATCTCTTTTACAAGTCAAGTGTGAAGTTTTGTTTTATTTAATATGGGTATATTTTATGCCGGCCGGCCCCGTGGTGTTGGGGTAGCGCGCCTGCCTCTCACCCGGAGGCCCCTGGTTCGATCCCCGGCTCCGCAGGGATTTTAAAACTGACGTGAGGGTTGGAACGGGGTGCACTCAGCCTCGTGAGGACAATTGAGTAGCTGTCTGACAGTGAGACAGCGCCCCGATCACGAAAACCAAGATTAACGGCCGAGGGGGCCCGACGCGCTGATCACGCGTCACCACAATATCTGCAGGCCGAATGGCTGGGCAGCGGTCGCTTGGTCGGCCTTAGCCCGTCATGGGCTGTATAGTGCCAGGGGGTTGATATTTTATGCCGGTAGTCAACAGACTGGCAACACTGCCAGTCAGTGGGGATACAGCAGACTGTCAAGCTAGTGTATTATAAGTCTGAATTACCAATAAAGCTCGCTGACAGCTGTCAAAGCTAGCACGTGGGGAAATGCTGCGTTGCCACTGAGGCAGATCATGACGCATAACATTCCAAGAGACTTGCAGGAAGACACACATACTGTGGAAGTTAGCCCCCCTGCCTGGCGGTCTAATGACCGTGACGAGTGAAGACACACTGAGTCAAACCATGTGCTTATTGCTGTGTCGGCATACATTGCAACATTGCTCACTGTTGGTGCCATGGAGACCATTACCCCTCTCGTCTCCACTCCTCCCTCACCTCACCCATCAAGTGTATGACAGCTTTCACCGAGCATCTTTTGTAAATCAGATTATAGTCGTTCGCTTAACGTCTTCACGTTCAGTTGTTATCCTTACCAAGTCATTCACATTGCCACGTTGCTTAGATAAAGTAAGTGTGTTATAATTTTATTTTTTTATAATGTTGAACTAAAAGGTACCAATGAGTGAAAAACGTCGGAAGCTTAGTGGTTCAGGTTACCGCAAAATCGCAAGTGAAAAACGTGAAAAAGAAACTAACTTTTTGAAATATATTAAGACGGTTGACAGTTTTTTTAAACCTTTTGAAACATCCAACGAGAGTGGACTGAGTGGAGAAGGCTGCTCATCTTGGGAACAGTACAATTTCAACGAAAGTGGTTCAAACAATGAAAATAATGATCAAGCAACAAGTGCCCCTGAAACGGATAATTTTATATTGTGTGGTGATAACGAACGTAGTTCCGACAGTACACAAATAAGTAAAAGTTCAAATGATTCAGTTTCACAACAAACTGATATCAATTTTACTGTTAGTGACGACCCCATTGAGTGGAAAATAAATGACACCACGATCGAAGTATTATTACACAGAGGAATCAATCAGTATAAAGATTGTGATTTTAAAAACTCTAAAAGGGATTTTGGCAATAAAACCAGATATTTAAATAAACAAATCTTTAGTAGGAAATTACAAAATGGAGAACTCATTTCAAGAGATTACTTGGTGTATTCAAAAGGTACGGGTTCGGTATTTTGCGCTTCCTGCAGATTATTTGGCTTTCAGAAGACGTGTTCTAAACTAGCCAGTGAAGGTGTTTCGGATTGGAAAAATATTGGAGCGATTTTGTCTGCACATGAAAGCTCACAAGAACACATCAATTCTGAACTGGCACTTTTGTCCCGCAAGAGAAGAATTGGAACGCTAGACAGTCAATACGATTCCATCGTCGAAACTGAAAGGAAGTATTGGAAACACGTTTTGGAAAGTGTGTTCGCTGTGGTGAAAAAGCTGGCAAGTCGAGGACGTCCGTTTCGGGGAGCTGATGAAACATTTGGGTCTCTACACAATGGAGAGTACATGATGTCACTGGAATTAGTAGGGGAATTCGATCCTTTTCTCGCTGAACACATACGTAAATATGGTAATCCAGGTTCAGGGAAAACGTCCTATCTGTCTTCATTTATTTGCAATGAGGTAATTGTACTGTTAGCCTCTAAAGTTAGAGATATCATAATCAGTGAAGTGAAACAAGCGAAGTATTACTCCATAATAGTGGATTCAATGCCTGACATAAGTCACACTGATCAGCTTTCATTTGTTTTGAGGTTTGTACAAGAAAATGACAATCCTGTTGAACGCTTTCTCTTATTTTTGTCGAATACTGGGCACAAATCCGAAGACTTAGCCAATGCTGTTATGGCTGTTTTAAGATCAAATGCCATCGATCTATCCGACTGTAGAGGGCAATCATACGATAATGCTAGCAACGTGTCAGGCGTGTATAGTGGCTTACAAGCTAGAATAAAGGATGAAAATCCCAAAGCACTGTTTGTTCCTTGTTCGGCACATTCACTTAACCTTGTAGGTACGTGTGCTGCAAGCTGTTGTCCAGAAGCATGTGCTTTCTTTAACCTTATACAAAACGTTTACAACTTTTTTGTTGCATCTACTAAGAGATGGGAAATTCTAGTTACCTTTAGTCATCCTGAAAGTAAAACTCTTAAGGGTTTGTCTGAAACAAGGTGGAGTGCTCGTGAAAGTGCATGTAAAGGGCTCTGTGAAAACTTAGACGGTGTTATACTGGCTTTAAAGGACTATGAAGAGAACACTAATGAGAAGCCGTTGGTACGAAGTGAAGCCACGGGACTTTTGAGATCATTGAATAGGCTGGAAACGGTATTCATGATGGAACTTTGGAGTGATATATTGGACAGGTTTGAACATGTTAGCCAAACTCTTCAGAAAATAGAAACGTCCATAGAAAGAGTTGTGAGACTGTATGATTCTTTAGTCCTTTTTATTGATTCTCTCCGAGACATGTTTGCCGTATATGAAGAAAGGGCTAAAAAACTATGTGATTTGGACTATGAGACTTGCTACAAACGTCAAAAAAAGAGAAAATTCCAGGCTGACGAAAACAAAGAAACTGAAATACTTCTTGAAGGACGTGACAAATTTAGAGTTGAGACATTTTATGTAGTTCTCGACCAACTAAAAACAGAGTTGCAAAAGCGGAAAAACGCATATGGTGAAATAGCAGACGAGTTTTCAGTTTTTAACGATCTGTCCTCCTCAACTGAAACAATAATAGAGCGTGCAAACAAACTTCAGTCATTGTATGCCAATGCTCTAGAAAAGTCATTTTCAAATGAATGTGTACATTTTTCTTGTCTGTTGAAGAGTAGTGGAATTAGAAACAACCCACTCGTCATGATGAAATATATTAGAGAAGAACAACTCCAATCAACATTCCCCAACATTGATATAGCTCTTCGTATGTATTTGTGCACAACTGTTTCCAACTGCTCAGCGGAACGTTCGTTTTCTGTCTTAAAAAGAATAAAGTCTTGTCTTAGATCAAGGATGAATGAAGACAAATTAAACTCGTTGGCTATTCTACACATCGAGGCTGAACTTTTGAATAGTGACAAAATGAAAGTTGAAGATCTAATAGAGGAGTTCTCAATTATGAAATCCAGGAGAAAATCTATGTAAATAAAAATCGCCGCTGGTGCAGATGTACTGTATTGATGCATAAGATATGTGTATTGATTTGCTAGTTTTTAACATCTAATTTTGTTCTTAATTATGAACATTGAATTATGTTTTTAAAAATTGTAAAATCCTTAATAGACTTGATGTATCATTTATTGTAGCTGATACAAAGACTTAACAATCACTTTAAAACTTTATCAAAGTGTAAAGGAAACATTTCTTTTGAGTAAATTTAGCCTATTGGAAATATGCCAGTTTGTAAGAATATTCTTAATTCTTATGTAATTAAATCAATCTTAGATCAATAACTTTTAGTTTTTATTAACATCAACCCCACAATTTAGATTACGTTTTTTACAATCAATCTGCTTTATATACAATCAATAATGTCTAAAATTAAAATGACGTGCAAGATTTATCCTATACTCAGCCGTCCAGCGGGGCTTACCCTTACTCGGACACAAATAAAGCCAACCGGCCGATGAATTAGATGATTCATTAGCCCGTCGGCTGCATTTGTGTGCGTGCGTGAGTTAAGGATCACTCTCAGGTGCCACCCCCACTCCTGGACGACCAACGTGGCAGGGGGGTCAGAATGTGCCTAGGGGCGGCAGATATGTAAATCCGTCCCTGATCCTATAAGAAAAGTCGGATGCCAAAGTTACACATTTCTTGGCTAATTTCAATTTGGTAGCTGTGCATAATTTTGAAGTATTAGGTCTGCATTTAATAACTTATGTTCTAATGAGTTAATGCTCACCAAAATTGGCATTTGGGAAGCTTCTTATGACAGAAATAAGTTGCCTAAGCTAAAAAGTAATAAATTATGTCGAAAAGCCACCATCTCGAATAAAAAATACCGTATAATAAAATCCCTTATTCACCATGTATTTTTTATTCAAGATGGTTATCATGATTACAAAGAGCTGAAAAGAGGAAAACTGTACCTATTTTATATTATCATCTAAAAATGACATATTTACCTGGTATCCTTTCTAACCCACTCACATCTCGCATAGGGGATTGCAAGGGTTTACGAACAGTTGCATAATACTGCTCACGTTGCTCCATGTTTTGCTTGTTGTCAAGTGCAGCTGCATTTTGAGACTCATGGAGACTCATATCTTCATTCTCTGGTCCTGTAAATGCAACAATTATTATTATTATTATTATTATAGTTGTTATTATTATTAAATATAAACAATACTGAAGCTTTATCAAATATTAAACCCTCACGGTAGGCCTAATTAAGGTACGTTGTTTTTGTTGTTTGTATAATTTAGGAAAAGAAAGTCTGATAACCTGTGTTATTGTGGTGTCTGTAGTAGTGTATGTGTTTATGATTGAGGCTATGATTGGGAAGGAGGTGGCCATGCCCTTAAGTTAGGTATCATCCTGGTATTTGCCTGGAATAGAAGTGGAAAACCATGGACAACCATTTCTGGGATGGCTGAGGTAGGCATTGAACCCACCTCTACTAGGTTTTGCCTTGTGAGGCAGAGTGTATCATGTTCCAACCCCTAGACCAGAATTAAATCTCCTGACAGAACCAGAATGAAACCCAGGACCATTAAGTAAAGACTGAGAGAGGAAGGGCCTCTTGATGATGATAATTGTTGTTGTTTCTTAAGGGGCCTTAGATCTACAGTAGCTAATCGCTCCGTAACGATGAGAATGATTACTACTTTGACTTACTAACAACTAACATGCAAGAAGAAATAAAAAGATAAAATTAAGAATAAAGGAAATAAGGGAAAGTGAAAGGAAGTGACTTGGAAGAAAATAGAGCCATGAAAGGCAGAAAGGAAAGGGAATGAGGAGATGGTCCACACCAAAATCACTGGAAAAAGGAAAGAAAAGGACCCAACTCAGGAATCCCTTGGGATTGCTAATTCTCAAGCTCACTAATTGTGAGCCCTTGAGGGTGTAGACCACTTAGCAATAACCAGGGAGCATCATGCATGGTGGGCTACACACACCCTGCTCTTTTATTTGCCAATTATGATATGCATGGAAATCTTTTAGGAAAAGAAAATAATAGGTCTTACACCTCGTGAGATTAGCTAAGAAAGGACATTGGTCAATTAAGCTGGTCAAATTAAATATAAACAAGGCCTAGGATACCCTAATACTGTTGGGGTCAGAAGTAAACTAGAGTTGACCTGGGTAAGTCAACCGGGAAGGTGATAGAGAGGAGTGCGGCAAAAGTAAATGGAATCGAGGCTCAGCTGAAGTCCCGTGATCACCAGCCCATGTCCCACTAGTTGTAAGCCTTTGGGTGGAGGGCTGCTTGATGAAGGTCTTTAAAGGCTAATGTTAACACAATGTAAGGTTCTAAGGTAACTGCAGTAATTTTCTTAATGCAGGGTGGTTCAAATATATTAAAACCACTATTCACAACTAAAATTTAACTATAATCCAATGCCTAGCCCACTGCGTCATGGTGTTCATTGTAGAGGTCTCCTCCCTGCTGTGGCAGAAAAAGTGCGCTAAAATTCATCTCACGATTTCTTATTAAATGGTGAAAAGCATATCTTCTCTGAATGGTGGTTGTTACTTCTCTTATTGATAATAAATTTCTGCAAAGCTTTAGGGAAATATATATGCCTAAAGGTAATTACTTTCCTTATAAGTCAGGTCAATTAGGTGTGCACTGTCACCCAGTCCCGCACCAGCAATAACTCAACATCAATAACTGCTTGAACCTTCTCCCCTTGTTCCTCCTGAGAAGGTATACGAAATTCTATAACTTGTCCATGATATATTTAATCATAAAGATGATGATCCCCGCCTACAGGACATCACACGTCTTGCCCGTGATGTTATTGTTCGTTTTGGCGGCGGTGCTTTCCATGGTATTTGTCCATCTGTCACATTGTCGACAAGCACCAGTATTCTGTCTTCACATTCCATTGTTGTTTCTCCGTTGTGATTGTTTCATTGTGGAAGATGATCTTTTAGTTATGTAAAAAGTTATACGGCTGGCTTTAAACTCAAAGTGAAAAAATATGCAGACAACGATGGTAATAGAGCTGCCGGTCGAGAATTCATTGTGAATGAATTTTATATTTGCTTCTGGTTTCAAAGGGTGGACGCTCAGCCCATTACTGAATCTTTTGAGATGTACTTATACAGGAGAATACTCCGAATATCTTGGGTAGAAAGGAAAACAAATGAAGAAGTCCTCAACATCTTGAACAAGAAGAAAGAGCTTCTCACAACCATCAAGGAGCGTAAGCTCAGCCACCTCGGGCACATCAAGAGAGGTGAACGATATGAACTTCTCCGGCTGATCATTCAGGGGAAGATTGATGGGAAAAGATCTGTGGGAAGACTGAGAAATTCCTGGATGAAAGACTTGCAGCGGTGGTATGGACATACGTCGATAGAAATCTTCCATGCTGCCGTTTCACGTGTCATCATAATCAATTGGATCGCCAACCTTCGGAGGGAGACGGTGTCATAAGAAGAAAACTGGCGTCAACAGAAAGATGCGCTAGAAACCACAAACCAAACACGTAAGTTGTTTTCAAATGAGGCGAAGCAGTAAAACAACAAGACGGGGTGTGATCATCAGCTGATTTGTTGGCGCTCCAGATGCTAAATACTGTAAGTAATTGTTAGGTTAGAAAAGGTCGAGATCTGGTATTGTTAGTCACGATAAGCTGACGACAGAAGATAAAATAAAGAAGGCCGTCAGTTGAACTGTTGCGTGATTGGGTTATAGGGGTATGGGCTATGGTGTTGACAGAAGTTGTTAAGAGCTTCTTGAAGACGGGCATCGCAAATGCATTGGACGGAAGTTAGGATGATGCAGTATGGGATGATGATGCACGCGAGAGTAGCTCGGAGATTGGCAGCAGTGATGGCAGTTGACAATCCCAGTTGTCTTTTCAATAATGCAAATTTTACGTTTACGGGAATACGGTATTTCGCACACAAATCCCCGCATATATCTTGCACCGAAAAGGTTCGCACTTATTTTCAGTCAAAATAGTGTGAGCAAATATGGTAGTTCCCTTCTGGGACCTTTAGGAATACTCTCAAGCTATGTATCTTAAGGGAAGATGAAGACAGAAAGAGAGAGAATTCCTATTTATATATTCTAAAAAAATAATTCTTCTTAATTTTCATAGCTGAATTCAGCCACAGGTTAGTTAGGTGTTTTGTTCTTAAACACAAAAACTATTTTATCTTATATATTTTAACTGACGCCTTTATAAGGAAGAAAACATTTCTGGTCATTTTTGATGTATAACATCTTTCCACTCGGTTGCTGGATATTTTTGTGGGAGTGATTTTGAAACATGGGACGGAAGTGGATCGGACGGAAGTGTGTAAGACGCACTGCCAGTTGGATCGCATCCCTCCTGGCTGCTGTAATTCAGCTGGCAGTGGTACCATGTGGAATGTTTATCACATACGGATTACTTTGTAACAGCCAAGTAACAAGAAGGCAGTGCGTGAGTAGAAATATCAAGTAGGCAGTGAAGAAAAAAAAAGTCAGTCTCTGTTTACGTAACTTAGTTACTGGCAGGAGAGTTATGTAACAGCAGAGTATCAAGAAGGCAGTGCGAGAGTAGAAATATCAAGTAGGCAGTGAAGAAAAAAAAGAGAGGCTTGGAATTGTTATGTATTATGAAAGTGTAAAACATAAAAAGATTTTTTGTGTGTTGATGAATGTCAAGGATAATAAAAACGGTAACAACTTCAAGGTAGGATAACATGTCAGATGTTACACAACATATGCGACTACTGTAAGGCACGTATCTATTTTCCTAATCTCTTTTTCCTCCATCTTCCAAACACCAAATGTCCCTAAAATTAAAATTCCTAATCCATTTTCCTAAAACTGACTCAGTATTCCAGATGGTGCTGCAGCTAACTTTGTCTTAATTATCTTTTACATTGCTTTTCAATTAACATATGATAACTTCTGCTTCAGCTTCCTCATGGTTTGGTGGGTGGGAATGTTCAGGTCATTTAGTTATTTGGATAAGTCCACCATCCTCAAGAGTAACTGATCACTCCTTACATTCTTTCCATTTCAACCTGGAATATATGGTACCCAGTAAGTATTACTTCCAGTAGATCGTTTGTGACCTCAAAGAACTGATTTTTACCATCAGTTCTATTTCATTTTCAATAGTCATGCTCATAAACAACTCTGAGTTTTATTCTACTTCCAATATAAACTCAGTTACCATAGTTTAAAGAAATGTTATAACTAGGGCGATTTGTGGTGAAGCATTGAGGTCAAGCTAATGGCTCTGGGTAGACAGGTTTCCAGCAATGTTTCAGTGGAGGGGGATCAGTGACTGCAGTCACTCTTTGTCCGTCGTGCTGCAGACATCCGACTTAAAATCTGTGCATGCAGTAATCTTGAGCTCAGCGAAAACTATGTGAGCGGTGTCTCCTCCAGTGCTCACGCTTACCACCACTCATACTGTACCATGCCCTTGAGGCTTATCACATACTGCCCAAGCTCACAAACAATAGATTATAATAAGTTATGAAAAAGACCATGGTCAGGTCTTTTGATACACATTTTCTGTATTGAATTAAAATAATTCAATTCAAAATACAGTATATGCTTTTCACCAAACAACAAGTTATAAAACTTATAAAATTGTGTACAATTGTTTCAAGTTCAATTTCGAACCCTTCTTCAGCACAAACAAACATAAAACAAACACAAACGCCAAATTGTGCTATCAAGAATAAGAACATTTAGAAACAGCTAAATAAAATAGTATGTGAAATGTCAACTGACCAGGCGCGGATCTAGAGTTTGGCTTTGGGGGGGGTCAGAGAATCGAAATTGTTAAGAAAAATGGTATAACTAAAAACGCAATCACAAAATAACCAAATGTACAAAACCAGACCAATTTTTTTGCAAGCTACATGGATAGAAATTTGATGCGTTTAGCGCACCAAAAATATTCGTACAAATTTCAAAGGCGTGTTTTGCGACTTTTACATCGAGCTTCGAGAAAAGTATCAAGGTACGTTACAGTTTCGGCAAGTCGAGTTGGTACCGACAAAGGGAGAAAGTCACAGCTTAAATTGCCAACCAAGCTTCCAGTTTGAACGTCGGCAAAATTTTTTGGTGCGAAAAAAGCCCCAAATTTCTATCCGTACATTGCTGCACATTCATCGTGACATCACTATAAACATCGATTCGGTAATCACAAGGTTTGCTACACAAAATAGACAAGTTGATTTTGTTATATAAATAATTGTTTTTATATAACAGGTATGAATTTGTAAATATGTACAGTTGTAATAGAAATAATAATTGTAATAAAGATATTTTCAGTAATGAATAAAATGAAAAAAAAAACTGTTTTTCAGTTAAAATTCGTTAAGTTTTATTTGTCTGGTTATTGTGTTTTCGTTTTTTGAGTTTGCAAAATAATTTGGTCTCCGTTGGGGGGGGGGGGGGGGGGATCTTGACCCCCGTAACTTTTGTTGAAATATGAACACTCTTCTTGCAGAATTTGCATATCTTCTTGTAGAGAAATATTGTCCTTTTAAAACAACTTGCTCATTATACCGTGTTAAAACATATTAAAAATCCTCTCAGAGAACAGACATGTGTATAAAGTGTGGGCAAACTCCTTCTTGAATTGCTTTAGAGATTAGTGGTGTTGGTTGTATTTTGTCATTGCATGATGTACTAGGTAGTACTATACTTACTTCTTCGAAGGCAGAAGCAAACACCTGCTAGGGCGAGGACCACAGCAAACAGGGAGATCAAACTAGGGACAACCACATGACTGTCCAAGTAGAAAGGATCATCTGCATTTTCCATATTGCCTGCATCAGGCAGATGCTGCCCTGTAATTGTTACAATAACATGATAACTATGGCACAAACAACAAATATCATGTAGGAATACAGCAGTTGCCTATTTTTATACCACCAATGTGTATTTACTTTTTTCCAAAATGGGAATGGATTTTGAATACAATTATGTTAAGACCTTAAATGGAAGCATAAGGCACAAAGCATAACTATTTCAGAAGTTTAGACTTACTTTAAATTGTATTTACACAATGACATTGAGTGATTGTACAGGGTGCGGCAGAAATAACTGACAAATTTCGAAAGTAAATAACACAGCAATGCAACACGATATTCACTAATTTATTGCGCAGTTGTGTTTGCCATTTTTGTTACATAGATTGGAGCGGCAGATCTAACACCTGTATTGGCCACAGCGCTTAAGCAGGTGTTATTGTCGATGTGCGCGCGGCCTGGGAGAACACGTGCATCGCCTTGTCAGGGCTAATCAGTCGCTAGCATGGTGTGGAGTGGTGAGCAGCGAGGTTTCGTGATTGAAACTTATACTTCAAGAATGATGACTCTGTTACCACAACACAGAGTTTATTTCGTAGACACTTTAGATTACATAGACATGCGAAAGGTCCAAGCAGGAATACCATTCTGGTATGGGTGAATAATTTGAGAGGAACTAGTTCAAGTGTTAAAACGAAACCGCCTGGTAGGCCTCGTAGCTTTAGAACACCAGACAAGATCCGTGTAATGAGACATGCCTTTTCGCAATCTCCTCAGAGCGATGTTTCCAGAACGTTTAATCTCCTTACGGGGTGACGTTCCATGGCCAGCCCGTTCCCTGGATCTCGCCCCTTGCGATTTCTTTCTCTGGGGATACCTGGAGGCTCGAGTCTTCCAACGTAAGCCGCGAACGCTACATAATCTGAAAGTTGATATCCGTGAGGAAATCGAGGCAATACCACTAGACATGACCAGGAGGGTCATGCGGAACTTTAGGGAGAGGCTTCAGAAGTGCATCGAAAGGGGCGGTCAACATTTGGATGACATTATTTTCAAAATCTAGTGTATATGTGTATATGATGCAAATGGCAAACATTGCTCTTTTAAACTGCGCAATAAATTTGTGAATATCGTGTTGCGTTGCTGTGTTATTTACGTTTGAAATTCGTCAGTTATTTCTGCCTCACCCTGTATATCCACTTTTGGTATTTTCCTTCACAGAATCAAATTGTATTTGTAAGTCACTTTTTAAAACTCTACAAGTGGCATGATTTACACAACTAGATTCTTGAATTGTACTTTTATGTAAAGCAATCGTTACATCCAGTCATTGGAAGAGTCAGTAGGTTAAAACAACAAAAAGATTGTAGCATTAGCTGTTTTATTTAGGGGTTTGCAACATAATGGATATCTGCCCTGTGCACTTGGGCATGGGTGGAAGTCTAATAACCTGTATTATTGTGATGGCTATACAGTATTTTTAATTGAGGCCAGGATTGGGAAGGAGGCAGCCATGATCTTAAGTTGCCTAGCATAGAAGTGGACAACCACACTTCTAGGATGGCTGAAGTGGCAATCAAACCCATCTTTTCTCAGTTTTCCCTCATGACTCTGATTGTATCTCATTTCAGCCCTCTGATCTAAATTAATTTCTTGGCAGAGCTGGAAAATGAACTTGGGACCTAAGGGATGGCAACCACGTACTGTAATAAAACAATGTTGTAAGTACAGTATAGATAAGGCACTGAGTTTCTCTTTAATGTAGATAATGTTATTTTAGGGGCTGCAACATTGTGGTCATATAGCCCTGTGTATTTGGGTGTGTGTGTGTGTGTGTGTGTTATTTGGGTGATAACCTGTGCTATTGTGATGTCTGTACTAGTGTGAGTATTTATAAATTGGGGGTAGGATTGGGAAGAAGGCGGCCATGGCCTTAAGTTAGTAAACCTTCCCAGCAATTGTCTGGAGTAGTTAAGTTTAACTTAAAGCAGCAATACAACACAATACTATTCACATTCCAAGTGACACTCACACTCGGATACTAATACAATGGCAACTGACAAGTTGTGAATTTTTGGAAAGGAATAAGGAGATATAGTGCCAAACCCATCTCACTGCCAGCCCTCTGGCTAACTGAACAGCTGACTGTTTTGCTCATCATTAAGTGCTAAGTTAAGCCAACACTAAACATTTTACACAAGTGAAAAGAAATACTTTAAATAAGTAAGTATAAAAAGATGGTACCGTATATACTCAAATACCACCCGCACATTTTTAAACAAAATCGGACGTGAACAATTGGGGTGCGGGTCTTATTTGAGTCATCCTGATTTTAAAGATTTAAATTGCCCGCCACGCGCAATATCGGGTGTTGCAAGTATCCGCTAGATGGTGCTAGCCTTCTTCCGGCTATCACTTTGTTTTACCGTAAGCAGGCGGCGTCATACATGTCGCGCACGTTTTCCGATGGTAAACATGAGTTGTACGAAGCGTTTGCGGTCGTTCAATGTGAAGGAAGCTGAAGTTATTGGAAATCGTGCCCGGTAGGAAATATGATATTGACGAGTCATGTATTTGTGATTGAGCGGGATGACGTCTATGCTACAACCACTGGATGTCTGCGTGAACTGCCCGTTCAAAGCAGCCTTGAAACAGCTGTATACGGAGCAGATGGCGGCCGATAAGCACACACTGACTCCAACTGGTCGTATTCAGCGCCCGGAAGTTCAGCTGCTATGTTCGTGCATTTTGACGGCATGGAATCGTATCTCGGGAGATCTCATACGGAAGAGCTTCAAGAAATGTAGTATTTCGAATGCTATGGATGTCAGTGATGACGACATTTAGTGGGATGGTGATAAAAGTTCCGAAGTTGGTACTTCTGATGACGATGAATGAAGTGTTTGTGTACTTTTATTTGTATTTTTAATCGTTTGATGTGTGTTATTTTAGGACGACTTCAATACTGTTGGAAACTATTTAGGATAAATGCTATTCTGTTTATTTAGTTAAGATTGTACATAATTTTGAGTAACTTTTTTTAAAATATTGTTCTTGAATATCATGGTGCGGGTCTTATTCGGGGGCGGGTCGTATTCGAGTAAATACGGTATATACACTGAAGAAAATGGAAATTGCAACACCATGAAGGCATTGGTCGTTTGTGTTTGATTTTCAAGATATCGAACGATGCCATATAGGTATGTAAACGATCAAAGTTTCAGACCCATAGGAGTGTTGCTACAGGTCTCCCCACGTGATTGGTCGCGGAGGAATCAACTCCAGTATACGGACTGTGGTGTAGCGTAGTTGACTTGCAGTCTGTGCAGTGAAGTGTTCCCCATCAAACAGGCCTCGACGACAGAGAAGAGCACGCTATCAACAACTGTCGCCGTTTGAGAGGGCTCGGATAATTGGGCTGTGTGAGGCTGGATTATCGCTAAGGACTGTCGCTGCACGTGTTGGCCGACAGGCATCTATGGTAATGAATGGCAGCAGTGGTCAAATGAAGGTACCCACACTCGTAGACCTGGCACAGGCCCAGCGCGACATGACAACTGTGAGAGAGGATCGCCGCATCATTCGGATGGCCCGGATAGAAACCTATGCAACAGCAGCGCAAATTCGAGCGCTGTGGCACCCCACGTTACACAACAAACAGTTGGTAATCACCTGCGTGCAGCTGGCTTACGATCCCGTGTCCCTACAGAAGTTGTTCCATTGACACCACAACAGTGACGTTTAAGGCTGGCCTGGTGTCGAGAACGATCGACGTGGGTCGACGAATGGCATAGAGTTGTCTTTAGTGATGAATCGCGCTTCTGTCTTGCCCGCAGTGATCGCCGGAATCGTGTGCGCTGACGTACCGGGGAGAGAGGCCGCCCAGACGTTATTGTCGAGAGGCACACAGGGCCAACACCAAGCATTATGGTATGGGGAGCTCTTGGCTTTAATGTGAAATCACAATTAGTGCTTGTTGAGGGCACTATGACTGCTCGACAGTACGTTGATAGGTTACTCAATCCAGTGGTTGTCCCTATGATGGCGAACATTGCTAATGGGATGTTTCAGCAGGACAATGCCCAGGTTCACACTGCACGCATCTCCAGAGAAGCTCTCCACGAAATCACAACCTTAGAATGGCCCGCCAGATCCCCGAACCTCAGTCCTATTGAACATGTGTGGGACATAATGGGTCGACAACTGGCCAACCGTCCTCAGCCACCCACAACACTGGAACAACTGACCCGTGCAGTGCAGCAAGCATGGGCCACAATTCCTCAGGAAGTGATCCAGGGCCTTATTGACTCCATGCCTCGACAAATTCATCAATGTATTGTAGCTCGTGGTGGGCACATCCTATATTGATTGTTGTCCAAACTTGTGGTCAGAGGGACCTGAAAGTGTAATCATCGAATCACAACCGAACACCCATCCTGCATGTTCAATTGCAGCAATGTAGCATCACTCTTTCTGGTTGTTGCAATTTCCATTTTCTTCAGTGTATATACCAATATACAATCTTTTGGAAGCCTTCATAGGGAGGTTATGGCTGCTTGAGCTTTTAGTTCTGGCAGTTTAGAGGCGCAGGTGTGCTTCATAAAAAGGGAGGTAGCGCGCAGTTCGCTACTCCTGTGGGGGTCGGAGCTGATTAGCCAGCTTGGTGTCCTAGGCGAAAACCCACACAAGACATGGCACAAACCTAGAAAAATTGCTGAGTAAGTATAAACTTACATAATTCAATCATTTGTCATCAATCCGACGATTGGTTTTACTAAAAATGAGAAACTTCAACAGATTTCATATTTTTATTATTCGGCTCTGGGGGGGATTGATACCCCTTATCGCCCCCCACAGCTACACCGGTGCTCTGACTTGGTGCGTTCACTTGTAAGCCAATGATATAGAGATCATGAAACATAAAGAAACACCAATTGATGAGTTTTAAACAAATTTTACAATATTTGCTCATGCTAAAACTATAAATACTAACCATAGTTCTCACCTGAGGCACCACTTGGAGACCCTTGGTAATTTTCAATTTACCGGTAACTCCTATTTTGTATACATGTTTAGCTTTTGGCATAAAACACTTTTGGTTTGAAAAGTACCAATTATAAAACTGTAAAATACTTACCACCAGCTAAGTTAAGTGTAGAGAATTTGTACTCTCCTTGGGTTGCGCCAGCGTTATTGTAAGCTGTTACTCGAAGTGCATAATAGCTGGCCGGCACAAGATCAGTGATGGGAAACCTTGGCTGAGGTAGCACATTGCTGGCCACTGCAACGAGAGAGTCACAGCCAGAAATTAAAACACTGTACTGGCAGGTCAAGTTCATGCCTGAGATAACCTAAATTCTGTTGAGAGAGAAGACAAGTGGTATGAAAAGTGACAGTCAATCTGAAAGACTAGACTTTGTATCATTTTAAATGGTACAAATGCTGAAAAATGCTAGAAAGGCTGGTTCTCGCGACCGGCAAGTGCAAACCAAGGGTAAGGTCAAGCGCGCGGGATGCCGGCACGCTCACCAAAGCGTGCAGGGACGTGCCCCTTCCATCCAGTCTAAAAACACTTATAGTGGGCGATGTATTGAAGATAGAGATATGCTCTCGCGGACTTTTTTGTAGAACTTTTCATGCTGACCAATTCTTACGCTCATAGTATATTGATATTCTTAACGGTTTGCACAGCGTAAGCTTAAGAAGCGCACGATCGCCAAGTTTGTTTTCGACTTTTTCACTGAAATCGTTACTGCTTGGCTTCCTTTGATCATACATAAATTATTTTCTACAGAATCTTTCCTCGAGATATCCTTTACAGAATGGGGAAAACCGCATCAAAATCCATCCAGTGGTTCCCGATATTACCTGAGACATCCAAGAATCGGGGATTTTTGTCTTATACTAATGAAGTAGAGATTGTCGGGGAACACATACACCAGGCGGTGTACACCTCAGTGCATCTGGGTACATTTCGTCCTGTCACCATAACGGAACGCCAGACCCAGGCGTAACGACGAAGTCGACAAGATCATTTAAAATGATAAAAAAGCTTTCAACTGTAAAATACAAATTAGAATTACTGGTACAGATTGTTGCCAAAACCCATTCTACAATGGTTATTGTAGTAGTTGATTTATTTAGAGGCTTTGCAACATCAATGTCAAGTAGCCCCATGTCCTTGGGTGTGTGTGGAATCTGTGTGATAATCTGTGTTGTTGTGATGGCTGTATCAGTGTGTATTTGTAAATATGGCTAGGATTGGGTAGGAGGCAGCTGTGGCCTAGGTACCATCTCAGCATTTGTCTGGAGAAGAAGTGGGGAAACCACAGAAAACCACATCCTGGATGGCTGAGGTGGGAATCGAACCCACCTCTTCTCAGTTCTGCCTTACAAGGATGAGTGTACCCCGTTCCAGCCCTCACACCATTATTAAGTTTCTTGCCAGAGCTGGGAATATAACCCAGATGCTTGTCACTATGATATAAGCTGGTAGGGAGAGTAATGGAGATGCATTCTGGTCTTTCTATATTGATGTCACAAAGGTTTTAACTTCACTAGGTTATGTCTTTTCATTGTCTATCTAACCAACTAAAGCCCGTCCGATGGGGTAGCGTCTTACTAGGACGCCTCGTGTTCAAGTACTGGCTCCACCAGAGATTTAAGATTTGACACAAGGGCTGAAGTGGAATGCACCGGCCTCATGGGGATAATCAAGTAGCTGCTTGATACAAAAGGTGCCCCGATAGCCTAAAGCCAAGGCAACACTCTGGGGGTGTCATCGTTATGGCCATGCATCCCCCATAATCTGCAGGCTATGACCATGATAGTAGCCATCCTTGGATATGCATGTTCCTTTACCAAGTTTGGTTGCACCCCAGTATTGCCAGATTTTAACAGAGCTAACTGAGGGTCTAAATTGTACCAGATTTGCCAAAGTTATACGCTATTATCAATTGTAATTTCATTGCTAATGCTTTCATGGGTGCCTTAGTTTTATTACACACACTCACTCAGAAGGCCTCTATGGGACACGAAGATCCCGCACCGATCTCACAAAATGCCTCCACTGAACTCTGTTCTTGCCAGTTGTCCACATTCAGATGTCTACATAGTTTGGAGATTTCATTTTTCTAGGATCTTTATGGTCTTCCTACTGGCCTTTTTCCTCTTGGTTCTTCTACCCTTTATAGGTCCTTGGGATACTATCTTCCCACCATGTATTTATAGAACGGTGTTAGGGAGAGAATCAACCCACCCCTTTCATTTCAAGCAGTTCCACATGCATCCACAAGCTAACTGCACAGACATATTGAAAACCCATTAATTTGATGTATACAGTCATCAGAAACCATAGGTGGGAAGCATATATCCCAGTGGTCTCCACAGTGCACATGCTCGCCAGTTTGGTTGTGTTGAGTGAAAGAAATGCATTGTTTTACAGAAGAAGGTGTTTTTATTGAAGATAAGAGATTTGTAAACGTTTGTATATAGCTGAAATAAAATGTTAATAATGGTTTTGGTCACTTGAGTAATATATTTCAGCTAGAATGGAAATAATTATCCTGCTCAGGGTGTTTGCCATAGAATAGAAGATTTTTAAAATTAATTTTCTGTGTTTTTAGTAAATACTATTTTGAAATTATTGAATTATATTCGAATATACTAACTTTTAACATTCCAAAATCACTTTTATATTTTTTGTGCAGTTTTTGGCAAAGATGATATAGGTCACTGACCTTGTGTTGTGTGGGAGTTACGTTTTTTTTTTTAAATTATAGAGCGTGATGGGTGTTTTTATATATTATATCCTGTTAAATAAACCTCATTATTGAGTGATAAACACAGTATCAACATAATTTGGAGGTGGGAGATTATTACCCCATTGCTAATTTAAGAAAACATACTGTCGGGTATGGGCAGTGGGATAATAATTTCCCACCCCATATTTCATAAAATAGAACCCACACCCATAATATCGTTGCATATTCCTACTCATCTATCAACCCCAATTACAAATGTGCAAAACAAACCAAATATTTTATACCCCCAGTCTTTTGCCCTATAAAGGGTTAAAGATTTGTAAGACCATCCCATCATCTCCCATTCTTAGTACATGACCAGCCCATTGAAGTCTTCTGGAGTTTATGATGTTGAGTATTGGTGCTTGCTGTGATAGTGAGTGTATGTCTTTATTTGATCTTTTTTTCCAGCTTCGAGATGCAGGGTCAAAAAATGGTCCAAAAATTTTCCTATACACTTTATTTTCGAAAACCTGCAACTGGTGTTCTTCCTGCTTTGTTAAACTCCATGATTCTGCACCATAAGTTAGAACTGGCCTAATGATGGTATTGTATATTTTCAATTTTGTATTTCTCGTCAAATATTTGGATCCCAATAAAAACTGCAGAGAGTAGTACACTTTGTTAGCATTCTGTATTCCAATTTTAATTTCCACTTCTCTATGATTCTGTTCATCAATCATGACTCCTAAGAATTTGAAATGTTCAGCCCGCTCAAAACTATGCTTGCCAATAAAAAGAGGTAACCAATTCCTCTTCATTACCATGTACTGAGATTTTGGTCATTAATTCTAAGGCCTAATTTTGAAGCTATCTCCTCAAGTTCAACAAACAATTTCCTTATCCCAATCTCATTTCTTCCTATGAGTACAATATGCAAGCACTTTATGATACTGTCCGAGATGCATGCCAGCTGGAACTAATTTTAGTGATCTGATAACTTTTTCGAGAGCAATGTTGAAGAGAAGAGGGGACAGAGCATCGCCCTGTCTTAAACCGGTTCTGTTTGTGAAAGGGTCAGATCTTTTCCCATTCAGAGAATTCTACTTATATTGTCATCCATACACAATCTACACAGGTTAGTAAGTTTAAGAGGGAAGCCGAACTCTGTCATGACATTCCACAGGCTCGCTGTATGAGTTGAATCATATGCTTTGAGGAAATCAATAAACAAATAGTGAATACATTGATTATATTCCCATACTCTCTCACTTATCATTTTGATTGCAAATATGTTGTCAGTCATTGACCTATTACTGCGAAAGCCATTTTGATAATCACCAATGATGTTCTCTGCATATGGTTTCAAGTGATTTAGTATAACAAAGGATAAAATTTTATAGGATGTATTAACAAGGGATATTCCACGGTAATTTTGAATATCTTCCTCGTCTTCCTTTTAATGCAGGGGCACTATGAGAGATTCTTTCTACTCTCTAGGCATCGTTTCGTTTTGCCAAATTCTCAGGATAAGTTGGAATATATATTTGTGTAATACTTCTCCCCCAGATTTAATTAGTTCAGCTGGGATGTTGTAATTACTAGGAGCTTTATTATTTTTCAGATGTTTAATGCTATTTACTACCTCCTCATACATAGTCTCTGGAATCAAATCATAATTAGGAGGGGATTTAGGTTTCATAACTGGTGATTCTGGATTCTGAATCAGGGCAGTTCAGAAGATTGTCAAAATAGTCCTTGCAAAAACAGAGCAGTTTATTTTGTTCGATTAGTTTTATTATATTAAATTTTAAAAGTCTTATCTGTTCCCACCGATCATCAAATTCACTTAAGGGGGGGCTTCAAAAAATGTTAATTTAAAAAAATGTATTATTTGAATGACTAATCTTTTATCTTTCATCTGGTGAAAACAAAATGAAAATATCTTCAATACTTCCAGAGTAAAATGTTAATGTTAATTGATGTCGCTTAAGTTGTCTCCTTAAATTCTATCCTCAGGTAAGTTTGAAGCTTGTTTCCTGAAAACTTTATTTTCACACAGCGTTTACTTGATAACTCAAATACTATTCAAGATATCTCAATGAAATTTTGCTTGATTGTGTATTGTACTAATATGAACAGCATACACCAAAATATTGTGTATCAAGCATTCTTCCCATTTAAGAGAATATTTCTTGCCCAACAAAAGTAAAAGAAATACACATTGAGAGTAAGAATATATAAAAGAAAAAAAATCCTGAATAAAATGTGTATGAATTATTTTGGTGTATGTTGTAGGCGTGAATGTTACCAACAGCTCGAAATAACATTCATGTAAATATTTTAAATTGTGGGGTACTTATCATGTTAACACTCTCCAAATGCACAAAAAATGCTGAAAGTTTGGTGGTATAATAACGCACGACTGCTAGCATATTAATACATGTGTTCTGTTCATATTAATGAGTGAACTGTGTTTAATAATCCTGCAAAGTTTTATTTCATTGCTACATATAGTTTATGAGATATATTTTTCTTTTAATTCAGTAGAAATACATTGTCATGCGAAAGGTGTACCTTCCCCCCTTAAATATTCTGTGAATTCAAAACTCTGAAAAGTTTCAGACATTTCAATATGAAAGCATAACTTAAAATTACTCATCAATACCCCTTCTAAAATCAGAAATGTACTATATTTTACATTTGTGAAGTAGTTTGTCATTGCGTTCCTCACTAAGTCAGTGTAACAACACTGACTCTATGAATAGCACCTTTCCACAGGCACTTGCTGTTCCCTGAATGTCATTGCTCAGCACCACCCGTACCTCAGTAGCTTCCATATAACGATTGCCATAAGTGGACAGAATTGGTGAAAATTCAACATTTTTCTCTAGTGGAAGAAAGCGTGAAGAAGAAAGGAGAAGGCTGGACAAGGGTGGAGGCTGAGAGATGGTGGGAAGACAGAAGACGTTGGAGAGGCTTGTGTTCCAAACAGACCCGGCCAGTGGCTGGAAACTGTGCAAAATGATGATGTGTCAACATACAAATGCAAAAATACTGCATTCATCAAGACAAGGAAACAGGTGTTAGCTAGAGATGGTAGATAATAAATCAATATGAATGATGCTAGATCTAGAAAGGGGGAAGTTCCTTCAGTGGTTTTAGTAGGGAGTGGGGAGGAACAGAGTGGGGTCCAGGGAATAATAATAATTTTATTAATGCAGCCAATGGCCATGTACTTTTCTTTTCAGGACGTGTCAGGGAAGGGATATTGGAAGGAAATCGGCCGCGGACCTATTGAAAGGAACTGTCCCGGCATTTGCCTGGTGGTGAAAATGGGAAACCACGAAAACCATTTTCAGGACGGCCGAGGTGGGATTGGAACTCACGCTCTCCCGATGCTAGCAAGGCACGAGGTAGAGCGTTAGCGCTCCCGGCTACCACGACCGGTAGTCCAGGGAATAATGATCACAGATGAAGATGTTTCTACCGGGTATGTTGCATTTCTGTCTTAGGGAAGATGAGGAGAGATGAAAGTAGAGTACAGGCAGCCGAAATGGTAGTCCAGGGAATAATGATCACAGATAAAGATGTTTCTACTGGGTATGTTGCATTTCTGTCTTAGGGAAGACGAGGAGAGATGAAAGTAGAGTACAGGCAGCCGAAATGGTAGTCCAGGGAATAATGATCACAGATAAAGATGTTTCTACCAGGTATGTTGCATTTCTGTCTTAGGGAAGACGAGGAGAGATGAAAGTAGAGTACAGGCAGCTGAAATGGTAGTCCAGGGAATAATGATCACAGATAAAGATGTTTCTACCAGGTATGTTGCATTTCTGTCTTAGGGAAGACGAGGCGAGATGAAAGTCGAGTACAGGCAGCCGAAATGGTAGTCCAGGGAATAATGATCACAGATAAGGATGCTTCTACCGGGTATGTTGCATTTCTGTCTTAGGGAAGACGAGGAGAGATGAAAGTAGAGTATAGGCAGCCGAAATGAAATTGCTGAGGAGTATGGTACAGAAGACTAGGAGAGATAGAGTGAGAGTGAAGGCATTCGAAAGGAAGTGATTGTACAGAAGCTGAATGATAAGCTGGAGCAAAACAGATTGAGATGGTATGGACATGTAAAAAGGATGAATGATGAAAGAATGCTGAAACAAGTGATGGAGAGACGGATGACTGGAAAGAGGGGACAAGGAAGACCTAGAGTACGGTGGATGGATTTAGTGGAGGGCAGTGTGAGAGAACGAAACCTGGAGTGGAGTTTAGTGGTTGAGGAAAGATGGATGACAGGGTAAAGTGGAGGGGTGTCATATTTGCTCTTACCCGGCCCAAGCTGGAAGCTAGGTCAACCTTGAAAAACTGAAGAGAGGCTCATGACCAACCTAGTTGGTCAAAAACTGTCTAACTTAAAATCATCACTAATGCTACCTACAATATCATTTCGAACTGTGATTCCTAACCCACCGTTCCGTAAGTACTTTCAGAGCTTTTATGACTTGCAAGTAGGCAAAGAGTACTCCAGAGAAGAAAAACATCCCCCAGTCTGTCGGATGATTGATTCATCATTCAAACCCGAATGTACTGAACGAACTGATTTCAGAACATGAGGAGATAAGATTATGCAAGTGACACGTGCCATGTATACCTCATCCACGGAATCTGTGAAGTAGGTTTGCGCATGACGTCACACAGAGGAAGCGAAAAGAGAATGCTATGGGTGGAGCTTGGCAGCCCTGTTGTTGCGAGAGTTGGTTGAAGACAAGGTCGAGTCTTCCTCCTGCGCTTATTATTCAGTGGCATCGCGCTTCATTGGCCAGTCAGCCGAGTCACTCCTGTGCGCAGACTACGTGTTTTCACACTGGCACTTCGCAGATTGCTTGGACGGAGTTTACGTGTGAAAACTCGTGTCATCAGAGCGGAGGACGCTCATGCCACTTGTGACCAGCATGCAGAGTGCAATCTTTGGTGTGAAAACCACCTAACTGAGGAAGATTTGATTATGTTCGCTTGACGAACACAAATAGTCATCCAATTAAACCCTACATTTGTATAAGTGTTTTATTAAGTATGTAAATAATTCATGTAATTATTTCAGGCACTAGGGATTTAATTGTTAATCCCAGCCCAATCTATTTGGGTACAATCGTGTTGACCGAATAAAAAGCTATTCTACTAATAGATTACTAGGCAACACGAGGCAGAACAGCCCTATAACAGCTGAAAGACCTGACCGAGACTTGGCTGGCCTAGGATGAACGGAGTGGGAAAATAGTGCACCCTGACAGGAAGAACGCTGGGATGTAGTAAGTTCTCTCTGACAAGAACTATGTGAGAGTGGCACAGACTTTCTCACGGGTGCATGCTGATTCATTGTATTGAACATTGTTGTGTGGACAACTATTTTATCACCAGGATTTTCAAAAATACCACACAAGCGAAACAAACTGTCACAGCACTGGACACATGCACACTCGCTCTTGATACCATCCAGGCTGTATATAAGGAGGTAATTCATAGATAGTCCATATTTTGTTGGATTTTAACTCATACATTTTTAAATCAAGTGTTTTCTTTTTCCTGAAAGACTATTGAAACAGAACCATATTATAGCATCACTCTTAAAATATATAATGTAACTTGATTTTTCTCAGCGACAGTAATTTATAGGGACATTCAAAACATGAGAGTATTTTTCAATTAAAATCAGTGTTATTTATATTAAGAGGCATGTCTTTTTTGTTGTAAAGCAAGTTTATTTAAAAGATAATTCATTCATGAAATTTCGAACTACTGTATGAAGGTAACCCATGAATTTTGCACAAGGCAGAACAGCACTTAACCCTGAAATGCATAATTGCGATTATGAAAATCTTTCTACTAACAGTTTTTGTTATTTGGTCTGTATTAATCTTCCTGTATGAAGACTCAAACCTTTTCGAACACTCGTACTATATAAATTGGCCCAGCGTAACTGGATCTTTTAAAAACAATTTTCTGCCGAACAACTGTTTAGAACACTTGTTACTTTTAACCCTCAGAGGGCGGAATTTAATATATTAAATCGCATGACAGGTTAGCCGCGAGCGGAATTTAATATATTATATCGCCAGAGCTCCACCGATACCAGTGCAAGTAGTACACTAAAAACTCAACAGATGGCAGTAAACTACACTTTTCAAAATCAAAATCACTTTATTTGCAATGAGGTGTCAACCTCGGTGGCAAATGAGGTACATAATTTACAAACACTACACAATATTAAAATAATACAGTAACTAAATATACTATTCACACATTGATTGAACTCCCCTCACACAACTGCTATAGGAATTACATAGCATGTGTAATGTTTCTAGGAATACAGCACTAAGTTATACCACTTCTTTCTTTTACCTGATTTTGTCTACTCTGCTCTTGAATGTCTGGACTGATTTTGGAAAGGGATCAAACACCGCCCTTGGTAAACTGTTCCATTCCTTCACACCTGTCCCAATGAATGAAAATTTACCCCCAATCGCTTCTGCTAAAGTGCCGTCCAATTTTGAATTTGTGGTCTGCCCTGCCAATATAATTTCTTTCTAATTACAGCCTCTCACGGAATTCCCCCCATGCTTCCTCTTCTGTATACGCTCTATATAACCCTACAAGTCTGTTTTTCTCCCTTCTCTTACTTAATGTTTCCCACCCAAGCTTCTCTAACATATCTGTACGCTGCTTCTTCTCCTAAAATCCCCTATCACAAATCTTGCTGCTTTCCTTTGCACACTCTCAATTTCTTTTATTAGGTATTCCTGGTGTGGATCCCATACACTGCTTGCATATTCCAATATTGGACGAACCAGACTTCGGTAACTTTTCTCTTTTATTTCTTTGTTGCATCCGTTAAGAAGTCTCACAATGACATGGAACGATCTGTATGCTTTCCCAACAATGTCTCCAACATGACCCTTCCAGTGCAATTTACTATCAAATCTCCCACCTAAGTATTTGCACTTGTCATCTTTTGGTACGATTACCCCATCCAATGTATAATGAAATTCAGTTTTTAATCTCTTGTTTGTGAATAATGTGACAGTTGATTTACCTTCATGTGGTTCTCTTCAACCCAATGTTGGATACTGTCGAGGTCCCTTTGTAATATTTTACAATCCTCTATGTTATTTATTTCCCTATAGACGATAATGTCATCTGCATACAATCTTATTTTTGATGCTATATTGTTCCCTAAATCATTTGCGTATATTAGGAAAAGTAATGGACCAATTTTACTACCCTGTCTGGCCTAACAGGGAATCCCCGAATTGAGTGGTGTTATCTCCTTGCTAGCTTCTCACAAGCTCTGAGAGATTATCGTGTTCAGTTGAGCTTGCGTCACGAGTTCCAAGAAAGGCTTTTTGTGATTTATATAGTTATTTTGCGACATGTGCAGTAAAAAGAGGGTCAGTGAGCAAGAGATTGCTTCAATTTTGGACTCCACGGATGTAGAGGAAAGTGATTTTTCATTTGAAGAGTCTGAAGATGGATATTCAAGTAGTGTCTCTTATGCCCTTTATGCACTAAAAAAATTCGATAATATCCTATGCACTTCTGAGACGGAGTACATCCAATAATCAAAGTAAGCCATTAATATTATGTACATATGCATGTTTATAGCTAGTGTTCGATAATTCTGGAAGAGTTTTAGTTTTCTGTATTTTTGGTCCTCGTACAGACATAAAACGCATCCGCCCGCGCAGGGTTAAAACATTAAGAACGTTTAAGTGGATTTCTGACCAACATTGTGTCAAATTATACTTAAACTTGGATACATCAAGCCCTCAAGTTTTGTAATGAGCTCTATTGAGTACTGGCTATTGCTACTTTTTTTAAATATATATATACCAAGGGCCCATCAGCTAAGCAGACAGGCAGATTGTAGTTTTACGTGACCGTGAATCTTGTGATTATGAGCCACGGGACCTCCTTTTTACGTGGAATCCGAACCACAGGACATGGCGTTTCACTTCGAAAATCTCACATGCATTGACCGGGAATCGAACCCGGACCGCCTTGGTGAGAGGCATACAGCTGGACCGCGTCAGCTAAGCTCCGGATGTACTGCAGCCTTGAGGCTTATTGTACTACCCTGTGTACTCAGCACCAGTCCATTATCCCTGTGTCTTTAATAAGATAATACAGTCCCATGATGGACTCTGTTTTAATTTCTTTTGGTTCAATTGTCAATCTCCCAAAAAGATTGAAGCTTCTGTGATCTAGAGCTTCGCAAGAACAGATTATGTGATGGGCTGTCTCCGTTTCCTTCCCGCAAAGTCTGCAGTCTAGGTTTCCATTGATTATGCCCATTTTATTTAGGTGCTTTTTCACGGGAGCATGGCCCGTGAGAAGAGCCACTATGTATCTTACCTGAATTTTTTACATCTGAGTAATTTTCCAGCTGTTTTCTTACATGGTTCATTGATGAACATTTTCCCATGTTTTATGCCAGGGTTAGTTTTCCATCTATCCCTACGTTCCTTTTTGATCCAGTCTTTAATAGCTTCTCTTATGGAGCATTTAGGTACTCCTAGAGCCGGCTCTGGTCCATAAAAGATTGTTGCCGCTCCCTTTCGGGCGAGTTCATCGGCTTTTTCGTTTCCTTCAATGCCCTTGTGTCCTGGGACCCATATCAATTTGATGTTGTTATGTTCCCCCAGTTTAGATAGTACATTAAGACATTCTTCCACCAGTCTTGAGTTCACTTTGGGGCTTATTAAAGCCTTCAGTGCTGCCTGGCTGTCTGAGTATATAATAATCTTCTTATTTGTATAAGATCTTTTTATATTTTCATATATCATCATCATCTTGTACAGTTTCCAGCCCCAGGCTGGGTCTGTTTGGAACATAAGCCTCACCACTTAGTTCTTTCTTCCCACCACCTCTCCGCTGTCACTCTGGTCCAGTCCTCGCCTCTCTTCTTGACACATTCCTCCACTCCTTTCAGCCATCTATCTCTTGGTCTTCCCCTTGGTCGTTTCTTCTGCATCTGCATCTCATGTATCCTCTTGGGAATCTTCTTCTCATCCATTCTCTTTAAGTGTCCATACCACCTCAGTCTTGATGTCTCAATCCTACCTTGTAAGGGCTCCTCTTTCACCATTTCCCTGACCTTTTCATTCCTCACCCTGTCTCTTCTTGTTACTCCGATCCTACTTCGCAGGAACTTCATTTCCCCTGCCTGTATTCTGCTTATGTCTCTTTTCTTCATTGTCCACGTTTCCGAAGCATAGGTCAGTATTGGGATATAGTAGCTTCTGTATAACACTTCCTTGCTTTTTTGTGGGACATCTTTATTCCACACTAAGCTCCTAATGCTTCTCAGAAATGCTTCTGCCTGTCTGCCACGTTCCGTAATCTCTTTGTCATTTCTCCCATTTTCCTCCACTATACTTCCCAAGTACTTGAGACTTTCCACCTTCTTCAGCTGTCCACCTCCAAGTGTTATCCCACTCATTGGTCTGTCCTTTTTCCTGGTCGTTAACAGGATCTCACATTTACTGATGTTGAACTTCCATCCGTACTCTCCCACTGTTTCTTCCCAAGCCTTCAGTTGCTCCTGAATTTCCTCCTCCTTGTTTCCCCAGACCATGAGATCATCTGCAAACACCATTGCTTTCATCTTATCTTCTCCTATCTTTCCTGCTATCCGTGTCATTACCTCGTCCATAACCACAATAAAGAGAAGGGGTGACAGCGCACTACCCTGTTTCAGGCCACTCATTTGTCTGAACCAGTCTGTTCTTTCCCCTCCAACTTTCACACAACTTACACTTCCACAATACATCTCCTTCACTCTGCCTACAGTCCCTTTTCCCACTCCCATGTTTTCCATTGCTTTCCAAACCTTCTCCCTACACACACTATCATAGGCCTTTTCGATGTCCAGGAAGGCCATCAACAGATCCTCTCCAAATTCGTAGTGGTGTTCCTGGAGCTGTCTCACTGAAAATATGAGATCCACTGTTGATCTCCCAGGTCTGAATCCATACTGCTCCTCTCTCAATTTTCTCTCCACTTTGGCTCGTATTCTACTTTCTAATCATCATCATCATCATCATTTCCCCTTATCCAGCTCCTGCCGGGTCAGGGTATTTATGGCACTTCTCCACTTTCCTCTTTCCTTCCACCATTCTTCTTCCACGATCTTGTCCCAGTCCAGATTTCTTTTTCTTACGCCGTTCTTCACTGAATCCATCCACCTTGTTCTAGGTCTTCCTCTTGGTCTCTTACCCTTGCACTTCGCCTCCAGCATCTGTCTTGGTATTCTATTTTCCTCCATCCTCTTTACATGTCCAAACCACCTTAGTTTATTCTTCTCAATTCTCTCATTTAGTTTTCCCATCCCAACTTCCTTCCTAACATCTTCATTCCTCACTCTGTCTTTCCTTGTCTTTCCTATCATACTTCTTAGGAATTTCATTTCACTGGCTTGGATTCTACTCTCTTGCCTGCTTGTCAGGGTCCAAGTCTCAGCTGCATAAGTTAATATGGGTACATAATACACTTTATACATTACCTCCTTGCTTTTCCTTGGTACTTCCTTATCCCAAACAAGTTTTCTTACACTTTGATAGAATGCATTGCTCTGCTGTACCCTCCTGCCAATCTCCATGTCCAACCTACCAGTTTGCATCAATTCACTTCCTAGGTATTTGAACATGTCCACAATTTCCAAACTCTGACTTCCAATTTTCACAGTGCCCTTTCCTTGTCTTTCCCCTCTTGTCATCACCATGGTCTTGCTTTTCTCTATACTGATTTTCAGGCCATACTTCTGAATATTTTCGTTCAGTGCATCTAGTTGTTTTTGCACTTCTTCGGTGTTCCTTCCCCAGACCACAATATCATCTGCAAATAACAGTAACTTCATTTCTTTATGTTCATATGCTTCCTTTGTTTCCTTTACTATTTCATCCATCACCATTATGAACAAGAGAGGTGACAGCACACTCCCCTGTCTTAGCCCAGTCTTGTTCGTAAACCAATCTGTCTTTCCAACTGGGGTCAGTACCCTGCTAACACAGTTGTTGTACATTGCTTGCACCATTTCCAACATTTCTCTTCCCAGTCTCTTCTTAACCATGGTTTCCCATACCTTCTACTTTCTAATATCTTTTCATATATCTTAGCACAGTGAGGTATGAGTGTGACTCCCCTGTAATTTCTGCACTCCTTTCTGCTTCCTTTCTTAAATATTGGGACAATTAATCCTTTCTTCCAATCTTCTGGGGTCTTTTTCTCCTTCCATATCACCCTCATCACACGGTACAGCCACTGTTTCCCAACCTCCCCTGCTGCCTTCACCATTTCAACACTCACTTCATCCACACCTGGTGCCCTTCCTCCTTTCATCTTGTCTATAGCCATTTCCAGTTCTCTCCAAGTCAGATCCTTTTCCATTCCTATGTTGTCTTCTCCATCTTCCAATACATTGTCTTCCTCCCTATGACCATTTGGATTCAGCAAATCCTCAAAGTACTCTTTCCACACTGTCTTGAGTGTCTCTTTGTTGTGTACCTCATTTCCGTTTTTGTCCATCATTACCACATCCTCTCGCAGACCTCTTCTCTTACTTTTGACCATATATATATTTTCATATATGCATTGTAGTATTGCATACCGTGGGATATTTTCCCAGGGGAAAGCTAATGCTTTTTCCTGGTCACATTCCATATACTCCCGAGCCTGCCCCTGAGTAGTCTCTTGACCCGTCTGTGAACCAGATCAAAGTTTCCTCAGGATGCTCGGGTTTTGTCTTCCAGGAGTCTGTTTCAATTACCGTATATACTCGAATACCACCCGCACATTTTTAAACAAATTCGGACGTGAAAAAATGGGGTGCGGGTCTTATTTGAGTCATCCAAATTTCAAAGATTCAAATTGCCCGCCACGCACGATATCGGGTGTTGCGAGTATCCGCTAGATGGTGCTAGCCTTCTTCCGGCTATCACTTTGTTTTACCGTAAGCATGCGGCGTCATACAGTCATGCGCACGTTCTCCGAGTGTAAACATGAATGCTACGAAACGTTTGCGGTCATTTACTGTGAGTGAGAAATTGAAAGTTGTGTGGGAAGCTGAAGTTATTGCAAATCGTGCCCGGTAGGAAATATGATATTGACGAGTCATGTATTCGTGATTGGGCGGGATGACGTCTATGCTACAGCCACTGGATGTCTGCGTGAACCGCCCGTTCAAAGCAGCCTTGAAACAGCTGTATACGGAGCGGATGGCGGCCGATAAGCACACACCGACTCCAACTGGTCGTATTCAGCGCCCGAAAGTTCAGCTACTGTGTTCGTGGATTTTGACGGCATGGAATCATATCTCTGGAGATCTCATACGGAAGAGATTCAAGAAATGTAGTATTTCCAATGCTATGGATGGCAGTGATGACGACATTTTGTGGGAAAGTGATGGTGATAAAAGTTTCGAAGTTGGTACTTCTGATGACGATGAATGAAGTGTTTGTGTACTTTTATTTGTGTTTTAATCGTTTGATGTGTGTTATTTTTGGACGACTTCAAAACTGTTGGAAACTATTTTGGAAAAATGCTATTCTGTTTATTTAGTAAAGATTGTAAATAGTTTTGAGTAAAAAAAAAATTTTTTTAAATTTTGTTCTTCAAAATCAGGGTGCGGGTCTTATTCGAGTAAATACGGTATTACTTCAAATTTTTTATTGAAGTTATATTGTGTAGGAGTGTAGTCTGATCGCATTTCAAGTATGGAATCTTCTACAATTTTTGTTATTGATGATATTCCTGATTGTGAGTCAGGAATATTTCCAGCTTTACCCTGTTTCAGCCTATGTAATGCCATCCTTGCTTCCCCTTTGATCAGAATGTCAAGAGGGGCCAGGTCTAGTAAGGCCTCCATAGCCGCTGTGGGGATAGTTTTAAATGCTCCGGTAATTGATAGGCAGACTTGTCTTTGAATTCTTATTGCTACTTACTAATAGCCTCGATGATTAAAATATCCTGAATAAAAAGTTACAAGACCAATCATGAGAGTGTTGCAAAACTGGAAAATAATGACAAAACGTTTAATACACTGTTTAAAATGTTTCAAATTGGAGATATTACTTTCTGCTGTCTTCATTTTTTTAAACCGTAGTGTTTTATGAACAGTACGATGACCAATATTATATCGACAATCCTTTATTTTACTGTAGCCAATATGTAATATTTGATATACGGTACTCCTTATTTCTAATCAATTTGCTATAATATGCAAATTTTTGTCTTTTAAATGCTCAACACCACAAACTCTACATATCAATCTACATCGTGTATTTCTCTCCAGGCTTATTTGACTCATCATCTGTTAATGCACCTATGAATCTAGGCTTGAGTACTGAATGGTTATTGCAGCAAGTAGCAACTTACCTTGCATCCAGTCAGAATTTCCTTTCCTGTATTCAAGCACAAAGTACAGTATAGGGCATCCTCCATCTTGCCATGTAGCAAGAAAAAGTATCACAGAGGTTCTATTCACTTGCAGGAACTGACCAGCTGATGGTACTATTGGTTTACTGCCTTTTGTGATGGCTGTCTCTATCTTGCTCGCTGTTCCACTTCCAATCTTATTGAATGCTGTTGAAAAGGAAGGAAATATTGTGTTATTCTGAATTCTTACAACTTATGTTTTAGTTCACAATGGATATAATAATTAAGAGGAGATCATTCAAAACTTTAATTACTAAATTAAGAAATACATGTATAGTTGCTTAAATAAAAAATAAGTACACTCCTGGTAGCTGCAAAGTTTTCCTTTCCTGATTAGTAATCAAGCCACCACATCGGGAATAACAATTGGTGGGGAACAGATGAAGAAAGTGGAGAGTTTCAAGTATCTGGGAAGCCTGATACAAGATAATGGAAGAAACGATAGAGAAATAAATGAGCGGGGGAGACAGGCAGAAGCATTCCAGAGGAGTGTGAGAAGCATGTTATGGAGCAAGGATGTCCCTCAGAACAGCAAAAAGATCATATATCGGACGTACTATGTCCCTATCCTGACGTATGCCTCGGAAACCTGGGTTATGAAAGGAAGGGAGAAGAGCAAAATACAGGCCAGTGAGATGAGGTTCTTGGAGAAGCAGTATTGGAGCTACAAAGATGGACAGAATAAGAAATGAGGGGACCAGAGAATTAATGAAGGAGGAACCATTACAGGATGGTATAGAGAAATCTAGACTTAGATGGTACGGACATGTAAAACGAATGGAGGAGAAGAGGATACCCAGGAGGATACACGAGACGAAGTGGGAAGGAAAGAGACCGAGAGACAGGTGGCTGAAGGGGGTGGAAGAAAGCGTGAAGAAGAGAGGAGAAGACTGGACAAGGGTGGAGGCTGAGAGATGGTGGGAAGACAGAAGACGTTGGAGAGGCCTGTGTTCCAAACAGACCCGGCCAGTGGCTGGAAACTGTGCAAGATGATGATGACGATGATGACTTATAATCCACGACACCACTGTAAATGTTCTCGTGTAAACATGCTGTTGGGACTTGCCCAATGCAGTTACTAAGCGTTAAGTCAATATTTGTTTGAGTTACGGTATATTTTCATGAAAGAAGAAAGATTGTAGTGCTCTACATCATTATCAAGTTTAAAACACTCATACTGTATTAATTAAATGATGTAAGTTAGCACTAAGGGGTATAATTTACCAAATTTGGTGCTAGTATGTAGAAATGACCTCAGAATACTCAGAAGGAACTCTAGTTCCATTCTTAGGTTTGTAGTACAGTGAAACCCCTGAAATCCGAACTAATTGGGGCTGTAGCCTGTTCGGATTTCAATTTGTTCGGATTAGCAGAAAATACCCATAACATAATAACCGGCCCTCGTTACGGTATAGGACTGTACGTTGAGCTAGCGACAGTGAGGAAGAAGAAACTTCGACAGACAATGTGACTTATACTGAATCTGCGTCTGCTCTTGACATCGCATTGCGCTTCGTAGAACAACACGCAGTAGTCACGCGAAACGATGTCATGTTCATGCGACGCTGGCGCACGATTGCCTCCGTGGAAATGTTTTCGTAGCTTCCACAATTGAAGATAACTGATTTCAAGTGAAAGATTAAGTGATAATTTGTGTTTTTCTATTGTTATTCCTTTGGTTTTTGGAAAGTCATTAACCTAAGGAATAACAATAACCAACTTTTCCGTTTTTCAATCCTGGATGAGATAAGTATGTAGCTTAGGCACATTTACACTTTGTTAGGTATGCTAACTGTACTTCTTTGTTCATTTTTCAACTAATTATTTAAAATAAAGTTATATTGTAGAATACATAATTGTTTTATGACTAAAATAAGTTTCTCTTTTTTTGTGTTTTTTTTTTACTTGAAATTGTCGAAAATAACTCGTTCGGATTACCCGGGATTTCGGATTTCTGGGGTTCGGATTAGAGGGGTTTCACTGTATAAGCATCCATTCGGAAAGAATTGAATTCTTTAGGTCATCTATACCATATTTGAAGCCAATCACGTGCATGGTTTGGGAGATTAGCAGTTACGTATAGAAATCTCTAGTACCAAGTACCAAGTTAGTACGGTACCATTCACAGATGTACTAATCTTTCAAGTGGAGCTCAACTGAACAAAGTCCCGCAATTTGCCATTGAGAGCCTGGCAATACTGCTTTGCAGGAGCTGGGGAGTGGTGGCTCTTGCTCTTTATTTCAAGAGAACATGTGCCCATAATGAGTGGACTGGGAAACTGATGTTACTCAGCCAGCCATCATGATCATTTCTGTAATAATGTTATTGGTTTTATGTCCCTTGTAACTGCTGTGGCTTTTAGAGACGCCGAGGTGCAGGAATTTCCGTAATTTCTCTCCGGTATTATATTAATTTATTTATTTAGCGTATGGCTTTTGTGCCGGGAGTGTCCGAGGACATGTTCGGCTCACCAGAGGCTGTAGCTGCTTCAAGCGGACATCCGTGGGTGAGCTACAAGTTCCGTTCAATTTCAAGTATAGTTCCAAATTTCACTACCAGATGTCACTGACACTAGTGGTGAACGTTGGAACTTTGATAGGGCGTTTCAACGAAATCTAACCTAGAAATTTAGCTTCGCACAAGTTTAGTTAGTAGAAGGATCTTTCACATGCCATAAATCTATGATATGGGACCGCCGGCTTTACTTCCCTTCCGAAGGAAAGAATACTGAAGGATTAAAACGCTCTCAAAAAATCCGACGACTTCGGCCGGGTTTGAACCCGCGCTCTTGGGAACAGCAGTTCAGCATGCTAGCAACTACGCCACTGAAGCCGCTTCTCTGGTATTTTCAAGGCATGATGGCACAGTGTTCAAGGTGCTTACCTCCCACCAAGGTGGATTAGATTTGATTCCCAGTCATTGCATGAGGGATTTTTATGCTGAAATGTCTTATCTGGTTGTTTGTATTTCATGGCTTAGAACCGTAAGAGTAATGGTCACGTAAAACTACAAGCTTCCTTCCTATTTCTTCCGGTATTCCTAACGTAGACTACTTAACTGGTTTCATTAAAGACCTTAACATGAACCCCCCCCCCATTCCTCAAAATACAGTGAATGTTAACAAGGAATTGATCACAGCATTCAGCTCTGGTCTAACACCACTGTGATACATACCAACTTCACTTATACGATTTTCAAGGGACCAAATGAAAAAAACGTATAAGCGTGAAAAACGCGTAAATGAAAGTCGCTAATAAAAACTGCAAAATGTATGTGACATTATGGGTTATACAGCGACTTGGGTGTTATATGCGACGAAGGCAGCCGGTCCCCCGTCAAGCACTTTGCCGTAAAGCGCTTCTTGGCGCCACAAGTTTCCCTCCTTTGCATTGTGCTTTAGCAGTGTGGGGTTCAGTTTAGTCAATTGTTCACGTCTTTAGTGCTCAGTGTGATGTTCCAATGCGATTTTCATTACGTGAACGTGTGTAAATACATTCATAAAGTACAGGAAATCTTTCGCGAAAATGAGCTTAAAGACTATATTACAGTTGAAATACAGTCAATCGGTGGTGAGGAACTTCAGAACGTAAATGACAATTTCATAAAGAGGTGCCAGCGATGTGTAGCATAGAATGGCGAACATTTTCAGCACCAGCTGCGAACTACAGTATAGGCTATAGGCCGCGCGAGCTAGGCATTACGGCAAAGTGCCTGGCGGGAGACAGGCCCGCAGCGCGGGCGAGCGGCGAGCGATGGCCCCCGTTAAGAAGTGAACAACAGCAATCGTAATGCACTTCCTCTTCCTTTCACCCATGTTCACTGCTATCAAGGTTAACCACAACTGAAGCACCGAAGCAAGTGATGTTGTATTTCGCAACACACGCAATTCCGGCTGAACATAGCTTCAAGGTCGCTCTCGCCACAACATTGCGCCGCGCGAGGGATGGTTTCCGAGAAACGTACAGTGCGTGTCATAAGTTTCTGGCTCCAATATTTTTAGAGATTTTAGGTAGGGAAACCGTTGTAAACGTATAAACGACGCATTTTTCTCTCGGGGACGTAAGATATGATCGTATAAGCGTGAAAAACGAATAAATATAAAACGTATATCGGAAATAAATTAACATGGAAAGTATAGGGATTTTGCCGGGACCAAGAAAAAAATCGTATAAGTGTAGAAAACGTTTAAGTGTGAATCGTATAAAAGAAGTTTTACTGTAATTAAAAAAGAACTTGAAATTACGGTAACTGCTGAACTGTTCTCATATATCACACATATGTTTGTGGTTTGCGATTGAGTTTGTGTCTTGCAATAGCATGCTTGGAGGCAGGGTTGTCTACACCCAATTTCCGAATACCCCTAGATAAACAGAACATTTCTCTAATTAGACCTAAGATGACCCCAATTCATTAATGCTATGGTACTAGCTGTAGCATAATGTTATATTTCTCTTAGAATGTGTATCATCAATGCCTTCTACACTTACAAGCCGTGGCATTACGGTTGGCAACGCTGCCCACCTGTCATCTGGTAGGCCTAGAGCAAGCACAAAGTAATTGCTAACACTAAGTAAACACATAGATTTTCATGCGAAATGTTTCCGAAAATACAACAGAACATAACGTCCGCTAAATCCACACATAAATATCACAAACAAAGGAGAAATATTATCATGCCATGTACTGTCAATTCCTGATAAGGTAATAATAAAATGCTTTATTGTACGTCAAAAGCCCAGTGTCTGAAATTCCCTCGTCTTGCTGCTTTGCTCACCGTCGTCATTGATGCGCTCAGAAATAAATATTTAAAACTATTCTAACAAACTTGATATTAAATCATTTATATTTTGTCCACAGATGTGCTTATCATAGTCGCAATAGGCATAATTGGTCTCAAAACTCAGCGTTGACAATCAAACAAGAATGTTCCACTGATCACTTAATTTGAAGAATGCACTTGCCAACTGAGTCGAGTTCATAAATATACTAGAATATAGAGGTCACTTGAAGATATATACCCAGAACTAAATTACTAGGCACTGAAAGTCCTCTACTCTGTAAATGAACAAAATATACATCACCAACTTCCATTCCTTTTCCCAACAAACCAATACAAATATGAGAATTTACAACCTTATCTACACTGTGTGAAAAGCCTCCGTGGCTTAGGCGGCAGCACGCCGGCCTCTCACCGCTGGGACTGTGGTTCAAATCCCGGTCACTCTATGTGAGATCTGTGCTGGACAAAATGGAGGCAGACAGGTTTTTCTCCGGGTACTCCGGTTTTCCCTGTCAAAATTTCATTCCAGCAACACTCTCCACTATCATTTCATTTCAACTGTCATTCATTTAATCATTGCCCCAGAGGAGTGCATCAGGCCTCGACAGCCGGCCCAGTTCATATCCTCGCCCCTAGATGGGGGCTTCATTCATTCCATTCCTGACCCGGTCGGAGACTGGAAGCAGGCTGTGGATTTTCATTTTCATCTACACTGTGTGAAACGAATAACCACATATATGCAATAATTCTGAGCTCAAATGGTGCACTAATACTGAGGTAGGAAGGAATATTCGGAAACTTACAGGGCACTTCTTCTACAGTTAATTTGGGAAATATCAGAGCCAGTTTTGTAACTGTGCCATACAGTTGTATCAGATCTTCAAACACTATGATGTCCTTTCCTTCAAAGTGGTGTGCACAAACATTTGATGTTGGAATCAATTGTGGAATGGCACGAATCCAAACCTGTTCCTAACCTCGTCTTTAGAGAAGGCAAACGTAACGTAATCATTTAATTTCACAGTGCTGGCATAATTTGCATCACAGCAAGGCTCACAACATTTCCTGGGCATCAAGAAATACTGTATTTTAAAGAAATATTAGTGAGGAATTTATTTGTTAAATTCATTACCAGGCATTGGTTATACCGTAAAATACTCACTTCTACAACTTTCTGCATGTCGCATTTACCATGAGGAATTTCATGGATGCTGAAAGAGATTTTAAATGCTGTCTTATTAAAATAAACTGTATTTATCAACAAAAGTTGGCACATGAGCTTAGCATGTTTACACACCTTACAGCCTGCTCACAATGTTGCCAATTCTACCAACAGCACGGCTTGAGAATTATAGATGGTGATGGTATTATGTACTGTATTCAGCGGCAAAGTTTAAAGGCTGGAAACATGTGATATCTATGAACTTATCTGCCCTCTCCCACTAAATTTTAACCATCCCAATGCACCAATTTTACTACTTCTGATCAAGGCCAATCTGCCAGTCACAGTTTTGTGACCGAAAACTCTGGGATTACCTATAACCTCTCTGTTGCTTAACCTTACTGAAAAGCATGGGATGATGTTAAATAGCCAGACAGGGAAATCATGTGGCAACACTGTGATGGAATGCGTTCAACACTTTGTTGTCGTGTGGTCTTACTGATAGAAAAATGCACACGAAGCCCATAGAACTGCTAAATCGCGACATCGCAAACGAAACTCTATTTTTCGTGATATATCGATTTGAATGCCTGCCTGTGATTAGCTAGTTAAGTGATTTCACTTCTGATCACTGAAACTTCAAGTCGGAAGTAAGGATGGCTCTACTATAATGCAGAGTATTCCACACTGGTAAGTCCTAATACTTTCCGGTTATAAGTCATTCCTGGTCTGTCACATACTTCATATTTGAAATCGAAATACATTGTTACTCCAAAAAAGTGCTAATCCATATGAATTAGATATAATACGGGAAAGCTGCTTGCGAGATTCATGACTGCACATAGTGTCTTACCAGCTAATTCACCCTTACCTATGCAATCTATACACAAACCTTGCATTCAGCTTCAAAAGTTATAAGTTCCAAGGACCTCCAAGTAAAAGTGAAGATTATTGTTACGTGCCACCCCCCTAGTGGCACTTTTGTTAACTGGATTATGGTGGGTTGAAGCACAACACAGATTGTTCCTTTAAATGAAATAACTAACTTTATTGCGGCCAGAACATACACCACTCATCAGCAAATACAAGCAATTATTACCTTACTCCAGTTTCCTCAAGTCTCTTCCTTATGGAGAGCTCTTGACCTCTTTCACTTGTCAACAGTTAATCTTCTCGCTAATGAGTCTGGTGGCCTTGACAGAACTACATGCAACTCTCCCCTATGTACACAATACAGTTACTTACGAAAACCTGCCACACGCTGCTTCGCTGTTCACAAGCTGGGAAACAATGTCACTGGGTTTCGTAACTCACCACACTTCTGTCGCTCAGAATAAACGCTCACACTCGCTCGTAAAACAACACAACAACAACTGCTGCTTGACAGGTCGCTCTTATATAGCAGGCCGGTGACTCAATAAATGCTTCTAGACCCATCCAGGGTTCACGGCTTCTCGAGGTTTCCATCGCTGGCTCAGTCACGAATATTCTGGACCACCCCTTTGTCCTAGTAGTCCTGTTGCATAAGGTGCACGCAATACACGAGGCAGGGCACAGCCCAGCCCTGGGGCAGTTGTGACTCATGCGGCGAGCGATGACACAAACTCACAGCCGTAACATTATGTTTCTCATTTGGAGTAATCAAGTGTCATCAAGCAATATGTAAAGAATTCTGCAATGTGTCCCCCATTCTCCTGATCATTGTCTGTGTGACACTCCTGATCATTGTCTGTGTGACATCTTTCTCATTCCTTTGTGAGGGAAACCTTTTGTCAATATACAGGACATTGTAACTGAAGTTTGATGTGAGATGCAGCCCATTGATAGCAAAAAATTGTTGCTGCATAAACAAAATGTGTGCCTTCCTGGTTTGCAGGAGATTTGGGTTCACTCCAAGAAAAAAGCAAAGCAAAGCAGTGGTCTCATTTTCAAGTCTTACTCTACATATCAGACTCCTTGAGAAACTATTCTCTAGAGTAATTTCTATGAATCTTAAGTAGTTTGTTATGGTTTCTTTTCTTATTGCCCTTGCAGATTTATAAAGGGTCTTCAAAACAATGGAGAAACTTTATTTTACAGACAAATGTATGCAGTGGTGTACCGACAGGGGAGTTTAGGGTTTACCCCCTCCCCTAAAGACATTTGATTACCTGAATCCTTAAGATAGGCAGATTTTGAGAGTCAATAATAATGGCAGTAAGAATATGGAGAGCAAAACTTTATTTTTGTTACACATAATATCAGTATTAAAAGCAGTCATGTATCGACATGTTGATACCACTACATCATTTCAGTTTTGATATTTAGTTGCTGTTTTCCATATTTTTAAATTAATTTTGCACATTTTCAGTAGAGTTAGCAAATTTGTTTATTGTGCTGGAAAATATAATTAAAATAGTTTTATGCAAAGAGAATGTTTATTTAATGATTGCTTTTTATGAATAGACTTAATCAAAATACTGTAACTTTTTTAATAATGTTCACAACTAAGAATGAACCCCGCCCCCCAGAAAGAAATCCTGCATATGCATGTAAATATGGATGTAAATATACATAGAGGTAGACTCTGATAAACATTACTGTTCAACGTAGTCACCATTCTTGTCCAAGCACTCTTCCAATGGTACATTGATACCAGCATGGAAGAAACCTGCGACCAGTTCTCTGAAGCCATAAAGAAGCAACTGGGTGGTAAGAATGTCACAGTAGCAGGTAGAATTCATTATTGCTCCCCTGGTGAAGAAATTAACCAGTAGCACACCCACCCTTGAAGTTCCGAAAGACTGTGCCATATCTTTCTTCACAGGTGAAGCTAGCTGTTCAGATTTTCTTGCAGGAAGAGCACAAGGGGTGTTTTCATGAAATGAATCCTCACTTTGTCTCTGGAGTTGCATGATGCATCCATGTTTCATCACCTGCTAGGATACGCGAAAAACAGATCACACTATGTACTTCCATGTTTGACTAAGTTTCCACACCCACAGCCATCTTTCAACTGATATTGTGAGGGTCTGATGCAACGTTTGCACCATCTAATGGATGCACGATATAGCAGTGGTCTTCTGTTTCGGCCCTGCCAGAATGTTAGAACATGAGGGGGAATGTAGGTTGATGATGATAATTGTTGTTTAAAGGGGCCTAACATCGAGGTTATCGGCCCCTGATGAAATGAAATGGCTCACTGCTATGGATGAAATGAAAATGGTTTATATAAAATAGACAGTGAGCCCCAACAATTATGCCTTAATTGAATAAAAAAGAATAAAAGGTGGATGGTAAAACACAATAAAACAAATAAGGCATAGTGAACAATAAAATAGATGAACGCAATAAATAACATAAAACAGACTTAACCTGAATTAAAAGTCTTAACTTACATTAAAACCTAAAAAAGTAACCACTCTCCGTCAAGAACCGGATGACAAAGTCTACTGACGGCCCGTCATCACGGAGAATAAGGGAGAGGGTATTAGGCAGTTTAAGAGTCCTTTGCAGATCGGCCAGATCCACACACTCCAAGAGAATGTGTGCCACAGTTAGATGGGCACCGCAAGTGGGAGTGCGTAGCAATCCCATGGCCGATCCGGAGTCGACAGAGTACCACAGCTTCCTTCCCGAGAGATCGGAAGGAAGATTTCCACACCTTCGTTGTCTCCTTGATGTTTCTCAGTTTGTTGGGTGGAGGCGTGGTACCTCACGCTTCCTCCCAATGCGACAGGATCGAATGCCGCAACTGAGAGCGCACATCACTAGCAGGCACCTTAAACGGTAGCAAGGGCAGTGCGACTGCCTCTCTTGCCGCCTGATCGGCAAGCTCGTTTCCCGCAATACCCATGTGGCTGGGAAGCCACAAAAAAGTCACCCCGGTTTCAGCGTTACACGCACTGACGAAGGGGAATGTAGGCTATCACTCGTGAGAGTTCTTGTTTTTGAAGCTACCTTGTAAAGATTGTTTTGTTATCGTACCTGAAAGCTGAAACTGGTAACGTGTTCCACAGAGTAACCCATCCAACAGATAGGTAGTAGCTCTTCTGTCCACACCTCTCTCTTCCCATTCTCCTGAGTCACGGCGATATGACAGCAGGAAGCCTCTCACTGCAGCTCCACCATTATCACCTTGTTTCCATTGCAGTTGAACAGAACTGTGTGTAACAGCAGTAGCCAAGAGTAATGGAGGGGTTGGTGGAACTGAAACATTTCAAACATTTTATTAATAGAAAAAAATATTCAGAAGTATTTCTTATTTCATTTTGGTCATCAGACCTGTGTACTTTCATGTGTGTCTAGAATTTGTCTGATAACCTGTGTAATTGTGGTTTTTGTGGTAGTGCATGTATTTGTAATTGAGGCTAGGATTGTCCCAGGGGAGTGTGACAGGCTTTGGCAACCGACACAGTTCATATCCTCGCCGCTAGATGGGGACTTCATTCATTCCATTCCCTGACCCGGTCGGTCGACTGGAAGCAGGCTGTGGATTTTCATTTTTCATTGGGAGGGAGGTGGCTGTGGCCATAATCATCATGGCATTTGCGATGTGTAGAAGTAGAAAACTACAGAAAACCACTTCTAGGATGGCCGAGGTGGGAATCAAGCTCACCTCTTGTCAGGCTGAATGTACACCATTCCAACAGCCAGACCAGAATTAAATTTCTTGACAGAGCCAGGAGTCAAAGCCAGAGCACTTGAGACTGCAGTCTCAATACTTACCCAGAGATCACAAAAGGTGGAAAAATCAGAAGAGTAGTGTGAGGAAGGTCTATTGATGAGGAAGATCTATTAATATAAATAAATAACAACTCTTGTTTTTTTTGTGTTCCGTATTACCCCCAATTTGTGAAGCATCACCTACCTGAATTACTCATATTTCACAAATGATCAGCAAAGTTGATGTTTAAGTTGGAGCTTGGTCAGATATCAACGTCATTCTTACAGAATATCATTCCTTGCAATAAAAGTTAAAGCACCTCTAACATTTTGATGCCACATAGGTTAAAAATAAAGGTTATATTCCTCTTTTGGAATGAGATTATCATCAGGCAATATCATAAGATTCTTTAAGGCAGAGATGATGGAAATAATCTCCAAAAATTTAACATCAATCTGCTTGTTCCATTTTGGCAAAGGAACCACTGAGGGTATTTTGATGTTGTTGCTGCTTAAGGAGCTTGGGACATCTTAGGTCATCAGGTTTGTGTACTTGAGTGTTTATTAAATATGACTGATAACCTCTTAATTGCGACTGAAGTTGTGCATATAACTGTACCATTATTTGGTTGCAGGATTGGAGTAGGTGCCCAGAGACTTAACATAGGTACAATCCCTGAATTTGCATGGAGGGAAAGTGGAAAATCCTAGGGAAAAAACACTCTCAGCACTGTAATAGAAACCTCTGATCTCTGGACTAGCTGCAGGTGATTGCTGAAACTGCATGCAGGTTTTGTCCGAGAGAGACTGGGAATGAGGATCTCTATAGAGTGATGCACATTCATGAAGGTGACAGAAGCAGAGAGGCTAACAGTCACAGCTGTGTGCTTGCTGCTTGAGGCCATGTGGCATGCACTTGGCTTGACCCATCTCCTTACTGGGCAATCGCATGGACCATGAGTACTTGTGCATCCTTCTTCCCTAGTACACCATGCCTGTCCACTTGCTAATATGGAAACTTGGTAGATTTCAATGTTATTTCATATATAAAACATAGACTGTATTATTGTGCATTAATATACAGTAGTATAGGTCTATTTATAATGTGGCATAAAATACTGCATTAATCTACAAAAGAAAAAAAAGTCTGTTGGGCTAGAAAATTTAATTAGGGTTAATTACAATATTACTTCAAGAAAATTGTACCAAATTCCAAGTAAATATTCCTTTCTTTTAAGTAATTGGTCAAATAAAAATTGCAAATACAATTCACATCAACCATGAAGTATTTTCAACACTGGCATGTGATTAATCTGGTAATTTGGTTTAGTCACTATGCTCTTATATCTAGCAGTACCTTGATGGGAAAGGGATAAGAAATGGACTGCCCATGAACAATCTCTAGCTTGCCCAATACTACACTCAAACGGCAAAAAGTTTCTTGACTCAAAACAGCATTATAAACTGCTTTCCCTTCTTACGAAGAAAACTGCTGCCAAGGGCAGGTGCAGATCTAGAGTTTGGCTTTGGTGGGGGTCACAGAATCGAAATTGTTACGAAAAATGGTATCACTAACAACGCAATCACAAAATAACTAAACGTACAAAACCAGACCAAATTTTTTGCAAGCTACATGGATAGAAATTTGATGCGTTTAGCGCACCAAAAATATTCGTACAAATTGCAACGGCGTGTTTTGCGACTTCTACATCGAGCTTCGAGAAAAGAATGAAGGTACGTTACAGTTTCGGCAAGATTTTTTGGTGAGAAAAAAAAAGCCCCAAATTCCTATCCGTGCATTGCTGCACATTCATCGTGACATCACTATAGACATCGATTCGGTAATCACAAGGTTTGCTAAACAAAATAGACAAGTTGATTTTGTTATATAAATAATCGTCTTTATATAACAGGTATGAAGTTGTAAATATGTACAGTTGTAACAGAACATAATAATTGCAATAAACATATTTTCAGTATTGAATAAAATGAAAAAAAAAAAAAGTTTTTCAGTTAAAATTCGTTAAGTTTTATTTGTCTGGTTATTGTGTTTTCGTTTTTTGAGTTTGCAAAAAATTTGGTCTCCGTTTGCGGGGGGGGCATGACCCCCGTGACCCCCTCCCCCTGAATCCGTGCCTGGCCAAGGGCTTGCCTAACAATACTCTAAAACTGTAGAAAATGTCTTGCTCAAAACAGTCATTTAACCTCCTTCCCTTCTTGCCAAGAACATTGCCCAGGGTCCCAGTCACTTGCAGTACTGCACAACCAAACTTTGCTCTGCAAATTGACACTGACACATTCATTGTTTGGTTTTAATATGACTTAATACAGTATTACATTTATACTGGAAAGTTTTAAAAGGTTCAGTGAACCATTGAACACACAGCATGGGCTGCACTTGTCAAATGGTTCAATAACCTCCTTCTCAAGAGGCCCACAGTCATATTCAGACTAGTGGCCTGCTTGCTATGTACTAACAAGTATCTGGATGAGGTATGTCATACTACCTGACAAGTCCAATGGCACACTGGGGAAAAAAAACACCCCCAATTGCAAATAAATGAATGATGCAAATTGCTGGCAACTAGATTGAAAAGTCTGAAAAGCATTAATTCCATTGGGTTAATATTAATATCATTGATGTACCAAAATTTCTAGGAACATATTTTTCGTGAGAAACTGCTAGACAGACAATTTATTCTGAAGTGGACATTCAATCTCCCATTGTAAAGTGGTACTGCCTGTGGGTGTTGTGACTTGCATCTGGGCGAGATGTACCAAACAGAGTGACAAACCCAATGTTAATCTGGGGCAAAACACTGGCAACTGGATTGAGTAGTCTGAAACCATTAATTCCTGTGAATTAGTATTCGGACATTCAACCCATTCCCTGGCTGTTTTCCTTGTGAACACAATTGCTGAAAAGTACCCTGCACCACCTCCAACAGGACATACCACACTAGGTTGTTACAACTGCATGTCCACCAACATTATCTACAAACTCCAGTGGAAGCTCTGCCCAACCATCTACTTTGGCTCGCCTCACCTTATCTCTTAACTCATTAGTTACGGTTATGCAGGAATTGTAGCAACTGCCATTCTGCTAACCCCACCCTCCCTGTGCACATTCACACTCACAACCACATTACCACTTTGATAAGTGTTTCTCCTTAACTCTCTACCCACTTTTGAAGATTTATCAACTGGTGTTCAATTGCAGGGAAGCTCCTGGTCTGAATATTAAAGTACAGTAAACTCTCGATTATCCGCTTTGCTGTTTATCCGCGGTGCATGTAGGAAAACATTTTTATAAAAAAGGAAGGTTTTGAAACCGAAAGTTATTTCTCAAAAATTGAAATCATCATCATCATCATCTTGCACAGTTTCCAGCCACTGGCCGGGTCTGTTTGGAACACAAGCCTCTCCAACGTCTTCTGTCTTCCCACCATCTCTCAGCCTCCACCCTTGTCCAGTCTTCTCCTCTCTTCGTCACGCTTTCTTCCACCCCCCTCAGCCACCTGTCTCTCGGTCTTCCTCTCGGTCTCTTTCCTTCCCACTTCGTCTCGTGTACCCTCCTGGGTATCCTCTTCTCCTCCACTCGTTTTACATGTCCATACCATCTAAGTCTAGATTTCTCTATATCAACCTGAAATGGTTCCTCCTTCATTAATTCTCTGGTCCTCTCATTTCCTATTCTGTCCATCTTTGTAGCTCCAATACTGCTTCTCAAGAACCTCATCTCACTGGCCTGTATTTTGCTCTTCTCCCTTCCTTTCATAAGCCAGGTCTCCGAGGCATACGTCAGGATAGGGACATAGTACGTTCGATATATGATCTTTTTGCTGTTCTGAGGGACATCCTTGCTCCATAACATGCTTCTCACACTCCTCCGGAATGCTTCTGCCTGTCTCCCCCGCTCATTTATTTCTCTATCGTTTCTTCCATTATCTTGTATCAGGCTTCCCAGATACTTGAAACTCTCCACTTCTTCAGCTGTTCCCCACCAATTGTTATTCCCGTTGTGGTTCTTTCCTTCTTCCTTGTTGTGATCACCATCTCACTCTTATTTATGCTAAATTTCATCCCATATCCTTGTATTATTCCTTCCCACGCGTCCAACTGTTCCTGTACCTCCTCCTCCTTGTTTCCCCAAATCATCAAATCATCTGCAAACACCATTGCTTTCATCTTTCCTTCCCCAATTACTTGTGCAATTACTTGTGCCACTCGGGACATTATGTCATCCATCACCACAATGAAAAGTAAAATTGAAATAAAGTTAATAAATACTTAAACGTAATAAAAATCGTAAATCGCAAATACAGTACAGTACAGTACAGTACAGTAATGTACAGTACAAAACGTGTACAGTAGTTCAGTATTACAGTACAGTACTGTATTGTATACACACTGTACGTCGTGTGTGCTTGAGCAGTTTTGGACGCAACCAGCGGCACTGCCAATCGGAAGACAATGAGGAAACGCAGATGCAGAGGACCGTTACTCATGATACAGCATTAGGAAACATTGACAGGATTCTTCAGTACCTTGAAGACAAAGACGACGCATCACTTTGTGACGAGTTGGTCTTGAGAAAACTCAAATCAAAAATAAAGAAAAAGTGTTTCACTACGAAAAAGCAAAAGCAAATGACTAATTTTTTTTGTTAGAAAGTAAACAAGACTGTTTAATAACACACATAACATCGACTGAGTTTTGTTATCATGTACGTCCTTTTATTGTATAATAAACTTATTTAAAGCACTTGTGTGTTGTTTTTGAGTGCCTCGACCTTTGTTTAACCATTACCAGCAATTTAGCGGCTTATCCGCAAAATTCGATTATCCGCGGTATCCGCGCCAGTCAATTCCGCGGATAATTGGGAGTTTAACTTCCTTTTTCAATCCCACTCCCTTTCACCTTCCATTCACCCCATAGCAGCGTCCTTCCTGTGGGTAATTCTACTTCTGTCCTTCATCGACAAAGGATTGCCTGAAAATTTTGAACCATGTGACATCATTAATTTGTGTTTCACAACAGTGTTCTTTCGTGGTCAGTTGCTGCTTTTCATCTGCCTTATCCTACAAGTGCATTAATATTTCTGGTTCAGATGAGCTAGTATTATCTCTTTGAGATGCTATCCACTAATATGGCTAATACGTTGTCAATATGCTGACAAGTTCCTGCAATGGCATTGCCAATTTTTTACAGTTCTTTTGAAAACCCATTTTTAGAACTGTGCTAGTAAGTCATCAATTCAAATGTCAATTCCAATATTACATACGTCGAAATTCTCATTATGTTTTAAAGCATTTCAGGGTGGAAGGTTAGACCTTCCTCTGACTGTATGCCCATGCTGACCAGCAAGCACTATCAGCTAGTGATCTAGCAAAGAAGCTTGCACTTTGTGAAGAGTGTTCTACTTCTAGTACTTACCATATTTCTAATGTGGTATCCGATTTTTCAAATTAGTGCTGTCTTAGCTGAAATTTGAACGTTTACTGGGGATTACAGACTTTCACGCAAGTCTTGTGTTTTCAGTTATTTTAATACTGGTACCGGAAATGAAGAGCTTATTAAGAAAGTGTCTTCAATCCATGAAATGGCAAACTCCAGGGATCACATTTTTAAAACTTTTAGATAAATGATTTGAAATAGAGTTATCATTATATGTTATTGTGCCGGCCCCGTGGTGTTGGGGTAACGCGTCTGCCTCTCACCCGGAGGCCCGGGTTCGATTCCCGGCTCTGTCAGGGATTTTAGAAACTGACGTCAGGGCTGGAACGGGGTGCACTCAGCCTCGTGAGGACAATTGAGTAGCTGTCTGACAGTGAGGCAGCACCCCGATCACGAAAACCAAGATTAACGGCCGAGGGGACCCGATGCGCTGATCACGTGCCACCCCAATATCTGCAGGCCAAATGGCTGGGCAGCGGTCGCTTGGTAGGCCTAGGCCTTTCATGGCTGTACTGCCAGGGGTTATTATAAGTTATTATGATTTACTACTCTGTATTGTCAACATTGCTGATGATGATGATGATGATAATTGTTGTTTTAAGGGGCCTAACATCTAGGCTATCGGCCCCTGAAAGTCAACATTGCCACGGACTTACAAAAATTCCTGACGATAAGAAAAAGTAGTAACGGGACCGTATGACGAGGAGTTACGACCTTTTGAAGGTAAAAAAAAAAAAAAACATAAAAGGATGGTTTAGTAAGGGAAAATGAAGTCTGATATAAAATAGGATTTTTATTATTTTTCATTACTGTTGTTCACATGAAGGCAATTCAGTATGACATTCAGACGAAGAGTCATCTAACTGTTCATTGTTTGCACTTGCTAACAATACATTCTGCCAAAATGGCATTGTAGGATCCAGCTCAATACTGCCTAACTTATTTATAAGTGACTTAAAGTCTTTTAACTTTTCTTCTTTTACTGGATGACCTATTTCCATAACCATTTTAATAGGTGATATAAGCTATTTTGGAATACAATAAAGCATGAGATGACAGATGAATGCTTAAATATATATTGCAAAACAACAATTTAAGACCAAGACACTTTGGAAATAAGCTTTTCAATTGTAATCCACGAGAACTTGGCACTTACCTTGCACTTGTAAGGAGTACACAATCTGATCTGAGCCGAGATTGTTTCTAGCATGACAGGAGTAATTGCCTTCATTAGACCTTTGGACATTCTGAATAATAAGTGTGTTCTCATTAGTGATCTCCATTCTGAAATTAGTAGAATATTAACAATTAGCAATGAATTATTTAAACTATGATCATGGTCTGGGAACAACCATTATGCTTATCAAATCACCTGTGTTGACTGTGTAACTTCAAATCTCCCATATTCCAATCTGTTGAAGGCCGAGGTATTCCCACGCACAAGCAAAGTAACTTCACATCCACTTTCCAAGGAACAATGACGAGTTGTCCAAATGAAATAATGGCTGCAGGAACTGCAAAAAGAACAATCATAAAAATTGATTTCTGAATAAGGTATATCTATGTAGGTGACAACTGGAGTGAACCAACAATTGTTCATTACAGGGAGAGTTTATCTTGATGAACAACTGGATAGGAGATCTGATACTTCTGATACCATTAAATTGTGGAGCCTTCTTTACAGAGCATATAATGTGGGACATATTCATCTAAATCGCAACTTCTGTATACACTTTGTTTTGGCATTATTACGAAGGTGGATCAAAAAGTTAGTTGAACTAACACGCTGCAGCAGCGCGCTGTGTGTCGCAAACGTGGACTTAGCGGAGAAAGGGACAGACACTGCCCCACGTCTGTTAGGCAGGTCGCTGTGGTGTCTCGTCTTTTATGGTGTGAATAGCGGCCAAATGCAATGGCGCGTCGACTGGACGTTCACTCCAAATATGAGGTGCGTGCGACAATCCGATTCCTATGGACCAAAAGGAAGAATTGCACGGACATTCATCGTGAAATTAGTGCTGTGTATGGGGAGCGGGCCATTTCCCAGCAAGGGATCGTTAAGTGGTGTCAGCAATTCGAAGCCGGACGCACGGATATCGCGAAGGCAGGCCCGCAATGTTCAGGATCCGTGCCAATGTCAACAGTGTGAATGCGATCATTAGACAGGTGGTCGACGTTTCCAAACCGATGAGAAGGTGAAGGCCGCTGCCTCCGTGTGGTTGCAGAATGCTGGAGGAACTTTCTATACATCCGGCATCGACAAGTAGGTTGTGCGTTCGCAGAAATGTTTGGAGTCTCTTGGAAACTATGTGGAAAAGTGACATTACATTGTATGTCGTTATAGGTGTGTTGCTGTTGTATAGGTGGTGTAATAAATGGCCATTACTGGGAAGTGCAACTTATTTTTTCATCTGCCCTCATACATGCAGGAACTGCATTCCGAGTCTTTCAGTATAAAAGCAATACTGGAGAAGGATAAAACTTGTAGTTTTACATTAATCTCAAGATCATAAGCCATGACCTCCTCCCTATGTGGAATCCAAACTACCAGACATGGTATTTTGCTTTGAAAATCCCACATGCATTATCGGGGAATCAAACCTGGTCTGCCTTGGTGGGAGGCAAGCAGCTTGGTTGCTGCGCCATCACACTTAAAGCACATTCATGCATGGGAAGATGATTTGCTGGACAACTAAACATCGTAAGGATATTTAGTGGACGCTATGGCTTTAGAATCGTAACTTTGCTGCCCTGGTTTAACATGGTTCCAACAAACATTTCTGTTGTACTGAGGTATCAAGTGTTAAAGGTTTAGTTTGCTGTATATTGCTTCCAATGCATGAAATGTTGAACAGTGTGTATACTCTTTGTGGTATTTGAACTTGGATAACAACATTCATGGAATCAGCTTATATTGTTTACTCTAAAAATAGGGGGGATTTGGAGATATAACCACATAACTTTCAAAATGCTCAAATGCTATTTATCTTTATTTTGATCAAGTTGTATCTGCACTTAAATAAATTTTACTGTAATAACTAATGCAATTCGACTGTAGTGTATAGTCAGTGCTTCATATTTCTTGTGATGTTCTACATTATTTCCTTACATTTACAAGAACACAATATTTAGAACGAGGTATAGTTTGCATCAAAGAACTTCTAATAATAAGAATAAAGCTCTTAAATCTATTATCCAGATAATTATAGAAATATGTGCAACTTCCCAGCAAGCAAGATGCTAAATCCTGGTTCATGGAGTTGACACAGTCGCATGGGACTGCTGAGGGGAAGCAGTCACTTTTCAGCCACTTTCTATTGAACCACGTGATTAAGGACATTTACAGAAAATAAATTAAGATGTATCTCTAATAAATTCAATCACACTCACCAACCGAATTTGGGATTAGCTGAATAACTGGAGTGCTGAGGCCTTGGCCAACCTTAGTGGATGCAGTTACCCATGCCTCATAAGATTCCCTCTTCTTCAAATTCACAGCATCATAATGTAGCTGCTGAGAAGGCAGGGTTCCCTTGATGATCTTCTTTTCGTGACCATTCTCCAAGACTCGAATATACACAGTGTACTTGGTTAAGAGACCGTTTGGACGCCGAGGGGGTAGCCAGCTTATAACGACTGTATCGTCTGAGCTTACTACGGCTTTCACCTTTTCTGGTGCTTCAGGAACTGAAACAAAAAGGAGCCTACAGTTTAATTTAGGAAAAATTACATTACATAAAAAACACAATACATATAGCAATGATGCCAGAAACTGATGTTCATGTGAGCTTATTTGACTTTGAACCAGACGAGCAACAATATCTCACCTTCTACTCTCGCTGACATAGGAAAGGCAAAAAAGCAGGAGGAACTTAAAGTGTACTTTTCTAGTTATAATATTGGTTGAAGTTTGATTTTTGTTACACAGATGGAGACTCATTATCAGAAGATTTGTGCCTGGTATTCTCCTAGGTTTTTGATTGATTAGTGAGAATTAAGTCACCTATGAGTGTGAGATGTAGGTGATGATGAGGAGGCAAGGTGAAGAGATGCTGATATATGGACATGTCTGCAAACGGCCAAATTGGCACCTCTGAACCAACGAAGAGGGTTATGAACTTAACAGCGTGTCGACTATTGTGACTCAAATCGAGAGTACCCATCACTGGTGGCTTTGACATGCTGACATGGCAGAGAGTCAGATGGTACACCAGGCCTTCCACAGGAGACTTGTTAGAAGGAGAGCTCAGGGGTGGCTGAAGAAATGATGCCTGGATAATATGGAGGACAACTTGAATAACCCTCAAAATCAGCTCCTGGAGAAGGTGTGGGTAGGACTATTGGGACTGGCACAGTGTGGTGGAGCAGGCCAAGGCCTTTCAAGGACTATAGGGCCACAGGGTAAGGTAAGGCAGGATAAAGTAGTGAGACAAACATAATACACATTGAAACAAAAATTCCAATGAAAATACAGTATTACTTTTAACAGTACATATTGAACCCTTGCAAAGAAGCATATGAGACTCAATTTCGGGGGGTGTAACAGTCCATTTCGTAAAGTTGTTGTTAAGCGCTTCTTATAACATGCAGGGTAACATACAACAAAATAACATGCAGGAAAAAGTGAATACCAGGATTAAAACATATGAATTTAATAACAGATCAACAAATTTACACTATTTACAATAACAAACAAAAAAAAACAAGGTCTCCCAAATGACATTCTCTTGAATTAAATAAAATAGCCCAAACTAGGCCTGATCTCAGGAGAGATCGTAAACATCTGGACCAAATGTCCCAAATACTGCAATGACATGTGCGTGTGCGGCTTTTCTACATGCGTTACGATGTGTACAAATTAATGCGAGATTCGTTACCATCCAGTAAACCTTCAGGGGACGAATCTGCATTGTCTTAGAGCTAGACAGACACGAGGAACCAACTAAACACTAATTAAACTCATCCGACACTTCCTACACTAAATAAAACAAAATAATTTCCGCATGAAATTGGAATCAAAGAACTGCCGTAGCAAACAACATTAACGCCTAAAACTAGGGCTTTTCAAATCAACACAAGTAAATCAACACGTGACCAATCAAGAAAAATACACATATGGCCGCTTGCCATTTTTACAAGAGAAATACAAAATACACCCAACGGTGTCACAACAGACAAATCTAACAACGAACAAATGAAATGAGTCACAGAAACCACTAGGCTCAAAGCCAACATTTACATCATAAACAAATATTTCATTTCATACGATATGCGGTAATTCGTAAAGGACATGGGGAACTCCCAATTAAAATTATGATCCAATGACCATTAAAAGAACAGGTTTGCTACAGATAGCTTACAGGGGTCAGTCGGTCAGCTGGACTGCTTAAACGATGAATCACCAGACATAGACGGGCGCAAAGTGGAATCTGCACATCTTTCAACCCACGTGTCTATTACCTCGACCTGCCGTAGCAATGGCTCGAGTCTCGAAGAAGCGTGCTCCAAAAGCACATACCGTATATACTCGAATACCACCCGCACATTTTTAAACAAAATCGGACGTGAAAAATTGGGGTGCGGGTCTTATTTGAGTCATCCTGATTTTAAAAATCTAAATTGCCCGCCGCGCGCGATATCGGGTGTTGCGAGTATCCGCTAGATGGTGCTAGCCTTCTTCCGGCTATAACTTTGTTTTACCGTAAGCACACGGCGTCATACAGTCACGCGCACGTTCTCCGAGTGTAAACATGAATGCTACGAAACGTTTGCGGTCATTTACTGTGAGTGAGAAATTGAAAGTTGTGAGGGAAGCTGAAGTTATTGGAAATCGTGCCCGGTAGAAAATATGATATTGACAGTCATGTATTCGTGATTGAGCGGGATGACGTCTATGCTACAGCCACTGGATGTCTGCGTGAACCGCCCGTTCAAAGCAGCCTTGAAACAGCTGTATATGGAGAGGATGGCAGCCGATAAGCACACACTGACTCCAACTGGTCGTATTCAGCGCCCGAAAGTTCAGCTGCTGTGTTCGTGCATTTTGACGGCATGGAATCGCATCTCGGAGATCTCATACGGAAGAGTTTCAAGAAATGTAGTATTTCGAATGCTATGGATGTCAGTGATGACGACATTTAGTGGGATGGTGATAAAAGTTCCGAAGTTGGTACTTCTGATGACGATGAATGAAGTGTTTGTGTACTTTTATTTGTATTTTTAATCGTTTGATGCGTGTTATTTTAGGACGACTTCAATACTTCAATACTGTTGGAAACTATTTTGGATAAATGCTATTCTGTTTATTTAGTTAAGATTGTACATAATTTTGTTTGTTTTTTTTAATTTTGTTCTTCAAAATCAGGGTGCGGGTCTTATTCGGGGGCGGGTCGTATTCGAGTAAATAGGGTAATATACGTGTGTGTGTCAAAATAAAATATCTTAGCATTTCCCAAGGAAATCCAAGAATTAGCACAGGACAAGGTACAGTAGCCTCGAAGAGCGCTCTGCCTTTCCATAAAAAAAAATACAACCACAATATTTGAGGGCGGTAGGCACATTCTACCCCTCATCACGAAGAATCAATACACACACCTTGACACAATACACACACCAGAATCACACATATGGGTTTGACAGAAACCTGAAATAAAGGACATAAAATATTTTCCACCGACTTGCGCTCCCAATCTAGTCCGTGACTAAAGAACCTGAAAAGGAATCTCAAAAAAACTCAAAATATATAGAACTAAGGTGTTCTACAGTGACATCTTAACTTGTTGCGCTCGGCAACCCTAGTATTAATTTTAAAAAAAATGTTCGTAAAACATCTAACAACTTTTACCCCCTTCTCCTACTAAAATGAATTTGAATAAAAGCACCATTTATCGATCATGACGAATTTCGCATCCGCATGAATAAAATCAAAGTACACACGCCGTGCATACTAATAATGACTCATAAGAAAATATACAATCAAACAAACATTTTGGCCACGTGCCAACGTACATTTAAATATAACAGTGTCGGCGCACAAAAATCTAAACACACAAGAAAAACCATGAATAAAATATTTACAACGTTCCCGCGTCTAATCTAGCTACATATTGAATAAATCAATGGTTTGTACATCACCGTGCAGCTTGTAGAAAATCAACCTCCATCCCAAGGCATTTCCCCACGGGAAATCTACTCGTTCATCGTCGACGTTCTGGTAGAGGCGTAGCACTTCATTCCACCAATCGACCTTCCTGTAGACATCTTGGCGTGGCTTCTTGGAAAGAAATGTTCAAAGTTATTATTCTACCTAGCTAGAATCGCTATGAGCTACTGACTTTCACTCAAAAATAATGTCCTGGGCGATTACTCAACGTTGAACTGGCCCTATCTAAGCATTTGCTTACTTCACACGCACATATACATCACACAAAATATAACACAAAATTTACAGAAAATATTACAATCTTCGTCCACCACGCAACTGGCTTTTAACAAGTCTCAAATTAAGTCTACCACGTAGCGCTTATCTCAACTTGAGATCTCCCTCTGCTAAGCATGCACTCTGCTCCCACGAGCACAATAAAGTATGCTCACTAGAGCCTGATAAATCGTGTCTCAAACTGGCGTGAACGATGCTCCTCAAAGCTCGATAAAGTTGTGTCTCAAACTGGCGTGAACGATGCTCCTCGGAGCCGGATAAAGTTGTGTCTCAAACTACTCATCACCGATCAATTTATTAGAAACTGACAGAAAGGAGTGGCGTGGGGGCAATCTGTGAAAATAATCTGTAATTTTCAACTCACAGACTTGGGACTAGTATCAATCTTCTTCTTTTCATCCAAACGTCTCAATGGACTCATGCGGAATCCTATCGCATCGGCGGTTCTTCATACACGTGTTTTAGCGCCTATTTTTATGGTACGCAAATCTCCGCGTGGTTTAGGCGTCCTCTCTCCTGATTCGCCGATTCAATCGTGTATCGGTTGGAAATTCATCTCTGGCACGCCCATAATGACGCCGACTTGGATTCGCGTTCACCCTGAATTTGTCCTTGAACTCGGCTTAACCGGTCTTCGTCAGGAATAACTACCACACTACTTCTGTTGCAATCGTTGCGACACACTACCTGTCTTCCCTTTGTCAATCTCCAACATGTACTGCCTGGATATCAGTAATAATAATATACCGACAGTAGTGGCTCAGCTGGCTAAAGCGCAGCGTTAGGTCATGGGACCAAGCTCTCTGCTGACTCGGTAGACGCGTGGGTTCGAGCCCGACCGTCGGCTGTCCTTGAAATGGTTTTCCGTGGTTTCCCATTTTCAACACCAGGCAAATGCTGGGACGGTACCTTCTGATAGGCCAAGGCCGATTCCTTCCACATCCTTGCCCAGTTTCATTCATCTTCATCCATTCCATCTCTCATAACGACGCGCAGGTCGCCCACGGGCGTCGAATAGAAAGACCTGCACTCGGCCTCTCATGAGGCCACACGAAAAAAAAAAAAAAAAAAAAAGTAATAATAATAAAAATCATGAAAACTTATTGATCGGCAAATTAATAAGGGTTCAATATATACACAGCAACTCATTACTTTGAATACACCCAGACAGGAATAGTAATAACTACACATTTTACTAATAATAATTTTGGTTGAAATATTACTTTATGGCAATGTTGATTTCTTTTTTTAATTTTAAGGTCACAGTCTTGTGTAACATAAATGAGTAACTATTTGAATTCAGAACTTCAGTGACTGGTGATAAATACACATATTTCCTAGCTGCTTTGCTGCACCTTTGCCATTAGGCCTGGCGCAGAACATCTTGAGGGTTGAGGCCCACATCCTGTATGTGTCCCATAATTCTTCCATCCACCGCTTTGGTGAAGGATTTTTGATATTTCTTCATCAAAGACTGACATTCCACTCTATAAAGAGCAACCTGTCTTATCACACACTTGTAAATCTTAGCCTTCAGGTATTTGAGCATCTTTTTATCGCAGAGGACATCAGTTCTGTCTCCATTCAAACCATGCGATACTGCCTCTCATTTGAGTGTCAAAGGTAGCATCACTATCTGATGAGATCCGAGATGATTCAAAGTTCTGACTGTCGATGGTGATGGTCTTGTTGGTTTGGGCCACATACTTTATACAGTATCTCTGACTTCTGGATCAATTTTGATCCAGCCATTCTTTTCCAGCAATGTTGCACTCCTGTGGAAGTACCACATCATCACATATAGGAATGTCCAGGCATGCAGAGACTGTATGTCAGCTGTTGCTGTATCTATAAACAGATTGAAGAGTAGGGGTGAGAGGGCTAACCTTGATGAATGCCTATGGTGAAGTGTTCAAAGGCAGCAAGGGCCTGACTGAGCATCAAATCATGCTTGTGATACTAATGGTACAGAAGCTCGATTCATCATACATAGTGTATGTTGCCAAAAGTCTCTGGAACTAAGTAACTAACAGTACGAAGGACCTCCTTTTGCTACTATTACAGAATTTCATCCCCGCGGAAGGCTTTCCATTAAGTTCTGATACACTGAAGGGAGATTTTGTTTCCATTCTTCCTGAAGCATGGTGAACAGTTGTTGCCGGGTTATTGAGCGAATTGATCTTGCACGCATCCAACGCTCTAGTTCATCCCAAAGATTTTTGATAGGGTTCATGTCAGGCTTTGAGCAGGCCAATCAGCAAATCCATCCACTATCTTTGAATCACGATGAACTGGTCCTTACTTTGTGGACTCAGCACTCCAAAAAATGTCTTCCACTGTTCCACAGACTAATGACAGAGTTGTTTGCACACGCATTTGTTCTTGCGACCAGTGGCTCTGAGAACCAATTCCTATCACCTCTCGCCAGATCGTTCTGCCGCGGACTTACGTACCTGGCTTGTAACGGAAGTCATCTACAATCATAGAAAAGTATGCCTGACAATTGATTCTTACAGTTGGCTTTAGTTTAGCAGCCTCTATAAGTTAATTTCTTATGGCCATTTCACAATAACATTGCTAACAGTAGATCTGGGCACATGTAAATCCTGCGATATCTCTTAGACAAAATAATCGAACTAGCAGCCCCCTACAACCATTCACGGTTCAAACTAACTCATTCTCACAGAAAACACATCTATGATGTTGATGCATTGTGGCTCTTAATGTTTATGCCACCGTTTTTGGCTGGTGGCCGTGAGAGCTTAGTAGCAGCAGCTGACAGGAGATGCTTAGAGCACGTGCTCCGATGGTAGTCTGGAGTCTTTCTGGCTGTTTGGAATTATATCTTAAGTCCATCATTTCGATCACAACTAGATATAAAATAAAGTAACCATACCCAACAAATCATATGAGTGTACGTGTACGTTAATTCGGTTGGCTTGCGTAATAAAACCCTCAAAATGAACCTCGCATTTCACAAATTAGGCCGGAGTTTTGACAGCCAGAGTAAATTAGCCACTGAGATAAGCCAACAGCTGACGTGTCATGCATCTCGTTTAGATCAACGCATCACCGAGTGCTTCGTCACAAAATGATGATATTGCATGGAATACGAGACATACCTTGCAGGCAGCTTCTACACCAAGAGATGGTAGGTTCGAGCGTGACTTAAATAAGTGGCATTTTGAGATTGTTCAAATACGACAACTCCCCATTCCTCAGCGTCTGTTGAGGCCGATGACTGTTAGAATTGAACTTAAAGATGACAATCACTTTGATTACACTGATGCATTTGTAGCTGAATAACACATTTATCATAATTATCATATCAGTGATGTGACTGGATACCCGATGGGCTGGAGTTTAAAACGATGTACCCTGTTCCTCACACTTACTTCCTTAATACTACTTCTAATGGGCCCTCTATGACACTTTTGTTGCAGCTACCACTCTATTCTGCACTTTTTCGGAGGAATTCGGACCTCACCTGATGCTCCTTAACTTTTCATTAAAAAATGCACATTATTTATAACTTCACGGGTTTACCACAAAGTTTTGATTGAATACGTGGCATTTTGCTCAGCTCACTAACATATGATATGATGATTGTTGTTTTAAGGGGCCTAACATCTAGGTTATCAGCCCCTAATGATCTGGGTGACAGCAAAAATGTTAATGAAATGGAAACCAGAACAAAAATTAAGCGAGATGGAAAATACTTACAAAAAGGAACTCAGATTGAAACAACTCACGAAATGTTCTTACAAAAGGGAATTTAGAACGAAAAGATTCACAAAAAGAATAGATTGAAAAATATCCACAAACTGTAGGCTAGGTTCAAAATACGTACAAAATGCAATGTAGAGTCGAAATACTTACAAAATGCAATTGAAATTCAAAATACTTACAAAATGCAAATGAGATCGAAAATACGTACAAAATGCAACTGAGGTTCAAAATACTTACAAAATGCAATTGAAATTGAAAATGCTTACAAAATGCATAGTAGATTCAAACTACTCATTTGGATTGACAATACTTACAAAATGCAATTTAGATTGAAAATACTTGACAAAATGTAACTTAGATTCAAAATAGCCACAAATTATAATTGAGAATCAAAATATTTGCAAAATGCCCACCAAACAAAATGCAACTTAGATTTAAAATTCTTGCAAAATGCGGTTTTGGTTGAAAATACTTACAAAATGCAATTGAAATTCAAAATACTCACTAAAATGCCCTGAACCTACATTGAAAGACTTACTAAAAAGCAATTTAGATTATCAATCTTTACAAAATGCAATTGAGGTTGAAAACAATCGCGAAATGCAATTTAGATCGAAAAAACGTACAAAATGCAACGTAGATTCAAAATACCTACAAAAAATTCGCTGAAGGGAATTTAGATACACGGGGAACCAAGTAACAAAAACAGTGTGGGAATCTTAAAGAGAAAAGGAAATATAATGAAAAGAAAACGATGTCTGACCCCTTGAAGAAGGAGGGATTAGGAAAGATGAGACAAGGGCCAATTAAGGCGGGAAAGTGAAAAACTCCCTAGGCCTCGGATACCCTAATACCGTCGGGGTCGGAAAAGAACAAGAGTTGACCAAGGGAGGTCGACAGGAAAGAAGACGGAGAGGAGCCCGGCACAAGTAAGTGGAAGCAATGCAGGACTCAGATGGGTTCCCGTGGTCGCCAACCCACTTCCCACAAGATGTGAGCCCCTGGGGGATCACTAACACAAACTACATTATAAGTAACACTACACGCACACAATGAACTAGGAGTCATTTCGATAAATATCAGTCTACTACTATTTCATTTATTCATCAACAGAGCACACAGCGTGATTATGACACAGTCTGACAACTCACATCAATCACACATGCCTGAGGCTCTGGAACTCCATGACTGTGTAGCGTTTGCCATATAAGGTCATTCAAGAAATGACCGAAAGCCTTTTCTAGGTCTTAAAATGCTAAATGCACAGTCTTCTTCTTTTCTCTGTGCCTTTCCAACATCAAGCTTGTGGGGAGAATCACATCCTCTGACAGAGCAACAATGCATCTGAGCCAATTATCCATTTGTACATGATCACAATAAAAATATTAACATTGGAGGTTTCATTGACATTGTCAGATATCACTGTATATGTGTGGATAATGCAGCATGGCAGAACTTGGCTCCTTGCTACCGAACCAGTATAATAATAATAATAATATCGTATGGCCTCGGATGCCTGGTGCAAGCTTTGTAATTTGACACCCAGAGGGTAGCTTGCATGTCGAATTTCGTTGTTCCATGAATCACTATGAAAGTCAAGGAGGTTAGATAATAGATATCTAAGCTCCTTGAACATTATAGTGCTTTCTAGTAGAGAAATGAGGAACTTTGTGTTGGCGGAAACTCCCGAGATTAATTTTGCCATTATGAACTCGACCTACTGAATTCAAATGGGTTCTTTGACATGCCAACATCGTATGACATGCGTATCGTGTTTTTGCCGCCTTTCAAAAATCACTTACCACGGCCAGGGGCGAACCTGCAATCTTGGGGTTAGTAGACCGACACGCTATCCACTCACCCACCGTGGCAAGCTACCGAACCAGTATAATGCTATATGACACGAAGAGATGACCAACATAATTCGAGCAATAATACTGTATAACACCACAGAAAGTTAAACATATGAGCTTGAATTGCCATGAAAGTATGTGACAGTTCTTGAACTCTTTCGCGGCAGCATTTTTTACATCACATAAACCCCCAGGTGTGCAATTAAATGAAGATACCGAAAATGAAAATCCACAGCCTGCTTCCAGTCTCCGACCGGGTCAGGAATGGAATGAATGAAGCCCCCATCTAGCGGCGAGGATATGAACTGTGCCGGCTGCCGAGGCCTGACGCACTCCTCTGGGGCAATGATTAAATGAATGACAGATGAAATGAAATGATAGTGGAGAGTGTTGCTGGAATGAAATTTTTGACAGGTAAAACCGGAGTACCCGGAGAAAAACCTGTCTGCCTCCGTTTTGTCCAGCACAGATCTCACATGGAGTGACCGGGATTTGAACCACGGAACCAGCGGTGAGAGGCCGGCGTGCTGCGCCTAAGCCACGGAGGCTTAAATGAAGATATCGAATGAAGTTAAATTGTGGATTTTCATTCATTTTATGTCATTTAACACATGAAACTTACAAAATACATATCTGGTCCTTGTGATCCATTCTGTGGTCCTTGGTTCAATGAAATCTAACAGTTGCCTGTAACCTTGAAATTTACTTTACTAGTGTAATAGCTTGCAAAGGTGGACTAATTGCAGGCAGTCCTGGGTCATTCTTGCAATATAATATTGTCTGCTTCCTCTTACATAGCCCCTTTCCTCTCGTTGAAAACCGTACCGGCAATATGGAACAAACAACACAGTTAGGTTTGTGACTGTTGTCGTGCATTGCCCAGTGAAGTGCCTCCCTGTTAAGACGCACAGGCGCTAATGCGTTGGAAGCATCATATTTCTCTTCTGTAAATTGAAATTTGCAACGTCAGACAAATTCAATGTTTTCATCATTTTGTCATTACTGATATCGTGCGAATCAGATACTTGATGATTGTCCCCTGTACTATTTACTAATGAACTATCACCTGTCTCATTGACATCCTCTGACACAGTCTAACTCACATCAATTGCACGTCTATCTCAATTTATAGACAAATCTTAAATCGCCACTACAAGCTGGTAGATTTGAGCATTGTTGTTAGTAATATTACGTGTGCTCACCGATACTCACTAGTGTGGAAGGTTACTGATGGCCAGAGAGCAGAGACGATTATTGCCGGGTGCGCGATAACAAAATAAATAAATACAGGCACAATACTCGCGGCTTTGCTTCCAACAATTCCCAGAACATGCTCATGAGATACATACACATGTACGCATTATTAGCGACCGCTTTGTTACCAAAGATGGTATGAGAAATAGCGGAAAAACGGCCAAGTCGACTAAAGCCGATTTCTGCATCGAATGCAGAATCATTTTGCAGCGAAAGAGTCAAGGAAAAATTTGTTCTATTTTTAGTACAATTATATTGCATGTTTCATCAGCGAGATTACCATGTTTGTTAAATGGCTGATCGATTCTAGTTCTTCTTTCTTCTTCCTGGCATTGATCCCATCAGGGTCTGCCTTTCTGCATCTGACTGGCTGTGTGGCTCAGCGGCAACGTTCTTGCCAGCTGATCCCAAGATAGCGGGATCGTATCCTGCAGTCAGCTGGCATTTGAGGGTGCTTAAATGAGGGAGCCGAGTCAGTAGATTTACTGGCACGTTAAATATCCCCTTCTGGGCAAAATTCCGGCACTCTTGCGTCTCTCAAAGCCACAGTAGTCAAAAGGGACATAAAACCCATAACATTATTATTACTTTCTGTATCTCACTTTGCACTTTGTTCATCTGCAGCATCAGTAAAGAAGATGCCAACGGCTCATATGTCCTCCTGCAAGCTGTCCATCAATCTCTTCCTTGGTTGGCCTGATCAACTGTAATAAATTTATCAAATGTTTTAGCCTATGCACTGTTAAGAGTGTTTTCCACAAGGAATGGTTCTTGGACAACAAAATCCTTTCTATCAAAAGAAACAAACAGGTTGATTGAAGGATGTTGATAGACCTCACCTGTCTCTTCAGTCATGCAGTAGACTACGTGTCCAGCAGTTCCATCTCCCACTCGAGTGAAGGCTAACACTTGCAGACTGTAGTTGGTATAAGGCTGCAATCCATGCAGGACGGTGGTCATAGCAGTTGTTACTTTCTTGTCCCGGACCACTGGTTCTGTCAAATAAGAGTTAAGAGTTGCATTGTTGCTTGGGTTACATTATGAGAATTAAGTACATTAAAGTACCAAATGTATCTCAGTTTAAAGAACAGAAAATATGCACAGGAAAAATGAGAAGATTCTAATAAATCTGTGACATTTAAATCTTTAGAGGAGTTGTACAATTTCCAGTAATACATTCTGAAGATTGAAAAGCATCCAATATGCACTAAGTCAGTCTTTAATATTTTGAACCAATGCCAGGTTCACAGCCATTTAAGATGCTGTAATTTGGAAAGAACCAAATCAACGGTAGGCATACCAGAACTCGTAAGCCATCATGCTGCTCCATTTCATTATTTTCTCCATGTCTGGCATACAACATCAGCTATGCTTGCTTAAGGCCATGGAGCCAAGCTACTTACGGACTCAATAGACGAGTGGGTTCGAACCCCACTGTCAGCCACCTTGAAATGGTATTACGTGGTTTACCATTTTCATCTCCAGACAATTTCTGGGAAGGTACCGTAAAATGGGGTAACACCGATATAATGAGGTAACATTGATCAATTGCATAATTTCTTGAAAATGTACTTCTACTGGACACCCCTGTGTTTGATCCGGTCCAAGCGTAGGCATTCTACACAGTTGAAGTACTCGCCGACAACAATGAATAACGTTGATCATTAGTCAAACAAAATAAAAATATAATAATGAAAGACAGAAATCTGTATCATTCAAGTTACAAGAATAACTTCATTTGCATAACGAGACTTGCGGCATTCAGAAGGTAAGTGGTGTTAAAAATGTGATCTAGGGTCACTAGTGATGTGTAAAATAAAATTAATTGTGTTCTTCGGTTAATATAAACATTATATATTTACATAAATATGACATTTTGTAATTTTATCGGGTAACACCGATCATGGGAAGAGTTTATAAGAAGTAAACCAGGCCATCGGATAGATGTAGATATAATCCCATATATATGGAAAATGCCATTAAAGCTGTATGAACTGGCAAATTAAGCATTAGGAGGGCATCTGATGAATATATGTACAGTGAAACCCCCATTTAACATTCGCCCTGGGACCTCCAGATTTGAGCCTTAAATCGAGGTTAACTTTAAATGGGGGTTTTGTGAATAAAGCAATGTAATGCCCTTTTATGATGAATTAAACATTTTAGACTACTATATTGGCTATTATATATACAAATTACTCTTAATACAAAGTATTTTACATCACTGTTAAATAAAAAGTTTTCAAAACATGATCACTATCTTCTACTGTGGTACTGTACATTATATTTTTACCAAAAAATCAGACTGCCTCATAATGCAACTTCTAGGCCATTAAATATTAAACTATAATCCATTAAAAATAAAATTGTACATTAACACGAAGGGAAAAAAACATAACATAGGCTAAATCACTAAGAGAAGTCAGTCTTCATATGTTGTTGCTTCAGCTCTGGGCAGTAAGGACCACACCAATCTGGAAGGATGTAAGGAGGATTTAATTAGACATTTAGGCCTATAATACTTGTATTCTAATAGTTGAAAACACCATAAAAATACAGAATTTTATTTTCAAAACCTTACCAGTTAAGTTTTGAAGTAATCCTTTATTGTAGTCTGCTTGCTTTTGCATGTTCTTCGGAGAAAGAGAAGTTCTCTCTCCATTTGCCCCAGTCTCAGCAGATTTGTGTCATCCAAGTTGAATGATGACATGTACCGCTTCACAACTTCAAAGGAAGCAACAGCTTCACCAAAAGATGGTGTGGGAAGTGGTAGTTCCTCATCTTCTTCGCCAACATCTTCTGCTTCCTTCTCTGCAGCAGCATCGCATAAATCCTCCACAGACTGTGTTCCTGCTGTTGCTACATCCTCATCGGCTTCGGTGGCGTAGTCGGTAGCATGCTGAGCTTCTATGCCCAAGATAGCGGGTTCAAACCCGGCCGAAGCCGTCGGATTTTTTAAGAGCGTTAAAAATCCCTCAGTATGCCTTCCTTCGGAGGGGAAGTAAAGCCGGCGGTCCCATGTCATAGATTTATGGCATGTTAAAGAACCTTCCACTAATTGCACCTGTGTGAAGCTAAATTGGATAGGTTATTGTAAACAACGCTCTTAGGTTTCTAAGTTCGTTGCCAAGAGCCGACTGCGGTGGCGTCTAGCAGCTGAGTTGTGAACTTAGCCTAGTAGTCGTTGACGGTGGCGCTTGGCGGCAAAAGTAGGAACTATTTGAAAAATTCTAAGTTGCAGTACTTAAATTAAAATAACAGATAACACACACTAATACAGTCATCACAATTAACACCGGTTATCAGACAGATTCTACACACACCCAAAGTACACGGGGCTACATGACCGCGTTGTCGCAGCCCCTAAACTTAAGAACCAACCAACCAACCTACATCCTCATCGCATTGAATGAAATCTTCAAACACTATCGGCTCATCGTGAACAAGTAGATTCCAGTCCTCGCCACATAACTCATCCGTACAATCATTCATGGTTCCGTATTGATTAAAAGTCAAATATAAAGGGAAACAGAATTCCGCCTGATCAATACAACATTTTCAATTAAGGGGCTATATTAAACCCATTTGGATGGTACATGTTTCGAGGCTCCTCTTGGCCCCTTCATCAGCCATACACACAAACATATTGTCAATACAATTATCAGAATACAATTGAAAAGGTTAAAACTAACATGAGATAACATGATGAAACAAAACATAAAAACCATAAGGACAGTGTGGAACAAATGACTTAAGTAAAACTTAACCTAAGAAAGACTTGCGAATGTCACAAACAAATGGAATAACACTTTAAAAAACAGTATATGTTAAAATGTAAACTTAAAATGTAATTTGTATGATTCTTGTAAAATCTTCAAGTTTTGATAAAGTAAAATGGCAGAATTCCGTGCCCGAAAATCTAGGGAATTCAATCCATGAAATAAGTTAAAAATATGTAAAAACTGATGGTCATGAAATGACTTTGTAGACTTCATATGAAGGATCGTTGACGAAAAGAACAATACATCTCCATGACGAAAGTCAAATCGGTCAAGCTTGAAGGCCTCTTGAAATTGAAACGAAACAAAAGTTGAGCATCTTGCAATTAGAAAGTCCAATTGGACTTTTCATGACCATCAGTTTTTACATATTTTTAACTTATTTCATGGATTGAATTCCCTAGATTTTCGGGCACGGAATTCTGCCATTTTACTTTATCAAAACTTGAAGATTTTACAAGAATCATACAAATTACATTTTAAGTTTACATTTTAACATATACTGTTTTTTAAAGTGTTATTCCATTTGTTTGTGACATTCGCAAGTCTTTCTTAGGTTAAGTTTTACTTAAGTCATTTGTTCCACACTGTCCTTATGGTTTTTATGTTTTGTTTCATCATGTTATCTCATGTTAGTTTTAACCTTTTCAATTGTATTCTGATAATTGTATTGACAATATGTTTGTGTGTATGGCTGATGAAGGGGCCAAGAGGAGCCTCGAAACATGTACCATCCAAATGGGTTTAATATAGCCCCTTAATTGAAAATGTTGTATTGATCAGGCGGAATTCTGTTTCCCTTTATATTTGACATAACTCATCTTCATTCTCTTCTTCAAGCGTTTGTGTTTTTGGAGAAAATCCAGCTTTCCTGAAGCAGTTGGCTACAGTTTGAGGAGTAACTGCATTCCAGGCAGCACAGAGGAGGTGAATGGCCTGTAGAACATTAATCTTCAACTCAGCATTTCTATCGATTGCTGCAATCGCTTTGTGGACCAGAGACTTCCTGTATTTCCTTTTCATGGAGTAAATTACCCCAAGATCCAGGGGTTGTAGCCTGCTGGTGCAATTGACTGGCAGGAACACAACTTTAATGTTTGCCAAAAATTTTGTATCTGGAGGATGACTGGGACATCGGTCAATAAAAAGAAGGATTTTCCTGTTGGCTGCTTTCATTTTTACATCCAGCTGCTGGAGAAAGTTTGTGAAAATAGCACACGTCATCCAGGCATTGGTGTTGCTGGTATAGGTGCATGGCAATGTATTAATGCCCTTAAAGCAGCGTGGCTTGGCAAATTTTCCTATTACGAGGGGCTTCAATTTCTCGCTTCCATCTGCATTGACACAAAGCAGCACTGATAGCCTCTCCTTACTCTTCTTACCACCATGACAAGAATTGCCTTTCACATGGAAGGTTCGATCAGGCAACAGATTATAAAATAGAGCTGTCTCATCAGCATTGAAGATGTTCTTCATGTCATAGCCTTCCAAAAGGTTTGGAAGATTTTCTTCTTTCCATAACTCTACTGTTTCTTCGTCAACGCTTTTGCATTCCCCGCTAATTGTCTTGAAACTAATGCCATGCCTTTGTTTGAAGCGATGAAGCCAGCCATTAGAACAAACAAAGTCATCAATGCCTAGCCTCAAAGCAATTACACCAGCCTTCTCCCTTAGAATCGGCCCATCTATCGGAACATTTTTTGACCTCACCTGTTGAAACCATTCAATGAGGATTTTCTCCAATTCTTCATGCTTGCCGGCCTTTATATTCTTTCTTTTTTTTATTTGGCTCCGAGAAGCACACTCTGTTGCCATAATCTTCTCCTTTGACAACATAATAGTGCTCAAAGATGATGGCACCATCCCCAAACGTTTTGCCATTTCTATTCTTGTAACATTAGGGCTTGCCTCCACTTGCCGAATAATGTCTTGTTTTTCACTAATAGTGAGCTTAATCCTCTTTGTTGCCATTTCTACGAAATTCACCACTAGTCAAAACTATCACAGCACACAACGAATACACACAAAGATAATTTGGAAAAATATTTAAATTATAAGCTAAAATTTAAGCTGGATGCTCTTATAACTACACCAACCAAACAAAAAGAGAAAGTTGTAATTATATGCGTCACAATTCCAGGAAATAAGTTCCTTTTTTGTATTAAATTAATGGGTATAAATAGGACGTAAGGAATCGAGCAAAGATTTAAATAAGAAGCTAAAAAATGATATGGTTATACAAGTCTTACTACGCACAAATCTCCAAACAATAGAATCGAGGAACTTAGAAGTGCATACAGCAGGCTAGCCACATCGGCGGGACGATACACGGCCAAACATACGAGATAGCTTGCCGTCAAAAAATCACTTTGTCATTTCGTTCCGATAACTCCGAATTAGAAAAAATGTGGTGAATATTCTATTCGATTACGTTTTTAAAAGCCATCGACAGGGATCGATATAATTTTCATGAAATAGTCACCTGGAATCGCGATAATAAATACGTCCGAGCCCGCTTGCGGTACGCCTGCAGTGATTGGTCAGCTTCTCAAGGTTGCTGTGTGACGGCCAATAACAGAGCGTCTTATCGCGGATGTTTGGCAGTAGGCCTACACCGTTCTGACGGGCGCTGAGTATCAAGCAAGCAGGTCCACGCGTAGGCAGGCAGCATCTGCGGGATGATACACTGTCAAATGTACGTCCAGCTTGCCGTTAAAAATTCGCTTTGTCATTTCGTTCCGATAACTCAGAATTGGAAAAATATGGTGGATTTATTGTTCGATTAAGTTTTTAAAAGCCATCGACAGGGATCGATATAATTTTCATGAAATAGTCAACTGGAATCGCGATAATCAATGCGTCCGAGCCCGCTTGCGGTACGCCTGCAGTGATTGGTCAGCTTCTCAAGGTTGCTGTGTGACGGCCAATAACAGAGCGTCTTATCGCGGATGTTTGGCAGTAGGCCTACACCGTTCTGACGGGCGCTGAGTATCAAGCAAGCAGGTCCACGCGTAGACTAACCGCAACTACGGGACGATACACTGCCAAATGTACGTCCCGCTTGCCGTTAAAAAATCGCTTTGTCATTTCGTTCCGATAACTCAGAATTGGAAAAATATGGGGGATTTATTGTTCGATTAAGTTTTTAAAAGCCAGCGAAAGGGATTTATATATTTTTCATTAACTATTCCTTCCTGTTCCTTTAACTCGATTCACGATAATAAATGCGCCCGAGCCCGCTTGCGGTACGCCTGCAGTGATTGGTCAGCTTCTCAAGGTTGCTGCGTGACTTGCCAATAACAGAGCATCTTCTCGCTGATGTTTGGAAATACAGCTGGGATCTACTGGCTCGCCGTTGTTCAGCAATAACTTGACATTTTTTTTAAAGTGTGTTCCCATTCACAACAAATTGTCGCACGGCTTAAGTTAGTGATTTGTTTATCTTTCGTCATCGTAGAGGGAGTGACGTCATACTCTTCACGTAGGAAGGGAGTAAATACCAACGTTAAATCGACACAGATTTTATTCCAGGGGTCCAAGAATTCGAGCCTAAAATGGAGGTTAAACGTAAAATCGACAAACGTTAAAATGAAGCCTGATATACATTGCGTCTTATGGGATAATAGCCGGGACCTACGGAAATGTACGTTAATTGCGGGCAAACGTTATTTCGAGAAACGCTAAATCGGGAGTTCACTGTATGTTGTTTCTGTAGTTACAAGAAAATTAAGATTGTAATCCATATTTATTACCGGTACTATGCTTATTCATCATGTTTTATGTATTAGACTATTATTATGTTCTTAAATAAATTTCGCTGCTGCATCCCATCTGGAGCCAACAATAATATTTTTTAAAACTTAAAATAGCGATCGATATAATGCCAATGATGGTCTTATACTGTTTATAATGTAAAACAAGTGTATGATTGGTATTACCCCAAACTATGAGGTAACACCGATCATACAACATATTTTTTAATCTATTTTATGAAATAGCTGAAAAAAATTAAATTCATTGCCGAAATAATGACAACTAATGCTTAAACATAATTTAATTTTTGCAGTTCAATATTACGATTCCTGGGAAAGTTACACTAAATATATCAAGAAAATTGATCGGTATTCCCCCACCTTACGGTACTTTCCAATAGGCCACAACTGCTTCTTCCTAACTCTTCTTCGTCAAGTTCATTCATTTCATCTCTAATTAACTCCTCTCATGAGGTTAGCATCAAGAAGGGCATCTGACCATAAAAGCCACCCGCCACATAGAAATGCATTGCATCTCATCTGCAACCCCATTGGTAATGGGATTAATAAGAAGTAGGTACAGATAAATGTCTGGTATACAACCTCTAGTCATAAGTGGATTTATGATTCCATCCAACTTTTTATTAAAGGTTCAATATCCTCTGCACATGGCCATAGAAAACTCAACTTTAAATACAGTAATTAGTGGGAATGTATATATACTTATATCTGTGTGTTCGTGACCAGCTACAAGGAAGATGATGATGATGATAATTGTTGTTTTAAGGGGCCTAACATCTAGGTTATCGGCCCCTAATGATCTGGGTGATAGCGAAAATGAGAATGAAATGGAAACCAGAACGAAAATTATCTGAGACGGAAAATACGTACAAAGAGAGACTCAGATGGAAACAACTCAAAATATGGTCTTACAAAAGGGAATTTAGAACGAAAAGATTCACAAAAAGAATAGATTGAAAAAGACCCACAAAACGTAGGCTATATTCAAAATACATACAAAATGCAATGTAGCGTCGAAATACTTACAAAATGCAAATGAGATCGAAAATACGTACAAAATGCAATTGAGGTTCAAAATACTTACAAAATGCAATTGAAATTGAAAATACACAATGCAATTCAGATTGAAATAGGCCCTATCCCAGTTCCAATCCAAATTATTCAAAAAGTGCAATTGAAATTCAAAATACTTACAAAATGCAATTGATATTGAAAATGCTTACAAAATGTACGGTAGATTCAAACGACTCGTGTGGATTGACAATACTTACAAAATGCAATTTAGATTGAAAATACTTGACAAAATGTAATTTAGATTCAAAATACCCACAAAATGCAATTGAGAATCAAAATATGTGCAAAATGCCCACCAAACAAAATGCAATTTAGATTCAAAATTCGTGCGAAATGCGGTTTTGGTTGAAACTACTTACAAAATGCAATTGAAATTCAAAATACTCACTAAAAGGCCCGTCTACCTACATTGAAAGACTTACTAAAAAACAATTTAGATTGTCAATCTTTACAAAATGCAATTGAGGTTGAAAACAATCGCGAGATGTAATTTAGATCGAAAAAACATACAAAATGCAACGTAGATCAAAAATGCCTTAAAAAATCGCTAAAAGGGAATTTAGATACACGGTGAACCAAGTAACAAAAACAGTGCGGGAATCTTAAAGAGAAAAGGAAATATAAGGAAAAGAGAAGAGGAGAGGAGAGGGGAGAGAGGAGAGGAAGGAAAGGAAGGAAGATTGTAGCTTTATGTGACCGTGAATCTTGTGATTATGAGCCACGGGACCTCCTTTTTACGTGGCATCCGAGCCACAGGACATGGCATTTCACTTCGAAAATCTCACATGCATTGACCGGGAATCGAACCCGGACTGCCTTGGTGAGAGGCATACAGCTAGACCGCTGAGCCACCACGCCCCCAGAGAGAGAGAGGAGAGGCTCCGCCCCAAAGGTAAGGGACAAAAGTGGAAAACGGACCCAGCTCAGGAATCCCTCGGGGTCCCCAACTCCCGAACTCACCAGCCGTGAGCCCCTGAGGGTGTAGCATTATCTAGGGTACACCAGAAGTGGTGGGGCTACATACACCCTGCCTCCTTAAGGGCCTTGAACACAAGGCAGGAGGTACAACGAAAAGAAAGAGAAGGCTGACCCCTCACAGAAGGAGGGTATCAGGAAAGATGAGAAGGGCCAATTAAGGCGGGAAAGTGAAAGACTCCCTAGGCCTCGGATAACCTAATACCGTCCGGGTCGGAAGAGAACAAGAGTTGACCAAGGGAGGTCGACAGGAAAGAAGACAGAGAGGAGCCCGGCACAAGTAAGTGGAAGCAATGCCGGACTCAGCTGGGGTCCCGTGGTCGCCAACCCACGTCCCACTAGATGGGAGCCCCTAAGGGGTACAAGGAAGAGAATGGGAAGGCATAGTATTGTGGCTTGCAAGGTCTTGCATTGCCATCATAGGTAATCTTGTAGGGGCCAAAATAATAAGGGTAAACCAAGCACTAGGTTGAAACATTAAAAAAATGAATTAGTGCATTTTGGAATCCACCTCTTCACTATTGATAACATTTTTCAAGAATTTCGAAGTTCAAACTACAATCAACCTATCAATATTACCACATATTATGTGCAAAAACGTTCTGCTCCCGTCCTGGATTACACATACCCACAGAAGTATTTTACTACTCCAACTGTAACATTATTGCCATAGCCATGCATGTTTCAGATACCATGACATGACTCAGAAGCCAAATTGTGCGATTCAATGGCATATGCAATGCTCACGCCTGACAAATTCTGAGATAGCACTTGCTTAAGTCCCACACATTACTATTGTGAAACCAATAATGCAGATTATCAGACACATCCTGTTCCCTAAATGATTCTACAATAACAAATAATGTTCTGACTGTGCCTTAAGCTGACCGACAGTAGTGGCTACGCTGGCTAAAGCTCAGCATTAGGTCATGGGGCCAAGCTCTCTGCTGACTCGGTAGATGCGTGGGTTCGAGCCCCACCGTCGGCCGTCCTTGAAATGGTTTTCCGTGGTTTCCCATTTTCAACACCAGGCAAATGCTGGGATGGTACCTTCTGACAGGCCACGGCCGCTTCCTTCCACATACTTGCCCAGTTTCATTCACCATCATTCATTTCATCTCTCATTAACTCCTCTCATGAGGTTGGCGTCAGGAAGGGCATCCGGCCGTAAAAATCATCGCCACAAAGACTTCCATCGCATCTCATCCCCGACCCCGTTAGAAAAACGGGAATAATAAGGGGTAGACATACATACTGTGCCTTAAGCTAGAAAAATGAGATGAACTGTTGTCAAACAGAAATAATAATCAGTAACTTCCAAGTTCTTGTAATATAAAATATAAAGTGGCAAAATATGCATGCAGCTATGCACTAAAAGTGACTTAAATATGCTCTAAATATTAAAATATATGTCTTATAAAATAAACAAGATGGACTTGTCACAAAACTCAACTATGATAATTGCACATAGTGACAGCAACTCCCATAAGTCCAACCCCTCGTCCACGTCGTGGGAGACGGGCAACGGCACAAAGTAGGGGATTGCCTGTAGGGGCGAAGTACAGTGGGGACTTCGTATGCCCCGGGACCGTTACGGTAGCTGTGAAGGTCCTACAGGAACCCTGAAAAGTGACGGCTAACGGGGCTCTGGTGAAGCTACGATAGGCCCAGCAAGCCAGTAGTGGATAAAACCAAATGCTTTCAAAAATGGAACGAGCCTCGGACAGGATGGATTTAATAGACGACGACACGGCTGTACACACGGACTAAGATTTGGAACTTTAAACCTAAGAACGCTGACGGGGAAGGTGGAGGAGATAGTGGATATGATGGAAAGAAGGAAGTTGGATTTATTGGGATTGGCAGAAACAAAGTGGAAAGGGGAAGGAAGGAGAGTACTGAGGAAAGGCTATAGACTGTACTGGAGTGGGAACGAAGAGGGAAAGAGGAATGGAGTGGGAGTAGTAGTACGAGATGGTTTAAAAGAAGAAGTGAGGAGAATAAGTGATAGGATGATGAAAGTGAAAGTAGCACTGAGGGGAGAGACCGTAGAAATAGTGCAAGTGTATGCTCCACAAGTAGGCTGCGCCTCTGAAGAGAAGGAGGAGTTTGAAGAGGAATTGCAGAAGCAGCTGGTAGGAAGAAATATGATTGTTATGGGGGACCTCAATGCCCATGTAGGAATAGAAAGACAAGGTTATGAGAGTGTTCTAGGACCAGAGGGTTGGGGTGGAAGAAATGAGGAAGGAAAGAGACTGTTGGACTTCTGCCAGAGGAACAGCCTGCTAGTTGGGAACTCCTGGTTTAAGAAAAGAGAGAGCCACACAATCACATGGTACAGTGATGACTTGACCAGGAAGTCGGTGGTCGACTATATACTGTATGAGAAAGAACTAAATAAGAACATCACGGACATCAAGGTTATACCATCGGAGAACCTGGATAGCGACCATCGATTACTGGTAATGAACCTGAGAGGGAGTAAGGAGAAGAAAGGGACTGAGAACCAGGAAAGACGTATAAGGATATGGAAACTGAAAGAAGGGGATAGAAGGGTCGAGTACCTCAAAATGGTAAAGGAAGGAATTTCAACAGATGAAGAAAGAGGGGTGGAAGAGGAATGGGCTAGATTTAAGAAGACACTAGTGGGTGCAGCAGAAGCAGTATGTGGGAGGACAAGTAGTAAGAAGAGGTGGAAGGAAACACCATGGTGGAATGAGAAGACAAAAGATATAGTAAGGGAAAAGAATAGAGCCTTTAGGAGGTGGTATCAAAATAGGACGGTAGAGACTAGGGAAGAGTACCAGGAAAAAAAGAAGGAGGCGAAGAGATTGGTGGCTGAGGAGAGAAGGAAGTGGATGGAAGAGTGGACAAAGATGATGGAGGAGGATAGTGAAGGTACAAAAAAGGTCCTGTATGGGATGGTAAAAAATAAGAGGCGGAAGGATCCTACGGATTATGTTAGAATGGTGAACAAAAGGGGACAAGAGATAGAAAATAGGGAAGAACTGAAGAAAATGTGGAAAGAATATTTTGAAGAACTTCTGAACCCAAATGGAAAAGATGGTGAGGAGGAAGAAATCGGGGAAGAGGAAGATGAACTGCAAACAGAAAAGGACTTAACATGGAAAGAAGTGGAAGATGCAGTGAACAAGATGAAAGGAGGGAAGGCACCGGGTGTGGATGAGTTGAGTGTGGAGATGGTGAGAGCAGCAGGAGAGGTGGGGATACAGTGGCTGTACCGAGTGATGAGGACAGCATGGAAGGAAAGGAAGACCCCAGAGGACTGGAAAAAAGGAATCATTGTCCCGATCTTCAAGAAAGGTAGTAGAACAGATTGCAGAAACTATCGGGGAATAACACTGATGAGTCATTGTGCAAAGATCTTCGAGAAAGTTTTGGAAAAGAGAATTAGGACAAGGATAGAAGGAGGGATGAGGGAAGAACAACATGGCTTCAGAGCAGGAAGGTCCACAGTGGACTTGATTTTTGCTGTAAGGCAGTTACAAGAACAGCACTATGAGTATGGAACAGATCTACTGATGGCCTTCCTGGACATTGAGAAAGCATATGACAGTGTATGCAGAAACAAAGTATGGAAGTCCCTGGAGGATAGAGGAGTAGAGAAATGGACTATAAAGAGGATAAAGGAGATGTACAAGGGAAGCGTGAGCTGTGTGAAAGTGGGAGGAGAGAGATCTGACTGGCTGGAACAAAGAAACGGCCTGAAACAAGGAAGTGCACTGTCACCGTTACTTTTCATTGTGGTGATGGATGACATAATGACCCAAGTGGCACAAGTAATTGGGGATGGAAAGATGAAAGCAATGGTGTTTGCAGATGATTTGATGATTTGGGGAAACAAGGAGGAGGAGGTACAGGAACAGTTGGACGTGTGGGAAGGAATAATACAAGGGTATGGGATGAAATTTAGCATAAATAAGAGCGAGATGGTGATCACAACAAGGAAGAAGGAAAGAACCACAACGGGAATAACAATTGGTGGGGAACAGCTGAAGAAAGTGGAGAGTTTCAAGTATCTGGGAAGCCTGATACAAGATAATGGAAGAAACGATAGAGAAATAAATGAGCGGGGGAGGCAGGCAGAAGCATTTCGGAGGAGTGTGAGAAGCATGTTATGGAGCAAGGATGTCCCTCAGAACAGCAAAAAGATCATATATCGGGCGTACTATGTCCCTATCCTGACGTATGCCTCGGAGACCTGGGTTATGAAAGGAAGGGAGAAGAGCAAAATACAGGCCAGTGAGATGAGGTTCTTGAGAAGCAGTATTGGAGCTACAAAGATGGACAGAATAAGAAATGAGAGGACCAGAGAATTAATGAAGGAGGAACCATTACAGGATGGTATAGAGAAATCTAGACTTAGATGGTATGGACATGTAAAACGAATGGAGGAGAAGAGGATACCCAGGAGAGTACATGAGACGAAGTGGGAAGGAAAGAGGCCGAGGGGAAGACCGAGAGACAGGTGGCTGAAGGGGGTGGAAGAAAGCGTGAAGAAGAGAGGAGAAGACTGGGCAAGGGTGGAGGCTGAGAGATGGTGGTAAGACAGAAGACGTTGGAGAGGCTTGTGTTCCAAACAGACCCGGCCAGTGGCTGGAAACTGTGCAAGATGATGATGATGACAGCAACTAATGGACTATCTGCTGCAATATGCTAGGGTACTAACATGTGAATACAATTTGGGGCGGGGAGTTACCGTAAGTGATTATTTCCTCAAACATTACATCTGGGTTATAATAGGGCATATTCAGCCTTGTGAGGACAGTAAATCTCAACTCACATATTCTTGAAGTTTTAATTTTTTCTCATTACCCCATTGTATCTTAGAACTAGCTTCGCCCGGAAATTGAAGCATTATTTATATAATTTATGGAGGAATCATAATTCATAGCAGAATTCTCTTTATCGGACCACAAACCATGAACATTTCTTCCCCATGTCAAAGGAACTTTGGGGATGACTCCCTTGTCTTTGTGAATTCTTTCTTTCTCTTTCTTGTGACAATCGAGAAATTACATGATAAGCGTATTTTTTTCGATTTTAATGAACTACGACCTATATCCGTTCTCCATCTCGGCATGATGGATTAAAATCACTGACTGCACTATTAATTATATTATCATGGAGATAGCATGTGCAACGAATTCTTGTCAGACGTGATTTAAGAATGGTGAGGTGCATGAAACACTAATCCCCCTTCCGTCCAATCTAAATTGACTGTGTATTCTGCAGAATGAAAAGTTCACAGTCTAAGTAAAGAAAAGCCGAGTTGCACTTTTAGGGAAACTCCAAACATATTCACTCGTCTGAAGTCTTACTCGATACGACTCGACAGTGTCTGGGGTGATTGGCTTACTCGCCAGCCAGTTAGCTCATAAACTGTAATTGAACGGAGATTGTTGGAAGAAATTAAAACAAAAAACACTTATAGTGGGCGATGTATTGAAGATAGAGATATGCTGTCACGGACTTTTTTTGTAGAACTTTTCATGTTGAACAATTCTCATAGTATATACATATTTTTAACGGTTTGCCCAGCGTGAGCTTAAAGAGTGCACGGACGCCAGGCATTTTTCCGACTTTTTCACTGAAATCGTTACTGCTCGGCTTCCTTTGGTCATAAATAAATTATTTTCTACAGAAACCTTCCTCGAAATATCCTTTACAGAACGGTGAAAACCACATCAAAATCCATCTAGTGGTTCTCGAGATTACCCGGAACATCCAAGAATCGCGGACTTTGTTAGTAGAGATGAACCTAACTTTAGTCCACGCCTTGTCAATCCTAGCGTCAATTACAAGAACCATCCCACATTAGTATAACCACCACAATACTGTGGGCTATTGTATAGATTTTATAAGCATTCGAAGTCACTGGTCTGCCAAGCTGTTTCAAGCACCTAAATGAAAGAACAGAAAATAAAACAGGCTTTCCTGTTTGACATTTTGGGCATTTGGACTTCAGTGATTGCAGTCACGATAATTCTACCCAAATGCACTTATGCTTCTAATTCTTTACTTCTGAAGTTGACAGCAGGCAACTAAGATGCAACTTGGAGGGAAGCATAGACTGGACATGGTATTACCTATTACCTGAAACTTCTTTATGTTGAATAAATAAAGGAAATTGAGGAGGACATTTAAAATATGGCCCAACCACCGCGCCTTATTGGAAACTTGGACGTTTTGAATCCAAAGGATGAGAAAATAGAAGACTTTTACAGCAGATTCGAGGACTATTGTTTAATGAATAACCATGCGTTGGGTCCGGACGCACCGGCTACTGAACGAAACGATTCTCCCGCGGATGGATCAAACGCCGTGAGAAAAAAATTGCTTTTTCTTTATCATTTAAATCGCGAAGTACGGGCAACTCTAAATCGTTTGTGCAGACCTGTGGAACCCAGAAATCTTACCCTTGTGGACCTTCAGAAAAGATTAAAGGAACATTTTAATCCTGCCTGTTTGGCGCTCGCTGAGACAGTGCGGTTTCAACGTATGACACAATTGCCATCTCAGATAGTTGCGGAATTTGTGCTTAAACTTAATGACGCAGCTCAGACGTGTGATTTTGGGAACAATTTGGACTCTCGTCTACGAGATCAGTTCATGTTTGGTCTCACATCAGACAAAACTAGAGATCGATTATTCCAAGAGCCAAATCTTACTTATGATAGAGCGGTGGAGGTGGCTAAACAAATGGAGAAGTGGCAAACACAGTCACAACAGATGGCCACAGAACGGGAAGGATATCAGGTCAGTAAAATTCAGCATGGGCCTGTAGGCCTATACAGTGAAAATCACGGAGGTAGCCATTTCACCAATAATAACGGGACGCGAGGACGGGCTTGGGGACGAGGCGCTTTTGGTCTACAGTTTCAATATCCGGCACCAAACAGAGGAAAGGAAATCCAGGGAAATTCCGAACGAGTACACCCAGTACCTCGAGGTCAACACTTAGGGCGGAGACAACCTAACAAGGCGTCACAAGGATGCTAGAGATGTGGATCGTCAAAGTGTCACCCAGATAATTGCTGGTCCAAAAGTGTAAATTGATTTGCGTGTGGAAAAATAGGTCATACGGCTCGTTATCATAGAGAGCAAATTAAATCAGTTGTCAGCAGTGACGAAGGGCAACAAGAGGAGTGTAGTGAACAATGGCGGTATGCTCCGTATTGTATGGAATCAACTGAAGCTATTGTTAGCGACGACGGACAATGATCGGAACACACGTGTGATAGGCTTAAACAGGAGCAATGTGAGGAAAGTATTCTGGACTATGACGTGAGTAGTGATTATGATCAATTAGTCATAAACAGAGTAAATAATGGGCATGTAATAGAAGAGTCATGTGGGTGGGAACTATCATTTAATGAGGAGAAAGAAGCAAGGGAAATGTGTAGGCTAGTAGATGAGGACATGTGTGTAGTAGAAGAAGGAATAGGATTTAAACAAAACGACACTGGGGATAGTAATAAAAACAGAATTAATGAGGTAATTAGAGAAACTGGGAACTATGTGAATGGAGTGGAGGTAAACCTTGTTACACATAATAATGAACCATTGTTAGTGAAAGCCAATATTGATGGTGTAAAGGTATTAATGGAAATTGATACAGGCTCAGGATACAGTTTAATTCATGTAAAGCAGTTGCAAGAATTGGTTCCACATTTAAGTATTAGCGGTTGTGACGCTGAACTTAAAACAGTAGATGGTAGCCCTATTAAAGTGGAAGGAACAGTAACAGTTAAGGTTAGTGACAATGTAGGAGATAAACATGACCTGAAGTTGGTAGTATGTGACACACCTCAGTTGTTTTTGCCTTTGATTGGTAGGGATTGGTTGGAAGAAATAGTAGTAAATTGGAGGGATGTAGGAGAATGACTGGGAGAAGTCAAAAAGAAAATAAATGGGAGAGTTAAGGTGATCAACGAATCAGAGTATTGTCCTGAAATTAAAGCATTAATTGCCAGGTATCCTGAAGTATTTTCAACTGATCGTACTAAGATAATAAAAGGGTTTAAAGCAAAATTAATGCTCAAAGACGATGCTGTCCCAGTACGTTGTAAAGCCTATGATATACCGTATTATGCAAGACAAAAAGTGACAAATCAGTTGAGACAGATGATTGATGATGGTAGAATGGTGCCTGTCAAATTTTCAGAATGGGCATCACCATTATTTCCTGTGCTGAAACCGGATGGTAGTTACCGACTATAACGATTCTAATGGGTTGAGGGGGTCTCCGCCCAATCAATGATGATGATGATAATTGTTGCTTTAAGGGGCCTAACATCTAGGTTATCGGCCCCTCCGCCCAATCAATACAATTGTACACGTCAGTACGGACCTTGTGAAATGGATAATCCTCCAATTAATCTTGAGTTACCGACTCTGCGTAGACTATAAGAGAATTGTCAATGTAAATATCAAAATTGATCATTATCCATTGCCAAACGCAGATAATGTATTTGCTAGTTTAGCAGGAAATAATATTTATTGTGTGTTAGATCTCAGTGAAGCATATTTGCAGCTAGAATTAGCTGTCGAGTCACAGGATTGTCTTACTGTAAGCACACATTTACGATTCTTGAGACCAACACGCCTCATGTATGGTGTGGCTCCCGCACCTGCCGCCTTTCAGGAATTCATGGATGTGTTATTGTGTGACATGGAGGGAGTGACATGCTATATTGATGATGTTCTCATTGGGGCAGTAGATTTTAAGTCTTTACTCTGTAAACTGGAGAAAGTGTTAGGACGCTTTCAAGAACACAATGTTAGGGTAAACTTAAAGAAATGTTTGTTCATGAAAGAAAGAGTAGAATATTTAGGACACATTATTACGAGTCAAGGAATTGAAACTACTCCCAAGAGAATAAAGCCAATCGTAGAAGCTAGAATTCCCACAAATGTACAAGAGCTGAGGTCATGGTTGGGCATGATAAATTTTTATAGGAAATTTTTGCTAAATCTTAGCACCTTGCTGCAGCCCTTAAATGAATTACTAAAAAAGACAGTCAAGTGGTCTTGGTCTGATGAGTGTAATACTAGTTTTGAAAATAGTAAACAGCTGTTGATAGGGAGTAATGCACTCATGCATTTTGATCCTTGTAAACAATTGGTACTCTGCTGTGATGCGTCACAATATGGACTAGGCTGTGTCCTAGCTCATCGAGTAGATGGAGTTGAGCAGCCTATTTATTTTGCTTCGTCAACACTCTCCGAAACATAAAAACAATATTCACAAATTGAAAAAGAAGCATTGGCTATTATGTATGGGTTAACTAAATTCTATAAGTATTTAGCAGGGAGAGAGTTTATATTAGTTACAGATAACTTGCCCCACTTGTTGTGGCCAACCTGACTGTGTTAACTCAATAGCTTTTGTCAATACAGGATCCTTAAGAGTAACATCTGCTACAATTTCAGCATTTATGGGTAACCCTGACAGTTCAGTTATTACACTTTTTTAGATTTCTTTTATTTTAATACTGAAGTGTATCTGATATTGCTTGACAGTCATAGTAAATGGCTGGAAATATGGGATGTTGGGGATACCTCCTCTACAGCTGTAATTGACAGATTGAAAGCATGCTTTGCCACGTTCGGACTTCCTGCTCAAATAGTGACCGACAATGGTCCCCCCTTTGATTCCTTCAATTTCTTGTCATTTTGTACGGATAATGACATAATAGCTTCTAAAAGCCCACCTTATCATCCTCAGGCGAATGGCCTTGCAGAAAGGGGAGTGGGAACAGCAAAGACTGGTCTTAAGAAAATGCTAATGTCTGAGTCAAAATTGTCAATTAAGCATAAAGTTTATAATTTCCTTTTCCAGTACCGAAATACGCCAAGCACGGTAACTAATATCTCTCCAGCAGAAAGCATCTTTACCTTTTCGGTACGAACACCTCTCAGCAAGCTGAAACCAGCTGCTAAACAGTCTTATGTGCCAAATGTAATCACATTTCAGATAGGGGAGCAAGTTCGTGTACGTAGGAGAAAGGAAGTAATGCCTGAAGTGGGTACAGTGTTAAAAGCCCTTGGGCGAGGTACATACTTGGTAGATTTAAAAGGTAAACAATCCTTATGGCATATAAATCAAATGAATATGTATTATTCTAAGCCAAATACCCAAGTTGGGGAGCAAAGGTCTAATCAAGATGTTTCAAACACAGACAAACTAGTTGTGCCCCATAACCAGACAACCATGTTAGCGAAACAGGCAACTCCGCTAGCAATAAACCTAGAAGCTGAAACTATACCTCAACCTAACCCTGAGGTAGCACCTGTATCAGAATCATCCAGTCAGGACATGAAATCAACAATTATCATTCCCCCTGCTGGAAATCAAGTGCGCAGATCTGAGCGCATCAGTCGACCTCCAGTTAGACTGAATTTAAAGATTTCTAACGAGTAGATATTGTCATTGAAGGGAGGAAAGAGTGTAATGTAATAGGTATTATGTGTGTATATATGATATGTGTAAATTGTAAGTGTTATGTATTAAGTATTATGTGTGTATATATTGAACCCTTATTGATTTGACGATCAATAAGTCTTCATGATTTTTATTATTATTATTACTGGTGCCCAGGCAGTACATGTTGAAATTGACAAAGGGGAGTCAGGTAGTGTGTCACAACGATTACAACAGAAGCAGCTTGGTAGTTATTCCTGAAGATGACCGGCAAAGCAGAGTTCAAGGACAAATTCTGTACGAACGCGCACCTCAATCGGCGTCATTATGGGTGTGCCAGAAGTGAAGTTCCAACCGATCCACGACTGAATCAGCAAATCAGGAGATAGGAAGCCAAAGCCACGCAGTGGATTGCGTACCCTAGAAAAAGGCGCGAAAGCGCGTATCTAAAGAACCGCCGATACGAATTAATTCTGCATAAGTCCATTGAGACGTTTGGATGAAAAGAAGAAGATTGATAATAGTCCAAGTCTGTGAGGTGAAAACTACAGATTATTTTCACAAATTTCCCCCACCCTACCCCATTCTGTCATTTTCTAATAAATTGATCGGTGATGAGCTGTTTGAGACACAACTTTATTGAGCTCTGGTGAGCAACGTTCACGCCGGTTTGCGTCATGATTTATCAAGCTCTAGTGAGCGTACTTCACGTCTGTTTGACAAACATTTTATCTTGTGCTCAAGGGAGCCGAGTTCACGCTTAGCCTTGTGGCGATCTCTAGTCGAGATAAGCGCTACGTGATAGACATATTTGAGACTTGTTAGAAGCCAGTTGCGTGGTGATTGAAGAGTGTAATTTATGTAAATTTTTGTATTATTTAGAGTAATATATGTGCGTGTGTTAAGCAAATGCTGAGATAGGGCCAGTTCTACGTTAAGTAATCGCCTAGGACATTTATTGTGAGTGAAAGTCAGTAGCTCATAGCGATTCTAGCTAGGCAAACTAATAACATTGAACATTTCTTTCCAAGAAGGTACGCCAAGATGTCTGCTGAAAGGTCGTGTGATGGAATGAAGTGCATCGCCTCTACCAATACGTCGACGATGGACGAGTAGATTTCCCGTAGGGAAATGCTGTGGGATGGAGGTTAAGTTCTACAAGCTGCAAAGGGTGATGTACAAACCATTGATTTACTCAATATGTAGTTAGATTAGACGCGGGAACGTTGTAAATATTTTATTCATTGTTTTTGTTGGATTTAGATTTTTTTTTGTGTGCCGACACTGTTATGTTTAAATGTACGTTGGCACGTGGCCAAAGTGTTTGTTTGATTATATTTTTATCTTATGAGTCATATTTAGTATACACGGCGCGTGTATTTGATTTTATCCATGCGAATGCGAAAATCGTCACGGTCGATAAGTGAAAGTCAGTAGCTCATAGCGATTCTAGCTAGGCAAACTAATAACATTGAACATTTCTTTCCAAGAAGGTACGCCAAGATGTCTGCTGAAAGGTCGTGTGATGGAATGAAGTGCATCGCCTCTACCAATACGTCGACGATGGACGAGTAGATTTCCCGTAGGGAAATGCTGTGGGATGGAGGTTAAGTTCTACAAGCTGCAACGGTGATGTACAAACCATTGATTTACTCAATATGTAGTTAGATTAGACGCGGGAACGTTGTAAATATTTTATTCATTGTTTTTGTTGGATTTAGATTTTTTTTTGTGTGCCGACACTGTTATGTTTAAATGTACGTTGGCACGTGGCCAAAGTGTTTGTTTGATTATATTTTTATCTTATGAGTCATATTTAGTATACACGGCGCGTGTATTTGATTTTATCCATGCGAATGCGAAAATCGTCACGGTCGATAAGTGGTGCTTTATTCAAGTTCATTTTTTTTGTAGGAAAAGGGAGTAAATGTTGTAAGATGTTTTTAGGAACAGGTTTTTATTCATACTAGGGTTGCCGAGCGCAACAAATTAAGATGTCACTGTAGAACACCTTAGTTCTATTTATTTTTTTGAGTTTTTTTTTTAGTCCTTTTCAGGTTCTTTAGTCACAGACTAGATTGGGGGCGTAAGTCGATGGAAAATATTTTATGTCTTTTATTTCAGGTTTCTGTCAAACCCATACGTGTGATTCTGGTGTGTGTTTTGTGTCAGGTGTCTGTGTTGATTCTTCGTGATGAGGGGTAGAATGTGCTACCGCCCTCAAATATTGTTGTATTTGTTTTGGAAAGGCAGAGCACTCTCAGAGGCTACTGTACCTTGTCCAGTGCTGATTCGTGGATTTCCGTGGGAAATACTGAGATATTTTATTCTGACACACACACGTATACTGTGCATTTGGGAGCACACATCTTCGAGACTCGAACCAGTGCCATGGCAGGTCGAGGTTATTGACACGTGGGTTGACAGATGTGCAGATTCCACTTAGCGCCCGTCTATGTCTGGTGATTCATCTTTTAGGCAGTCCAGCTGACCGACTGACCCTTGTAAGCTATCAGTAGCAAACCTGTTCTTTGATGGTCATTGGACCATAATTAATTGGGAGTTCGCCATGTCAGTTACGAATTACCGCATACCGTATGAATGAAATATTGTTTTTATGATGTAATTGTTGGCTTCGAGCCTAGTGATTTCTATGACTCATTTATGTTAGATTTGTTTGTTGTGGCACCGTTGGGTGTATTTTAGTATTTTTCTGGTAAAAATGGCAAGCGGCCATATGTGTATTTTTCTTGTTTTGTCACGTGTTAATTTACTTGTGTAGATTTGAAAAGTCCTAGTTTTAGGCGTTAATGTTGTTTGCTACGGCAGTTTCTTGATTCCAATTTCATGCGGAAATTATTTGTTGTTTTATTTTATGTAGGAAGTGTCGGGTTAGCTTAGTTAGTGTTTAGTTGGTTCCCCGTGTCTGTCTAGCTCTAGACAATGCAGATTTGTCCCCTGAAGGTTTACTGGATGGTAACGAATCTCGCATTAATTTGTACACATCGTAACGCATGTAGAACGGCCGCACACGCACATTGTCATTGTAGCAATTTGGGACACTTGGTCCAGATATTTACGATCTCTCCTGAGATTAGGCCTATTTTTGGCATTTTATTAATTCAAGTGGGAGTCATCTGGGAGACCTTGTTTGCTTTGTTTTATTGTGAATAGTGTAAATAGTTGATCTGTTATTAAATTCATTTGTTTTAACCCTGGTATTCACTTCTTCCTGCATGTTATTTTGTTATATGTTGTTATATGTTAACGACAGGCCTGAAAGAAGAACGGCTCTTATTACTCATGAATTATCCAGACTCAACATTGACATCGCTGCTCTCAGTGAAACCAGGTTGTCCACTGAAGGAAAAATTACTGAGTTTGGATCAGGTTATACCATCTTCTGGAAGGGAAAGGAGGAGGGAGAACATCGTATTCATGGTGTAGGATTCGCTGTAAAGACCAAGCTAGTTAATGATTTCCAAATTACTCCCACTGCAATCAGCGAAAGACTTATGACTCTCCGCATTCCACTCTCTGGAGGTTCATTCATGACTCTCATATCTGCCTATGCTCCAACTTTGAAGGCCGATGATGAAGTTAAGGGCCAGTTCTATGACCAGCTTGGCACAATCATCTCCAAGGTACTATCTACAGATAAGCTCTTACTCCTTGGTGATTTCAATGCAAGAGTTGGGAAAGATAACCGGCTATGGCAAAATGTGATGGGTAAACAAGGTCTTGGAACCTGTAATCCCAATGGACTTCTTCTTCTTGGTCTTTGTGCAGAACATGAACTCTTCATCACCAACACTCAATTCCGATTACCTGACCGCTTCAAGACCACGTGGATGCATCCACGTTCTAAGCATTGGCACATCCTTGATTACGTCATTACCCGACAATGTGATAAGAAGGACATACTTATTACCAAAACAGCAAGGAATATTGACGATTGTTGGACGGATCACAAACTTCTCATCTGTAAACTCAGGATATCCATCAGCCCAAAACCACCAAGGCGTTTCCAAACCCCATCCAGAGGAAAGTTTAACACCTCCAAACTTCAGGATGAATCTATTTCCACAAACTTTGAGAATATGATCAATGCCCAGCTATCAGATCATCCAGTTAAAACAAGTGACATTCGAGAAGAATGGACCAATCTGAGGGAGATAATCACTAAGTCAGCTGAAGAAACCATTGGTTTGGTAAAGCAGAAAAGTCAAGACTGGTTTGATGACAACAATGAAGAAATTTTGCGTCTCATCAACATCAAAAGGGAAGCCTATCTATCTCATCTTCAAGACCCATCCTCAAATACGAAGAAAGCTCTGTATTTAGAACTCAAGAGTAAGTGTCAGACACAAATAAGAGAGATAAAGAATACTTGGTGGCAGCGGAAAGCTGAGGAACTTCAGAGGCTATCTGATACTCGTGATCTGAGGAACTTCTATGCAGGGATTAAAGAGATATATGGCCCACTTCGTTCTTCATCAGGTACACTAAAAAGTGCTGACAACTCTGCCACTCTTACTGACAGCCATGATATCTTAGAGCGTTGGAAGGAACATTTCTCCATCCTTCTAAATCGTCCCTCAACAGCTGCAGAAGACTTCCTCCGTGATGTGCCGAAATATCCTGAACAACCATGGATGGCTGTACCTCCTTCTTACACGGAATTCAGTGTAGCTCTCAATCAAATGAAACCAAGAAAGGCACCTGGCCCAGATAACATCCCACTGGAATTAATTCAAGCTGGAGGTCAGTCCCTCAAAACGCGGATTTTTACTCTTATTCTCAAAATTTGGGAATTAGGAGAAGTACCTGGTGACCTAAAGAACGCCACTATCATCACAATCTTCAAGAAAGGTGATCGTAGTGTTTGTGGCAACTATCGCGGTATATCGCTACTATCTACTGTGGGTAAAATTCTCGCCAGAATTTTACTTAACCGCCTTCAGGTTATCTCAGAAAAGATCCTCCCCGAGTCCCAGTGTGGATTTCGATCTTCCAGAAGCACAACTGACTTGATTTTCTGCATAAGACAACTACAAGAAAAATGTAGTGAGCAACAGAATCCACTCTTCTTAGTCTTTTATGATCTGGAAAAGGCCTTTGACTCAGTTCCAAGATCTGCTATGTGGGCGGTGCTACAACGCTTTGGCTGTCCTCGACGCTTTGTTGATCTAATCCAAGCTCTCCATGATGGCATGACCGGTCAGGTTTGTCAGCAAAATAAGATCTCTGAAGAATTTCCTATCACTCATGGACTGAAACAAGGCTGCGTACTTGCTCCAACACTGTTTGCATTGTATTTGGCTGCAATGCTCTATAAATCGCCCACAAACATCCCAGGTGTAGATGTCAGGTACCGATTTGATGGAGGGCTCTTCAACCTAGCTCGATTTCGCTCCAAGAAGCTAACTCAGGTTACGAAGATAACCAATATGTTGTATGCAGATGATGCAGCATCACCTACACTCACGCCAGTGGAGTTGCAACAGACTGTTAATTGCTACAAGAATGCATGTGAACGTTTTGGTCTCACCATTAATGTTCAGAAGACCAAGGTTCTGGCACAACCCTCACCAGGCACTTCCCTTCCGCACTTCAACATTTCTATCTCAGATACTCCATTGGAGCAGGTAGACCACTTCTCGTATCTGGGCAGTCTGCTATCTGTACACGGCAATTGTGGGCAGGATGTTGAGAAGAGAATCGGTGCTGCCCATGCGGCATTTGGGCGACTATCGCACCGGGTCTTCTTGAATAAAGATCTGACCGTGAAGACGAAGCTCATGGTGTACCAAGCTGTTGTTATCTCAACATTGTTGTATGGCTGTGAAACCTGGACCCTCTATCGACATGACTTCCGAAAGCTTGAGCGCTTCCATCAACAGAAGCTTCGATCCATCCTTAAGATAAAGTGGGAAGACCACATCACCAATCTTGATGTTCTTGAGAAAGCGCTTGCTAATAGTATAGAATCATCCATCATTGGTCATCAACTTAGATGGATTGGACATGTCCAACGGATGGATGATACGAGACTACCACGCCAGGTTCTGTATGGTGAACTCACCTCCGGCACCAGACCTCATGGAGGCCCTAAGAGACGTTACAAGGACCAATTCAAGCAGAATATGAAGTTGACAGGTCTCAATCCACAAACCTGGGACCAGCTTGCTAAAGACCGTTCAACTTGGCGCCAGACCATCCCGGCTGCTGTCAAAATGTTTGAAGAAGAACGTCGTAGAATTGTTAAGGCCAAGCGACAAGCACGTAAGCTCCGTGCAGCACAGCCACGCCCTCCACCAACAGTTCTGTGTGATCTGTGTGGACGTTTGTTTCATGCACGCATTGGGCTGTTCAGTCACCGCAAACATGCCCACAGACCTCAACCTTAGATTATTTTAGACTGTTTTGGAAGAAGATGTATACTCGGAAACGAGTTAAAGCCGACGACGACGACGACCCTGCATGGTATAAGAAGCGCTTAACAACAACTTTACGAAATGGACTGTTACACCCCCCAAAACTGAGTCTCATATGCTTCTTTGCAAGGGTTCAATATGATATGTGTAAATTGTAATGTTGGTACTGCATTTTACTTTATGTTATGTTGGCACGTCTTAGAAATAAATCAGTTGAGTTACAAATGGACTAGAATGAAGGAGTCATTACAAATACCAGGAATTTTCACAGAGTACATCGTTCTGTTGCAAAACTTCTATGTAGCAAACAGAGGGAAAGGGGATAGAGTCAAATATATTAAATATGTTATGCCTTTGTATATGTAAATTATAAATGCATTATTGACCAAGATATGCTAAATAAACATAACTTCTTTTCCAATGTACAGAACATGACACATAATAATATACCATAAAAAAAATGGTCATGAAAAATAAAATATTTAACCTGGGAATGGTAACGCGGGGTGCTGTCAGATACCCACGGTCAGTTCTTGAGCTACTGCGTTAAGGTTTGGTTGACTAAACTACTAGTGCTTTGTCTACCTGCATTCACACATTTGCTTTACAAGTTGCTGCATGCATCTTGAGTGTTCTCTGTCTTGGAGGACGTAAACAGCTTGTTAAAGTGTCTGGGGTGCCCGTGGACCCCCATGTTACCGTTGTTGGAACATTTTGTGTACATAATTTTGCATTGCTGTGCAGTTTTTTGGGGTGAGCATTATTCCCACTACCAAATATTATTTATCCTGTAAAGTACGGCATAAAATGTTTCACTCTAGCTGACGCAACCCTTTCAATGGATATGCAGGCTCTCAATTTGATGGACCCTATTCATGTTCCAACACTGCTTCAGACATTGTGAGAATTACAACACCTATTCAAGGGACAGGGAGGAATATAACCACAGACAACTGGTTTTCCAGCATCACATTAGCAGAAAGACTTTTGCAAGCTAATTTAACTTTTGTGGGGACACTCAGAAAGAACAAAAGGGAAGTGCCAAAGGAATTCGTTGCGCAGAAAAGAACACATGTTCCGCACTATTTGGGTTCCAGAAAAATATGACAGTTGTCTCTTATGCCCCCAAAGCAAAATAATACTGTGCTAATGTTATCAACAATGCAGATGGTACACAAGCAGAGCCAGCTCCCAGTAGCAAGTCAAAATGCACTATTTGTCCCAGAAGTAAGGATATAAAGACTAGGCCATTCTGTAGTAAGTGTTTACGATATATGTGTATAAAGCACATGAAAAATGTCTTCGTGAACCTTGCATTGGTGTTCCTGTGTTCACAACAAGTAAATCTGATTGAGATTTGCAATGAAACAAAATTGGAATAGTTCATAAATGATGGTAAACTGAATTAATGTTGTATCAATGATTTGTATCTGTTTGTTGATGTGCCAAAGACATACCATACGTTGTATTGTAGTTTATGTTCGACCCTGACTATTATGTGTCTGAAAACTGTATCATAATGATGGTCATTATAACACTATTATTCATTATGAAACAGTTTCTCCCACCAATCACAGCTCAAGAAACATTTGTTTGACCAATTAGATAAGGATACCTTTGCGCATGCTCTCAAAATCCAACATGTCTATATAAATTACCGAAAGTGCACCGTCCATATGTTCGCGTAAATAAACTGGTGAATATGAGACAAGAAATAGCACTGTACCTTAATATACCTAAATCCAATTTCTACTCAGCGCGTTGATTTCAAACGACTATGGTGACAGTTTTGCTGAATACTGGTTCACGATCTGCACATCTGGCATTGAAGCACACAGAGCGCATGCGTCGGTCGACCCGAGAGCTTGGAACACTGAGATATGCTACCTAGCGCACCACCCGATCACGAAATTCTAGTTACTGAACAGATATTTATGAATATTTATGTTAAAATATGTAATAAAGTTATAATTATCGTCGAACATAAACAGTCGTATGCAACTCGCCTATAATGGTAATTAAGACACTCGTATGGAAATTATAAAACTCGCTAAAGCTCGTTTTATAAACATACTCGTGTCTTAATTATAGCCATTATAGGCTCGTTGCATAATGTACTATTAATTCACTGCTAAAACCTATCTTATGGTTTATTTATGAAAATATAATTTAATGTTCATTCCAGTGACACAAAAGATGGGAAAATGATGGGGGTACAGGGACAACCCGCGTTGCTATTGACGTTATAAAAATCCACGTTACCTCTCCCGGGTTAATGAAGGATTGTAGAACCAGAAAGGAAAACACAAATTAGTCCAAATACACTTTGTAATCAGTAAGGGCACTTCACTTTGAAATGCCTAGACTTAATTACTACAAAAACACCCCTTTTTACACTCATTTCTTCATTTCCTTAACCACTGATTGCTAATACTTTGACAATACAGTACTTAACTGATCACATTTTCTCATTAAGTATTTTGGGATGGGCTGGGATGTCCTAATCATTCACTTACATACAAGCATGGGTTATCATAATGATGCAAGATGTCACCCAGAGAAAGAGCTTCAACAGAGTTTCATATGCAACATGTATGGTAACTCTAAAGGAAAGTAGGGCCAATTGAGGTTTGAGAAAATTCCAGACCAAAAATTGATCAACTGGGAAGAAAAGATGGGGGGAGGGGAGGTTCAGTATGAAAATATGTATGTTCGACAGTGTGTGTCGTGTGCGACTCATTTACTGATTGTTTTTACTGGGCAATGACTTCTTGCACTTGCGACAGGCTCATAGCACAAGTGAATCACCGCCATGTGTGACCTATCTGCTCTGTGTGCGTCTTTTGTTGAAGGAAGTTCAATAGGTTTGTTACTCTATTGTGTGGTTTGTAGGCTGTTATAGTTTGTTCTACTTAACCTCACTAATGTAACAATGGAGGGAGATTGTATGTAGTTTAGTACATTAACTTCAAAAATGCTGGTTCCTTGTTTTCCACAGAACAAGGTTTTCATGGATAGAAATAAACTTTGCCAAGAATTGTTCAAAGATCTGCAAATCCAGAAAGAAAAAAGATGAAGAAAATGTCTAAAGTCAAGTTGTTTATAACAAGTAATTCTGTGAAGAACTAAATAACCTACAATAGAATACCAGTATAACAAAATTTTAAGGACCTCTGAAATTAATTTGTTAAACTGAAATTTTGTTATACTGAAATACAGTATGTCAATTCTTAAGAACTCACCTAGTGTTATATCCGTTAGTTATTGTTGTTTTAAGGGGCGGAACTACGAGCTCATCTGCTCCGTTATATCCGTTGCCGGATCTATATAACTTCAAAATGCCATTATGCACAAAAAAAAGCTCAAAATTAAATACTTGATAGGAAAAATATTAAATCTACATATACCTAGACTATACACAAAGTAATTATCAGTAGCTATTGACAGAAGTTTTCAGAAAATCTATTTTTACATTGTACCAGCAAGTCTACACATTGTTCCAGAACCTAATTTTTTAAAAAGGCTGATTTTCTTCTGAACAGACCCAGGCACTGTTCGTTGCCTGCAGAAGAGTCGAGCTCTGTCGATCACAACCATTTTGGGGGTTGTCTTCCTCTTCCTCCTCATCACATGGATCACTATCATTCATAATGTCCCCCCCAATTTCCTCATTAGTGATTTCATCACTAACTTGATTCACATAGTCAGCAAGATTTACCGTAGATGGCACATACAACGTTGCACACTAATGCTTCCAATTCTCCTCGGTTTCCACATCATCCAACACTTTCTGCGACGCCTTCTGTAAAAACCACTCCAGCTTTTCTAAAGCAGTTTGTGATGATGTCTGCATTCAGAGATTTCCATGCAGCATTAAACATCTGCATTGCTCCCAATATGTTGATGTTAATGTCTCTTTTCGTGGCAACATTGCACAGCATTCGACAGACCACACGAGCTCGGTAATGCCGCTTTACTGCATGAATTATACCCTGATCCAGCGGCTGCAGAATTGAAGCTGTATTTGGAGGCAAAAATAAAACTTTTACATGCTCCAAATGGCGAGGCACACAATTATGAGAAGAGCAATAATTGTCCAATAACAGAAGAATTCTCCTCTTTTTGACCTTCATCTGACGTTCCAAGTCCAACAACCACTCTTTGAATAACACAGATGTCATCCATGCCTTAGAGATTTGCCTGTTTTCACAGAGCAGATGTTGCATCCCCTTGAAGCACCTTGGCTTCCCAATTATGAGAGGCTTCTGTTTGTCCATCCCTTTGAGGAGTTGCTACACAAAAAAGCTGTGATATGTTCTTTTGAATGTTTGCCCCCAAAACACTTACTTCCCTTGAAATCAAGGATTTTGTTCGGCATTAATATTTATAAAATAACACAGTTTCGTCTGCATTATTAATGTCCACTGGCGAATATTCTTTCAAGGCATCTGTTAAGAGTCTCCAGCCGCCATGAAGATGCAACTTCCTTCGGAGCATCGTTAGCTTCACCATTGATAATTTTGTGGGATATGCCATATCTCTTTCAGAACCTATGAAGCCAATCAGCACTACCCATAAACTCAGGTGACCCAAGCGAACGTGAGAAAGATCGCGCATGCTCACATTCAGTGGGCCATTTATTGGAATGTTTTTACTCTGCATTTCAACAAACCACGTATAGACGGCTTGGTCCACCTCCTTGTAGTCGGCTGTCCTTGTCTTCTTTTGCTGTGGACCTAGGACATCAGCATCAATGTTTTTCTCTATCTTACTTTTCTGTTTTAAAAAAGTAGATAATGTTGACGGGCTAATGACATACTGTACTTCTTTGCTACTTTTCCTTTCTCTCCGCCTATCTCTACATCCACAAGTATTGTGGTGTTTGAAGCCATATTTTCAGTGTTGCCTTAGTAAACAAGAGTTTAGTGCTTTTCAGTCGGTCAACACGAATGTACCCAAAAGAGAGGGGTTATGCCCTAATCCTGAAATAAATTACATGAGATTAATAAATACACTAGGATGACCAGTTTCGATCGTCAAGCGATCATCATCAGATCCATTACACTTAGGCTATAAAATCTATGTTTGAAATACAGGTGAAAATATTTACAATATGTACAATTATTTAGTTGCAGTATTGGTACTGCAACTGTCGGTGTATGCTAAGTGCAGTATATATGATGTTAGGTGAAATGCTAAATGGTGATAGATATCCGGAGTTTGTACTTTGGAGAGATTATATGGTTGTAAAAATCAACCATGGTTAAACTATAATATTATAGGCTAACTACTTATCTGATTGTCTTCCTTACTAGAGCTACTCGCAGTTTTCGTGCTCACTGTAACTCACGGTGCGGTCGACTGCGGTGGTTGTTATCTTCACGACTGGTTTTTCCCTGCCTTCTCTCCCCTGTCCATATGTGCTGTGCGGAGTCATAGCGATGTGTTTATGTGAGGTGTTGCCAACCTAGATAATATGTATGTTATTGAATGAGGTGGGTCTACAACTATTAAAGACCTTGGATTAGCCCTCGCCACGCGTGGACCATAAGCCATTCAACTAAGCGCTGCCCGGTCTTATGAGGACGCCCCGGCACCTTTAATACTGCCGCGAATATGGGCCTTGGTTTATTGCAGAAGAAAAGTACATTGTACACCTGATCCAGATAACATTTACCTATTAAAAAACCCCTAGTTTTCCCCCCCCCCCCCCCTTTTTTTTATCTAGCTTGGCTGTGTTGCTAAATTGTGTCTTGTTTCCGACAGGGTGTGTTTTTTAGTAGCATGAAGAGGGGTGAGCTCTCCATGAACGTGTGTTCATTTAGATTGTTGGGATTGTTTCGTTTGGCTAGGTGTATCTCGATTGCTTCCTTTATGTCAAGAGCTCTGCCTTTCGATTCGTGATGGATTATTTTAAGATCCGACTCTATGTTGGTAAAGCTGTGCCCCGCGTCACACATATGTTCGCATACGGCTGAATGTGTTCCGTATCTTATCGCATTCCTATGTTCATTATAACGTGTGTCAACTCGTCTTCCACTCTGCCCGATGTAATTAGCTTGACAACCGCTTGACAACCGGAGTCTTTGCACATTATAGAATATACCCCTGACCTTGAATACAGGTCACGTTTATTTAGATTACTATTTAGAAGGTGCCTACCGGTTGTGTTTTTCGTTGTGAAAGCTATCTTTATGCCTTGCTTTTTTAATAGTGATTTTATATGTATTCGCATTCACATAGTTGAAAGCCGCAAATTTTTTCTCATTACTGTCCGGTTTGGATATTGTTTATCTTTATTTTTATGTTTGGCTATAATTTGGTTTATTTTGCTTGGCGGGAAGTTGTTTTCCTTTGCTATTTGCTTAATAGTTCTTATTTCCTTATTATAGTTGTCTTTTGACATGGGTATGTTTAAAGCCCTGTGCACCATTGAATTGAAACCCGCTAGTTTGTGCGTACTGGGGTGATTAGACTGATTATCGATTGCATGCGAGGTTTGTGTTGCTTTCCGGAATATGGAATATGAAAGGTCGTTGTCTTTACGTTGAATAGTTATATCGAGATAATTTATTTTTCGGTCTATTTCGGATTCCTTAGTGAATTTGATTGAGTGGTGTAGGCTATTAATGGATTGGAGAATTGTTTCTTCGCTTTTTAGTTCAGTATTGTAGAAGCAAATTACATCATCTACGTATCTTTTCCATATTACTATTCCCTTTGTTGAAGTCTTTTCTAAGAACGCATTTTCTAGTGCATTGATGAAGATGTCAGTGATTAACCCGCTTAGTGGCGATGGGATAGTAATATGGAAAAGATACGTAGATGATGTAATTTGCATCTACGATACTGAACTAACTACTGAACTACTGAACTAACAAGCGAAGAAACAATTCTCCAATCCATTAATAGCCTAAACCACTCAATCAAATTCACTAAGGAATCCGAGATAGACCGAAAAATAAATTATCTCGATGTAACTATTCAACGTAAAGACAACGACCTTTCATATTCCATATTCCGGAAAGCAACACAAACCTCGCATGCAATCGACAATCAGTCTAATCACCCCAGTACGCACACACTAGCGGGTTTCAATTCAATGGTGCACAGGGCTTTAAACATACCCATGTCAAAAGACAACTATAATAAGGAAATAAGAACTATTAAGCAAATAGCAAAGGAAAAAAACTTCCCGCCAAGCAAAATAAACCAAATTATAGCCAAACATAAAAATAAAGATAAAACGATCCCCAAACCGGACAGTAATGAGAAAAAATTTGCAGGTTTCAACTATGTGAATGCGAATACATATAAAATCACTATTCAAAAAGCAAGGCATAAAGATAGCTTTCACAACGAAAAACACAACCGGTAGGCACCTCCTAAATAGTAATCTAAATAAACGTGACCTGTATTCAAGGTCAGGGGTATATTCTATAATGTGCCAAGACACCGGTTGTCAAGTTAATTACATTGGGCAGAGTGGAAGACGAGTAGACACACGTTATAATGAACATAGGAATGCGATAAGATACGGAACACATTCAGCCGTATGCGAACATATGTGTGACGCGGGGCACAGCTTTACCAACATAGAGTCGGACCTTAAAATAATCCATCACGAATCTAAAATCAGAGCTCTTGACATAAAGGAAGCAATCGAGATACACCTAGCCAAACGAAACAATCCCAACAATCTAAATGAACACACGTTCATGGAGAGCTCACCCCTCTTCACGCTACTAAAAACACACCCTGTCGGAAACAAGACACAATTTAGAGACACAGCCAAGCTAGATAAAAAAGGGGGGGAAATTAGGGGTTTTTTATTAGGTAAATGTTATCTGGATCAGGTGTACGATGTACTTCTCTTCTGCAATAAACCAAGGCCCATATTCGCGGCAGTATTAAAGGTGCCGGGACGTCCTCATAAGACCGGGCAGCGCTTAGTTGAATGGCTTATGGTCCACGCGTGGCGAGGGCTAATCCAAGGTCTTTAATAGTTGTAGACCCACCTCATTCAATAACACACGTCTTATCTATGTTGGCAACACCTCACATAAACATATCGCTATGACTCCGCACAGCACATATGGACAGGGGGGAGAAGGCAGGGAAAAAAACAGTCGTTAAGATAACAACCACCGCAGTCGACCGCACCGTGAGTTACAGTGAGCACGAAAACTGCGAGTAGCTCTAGTAAGGAAGACAATCAGATAAGTAGTTAGCCTATAATATTATAGTTTAACCATAGTTGATTTTTACAACCATATAATCTCTCCAAAGTACAAACTCCGGATATCTATCACCATTTAGCATTTCACCTATCATATATACTGCACTTAGCATACACCGACAGTTGCAGTACCAATACTGCAACTAAATAATTGTACATATTGTAAATATTTTCACCTGTATTTCAAACATAGATTTTATAGCTTGAGTGTAATGGATCTGATGATGATCGCTTGACGATCGAAACTGGTCATCCTAGTGTATTTATTAATCTCATGTAATTTATTTCAGGATTAGGGCATAACCCATCTCTTTTGGGTACATTCGTGTTGACCGACTGAAAAGCACTAAACTCTTGTTCCACAAGTATTTTACTTTTTTCACTCAACGAAAACTGCTGTCGCTTCTGCTTATCCATTTGCGATGATATGAACTTAATTATTTAACGAAATGCACACAAACTTTGCAAGTTTAATGGTATAACCTTTATGGGAACATTTTGCTTTGTGAATTAAATACGAAGAAGAAATGTGCAATGCATGATGCGGCAGAACAAGGTAAAGCTATGAAACCGTCGCGTTCATTGGTGGATTACAAACATCGCGCTCCTACTTAGATAATAGTGTGACGTCTTACATTGGTTGATGGGAGAAGCCTATTGGTAGGGACCTGAAAAAATCGCATTTGCGATAAACGCGAATTTTTAAATTTCGTACAGAATCCAAGCCTACGTTAATTTTAATGTGAAATAAAACCATTTTACGCGTAAATCAAAGTGCAACAAAATGCGAATTGTGACCCAAAATGCGAAAATACCAAATAAGTGCGATTTTATAGCGTAATTACTATAAATCTGCTAATTTATTTGCGAATTTGTTTATAAAACAAAAGAAAATGTTTAGTAGGTGGCCTAATCGCTCGCTAGCGATACCTCATCTTGGAATCGTAGTGTGCCTACGCATATTGGTCGATATAACAATCGATTTCTGTATCGATACGAACTTTCGACTATCTATAACTTATTCAGACAGCTGACGAAAGAAACTCGTTTGTGAACTTGGCGCATCGTGGCGACTGGTGGTTTGTCGAACACGTGGACTTCGCTAAACGGAAAATTTTGTGGCTTGCCGCTTGAATAGTAACCTTATTCTTTTTGTAACCCTCAAGCACTTCAAGATATTTTATCCTAGACACGTGGTATTGAACAATGACAAAGAAACCGATATTCAAAAACTTCCGGGCTTTACAAACATTCCATGTCATGAAATAAGGAAGGGCTATGAGTCTTTCAAGAATATTATTGAATCGCAGTTAAAACAAAATGAGGAGTGTGAAGTAGTACGTGCCTTGACTGCTGTTCAATATGAACATGAACATTTTGCCAAGAGTTCTTTAGATCTTATGTGGACACCGACAAACAATGAGGACAGTGGGCGTGTTTTGTCGCACTACAATACAGATGTTACAGACAGAAGGTGTATCTTGAAAGAGTGCAACGCAGAGTTATTTAAAATGCTTTCATTTGAACATTAAATTGTATCTCAAGTGTCGCCAATAAAGTCATTAGTCCGTAAGAATCCGGAAAAAATTAGATACTAATTTTCCAAAAATAGATGCTAAATAGGGAAAATATAAATGCTAATTTAAAGGAAAATAGATGCTAAATTTTCAGGTCCCTACCTATTGGTTACACAAAGCTACAAAATCCTAGCGTTTATTGGTTGATTGCAAACTTCGCGCTCCTACTCAGCCAATAGAGTGACGTCTTACATTGGATGACGGGCGAAGCATATTGGTTACACAAAAGCGATTGCCTTCTTGATCGCGTGTGGTGCATATATGGAAAATGGCGATCTTATCACCTGAATAACGAAATAATGTAACAAGAAAAAATGTTAGTCATGAAACAGGATGAATTTTTGTTAATTTGAGAAAATATGGTCAAATTGGTAAAAGAAAAGCTCAATTTTAATTCGTTAAACTGAAACTACGAAATTCGTTAAAATGAAATATTTTAACACACAACAAATAGGGAAAAGGGAAGGGACCACAAAATTCGTTATTCTGAAAATTTTGTTTAGCTGGTGCTCGTTACAGTGGAATTCTACTGTGTTTTCATATATCCTACTGGCCTTTTCTATTACAAACTCCTCCAGCTATTAAAAAGATTTTCCATATGCTGTATACTAAATAGCTTTTGATACATGACAGATGTCTCCAGCAACACCATTGCATTGAGAAAGTATGTGCTAGAATATATAACTTTCAGTATCGGTGAATAAGACTCCTTCCGCAAGATGGCATCTTCCTGTAGCGCATCATGGGAGTTTAATTTAAGTAAAGTCAAATGCACGGCTTTGCTGATTTTCGAAAAGTAGGCCAGTTTAGTGTCATTAGATTATGTTTATTATAATAACCCATCATTTGAATAGGGTACGTAAAATAAAAAAGGGTTTTAAAATTTTGAACAGATGTCATCTTGAATTATAACCATGTAGTGGCCATGCGAAGTATAAACATTTAAATAGACTTTTCTCGTGATTTAATAATCCGAGCGCATTGACACTTGGTACCGTAAATGTTTGTATAAATTGTTATCCACTGGTCATCATCATCTTGCACAGTTTCCAGCCACTGGCCGGGTCTGTTTGGAACACAAGCCTCTCCAACGTCTTCTGTCTTATCCGTCCTGTCCGAGGCCTGTTCCCTTCTTGAAAGCAAAAGTCTTATCCATTACTGGCTTGCTGGGCCTATCATAGCTTCACCAGAGCCCCGTTAGCCATCACTTTTCAGGGTTCCTCTAGGACCTTCACAGCTACCGTAACGGTCCCGGGTCACACGAAGTCCCCACTGTACTTCACCCCTACAGGCAATCCCCTACTTTGTGCCGTTGCCCATCCCCCCTCCCACTGGTATCTAATATAATTCAATTGTTTTCATAACCTCATGATGGCGGCTGTGCAAAATTTTAAAATTAAGTTTTTAGGCTACATCTTTTTCATAAATTAAAATAGGCTTAAAATGATGATTCTAAATGTGTTAAAATGTAAATTAATTTTACGTTTTCCCAACAGGAGGGGGCAATTTATTTTGGACGTTCACTTAGGAGGGAGTATTAGGAACTGTCACAAAATGTTACAATGGGGGGTTAAATTTTATGGCATTTTTGCGAACGTATTTTATGGCTGATCCCTTTTAAGTTTAACTATTTGTTAATTTTGAGACCTTTGGATTTGAATCCAGACTGCCACATTTTCAACTCGTTTGCAGTTATGCAATACATTGACAAAATTACAAGACAACATTGATTAGTACTAGTCACCACTACCTACCATACCACTCCTCTGCAGGCTCATAGAATAGTTTGTAGCCTTGTATAATGCCATGAATCTGGTTGAGTGGAGGTGGTTTCCAGCTGACCTGCATGTTCTGTGATGAGAGAGCAGTGCACTCAACGTCCTGGGGTGGTGCACTTGGAACTGAAAACAAGACATTAATGCTCATATACTACAGAAGTAGAATCCATATGACCCTCCTGTGAATAAATGTGCTTGGAGTGCACGACAGTTGCAGACATAATGAAGTTAAAATTGCTAAAGCCTCAGATCTTATGGTCAAAGTCTTGTTATTTTAGGGTTACCCCGTGGGTATCCGTGCATGTTAATTTGCCCATCACAACTGTGATGGGAAGCTGCAGCAAGTCTGAAGATTGAAGGTTCGAATCCCGGTGCTGGCAACGACCATCCCAAGACCTTCCTTGGTCAACACTTACCGTGTCCGACAGTATTAGAATATCCAAAGCCTACTGTCGACCAAAGTATTATGTGCACTCGAGTTTGAAAGTTGTTTGTGAAGTAACCAATAGACCTACATAAAATCCAATAACACCATAATTTTTGCCATTCTATTGTACGTTAGTTCATGTAGGTTTGGAATTTTTAATTTATATTTTAATATTTTTTATCGCAGTTGGAACACAAAAAGTGCCCTTTTTAAGCATGTTTCAACCATGCGTCACATTTAAGAATTATTATCTCAAAAACCCGTCATCAGATCGAATCCAAATTTTAACACAGTATACAATGGAATGTTGTTTAACTGGTTTATTAATTTCAAAATTTTGTGTGTCCAAAAAACAAAGTTGTTATCATTTTTGTAAGGTGACTTTTTCTCGGCTCGGGGTGGTTGGAAAATGTAGTTCTTGGCCGCGTTGTAATCCTTATACATCAAAATGTTATGCTGTATGACTGTGAAATACGTAAATTAATTCACTTATTTTATATCAGTTTGAATTATACGGGGAAATAAGACATGGTTCATCAGCTAGCCACTCCGCGGAAAGCTGTCCAGCCTTGTTGAGATGGAGCCCATTACTTCCGAGCGAACCGCGCCATGATGCGTGATGGGCTCCATTTTGGCAACGCTGTACAGCTTTTCCCGGAGAGGCTAGCTGGTGAACCATGTCTTATTTCCCCGTATAAATACAAATCGATATAAAATAAGTGAATTAATTTACGTATTTCACAGTCGTACAGAATAAATTTTTGATGTATAAGGATTACAACGCGACCAAGAACTGCATTTTCCAACCACCCCGAGCCGAGAAAAAGTTACCTTACAAAAATGATAACAACTTTGTTTCTTGGTCACACAAAATTTTGAAATTAATAAGCCTGTTATACAACATTTCAATGTATATTGTGTTAAAATTTGGATTCGATCTGATGACGGGTTTTTGTGATATTAATTCTTCAATGTTACGCATGGTTGAAACACGCTTAAAATCGGGCACTTTTTGTGTTCCAACTGCGATAAAAATATTAAAATATAAATTAAAAATTACAAACTTACATGAACTAACGTAAAATAGAACGACGAAAATGATTATGTTATTGGATTTTATGTAGGTCTATTGGTTCCTTCACAAACAACCTTCAAACTCTAGTGCACATAATACTTTGGTCGACAGTAGTGTGTGTTTCGATTTTAATGCCTTAATAGGCTGCTGTTCTTTCTTTCATGATACCCTCATTTTCCGAGGACTCAGATCCCTTCTTTTATTTCACAGAATACACTGCCATCTGTACTAGACCCTAAAATGGGTAGGGTGTATGGTGTACCCTGGATAACACTTCATCCTCAAGAGTTCACGGCTGGTGCATTAGGGAGTTGGCAATACCGAATGGAGTTTTAAGCTGGATTCATTTATCCCCCCTTTAATAAATCAATTTAAGAGGAAAACTTCGTCAATCAATACTTATGTATTAAAACATAATTACATTGGGTACATGTTTCGAACCTTATTGGTCCTTCTTCAGCCCTGAACTTTTATAAAGTTTGCAAATAATCATAATACAACTAACATCAACATAATGCTTGCAAAGCATATTAAACATACATAAATTCTGAAAACGACAAGTTAAAACAATGAAAACACATTAAAACACTGTTGAAATTGACTAATGTTAGTTGTGTCGTAGTATTATGCTTTAGTCCATTTGAATTTGGAAGATTGACCACATATAGATTTTCTTGACAGACTTGACATTGAGTTGTGTGTGGGCAGTGATGAGTCAAGTTGATATTCTAATGGGATTGTCCCATGCGGCAATTTGACCGAGGTTTCTCCTATGAATAAAATCTTGGCGAGATTCATGAATTGATCTCTTTATGCAGAGTGCTTGTCGGGAAGGAAGGAACGTGGGCTGATGACCCTAGGCCCGTCACAAGAGTCATAGCTTTCACAGCATTCTTCTTGCAACCTCCACACGGACCACTTCAGTTCACTTCAAAGACAGACGGGCCTAGGGTCATCGGCCCACGTTCCTTCCTTCCCGACAAGCACTCTGCATAAAGAGATCAATTCATGAATCTCGCCAAGATTTTATTCATAGGAGAAGCCTCGGTCAAATTGCCCCATGGGTCAATCCCATTAGAATATCAACTTGACTCATCACTGCCCACACACAACTCAATGTCAAGTCTGTCAAGAAAATCTATATGTGGTCAATCATCAAAATTCAAATGGACTAAAGCGTAATACTACGACGCAACTAACATTAGTCAATTTTAACAGTGTTTTAATGTGTTTTCATTGTCTTAACTTGTGTCATTTTCAGGATTTATGTATGTTTTTTATGTTTAAAATGCTTTGCAAGCATTATGTTGATGTTAGTTGTATTATGATTATTTGCAAACTCTATAAAAGTTCAGGGCTGAAGAAGGACCAATAAGGTTCGAAACATGTACCCAATGTAATTATGTTTTAATACATAAGTATTGATTGACGGAGTTTTCCTCTTAAATTGATTTATTAGTTATTTGTCAATACGGACCTAACAAAATCCATTATGGATTTGAATGAAACAAATATCCCCCCTTTTCCGGTGACTTTGGGGCAGGCTTTCTCTTTCTTATGTGCCTTTCTATGTTCCTCAATTCATATTTTTCAAGGGTTGTGGAAATTTATTTTCAGTATTTTATATCCCTAATTACTATATACTTGTCAATTTTTCCTCCTATTATGGAAGTTGTAGTAGCCTATTCATTTCACATTCATTCATTTTCTTTGTCATCCTTATCAGTAGGGACGTATGGTTTAGATGTTTCACCCCTTAAAATAGTAATCATCATAATCATACCTTATTTCATGTCCCGGGTCACCTACCTCACTCCTAAGACCTAATACATACAATTACACATTGCTACAGTCACCATGACAACACAAGTTTCAGACAAATTTTAACAGACACCCAAGTACATGGGACTGATGACCAAAATGTTCCCAGCCCTAAATGTAAATCAAACCAATTACACTTACTTAGGATTATTATGCAATGGCGGATAAAGGAAATAATAACCTAATGAATGTTAACACTTACCGTCTTCCAAAGTCTCAGTAATTACGGGTTCAGATGTGGGACCGTCACCTTTATTATTGAATGCTTGAACAACAATGCTGTACTTGGTGAATTTCTCGAGTCCTGTCAGCCTGAAGTCTCCTGGCAAGTCTCCAATGACTGCCACTCGCGTAAAGTTGTAGGGCTCTTTCTCGGCTCTGCAAAGGCGAAGCCGTGGAAGGTTAGATTTCAAATGGAACAACGGTCGGGTTTGTTACCAACCACACTTTTATCATGCTTGCCCAGATAGAATTGGCTCGAGAGGTACAATCCAACAGTTGACTAAAAATACCTCTCTGGAAGCTTTGAGGGAAAGCAGAGAGAGTTTCAGCAAAGAGTAATATAGGAGCATAATATGACTCAGAAACGTAGCATACATGTGGGTCAGAACTCCAGGAGAACGTATGTAAAGTTGTACATATTTGAATATGGTCACGAGACTTGTAGGTAAGCACTTCCCCCAGCATGAACCGTAAGCCTTCTCACCATAGACACCTTACTGGGGGTTGAGGTTTTAGGAGTGCTGTTGGTCGGAAAGGATATCAAAACCTGGGCCACACCAAATCTCAAGTCCATATTCAGGCATGCACAATTTTGCCCTCCCTAGGTATGGCCTAAATGTATTTGACAACAATTTACATTCCTTGCTACAAGTTTCAGGGAGATCTGAAGGTTTCCTTGCAGTCCTATTTCATTGAACACCCCATGCACCTTAAAAACGTCTGAAAGTTGGATGCGCATCTTGCATGAATATTTATATATGAGTTTTGCCTGAACCAATGTTATTCGACTTGCAAATTACTTCCAGCATCTTGAGCTCTCGATTGCGTTTATAATTGTACGCAGCAAGTAAGCTTGGTTACACGCTGTTAAAAGTATAAAGAAACATGCCAAAGATGAAGACTCTTGGATAGCATCTACCGTGGTGCGATGGGCGAGTGCCTTCACATCATTAATGGTTGAAGTGTGACCTAGCGCACAGGGAATGGTGTACATCAGTGTTGCCCAGGCAGAAGCAAGGAGCTCTGGGAGCATGTTTAGCTTTGGAGGTGGAGCAAAAACCTATGAGTGACTGTCACATTGACAAGTGCCGAGCAGCGCGTTGTAACATCACATTGTAGAGCTGACCATTCGCTCACGTTGCCAAGTGAGTATGTGGCGTGTTCCCTCCACAGGAACTATGCTGCTGCTGCTGATATCAACAACAATTATTATTGCAGTACCCTACATCAGAAAACCCAACCGTGAGAAGCAATGCCAGTGCAATTAAACTATGACTCATATAAATTTAGCAATTTTTAACAAAACAGGGATTTTGTCTTTTCTCAATGATTTGTTTAGGCATATGACTAACATTGATAACTTTTTAACAACACAGTACTGAAATCATACTACTTGCAACCACTAGATCTGTTTGTATGTATGTATGTATGTCTACCCCTTGTTATTCCCGTTTTTCCAACGGGGTCGGGGATGAGATGCGATGGAAGTCTTTGTGGCGATGATTTTTACGGCCGGATGCCCTTCCTGACGCCAACCTCATGAGGAGTTAATGAGAGATGAAATGAATGATGGTGAATGAAACTGGGCAAGGATGTGGAAGGAAGCGGCCGTGGCCTGTCAGAAGGTACCGTCCCAGCATTCGCCTGGTGTTGAAAATGGGAAACCACGGAAAACCATTTCAAGGACGGCCGACGGTGGGGCTCGAACCCACGCGTCTACCGAGTCAGCAGAGAGCTTGGCCCCATGACCTAATGCTGAGCTTTAGCCAGCGTAGCCACTACTGTCGGTACTAGATCTGTTTATACCTTAATAATTTGTATCACACCCTTACCATCAGTTAGGTATGAACACAGGAGGTCAGTTGTTCCTATTTGAAAACTATTAACTATAATTACCTTAGTTACCGGGTTCTGTATAATAGTTGCAAAATTAATAAAATCTCACATGAATTTCACACTTACGTTTACTGTGTTATTTATTACTGTAGTTTCTGTTACTGGCAGATAATTTGTTATGGTACGGTACTTTCCAGAGGTCATTAAGTTACTGTTACTTTTTAATAGGCCTACGAATTATCGAGCTGCATCTCAAGCTTTGTCTGCTCAGTAAATATCATTGTACATTTCTTTTTGGGTAGATGAGCAAGATGTTTAGATGCTTACACTTCAATCTCCACCACTTGCTTAATTTCCAATATTATTATTTGTTACAAACTTATTACTTTAAGACATATATGATATGGCATTTATGTTTTTGTATTTCCAATGTTAGGTGGAACAGGGCATTTTCAACATTCTTTTTGCATTTTTAGTGGTTTCTTGTTCATTATTTTAATTATTGCATATGTGCAATTTTTTGCTTAGTATTTACATTTTTATTAAGCATGATTTTGAGATTTTACTCATTTTCTAATTTCTTGTAGGAAACTCTGGTGTCTTGTGAAGTAAGTTAGAAATACTGTAAGCTTTTGTTAGGTTGAATGATTTGTCATGTAACAATCGGTAATCATTTACATCCGAAAATTTGCCCCACTTTGTCAATGTATCAGTACCAAGGAATAAAACAAATACCGTAGGCTTATACACATTGTAATCATTTTTATTTCATATTCGATTTCTTTCCCATCCCGAAATTCAATCATATCGAGAAAATATGTTTAAATAAATAAGAACTGAAATTATTGTTGGAGCTTATATTTTTTTAGGTCTAGGTTATGTTTTTGTACATTTTAATATCATTATTATTTTTCATATTTAGAAAATTTTTAGTTATAAAATTCTAGCTGTACTCATTAAGGACCCATTTTTGTATGGTGTCGAAATGTGATCACCCTATGTAGTTTCAACTTACCCTGCTCTGCGATAACCTATACTGTACCCCAGAAGTTCCCCGTTCCACAACTCCCGGTCAGGTGCTTGCCAAGTAATGCGAAGTTGTTGGGCGCCCATAGGTTCTACAGAAACCTGTTGGGGAGTGCCTGATGGAACCTCACTTTCTGTTGTTCCCTGTGGAAAAAATAAGCATTGTCGTTAGTTAAAATAAATTCAGGATCCGATACACAGATCTAGGAAAAGAATTTGTTTCACCTACTTCAGATAACTAAGTCTTCACGAGTTGTGCTGAGTGTCTGAATTGCTGAGAAACAACATACAGTATAAATAGTCCATATCTGAAATTCCCGTTTCCTGACAGTAGCTTATTAGGGGTGTGACCAGTGCCGGATTAAGGTAAAATGAGGCCATCCCTCAGATTTTTGGGGCCCCTTTATTTTTTCTTTAGCACCTTACATTTAATAAAGTATATACAAGAGTTCTTTTTATCAAGATGAATAATACACTTTTTATTAAAACATACATAGGCCTATATGTATACATACATTTCAATTGAAATGATAATCGTTATTTGAAAACATTTCAGATGATTTGACGAACAATTTAACAATTCATACTATTTTTACTTCTGTAAAATGATATCAATTTTTTTTCTGTTTTTTTAGTCAATGAAATCTTCTATAATGTCTTCAAAATCAATTTCCCACAGAATATCTGACTCGATATACATTAAACTTAGCATGTCTAATCGTTCTTGTGACATGATACTTCTTTGCGCACTTTTGATCCGTTTCAATTTTGAAAACGTGTGCTCCGCAGAACAATTTGCTATCATGAGGATCAGGAAAATGTGAAAAGCAATTTCAACGTTCGGAAAACCAGACTCAAGCTTGTCTCGAATAAGAATTTCGTAAAGTTCAGGATGAGTGAACTCAGTTTTTAAAGGACATTGTAATTCAATATAATGCTGAAACTGTCTCAGTTCTGGATAAAAATTTCCTAAATCTTTGGAATAAAATTGAACTAAATTAGAAATTGCTTGGGGGCCCCAGATAATTGGGGGCCCTAGGCCTGGGCCTAGTCGGGCCTGATGGGTAATCCAGCACTGGATGTGGCAGAAGAAGAAAATGTATTCATTTGATTGCAGATAGTTTTATAGGCTACTCTTCTTGCAACACAAAAGGATCTTTGACAGTGACCACAGAAATGCTACAAAAATGGATCATCTAGAAAATTTATGTCACATTCTCAACTGTGATGTATGAACTAACATATTAGTAGGCCTACTTGTCTTTTAAGTAATTATGCTAAATTTTGTACATGTTATACACCTCACTCATTGATATAATAATAATAATAATAATAATGATGGTGTATTGGCTTTCACGGCCGGTGAATTAAAACTCAGCAATTCTTCTAGGTTTGTGCCGTGTCTTGTGTGGGGTTTCGCCTAGGACACCAAGCAGGCTCATCGGCGGGCTCTTGGTGTCCCTGCCCGGACCCCCACAGGAGTATCGAACTGCGCGATACCTCCCTTTATATAGAGTGCAACTGCACTCCTTGACTGCGAGAACTAAAAGCTCAAGCAGCCATAACCTCCCTATGAAGGCAAGTGTTTTAATATGTATCTATGGCTGAAGAAGGACACATAAGTGTCCGAAACATGTACCGTTGTTAACTCCTGAATACAACTAGTATTGAAAAGACGGAACAGTTTGCAAATTATTAAGTGAACTTAGTATTCTCTCTCATAAGAACTATTTTTACCAAGTTAAGCTGGGCAAGTACATAATCCCCAAACATAGAGTTCTCTCTCAAGAACTATTTCGAAACAAATTAGCATTAGATCTGAAGTAGCAGTAGGACTCCGTCATAACTCTTCTAAAGAAGAAAAACTAACCAAAATACCTGTAGTAATGGTGAGGAAAATATCTGGAAATGTAGTAATAGATGTTGACTCCTCCGCTGTCTATAACCCATCCGCCATGCCAAATAGGATCATGACTTATATACATGAAATTCCAGCTGTGTCCGTCATTTTCGCCATTGATTATGCAGTAATACAGTATTGCCAACCCTGCACTTACGGTACTACTTCTTATAAGGGCGGTACCGTGAAATAAAATAGCGCCAAGTTCACTTGAAGGTGCGCCGAGTTTGAATCAGATCGCAAAGGATTGTGCAAGCTGCCTGGTTACTATAAGTAACTTAATTTAAATCCGCGTTTTTGCAATGACAACAAAGAGTTGCTGAATCAGTTACAGAGACACCACAATGAATGTGTGTTTTTAGTTCCTTTTTTTTTTTCACTGTAATAATTCGAGTCTTTTAAATAATTTTCATCGAAACCAATACTGTATTACATACAAAACAAAACTAACCTCCCCCTTGCTTGTAGTGCAATCAGTAATTTTTCACCAGGTCATCTAACCAAGTACCGTAGTGACCAATGCAATACTGTTCTACATACAGAACAACCCTAACATGGGGCTTACGCCCCAGACCCCCTTGCTTGTAGTGTGATCAGTAATTTTCGTCTAGACAGTCGCCAAACCTCGCTACAGGGGGTTGCGGTAAAGTGAAGTTGGCACCATTGCCTCATACAAGCATTATTTACAAATAATAATAATACACAAAAGCCCAATTATTTCTTTTTTCACATAATTACAACGTTATGTGTGTCGTCTGGTATATTTTGTATCGGACATGTTGTCAACTACTGACGTCAATGTGTACGCCTCGTTGTGAGCTCTCACTGCGGCAGTTTCACATACTAAAAAATATCTGACAAACATGGCTCCGGTCGTGAAATAAAACATATATTTACGAGATTTAGCACATATATCGGGTGCAGTCAGTGCAAAAGTGATCAAGGTTAGTAGTTAAAATTGATAATGTCCCCCCAAAAGCTAAAATAAAGTATGAAAATTATATATTGTCAAAATGGAAGCGAAAAGGAAAAGAGTGATACGTCGTGCATAATTAATAGATCTGCCATTAACGCATATTTATATGATAAATATAGGCTACTCTCCTTCAGATCATTATCGAAGGAAAGATTGAAGGTAAGAGAGGCCGAGGAAGGGGGAGGATATCCTGGCTAAGGAACCTACATGAATGGTATGGACTCAACACTCCCACACTATTCCAAGTTGCTAAAAAAAACAACAGATCACCCTGATGACAGCCAACGTCCACTGAGGATATGGCACATGAAGAAGAAGGTTAATGCATGTTTATGGAGCAAAAAGGTTAATGATTTTCTAAAGGTATATGAGTGATCCACTTTTATTGAAAAGTACTCACATGTAGAACATCGCTTGGGGCGCTCATCCCAAGTTGGTTCTCTGCATACAGGCGGAAGTGATAGGTAGTAGCTGGCCGCAAGCCGGTGACGAGCATCACGCTCTTATCCCCACCCGTCACCTTTTGAGGGTTGTGTTCATGCCACACGTCTGGATTTGAAACATAGAACATGCACACAACATTCAAGTTCAGGTAGTATTGTACTGTAAGGAACACACTAAGAGCTATTCTGAAGAGGTTATGCAATGGGAATTAGTGCACTAGTGTCCAAAAGTTAAGGGAGACAGGGACTGAGCTTTTGGTGAAAAAAATAAAAATTATCGATTTTTCAATTTGTGCATATTATTGTACGCCGGACTCCTGCGGATCATTTGGCGGTGGTATTTTTCGGGTTCGGCCATTTTTAAAGTACTAGCATGACATTTAAATGTCCGGTTGAGTGCTGGGGAAACGCCCCCCATCCCCTAGCTTCAATGCAACAATGCCCATCTTCAAATTGCCCCCAGAGCTACTACTATCTAGTGAGTTGATGAGGTAACAATACTACGGAAACTATAGAAATTCCAATTACGTAACGTGTTTCTTCTGTGTTCAGTTTTATTTATATAACTGACGTATTATTAGTTTAGCCTTCAACTCTGTTTTATTTTCTAAAATGAGTTTTTTTTTTTTTTTCATATATACATTTTCAGGTATTTAAAACGTTCCAGATGAACCAATTGAGTTTCAAATTCCATGAGAATTTCATGGGTTGTTAACACCTATATTGTCTTGATATTAACAGAAGGATCATTTTATAATGTTGATACTTTAAAAGATAGTAGCCTTCAAAGGGGGTATTTTTTAGCATAATTTGAGAAAAACATAAACACATAAAACATATTTTTTCCCTCACATTCATGGAATACATATGCAGACTTTCTCTCTGTTAAAATTCTTTCCATACCTTGAAGTGCCTGTACACCAGTTTTCAATGTGATATTTGAAGTAACTGTTCAGCTGGAGCATTTTTTATGCTTATCGATTTTAAAAATAAATAAATTGTAAGTGTTAATTTCTCAGAAAGTTATGTTGCTATTTTCCTAAAAATTGGTATATGGCCTTATTTCACCATCAGGAGACCACAAACCAAATTTCATTCAATTCTATCAATAATTACTATTTTTCATAAATTCAGTCCCAGCCTCCCTTAAACATAAGTTACGAATAAGTAGGGCAACAGGAAATAGACCGTAAATCGCATGACATATGCACCTACCAACCTTACGTGTTCGCTCTGTATAGGAAAGGAGTATTCCTTGCTTTGACTAGCAGTGTAACCTCAAGGTAAACACAGCCAGTGCCTGCGCCCCATATTCCCTCAGTCGTGTTTGCCCTGTTATGTGTGTGCAGTGTAGCTTCGTGGTGAACATGACAACATAATGACACAACGATGCTGCCATTTGGACCCTGTTTTGCAGGATAGAATACTCTGCCACCTGGAAGCAGGCCAGACACAGATCCAAGTCGCTGTATCCTTGAAAGTTCTAGAGTGTCATTTCCAGGCTTTGGAGACGATTTCGAGACACAGGAGATGTTAGTCGTAGGCCAGTACCAGGTCGACCAAGAGTAACCACCCCACAGCAGGACCGATATCTGGCCTTAACCGCCCGACGAAATCAGAGTGCACCTGCAAGACAATTGTCAGTGGAGCTTGCAGCCGTCTCAGGAGTTGCCGTTTCCCAGCAAACTGTGTACTAGAGTCTCAGAACAGCAGGGCTGCTTGCCAGACGTCCAGCGGTGTGCGTCCCGCTCACTCCAGCACAGAGTGAAGCCGTCAACGTCGCAACTGGACCATGAATGAATGGAGGCATGTGCTCTTCACACATGAATCCCGCTTCAGCTTGCAGAACAATTCCTGTCGTACATTAATCTGGAGAGAACCAGGTAGCCAATACAACCACAGGAACATCGTGGAGCGGGACAAGTATGGTGGTGGTGGCGTCATGGTGTGGGGCGCCATCATGTTGAATGGCCGTACGGACCTGTACATCTTCATGGGTGGTCCGAGGTACACCGTGAACTCTCAGAGATACAGGGATGAGGTACTGAGACCACATGTTCGACCCTTCAGAAGTGCGGTTGGTCCAGACTTCCTCTTGATGCACGATAATGCCCGACCTAACCGTGCTGCTCTGGTGGACTAATGTCTGGCTGGGGAAGACATTCATCGCATGGACTGGCCAGCGATTTCTGCGGATCTGAATCATATAGAACATGCCTGGGATGCATTGGGGAGGCGAATTGCATCCCGTCAACCTCCACCAAGGACCCTCCAAGACCATCGCATTGCCCTTTCGGAGGAATGGGATCGACTGCCACAAGAGCTCTTGGACCATCTGATAGAGAGTGTGCCACGTTGCTGCAAAGCATGTGTAGCCGTTAGGGGCAACCATACACCCTATTTTGGTATGGAAGACATTGCCAAGTTTTGTTAGTTGTTGTCAAAGGTGTACCTTAGCTATCAGAACCTTTCTTACACTGTTTTTTTTTTGGACAAGTTGTGTGATTCAGCTTCCGTTTGTGCAGCAATCCGTCCGAGATTCCTATCAGGCGGTATGGCCTCGTTTAGTGATTATGCTTAACTTTTGGTCACTAGTGTAGCTACTTCAGAGGGACTAACTTCTTCTTCTTCTTAACTCTTTTAGGGGCTGGGGACAATTTTGTTTAGAAAGCCCTGTGTACTTGGCTGTGTGTGGTATCTAACCGGTGTTATTGCAGTATCTGTAATTACTTGCGCTTAAGTTATAAACTCAGAATTTTCCAGGACTGAGTGAGAAAACACCTAGGGTAAACCACACTCAGGATGGCCGCTGTCAGCATCGGTATATTGGTGAGAGCCACAGAGGAGAGTGCTGGGATTCACAGCTGCAATCATTGGAGAAAGGGGGCCATGAATAAATAAGATCCTCTTTCGGACTTGTCCTCTTTTGTTCAGCTTGTCACTATGCACCTTTATTATTCTTGATGATTATCGGTTCATGGTTTTCTCTGATCAAGTAGCATGAAATATTGCCTTGTCCTTTTGGTAAGTGAAAACACAAATTTTGTGAGTATTTTACGGACGTGTACCGGTAATATTGTTGGTCGTGCGTCTCTCGATCGAGCCTTCAGCCACAAATTTATTCAATAAGACTACCGGTATATTATTACATCAAATCCTTGGTCACTTGTAACAGTTTCGTACAAAATAGTTGACAGAAAATCCAGTATTATTTGCCTAGATGCCACAGGCCACATAACCTAGTAGTTTAGCCATGCCAAATAACGCTACAAATTGCTGTCACTGCTTTGAATCATAATTAAAACCAGAAATCATCGTCACTATTTACGATATGTTAGGGTACAGTACACATGTAAGAATAATAATGTCGTTGGCCCAAAGGCATATTTTTCCAAAATATGCAATGCATATATTAACGCACATTTCCTCAAAACTTTCTACAGCTGTGACCAGTCATGAACATCACCTGATAGATTACGTTTTTAACAAATTCTACGGACGAGTGCCACTATGTTAACACTAGAAAAAAATAAACACCCAGAACGAATGTACATAAAAAGGCAGACATTTCTTCTTCTTCTTTGTCTTCTTTTTTGTGATATTTGGGCCAGTCACCAGGTGGATTTTGTTTTCCTATTTTTGGGCACTTAGATTTACGGAAGTAATATAACCGTGGGAAGCGCGGTTCGTGCGGATGTGGCTGAAAGTCACGATAATCGATATAAAATAGAAACTGGCGGAGAGAGAATGTTGACAAACATTTAAGCAGTGTAGTAGAGGGGAGTAGGGAATAACAACACATGGTTCAAAAATATTCACGCCTTGTGACCCACCAAGGCGACTTTAGTACCGGTACTATAGACCGAGTCAACAAATAAAGGAGAGAAAATAGGACGTTGTAGTCGAAGTTGGCAGTCCAAAAAAGAAACTATGGCGCAAACAATGGGAACTGTCGGGGCGTGTAACTTACCAAACAAGCAACATTCAGCGATAATATAAATCCGTGTGAGAATAGGTCGTTATAAAATTTGCAGCGTTGATGATCATAAAGGGAGCATTACCAGGTGGATGAATAACACAAATACTCTGGTCAGGCCTTCATATCTTAAATAGGATCGGCTAAACCTAATTTTCGCCCTGTTTTTTTTATCACGCTCCGGTTATGCAACTTTGGAAACTTAATAGCACGAACTAACAATGTGTATTGGTAGCCCTAGCGCTCTGTTTTTTTTTATGTCTTAAATGTGATTGGCTTACACTGACACTAACAGGATTACAACTGTATTATGTTGTAGGCGTAGACTGAACTCTTCAAAAACGGAATCTATTGTTATGTATTTCAGAAGTTGATCGCATATAATCATGAACATCATTACAGTGTTTGATATAATTGCAATGATTTAGTTATATTCAAAGAATTGCACCTGTTGATCTTGATACTATAATGATAACCCTTGCTGCCGAATATAATTTTCTTTTTTTTGCAAGATGCCAGGCTACGGCAGGATATTCGTTTTTATCTCTACTTAGTATAAAACAAGGTCCCCGATTCTTGGCTGTCACGGGTAATCTCAAGAACCTCTGGATGGGTTTTGATGCAGTTTCACCATTCTGTAAAGGATATCTCGAGGATGATTTCTGTAGAAAATAATTTATTTTTGATCAAAGGAAGCCGAGCAGTAACGATTTCAGTGAAAAAGTCGAAAAAAATCCTGGCGTCCGAGCGCTTTGTAAGCTTACGCTGGGCAAACCGTTAAAAATATCTATATTCTACGAGTGTAAGAACTGTTCAGCATGAAAAGTTCTACAAAAAAAAGTCCGGGAGAGCATGTCTATATCTTCAATACATCGCCCACTATAAGTGTTTTTACGTTTTCATTTCTTCCAACCATGTCCATTCAACTACTGAGGCGACAGTTTACGAGCTAGCTAAGGGAGTCTATCACCCCTGTTACAGCCTAGCTAGCGGGCGAACCTATTGCCCCAGATACAGCCAGCAGCAAACCGTCGAGTCGTGTTGAGTTAAGACTTCAGAGAAGGGTGCTTGTGTTTGAGTTTCCCTGGAAGTGCAACTCAGCTTTTCTTCATTTCGCCTGTGAAATTTCCGTTCTGCAAAATACACAGTCAAGTTAAGATTGGACGGAAGGGGGATTTGCGTTTCATGCCCCTCGCCATTCCCTGGAAGTGCAACTCGGCTTTTCTTCATTTCGCCTGTGAACTTTTCGTTCCGCAAAATACACAGTCAATTTAAGATTGGACGGAAGGGGGATTTGTGTTTCATGCACCTCGCCATTCTTAAATTACATCTGACAGGAATTCGTTATAAATAGTCCAGTCAGTGATTTTAAGCCATCATGCCGAGTTGTAAAACGGATATTGGCATCGAAAGAAAAAAGCGCCCATCACGTAACCATGAAACAGAGCAACAAATACTTTCTCGATTGTCACAAGAGAAAGGAAGACTTCGTCATCGGCTCCTTCAAACGCCCGGGAACAATTATGAATGCAAGGTGATAGGCTACTTTTAACCGAGGCCTAATAAGATTTCCTTGTATACGACATTAGTCGTTTTCCCTCCAGCAGTGAACACGAAAAGATGTTGGTTTGATGTAACACGCGATAGAGCCACGTAAAGCTGTCCATGAGAAAAACATTCTCCACTGAGATCAACTCCAGTCACGCCGAAGTGTCTGACCCTATGCTTTGTTTATAGTCATGAAAAAGCAAACTCTTACTGGGAATTGTACTCGTTTGAAATGATCAGGCAAATCAGCCCCTTGTACTTATGTAGGTGTTTAATTGGTCTGACAAACAGTATGCCTGTAGTGATTGTAGTAGTGCATGGGACTGTATTTATTAGGAACAGGGATTGGAGAAAGTACCCCGGGAATTCAAATAAGGTACAATTCCGACATCAGGGTGTCTACTGTAAGGATGAAGTAAAAATTAGTTACTTTTTAGGTACCTTTTAGTTACCTTTCAGTTAATTTTAGTTACCTTTGAATTCAAGATACGTCTGCGGTCTGCAAGCATAGGCGCTCATCACGCGGTGAAGAAAAAAACAATGAACTGCTTTTAAAGAGGTTTTTTATTTATCGTATGGCTTTTAGTGCCGGGAATGTCCGAGGACATGTTCAGCTCGCCTGAGTCTGTAGCTGCTTCCAGCAGTCACCCTTAGGGTGAGCTACAAGTTCCGTTCAATTTCAAGTTGCTACAAGATATCAATGATACCTAGTGGTGAACGTTGGAACTTTGATAGAGCGTTCCGACGAAATCTAACCTAACAATTTAGCTTCACACAAGTTTAGTCTGTGGAAGAATCTTTTACATGCCATAGATCATTGATCTGGGACCGCCGGCTTTACTTCCCCTCCGAAGGAAGGCATACTGAAGGATTTTAACGCTTTTAAAAAATCCAACGACTTCGGCCGGGTTTGAACCCGCTATCTTGGGTACAGCAGCTCAGCATGCTACCAACTACGCCACCGAAGCCGCTTTAAATGAAATTCACATGATGTTATAAAAAATTTAAAAATAATAAATATATACTAGATATTTAATATCCAATGAGTTGTCACAGCTAATATGTCGTCTTGTGCACAATATGTTGTTATAATTACGGTACCAAGAGGTTACTCTGCTCTTGACCATTTGGCGAGATTTCCTTCATCCCCGCGGTAGGTCGCGAAGAAATGTAAGTTACCGGTATGCGATGTTACGCGATCGTCACTGAATTCTGTCTTCGCAGTCAAATACGGAGAAATATCGAGATGTTACACGATCGGCGCTGGTCTCAGTTGTTTGATGAGCTTCCCGTAGTTTTCACGACAGAACACGGAGAAAAATCGCGATTTAGATAATCAATGTCACTTTTAGTCATTCGACGAGATTTCCATTGTCCTTGAGGTCGGGCACAAGAAAATATAGCATTATTACGCAGTCAGCGCCACTTGCTGTCCGTTTGACAAGAATACAGTTGTCCTCGTCATTAAATGCGGAGAAATGTCGCTATGTATCGCAATCGCTACCGCTCTCGGCCGTTTTAAGTTGTCCTCGAGATATTATGCAATCGTCGCCGCACCCGGCCGTTCAACGATTGTCTGCCTGTCTATCTGTCCTGACAGAATGGCGGAGGCATGGGCATGGTTAAAAATCATGAGTAGTTATGAACATGTTGTTCGGTTGGCGCCGTGATTCCCTTTGTCCTTATGCTGTGGTTGGGAGTTCATCAGTTCAGGGTGAATCACGAGGAGGATTTAGTATTTCGATGCTACGTAGGCTGTCATTTTTAAGTGGGTTGATGCACTTCTCGCTCCCCGCACGCTTCTAAGTATACGGTCATGGGGAAAATGGCAAGTAGGTTTCATGACGGGAACCCCGTGATGGGTGCCGAATCACCTTTGACAGGATTCTCGCAGTCCTCGTGGTCACAAGTTCACGATATGGGATGGGTTTTATGATTTTACGCAACTGATGTCGATCTCGGTCCGTTTGACGAGACTCCCGCAGGCAAGTCGTGCGGTCAGCAGGCCGTCTTGAGGATGCGATTTTGGAGGAGGAGGATGAACGTTCGAAGTAGGTACGGTATCGAATATTACGAATTATTCCGCGAGTCTGTCTGTTAGGTAGTCAGCCCGAAGGCTGGTTGGATCCTCAAAAAGTACCGCCGTTACGTTATGTGAGTAGATACCCACAAAAACCCAAGGCAGCGCTATTTTGAGGCGTTCTAGGCAAGAAGAGGAGTGAGGTAGTTTGCCATTGCTTTCCTCACTGAGTCAGAACAGTAGTCCTAACCCTATGAGTAGAACCTCTCACAGCATTCACAGGCACTGACTGTGCCCCGAATGCCATTACTAAGCACCACCCATACCTCAGTAGCTTCCATATAATCACAGCCATGAGTGAGACTGAGACCTCGGTGAAAAGCCACCTTTTACTCTAGCCTGTGCCAACTGACAAATGCAAATGTACTGTATTCATCAAAAGATGGCAAACAGGCCAATTCCGCGAGTATTGCACGAATAATACGACAAGAGGGCAAGTTTTATTTCAACTGAGAACCACAAATTATCTACAAGTTATCGAAATAATCGGTTAGATTATATATCCGATGGAACGAAAGTTCGAAGGAAAAATCGACTTATAACGGAATTTCTAATTAACCATACTGGATGTCGCAAATTTACTAGACATATTTTTTAAATAAGTTATATGTATTTCGAAGATTTTTCGCAATTTTTTTTCGAAACGGTAACATTTCGCAAGATTGCGACATTAAATTGTTTCGCGTTATTTCTGGACTTCAATTTGACAGTTTCCAAATAACAGAAATAAGAGATTTCTTTTAGGTTCGGAAGTATTCGCGAATAAACGTCTCGCGAGAAGTCAGGTTTCCTAATACAGTAACACAGAAAAATATTTCACACGAAACTTAAGTCTTCTTAATGCCGAAAATATACACTGAACCGATGTATACCACTCAAGGTATCCTCAGTATGTATTTTCTTGAGGTCGGGCACGGGGAAATGTAGCTTACGTTAGTACTATGCAATAGGCACGGCGCCGCTTGCGTGAAACTCGCAATCTCTGAGCCTAGCGGCGCGAGTTTAAACGATTCAACCTGCCTTCAGAAAATTTTCGTTACCCGTTTGTAAAATTCGTTACTTTTTCGTTACTTTCGTTACCCATTTGTAAAATTCGTTACTTTTTAGTTACTTTCGTTACCGGTAGACACCCTGGACATTTATCTGGAGAGTGTGCGGAAAATTCCGCGGTAAAGCCATACTCAGGATGGTCGCTGTCACCACTGATCTCAGGACTTTCAGCTCCCCAATTGCTGTCGCTGTACTCGTGATAAGGAGCACGGCTACGACACTAAGTATGCAGTATAAGATCACGAGTGTTTCGATGTGGATGTGGTTGAGGATGAAGGATGTGCGGAAGGATGCAGGTAACCATTTTTGTGACTACGCAGGACTCTCTACAAAATGCTGCAGTTAGCAATTCGTCGGTCTACTTACCCCTAGCTTCCTTGTACTGCAGGATGTAGGAGGTAACAGGGGTGTCCCCTCCACTGGGCGACCACGAAAGCAGGATCGAGCGACTCGTCTGCTCAGCCACATGAAGATTGCGGGGGAAATTTGGCGGCTCTGAAATATCATCGAGGATGTACTCAAAACATCAACAAATAATTAGAAAAAGAACTACTATCAACTTTTTACAAACACAGACAGCAAGTAAATAATTACATTGTTCTTTCTTTCATTCATTCTTTTTTCTTTCTTTCTTACTTCCTATTTCGCTACCAACATCTCATTCCCCCTTTTTTATTTTTGAAATGTATAACCGTTGAGACTGATCAAGAAAGCTAACATTAATGGTATGGAATATCACTAGGGACCGGACATTTATGCACTAAAAATAATAAAAATATGCACTAAAAATGTAGAAAATATGGATTAACCCTCCTTGTGCCAGGCGAAAAGGTAAAGGTGAAGTCTAAAAGTGCCAGGCTGTTTTAATGGAAAATGTAGGCTTTCAGAAAAAAATATGTATATCCCCTTTTTTGAAAGATACGAAAGCGAAATTTAGTTAGGGAGTACAAAACATAGCTATCTAAAATCAGGGAAATTTTCAGATCATTATGAAACTTATTTCGTTCTTTATTAATTAAAATAATTTCTTCTGTAAAATAAAAATTAGAAAGTTTGATTATTCCTATTACTACACACTTATAAATGGAGTAAAAATGAACACTGGAGAGCACACATACATAACGAAAGAACCAGGAAATGCAGTGTTTTAGTTTAAAAAATATCAGCAGGGGTGTCAAAAATCCAAAATTATAAAATTTAGCATATTCATAAAATACCGTACACCAACAATTGCATTGTTGATATAAATAAAATAAAAATAATTCCAGTGAAAATAAATAAACAGAAGGGGACCCCATAGTTTTACCTTTCACATTTGTGGTTGTGAAGCCTATGGAAGATTGTCCTGGTCAACATTCCTTTCTTCCCAGTCACTGTTACCAAATAGCTTATAAAGATAATAGCGGAAACTCGGCCGTAAAAGCATGCGCTCGCCTGGAGACAGCGATCACAGTGCTATCTCTTGGTGCGAGTTGACAGCATTACTCGCCTTTGAGTGCGCACCGACCGAAATTGCATTGTGATGCTAACATATGTCTCGGCTTGATATTTAGTCAGCAAATAATTTAAAGATTAGTGTTAAAAGAAACAAAAGATACTTGGTTCTGTACAATTTATATAGAATTCTAAAAAATACTGCAGATAATTCATGACATGGTATTGGTGTGGGTTACTGAAGTCTGGAATATGCCCATTCATACCAGTAAGCATTTACACTTATTGATGTGTTACTTTTCGTAATTTAACACTTCCTATGTTTACATACGATTCAGAAGAATCATTTGTCTTATTCACAAATGCCTTTATGAAGACTGCAAAATATCTGCTAGCCAACAACAGAATACAGTTCTTGCATACTCCCCCCGGTGTGGCACATTCACTCGTAAGTAATTTAACCATCTTGATTTTGACCCCAAGCGTGTTTTCAATCAAAACGTTACTACCTTGGGATGGGGAAAGCAAACTGTTGACCATTACTGTCCTTAAGGCACTGCGAAACTTAGAGGGGAACTCGTGTAGTATACGTTGCCCGGCGCCATTAAAATCCGAAAAATTTTCTATAGAAATGGCCAATGTTACTAATATACAGCAGTTGAATATTTCATCGCTAGAGAGTGTTACTGTATTTTTTCAGAGTGCCAACATTATTGTTTCCAGACCAATATTTTCATCCAGCCCAATGGTTTTCATCTAGGCCAATAAAGGTTAGGTAGCGCGGCCCTGCGGGCCGCGTTAGGCTAATAGATAACACCCCTGGTTTTTGTCACGCACAGTGGGGATGTCATGCATCAATAATCTTTAACCAGGCCAATGATTTTGCCTAGTAGTACAATCAGTAAGTTGGCAGCATTACGTAATCAAACATGGCGACGTGCTTTTTGATAAGTTTATTACTTGAAAGTTAATGTTGACAATTTCCTTTTTTGGAAGTGTTTACGCGGTGTTTGTTAATGGCAAATGGCTTTAATAACGTGGCAGAGTAATAACAAACCATTTTCCGAGCGCTACTAAGTAAAATAACGCACTTTCGAAACGGGCAACGTATACTACAGGAGAGCCCTTAGAGGCATCAGGTGTTACATTATTACCTCCTTTCCCTCTTATGATCGAAAATGCATTCTCAATACAGTCTTGAGTCAACCTTCGAGTAAACAAAAAGGCGGAGGTGAATTACAAATGCCAACAAGGAAGTAGTGATAACCCAACTCACAGCAGGTGTAGTTTATACTGGTAACGCAGTGACAAGCAATGAGCGGGTTAGTTACTTCTCTGGCTAAGTCCCGAGATACGGTGAAGTTACAGTCCCAATATGTTGGCCACTGAGGGTGACAGTGAGGGGGAAGCCTATACTAATCCTAGCTAGAGTGTCACGGTGCTAAACTAGCCCGCCTACCAGCCGTGACACCTAGTAGACTAGAAGTTCTTGGAGCAAGAATCAGGATCCACTACTCTATAGTTTATCCCTGCGCAGCTTGATTAGGCCTATAGGTAACATAGCGTAGTAGCTCGTAAACGTGGAAACGTGGCGATAGCGAGGACCAGACTATGTAGAAAGGCTGGCTAGGCTGGCGGAATATCAGTTGACTTCACTTGGTGATCTATAACTCGAATAGGATAGCCTTGGTGTCCACAGCAGCCATGTCAGATTCTATAGCCCACTGCTAAGGAATGGTCTCCCTTGCGGGAAACACCCTGACCGTCTGTGTAACCAAAGGCTATGACCTATCCAGTTCCAAACGTTGAATACGGCAGCAAGCTGGTATAATCTGAAGTGCCAGAGAGTTGTTGTTGTAGTATTTTTAGCGACCTATTCGTCACGAAGTTCTACCAAATATAAAATAGCTTGGGTCACTTTGTTGTTTATAATTATTACAGCCATATATGGCACAAATACTCCCCGTACCAACCATTACAATTGGATAATTAGATCATCCACAGGTCAATAATTTCTTATAATTGTTTGGTTGGATCTCACGGTTGTAAATTAGCTGGTCTTACGTTGCCAACTCGGACCGCTAGGCGGTGCTGGGGAGCACTGTCTCCTGTTTTGGCGAGGAGTTTCCGCTATTATCTTTATAAGCTATTTGCTGTTACTATCAACATCATTACCATCACTATCACTTGTTTGGTTATGTACGATCGCATTCAGCGCAGGTAATTCATTGTCCGAAGCGGAATCGGCACTTGATTCGTCACACACAAGATCGCAATCACTGTCCACGAATTCCAAGAGTTCACTACTTGACTCTTCAATCATTAATTCTTCAATATCTTCCTCTCTCAATCCATCCTTCCCTTCGACGCCATGCTTTTACGAGTCGCGCGTAAACAAGTCAAGGAACTTCAAAAATCGCTTGAGTATATCGATAGACAGAAAACAAAAGATGTTTGCCAGAAAATGGTAGCTAGAACTCTCTTTAATGGTCACGTCAAGTTTAGACGCCATTTTCGGTCTATAAACCCCTCTAAGAATACAAAAACGAAGCGTCTCACAGAGAGACGCTGGCAAGTTTCGTTCATTTTATGAGGATCGCTCACAGTGACTCTGGCACTAAGAGGGTTAAAATATTGAAAAATATGCACTTAAAAATAAGCCAATTTCATTCACTCACTTTACACAGAGTGTAACAAAAATGTGCGGCACAAAATGCAGGACACATTCCTCACACGTAGAGGAAGAAATTATGTTATACATGGGTTGGTTTTTTAGTTTTGGCACCAATCCTTCAGTGCCAAGTTGCAACAATGTTGGGCGCTGCCACTTTTACCGACGGTTGCTGCCCTGCATCCCCTCCCTCAGAGCGCATGACCTCTCCCGTCCTCACAACCACTCGTGCGCAGTCGCGCCTGTTAGATGAGTAGTGTGAGACCAGCGCTCGCGAAATACAGTCGCAATGTTTTCCAAGCAGAGAACGTGGATAAAAATTCCGTGTGCTAGGGGTCGCAGTGCTAAACAGTGTCACCGAGGATTGCAGGAAGCGTGCGTTGCAGCTGCGTTACCGTTCAGAACGGTAGCAAGATGGGTTGCAGCCTTTCGAGATGGGCGCGAACGTGTGGAGCACATGCCTCGATCTGGTCACCCACCAGTAAGTGATAACAATGTACAGATGGTGTCCGCGTTAGTAGAGGTGGATCGGAACGTAATGATTCGTCAATTCATTCAACTGTCCTCCACATCCTGAAGGACTTACTGAAAATGAGGAAGATTGCGTCCAAATGGGTTCCACATGACTTAACCAACATGCACAAATGGCTGAGATATGACATTTGTCGTATGCACTTGCAGCGTTATGAGCGCGAAGGAGAGGCCTTCTTATGGCGTATCATAACCATTGACGAGACGTGGGCCAGATCTTATGAGCCACAGTTAAAACGCCAATCGAACGAGTGGTGGCACCACGGATCACCACGGAAACAAACAGTTCGACCAACCCCCACCAATGTGAAGGTAATGTTGATTCTTGCCTATGATTGGGATGGTGTGATCGTTCACCATACTGTTCCCCGAGGGCAAACCGTTAATCCGGCGTACTATTGTTCGTTTCAGCAAGACCATCTCCGAGGAGCTCTGAGAAGGAAACGGCGCCACCACATGGTTACACCGCCCATCGTTCTGAGTGACAATGCTAGGGCACACACAGCAGGTGTTGTGTCGGCACTGTTGGATCGCTGGGGCTGGGAGGTCCTCTATGACCCCCCATATTCTCCCGACGTCAGTCCCTTGCGACTATGATCTCATCCCGAAGATGAAGATGACAATGCGCGGGGAGCGCTTCCGTACCATTGAAGACGTTAAGCAGGCTGCCGAGCGCTCTCTTCGTACCATCAATAGATTGGACAGTGCCAACGGGATCCAACGACTTCCGCGTCGCTGGGAACACGTTGTACGCAACGGTGGTGACTACATCGAGGGCCTGTGTAACTTGGAACCAGCTAAGTGAGTTATTAATCCAGTTATAACTAAGGTGCCAAAACTAATAAACCAACCCATGTATGAACATGGGTCTGGAAACGCTTCGTTACCATGTTACACTTCCTTGTCTCGAACTCATTAAGCATGTAAAACACACAAGAAAAGAACGGCAGAATCAAGAGGAACATGCACTCTCGGTTACGTCTGGTTACGTTTCATATCGTAGGTGCACTCGCCAGTGTTTTATTTTACATGGCCAGCAGACTTAGCAGATATTCCTTTAGCTGTGCGACAAAACATGTACTTCATGCACGATTGAACACTTCCTCATTTTAGTGTTAATGTCCGTCGGCTTCTAAATAACAGAATTGGTGATAGATTGGATAGGTAGAGGTGGACTAATTGCCTGTCCTCCACGCTCTCCGGAACAAACAAACTGGGGTTTTATTTATGGGGGCAATTGAAAGCTCTTGAGTATTGAACCCCAGTACAAGATGTTCAGAGCCTCCGTGCCCGTATTATGGAAGGCTGCGAAACCATACGCAGTACTACAGGGATACATCAGCACCTACAAGATTCACTACGACGGTGGGTTGATGCATGTACCAATGCGCACGGAGGGCATATGGAACATCTCCTGTGAGAAAGAGTTGCATGTGGTATGCTAGTTCGTTCTTTTCTTGCGTGTTTCCCATGCTTAATGAGTTGGAGACAATGAGGTATAACATGGAAACAAAGCGTTTCCTGACCCATGTTCATAGAACATAATTTCTTCGTCTACGTGTGTAGAACGTGTCCTGCATTTTGTGCCGTACATTTTTGTTACAGTCTGTATATGTATCACTAACTGCAGAAAGAAACATCAAATTAGAAAGTTTTTCAATGTTTTCTGGAGATAAAACACGTCTATTGTCTCTCAAAATAAGTTTATAGGCCGAGAATGACCTTTCTAAGCTTACATCAACTGAAGTGAAAATGAAAATCCACAGCCTGCTTCCAGTCGACCGACCGGACCAGGGAATGGAATGAATGAGGCCTCCATCTAGTGGCGAGGATATGAATTGTGCCGGCCGCCAAAGCCTGTCACACTCCCCTGGGGCAATGATTAAATGAATGACAGATGAAATGATAGTGGAGAGTGTTGCTGGAATGAAATTGTGACAGGGAAAACCGTAGTACCCGGAGAAAAACCTGTCTGCCTCCGCTTTGTCCAGCACAAATATCACATGGAGTGACCGGAATTTGAACCACGGACCCAGCTGTGAGAGGCCAGCGTGCTGCCGCCTAAGCCACGGAGGCTCATCAACTGAAGTGATAGGACAAAATTTATAAATTGGCACCGAAGGTTCCGAATATTCTATGACAAAGCCACCCCGATTCCACTCCAGTACTGACTTATTGTTTGTACCTTCTCTAGTCCTGGGTTCGAATTAATCACCTTCTGTAACTTTTACTCATTTTCTTCCCAACTTCACCTGGAATTGAATTCATTGAAAAAGTTGCTTTCTGAACGAGTTCAAGCGAGTCATGGAGGAGTGCACCAGTAGATTCTAAGCTCTCGATGGTTCATGGAAGTGAAGTGAAGAAAAATGCGTATAGATGAAATTCACATCTTAATAGACAGAATCGCTTTCTAACACCACGTTTGTTTCATGGACAACATGCACTATTGAACCCATATGCTATTGGTTCAAGCGTCGAATCCATAATTTAATTGAAAAAGAAGAGAGGAAATAATACAGTCTTTAGAATGACTTAGAAAGATTTTACAAAGAGGGCTGTTATAACGTGGAGCAAGAATAGGTGACCACTAGTCAGGCGGACATGATATCATGCATGACGCATTGATAAGGAGTCGACTCATGATTATTAATAGAACGATAAAAACTTTCCGCTGCGTGTAAGAGAGAAGAGGTTTCGGAAATAGACCTTACGCAGCTATATAATGACAACCTCGCAATTGCGCAAGAAGATAAATAATTAGAATTAAGCCATTTGCGAGTATTTAATTAATAAAAGAAACACATCATGGTTGATCATTTTGGAAGAGAGATTTTTGTGTGGGGAAAAAGTTTATAATATTTGCACAGGAAAGAAGTGCAGACGCAGCATGACGTCGTTAGAAATTCCCCGAGACCAGAGTTGGTAGGGATAGAAAAATAAACCACAACACCCACGTATTTGAAGAGCAAAATTATTTAATATCTTGGAATTGTGCGATCGATTTTCATGATCAAAGAAACCAGTTGACGTTTAGAGCAAGAGCTTTCCAGAGATATACTTTTCAAAATTATACGACTATTACTTCAAAAGTTAGTGCTGGAGAAGATGAGGATTTTATCTTTTTGCCGCCGATTTGTATATAAACCCTGGCTGAGCCTGGAAGATCATGCAGTTTACAACAGACCTCGTACGGAGGTGCTGCATCACAGCACATGCAGTTTCAGACAGCCCAAAGGGGCGTCACTGTGTCACAACACAACCATCCAGTTCCGTGAGCGCAGAGACGCTGCACGATGAAGTATCGACTACAAGATAAGCTACAAGTAAACTCCTAGGATAGGAGAGCTGCATCAAAGTATATTCAGTTATAAAAGACGCCCGAGAGCGTAATACTGGGTCGCAAAGTATAACAAGTAAATTTTAGTGAGCGCGTAGACGCTGCCCGCAGAGACAATTATCGTCAAAGTTCACGAGTACAGTCAAAGTTAGGCTGTGGACTTGAAGAAATAACAGGCGATAGGTACTCGAATAATAGTTCAGTTAAAGAAACAACGCATCATAAGGTTTCGAGGTACCCAAGGAAGTGAAATAGACAATTCTATCGATGTTAAGGAACCCGATCAGGGTAGAACAAAATAAGTAACGCCTGGTGTTCCGGAAATGTAGGGACTAGAGCGCAGGACAATAAAAATTAGGAATTGTAGTTCCAGGCTTTGTCTAAGATAGACAAATGAACAGTAAGCGTTTGGGAGAACTCCAAGAAGCTACGAATTAAAGTAATAGCAATTAAGGCAAGGAAAATACTAGGTCACCGATAAACTATTCGAGCGGCCGTCATAGTAATACATTAAAGACAGACTTTTATCTAGACGAACTAGTTAGCGTCTAGTAAGAAACGACATCGTGCAGTAAAAGTATAGAAGCCGATAGTCAAACCCCGGATTTGAAGATCAGCCGTTCCAGTGAGGTGTAGTTCGATCGAGACTTTCCATCATCTCGTCAGATTAGGAAGCCGACGTTCTATAAATGCCACCCTTGGAAACGGGAAAGAAAAGAAATCACGTGTGTAAGGCGAATAATCAACGCCCAAGTGATAAAAATGGTTATGTAATGTAAATATAGTGAACATTTTTGAGTGTAATATTTTTTTGTGAATTTATATTGTGTTAAGTGAAACGAATACAAAATGGTATTCTGTGTATTCCAAGTAATTAAGGTAAATATTTTATGTGGTGTTAAAGAAGTGTCATTGAGTGTAAGTGTATCCATGGAGATGGCTTAAAAAAAGCAGTGAGTGGGCAAACATGTTCCATCGCTGGAGGATTCGGTCGCTGACCGTACAGTCATGTGAGTAACTATTTCATTATGATATGTGATTGGGAAGATTTGCGTATAATCCTCATGAGAGAGAGAGAGTAGGGATGTTGAATAACAGGTAAAAGAATAATAGCGCGATCTGAACGATTAATTTGAGATAAAGATAATAAATATGTGAAATGTAAATGAATCCCTTGGGGAATGTATTCAGTAAAATGTCAGTGTAATTGATAAATGATATAAATATGAGAAAGCAAGCGTAATAATAATAATGAATGAATAGTATGATGAATTTTATACGGAAAGTAGTAGCTTCCGAGCTCCTTTAGATGAATTAATACATGTTATGAATACATGTTCTTATGGTAAAAATGATTATTGTCGAGGGAGAAGAGTAATATATATTTGAGAGGTAGATCAAACGTTGATTTTGAATTTATTAATTCTTTGAAGGCAACTTGGCTAATTAAAGTAGAAGCGCCATGTAGCGCATTGAAGTAATTTGTCACGCTAGCAATGCGTTGAAATGCTCGGTAAAACTAATTATGAGGGACAGTTGGTCAGGGTAATTGAACTATGGTAAGTCCTCAAAAGTTGTGACAGTGATCACGAGGCATTGTATGTTGTATGGTAAAAAGGGTGCTATTATGTTGTATTATGAGCGCTGATATAAGGCAAGGCCTGCCCTAAGTCGCAAATGTATAAGTCCTCTAATTTGGGATACTGCTCCCGAGGCATTTGAAAGGATCGAACTCAGAGTCGTCCGTGTTGAAGCCCCTTAATATTGGTTGTATTATTGAATTTTTCTTACCCGCCAATGAGGACACTTCATAATTATTATATACCGAAGCCAAGAGAATAGGTTTGTTGAGCCTAAATATGTTGTTTTAAGAATATGTATTCGAAGCCTTGCCATTTAAAGAATTGCATTTGGAAACAGCTGTATGGAAAGCTGATGGTAGCCAGTCTCTTGTAGCAGCGAGACTGTTGACTCTCTGTCTCCCTGCAATAAATCACGCTAAGTAGTCAAGGCTAGACCTCACCCTCGATGTATGGCGGTAGGTCAGGAAACGGTCTGTTTGAGTTATAATACACAGAAGTGTTTAGAGTTTGTTTAAACAACCCGGTCTTTGAACCGAGGTTCCGTTATATAAATTATTATCGCTTGCAGAGTTCAGATCGTTGCTTTCTTAAAATATAATGGTCTTTTAAGACAAATGATGATAAATGAAAATGAAAATGAAAATCCACAGCCTGTTTCCAGTCTCCAACCGGGTCAGGAATGGAATGAATGAAGCCCCCATCTAGCGGCGAGGATATGAACTGTGCCGGCTGCCGAGGCCTGACGCACTCCTCTGGGGCAATGATTAAATGAATGACAGATGAAATGGAATGATAGTGGAGAGTGTTGCTGGAATGAAATTTTGACAGGGAAAACCGGAGTACCCGGAGAAAAACCTGTCTGCCTCCGTTTTGGCCAGCACAGATCTCACATGGAGTGACCGGGATTTGAACCACGGACCCAGCGGTGAGAGGCCGGCGTGCTGCCGCCTAAGCCACGGAGGCTCCACAAATGATGATAAATCCCTAACTTAATTATTATATGATTCAGTGATTCACGAGTTCTATTGAAGACATTAGATTCCGGGAGTAATCTTAAATTTTGACGTGTTCAGTAGTCTTCGGTAGCTCGGGAGTACGCAAATTTTCCCCAATCACAGTAGTGAGTAGTTGACTTGAGAGAGAGGGATGGTAACATATTAGCATTGTGAAAGCCCAAAATTAAGTGATGATTAACAATACTTTGGTAATTTTGATATTATGATTAAAGGATATACTCATGTAATAGTAATGGATGTGTATTAAATTGATAACACAGTGTAAGAAAACATTATCGAGCCGTTTGGAGCTCTTGATTTTAAAGAATTTGAAGTGACACTATATGGAAGTGAAACTTAGTAGAAGTTTGTTGGTTTTGGGAAAACCAGTCATTATGATCTTAGAATTGTTTAATATGAATTCCTTGTTCAACTTTGAACAAGTGTGAAGTGAAGTGTCAGTATTTTATGTTGAAATATGTGGCCATGGTTTGTGTTGGTCACACTGTTAATTATAAACCTGGTCCATAGAGATATGTTTCTCTTTTGTTTTATGGTAATGGTGTGTATAAAAGGAATGTTGTATCACCTTGTTTGCTCAGTTCTGTTGTAGTAAATGTCAAGTACATTAAACGTGTGTTCCATTTCAATTGCCTGTGTGCCTCGTAATCCTTTAGGTTATGGGCCCAGCCACGAATCCACCGTGCGAATATAAAGTGCGTATGATAGACTGTTTTTTATATGAACTGTGAATTCGGCTACGTAGTGAAATTCAACATGTCTGCAACCAGCACCTCGTTACCGGCTATAGATAAGCTGCGAGGTAGTCTAAATTACGTGGATTGGCGATTCGAGATGGAAAACGTCCTAAGACTCGAAGATCTGTGGAGCTGTATAGTTGGCTACCCGGATGGAGATACTACAACATCTGCGAAGAAAGCAAAAGACGAAAGTCGGGCTAGGGCCAGACTTAACCTCATGGTGGATAAATCAATTTTCCCAATCGTCATGCCTTGTAAGACCGCGAAGGAAGTCTGGGAAGCTCTTGAAAAGGCCTACTCCGATAAAGGAGTGAATCGGCGGATCGTCATCTTGAAGAAATTGTGCAAAGTTAAATTAAAGCACTACAAGACGATGGAAGAGTATGTTAGTGAGGTTATGGGACTTGCTCAGCAACTTGCGTCTATGAATAAGGCACTGGACGACGAGTTTGTTGCAGCTCTTATGCTGAAAGGTCTACCAGATGAGTTTCAGCCTATGATTATGGCTCTGGAAAGTTCCGGAACAGACCTTACTGCAGACACAGTCCGAACCAAGTTGCTACAAGATACTACTTGGAGTGGGAAAAGTACTTCCAAGCCATCCAAGGATTCTGTTCTGTTTTCACGAGAAGACAAGACTAAAAAGAAGCCTTTCTGCTGGAAATGCAAGAAGCCAGGACACTGGAAGCGGGATTGCAGGAAGGAGGAGATGCAGAGCTCAACTCAACAGAAGTCGAAGAAAGACAAGATGATGCTGGCAACCGATGGACAGGCATTAAGTGCAAGGGCCTCTACAGGGGCCTGGTTCGTTGACTCTGGTGCTACTAAGCATATGAGTTCAAGCAAGTCTGCGATGGTGAACTTCACTGCTGGTCCTAATCTGGAGATCAGTACAGCAAACAATCAAAAATTGTATGGCCAAGGATCTGGTAATGTAACTGTTCAATTAGAAAATGGTATTTCACAAACCTTGTCCAATGTAGAATATGTTCCTGGTCTCACTGCTAATCTTTTATCTGTGTCTGCTGCTACTCAAAAGGGTTATGCTGTGGTATTCACCGACAATACTTGTGAAGTTTATGATAGTGAAAACTTTGTTGCTACAGGTAATGTAGCACTGACTGCGAGTAATGTGGGGGGTGTTTACCAAGTCAATGCTCTCAGTGGTCAAGCTAATATTTGTTCAGAGGACTCAGAATATTTATGGCATAAACGACTAGGCCATCTTAACAACCACAGTATGAAGTTGTTAAGAGATAGTCTCACTCATGGAATTAATTTCTCAGATAATGGTTTTAAAAACTGTTTTTCATGTGCTGAAGGTAAACAAGCTAGACAACCATTTAAGTCAAGTAAGAGTAAAACTGTATGTAAAAATAAGCTAGATCTTATTCATTCAGACTTATGTGGGCCTATGCCAGTTCCATCTTGGAGCAATGCTCGCTATTTCTTGACCTTCATTGATGATCATTCTAGAAAGGTTTTTGTGTATTTCCTTGCTAAGAAAAGTGATGTTTTGGATTGCTTTATTGATTTCAAGGCACAGGTTGAGAATCAGTGTGAAAGATCTATTAAGGTCCTACGCACTGATAATGGTGGTGAATTTTGTAGCAAAGCTTTTGAGAGGCTACTTAAATCAGAAGGTATTCAGCATCAAACTACAACTAGCTATTCTCCACAGCAGAATGGTGTAGCTGAACGCATGAATAGAACATTGCTTGATAAATGTAGAGCCATGATGAGCGAGTCTAAAGTAGATAAACGCATGTGGGCTGAAGCAATAAATACAGCAGCCTATCTTGTAAACAGGTCCCCAACCAGAAAAATTCCAGGTAAAGTTCCAGAGGAGATCTGGACTGGTAACAAGGTCAATATGGAGCATCTAAGAATTTTTGGTTGTGTAGCACAAGTTCATGTCCCTGATCAAAGGAGAAACAAGTTGGATCCTAAAAGTGAAAAACACATTTTCTGTGGTTATTGTGAGGACAGTAAAGCCTATAGATTCATGCATCCTGTTACTCATCAACTTGTTAAGTCCAGGGATGCACAGTTCTTTGAAGAGGTGTTCCAGGAGGTGTCTGATGTGTCTCCAGGTAATGTTGGTCCATCCTTGCAGATTAATGAACCTGCAATGTTGCAGATCTCAGTTCCCACTGACAGTGAGGCAGAACCCGACAGCTCAGGGGATGGGGCAGAGTGCATTTCGGAACTTGAAAGCGTATCGCCCATTAGCAGTGCTGGTGTGGCTGAGACTGTTGACTCAGCTGATTTAAGCTATGTCCCTAGTGGAACAGATTCAGACTGCAGTGATTCTGTGGGCTCTGCCACCATCGTCAATGAGCCAATGGAGGGGGATGCCGAAGGTAATCAAAGGTATCCTACGCGCCAACAAAAGCCTGTAGACATGTCAGACTATGTGACATACTTGACTCTCACTGATGACTCTGAACCTAGTACAGTTAAGGAGGCACTGTCCATGCCTGATAGGGTTAAGTGGGAGCAGGCTATGAAAAGAGAAATGGAGATTCTTCAGTTAAATGACACATGGGATCTAGTTGATAAACCCCAGGGCAAGAATGTTGTCAGTAGTAAGTGGGTTTTCAAAGTAAAAAGAGACTCTAATGGTAACATTCAAAGGTATAAAGCCAGACTTGTAGCCAGGGGCTTCACCCAAAGGTACGGAGTAGATTTTACAGAAACTTTCTCTCCTGTTGTTCGACACAGTACGTTAAGGATGCTGCTTGCCTTGGCTGTCCAAACAGATCTGAAGGTGGTACATTGGGATGCTGAATCTGCTTTCCTCAATGGAAAGTTAGATGAAGAGATCTACATGTATCAGCCAGAAAGTTTTGTCAAGAAAGGTTCAGAGCATAAAGTTTGCAAGTTAAAAAAATCTATTTATGGCTTAAAACAATCTTCTTGTTTGTGGAATGAGCGAGCTCACTCTGTTCTTGTCAAATTGGGTTACAAAAATTGTGCTGATGAACCCTGTGTGTACTTTAAGAAACAAGCCCAAGGTATGATAATTATTGCATTATATGTGGATGATTTCATTGTGGCTTATAATGATGAGTCTGAGATCAAGTCATTGAAGACCTGTATTGATAAAGAATTTAAGGTACGAGATCTTGGACCAATTTCTTATATTTTAGGTATTAAAGTAAGGCAAGATAAGAAGAATGGTACAATGTATCTTAGCCAAGAGCAGTACATCAGTGAGATTGCAAAGAAATATGGTATGCACGATGCACATCCCATTGGTACTCCCTTGGAAACCAAACCAAATCTTGGTGTTTCTGATATAGAAACTAGTGATCTTCCTTATAGAGAACTCATAGGTTCGCTCATGTATTTAAGTGTTTGCACGCGTCCAGATATAAGCTATGCGATATCATATCTCAGTCAATTTAATCATTGTTACAATGAATCTCACTGGTCTGCTGCAAAGCGAGTGCTGCGTTATTTAAATTGCACAAAAGACTTGTCACTTAAGTATGTCAGGAATGGAGGTCAATTCATGGGATTTGTTGATGCTGACTGGGCTAATGATAGCAATGACCGAAAATCATACAGTGGTTTTGTGTTCAAAATGGCAGGTGGTGCTGTATCATGGGGGGCTCAAAAGCAAAAATGCATTTCCTTATCATCTACTGAAGCAGAATATGTTGCACTGAGTGAAGGTGTAAGAGAAGCTGTTTGGTTGAAACGTGTTTTGTCTAACTTTATAGATCTCAAGTCGCCCATCATATTATTGAGTGATAGTCAATCAGCTCAAAAACTGGCAAAAAATCCAGTCCACCATAATAGGACCAAACATATTGACACTAAATATCACTATGTTAGAGATGCTTTGGATTCTAAAGCCATATGCATCAAATATGAGGAGACTTCAAAAATGTGTGCAGACATCCTAACAAAGCCTCTTCCTAAGCCCAAGCATATTTATTTTTGTAAAGACTTGGGCCTTAAATCATGTCCTCTACTCCCACAGGTTTAAGGAGGTGTGTTGAAATATGTGGCCATGGTTTGTGTTGGTCACACTGTTAATTATAAACCTGGTCCATAGAGATATGTTTCTCTTTTGTTTTATGGTAATGGTGTGTATAAAAGGAATGTTGTATCACCTTGCTTGCTCAGTTCTGTTGTAGTAAATGTCAAGTACATTAAACGTGTGTTCCATTTCAATTGCCTGTGTGCCTCGTAATCCTTTATTTTATTTGTTTAATTTTTGTAACGCCATATATTAGGATAATTGAATGTTTTAAATAGTAGGAATTGATTTTTGTTTATTTTTGGAAGTGTATCCTCTGCTTAATCCAAAGTGTGTAAGTCACAGAGTGGGAGAACAAACAATGAACCCCCATACTCCCGATTGAGCATTGCTGGCAAACTGTGATTTGCATATTTCATTGTTGAATGGGCACACTATATCATCTTCAAGTTTTATAATGCCTTCTTTTAATTCATTGAAACTCTCCTGATAAAATGAAAAATGCGTAAAATACTGTTAGCTCATTATCTGGTACTCAGAAAGTTGCTTACAAGGAATGTCCAATAGTCTACGCAGGCAAAACCAATTTTAATCGAAATGTTTTAAATTATACTTAATAGTCTATTAAAGGTATATGCTAAAATATGCTGCTATGCTTACAATATGCAATAAATTCAATAAACCCACAGAATATGCATTTGCATATGCGTATATGCATTTTCAAAAAACCCGGTCCCTAATTATCACATTATCTATAAAAGGATGACTTTTCAGTCGGTCAACACATTTGTGTGCCCAATTAAATTAAACTATATTCAGGACGGCCAAGGTGGGTTTAATTGGATGACATGTTTAGTTCGTGAGGCTAACATGACCAGGATGTTCTAAAAAATGTTTTAGATATGCACTTAAAACATAAGTACAACAATATATACGATAATAGTGTCCTTTTACATGTTAATTTATGCCAATCCTTTATCGCGTTTTGTTTTTAACTAGGGTGCCCGTACTGCTCCGGAGCATTATTTTTCAGTATTGGAATTTAAAAATTACGACATTATGTAATAGTTTATAACCTTTATTTCACAATACTTCCTTCCAGACAATGTTCGCTGTGCGTCGACCCTTAGGTTTAATTTCTACTTCTACATATTTAAATGATTTTCCTCGGGATAAGGTAACATAGAACATTCCATGGCCTAAAACAGGATCAGGCAAGTAGATTCCAACTAGATGAAGCGTTTGACCCTGCGCTTTGTTGATTGTAATACAAAACGCTAGTGTAATAGGAAATTTCCGTTATTAGAACCAAAGATATGATTGCTACAATGAGAAAAAATGAGGTGTAATATCGAATGTTCACTCATAACATTCCTCAGAATAGGCCGATTTGAATAGTTAAGAGCTCCAATGAAAGCGCTTGATTCACTGAGTGTTCTTAGCCCAAAACGACCTGCCTACCTCAATTAGAACCAAAGATATGATTGCTTCAAAGTTGGAAAAAGTTGAAAAAATCAAATAATTAGAGAAAGGCGGAATTTAAGTGATTTGTAATACTTGATGACAAATCTGTGCATGAATACCTTTCATTTAAAAAAAGAATGAAAGAAATCGACGGATAAAATGGCCGCACTGACTCGGATAAGTTTTCATAAATATTTTTAATATACAGATTACGTTACCGGCAGCAGTCGCCGAGAGCGCCAACGTGTTAGCTCGTGTCTCACTGGGATCGGAAGAACGTGGGTTAGAATCCCACCTCGGCCGTTCTAAAAATGGTTTTCCGTGGTTTTCCATTGTAACCCACAGGGAAATGCCTGGACGGTTCCTATCAACAAGTCCATGCCCGACTTCCTTCCAAAATCCCTTGCCCGACCCTTTCTTAATTAGACCCAAGTTAGCGGTCACCTGGGCGATCGGTCTGTCACCATCCCCAGTTGAATCTGCTAACAAAGTGTGTTCCGCTCCCGGACACCGTTCTTGTGGCGGTAGAGGAATGATCCCTCCCAGAGTCCGTGGGTGAAGCCGAGCTGGTAAAGTAATTGGTTAAAAAAATTACATTATTATTGTTGTTATTATTATTATTATTATTTAATTACTATCCTACAGAGCCTCCATGGCTTAGGCTGCAGCACGCCGGCCTCTCACCGCTGGGTCCGTGGTTCAAATCCCGGTCACTCCATGTGAGATTTGTGCTGGACAAAGCGGAGGCAGTCAGGTTTTTCTCTGGGTACTCCGGTTTTCCCTGTCACAATTTCATTCCAGCAACACTCTCCACTATCATTTTATTTCATCTGTCAATCATTTCATCATTACCCCAGGGGAGTGCGACAGGGTTCGGCAGCTGGCACAGTTCATATCCTCGCCGCTAGATGGGGGCTTCATTCATTCCATTCCCTGAACCGGTCGGTCAACTGGAAGCAGGCTGTGGATTTTCATTTCAATTACTATTCTTTGATAGCACTATTTAATATTGAAACGAACCATTTATCTCATTATTTGAAACACCTTCCGTCAGGTCCACTGCTCACCACTGCCCAGAGAGGACAGAGATGACAGAAATAACACGAAAAAGAAAGTTAGTTATTGTTATTTTAAGGGGCGGCACTACGAGATCATCTGCCCGTACGAAAAAGAAAATTATACATATCGTTGTGCGTATGTTTTGTATACAGAGAGTTTATTTTGTATCTGACGGAAGACCCTCGCTTGCCCGCACCGCGAGCCTGACTCCCGCCACGCACTTTTCCGTTATACGGCGCCTGCGCGGCGCTGAGTCATTGAGTATAGAAATTTGTACTTACCTAGTTCACAGCTGGTGCTGAAAATGTTCGCCATTCACTGCTACACATCGCTGGCACCTTTTTATGAAACTGGCATTTACTTTCTGAAGTTCCTCAGCACCGATTGACTGTATTTCAGCTGTAATATAGTCTTTAAGCTGTCTGTTTGAACATTTTTGCTAGATCTTTTATTGTATTGACGCTAGGCAGGGGTTTGTTTGGAAATTTCTGACGGAATTTCCGTCGTGTTTTCGCACAAGATTTCCTGCACTTTATGAAGGTATTATATATACAGCGAGCGGCAAAAAGATCTGACGGTTTTTAAATCACAACAACACAAACATTTTAAATGATACAAACTCTTTTATTACTTATAACAGCAAGGTGTACATGTCAATTAATGGAAAACGTGAAAGAACAATAGATTTTAACTTTTAAGATTTGAAGATAACGTCTTTCAAATGATGCCCTTCTTTTGCCATGCATTCTTCCAGTCTTGCACTGAAGCTTTGCATAGTCATTAGGCTTCAACTCCTGGACAATAACCATTTTATACGGATGAAAATGCAAATCGAAACGCAATATTCGTCTCACTGTTCGATCAGACATTTGCAAAGCAGCAGCTTGTTTACGAGCCGGCCGCCGTGGACTGGTTTCCACAGCTTGTCTCACTCGCTCAACATTTTCTGGTGTCCTGGCTGACCTTGGACGGCCTGTCGACGTACGTTTTAAGGCTGAACCTGTAGCTCTAAAATTACTCACCCATAACAAAATTGTGTTACGAGATGGAACGCGTCCTCTTCGACCCACATTAAAGTGTTGACGGAACTGCCGCTGAGTACCGACGCAAGACTCACCACTTTTAAAAAATGCCTCGACAACAAACGCACGTTGTTCACCTGTCCACAGCTCCATGGCTACTGAAATGGCATCACGTAAGCTCATCATCGCGCCAATCCCCACTACCCCCCACCCCTAACTCGCTCAGCTGTACAATGACATAAACCATCAGAAGTTTTTGTCGCATGGCAAAAGATGGGCATCATTTAAAAGAAGTTATCTTCAAATCTTAAAAGTTAAAATCTATTGTTCTTTCATGTTTTCCATTAATTGACATGTACACCTTGCTGTTATAAGTAATAAAAGAGTTTGTATCATTTAAAATGTTTGTGTTGTTGTGATTTAAAAACCATCAGATCTTTTTGCCGCTCCCTGTATATATACACGTTCACATAATGAAAATCGCATTGGAACAGCACACTGAGCACTAAACACGTGAACAATTGACTAAACTGAACCTCACACTGTTAAAGCTCTCAGCAGACTGCAAAGGAGGGAAACTTGTGGTGCCAAGAAGCGGATTACGGCTAAGTACTCGGCGGGAGACCGGCTCGCGCCGCGGGCAAGCGAGGGTCTCCGTCAGATGCAAAATAAACTCTCTGTACATATTTAAAATTTTCAAAAAGGCTGGAGTGAACAAGACCTGAAATTGTTAGCCCAAGGAACGAAACATGCCATCCAAGTGTAAACGTTATTGTATCCAGGTTAGTAAGTGTGATAAGTAATTGCTATTCTCCACCGAATTTAACTGGGCACATTAATGTGTTGACCAACTGATAAACAATTCGTTTATTAGATAGCAAAGACAACTCTTCTGAAACATAGCTATTACATTATGCAAACTTGAATCTTAAAATCAAGCTTTGCTGCCAATAGAATCTCAGAATGCACTGGATTATAGTTGTGTATTATGTCTTTCTCCTGAAGGGTTTTGTACTCACATCATGGATGAAATATGTGTACTTGTGAACCTGAAACATAGACCCCTCTTCTCCGAGACTAACGTTTGTTGGTGGTCATTTAGCCCCGTGTACTTGGGTGTATGTAGAATTTGTCTGATAACATGTTTTATTGTGATGCTTGTAGTAGTGTGCGTATTTGTAATTCAGTTAAGGACCGGGAAGGAGGCAGCCATGACCTTAAGTTTAGGACCATCTCGGCATTTGCCTAAGGTAGAAGGGGGAAACCACGGAAAACTATTTCCAAGATAACTGAGGTGGGAATCGAACCCACCTCTTCTCAGTTCTGCCTTATGAGGGTATATCTCGTTCCAGCCCCTCAGACCAGAATTACATTTCTTGGCAAAACGTGAAATCGAACCCGGACCTGAAGAGTGCTAGCCACTGCGGACCTGAGACTAATCTCCGCCTACATTAATTCATTTTCGATCATCTTCATTCTGAATTTTATATTACAGTCGAGGTTCAATCCAGTGAACACATCGTCAGCAGTGTGACGTTGTTAATTTGTTTTACTGGTTTGGGTCATCTTGGTCATCAGTTCCGTGTACTTGTGTCAATTGTCTGATAACCTGTATTTCTATGATGATTGTAGTCTAGTAGTAAGTGTAACTAATTATTACGGTCAGGGATGGGCTAGGTGTCCCGAAACTTGAAATAACGTAGCCTACTATTCCGGCATTCGCCTGGTGGGAGTGTGGAAAAGCCGGCGAAAAACACACTCAGGATAGCCGCTGTCAGCACTGGGATTAGAACCTCCGATCTCCGGATTGGCTGCAGCGGTCGTGGTGAGCGATTTAACGCACATGGCTACGCCTCGGGGTGTCTTGAAGAGAGACGACGTGACACAGGATGCCCTAAGCACTACCGAGTGACGTAGCATATGGTCCACTTCTCATGCAATAATGCTGGCGGTGAGTGAGGAAATATATCATGTTCAGTAGCACCCCTTCTTGGTTAATGCATTAGAAGGAATGACTGCTCAATCTAGGCTATTAGACGAGACTTAAGTTTGGTTCCTAGGCAGAAAATGACCATTTTGTTATTAATGTTATTATTGAACATTGATATGTTTTAGGTTACCATGAGAACAAGTGTTCATCATCTAGGCCGCAGGTGGCCATACAGCACACTGGCTTCACGACGGCGTGCTTCGGACATGGACGACCTTGCAGTGATGGTGGGGGAAGACTATATGTCTGTCTCTCTCTTTCTCGCTCACTTTCCCGTCTTACTCCCTCCCGTACTGCCTTCGCTGTGTCGAAGGTCAAACGGTCGCGGTGCGGTGTCCCTTATCTTACTAGCTGTAGTGTTACTTGACATTATTTGATCGCAGGGATAAGTAACGTTTGACTATGGCTAGCGCTGAAAGGAAAGGGAGGAGTGGAAGGGCGACTTTTTTAAAGAGAGAGTGGGAACAATTGTTATTCTCTGCATTTGAAACAAACAAAATCACGACATCGCACTCTGATGTCTGAATCCTGCGAAACAGCCTCCGGTTGATGGTCTCACAAACAATTGTACCGAAAATTGAGCATAATTGTAAATATGAAAACAAATTGAAAACAAGGAAAATAAAAATGTGACCAAAATTGCATTGTCTTAAATGAGCCCCATGATACCTTATGAATATTTCTGATTGTTTTAATTCTGACCGCCTTGTGGTGTAGCGGCTAGCATTCTTGGCTGTTCCCCCGGAGGTGCGGGTTCGTATACCAGCTCTGCCAAGAAATTTAATTCTGGTTTGAGGGCTGGAACTGGGTACACTCAGCCCCGTCAGGCAAAACTGAGAAGAGGTGGATTCGATTCCCATCTCAGCCATCTTGGAAGTAGTTTTCCTTGGTTTCTCAATTCTACCCCGGAGAAATGACGAAATAGCTCCTAAGTTAGACCAAGGCCGCCTCCTTCCCAGTCTTCATCTGGATGACAAACACGCACACTAATACAGCCACCACAATTAGACAGGTTATCAGACAAATTCTACATACATACACACACAAAAGTACACGGGGCTACATGACAGTGATGCCGCAAGCCCCTAAATCAATCAACAACAACAAAATGTCTTAATGCTAAGCACGTAATCTTGAAGTACCGGTACGCTGAGAAACACGCGAACAAAATGTAGATGTTTCGGACAACCAACACCTTGGAAGAACAGTTTGTTTGTTTTCATTACGTCCGGTGCTCCTGCGATCGCTAGATGACTCGGGCGGGCAGCCCAGCCAAGTGAGGCAGAAACCAGTCTGCCGGCATGCGGCCCAGCATAGCTGGCACGCCGAGCGTGCAAAGACTGGCCGCCCCTGATCTAGGCCTTAAAACCATATCCATGATTGACTGTTTCTCGGAGGAACTTTAATTATAGCCTTTTTTGTTATTTATTATTATTATTATTATTATTATTATTATTATTATTATACCGTGTGAGTTAGCCGTGGTCGTTACGCCATGACTGCTGGCAGTCACTCACATCCGGGAGGCGAGGAGGTTCGAATCCCCCCGCCGGCAACCTTGAAGATGGTCTTCTGTGGTTTCCCATCTTCCTTCCTGGCAAATGCCGGGGTTGGTCCCTAACTATAGGCCACAGCCGCTACCTTCCAACTCTTGTCCTTACATTCAAACTTTCCTCCCCAGACAACACTCCATACGCGACGGTACATGTAGCTCACCCATTGGGTGTCCGCCTCGAAGCAGCTACAAAACTGGCGAGCCGAACATGTCCTCGGACACTCCCGGCACTAAAAGCCATACGCTAAAAAATTTAAAAAAAAATATTATTATTATTATTATTATTATTATTAGCGGGCGCAGTCGGTAGAGGCGCTGAGCTTCTAACTTAAAGGGAGTGGGTTCGATCCCCACCCAGGTAGTGGATTTTAGAAACAAAACTACCACTTTCGGAAACACAAATGGCCCTGGGTTTCACTCAGCCTACACCAGAAATGAGTACCAGGGCAATTCCTGGGAGCAACGACGGCCGGGCATGGAGCTGACAATTCCATCCCATCTAGTGCCGATGTCACAAAGAGTAGAGGCCTCTGCCTTCCACTACTCCCAGGGCCTCCATGGCCTGTACGGAGTAGGCTTTGCATTGCTTTTATTATTATTATTATTATTATTATTATTATTATTATTATTATTATCATCATCATTACTACTACAACCTGGCTTAGCTCAGCGCATTGACACGTATAGACATCGAGGTGGGCTATATACGGACTCATGAGAGAAGTCGGTTCGAACCCCACTGTCACCATTCTTGAAATGCTTCTCTGTGGTATCCCATTTTCAGGGCGGTACATTATAATTTCAGCTCCTTGGACAGATATTCATTTCTTCTCTCAATGGCAGTATTCCGGAGAGCACATCGATATCTATCGATGAGCCATCGTCTGATGATAATGCGTAGGAAAACAATACATTTTTCGAAAGATGTGCACTAGGAGCAGGTTCTTCCATCACTCTAAAAGTATGACTAGCCCTAGCAATCGCGTTTTGTAATTTATTAAATCAGTTGAAGGTTAATTCGGAAAAAGGAACTGAAAAAATCATATGAATGTAAGAATGTACAGTATATAGGCTGTGTATGTCTATCCTTATTTATTCCCGTTTCTATGCGGCTAATGATTTTTACGGCCGGAAGCCCTTCCTGATGCCCACATAAACCATCACGTCAGTTCACAAAATGTTTCAGAAAAACTCATAAAAAATGCTCATCGTCGCGTGACTAATGAGTATTGAACTAACGGTAATTCATAGATTCACTTTGCCGAATAAGACAATAAACTCAAAACAGACTCATCATATCTCATTCGCGAGCCCTTAAAAACGGGAATTATAAGGGACAGAAAATAAGTCTCAAATCATACAAAGCTTAGTCGACACTGGATCAGTCATTCAGATATATTCATGAGAGTCTCAATTTCGGTTGTTTAGCAACTCTGATATAACCAAAATATGTTATAAAAACAATGAGTTATCTAGAAAGGAATTCTTTCATAATATAGAATTTTAGTAATGCAACATCAGTTGTCTACGTAGCCTACATGGTTTGTAGGAGTGATAAAATAGCAATACGGATAGTCTAATACTCCTAAGAAGAAACAACGTACCAAAGTTTTTATACAGCTGTACTAAAAAAATCCTTTCTTTTCTGACTTTCTCAAAATCCGAGATTAGGATCAAATGGATCTGGTGTTTTTCGCTCGTTTGGGAACTATTAATATTGATGTGCTTATTAAACACATGTTTGTGTCCTAGTCTGTCTCAGATGTCATACTTTTTACGGTAAGTCAGAAAATTGGTCACTACAGACAGAACGAAGAAAAAGTAGGCTACGCGAAGCTCGCAAAAACTTGAACATCATGAGAAATGAAGAATAAACCCTTATATTATTCTTTGAATAATAAATACAATTGCGATGAATTAAAATATAATTTAGGAATTGAAATATCAGAATGAAGGCAATTCACAACAATACCATGAAATTTCACTATATCTAATTTTGTACGTAATATGTCCAGGATTCAAAAGCAATAAGAAGTACACTTCTTTGTGAATCTTTTAGATAGTATAGCATGCGGCTTTTGAACATATTGAATATTTAGCAGGATCGCGGAAATTTACCATCACTAGTCATGTTCAATTCATTAGAATCAACTTGTCCTAATTTGCCAAATATAGTATTATTTTGGTTGCCAACAGTAGAAAATGCTGTACAGTAACATGGATATCATTCTAAACATTTTCTGAGATGCTCATCTGAGGAAATTTAACTGAATAACACTGAATGGTACCACAATACAAATAAATATTTACCACAACAAGAAGAAAAGAAAATATTTTCAGTTTCTGGATTTAAACAGTTCCTTGGCATAATACAGAATAGCATAACATAGAATGATGGCACAATTGAGAGTTATTGTTATATTTCATAGACTTACCTTGGACTAGGAGTTGAATTGTTGTATGATCCTGCCCATATGCGTTACTTGCAATACAGGAGTATTCTCCACGATCCAGATTCGATGCCTCCATAATGCTTAATTCGGACATTACCCCATGAGATAAGGGTGTGGTCTTAATTATGTATCTGGAACACATATATAGGTTAGTAACATCCTTTAACAATCCACCACCAATAATTCCGAAGCACACAGGCCACGTTAATGCACTTCATGCGTGAATGTTATTGTCTTGCTTTTCTATACATTAATAGAAATCTGTATGATTTGATAAACTATGCTGTTACCTTGAAATTCCTACAAGAAAGGATATTGAATTGAATAGTCTTTGATTTCAACGTTGGGAAGTAGAAATTGACGCCAATTGAATTCGGACTGACATATTCTGCTTTCTAATTCTTACTCGTCATATAAATGTTTAGGGTACGGTATGCAATTTTAATCGATCTGAGTGAAACGTAAATATGAAGAACAACGCAAATAGTGATAGAATCAATCTATGCTTGATTTTAAAGTGTGTGCAGGTGCCAAAGGAAATGGATTTCTGGAAAAGATCTTACGTGAGCATTTTGAAATAAGAAAATCACGAGCGTACTAATTATTATATAGAATTATCGTTGGAGATACAATACTAACAAGAAAACATTCCCACTTCGGGATTGGAGTTGCAAGAAACTGACGATACCAGCAAAAGCGTATTCGGTTAACTAGATGATAAATTATGAGGAATATTAGCCATTAATAGGTCACTCGTCTAGACAAATACACACATCACAGTCAAATCTCAAGTTTCATTCTTCTAGCGATATTATCATCACTTTTATGGTACAAGTAGTATATAATTATAATATCAGGAGAATTTATACTATGCGAAAAAAAAAAAAAAATTGACACCATGAGCATCGAATGAAGGATGATCGTTCACAGGGTATTGTCAGCGCCAGGAGAAGTCAGCTGGGTTTGAACTTCAGGTGCCTTACCGCGTACTGTATACTATGCATTACAGAAACATCAAGACGGCCACTACCACTTTCACTCGCTGAACGTTATCTTTCCTTATTTGTGCTCTGGTCTTTTAAAAGTAAACACAACGTCATGTGAAAATGTCGACAGTAGAAAAGGAACAATACAACATTAAACCGGATAAACAACAAGCACCATGCTGGAGGTAGCAGCAACTGACTGCCGATGTATTTAGGTGAGCAAGCGTACAGCTGAACCCCCCATTCCCCGTCGCAGCTTCATGAACTGACTTCTCTTGGCACGCAGACAATACATGTCTCATCGTTCCCTTATTGCTGAGGATCGTGATTTCCAAATAGACGATAATCCAGTATCTTCCTTCCCTATCGATGTGTGCTAGTCGCCTTTACCGCAAGAGGGATGCCCCTGTTCTACTCGTTTGATGGTTCCAGTTCAGCGTGTGGGAGTTCATCCACGATTTGCCTCTCCAGGGACATTTCCTGCGACGAAACTCCGTTCTCCACGTCGTTGCAATGTGGTGAAAGAATTGTAGAATTATTTGTGTGCATGTGTTGACAACCTGGTCTTGATGTGTAGCTCTATCAAAATGGACTCTTTGGTGCGGAGAGCTGTCCGTGGAATGCGAAAAATCCTTCTCCAGCACCACATTTCAAAGCATCAATTTCCTTTAGCTCAAAGAAACGAAGAGTCCACCGTAAATGAAGATCAAAATCACTAATGTCTGAACCAGTCTTGATATAAATGTGACAGAGATAGCTACATCTTGCCATAAATGACGCTTCTGGCCATAAAAATCTCTTTTTGATTTCAGTTTCACAATTACCTGTAATGGTCATGAATGATCCAAGATATAACATATCGGAGTTAAGTTTCGATGTCTTTAAACGTGGTGTTTTTTGCTTTTAGTTTTTGGCCCTGTCAACTATCATCGTTTTGTTTTCTTTTTCATATTTTCACATTGATTGTCAGTCCCATGTCATTGCTTTTAGCTGTTCCACGAGTAACCAGTGTTGTCATTTCCATCCACTCCACTGCAATCAGAGCAATGTCATCCGCATATCAGAAATTCGAGAAGTTTCTACCTCCAGCGGAAATTCTTCCGACTCATCCAACAAGTTTAGATCTCCTGACGAATTCATCGCAAGTGTTAAAAAGTACTGGTAACAGTTAACACCCTTGACGAACGCCATTTTGGGTTTCAAAATCTGCAGAAAATTTACCGTCGATTCTCACAGCTGTTATGTTTGCTTCATACAGGTTCCTTATCAGCCAGACGAGGTGTATGGGAACATCCAATTTCAAAAAGCTCTTGCCAGTGCTTCTCCCACTGAACGCAGTCAAAGGCCGTAGTGTAGTAAAACCAGTGAATTTTAAGCAGTTGTTCTCTAGTTCCCTTACCTTTGACAAGACCCGCCTGTTCAGGTGTAATCTGTGAAGGAAGGGAATTCTGAAGCCTGTCCTTCAGGACATACAACATGATTATGATAATACCAAATCATGTGGCACTACAGCCCATGAAGGGCCTAGGCATACCAAGGGACCGCTGCCCAGCCATTTGGCCTGCAGAGTATGGAATGAAGAGTGGTCAGTGCGTCGGTTCCCCTCGGCCGTTAATCTTGGTGTCCGTGACCGGGTCACTGCCTCACTGTCAGACAACTGCTCAATTGTCCTCACGAGGCTGAGTGCACCCCGTTCCAGCCCTCACGTCAGTTTTTAAAATCCCTGACGGAGCCGGGAATCAAACCCGGGGCCTCCGGGTGCGAGGCAGGTGCATGGTTATGATGGGCACATGAAATGAGAACTAAACTTACATAATTATCACGTTTGGTTGTGGAGCCTTTGTTATGCAATGGAACAAAGATGGATATCACAAACAGTGAATTCATTTTTATCAAAAGCAAAATGGTTGGTATCAAACCAATCTGGAGGGTCAAGTGCAGTATGTTTACCGACTGGTAGGAGGCATATTCAATCTTGCTCTTGTACCTTGGCGATTTGAACTACTTGAAGGTGGTAGAATGTAATTGAATATGGTCAAGTCGATCAGACATCTTTGAAGTGGATGCCGTGAATGGCAAAGCCACGAATAAATATGCCTTCTACAATTTGTGACACACACTGATCCTCCAGATTGGTTTAAAACACCCGAGCATTTTGGTTTTAATTTAAGTGAATTGAGTGAAAACAATAATCGATGCTCAAGGTGTCACAATAAATTTTGTTTTCAGCATTGTGTAAATTCTCTTGATGATCGTTTTATTAAATACTAATTACATAACGGTGCCAGAATAGTGCATTATGCAACGAGCCTATAATTACCATTGCAGGCGAGTTGCATACGACTGTTTATGTTCGACGATAATTATAACTTTATTATATGTTTTAACATAAATATTCATAAATATCTGTGGGATTCAGTTAATTCAGTTAGTGAACAGGGCGTGCTGGCTTTGCCGACTGAACAGAGCGCATGCGTGGGCCAAGGCACTCCGAAAGCAGAGACCATTCACTTTGCTTGCCAACACAGAAATATGTTGGATTTTGAGCGCATGAACGAAGGTATCCTTACCTAATTGGTCACACAACTGTTTCTTGAGCTCTGATTGGTGGGAGAAACTGTTTCATAATGAAAAATAGTGTTATAATGAGCCTCATTATGATACAGTTTTCTGACACATAATGTTTGCATTTCGGCATCGTCGAACATAACAGTGATTACATCACTAGATGTTAGCAAAGAATGGAATTTGAGGTTTAATTGTGTGTATTTATTTCCCTAATTGTACAATCCACTAGCAACTAAAATGGCTCATATAATCCAAGCATCATAACGCTTTTGCTAATATCAACAGTTACTTGCAACTCCAAGGAAATGTTCCCTGTAAGAGAATTGGTTACACTGGTATCTTCAAATATAATGGAGTAATGCAATACAGAAGGTGAAAGTGATAGCTTAACTGAAAAGAGTAACATTAGTACGAGGGCTATCTTTACAGCAATGAAGTGTGTTCAATTACCTGCAAAAATATGGGTCACGTTTACCTTTCTCTTGTTTGAATTTGAGGGTAAATAGTATTGGCTTTCTAGCTATCCATTTACATATTTCTCATACGAATTCCTTGATTGTTTACCCTCCTTTTCATTTTCCAATGGGTTCATATTTTGAGCCAGGCTGCAGTACTGTGCTAAGAGGAAGAAATCCACTACTGCGAAGTTTAATAGAAGTAATGCAGCTTTTCTTCTCAAAAATGCATTGTTGAAGTATAATATCTCCAGATCTCAACCTGGTTCTATTAGTTTCACTCGAATGAGTATTGGTAATTATTATATTGCAGTCTTGGTCTAAAGTGAATCTACTTGGGGTAATGTCTGTCTGTGTCTGTCTGTCAGGTAGTCAGCCCGAAGGTTGGTTGGATTCTCAAAAAGTACCACAGTTAGGTTATGTGGGTAGATACCCACAAAACCCAAGGCAGCGCTTGGCTAGTACGCCTCAATATAGCACTGCCTTGGGTAATGTGTTCGTTAGTATTCGTTCACGATTTCTCTGTGATTCAGAGTAGATTCAGATCTGTGCACTGCTTTATTAACATTCTGGATTTGGTCCACTACCCTACTTTTATAACATCCATCAATTTCCAAATTCGTTGGGTCGTTCATTTCACTTAGTCGGTATAATTTTGAATCATGCTTGTGACAGTCAAAGTGTGGGTTAACTTAGGAATTCATAAGATCACCACTTATCAAAGACAACACTGCACAATACGTCAAGATACTTATAATAAGTTTAGTTGTATAGTCCTCTTTTATACCTATACTCCTCTGTGTATTCAATCTCTTGCTTCTTCACTCAGCACTCTGAACTTAAGTTTCAATATTCTATGCGGAATTCTTGATTCAGGTAATTCTGTAAGTGTCATGCTATGAACATATAGCCACTGGAGAACACAATGACAATGTGGAATGATATATCTCGTTGATTTTAAGGAGTTGTGTTCTTTCTTATGGATTTCCCGGAAGACGAAATAGAACTAACGTGCTGTCATTTCCAGACATGACCTAGAATTCCATTTAATCTAATCCTTCAAAAGAGAACTTGACAAACATAACCATTTTATCTGTAGAAACGATGAGTGAATTAAATAAGGAAGATATTGAAGTATCACGATGATATGGTAACATGAAGTTTGTAGAGGGCAATATCGCATGTGGAGTGTATGTTGCACATTAGCATAATTTTCCTTCGGTTACATTCAAAGAGCCAGTAATGTAAAAAGAAAGCTTCTATTTTTACATGACTGTTAGTCTCGCTATCATAATCCACGGGCCCTTCCTTTTACGTGGAATCCAAACCACCGGACGTGACATGTCACCTCAAAAATCCCCACCGGGAATCGAACCCAGTTCGCCTCGATGGGAAGCAAGCAGCTTGACCGCTGTGCCATCATGCCACAGCCAGTATTGGATCGAGCATGTTACACAGTGCTTGAGGAATATGGCTTCTGGGGTATGCACACTGTTCATACAAATTTGGTATTTATTTCTTAGAACTGGTTATTAACACTGGCGTTTAAAGTAACCAAAAAAGGAAACAAACCGTGTTGAAATTATTGAGAACTAGAATGGTACATATTATCACCATGCGCACATTTAATAAATATTATACATATACATTATTTAATGATCTCAATGCACTATGCATTTCTTCGCAAGATTTTTAAGAAAGATTGCAGATTGCACACTACCATTTATCAAAATACTTTACTGTTATTAGATGTAATTTAGGCACTGGAAGTTTTCTTGTTTCTTTCATTATCACTGTAATGTGTTTTTAAGTTATTACGTAAATTCGTTGGCAGCTAATGGTGGAGCGTTTACCTCTTAGTTGTCACAATATAGAGTCACAAGCTTGCATGGTGAATTCGAGAAAAGTTTTCAACCTACCTTTTTGTTGTGCTCAAATCTTAATTAAAGCTGAAACCTGAAGTATAATTTTGCCTCTTTTGTGACATGCGTGTTTGATTATGTACAGTATTGACATGATCATATAATCGCAATGCTTAGAGAGCATTTCATGCTGATACAATGCATATGATGAATATCCATTAGCTTTGGCAGTAGTAGCGGAATGTAAGCTGAATTCCAATTCATGATGGAATAATCATAGAGATACATACGAGAGACTCTCATTCTCATGTAAGTGCTTTAAACTTCTGAAAATTCACAGTGAGTGTTCAGGAAAGGATAAAATGGGCCTTGTACCCCTTCTCACCGGATTCCAGATTCCAGATTAGGGATTCAAAGCAGAATATTTCATTTCACACACAACACTATAATTGCTGCCTTTTGCCAAGTGTGTATGAGACATAGGAAATCATTGACATTGTATTTGATAACTTAAATGTAGGTGGAGTCTCACTGATCGATAAACACGAGATCGTATGATTTCTCACCGTCATCTCGTTGTAGTTCGAAATGGACATCTGTTCTTTGTTTGTTGTTTGGACAATTCTTCAAGTTTCACGCATAGTCCATCTTCCATTTAAGATTCTTCACAGGAATAAGAATGCTTTAGAATTTGATCTGTTTTATTCACAGTCACATTTCCTGTCTATAACTCGAATTGATTAGTATAAAGTCTGTTGTCGCAATCCCTTCTGCATGAGAAATTCCTCACGATGACAAACATGAGTTAAACTTTCTCACGAAGTTGTTTGTCAGAACTGGAGGACATTCGTTGTTAAACTATGGCATAAATAGGGGAATAAAGTAGATTGTTCAGTAGTTCCAAGTACCACAAAAGCGGCGATGATATCACTAAATGCTGTACGAACCAATGTATGCCTTCTTTGAAGGTTCATTCTAAGAACAATTTCCACATATTTAAGGGAAATATTTTAACCTCTGAAATATTTATATGAACTCTGAACACCTGCTAAGTTTTTCAATAATAAGCATAATAGCTCAATATTGAAGAAACACTGCAAATAGTAGTTCAAAACACAGAATCGAAATGTATTAACATTTAATTTATGTAGTTAGTTAGTTAGTTATTGGAGTTTTAAGGGGTGGAACAGTGAGGTCATCTGTCCCTTAATTTATGTTAATGTATTATTGTACCTTTAACGTAGATTTTTTTGTCACAACCCTGCAGCATTTCATGATTTATTTCACAAACAAAAAAACTTGAATGGAATATTCCATAAATATTTGGTGAACATGCACAACGTTCAGAATGTCAAAGATTTCATTGCCCTCAGGAGAAAACAATATATTGCCGAGGAAGTTAGCAACCATAAAACAGAAACTAGATGTTACAAAGACCTAAGAGACCACCCAGAATATTTAAATCTGGTATTTGCGTATTCTGTGTCTGTTTCAAATTTCACTATACAGTTAATGTGCGTTGATATCTTACACACTACCGGTACTAATGCTGTGTTAATTATAAGCTTCTTCAGAGAGTTTAAGTTTTTCACCTCACTACTGAGTGAGATTTGATTAGTTCTGTTAGTGGCTTCAGCTATCAGTCGAAGATTGATCATGTATGTGCGTTTTTGAATTGAAGTATTGCTTCCAGTTAGCAGATGGATGATAGGCTATACGTTACTGTAAATATTACAGTATCGAAATGTGTTAACATTTTATGCTTGCTGCACATTTAATTTAATTACTGTAAGATATGGTTAGCCATAGTGCATATAAACATAAACTAGCATTTTTATTAATATATATGAAAGCCCAGCTATATTAAATAATAACACAGTTTTAAAGGAATATGCATGGAAACAACATGACTGATAAAAAGCTTAACACAACTCTGAAGTCGAATACATTATCAATTGATATGCTCCTCAGAATCAAAATATATTACTTCCTGGCATCTCTTGATTAGTCTTCCTTTCTAGAGAGCTTCTAAAATTAATCCATTTACTTCCAATCTCACACTTCCAGTATTCGTGTCATGATGGGTCTCCTCTACCATGATTCCGTTCGGCACATTTCTCACTCCTTCATTAGGTGAACCAGATTATTCTCTGAATGGGAGGCAGGACTGAGCAAGAGACAGCAGGTGAGCGGTGTGGTTATGATGATGTGGTGTCGGCTTTCTATGGATGGGAACTGGGGAGATATTGTCCGTCTTCAGGCAATTCGAAGCATTTGGAGTAATTGAGTTCAGGTCGTTATGAGAAGGATGCCCCACGACCGAACCACTGGGATTTCCAACCAAAATATGAGATTTGAAATTCAGTATTCTTCAAATTGTTTTTTGTTCCTAGTAGTGCACTATAACGGTACTTTTCCACAAGTTACCAGCTCTACTTTTAATGTTACGGTACCTTAAATATGGGGCCATGAAGTTAAGTGCCAAATGAGGCTGATTTGTATTACTAAAATTTGTTAGTTTTAAATCTTGGGTACAGTTTATTCAGTTTCCCTGAAACACTAACATTATTTACCTTTCTAGCATAGTGTAGGCCTACATACGAGTCGTCAGGATCATTTTTCTCAAGTGTTTCTGAAGATATTATTTGCTATTGAGTTTTTAGTGTAGGTCTAATCAGCACGAATAAGAACTATTCAGCAGCTTCGTCATCAAGCCTCCGTGGCTTAGACGGCAGCACGCCGGCCTCTCACCGCTGGGTCCGTGGTTCAAATCCCGGTCACTCCATGTGAGATCTGTGCTGGACAAAACGGAGGCAGACAGGTTTTTCTCCGGGTACTCCGGTTTTCCCTGTCAAAATTTCATTCCAGCAACACTCTCCACTATCATTTCATTTCATCTGTCATTCATTTAATCATTGCCCCAGAGGAGTGCGTCAGGCCTCGGCAGCCGGCACAGTTCATATCCTCGCCGCTAGACGGGGGCTTCATTCATTCCATTCCTGACCCGGTCGGAGACTGGAAGCAGGCTGTGGATTTTCCTTTCCTTTCCATCAGCTTCGTCATGCGAGTCTAGCATAAACGAAAACGCCTCCATGTCCGGGCGGGGTCACCAAGAGCCCGCCGATGAGCCAGCTTGATGTCCTAGGCGAAACCCCACACAAGACATGGCACAAACCTAGAAGAATTGCTGAGTTTAAAAAAAAATCTTGTTTAAGTTCAATAATTGTAGTTAATGAATCGAAAGAGAGGTCTTAGGTTGGTATATTATCAATTGACGGCTATTTATAGATGGTGACCTTTTTTTTTTTAATTTCAAATAGCGGCAGATTGTGGCTGGCCACCTGTCTTACCTACTGTTTCAAGTAAAACAATGCTTTTGAATCGGTCAACACGTTAATGTGCCCAGTTTATTTAGTCGGGGAGTAAAACTTATCTGCTTAAACCTGCTACCCTGGAGAAAATTACATGGATTAATTATACACTTCTCGAAAGGGGAGTTAATAGAATGACATGTTTCTTTCGTCAGACTAACATCATCAGATCGTGCTGACGTAAGACGTTTATAGGGTTGGCGTACATACTACATGAAACACTTATGTACAATTATTTAGTTATAACAACTCTTTTTATTATGTTTATTCCGTTAATGTTATAGCGTTGCATTGCGTATTTTCCAGGTTAGGGATGTTTTACTCTCCGTCCAATTCAATCTGGCACATTAACGCGTTGACCGACTGAAAATAAATTAATTTACTATAAGGTGCGTTTAAAAAGTAATGAGCCGGAGGCTATAATGCGCAAACCGGTGACGACATCGGCTAATCGTGGCGTGTGTAATGAGGTGTGGTTCCGACCATAGCGTAGAAGGTCGCCTGATGATTGATGCATGCTGCTGCTCGCTTTGTATCGTCACGTGATGTGCACACGTGCCCTTTAGCGACGGACTGTGACCTTCCACGCTCTGGTCGGCACCACACCTCGTTACACAAGCTACGATTAGCCGATATCGTCACCGGTTTGCGCATTACAGCCTCTGGCTCGTTACTTTTTGAACGCACCTTATAGATGACGAAGACAACAATGAAAAATCAGTTCTAAAGATTTTTTTATAACCTACTGTAGCCTTGTTTCACTGCACCGCGCACAGCCCTAAGCCGCTATTTATTCACCTTAAATAAATATCATTCAATTGATACCGTGATAGGCTAATTTAATTCCACTCTATGGACTGATCAAACAGCATTAAACAAGAATCTGTTCTTCATGGCAAACACGAAGCGTTTTCTGTTTAAATTGGACGTCGCGTGACGTAGTTGATGGGCATACTTTATTTGAGCTGACTCTGCCTACACAGTCGGAGTTATCTTTGTTTAATCACTAAACAGTAAGTTATTTACTCTTTGAAGCGAATGGTCCTGCCAACATAGATATTTACTTCCGTATCCTTGGTAAAATCACGCTCCAATAACATAACAGTAGGTCAATTGCCATCGGTCACAATAATACGTAGTACAGAGGTGTTCATACAGCACGCCGGCGTGCTTCTGGCGCGGACGGCCTTGCAGCGATGGTGCGGGAAGGCTATATATCTGTCTATCGGTCTCGCTCGCTCGTTTTCCCGTCTCACTCCCTGTTGATCTGTTGTGGTTGATTGGTCGAACGTAAAACGGTATTTAGTATATAAATGAAAAAGAAAATCCTCAGCCTGCTTCCAGTCGACCGACCGGCTCAGGAATGGAATGGATGAAGCTCCCATCTAGCGGCGAGGATATGAATCGTGCCGGCTGCCGAAGCCTGTCGCACTCCTCTGAGGCAATGATTAAATGAATGACAGATGAAATGGTAGTAAAGAGTGTTTCTGGAATGAAATTTTGACAGGGAAAACCTGAGTACCCGGAGAAAAACCTGTCTGCCACCGTTTTGTCCAGCACAGATCTCACATGGAGTGACCGGGATTAGAACCACGGACCCAGCAGTGAGAGGCCGTCGTGCTGCCACCTATGCCACGGAGGCTTCCAGTACATAAATATGCAAGCAAATTGAAACAAAACTAAAAGAAGGAGAAAATGAACCAATAATGTGACCGAAATTACAATGCCTTAAATGAGTTCCATGATATCTTATCAGTATTCCTGACTGTTTTAATACTAAGTCCATAATTTGCAAGTATCAGTACGCGGAGAAACGGGCGAAATAGAATGCAGATGTGCCGGACGACCAACATACTGGACGAACAGTTTGCCAACAGTCGGGGCAGCCAGCCCAACCAAGAGAGTCAGGCAGGAGCCAGCCTGCCGGCGTGAGGTACAGCATAGCTAGCACGCCGAGCGTACAAACGCTGAACGACACTGTGGTAGTTGATAGAATATGCAGTGTATAGAAAGTGAAAATGTTTCACTGTTCTTCAATAGGCGTTGAATTACAGGATATACAGGATGCGGCAGAAATAATTGACGAATTTCAAACGTAAATAACACAGCAACAGAACACGATATTCACAATTTTATTGCGCAGTTTAAAAGAGCAGTGTTTGCCATTTTTGTTACGTGGATTGGAGTGGCAGATCTAACACCTGTATTGGCCACAGCGCTTAAGCAGGTGTTATTGTCGATGTGTTCGCGGCCTGGGAGAACACGTGCATCGCATTGCCAGGGCTAGGCATTCGCGTGCATGGCGTGGAGTGGTGAGCAGCGAGGGAGGTTACGTGATTGAAACGTATACTTCAAAAATGCTGACTCTGTTACCACAATACAGCGTTTATTTCGTAGACACTTTAGGTTACATAGACATGCGAAAGGTCCAAGTAGGAATGCCATTCTGGTATGGGTGAATAATTTGAGAGGAACTGGTTCAAGTGTTAAAACGAAACCGCCTGGTAGGCACGTAGCGTTAGAACACCAGAGAATATCCGTGCAGTGAGCCATGCCTTTACGCAATCTCCTCAGAGAGATGTTTCCAGAACGTTTAATCTCCTTACGGGGTGACGTTCCATGGCCAGCCCGTTCTCCTGATCTCGCCCCTTGCGATTTCTTTCTCTGGGGATACCTGAAGGCTCGCCGCTTCCAACGCAAGCCGCAAGCTCTACACGACCTGAAAGTTGCTATCCGTGAGGAAATCGAGGCAATACCACTAGACATGACTAGGAGGGTCATGCGGAACTCCAGGGAGAGGTTTCAGAAGTGCATCGAAAGGGGCGGTCGACATTTGGATGACATTATTTTCAAAACCTAGTGTGTATGTGTATATGATGCAAATGGCAAACATTGCTCTTTTGAACTGCGCAATAAATTTGTGAATATCGTGTTGCGTTGCTGTGTTATTTACGTTTGAAATTCGGCAGTTATTTCTGCTGCACCCTGTATTATTGTTAACGTGCTATTTCGTGCCTCGCTGGCATTGGGAGAGCGTGGGTTCGAACCCTACCTCGGCCGTCTTGAACATGGTTTTCGTGGCTTCCCATTTTCACCACCAGGCAAATGCCGGGACGGTTCCTTTCAACAGGTCCACGGCCGACTTACTTCCACAATTCCTTCCCTGAGCCTTCCTTAATTAATTACACCCAAGTTAGGAAGGAAGCTTTTAGTTTTACTTGATCGTTAATCATGCGATCATGAGCCACGGGACCTCCTTTTTACGTGGAATCCGAACCACAGGACATGGCATTTCACTTCGAAAATCTCACATGCATTTACCGGGAATCGAACCTTGGTGAGAGGTCAACAGCTTGACCACTGCGCCACCACGCCCCAGACCCAAGTTAGGGGTCGCCTGCGCGATCGGCCTGTCACCATCCCCAGTTGTATCTGCAGACAAAGTGTGTTTAACTCCCAGACACCGTCCTTGCGACGGTAGAGGAATGATCCTTCACAGAGCCCGTGGGTGAAGCCGAGCGATTAAAAAAGCGATTAAAATCTTGTGTCAATCATACACAATACCTTAATACATACTTGATAGAGTATGCAGTATACATGAAGTGAAAATCTATCACTGTCCTTGAATTGCAACCGTTGAAATACAGGTTATATTATTGCATTCTTATCTGGCTATCAATATGAAGATTGGAAACCGTGACTGGCGACGCCACAAAAGGCAGACGTGGATCAGCCTATGCTGCAAACTTTCAAGTTACGTTATAGGCTACGTGACAGTTTCAGTGCCTGCAAGTGGTCTGCAAGTATGATGACTTTGAAATATGAGTGACAACAGTGAATACAACCCTGACTCAACCCAACAGCAAGAACTTATACATAAATAACCATCATTGTAGTGATGGCCAACAGCCTGGCAATTTTGAAACACCGGTTTCTATAAGAACTCTGCAGTTAAGCAGCATTGGGCGTGGTCGGAATTTGGATGGCATGCCGGTTCTAGGTACTACGCGCTGTAGGCCAACATAACGAGGAGCAGAAAGACCCTGGCCACCCTACCGCACGCAAACTCCGGCTGAGGATAGCCTCTTCGGAGGATCGGACCTGCCTTCGGGTAGAATTAATTTCAATTTATTGTAGTGATGGGGGACAAACGGTTAGGTAATAATGTTAGCAACTTATTTAAGGTGACGCGAACTATACATTATACAACCTCAATTCAAAACCTCTTCTGCAACTCCAACAAAAAATGACTGACGACTCTTAAATGATTAGTTCTACGTTAATACTTAATTTCTTATTTCATTGCTAATATTTAGCCTTTTTACCCACCAATCATTTTCTTTCAAAATTTATCTGAAAATAATCTAATAGAGCTCTACGGCACTAATCGTTGGTTTGTTGTGTAAATAGCATAGCAACATTATTCGACCCAATACCATAGAGATATTTTACAGTGGGCTGCATTGTCTTCTTCCCTGTTTTAACTCCACTTATTTTTCTCAGTTTCCACCTCGATCCAATTCTTATATCAAGGTTTTAAATTCTACATAACAGAACCAGTACCGAAGGGCAACATTACAAACCTTTGTACATGGGGTTGATTGGCACTTGGTATTAAACCAAAAAACGAAGGAGCAATCTGGACTTTCCAGGAAAAGGGCATTCTTCCTTCATAGAGTCAAATATTTATTCAACAAGCATAAAAATCAAGGAGAGAGAGACTACGGCGTATTGGAAAAAGCACGGATATTCCATTCACAAGATATACGAGAAGCAAGGAGGGATGATGGTGAAAGGAAATACGTTTTCCAGAACGGTGATTTTGCTAAATAGACTGAAATAAGGATATCTAGAATATGTATCTGAAAGGCCGAAATAAGGTGAATGAAAGGGAAAACCGACTAGAGCACTGGGATTTGGAACCAAACTCAACTTGGCTTCTGAGTTCTCTAAAGGTAACTGACAAGGATTGTTGGTCGGTAACACACAGTGCTCCTGTGGTAATAAAAACCTAAGAATTATCATAAACAATGATCGTTGATTAGACATGGTAGCGCTAGTTTAAGTAAATGGTTCCATTCCTAAATAATAGTTTCAAGAGTTCGACAAAAGATAGATAATATGACCCAGAAAGAGAAAAATTATCGTTACTGTGAAGGGCGATGTTTAAGGCACAATCAATGGCCCACACATGGCTGGCAAGAT